>JAECXB010002310.1:2470000-3705000 GCA_018151435.1 Zaprionus africanus | reverse complement strand
AGTAGAAGCAGCAACTGTAGCAACAGTAGCACTCTAATAGTGTGGGCGGGGCAGCAGAGAGCCTTCCTCATCCTCTGCCTCTCTTCAAACTTCCTCCACCATCCTTCTTCCCTCCTCTTCTCACTGTCATTTGGCTGCTGCTAGCACTGCTTCTTACAATTGTTGCTGCCTTTGAGTTAGAGAGTTGCAAGCAACTTTACTTTAAAAACTCTTACTCTACATATCCTGTCTGTTGGGTTATATGAAATATATTTTTATCATTTAACATAATTTGGCCCTGATAGCTGTTCATTTAAATGTCATCATAGAGGAATGTCTGATGATTATCATCTAATATATATGTATATATACATCTATATTGCCCTATAAATTGATGTTATTTCCTTTATTTCCTAAAGTAAACTACAAAGACTCTTTGGGTCTGAATTTCCATGCCAATTTTAAGCTTCTTTATCGATAAATCCATTAAACAGTTACAATTATGTGCAATTATGTTTATTGGCAACAGAGTCTATGAGTATTAGAACACATAATAAACTTAATAATATTCACACCTTGAATAATAATCAAAAATATATCGATATATATTCACTCAAACTTTACTTAGTCTAATTTCATGATTTTACTTCCTTACAGAATCATTGAATTAGCCCCAATTTGTACCTGAAAAGAGAAGAAACAGAATAGATTAAGTAATTAAAAGTGTTTTAAAAGTTAATTTGCTTCAATAGCTTACTAACTAAAATGTTATTACCACATTTATTATTGAACATATTTAATTAAAAACGTTGACCTAGTCGAAACCAAACAAAATATGCCACTCAAAATTGCAAATTAAGTGTGATTTCATCAAAAATGTTCGCAACATCCGCTTGTTATTCACATGGCAAACAAATCAGCATGCATATCAGCATAGTATGTGTGCACACACACATATAATATAAAGGTTGGCAAGATTGTATGTATGTGTGTGTGTGTGTGGGGGAAATTAGCGGAATTTATAATTCCAAATGCGTTGGCTGGCGACAAAAGCTGCGACTCTGGCGCTGCCAATTAGGTTGGATTCTGATTCAGATTCGAAATTTTTGTGTTAATGTTTGCGTATTACTTCTGCCCAATTTGCGTTGATGCCACATTACCCCCCGCCCACTCTGCTTATCAGTCATTCCCCCTCTTCCTCCTTCCTTTCTCTTCCACTCCCACTCTCTCCCCTTCTCCTGCATAGTAAATGTCAAAAATTAAAATATCAAAACTGGCAGGCAACAGGCAACGAACTCTGCTGCCTGCCTGCCTCCCTTTCTATCTTTCTCTCTCTCTTCCTGTCTCTCTCCACACTTTCTCGACCGCACTCCGCAAACCAATCCCCCTCTAGCTTGCCACACTTTGCACTGCACTGTGCTGTGCTGCATGCCAGGCGTGTTGCACTAAGCGGATAAGCGCTTGTTAAATTTTTAATGCGTTGCATAATTTTTAGTTTCGCGCGCATATTTGCCACAAAATATTTTAATACAAATTTTGCCACGCCCTCGCTTCTTCCCCTGCCAGCACTCCTGCAACATGGCTAGATTTTATTGTCGAGAGTTTAGCGTGTGTGTGTGTGGCATATGCAAAGTGCAGCTGGTTTTTGAAATGAGACTCGCACATGCCACATGCCATGTCGCTGTTTTAGAGAGCATAGCCCCCACAAGAGTCACCCTACAGACTCCACTCCCCCTCTAAACTCATTATCTATGACTCTCCACCACTCTCTCCTTGCCTATCCTTTCCTGTAAGCTGCCTTTATTTGCTTCTGTGCGAAATCTATATTCATGTCTGCATGCTTTTCTCTTTCTTACTCTCCTCTCTTTATCTCTATCTCCTTCTCTCTCTCACTTGGCACATCTCAGCCTCTTTCTTCTACTTTCTTTCTGCTTCAATCCCTTACTCCCTCTTTCTTTTTTCCACCCTTCTTGCCTGCATTTTAATCATAAAGTCCTTGATAAACATTTTTCAATTAATTTTTATTTGCTGCCGACGACATTTCTTTGTGCACTTCGCAGCAAACCTACACACATGAGGCAAGGCTGTTCCAGTCTCTGTCAGTCTTCCCTCTTTTTCTCTCTCTCTCTTACTCTCTTACAGCCTGTTCTGTTGTGCTGTATATGCCAACAGCAGCAGCAGCAGCAGGCTCCTCCTTTATCTGTTTCACGTATTTCTTTAACGGATTTCCACTTGTCTCGCTTTTGAGGAAACTTGTCGAGCTGGCGCACGCATTGTCAGGCACACGCACACACACACAGACAGACAGTTACATAACGTATCTGCCTCGCTCTCTCTCACTCTCTTTCTCCTTGTACCCCTTCCTCTCTATCTTTCTCACTCATATGAGCAACGGCAACGCATAAATATATTCGACCCCGCAGTCTGAGAATTCTGCATAAACTGACAGTAATAAGTATGCGCGCATACCCTGTAAAAATGCAGCGAGGGTGTTTTAAATCATATATCTTTATTCTTGCATTTGCAGGTATTTTTATAGTATTTTTCCCGGCGTAGTTATTGTGTTTTTAATAACTTCATAGTTAATTTTCTGTAGAGTTTCATTCCTTTGCAACTTTTCAATTACAATTGGCATAAGCTGCGTGTGTTTTGTAATGCACAAACAATGGGAACACAAATACAAACGCACACTCAGGGACATTTACACACTCACACATTCACACTCTCTCACACACACAGTCACTGGCACACACACATGTGCATTAATTTAACATTTTAAGTAATTCCTTAAACAACACAACAGGTCGCCATTGCCCGGAAAGTCCTTGCAGCTGCCACGCCCCCTCCAGCTCCTACAACTCCCCGCCTCGTCCCCCTTGCTGGTTACGCACACGTCTCCTGAAGCTGTAACTGACGCTGAGTGGCAGGCGGGGCATATACACACAAGCACACACATGCAAATTGAATTTAATGTCTTGCGTCGTGAAATAAAGAAAATGCAGAGAGGCAGAGAAATCGTCGCCAGCGAGGGGAAGTGGGCAGCAGGGGTGGGGGAGGCGAAGCCAGAGAGATTCTCTCAGTACAGTACATAAATTTAAATTATTTTTTCGTGGTTTCATTTGGCCGCCTGTGCGTTTTTATTTATGCTTTTTTATTTTATTATTATGCCTGTTGCCCATGCTCGATTCTCAAGTCTCGCATCCATTCGTGATACGCCTGCCTTCCTTGCCACGCCCCTCACACACAGATATTCTTCGAAGCCGAGTGTGTGTGTTTTGTAACAGTATCCCTGCAACTTTGTTGTGTAGCTGTAGCTGTATCTGTATCTGTAAATACTGTAACTGTAGCTGAGATTGTTCGCTCAGTTGTATCTGTATCTTCAGCTGTAACTGTATCTTGAATCGCGCATCTTCTGGCTGTGTCTCTTAGCCAACTATGCGACCGCAATGACAAACACACACACACCCGCACACACACATACATATAGACAGAGATACTGCGGGTCGTCCTCAGCCTCTGCATAAAGCATGTTAACTGGGATTTGACAGCTCGTAAATAATATTTCGCTTGTTTGTTGCGTTGCTGAGATGGAGCAAGAGACAGAGCAACGACTTGCGACAAGGACAGGCAAAAAGACAGTGGGCCGGAAAGAGAAATTAAGGAGCAAAGTAGAGAGAAAAAATGCAACTTACTGTAGATCTCTTTAATAATTTTATTTTGTATAAAAAATGAAGAAAGATGCATGTTTCTGCATTGACAGCCAAGTCAATTAAGACATTTTCGTCTGTATGAACGCTAATATCTCAGAGACAATTGGAACTATGTCTATCAAATTCGGGGACATTAAAACTTACTATTGCACTTAGTAAAATTATATTTAAGAAATTGGCCACGCCCACAAATGCACACATAAATCAATAAAAACCGAATAGCTAACGGAATTTTAAGGTTACAAGATTTTCTTTGGGTAAACAAAATAATTACCACAGTTCAAATGATTACTCCAAATTTGATAGCAAACGAATAATTCACATAGAAGTTATTAAGGAAATAATTTTAGTGGAGCACTGGTTTCACGTGCCCATGAAGGTATGCAACAAAAAATATGCCAGGCATGCCCTTTAAATATTAAAGAAAAATAATAGAACGCAATATGGTAATCAAAATAACAGCATATTCTTAGAGTACAATTCTCGAGAGGTATAAATTTGAAGGGATTTCAAATCTGGATTTTTTTAGGGATACCAAGGTGTAAACTGAACATATTCCATTTTATACAATCCACGCTGGACTATAATACTTTCTTTCTTAGTTCTTTTCCTCGCTAAAACTCAACTGTTTCTGTCCACTGTACTCACTTCTCCAACTCCCGCACCAGACACTTCCAAGAAAAACCAAGAAACGCATTTCATTTTTAAGTTTTTTCTCGTCTTGTTTAAAAATCTTTTTACATGACACATGTGAGTGAGGAAGGGAGAGTGGGGCAAGTAGAGAATGGAATGCCACGACATGTGCCCGTTGCTTCTTCGGTCTCATCATCATCATCATCGTCATGCAAGCAAGCAGGAGAAGCAGATGAAGCTGTAGCTCTGTAGCCAGGTCTGTAGAGCAGAGCTGGAGCCCTGTTCGTGGCCAACACCCGCGTATCCATTCGAGTATGGAGTATGGATAATGGCGTGCTGCTTATTAAATTTTCATAAGGATGGCACAGCGCGCACGGGGGATCTCATTTGGTCGCGTTGCGTTAAGCGGAAGTGGATTAAAATCGAAGTGGGGCACAGCAGAGAAATGGAAACTTCAAACGACGCTTTAATTGCAGCTGCTGCTAACGAAATGGCTTGAAAACTGGCCGGAAAATTCGATTGGTGGCTAAGACAAAAGGAAAACCTAAAAAACAAGCCACAAATGTGGAAGGAAAAGAGAAAGAAGAGAAGAGGAGCAGAGAGAGAAAGGGAGGGTAAGGAAAGGCAGTTGAGTTTGCTCGACCTGAGCGAAAAGCCGCAAGAAACGCGCTCAAGTGGAACGCGATGGCGATGCGGAGATATCTAAGCGCGTCTCCAGGAGTTGCACGTGTGTGTGTGGGCGTGGCCTGTGGCAATCTGACAGGCGGCAGCTTGAGCTTGTGCAATGTAAACGAAACGCAGACGATAAAAATAATACGAGAGGCAATTTCGATTTATTGACAGGTGCTCGACTTTATTGAAACGTTTAACTTGAAAGCGGCAAACAGGCATAGAAAGGGAGGGCAGGTGAGAGAGAGGGAAGTAGGTAGAGGCAGATGAAGACTAAGAGAGAGGGGGACTGGAGGTAGTCAAGTGTGCCCTGCGACATATGCAAAAATTGTGCAAAACGATAAAAATGATGTGAATCTGTTATGATTTATCGGTATCGTGCCGCATGTGGCACGTGGCAAGGCCTGTCCTTTCACCTGTGCACAGCGAGGCAGGAAGTGCTGCTTTATTTTTTGGCTAAATTTAATTATAATTTCACCTACACACAGGCAGACACACGCATATCCTGCGAGGACACGCACTATTTGTCATTTCGGCTGGACTTGCCCCCAAATATGTGTACGTGCATTTCGTTTGTGTCGTCGTGCTGTCATGCGGCACGTGCCACACGCTGCCACTGCTCATCAGGCACTGTTCTACTAGTTGTTGTTGTTGTAATAGTTGTTGTTGCTGTTAGCTAGCTGCCTGCCTAGCTAGCTTGGCTTTTATCAATTTCCCAAGCATTATTCAATAATGAAAATTGAATAGTCCCAATTCCGCAGCCGTTGACAGTGGCGACCTGCAGTGGCAGGTGGAAGAGCGAGAGCGGCGCATTCCAATATGAGGCACACGTGTCAGTCATATAGACACGCAGACGCCCACACCCACACACACACACAGCCACAACACATACCTTGCACACATCCTCACTCAATTGTGGTTTTCCTTTTGTCGCTTCCGTTTCCGCATAATTTTTGCAAACGGAAAGACTCTTGAAGAAGATGAAGAAGAAGCGTCGCGCTAACAAAACATTTGTTAAAACGGAAGACGACAAACGCAGACAAAAGACAGGCAGAAAGATAAAGTGTGGAAAGAAGAGGGAGCGAGAGGCAGATAGAGCTCTGTGTGGAAGTGCGAGCGAGACGCACACTAATTCCGCTTTTAAGCTTACATAATTTTGTACCTTCAACAACCTTGGACCCACTGACTGGGCCTCGACCCACACCTGTCCGCTGCGGGCACGTACGAGCACCAAAAATGGGATGCTACCTGCCCCCGCTAAACCTGGTCCCGCATTTCCACTCTGCCCCTGCTCCACTACTCCTCTTACGCCCCTTACATTGCTAGCTTCCCTATTCGGCCTCGCACTGAATTCTCTTCTTGCCTCTTCACTACTTGCTCTACTCTCTCTCAATTTACTCTTCCCTTCCACTCCCTCTCCCTGCATCCCTTCTTCAAGTTTGCCCCTTCATCTGCTCTCCCTTTCCTCCTCCACTCCGCTGAAGAAAAGGTTGCATGTGATTTGTGTCAGTCGGCAGCTCACTCGCTTCGCTCTCTCTCTCTCTCTCTCTCTCTCTCGTCTGTAGGCTGTAGGCTATAGCCCAGTCAGGATGTGCCACAGACTATATATTATGGCGCCGGGCGACAGTTACAACAATAAAACATTACGGATGTCTTAAGAGTAAGGGCTCTGAGCAGGTAATGAACGATGCCAGGCATTTTCTTGTTATTTTTTCATGGCAGACGCGCGACGCGAGGTGCGCGCTCTGAATTATCCTTGTAGTTAATGCGATGAGGGAGAGAGCGAAGGTAGTCGCATCATTTTGTCGCAAGCCTTTTCAGGCAGGCAACGCACGCACGCACAGTGGGACAGCAAAAACATTGCGTAAATAACTTACTTGAAATACTTTTACAATAGAAAGCAGCCAGAACGTGCAGGCAGCTCAAATATTTCAATAAGAAAACCTTTGCTGAAGTTGAACTAAAACATGTTTTATGCCCACGGTAGACTATGCCCACTGTAGCTGGATGTACTGGTAGCTGCTGCTGAGCAACCACAGACAAAGATAAGTAATGTCTTTTGTCTTCCTGGCTTGGCGGTTGACTTGTAAATAGCGCATTACGCATACGCAACGTGTGCGCAGCACAGCCAGGCCGCAACTGCTGCGCTACCTCTGCGTTGCAAGTGACAATAACAATGCATTTAAAATTCATTAATTGAACGCATTTCGGACCTGCTTACGCTTCACACTTCTTCCTCACTCCTTCTCCATGTTCATTTTCTTCATTGCCTTTGTAATTGCGTGCGCGTAAAATGGCGGCTCACTTTGGGGTTTTCCATTTCATTTTCATTTTAAATTTCTTGTGCAATTTGCAACTTTACTTCACGCTGCATAAATTAATCGAGAGACAGCAAAGTCTGCTCTGCTGTCTAGCCAAAAGTTAAGCCTGCGGCCAGCCACACTATCAGGCAAACTTATAGACTTGCCCCTTATGTGGCATGTGGCAGTCAAGGCTAGGGCACAATGGCACTGGCTCGACCGTCTGCAGCAGCAGTATCTAATGCATTTTTCATGCCAATCTCGGCGCGTGGGCGTCTGCTTCGACGTCTGCTCAGTGATGCAATCGAATTAAAATTTATGACAAAACCATTAACAAAGTTGCCAAGCTGCGCCAGTCAGTCAACCGTTTGCCATTTTGCCAGTCAGTCTCTGATAGAGTCCGCCGCCATCGTCTAACGAGGTCACATGCAAAACTTTGCCCTTTTTATGGCCGAGATCTTGAGAAAGGAAACTGAGAAGCAGACCAAGAGGCAGACAGAGAGACAAATTGTGAGGCAGACATAGAGGCAGCACAAGCTGCAGACTGGGGACACAGACTGGAGAGCGGCACTCTAGGGCAGCAAGTGCACTTAGTAGGGGGAAAGTTTTCAACATAAATCGATGGACGAAACGATTTAAACGCCGACTGCAATTAGCTTTATGTGAACGCAGCAGAAAAGCATAAAAAGAAATGCTGATGCCGTGAGGTGTTGCGGTTACATTTCTTTATCGCTTTGGCAGCACAAAAAACTTATCTAGTTGCAAGCAAAAAACTTTTGCCAGCAATGATCTTCGTGAGATTGCTCTGTGTGCTGCTCTGCTGCTGCGTGCTGCGTGTCCCTGCGGCATAAATGTTGCATAGTTTTTATACGCCAACTTATGGCAATTGAGAGAGAAGGTTATGTTGAGTTTGTGGGGGAAGGTGAGACTGACTGCGCAGAGTATATGTGTTCCCTAACTGCAACAAAAGTTGAATTTTGGGCTATGATTTTATCTCTTTATTGATCAACTTCCTATGCACCTTTACTATATGGAACATAAGCTTAACTTTGAATACTTATAACGTTGTCAGAAATCAATCCATTTTGCTCTATAAAATCATTCTGTTTATGGTTTTGTAAATTGGTTAAATTGAGGCTGCATTTCAATTTTATGCACTAGAGAAGGTATTTAAAAGTCATTTTCTTCACTATTTGTTCATGCTACTCCCTTAGAATATTTACAAACATTTTTCAAACTTCATAAAGCATATTCTTTCTTTAAGTTCATTGGGCAACTTTAAATAGCCATACAAATCTATTTGAAATGCGTTTCTCTGTTAAATTTTAGAAAGACAACCTTAAAACAATATTAAAACTATTTTCAAGATTGTCTTCAGCTCTATGCTGATCAATTTACTTCCAGTTCGCATAACTTTATCACATATCAAAGGGATTTTACTGTCAAAAGACATATTAAAGATGAATTTCTAGCCTAAAATGATTCATTAAATCCAAATGAGACAGATAGTTTTGTAAAATGAAATAGAAAGACAGCACAGTAAATAAATATCCAGTCAAATTCCCAACACTACAAACTATTACACAGGGTATAAACTAGTCATGTACATAGCACCCGCTGCTACCTACTCAATTTCTATGCCCGTGCATACCACAAATGTCTGATCAAGATGAAGGCCACAAAGTAAACTGGTCGCGTGTGCCGGCATCTTAGGCATCTCGACAAGGAGTTGCCAGTTGGCAATCGAGAAGTTGAAGCTGCAATTGGAGTGGGAGCAGCAGTGGGAGTTTGAGTGGGAGTGGAGGCAGTGCCCCCTGGAGAGGGGCACAGTGTCGTGTGTCTGGCCGCTGCGATAAAATGCTTCAATGTTCTCTCGCTCTTTCTCTTATTGGCTGAGCGTGAGGAATTTTTATATTAATTTATTGCTGGGTGACTCGCTCACAGAACGTGCCAAGGCAAAGGGGTGTAGCAGCTACCCCTCTAGGGGAAAAAGGGGCGGCCGTACAGGGTCGCAGGGGCAAGTGTGGCCTGAGCCAAGGCAATCGGCTCTGGCTTTTAAATTATGAATTGAATTGGCAGCAGGCATCGGCGGCGGCTTCACGGCAACTACTCCGCGGCCAGGCTTGCCAGGTTGCCTCACTGCCTTTGCTTCCTGTGCCTCCCCTGTGCCTCGTGCACTCCTCCGTCTCCTCTTGGGCGTTAAAAATTATTTTTCACGTTTTTTTCCACGTTTATTCACGGCTTTTTTTGCGTTTGTCGGATTCGGTTTTAATGGCTTTTTAAATGCCAACTGATAAATGGCCAGCTGCATGACAAATGAGATTTCCTGCTTGTAAAGTGTTGCCTGCAGCCCCCTCCCTCTCTCCTCGCCTCTCTCCCTCTCACTGGGATTATTAACTTGCATGCCAAGCAGCTCATTAATTATTTGAGGCATCAGAAGTGAGGCATATATAGTGTGTACATATATTATAAAACTACCAAATTGAAATAACTACCAGGAGCCGAGGCACACATTCATTAAGTGCATTAAATATTGAAACGAAAGGATTGAAAAGGAGCCTAACAATACGTGTGTACTTATGGCTGGCACTGCGCATACGCCCGGTTGGCCCATATTCAAGTAGTCTGGGGTTTCCCAACGGTAGCACAAACGTTTGCCATCAAAATTAAATGGCATTTGTTTCGGGTAGCTAACAAGCCAAGGCAGACAAAGAGACAGACAGACAAAGAGGGACAGTCAGACAGACAGACAACAGACAGACAGACAGAGAGCAAGAAAGGACGCAACACATTCCCATTCACTTAGCTCCCTTTTCTCTGGAGGCAGCACGAGTCGCCTTTGGCGTCGCCCGGCTGCCGTGAGACATGACAGTGGGACAGACAAACCAACCAAGCCAACCAACGAACCCAACCAACTTTTCGCGTAATTTCACGTATTTTGTGCAAATACACTCAAATATGCGACAGCAACAACAACAAAAACGAGCAGGGAAAACAAAACAAACAACATTCTTTTTTTTGCGCATTTGCCTCCTTCTTTGACTTGCAGGGCATTGTCATTGTTGTCCTCTCTCTGTTGGTTTCTAGTTGTGTGTGTGTGTGTCGCCCGAACTAACTGGGGACTGTTTGTCAGTTTTTACGAAAAATTAAATTTTATTTATTCATACATAACATTATTCTTATTTTATTAATGCGTCTGGCGGGCAATTTACAAATCAAGCATGTCATGCGAGGATTTTCGAACAAAAGTTTTCAGTAAAATTACAAGAGGATTACAAAAGTCTTTTGCCAGTTTTTAAATAAATACGTGCAACATTATTGATTTCTTTTGCTTTTCGAGGGAAGGAAGCCTTTTAAACTAATTGGGTCAGAGAGCGCACTTGCTGCCTCAAAGTAAAGAAAGAGGAGAAAAGAGAAGGAGAAATGAAGCTAGCAGCATCTGCAAAAAGCGCAATATCATGCGTATTTGTTTGGTCCTTAGAACAGCACAAACAATGATGCTGCACATTGCAAACAGTCAAGATAAGACAAACAAAGTGCTAGAAATTCTGATTCTGATTTAATATTGATTACTTTGGCCAAAAAGCTTTAATCAACTGAAGCAGAGATATTAAAAACCAAACGTGATCTGATGTGAAACAAATACCAAAGGATTGCTCATAAGTTTCTATACAATAAATACCAGAGAGATATTTGAGCCAAGTCAACTTAAGCAGTTGCCGCAGCAATAAAACAAAAGTGTATTGAGGGAGAAAGATGAGGAGAGTAAGGAGGATAACTAAACCTGCTCAACCCAAAAAAGAAGTTGAGTTTTTCCCATTGTCTTTAAGTGGAAATTGCTATGGCAAAATAAAGAGTTTTCAATTCGTAATCGGGCTGCCGTTTGTATATACTATGCGCATGTTTGTATGAAGGTATTGTGTATATAGTATATACTATGTTGGATATAGTCTCTGTAAGCTGAAAGCGATTTGCCGTAACGATTGTGGCTCTCGTAAAATTGTTGACAGCCAGAGACAGGGACAGAGAGAGAGAAAACATGGAAACAATGGGCGAAAACACATGCAAGAAATAGTGACAATGAAATGACGAAGACTTTATGCTCTTTCTGATTAGAGTAGCAACTGGTCATCTGTTGTTTCGATATAAAACTATGCTTTGATAATGTCGAAATTGGGATCTGTATTTCTTTATATTTTTAATTATACCCTTCGACCATTGAAAATAGTCCAAAAAGGGTATACTAACTTTGTGCAAATGTATGTAACAGGCAGAAGGAGGCGTGGGAGACCCCAAAAAGTATATATTCTTGCTCAGCATCACTAGCCGAGTCGATTTAGCCATGTCTGTCTGTCTGTCCAGATGTCCGGATGTCCGGCTGTCCAGATGAACACACAGATCTCAGCTATTATAAAAGTTAGAGACACCAAATTTGGCATGAAGGTTTTTGTGTACCTGGCGCCTATAAAGTTTATTCCAAAAATTGGGTGCCACGCCCCCCGCCCACGCAAATCAATAATTTCATCTTTTAAGCAGATTTTCGAACGACATATAAGAGATACAACATTCTGAGTAAGACCATACTTATCTAATTATAATACCAACATAACGTCAAAATTTCAATCCGATCGGACAACGAACACAGACGTTATTAAACAAAAACCTTGTTCGCTAGATTTTGTATATGGCTTAGCAAACTTCAAGCTATCACCAATATACCCTCAGCAAGTGTATCAAGGAATAACAAGAAAACTGTAGCATAAATCCAGGCGCAGTGGCGCAAGCTTAAACTGATTTTTATGCCAAAGACAAGACAGTGGGAGTGTGAGACGGGGAAACAGGACAACACATAGAATGAGCGCACAACAATAGTGCGTAAGGCAGGACCAAATTGTCTATTTAAAAAAAAAAAGGGATACAAGGTCAGCAACGCGCACGTCCTGCGGGTATTGCCAGAGAGCAACAGCAACAACAACAATACGACGATCTGCCAGAGTTCCAGCAGCTCGAAAGGCGACTTAACGACCCTCAACATTTTATAGACTATAGACAAACTCTGAATAATTTATGCGCCATAAAAACGAAATCGAATTGCAGGCAGAGCGTCGCGTCGCCAACGCTGCCTTTGGGTTTCTCTCTCTCTGTCTCTGTCTTTTTAAAGGAGTCATCAGAAGGCAATTTATTGCGACTTGACCGCCTAAAGGGGCCCATGGCCGTAAGCAGAACACACACACAAACAGACAGATAGGCAGACAGACATATGTGTGTTTGTGTGTGTGTGCGGTCGGTCAGGTAAGCAACAAAACAACTCAACGCTCATTTTATGCAAATTAGTTTCAAATAACACAAAACGAACGACAAAAGGCCAAAGTTGTTACATAAATTTTGTCACACTGTGCTGAAAAATAAATTAAATTAAATGAAGTTGAAAACTGCCCCACACTGCACTGCACTACACCCCTTGCAGGTATTGTAATAAATTTCATTATTGGACGCAAAAAAATATTTGTTTATTGCCGGAAAATGTTTTGAACGCGCGCGCGCGGGTTACGGAAAATGATACGCAGAACTTTGTGTGCGTTGCCAGGAAAAATGCAATGAAAATATTTACAGTGCGTACCAAAATTTATGTAATGAAATTAGGGGCCGACAAATGGCCAACTATAAAACAACAACAATGTGTGTTGAATATTAGTTTTCCACTTAAAATATGATGCGCGTTGATTGAAACTAAAGAGACAAAAATAATTGAAGCTCTTCAGAGATATTTTCAGGAATTTAATTGAAAGATAGTTTTTCCGATACGTCGAGCACATGAGGAAATTGCAAAAATCTCGCGGCGCATTACGTGATCTCGTTTGCCAATGGCATTGTCTGGGAAGGGGCAGGGCGAGAGGTAGGAGGGGAGCAGAGAAGATGTGGAGTAGGTGAGCAGGCAACGTCTTCTTGGCAAGGTGACGTGACTCGACTCGAACGTGCGGCACATTAGTGACAACTAGCAGGGGGTGGGTAGGAGGAGGGGGAAGGAAGGAGATAGTGGGGGGAGGCAGAAGAAGAGAAGGTTGCCTGCTTGCAACGTAAACATGATCATCATGCATGCCGAGCGCGCCATTCATGTTGCCGCATGAAAAGTGGCAAAATCGGGTTAACAGTGCCAAAAACGCAGACAATGCCAAAGCGCAGTGGCAGCAACAACAACAACTACAACAATAACAAGAGAAGCAACAACAACAATAGGAACAACAATAGCAACAACAATATCAGTAGAAGCAACAGCAGCAGCGACGTCAATAAATCAGCAACAAAGCATAGCCCAATTTACCTCTCCTCTACCCCCTGCAGCCCTTCTCTCACCCTGCAGCACTGCCTTTGTGGCATGCCACAAAACGTAGCACGCAGGTTGCCGTAGCTGTTGTGTCGCGAGGGAAAAATAGATTTAAAATTTATAAATTATGAGCATTTGTTGCCGCAAATTGAAATGTAACGTTGCCTGCGTGTTGATAGCAGCAGCAGCAACAAAGGGGCAGAGAGGAGGGGCAAGGGGGTGCATTTTATGAAACAGCTTTAAAGCAAAACTCTACTTGCAATTTGTGGCAAGCAACTTGTCAATTTCTATAGCAAATAGTTGAGTTATTGAAGGGGAGAGGGAGAGTTATACATTAAGCTGCCTTGACGAGGGGAAGGAAATTGTCATAATAGTTAAGGTTGTTCTCCCTCTCTCTCTGCCTTTCTGCCTTTCTCTATCACTCTCTATATCTTTTTATTTGTCTCTTTATCTATCTCTTTGTCTTTCTATCTCTCTCTTTTATCTCTCCTCTCTCTCTCTCTGTGCTTTCCCAGCCAACTAGCAATCTTCACTTCAAACTTTCCCCTTTCCCTTTTCTTTCCCTCACCCAATTGAGTTGTGTAAGGGGCACAATTGTGATTATAGTTTGAGCTGCTCTGGCACGATTTTCCTTGCGTAGATTTCCCTATAGCACGCAGAGACAACTTTCACCTGGCTACTTTCACCTGCCCTTTCTGACAGACCAATCAGTAGTTTCCCCCTCTGCAAATCAGCAGTTTCTCTCCCTCTCAACTTTAGTTTTTTTTTTCGCAACTTTCATAACATTTTCAAATTTCAAATTTTGTTTGACATTTTCTGTTTAAGTTTTGTTTGTTATGCCACCCCTTCTGCCCTTCCCCTAGCTATTCTATTTCTCTCTGTTTTCATAAATCATCAGTGCAACTTCAACGAACGAATTCAATCGCCACGAGAGCAACTCGACCATTTTGCGCAAATTTTGTGAAAGAATGGGGAAAGGGAGAGGAGAGAGTTAGAACAACTCACTGAGAGAGAGAAGAAGAGTAGCCAGCAGTTAGAGAGAGAGAGAGAGAGAGAGAGAAACAGACAGGGCAATCACCCAGCCCCGCCCCGTGCAACCTTTTGTCGTATATCAAAAACCATTTTTGAAAATGCGGCAAGGGAAAAAGCGCCATAAACTGCAGATAACGGCAATTAGATTTAAGGGTCTCTCCCCCCTCTCTCTCTCTCTAAACATACCAAAAATATTTCGATATATTATTTTTTAAAATTAACTACAAAACACCCCCATTTCTCTCTGTCTCTTTGCAGATGCGTGGGCCCAAAGCAAGTAAGCGAATTGGAATTTTCTCATAACTAATTAATTTTTATTGTGAAATTTCCCTTTTTTTTGCCCTTGTTGTTGTTTCTCTTCTTCTTCTTCTTTTTTGGTCGTGTATTTATGCTAATCAAACAGAATCCTGACCTCAGGCAAAGAATTTCGCCTGTGCTCTCGAGAAAAATCAGTAAGACAAACACAGAAGAGGAGACCGACGAAAAACTTTGAAGACACAAATCGACCCACGCATTTCCAGCCTCTCCCCCAGCCTAGGCCTGACCAGGTGGCAGGGGAAGGGGGAGGACAGCCTTGGCCGCAGGGCAGAAGGGCACGAGGACCCAGAGAGAACGAGAGAGGGAGAGGAAGTCTTCGACGTTGTTTATAAAAATAATTAAGAAATATTTTCATGTTTTATAACTTTTGCGCATGAAGCTGCAAAACTTTTTAAATAGACAAACTTTTGTTCGCCGCTGCCTTGTTTACTTATAAAATGTTTTCCCTGGGTCTCTTACCCCTGCTTGACTACACACCACCTCCCCTTCCCTTCTCATCCCTTCCCCTACCTCCGGGTATTGCCCAAGCTGGATACATTTGAAAATCTCGAAACAGCTAACAACATACTTCATTATAATATTTTCACTTTTAACTTGCCAGCAAGTGTTCCCCCACAGTCCCTCCCCTCACTGTATCCCTCCCCGCCTCTCTGCACTGCCTTGTTATTGTTCTTGTTATTGTTATCCCTGTAGCTGGCCATGAGAGTCTGAGATGAGTGTTCCCTTGACAAAATGTCTAATTTCCGTGCAGGAAAGCAAGAAATTACTTTATGGTTTGTTAATAGCGGGCGGCCTTTTCAGCAAAAGGCGGCTTCGGCTTTTGTTGTAGCCACCGCCATTGTTTCCGCCTGCCTAGCCCCTGGTACCCCTCTTCATTTGTGCTATGCCTGTGCGCCTTGCTTCTGCTCTGTTGTTGTCTGCAAACGCAGCTTAAATGTTGTGACATATTTTGTGCGATGGCCTTCGCTGCCGGCAGCCGGCTTGTCTTGGGCTTCCTGCCCGGAGGGTGGAGGAGGAGAGGGAAGGAGGCAGTGACTGTGTATAGGCCTGCCTTGGGGCGCTCCACGTGAGCGTCATTTGCCTATGCGACGCCTGGACGTTTAATGGAAATTTAAACGGTAACAATTACACGCGGGCCAAGTTATTGTGAAACCAAGACACACCTCACTCCCTCTTATCCGCCTCCCTCACTACATCTCCTCCCACTCTACACCCCCTAAAACTCTACACATCCTGCTCTTTACCACCCCCTCCTCCTGCTCCCAGCTACTTTGCCCCACCTGCTGCTCTGGCTGTCAAGTCAATGAAACTTTCGCAGCTCTATTGAAATTTTTGGGCCATGTTCGGCGGTCCAGGCGACACCTGCTGCGCAAGAGGATGCTGTGGCTGCAGGGCAGGCGGGGGCAGGGGAGCGGAGAGTAGGTACTGCTACTGATCATAACACGTGCCATAGGAAGTGAGTGCAAACTTTTGAATGAAGTTAAGCGACGGCTATGCTGCCTCTGCTGCCGCTGCAGGGACCCCAAAGGCATCTCAAGAATTTCATCATGTTTGCTGCGAGGAAGCTGAATTTTTATTTCTTTTACCTACGTTTAGCTGTGTAGGTGTGTATGGGTGTGTATGTGGTTGCTGTGTGTGTGCGTTGGACCGTGCTCGTATTCATTTCAGGCCGTCGGGCATTTCGTTTCTGGTCCGAATAATGTATGTAAAAGCACTCGGCCTCAATGACTGTTGGCACTTGACAACTTTGGGTTTTTAACGTGTATTTGCATATGCCCAGAGAGCAGAGAAGATTACACTAACTGTTGGAGGGGAGGAGAGAGGGATAGAGGAGGGAACGAGAGCTGCATAGACAATGGGCCAAGTTGTGGCGGGCACAGGAAGTGGTTGCTTTTGGCTTTGCTTTAATTGCTAGTTTGATAAAGCATTTTGTGGCTTAATCTATGTAACTTGGCTGCCTCGGCCTCTCTTTCATCTATAGCACTCTCTCTCCCTCTCTCACCCTGTCTCTCCTTTTCTCTACCCTTCCCTTATAGATTCTGCTCTTCTATTTGCACAGTTTACAAAGCTATTCCCATTATCTGCAGCTCTTTCTTCGCTCTTTTCAATAATCTTTTGTTATTGCACAATTTATTTTGCACACACACAGAGATTTCTTGGGGGCAGCTTATTAACTCGCTATCATCGCTAGCTGCCCCCCACTTTCTCCTCCTCCCTCTCCTGTTCAATTACAGTTCATTCCCCTCCTGCCACACTGTTTGCAATTTATCTGTTTTCTGTTTCCCTTTTTTGTCTACTCTTTCTTTCTGGTTTGTGGCCTGCATATTTCGCCTTTTTATGGCTAACTAGACGACTTTTTGCAGTGCCCTTTTCCCACACACACACACTACACCCACTCATATGCATGTGCATTCTCCCACACACACACAAAGACAAACACAGCGCATTGTTCTTTTACTCAGGCAAAGGCATTTTCCGCAGCCTAATGCAGCCTCGCAGCTTTTCCCCCTGTGGTTCCCTCGCTCTTCTTTTCCTTCGTCTCTCTCTCTCTTCCCCTCTCCCTCTCTTTCACTGCTTCTGTATGTGCTTTGCATTTGTCCTCCTTTGCCTGCAACGTGCAACACAGGCAACATCAACAACAACAAGTTAGAAAAACGCGCCACACAGAGAAACTAATTTCTTATTGTTGCAGTTGTTGCTCTGTTTGTTGTTGTTGCTGTTCGAGTTGTTGCTGCTGTTGTTAGCATTGTTGTTGTTGCTCTCCTTGTTGTTTTTGTTGTTTCTCTGTGTTGCCTTTTTTATTTGCAGTGTGTATATTTCGTGTGTAGCTCGCGGCTCTTAAGTTTTTCCCCTGCAGTTGCTTGCCTTGTTTTTCTGCAGTTTTCTCTCTGTTTGTTGTGGTTGTTGTTGTTCTAGCCTGGCTTGTTAGCATGCCGCCTAAGCTCAAATGGCATTTCCTGTTGCTGTAACGCAGCTCTTCCTCTGCAACTTCTCTCTCCCCTGGCTATACAAAGCATATTTAAATTATTATTCGGCGTAGACAGAGACTGAATTTGATTGGGAAAAACTAAGTAAAATGCATCGCTTGGGGAATAATTTCAATGTGTCTGCCTTTGTGCTGCTAAATTAGGGAAGGGGAGGAAGAAGACAAGAGATAAATAGAGAGAGAGAGAGAGGGAGGTATAGAGATAGAGAGAGGAGAGGAGTAGGCAGCTCTAAACTGCACCTGGCTGTGCATTCAATTGAATATAAAGTTGTTGTTCTTGTTGCTCCTCTTGTTGTTGTTGTTGCTCCTCTTCCTTTTGTTGTTGCTTTTGTTGCTCTTCATTCACTTGTTGTTTTTGTTAGTGTTGCTGCTGCTGCTGCATTTTCGGCTAGCCGATTTTCTTGTTAATTAGTTGCAGTCTGTTTGGGCTGCATAATTTATGAGGCTGCTGCCTTCTCCCCCCTTCCTTATCTCTCCTGCCCACACCACAATCCTGCAGCTCATGGAGGCCCCAGCCTCCCACACATCTGCTGCAGCCCCAATGACGCGTAAACGTGCACAGGGGCATGCAACATGGTGCATCATACACACACGTTATCCCCCCCTCCCTCGAATAAGGTCTGGGTCGGGTTCGGGATCAGTCAGTCTGTTTCCAGTGAATGTTCAATATAATACACATTCAATTGCCATATAACAACTTGTGGCTGTGGTTGCCGAGGGCAGCGAGAGAGAGAGGAGGGGGGGAGTAGAGGCCTTGCCACATGTGCAAACGTTGATGGACTCGATTACTCGCAGGCCATCACATGCAGACCATGTACATGTCCACAATGTGGATGAGTTGCAGTAGAGGCAGGAGGCAGAGGCAGGGAGTATGTTGCATGCCAGCAGCTCGCCCCCTCTGGCCGCGTGAAGCTGCCTGCCGTAAACAAAACATTCATCAAAATTTTATACACTCAACATGTGCCGCCTCCCATCTCTCACCCCCCACACTCATCCAACTTCGAGCCTGACCCGACGCTGCCCCGCGGCAACAGACTGAACACACACACACTTCACACAGCCGCCGGCTCAACTGAGCTGCATGCGTGCGCACGTGTGTGAGTGTGTTTGTGTGTGTGCGTGTGCCTCTGTTTGTATATTTTCCCATGTTTTCGGCTTCTGTCTTCGATTTGAATGTTCTTTGAAAAATCACAACTAATTAACTTTGCCGTAGGCACCAAAAATTATGATAGATGCCAGCAGGGGAGGGGGAAGAGAGAGTAGAGTGAGAGGGTGCAACACGCTGCTGCACGCTGCAAGCTGTTTGTGGCTTGGCAGCCAGATGTGCCATGCTATAAATAGATAACAGAGTTTTTCCTATTTATCCCCGACTGAACGCTTCCGGTATTCCGATAATGTGTGTGTAGTTTATGCGGCAAATGAGGCGTGTAGCGCAAGGTGACGAGCTGAGTGGCATGTGCCACACAAGCTGTGGTTGAGCTATCGAATCCTAATACCTTTCTCAATGTCAGCAAGAGGGAAAGGCTCAATGACAACAAGAGAGACAGAGTTGGTTCGGGAAGTTTGATTACACTTTAAATTTTTGGTATTTGATTACTAAATCATTTATATATAGCGTTATAGTAAACCGATTTTTATGAAATTTGGTAGAAATGTAGAATATTCTTTTATAGTAAGAAGGGAGCAGTTTTAGTAGGATATCATGCATAATAAGCAAGGTATAACATTATTTCTTGAGCTAAATCAGGAGATATTATATTAGCTACAAATTGATATTTATGTGTTAATGCAATGGAAATATTAACTTTGTTTTAACAAAGTTGTAATACGCATTTAAATCTGCAATATATCGTAAAAAACGGATATATCGGTTATCATAATTATTCCGATTGTGATGAAATTTTAGTAGATCTGTTAAAAATATAGTAATAGTCAATTGTACTCAGTTTCATTGAAATATTCTGCATATTAAGAAAAATATACAATTATTTCTTGAACTTGCGATGATATTTTATTAACTTTTAAATGCTTTTAACCCCTTTAAGCAATGGGAAACTTTAGTACACTGTCACATTTCCGCTAAATCATTACTTAATCAGAAATATACCCATGAATAAGATGAGTAAGATATCTATAAAATAAGACTAGATTGTGGGATATATTAAAATAATGAGTTAAGGCCAGTTCAATTAAAAAGCCTCGCAAAAGACTGAAGATATACCCTTGTTCCCTTCTTAATTTGAAAAACTACAGCAAATTCTTATTCCACATGGAGTTACAAACAATATAGACCCCCCTTTTAATACACCCCCTCCAAGACTATGCAAACCAATTATACCTGCGTTAATATGTTTGAAAGTTAACCCCAACTCAAGTACTTGCAGACAGACAGAGCCGCAGGCCACAAGAAAAACAAGAAAACTCAGCCTTTGTCTGGAGATGCTAACGATTTTCGGTGTCTTAATTTTCATATTTAAACTTAAGAAGAACTTTCGAGTTAATTGCAACAACTCGAAAAGTTCATGCAAAAATGCAACTAAAACTGAAGAATGGAAATGGAAAAATACTCGAGTAATTTCTGCAATGGCAATGGAAACTTCAACTGCAACTGCGGCTGTGGCTGGTTGATTGTTTCCCGTTTCCCATTTCCCTTTTGCTAGGAGACTTCGACGCGCGTTGCCATTGTCCTCGGCAGATGTCCATGAGCGAGTGAAAAACTTTTCATCATCAACAGAATGAGAAGTGAGGTGAGGCAGGTGAAGTGACTCACTCCCTGGTGACTCCCTGGAGCCTACTGTTGCTGTTGCCACCCTCTGCCCAAGCGGTGTCTGCTTTAGTTACCTGCTTCCCCCTTTGCTCCTTCTGTATCCTCTGCCTGCTGATTCTTCTTCACGTGTTCCTTGTGTCTCTGCTGCTTCCTCTGCCTCTGCTTGAGTTACTTCCCTTGCTGCCCCTCTGCGTCTCCAGCTCCTTCCACCACTGCCCCTATACCTCTCCCCTTGCCTCAGTTGCAACCCCCGTTACCCCATCTGCTCCCTTCCTTCTCCCTACCTCCGCTGCATTCACAATGAAAGTATTTATTAAAACAAACTTGGCTTCATCTTTGCCACAATTCCCTTTCCCACTCAATCCTCTCTCCCTCTCTCTCTCTCTCTCTCTTTCTCTATTGCACTCCCACTCACTTTCGCTTGAATGCACTGCCAAAGTTTGGTACGCTGATGCTTCGTCTCTGCCTGCCGCCCAGGCGCATAAATGTCACTTACGCGCTCCTTGACGCATGCCATGCGGCAAGTTGCAAGCGCCAAGGCAGCAGCAGCAGCAGCATTGTTCGCCCAATGCCACGTTGCACCCACTGTGCAAATTGCGAAAGTGACAATTTCGACAGCCGCACGCAGATAACAGCAGCAGCAGGAAATCTCTCCAGAGGCAACGTCAGCAGCGACGTCGACAGCGCTGTCTGGGCAAAGTGTAAGTGCAAATTCAGTTTGGTTTAATTTCGACAGTCTGTGGTCGTCCCTGCCATTGACCAGGCGCCTGTCAACGATGCCACCGCCCCTCACTCTCCTCTCCTCTTCTCACTCTCTCCCTCTTTCACTTCCCCTTCACTCTCCCTCCCTGTTGCTCTGCTGACTGCGACGTCAGCAGCGATCTTTATTAAGTTTTCGCTTACTTTTCGCCGAGTGCGACAAAAAGTTTTCGCTCACAAGTTTGCCTTCAAACAATTTTCTCTTGTTTTTCTACATTTCGGCTTTTGTTTTCTGGTTAAGATTTCACTTGCTGTTTGGGCAACATTCCACCGCACACAGCAACAGAACTAACTCCCCCTCCCCTCGTCGCACAGTGGTACAGGCAGACAGACTCGAATCTCAGGCAACTTTCCTTTTTGAGACAAGAGTCCTCAGCAAATTTGTTGTCTATAGTTTTTGGCCAACCAACTCCACCCACCAACAATAAAAAAAACCTGAAGCACAGTGCTGCAAGACTTATTGGCTAAGTTGGGAATTTCTGTATTTTTTTTCGTGTATTTTCTAAATCGAAAATAAAAGGAATCAAACTAAAATCGACGTAGAACTTGATTCGCAGAATTTTTATACTTATAACAGTCCGATCGAGCTGGAATTTGTAGGAAAGGTTAAAATAACCAATTATATTTAAATTTATTTAATAAATACATACAAATAACAATTAAAAAGTCCTTGAACGTTCGAATTTCAATTTTGTAATAATATTTTCTTGCGTATAATGCAAAGTAAATCACTTACCGAATTTCAAGTCTCTACCTCTTCAAATTGCCGAGTTCACCGCGTTCATACCAACATTAATTGGTTGTGGCGCTTAGAAAAAGGACTCTAAGCAAAGTTCCTTCGAAGACAAATGCGTAAGAACATTAAAGAACCTATAAGTCAACAACTTACAATTTCAATTTACCATGCAGCAAATTTAAATGGACATTTGGCAACACCGGGTCCCACTGTGCAATTGTAGAATTTTGGTCGCTCTCGATGCCGGTAAACGGGTTTATTTGTTCTTTCTGCAGCAAATATGCTCGATTGCATTTGAGTTATTGTTCGTGGCGCAGTTGACAGGGCGCTCCTTTGCCAGAGCAGGGAGCGAATGGAGCATTCCGGGTTGGTCAGGACGACGACGCTCCTTTGGGCAGAGACTCCTTGCCTCTGTGCATATTCAATATTTTGGTATTTATCTTGTCAGACAATAAAATAAAGCAAAGTACGCACATTCTACAAAGCTATTGGACATGCAAGGATGCTCCAGAGTGCATGTGTGTGTCCCTGTGTGTGTGTGTGTGTGTGTGTGTAGTCACATATGCTGGTAGTCCGTGCTAGGAAATAGGTCAGTGGTGTCAGAGTTCTTCTACACTGGCTGGCATCGGTGTCGGTGTCGTTGGTGTCGGTGTTGGGTTCTCCGCATACCAAAGCTGCTGCTGCTTCTGCTGCTGCTGTTGCATGCTTGATGCTGCATGCAGCATGCCACAGGAATTTGCATGTTCGAATAGTTCTTAGGACACTCCTCTCCTCCCCGCCCCAACAGACCTTCTCTGCCATACTCAGTTGGCTCTTTAAAGACAGATATAAGCAGGCTAAGCAGGCAGGGTGAATCTCAGCTTTTCAATGCTCACTTACAAGTTGAGCTGGGCAGAATATTTCGATATATACAGAGATAGAGAGATAGAGATATGTGAAAGCTATATATTCCACATATAAAGCGATATATTTTATATGTAAACCTATATTTTGTAAATCTAAAACCTCTACAATGCGTGAAGAGTGTCAGAAAGTTGTTAATCAGAGAATGCCGCAGCTGGTGCGTCTGCTGCTGGGCATCAAGGGGGAACCAAAGGAGCAGGAACATGCCACTGTCTATAAGAACTGTCTCAACTATTCTCTGAATACTTTGGAGCAATATTCAAGACCCTTCAGCACCATCGAGAGCATACAAAACAATCTAACCGACTTTGTGGAACGTTTTCACATTGAAAACCTCAAGGAAGTGGGTGAAGCCGTCAAGATGTTGGCTCACATTGTCATCGATGATCATCAATGTCCAGAGAGAATCAAATGGATGTCACTGGACTTTATGTTATCGGTTAACTGGCGAGCATTTCGCACCGCACGCATTAATCTGGAGGCCATGATGAAGTTGAAGTGTAAATTACTCGAATCTATTGCCACGATTACTATCTATGCGCCGCCGGAGAACAGAGAGAAAGCTTCCAAAGAATTCTCCTGCAAACAATCGCAGTTTTTGGAGCAGGACACCGCAGAACAGAGTTGCTTTGACAATGAATCTCTGCACGAACCGCTGGATTTTTCTCAATACCTTACAGAGGATTCCCTGCTAGAAGATTCCACCATTGGCAACTCAGCTGACGGCGCCACAACCCAGTTTAAGCCCTTAGCCGATCGTGCTGCGATAAAGAAGTTAAATCAGGCACTGAACTTTATGCGGAGTTCAAAGGAAGAGTTCAACTTGTTGCAAAATGAGGCAGATAGCGAGAGTGGCGTTAAGGAATTAAATTCCTGCGGCACTGGCTTTTCACGCAGCTATGGAGAGTATCTACATGAATTGCTGAAGCAGGAGAACAACAAATTCAAAGAGAAGCAGGGCTACGATGAGGAGCGCTTCTTCGTACGCGAGGCGCTCTGCGCCTTCTTTGCCCCCACAGACACTCGCTACTTTGTGCTGATCGATCGCCTCATACAGATGCGTTCCATTGAAAATCTTTTGATCATTAACCGCACACAAGTGCTGGAGCAGTTGCTAGTGCATCTGCAATACATGCAACAGTTGCACATCTATATCGATTGCTTTGAGACGCCACACTTCATTCGTGATCGTCTGGACACATTGACCACGCTGACTTTGGCCATGAGGCGGCTGCTCAAACCATTTGTGGAGTCTCTTACCTTCTACGAGCAACGTTTGGCGGCGGGAAAGGTGCCACCTTGCATACAGGGATTGATGCATGCCACACGTGGCAGTTTTCAGTGTCTACGGCTGCTGTGGAGTGTCGCCTGCAAGAGTTTCCTGCAGCTGCAGCAACCTTGTCAACTTTTTCTGGCACCACACAAACGTTGCCAAAATATCTTGGGCAGTTTACTCTCTCTGACCTCTGAGCCAGGTGAAGCAGACACAGAAGGTTGCAGAGCTTGTGCTGCGGCGCTGCTGTTGCACATGCTGCGCGTGTATTGTCAGAACCTGAACAATTGGTGGCAAAGTGGCGACTTCAGTGATTGGTACGATGAATTCCCTGTAAGGCGCTCAGAGCACCAAGGTCACACAGTCTATACAATGCGAAATCCCTCAAAGAATCCAGATGAGAATCAGGATCTTCATGTGCAGAGTATTTATTTGATTATACAGCAACACATCAAGAGTTGTGGCACTCCATTGGCTCTTCTCCACGACTCGAAGCGTTTGCAAGAGTTTGTTGCCACACATGAACTTCTCTTCAAGGAGTCGCTGCATCATTCGCTAGTCAACGCTTTGATGCTGCAACTGGAGCCTTATCAAATTGAAACGTTGCCAAAAACTCAACCGATTCCCAACATATTTCAGCAAATGAAAGCTACACGCAATATGCCACTGCGTAAATTGTTATATATGTATTATAAGGAGACTTTGCCAGACTTCAAGCAGCCCAACAACTTTGCCATTGAGGAGCTGCTCAAACAGTTCCAACTCTGTGCACCCTACACTCCACTGGATGAGCTCATCTGTTTGACACTGGAACGACAGCTAGATCAACGTGCATTGCTGATCAATTCTTATGTGTTGCATCTACTCAGAGTGAAGTTGCAAGTGGCTGCTGTGCTGGAGCATCTGCGTTCCATCTTCCTCTTGATTAACTTCGATCTGCATGCCAAGCAACTGGAACAGTTACTCGATCTCTTGGAACAGCGCGCCTTCACTGAGGTGGCCGAGCAATTGCAGCAAGTTATAGACTCTCATAATCCTCGATTGGGTTATCCCTTCTCGGTGCAACTGCCCAACGCCAATCTAGAGCAACTCAGGATAGTTTTCAATTGTGATCCCGCCTTGAGTTCCATCATCACCGATTCCCACCTGGAACTGTATAACGCTGCCTTTCGTTTCGTCTTGCAGTTGCATGTGGCAGTCTATCGCTTGCAACAGTTGCCCGCTTTAAGTTGCAACTCAGATGAAATTAGAACTTTGCTGGCGCTCAAGACCACGCTCAGTCATCGACTCATTTATCTGCTGCAGACAAAGAAACTTGAGGCAGCTGCCTGGGAATGCGATGAGGAGTTGCAAAGCGCTGCCACATTGCCACAAATGCAGGCAGCACATCAGGCATTTGTGACAGAGATGCAGAAGTTGTTGTTGCAAGAAGGCAATCAGTTCAGTGATCTACAATATTTACTGCTCTTGACACGTTTTCTTGGCGGCCTCTGGCGACGCATAGAGGACAGCCTGTCGAACAACTCCATGGAGTTCTCAACTGAGGAGGAGGCAGAGGCATATAAGCAAGCCTACACCGTAGCCACACAACGTTACCTTGCCACACTCAATGGCAAAGCCAAGAACTTACAGTGCTTTGTGCGCCGCATGGCCAAAGAAGTAGAGAATCGTTCAAATGCCTGACGGAATATTCAATTCAGTATTCAAATTTTTGTTGCGTTTTATATATTTTCTAATAAAGTTTTTCATTTAAATTCGCATACATCTAACCTTTTAAAACTCCTCCTTCCTGCCACGCCCCTTTCGGCACATTCGCAAATAAGTTTTTATCAATTTTCCTGAATTCGCATCGTTTTGTGTGCGTTGAAAACCGCAAATTAAATCGTTTTTCGGGTGCCAGGCTAAATTTATTTGCAGCGTGCAGCCAAAGCCGCAAAGCTGCCCCGGTCCTTCCTCCCCTCCCCCTTACCATCACTCCTCATAAAAAAATGCATACTGTCGCCACACGTAGAGAGACAGAGAGAGAGGGAGAAAGAGAAATTAGTGCGGACTATACCAAATCACGGGCAGCAAACCAGCGAATATAATTTAACGGATTTTCTGCGGCCTCGACGCGGTTGCCTCCGGTTCTCGGCAATCTGTCCACGATATTCGGTGTGTCACAGTATGCTACACACACACACAAACACACACAGGAAAACACACTACTGTATTTTAGCCATAAATTGCAGAGGCGACAAGCGGCAGCAGCAGCAGCAACGCCTTGTTTGGACCAATAAATATGGCGAGTGTGTCATAAATTGAAAGCGCAAAACTTGCGGACAATAATTAAAGCTGAAATTAAAAATGTTTGTAAATTTAAAGAGAGAGAGACAGAAAGAGAAAGCAGCACAGCATAAACAAAAACAAACACTCTCAACAAAAACAACAACAACAAGGTATTCTTCTACAGCTCTTGAGTTCTGTCGGTTTCGTCTGGCTTGTTTTTTACGATTTTATTACGCCTGAGATCGCGCGTCTGCTTTATGTGTCTATTTGTCTGTCTTCCCTGTCCGACTGTCTGCGACAAGCTCGTAAAATCCCTACACAGCTCCCTCTCTTACTCCCACTCTCCCTTTCTTTCTTTCCTGCTCCTCATGGCACTGCCCCGTCAGCTTTAGGTTTATGTGTCGGAACTAGACGTCGTTTCTGTTCTGTTTTATGCGTATGCATTTTTCTCATTAACTTGCACAGGGAGAGAGAGAAAGAGAGAGAGAGGGAGTCCTACAAATAGATAAGCGTTCCCGTAGCGCTCGTTAAACATCCGTGCATATAAAGCGTGAACGATTCAAGTGCCCAACGTTATGGCCAGCTTTAAGTCAAGTCGAGACCGATTGCTCAGCAATTTTTATGTTAACTTCTGAGATTGTTGCAAATAAAACAAATCAAGCAAGCCACAAAGCTACCAACGAGGGAGCCTAATTGGTAAATACCCTGCAGAGATTTGAGTGAATTGTGAAAGGTTGGTTAGTTTGAAATATATATACACTATGAAAGTGTTTAAATCTTTAATCTGATTTAAGTTGAAAATGAAGAAGAAAGGTTTTCTTCGGTTGAAAGTTTTCTTCCCCCTCAGTTTTTAATCTCCTTCAATTGTTCAAACATGGCAAGATCGACTCCCCTGAGGATGCAGATTAGGAATATATGTATATTTGAAAAAAGCATAGAATATTATGAAAAAGTTATTTTTTTATTTCTCAATGCATTAAAATATTAATGAACAACCAATCTAACTACAAAACCATAAATGAAAAGACCTCTTGAAGGTCAATCGCTAGAAATTTGAACAAGTTATGAATGAAGCATATCAAACAAAATAAATAAATAGAGAAGAGCAAAAAGAAGAGAGTAGCCCTATCAATTTGTCAATCATCCATGCTTATTTATTAATAAAACGTGCATATTAGTAAACAAATTTGAATATAAATTAGCCAAATTATTCAACAATTTCGATGGTTGTGGCTCGTATATTTTTTCTCACGCTTCGATCGTTTTCTTTCTGCATAAATAATATCATATCATTTCATATAGTTCCACTACTATTTACTATACAATTTTTTTACCTATTTGTTGTTTGTGTTTCCTTCTTTTTTTCGTTTGGCCTGAAAAATATTTGCATTTACTTTGTGTGTGTGTGTGTCCAGTTTTGACCAGTTTTGACCACTGCGACCGCATTTGGCAAACATTTTAAATACCTTTTTACATTTTTGCCATTAGTTTTCATTTGATTGTTATACTATTTTCCGCAATTTTCCATTCCGCATTTCCCCCTTGTTTCCTTTTTTTGTTGCGCAACATTTTTGTGATTTTTGTGTGAAAAACTTAGCGGAGATTTCGTTTGTGTCCAGAGATTTATTTGATTTCGTTTGCGGGGCGAACTTTTTCAATTTTCCACGAGATAAGAGAGTCGGCTGGGAAAGGAGAGGAAGGGAGGGGAAGGGGGAACCGTTTCAACTGCAGCTCTATGCTAAAATTTTCAATTTAGTTTATTTCATTTGTTGTTTGCGTTCCGTTTCGTTTCGTGTGTTTTTTCCCCCTGTTTCGCTGTTTGCTTATCTCTATTGTTCTGCTGCTCTTTGGCGGCATTTTATTTAATAATAAAAAATTCTAATTACAATTTCATTCTTTATGCCGGGCAAAAAATAGCTGCGGTTCATTGATTACTGTATGCAGAGGTCACAGGCGAGGCAGGAGGAGGAAGGGGAGTGGCACTGCGGCCTGCCATGCAAATGATAAACGCATTTCCATTGGCCATGTTGACGCTTCGCTTGTCGCTTGATTTAATGATTTTCTCACAGCGTCGAGCCGCAAAAGTAAATAGTAAATATTTACATTTTACATCTGCTCTGCCGCCTGCAACCTCTGACCTCTCTCCCGACCACACTCCACCCAGCACGAGTCGAACATTTCAATAAAACAATCAGCTGTCAAAAAAAGCATAAACACAGGACGCAGTTCGCAGTTCGTTCGCGGGTTCAGGCCGTGATTCGAGCTCAACGCGGGTCGAGCCGCAGGCAGTGCAGAGAGGGACCACCAAAGTTGATTTGCATGTCATTAACAGGCAGCAACGGCAACGAATCGAATTCGAATCCCATCGTGCTAAAAATAAAAATTCATCCCCAACCCCAGAGGGAGAATGAGAGAGAGAGTGGGAGATTTCTCTGCTGTTTGTGTAAACAAGTCGCCACTAAAAATATCACATATCGTTCTGGCTTGACAAACTAATTAGATTTGTGTGTGTGTGAGTGTGCCATGAGCATGCATTCATTCACTTATTCACTCCCTGTGGGAAATGTTTTGTGTGTTATTCGCCACGCCTCATAAAAACTGGCAAGACAAATGATTTGTTTGATTAAGAAATTTCCCATGATCATTTTTCAATTTTTTAAAGGGTGGAAAACTGGAGAAAAAAACTCGAGGAAAACTGTGGAAAACTGCATTGTTTGCCTGCTGGCAATGTATTTCAATAATGCCCAAGCTCTTTCTTCAGCTCCTGCTTCTGCTTGCATTTCCATCAATTCATTCATCTCTTTGCTTATCGCAATCATCAGCTCTCGGCAGTGCTCAGGTTAAAAAATCAAAGTCCATTCAATGACAACAACAACAACAGCAACAACATCAGCAGCAGCAACAACAGGTGCAACACGCTGTGGTATTTTTGTGCATTTGCTGCCAGTTTGCATTGCAAATGTAAACAGAGTTCGGGGCCAGGCCTGGCAGGCAGAGCCCCAGAGATGAAGAGAGAGAGAGATAGACAAGTGAAGTATGAATACACTCACATATTCACATTCATATCTCTGCTGCAACTGCAGTCGGCAGCTTCAACTGCAAGTTGTTGCGGTTGTGCAAGTGTAGTGACAGAGGGGGAAGAGGAGGAAGCGAGGGCAGGCAACCGGATCAAATCCCAACAAAATTATTAATATGACTTTAGGTGCCGAGTTCAGGCGTGGCTGCTGAGGATGTTGCGTCTCCTGCTGCCAGAACTGGGTCCAGGTCGAGCTACTGCCTTGTTGCTCCTTCTGCTGTTGCTGTTGCTCCTCCTGCTCTTGCTCTGGCATCTCCTAGTGCTCCTTCTTCTGCTTCTGCTGCTCGTGCTCCTGCTTCTCCTCTTCCTTCTACTGCAGTTCCTCCTGCAGCTCTTGCTTCTCCGACTGTTCCTGAGGTTGCTGTTTTTCCTCCTGTTGCTCCCTTTGTTGCTCTTGCTTCTACTCCTGCCTCTTCGCCTACATTTTCTGTGCCTCCTATCGCTCCTGCTTCCCTAGCAAATCCAACACCTTGTGCTGCATCTCCTTCTCCTGTATCTGCTGCAGTTTCTCCTTCAGCTCCTGCTTCTCCTTGTGCTCCTGAGGTTTGCTGCTGCTACTCCCTTCTGCAACTTCTCCTTCTCTTGCCCGTGCCACTCCTACACCTCCTCCTCCTGCTCCCCCTCCCCCTGCTCCGTTGTGGTTGCCAAGACAACCAGACCAACTCAATGCATGTCTGTCTGTCGACTGCATGCACCCAGCCGTAGCCGTAGCTGGTGTCTTTGCCAGCTTCTGGCCAAATTATGCCTAAGCTGAGGCTCGCTCACCGCCTCTCTCCCCCCTTACCCCTGCACCTCCTACTCTTAAAATTATCTCAGCTGGCTGGCGCTGCCATGTGTATTTGTATTTGTATCTGCTGATGTCTGCTGTCTCTGTATCTGTATCTGTAGAATACTCCTACCACGATTCGGCACTAAATTTTCTGCACATTATTTAGTTGTTAGGGGGAGGCGGGGGGGAGCCGCAACCGTGTCGTCTTTGTCTGTGCAACGATTCTGTTATCTGCTTGTGGTCTCGGATTAAGGCTACAAAAACAAACACAAGGCTAGGCTGGGGCAACGGTAAATGTGTCTCGAGGCACGCCTCCAACAACAACAACAACAGCGCCTCTGTTTGCATTTTCGTGGCCTCTCTCACTGTCGGATCAAGCCAGGTGAACTTCAGTAGACAAGAGGGAGACTGTCTCCCACAACCTCCCCGCCTCTCCCCTGCCAGTTTACGCATTGTGTGCCAGGTATTTTTTTTTGCGAGCGCACACTCTTCACCCTCAACAAGTTTATCGCAGACTCAACTCGACTCCAACTCTAATTTACATAACCACGCAAATTAGTTTTGCGTCTGCTGCAGTTTTTATCAGTGAGCAACAATAACAACAGCAACAACTACAACAACAACACGCTGGAAACTGGCCCCTAACTTTGTCACGGCACTCGACTTGCCTTTGCACCCCGTTGATATTGCTGCCCCTCCTCGGCTTCCCCTGCCCCATTGCACACTTGCAACTTAAATTTAGTTGCCAAAGTTATTTAAACTTTTTTTAACCGCCGCACAGCATTTTTTCTATCTCAGTTTCCTTCTCTCTCTCTCTCTCTCTCTTTCAGGCTGCTTTTCCATGTTTTTTCTCTCTTATTTCTCTACCTTATTTTGCACTTTTCCAAAAATGAATTTTACTAACTTTTTTGGGGCCACCGCACCCCCAACAGTTTGCCATTTTTATAGACACTGCTCCCTAGACTATATCTTTATCTCTCTCTCTCTCTCTGTCTCCCTCTCCCTCTCACACGCTTGTCTAGTAGTTAAGACAACAATTCATTTAACATTGAAGCGCAGTTTGTGATTTTTTTTTGGTTGTTGTTTAAACAAAGTTTTGCTAATGGCTTATGTGCACAGTGGTTATCAAGTAGCGGAAATTAGAAAACGTGCGTGGGAAATAAAAGAGAGAGAATAGAGATTCTTAAATGAATGAGCTAAGGATTTGGGATTTTTTAAGCATTTTCAGCTACTTAATTTTTATGTTATTTAAAAATTTGCCGTCTCCTTTTTTACAGTGCGACAGTGGTTGAAAATTGAAGATTAAAAACCTTGCATAGGAAATTGAAAATATTAAAAAAATTAATTAAAGAATTCAAAGAAGATATAGCATTTCCAAAAATAAAATAACCTCAACGTATCTTTGAATAAATCATTTAAATTCTATTTTTAGCGTGTTGCATACTTTAAGGGAGGGGTTTAAAAGTCGTTAACTCTTGAAATTAATTCTTAAATAGATTCTATGTTAATTGTCCGATTGCAACACAGTTTTCAAAAAACATTTGGTCGTTGATAGTTATGCCCGACAATTAAAATGTGTTTAGAATTCGGGTTTTTCCCCTTTTACTTGGACGGAAAGAGGCGTATTAAAATTCTACAGCAAATCTTAAAGTCTTTCATCAGCTATTGATGCTGGTTCAGAATATAAAAAGTTGGTGGAGTTTGTCACGCCTTCTACTGCCTGATATGGGTAGCGGGCATAAATAGTATACTGAACTTTATTCTTATTAAAATTAAAAGCTAGGTCCACTGTGCGACAATGGTTTGTATAGAAAACATTACATATTTGTGTGGAAAAAAATATTGTAAATTATTTGTAATTAATCCTTTTTTCAATGTAGATTTTAAAGCATTAGTTTATTTCTAGTTTTTGGTACAATGTAGATTGATAAAGCCATTTGTTTATTTCTAGTTTTTGTGTATTTTATTAATTACAAATTTACAGTCAAGCTGCTACTCGATGCCTGACAGTAGTGTTGTATTTGAGCAGGTGCGCCATGCAAAACAATTTGCTGTAAAAATGTATTACGCAACTTTTACTGTGGCTTTTATTTAAAAGGCTTCCCCTGTCTGCCAGTCCGACTGTCGAGCTGTCCGTCCGTCAGTCCGGCCAGCCAGACTGTAGCTCTACAACTGCCCGTTGGCCAGAGTTCGCCTGATTGGCAGCTGAGAAAGTTTATTTTGTTAATGGGGAACGGGATGGATGGCAACAACAACAACAACAACAACAGCAACAACAATTATTGGCCGTGCTGGGGCTTCTTCTGTTTTGGACAGCGTGGCTAATTGAATTTTTTATAATTTATATATACAAAAACAACAAGTGCAACTATATAGATATGTATATAAATGTATCTCCCAACCCAGGCACTTCAGTGTGTTAATGTATCTCAAAGATACTTGCACTACAACCTTCACCTGCTGCTCTGCTGAAGAGCTCTTCCTCTTCTATACAGTTCATTCCAGGGAGACGACTTTAAATAGATTCGTTTCCTGCAATTTCGCAAGCGAGTTGACTAAGGCGGCGGCGAAAAAAAAAAGCTAAAATCGCGTCGGAAGTTATTTTTGGCTACGTGCAACGGCGGCGGCGACGGCAACAGCAAATGTTGCAAATTGAAAGAAAAACCGGAGCCGTTGCCGGCACTCGACAGAGTCGAGTCGAGTCGAGTCTCAGCGGTACAAGGTACTGCAACTGCTACTGCTACCTCCTACGACGCCCATATGCTTTTGTGCGGGGTACTCTGAACCATATTCTGTTTTTTTTTTTTTTTTTTTTTGGCTGCGTTCTCTAAGCGATTTTCTGCGATTCGTGGCAAGTTTTTCGTCAGCTTCATGTATGTGTGTGTGTGTGCGTGTGTCGAGCTTGTACTTTAAGTTGTCTATTTGCTAGTTGTTGTTGTTGTTGCTGTTGTTGTCGCTGTTCTGATTCCGTTTCTGTTGCTGCTGCTGCTGCCTGTTTGTATGCCAAGAGCTGCATTGAAAATGAAAATGTTCGCACAGTTTTCCGCACAGTTGCATTTTCACTATGCAGCTCGGCGCGGCTCAGTTACTTGATACAGTTTTTCCAGTTCTCCAAGGCCCCAACACACCCTCTCCCTGCCCTCTTCCTCCTCTGTCATGTTTTTTCTCTAGTTTGCTTGGGTTCTTCCGTTTTTCTTGCTTGCTTCCTTTTTTTTTTTTTTTTTGTATGTCACCCTTTGCAATGTTTTTCTCGCATTGATGTTGTTGTTGTTGTTGTTTTTTCTGCATTCTCTGTGCTCATCTAGTCAGTCGTGCGCTTTGTGCTCTCTACTTATTTTAAATGCGCTATCTGATTTTTTGTTCGGCTCATGCAGCATTCAAAAGCTTGGGGACGTAGCAGCAACAGCAGAAGAAGAAGAGGCAGCAGCAGGAGAGGGAGGAGGAAGAAGAGTTAAAAGTTGAGATTTTCGAAATGCTATGGGTCGATTTGTGGGAGGCATGGAGAGGGGCGTTCATACATTAACAGATGCACAGGCAGACACGTATGAAGGACAAACACTCAAGGCGCAAAACTGCACAGGCCATTAGGGCAAACATTTTGAATTATATGGAATAATTATGAGAGAGAAAGAGAGAGAGAGATGTAAAGAGAAGAAGAGAGTGAGAAAGGGGGAGAAAGGGGGAAGAAGGATAGAGCGAGAAAAAACTGCATGGCAGGCAGAACTAATGCGATAAGTACTTTTGATAAGCTGCAGAGATTGTCTGCTCCCACTTTAACTCTCTCTCTGTCTCTCTTTTCTCTGTCTGTCTTCTACTAATTGTGAATGCCCCTTTGCGTCCCACTCTGTATTCTCTTTCTTTCTACTCTTCTTTTCTTCTTGCTATCACATCATCGTTTATGTATAGCTCCCATCATTATTTCACTCTCTTTCTCGCTTACCTCCTGCTCAATCTTTCTTTCTTAGTTGATTATCCTCTCTGTAACTGTCATATTCTCTCTCTCTCTATGTCGCTTTCTTTTCCTATAGTTTTTTAGTGCGCGCTCCTGTTCTCCATAGCTTATTCTGCATTCTAAATATCGCAATATCTCTGTCTTTTTCCCTCACTCTTACTCTCTCTCAATCTTTGCCACACACGTCGTCTCTTTGACTTTATATAACTGTGACTTTCGTTCTATCAGACTCTGTCTTTCTCTCTGTCTATGATCCCATGTCTACCTCTCACTTTTCCCACTTGTTCTCTATCTTTCGCTACCTCACTTTTTAGCCTGATCTCTCTCCCACAATCTATCACTCGCCTCGATCTCTATTGTCTTTCTCCTCCATTCATTTTCTCTCTTGCATTTCTCTATTCATCCTCCTCCACAATACAATACCTTCCATTCTCCCTCTTTCTCTCTCTCTCTTTCTCCTTCTTCTCCTTTCCCCTCTGCCCACGCTCTTAGTTGTCAATTAGCTCACAAACATGAGTCCGCATCAATCACACAAAGCAGACACACTCCGGCAACACAAATTGCATCTTCCTCGGCCAAAGCTCAACATCCAAAAGCAGGAGAAGCAGCGGCAACAACAATAACGTTTGCTTCCATTGATGTAGCAGTTACTATGCATCCTTCCCCTACTTCTCCTTGGTCTCCTTTCCACATCCTCCTCTCATTCCCATCGCTCTGGCCACGCGGCTTATCCGGGAAGCGCATTTGCCAGCGTCATTCATGCAGCTAATTTGATTTTTTCCCTCTTCAAGCCAAGTTGTTACTGCAACCGGAGGAGAACTTGGAGTCGAAGATAGAACCGGATGCTCAAGCGAGGGGATGATGGAGTGCGAGGGGTAGGGGGGGAGATGAGTTCTGCGTACAGCTTGCCTCGCAGAAAATATTTTCATTAGACATTTTGTAAATATGAGCAGCTTTACTTCTTTGCAGATTGCCCCGCATGCTGCCAATGGGAAATCAAGACGAGCCAGCAGAGGGGGGTGGGGAAGGGGGAGTTAGCAGCGAGAGAGTGGGTGGAGGTAGCAGTGAGAGGGGTGGGCACTAGGGGAGGGGGCTGCCTTTGCCATTGATGTTGACTTGACGATGACAAGACTTTGACTATGAAGCTTGAAATGACTGTCCAATGACTTCATGTTTGTCGGCAAACAATAACAACAACAACAAATGGGAGACTGTACGGTAGATTTAAGGTATCGACGAATAGATACCCTAACATTTGTTAAAGCTGTTTACAAGTGAAGAGAGTTTAAAATGAGTTATGTAGGATTTGTTTGAATTATTTTCAAAAATAAACCAAGATTCCATTTCTTCCCGATCTATCTATCTAGCTTTAAATATAACAGATAGACAAGCGAATAAGGCAGGATCAGCTCTGGAATTGATGCTGAACAAGAATATATATCCTTAATAGTGCTCACACTGTCTCTTTTTGTTAAAACATCCAACCACGATGTATATAATGCTATAGTTATATCATAAGAAAACAAGATCGACTTCCCTGAGCACACTGAACAAGAATATATAAACCTATATACATTTTTTATGGTATATCTCACATATTTGCAGAGTTTTCTTACTCTATGCATTACCAACATCCCCTCAAAATGAATACACCTTTTCCAAAGCGTACAGCATGCGAAAACAACTAAGAAATTTCTCATTACTGCCAACCGGAATACCCTTAACTTGATATCTTTCTACACACTTACATGCAACTAATTGAAGTACATCAAATGTTTTTTCATTGCAGCTCTAACGACACCCAAGTGTAACTAGCGAGCAAAGGGTAAGTTTCCCTCGAGAGTGACAGAGAGGGAGAGGGGGCTACATACCATACATACTACAGTTGTTAGAGATTACATCCCCCCTCCATACCCTCGAGCCGTTTATCGAGGGCTGTTCCACACCTTTTGCCGGACTGGAACTTTTACTTTTAATTAGCACGTGGCAAAAGTTGTAGCTCAGTTCATCTCTTTCCCACTCTCTCTTCTTTCTCTCTCTCTGTCTCCGCCTCAGCCACGTCTTTTCATAATTAAATGAGAGAAATTTCTGTAATTTTTCGAGCGTAAATACGAAAGGCAATCTCCTCTTCAACTCAACCTGTCTCCCTTGCACTTATCATACTCACTCTCTCACTCTTTTTCTCTCCTTCCTCTGCGCGTATGTGTGGGAATATTTTGAGATTTCGCACGTGTTTTGCACTTTGGCGTTGTTCTTACAGATTCGTAAATATTCATTACATTTGCCCGTGTGTGTGTGAGTGAGTGTCTGTGTGTGTATTGTACCATTTGTTTGCTTCATCTTCCCTCTCTCTTTCTCACTGTATTTTTTATTGCTTTCGCACTTGGCTTGTAAATTTGCATAAAGTTGCCAGCAAGTTAAAAGTTCTCGTAAAATAATTATCATTATTTATTTTTTTTTTGCTTGTTGCATTTTTAATTAGGCAACGATTGACCTTCAGCAATGTCTGCCAGGGGGCAGACTGCCCCCACTCCCCTTCCCCCACCCTCTCTGCCCTGTCATGGGAGGTGCAGCAGCTGCTGCTGGCAACTGTATTGACTCAAGGACTCAAGGCACAAATCGCAGCTCAGTGTCCGCTCTGAAGAAAGGACGCGCATTACAGACACTTCTCCAAGGCGCAGAAAGGGAAGGGGAGTGTGAGTGTGTGTGGGGGGCGTGGCACACTCTCATCAATGATATTAAGCGAACTTAATCCTTTTACATGCTTCAGCGGGACGCGAGCGCACTCCACGAAGCACTCGAAGCTATTTGCTTTGCTGCTTCCCTCTTGGACTCTTGCAATAGAGACGGCGAGCGCTCTGCCGACGTCGGCTTACATATGCCTTTGTCTCACTCTAGAGAGAGAGAAAAGCTTTCTATGTGTGTGTGTGTGTGTGCATGATCCACAGCCACTCATAACTTTTTGCAGCATCGCCAGCGACGCCATCGCTGCCGCCGCCTTTGGTGACTGGCGAATGCGCTTGAAAAACTTTGTACAACTTTAAGCGGCTTACAAGCTTTGCGCTCTTAGCACGCGCCACGCCTGCCACAGTCAACTGGCTGCCCCAGTCACGCCCCCCTCTTTCTATACATCTACCCTTCTCTCTCTGTCTTTTTCGCTGTCTCTTTCTTGCATTCTCTAGTCGCCACATGCAGTCTCACACTAGACTAGGTTAGCTTTGTCTACCCGCCTCACGTTGCAATGGTCAAATTGTCTAACCCCCTTTCCATCTTCTATCTGCTCCCTCTTCCCCCATTCTCGTCTTTCATTCTGCAGCAGGAGGGGAGTATCCTTCACTATGGCAACTCTTCCCCCTCTCTCTGTTCACGCTAACCCCTGCTCTGCAGCCTCTCTTCTCTATAGCTTCTCTTCCCATTCTCCCTCTGCAGATTTCTGACACTTTTCTTTTGTGTCTGTTTTTCCATTAATTTTATTGAATTGCAAGTGCGCAGTTTTTCCTCTTATTCGCTGCTCTTTTTTATTGGTTTATGCACGTGACGACATAAAGAAAACTGTGCAAGAATATTCAATTAAGTGGAGGAGGCAGCAAACAATTGTTGCGGATTTGCAACTAATTCGATTTTTATAGTTTGATATAAAGAAATATAGTGACACATAAAGAGAGGAATATGAAGAGATATAAAGCGAGATTTATTGAACTATTAATGAACATATCTCTTGTATTATGGATCATATATTGAAAGAATATATATATACAAACTATTGTTGAGTGTTAGCAGTTAAAAGAATTGTTATACTCAAATATAGAGATGAAAATGATTATGGAGATAGTAAAGAGATATTTTGGGATATTTACAACTAATTTAAGTTGTATAGACCAATTCCAAGCGATGAATATAGTATATAGATACATAAGTATCTAGTACATCCCTCTTTAAACACATATACGTGAACAATGATGCACTTAAAAACAAATATCCAAAGAAATCTACAAATATTTTTCCTTCTTTTTTGCCTCATTTAATTGTCATCCTGCATAAGGCTTAAAGATAGCAAGCAAAACCAACTCAGACTCAATCATTTTCACACTTTCACACACACACACATAGATTATACGCACACACTTTCACTCATACACACGCATAACTCTTTGCAAAAGCAAATTCTACACATGCCGCACATTGTTCGGCAACCTTTTTTCCACTTTGATTTATTGGCATCCTTAGGCCAAACCGCCTTAAATATTTTGCCAAATGACCAAAGACAGCAGGCAGAGGGGTGGGACAAGTAGGGAGAGGGGGGAGTATTGCAAAGGGGTGTTTGGTTTGTTTGCTGACCAGTTCAGTGTTGGGTTCGCAACGTTTCGTTTCGAATCACGCTTATTGAATTTCGTTTTAGACTTTGCTTTATTATTAATAGCCTCACACTTCTTTTTCTCCTTCTTCTTCTGCTGGAGTGTGTGCGTGTGCGAGTGAGAGAGTGGGAGAGCAAGAAAACATTTTGCGCCGCTGTCAAAAGAAATATTTTAAATCATTTTCACAGCGTTTTTGGCCCATTTCAATGTTGGCTTGGGCAAATCCCGCTGTGGCTCATATATAACATGATTGAGGGGGCAGAGAGTGACAGAGAGAGGGGGCGGGGGCAGTGCGGCAGCTGTGTTTTATTAAACATTTTATGATAAGCAGCCACACACACACACACACCTCACACATATGTAGCTGCTTTTGTTGTTTGCCGTGTGGCTGCCCATTGATTTGGTTTTGCTGGCGATTTATTTTATGTTTTTCTAGCATTTTCCTTAAGGGGTGACAGAGAGGGGAGGGCAGGCAAAGCAGCTTGCTTTGAAGATAGCTTGGGGGGGGAGGTAGCAAAGCAGTGCTTTGAACTCGCAAAGAGATAAACAAAGAGAAAGAGAGAGAGTAGGGGAGGGGAGGAAGAGCGCTTTGCTTGGCCACAGCACTTAGTTACTTAGGCTAAGCTAGACTAAGCTACGAGTTGTGGTTCATAGTGATAAAGTCTCATAGAGAGACTTGCTTTCTCCCTCTTGCCTTAGTGATAATTAATAAGATTATGCTCTTTCTCTCTTGCTCTCTATTGCCAGCTTGCCTCAATGTGGTGCATAGTGATAAAGCCTGATTAGCTGAACTAGGCAGAGTAATAAAGCTAGAGAGGGAACACGTGGCAGCGGGAATCATAGATTGTCCTAGGGCAGCACATTTCTATGCTCCACACTCACATCGCCTCACTTACCTTTCCTATTTCATTCTTGCCTCTCTTTCATTGTCTTTCTATATACCTTCAATTTGTTTCTTCCTTTTCTTGCTGTTGCTCCAATTTTGTTGTTGTTACTTCATTAATATCCATGCCTCACTTTTCTCTGACTTTCTTACAGGAACTTTCCCTTTCAATGACTTGCTTTGTTTACCTTTAACATTCTATACCTCTCTCTCTTCTTTTATGCATTAATATGCACTGTTAAGCAAGCAGGCGAGGGGAAGATATAGTTTTCTTTATCTGCCTGCCTCTTTATCTAACTTCCCTTGCTATTTTAAATTTATTTCTCCCACTTAACCTTGTCTCTATAGTTCATTATCTTTTCCCTTCACTTTTCAGGCCTATCTTGTTCTCTCTTTCTTTTGCTTTCTCTCCCTCACTTTTCCCTACCTCTCTTTGGAATTCTTCCTTTGACAAATATCTCTCGCTCTCCCATTATCATTTACTCTTTTCCATCTCTATCTGTCACACTGTCTTTACCTCTCTCTGTTCTTTATCCTAGTATCTTCTTTTCTTTATCTGTTCTCCCCTCACTTCTCCCCTATCTATGCCTTACTGTGCTGCCTTTACTGCTCTTCCTCTTTACTGCACTCTTTCTCTCACTTGCTCTCTCCCTCTCCACTTCTCCTTTCTCTCTCTCTCTTTCTTTCGGCCTGCACTCAAATTGTCATCAACAGCCGCCCGCAAATTCATGCAACTTGTTTTGCAATTAAACGCTGCACAAACACAGCCGCAGCAACAGGTATTCCCAGCAGCAGCAGCAGCAGCACATGGTCTGCCCTCCTGCCTCACCCTCCCCTTCCACTCCAGCCAGGCAAACCGCTCGTCAAACCGGCAACCACACGCATCACGTTGCCTACTTTCGTGCGCGTTGCGTGCTTTATTTATGACGTTGACAGCGCTGCTGTCGACGCTGCTGCTGCTGCTGCCGCTGGCAGTGGCGTCGTGGGCTTTGGCGGTGCCTGCGTTTTAATGCAATAAGCGTGCAACCAAAAAAGCCTCAAGAAAACGTCTCGACGCACACGCACACGACGTTGAAAAGTCATTAAGTACAAATGACGCTGCCGACTGCAAAAAGCCAGCAAGAGTAGGGGAGAGAGGGGAGTGGAGGGAAGTGAGGCAATGGGTGCTGCTGTTGCAGGCGACAGGGACCTGGACTTAAGCCGCAGTTTGCAGTAATTGCACCACGTTTGAGCGCAGCTAACTGCATATTGAGCATTGCCTTGTGGCAGCAACATGCGTGTGTGTGTGTGTGTGTGTGTGTGTAAGGTGTAATTTGTGTGTGTTTGTATGCGTGCATGCTGCACATGTCTGTGTAACGCTCGCTTTGCATTATTTATGACAAAGTGAGCCCGATTAATCTGCACTCAATGCGCGAGAGAGAAAGAGACCGAGAGAGGGAAAGAGCCCGAAAGTGTTTCGTGTTTTGGTTCAACACGAGGAACTAGTTCCCAGACAGAGCTGTCTGCTCGCCTGTCCCGTCCGTCTGTCGTGTCTGTCTTGTCTGTCTGTCTGTCTGTCGTGTCTTGTCTGTCAGCTTAGCTTGTTTATGCTGCAGCACTTTGAATGCGATTAAAGATAATGTGTGTGGGGAGTTGAAGTGGCAGAAGAAGCAACGCTGAGAGTGAACGGACAACAAGGATTCAAGTAGTAGAGTAGATGCTTGATGGGTAGAACAACATTAAGAAACTCTAGATGATGACTGTATAAAACCATATTGTGCATAAAGAAAGCATTGTTCATAAGGAAGCTAGCAAATTAATCATAAATTCTGATATTCAACTTTATAACTATAAAGCAAGCAAATTGATCAGAGATTCTGATACTGAATCTCTATAATTATGAAGCTTAGAAATTGCTCTGAGTTTCTTATACGTAATCCCTATATTATAAATGAAGAAATTAAAATTGGGAACTGGTGACTGAGGGAACAATTTATAAATCACAAAAAATCTTTATTATAAGCACATCATACAAAAACTTTATCATGTAGTTGATCTTTATTTTAGTTAACAAGTTCACAACTTAGATTTCCACAATTCTCTTCAGTTCTTTGCTCAGTCTTTGTATAGATCTCTCAAAAGTTCCCTTACTGGTTCATTTAGTGGTTCATTAAAATTATAAATATAAATTCTCTCACAATTCTCTCTAGAGAGTTAAGTTCTCTTCCTGCTGAGTTGAGTTCTTAGTTCAACTTTCAAGAGATCTCTCTAGTTTAGTTCCCTTACTGGTTCATTTAGTGGTTCATTCTAACTATAACCTACAACAAATTCTACTTCAAGAGATCTCTTCAGTTTAGTTCAGTTACAGGTTCATTTCTTCGTTATTATTTAAATTCTACCGCAATTCTCTAAGAGTTCAGTTCAGTTCATTCATCCTCAGTTCACACTCTATACCTGCAGCCCTGAAAGATTCACCCACTTGAGGCACCTTTCTTTCCCAGTGTGTATTTCAGGCACCTTCACTGTCTGTGTTTGTATGTGTGCTCAGCTCTTATTTACTTCATGCAATTTAATATTATGCGAGTACTTCAACCAGCTCCCGCTCCTTTTACTGCTCCAGCTCCTTCTCCTGCTGTGCTCCGCCTTATCGCCATCGTTTGTCGTCATTCTCCTCGTCGAAGCGCTTCATTCACTGAAGGCATAAATAATCTGTGTGACCAGACACACGTGTGCATGCAAGCATGTGTATGTGAGGGTGTGCGTGTGTGTGTGTGTTTGCCTGGGCATGTAAGTGTCGCCATCTGCTTTACATGCCATCACTTTATGCCATGAAAAACCGCATATAAATTAATTTAAATTTAAGCAACACAAGCGATAATTTCCCCTTCAAATCGTGGTGCCCCCTTAGACCCCTCATCCAACCCCTGCTGGTTGCCATTGACTGTTGCCCAAATCAATTAGGCACCTTTAATGTTAATCGCTTCATATATCAGCCCGAAAGCGACACCCGCCACAACAAAAGCTAAAGAGAAGCGAGAGAAGAAGAAGCCAAAAAGGGTCGATGACAAGCCGGAAATGGAAATGGAAAGCGGAAAATAAAGCACACAAAAAAAAAGAAAAAGGCTAAAAGCCGCACGCGACGTTTTTCGCGCCCCTTTTTGTGAGCAAGGCGGCCAGGCAGTAGGGGGGCGTGGCTGCTTCTAATGAAGGACGCCCCACGTGGAACAAAAGGCCCAGCGAAGCCACCGCGGCAAAGTGTTAGAGTGCGATAAAAAGATTAAAATGCACACACACCACACACAGAGACACACACCACACAGACACACACACACACATGCATGCAGACAGGCACAGACAAGACACAGACACAGGAGACGGAACTTGTGCCTGCTGCTGCCAATTGGTAATAGAAAATCGGATCAGATTAGATTTAATGCCGAGCAGGCGAGAGAGAGCGCAACTAATTTCTGACTGATTTTTCCATTGGAATAGGAAAGTTTTTCGTTGGAAAAACACACGCCTTGGCGCCATCGCACGTTAGCCATCTCTAACCAGATATATCTGCTGCCCCCCTTCACTCCTCCTCGGCCGCCGCCGCAGGCTCTGTAGCTGTCAGCGGCAATACGCCGGCAATGACAGCTAAACAAATGACAGACGCGCGCCCCATTGAAGGGAAGGAAGAGAGGGGTAAGGAGCACAGCGAGGATTGGATTCAGAGATTGGGAAGTGCCACTGACAGGCAGGCAGGCAGTCAGACAAAGCACACGCGTAGGCAGACCGAGACTGGCAGACAGGGAAAGAGAGAGAGAGACAGAGAGAGAGGGAGGGATACAGTTCTAGGCAGCGTCATCAACATTTCCGCTTCCGGCTGTTTATGCTAAAAGAAGTATGGCGCGCCTGGCAAAATGTTGATGGCATCACTGACAACAACAACAGCGCGACCCTTGTTCCCCCCCCCCCTCTCTCTCACTCCCATTCCTCTCTCTTTCCCTTACTGCCACCCGCTGTGCTGTCAGACGCCTTGGCTGCCATCTTTTTTGGTGGCCCTCATCGCGCATTTATCTTGTCGAGGCCCACGCGTCATGAATTTTTTTCTCCAGCGCACACACTGACATGTTATCGATAATACAGATTAATCGAAGGCGGCGTTATCTGTACAAATATGATATATGTAGAGCAGGCTCTTAAAGGAGTAAAGACCTCAGGAATTGAGGCATACTTCAAGCAAGAGGTAGAGAATCTCAGTTGCCCACACAGTTAGTCAGCTTTACATCTATTCTAATTATGCTTGGGTTAGTACAACAGTCTCCCTTACAATGCCCTCTCCCCTCTCCAGCATGAGCTTGTGTCATGCCACATGCTGCGTTTCCGTCCAAGTTGCCAGGGCCAACAACAGCGACAGCGTCAGAGGCTCAACTTGGTTTCATTTACATCATGATGGCATACAACATAAATAATTACACACACACACATACACACACATAAAGTGCCCTCGCTTATATTTTGATATTTAATTTTCATGTTTTTTTGCCTTCTTTATCAAGTATTTTCCCTCTTGCCCCAAACATCGTGTGTGGGCTGTTCTCATCTGTCATCATTCTGCTTTCCTTTTGACTGCGTTTTATTATGCTTTCTATGGGGAGAAGAAGAATCTCTCTACATATTTATGAGCCAACAAAGTTGCCAAAATCATGAAAGAGACGCCACTCTCCCCCTCTCCTCTCTCTCTCTCTGCTTCTCACTGAGTGTTGGCTAATGTGTTGCAACATGTTCAGTTAATTGAAAACTATAATATGTCAATCGGCATCACATCGAGGCCGCATCGCAGACATCTTCACGGCTGATGGAACATGTCAATCGTTGTCTTTGTGAAATCCTTCACATGCGACACATCAAGTCCTGCAGGCTGACAGGAGGGAGTGAGAGGCAGAGGAATGTATACCCAACAGTGCTGTGCATTATTTAATGCATGGACATATCGCAAATTGGCGCCCAACGTGGGGCAACCTTCTCAACTCTGCTCACTTGATTCTAATGTGCGACTGTCAGCGAGTGTGAAGCTGTTGCTTTCCTTCTCTTCTCTCTCTCTCCCTTCTCTTTCTTCCTCCTCTCTTTTCTTTCTCTTCTTTCTCTTCTTTCTCTCTCTTCGTTCTCTTTCTCCCTCCTCCCTTTTTCGAGGATTACTGTCAATGAGTAGGGATTTCTTTGCCAGCCTGCACTCATGTGAACCTCTCCCCTTCAGCCTCATCTCAGTACACTGAGAAAAAACACACAAACTTTTTCGGAACTTAATAATTTAGGCCAAAAGCGGCAAAAATAGGTTCTTCCTAAATTCAACCAAAATGGGCAAAGACGATGAATGCATGGATGGGCCAAAGCGAATGCAGAATGAGTTACTGCAAATGTTAGATTACAAGGAACTGCCTGCAGTCACTTTGGTCACGCCCGAAAAGAATAACATTTTCCATTGGACTGCACTACTTATGCCCTATGAACCGCCCTACAATAAAGGTGCTTACAAACTGGATATTGTATTCCCGGAGCGATATCCCTTTGTGCCTCCCATATTGCGAGTAATGACACCTGTCTATCATCCCAATGTCAATGAACGGGGTCAACTATGTATACCAATATTGGAATCTGAGAATTGGAAGCCCACTTCACGTATGTGCACGATCCTCAACGTGGTGATGGCAACCTTTCAAGATCCGGTAGTGGAGAATGCCTTCGATCCAAGTATGGCTACTTTGTATGTGAAGGATCGTCCGAAATTCGAAAAAATAGCCATGTCATGGGTTTTGCGCTATGGGGAGAAGCGATACACGGAAGCGCAATTGACGAAAATGAAGAAACGTATAAGGAAGAAGATGATGGATTAATCAGGAGAATAATCCAGTGTAGCCAAGCACAAAAAAAGAGGGAATTACCTTAATGCCGCCGCAGATGAAATTATGTTACAAATTTTAAGATTAAAGTGAAATAAACATTTTGTCAGTTACCATTGTAAATAAACGTTAACTGTACAACTTATACTACTTTCTCTCAGTGTAGCACGAGCATCTATGACCTAACAAGGATATACACTAAATACAATAACTATATATATTCGTAAACAGCATCAACAGCCGAGTCCAATGGCCATCCGTCAATTTTTCGTGTCTTTTGATTATTTTTCCTTCTTTTTGGCCTTTTTTGTCCGTATGAACACTTATATCTAAGTAGTTATAAAAGTTAGGACTATAATATTTGGTGACATTAATGTATGAATAAGTCACGTACAAAAACATGTTTTAAATTTTGGCCACGCCCTCTTCTAACTCTGTGAATAAAAAAAACCTTATTGCTGGCGTAATTTTAAAGTTAGAACGTTAATTTTTAGCATTTATAATAATTATGATCATCCAAATGATTTATATAGTCTATGCGAAGGTATCTCCTTTCAATCCAGTCTTTCCTTTTAACTTTATCTCAGTACACTGTGAAAAACCACTCAGAATACATTAGAGTTTGTATAATTTAGATCAGCTGCGACAAAAAAACAGAGTTTTTCCATATTTAGCCGACAAAATGGATGGCCCAAAGCGCATGCTGAATGAGCTAGAGGAAATGTTAACTTACAAGGAACTGCCTACGGTGCCAATAATTCAGCCTGAAAAGGGTAACATCTTTAAATGGTACGCACTACTAATGCCTACAACACCGCCCTACGATAAGGGCGCCTACAACTTGGAAATCGATTTCCCACAGCTTTATCCCTTTGTGCCACCACTTATGCATATAACTACAAAAGCCTTTCATCCCAATGTCAATGAACTGGGTCAGCTTTGTATACCGATATTGGAGCCACAGAATTGGAAGCCCACATCACGTATGTGCACAGTGCTCAATGTGGTGATGGCAACGTTTAATGATCCTGTACCTGAGAATGCCTTCAACGATACCGTAAGCATGATGTATGTGTGGAATCGTAAGCAATATGATAAAATAGCCGAGGCATGGGTCACGCGTTATGCGGAGGAGCGACCCACGGCAGCGAAATTGGCGAAAATGAAAAGGAAAATCAAAAAAATGATGGAATCTTAAATTGGGAATCACTTGAAAGCAGCAACAGAGAAATTATGAAGAGAAAAAAAATGTTCCTGTTCTTGTGACCTTTGTTGGATATCATTTTTAACAGCTGGATTTGCAGTCTTTTTTTATATCTTAAGCCAGCTGTTAAAAATGATAAAAACAATTTATGATTAAAGTGGAACAAACATTTATAGTTAAAGTTAAATGCAGTTGGTTTTTTTCTCATTCAACGAAGTCACTTAATTAGCAATAACTAACTACTACTTTCGCTCAGTGCTCAGTATTTAAAGCTCAATATAACAAGCATGAACTACCAAATTTTTTTGTGTAGCCAGAATTTAGTTTTCATATTCTACAGTTTGTTTTTCTTCAGTGTAGATGAAGCTCCCTTATTGCCTTTTCCCCAGTCTACCCGAAATTGCTTATTTCTCTTTCTGCCTTTCTCTGAGTGTAGCAGTAACTAAATATATGCTTGTTTCTTGCAGTGTACATAAAGTTTCTTCTCTTGAGGGGCTTCTCTCTTTGTCTCTGAAGTTTCTTCAGTACTTTAGCTACCTTTCTCTTAGTGTATCTGAAGTCTTCGTACCTTCTCTCAGTGCAGCCAAAATTGCATGTATATTTCTTACTGCTTGTTTCTTTCAGTGTAACTGAAGCTCATGCACTTTCCTGTCGTCTTTCTTTTCGTCTAGTTCAAGGCTCTTAACTTCTCTTGCTTCCTTTTGCTCAGTGTACTTACTGCAAGTTATGTTTCTTTAGTTTCTCCATTGAATTTCACTCAGCTTTCCGACAGACAGCAGCCCAGGCACCCCGTCTACCCTTCTCCTTCTCTCCCCTTCTTGCTGTGCAGTGTGCCTGACATATGACCGACTAATTGGCAGCCCTGGCAACGGGCATAAGCAAATAGGCGACATTAAACAGCCAAGCACAGGCAGCAGCTACAGTCTCTGCCAGCGTCGCTGTCTCTGTCGCGACCGCAGCAACAGTCGCAGCCAGCTGTGAGATAAATCATTTGAGTCAAAACGCCGAGCAGCGCCTCCTGCAGTGCACAGCGGGCAATGGGATACAAGAGGAGGCGCCACCCCCTCTCCCACAGCTGACAGTTACCACCTTCGTCTCCCTTCCTCTCTCTCTCTCTCTCTCTATCCAACTGACATTAGCTCCATCGTCATTGTCATTGTCAGCGCGGCATCATCAGCAGCCGCCTCAGCCCGTAGTTAGTTTTAGCTGTTTTTATAGTTTGCGCTTAGCAGTTGCTTGAGAGCCAGAATAGATGAAGGAGCAGGGGAAAGGAGGAGAGAGAGAGGAGAGGGGGGCACACACACGCGTCAGGGCCATATAAATTGTGCTGCAATGAATGAATCAACTTTACGAACTTGGACACATGCGGACTTGGACTGGGCTTGGACTGCTTTATGGCCAGTGCCACCCACAGTCCAGAGTCCAATCTTGCAGTGTATTTTATGGTTATGCTGCACATGTGTATGTGAGTATGTGTGTGTGTCTGTGTGTGTGTGTGTGTGAGCGCGCTCAGTCGATATGAAGCGACTGTTTCAACTTGAGCTTGTCAACGACATGTTCAGCTTGGCCACCATAATTATGGCTGAGAGAGAAGGAGGGAAAGTGGAAGAAAGAGAGAAAGAGAGAGGGAGAAAGGAAGAGAGGTGGAGAGAAGGAGAGGCTGAGAAATAGAGTGGGATATAGAAAGCAAAACAGTTAAAGCTGCAGTTGAATTTGTTTCTATATCCGTATCTGTTGCCATCTACAGTGGGTCGTCAAGAGATATTTGTATACCCTACAGAACTGGCCTAAAAAGGGTATATTCACTTAATAGAAATGTATGTAACAGAAGAAGAGACAGATGTAGAAGTGGCAGAGCCTTAAAAGTATAAAAATGCTTACTTTGCAGCCTTGTCCATCTGCCCATTCATTCGCCTGTCTCTCTGTCCCCTTTGAATGTCTGTATGAACAAGCAGATCTCTGCTAGTATAACAGCTACAGACACCAAATTTGGCATGTAGATTCCTATATATCATTCTCAGATAAAGTTAGTTTCAAAAGTTACCTGCCACGCCCAGCGCCCCCCAAATCGATATTCAAAATTTTGTATACGTTTTGAAAGCAATGCATAAGAGTTACAACTTTCAACCTTTACCATATAGTAAGCTGACTTTGATATCTACACATACTAAAAATTTAAATCCCTTTGGACAATAAACACATTAGTAATGCCAGTTAAATTAACTACAAAAGGGTATCTGGCAGTCAGTCACGCCCGTCTGTAGCTTTTCTCCGGTTTTATATCTAGTTTCTTTGCTAGTCTTAGCATTGAGCACGCCCCGCAGCCAGAGCAACCATTGTCAAGAGATGGAAGATGGATTACCCTGATGCCCTCTGACCTGCAGAGCTCCCCCTCTCCCCCTTCTCCCTTCCCACTGCCCAACACAGTGTGTGGGCGTATCCAAAGTGGGCGTGTGCGTGTGTGTCTTGTTAAAACTGCCTGTCTGATTATTATCACCTTCCGCACAGCTGCTGACACCCGCCACCCTCTGCCACGCCCACTTGCGCGCCTGCTGTTGACAGTCAACTACTTTTTGTGCCCCAAATGAATCGCAGTTTTTGATTAACAGCAGCGAGTGCAGCCGCAAACGGCGTCCGTCGCCGTGGTTGCTTTGGTTACCCCACCCACTTCTCCCCTCACTCCCTTTGAGGTCACCCAGTGGCGGCATAACTCATTAGCGCCTAATTACAGTTAGCTGAAGCTACTCCAAATTAGTTTGAAGCTGCCCCAAAAACAAAAACTGATTCTTGATTAGATTTTACATTTCTCAACTTCACTTCGAATTTAAATGCAAAGTTATTTTGAATTTTGAAATTTAATCCACAATTTTAAGGCCATAAAATACCTATGTAAATATCTTGCTATACTTCCTAATTCCTTTACTAATCCGGCAATTAGTCCTGGCTGCATTTTCTTACAATTTCACCTGCAAAAAAAAAATAACAAAGAAATGTGGTAAACTTTAATGCCAGATATTTACCCGCACAATTGAGGCCACATAATCCCAACACACACAGAGACACATCACACACACACAGACATACAATACACACACATGCAGACACACTTCATATCGATTTTCACTTATATACCATGTGTACATAATTATTATTATTGAAGTTCTGGCCACAATTTACGACCTACATAAAACAATGCAGCTAATAAAATGCATAATTTAAACATATTTATGCATGCAAGGGGTGTATCTGTTCCGTGTGGGTATGCACAACAAGGCAGATAGGCTGTAAAACAGAGATTTCAGTTCTTTGGGGTTGAGCACGTAGATATTTTTGGGTTTAACTTGAGCGTGTGTCAAGGAATCATCTTGAAATTTGCAGGATTTGCAGCATAGAGCATAAGAAGGAACTAAGCTGAAGCTTAAGGTATTAGTATTTGAAATTCGCTTGAAATACAGGGGTAGAAACATACAATATACTGATAGTTGAAGAGTAAGGGAATGAATAATTTTCCTTTAGGTTGACTAGGAAAGGTAAATACCAGTGCAACTTTGTTAATTATTAAGGAATCAGCATGAAATTTACAGGATTTGTAGAATTTATTCAAAGGTAGAAGTAAATTGAAGGTTCAGTTGGTAACTTTAGAAATGTGATTGGAATTCAAGAATAACCTTTATTGAAAACGAAATAAATTATTCAAAACTTGTAAGTCTTGAAGTAAATGAAGGAAGCTCTCTTAGAATGGACTTAGTAACGTAATTAACTGTTTAGCTTTCTTGATTGTACAGGAGTCATCATGAAATTTGAAGGATTTTTTGATGATAACTAAAGGAAGCCTTCTTATAAAACTTAGTGTCTTAGCTCATCAAAAGCGTCTTAAATGCAGAAATGACATTTCAGAAAAGGTTTAAAAACATATGTGAATACAATGGGCATGATAAAACTGTTGTTAGTTAGCACTAAACTCTTTTTTATTCTTTAAATTGTGAATTTGTCAGGGATCATCAAGAAATTTTTGAGATTTGTTAAAAAGATGAATAGGTATCAGTTAACCGAAATGTGATTTATACGCAGAAAAAACTCGTATTTTATTTTTCTTATTAAGAGCATTCTCAGACAGTACATCCTTCCAGCTGCCTACAGGGTATACATTACCGACTTGTAACATAAATAAGAAAGCCAAATTGTAAATTCAAGTGAACTCAATCGTTTATCGCAAGGAGTGTGCAGGGAGAGAGTTGGAAGGGGAGAAAGCAAAAACGCTTACAAGTAAATAAACTGAACATGATGATAAACTTGGGCCAGATAGCACACGCGATAAACAGAGAAATGTGAGAAATGGCAAACGAGAATTGTGAAAATGTTTCTGGCTCGCTTTCTCTCTCTCTCCTTGTTGTTGTTGCAGTTCTTGTTGTTGTTGTTGAAGTTGTTGCTGTGCAAACCAATAAAATCAATTAAAAGGCACTCAACATGCAAACAATTATATGCAAATTCATTTATACACGACTTCACACACACGCACACACTGTGAGGGAGAGAGACAGAGAGAGAGCGAGTGAGACTGAGTCAAGGCAAAGTCAAAGCGTGCAGAAAACGATTTTGTGCGCGTCCCGTCGTTGTATTTGCATAAAAAACAAGCAACAACAAATGCAAATAAATAAATACACGGTTGAGCGGGCTACCCCTTAGCAACCTACACCCCCCTCCGCACCCAGGGGCGACAACCCTAAAAAGAGACGCCTCTCTCTCTCTGTTTCTCTGCCAAAGGCCAATGAAAAAGGCGAATAGACGAATATATTCGCATTCGCATAGTACGTCAAAGGCGGCAGCACAACAACAACAACAAAGGCAGCATGAAACCGAATCTGAACCTGTTGCACGTTCACACACACACACGCACACAAAACAAGCACGAAACAAACAACAACAAAAGGAAACAAAGTGAAAAGTTTAAGCTGCTAAGGCTTTAAAGCGGGCGCTGAAACCAAATGGAATTGAAACATGCGTTTCCCGGGCACCAAATAAAGCAAAGAGCACAAAAAGAAATAAGAGAGAATATTAATACTTGGCTTGATTGAAAGCAATTGAAATTGAACGCTAAACGTTTCAACCGGCAACTGCAACTTCTTCTCTTAAGTTGCCGGCAGAACATGGCAATTGAAAGCGCAGACATTCAACAGTTAAGAGTTCAGAGTTCAATGAGAGTGTGAAACACCATGGGAAATGAAACGTTTAACAGCTCAATTGTCTGGCCCGGTAGTGGGGGTGGGTGCTCGTTCAACTCATTTCCTTGCTGCTCTCTTTGCTTGCCTGCACTCCCACCACTAACAGCACACTATTTGTGTTGTGCTCTCTTCATTGGCGCTCTCTTGCAGGCAAAGACTGTTGCTTGCCTTGCCTTACCTTCGCTCTCTTTGTTTGCCTGCGCTCGCAGCACTGATTGCCTAGTGTGCGCTCGCTTGCAGGCTGTTGCTTGCCCAGCTGCGTTTATCATTCCCACACATTCCCACTGTGCCTGCTCTCTTCACTTGCACTCTCTGCTAGACTGCGACTGTTGCTTGCCTTGCCTACGCTCTCTCGCGCTGCCTGTTCGTCGGCTTCGTGACGCTAGCACTTCGGCTCGCGCCTTTCGTTCGTGTCCGTGCACGAGCACGAGCGCAGGCCAGGCAAGACAAGACAAGGCACAGAATCAGTTCGTGTTTAACATTCGTCGTGCACGCAACGCGTTACTCCCCCTCAGTCGCAGCGCAGCAGCAGCAGCAGTCGTAGCAGCAGAGCAACGTCGCAGTCAACGCACAGAGTCAGCGTCACTGTTGTCATTAGTCTTCGTTAGGCGGTCTTTGTGTCAACAACGTGTTGCTCCCCCAGTCACACACACACACGTACACAGCAACACATACACGTAGTCTGTCTTAACCCAACGCACAGCGTCGTGAATGCGTCGTGTTGCGCGTTTATCTTTGAACAAAATAGAGTTGCAGCTTAAGTAAAGCTTGCAACTGCCTCATTAATTCTCAGCTAAAAACAGAATACAAAAGACGGACTTGACAAAGTGTTACTCATTTGTGGCAAGCAACAACAGTGCAACAAGTTTGCAGGAATAAAATAAAGAATTAAAAGAAGCGCAAAAAAAATACAAATACAAATACAAATATCTAAGCGCAAGTGAACAAAGTGCTGAAGTAAACCCTATAAAGCCGGATTAATTTTTTGCGGCTCAGAAATATTCATAACAAGTAAGTTTCCTGTTCTCTCTACTTTATCTACTTCTGCTTCGTGTGCTTCATGTGAAAGTAAAATAAAAGAAAAGTTTTCTTGTTTATTTGTGCTTTTTGGCGCATTTCTCTTTGGAACGAACGTGTTAAGCTTTGTGGGTCAACAACAGCATAACGGGAAAGATGAACATAACTTTTACTACCAGCACCGAAATGTAGGCTACACTTTTGCAGATAAAAACAAACAAGTGCAGAGACTGAGTGAGAGAGGGAGATGGACAGTCGGGCATACATAGAGACAAATGTGCAGGCAGAGAGATGGACAGACAGACATACATAGAGACAGACAGATAAAAATATGGACAGACAGAGAGACAGTCCAGCAAACAGACAAAGAGAGACAGAGAAAGACAGTCAGAGAAACCGAGAAATGGGGAGACCAACAAAGAAGACATAGAGTCAGACAGACAGAGAGATATTTCCCTAAACAGACAGAGTGCTAGGCAGACAGACAGACAGCCAGGGAGAGTCAGAGAAACCGACAAACAGACAGAGAAAAGAACGTACAACGAGAGAAGTGTAAACGACAAACTTACATTCACTAAAAGAGACAATTCCCCATTCAGACAAACATATTAAAATGGACATACACAAAGTTGTACAGACAGTCCCCTTGGCCAGACAAACAAATAAGCTGACAGCTCCTTGCCACCTTGCAAACAGATCCATAAGATACTTTAGTCGTATCCAAAAAATTCCTGGAAATTAAATGAAAAGAATTTCGGCGTGTTTTGGCTTTTGTATTCGACCTGACAGAGTGTCCTCTTTGTCAGTCTATCTCTCTCTCTGTCTGCCACTCTGTATGTCTCTCTCTCTCTGTCTCTCTCTCTGTTTGCCTCTCTTTCTGAGTGTCCTTTTGCGCCTTTTCACAAAGTTTCGTTACTGCAAATTAACTTTAGCTAAATTCAATTTGGCAAATCAAAAACGTTAATAGATCCCCAAAGAAGAACTCTCGACACTCTCAAGAGCACACACTGCATAAATGTAATTTAATGTGACCCAATGACGAAGGCATAAACTTCGCTCCCTCTCTCTTTCTCTTCTATCTCTCTCCTTGTCTGCCTCCCACACCTACTGACAAATTACACAAATTCCGTTTTTAAAACTTGAACATTAAGCTACGAAACGAAAGCAAACCCCAAAATAATAGACTGCGTATGTGGAGAGAAAGCAAGAGATATATAGAGAGAGCAGGTTAGAGACATGGAGAAGAGAGAGAGAGAGAGGGATCGAGAGTTGTGCAGGCAGATAGAGAGACAGAGCCAAAAACTAAATCACTGTCATTGCGGTTGCAGATTCACAAGCCACACGCAGAGCAAGGCAGGGGCAGAGACAGAGAGAAAGAGGGAAGCAGAGCCAGAGACAGGCAAGTAGAGATAGAGAGAGGAGTACAAAGCAGGAAGGGAACAACACGAAGCTAAATCACAGCGAGTGCTTTGGTGGGCAACGACTCGAGCTGAAACTATTGTTAGGCAATGATTTGCAATTTGTTTGAAAAATGCATTTACAACCGCAAAGACAAACACACAGAGAGAGTGAGAGAAAGAGAGGGGGAGAGGGAAGAGAAGGAGACGGAGAATGAGAGTGCAAACACAGCAGCGAGCAACGTTTGCACTGACGCTGACTGGGCTTAGCTGTGGGCAAATAAAAAGCATAAACAAACGCACAAGTTGCACACAAAACACACACAGATGCAACTAAACACACACACAGCTGCAGATACACAACAACTAGAGCTACAGATACAAATGCTCGACGCACTTGCAGATACTTTTGCACTGTTTACAGTTAGAAAGCTGAAAGCGAAAGCGATGCAAAGCAAAGCGACTCTAGAATGGAATATAAAATAGAAAGGGAGACAAGGAGGCAACAGAATGAAGGGAGAGACAGTGAGAAGGGCAGAGAGAGAAAGAAGAGAAGGAGACAGAGGGAAGCAATAGGGAGAGAGTGCAGAACAAGGGCAGCTAGAGCAAGATTATAGAGCGAAGGCAAAGCGGGGGCTGGGAGAACTGCAAATTGCATGAGAAATGCAAAATGCAACCGCAACGTCAATTGCTGGGCAAACCCCAAGCACAAAATGGCCACGCCCACGCCCACAAAACGCCCAGTTTTCCTGCTTGCCTCATCAGCAACAACGTCGCGACAATTCTTGGCAAACTGCTTTTAGCGTGTGCTCCACTTGCAGATGGGCAAACTGCACCGCAGCTGCTGCTCAAAGCTGCCCCCCCCCACTCCGTACCCCCTCTAGCTGCGCTTTTAGCTGTTATTTGTCTCTCCCCCTCGTCCCCTTACTCAACTCAACTCATCAAGCTCTTCTCGCAGCGCAATTACAAGTGAAATGCAGAAATGTGTGCCAAAGTATCTCACAGATACTCAGATACTTTAGCTGTGAAGCAGGCAAACGATATGACGCAAAATGCCAATATTCATGTTGCCAATTTACACACACTCTGTGTGTGCGTGTGTGTGTGTGCGAGTGTACTTGGAATAGATTAGAAATCGAATCGAGCAAGTGAGCAGTAAAAAAGTATCTAGAACGCATTATGGAAATAGAATTCATCGGAAATGCGGGAAATAGGAGAAAAAACTTTTCACTCTTCAACGCACTGCGCATAAATTAAATTAATTATTTATAAATTCAAAATATTATTTATTTTTTTGTGTTAGCTTGTCATGATAACTGAATATTTTGCTCATTTAAATAAACAGCGAACAAGAATAAAAGATAGAAAGGTTAAACGGCAGCATGACAAGTGGTTAGATACCTCTTGCAGTTTGTGGTATTAGTTTCTGAGTATACAAATATTATATATGCATACATATGTAGGAATATGTTATATATGTCTGTGGTCTATAAAGTCTGAATGCTATTAGTGATGATAGAACCTCTTTAGAAGCAGTTCTAAAGTGATTTCATTGGTGTTAATAATAAACATTATTATACAAATTACAGGTTGTCACAATTTGCTTCCTTTAACACTACAGAATATAGTTGCTCGATTCTAATGAAATTTTACATACAAGAGATATTCCATAATTGATATTTGAGGAAATAAAATGCGTTACATTAGAAAATTGCAACAGTTTACATAGTTTTAATGGTTCCTTAGTTCTCACAATTTGTTTCCCTTAAAACTATAAAACAAAATCCTCTTTTTGATAAAATTTTACATTTGAGAGATTATCAAAGTGTGATTTGAAGAGTTCAATTTTATATCGTGATAATGATTAACATGAATATGGCGATTGTTTTCAAGATTCAAATAGTGTCCACACGATATATCACTCATTTTTATTATTTTCAGGGCTCAGCAATAAAATAATATTAATGTCAAGTTTAAATAAGATAGCTTCTAAATTAAGAGGCTAATTTACCTTGCAACGGACAAATAGTCTCATATGATAGAAATATATCTCCAGATTTCAATGCATATTAATGTTGTTCGTGAATATATATATTTAACTTGTTGTATACTTTCATTGTTGTACAACATTAAAATTGCCTTTGCAACAGCATAACATGTTGATAAATAATATTTATTTTTAATCAACACATAGTAAAATACAAAATTTCAAGGGCAAATGCCTTAAATGTTTATAGAATCTAATTTAATAATTTAATGCGAACTTACTGTTAATATCATGAAATCAATGCATTCACATGCCTCAACAAAGTTTGAAAAATTAACAACGAAAAAATAAAAAAAAAAAAGAGAGGAAAAAGTTTAATCTAAATCGATTTGATTCCCAATAAATATACAGAACTTTATTGACTTAATTAATGTATTATTTATAAACTATACATTTTCGTCAGTTTAGCTTTTTATTTATAAATATTATATCTTATACCTTTCTTTTCTTTATTTTACTCTTTACTTTCCCTCACTTCCACAACCTTAATTAGAACTTTCAATAGCTTCACTTGATCTGAACTTAATTCAATTGTTGCAACAAAACTTTTGACAACTTGCGGCTAGTCGCGTTGACAAGCAGCGAAAGAAGGAGGAAAGAAGAGGTAAAGAGGCAGGTGAGAGGCAGGCAGGTAGGGCTTTATCCAGTAAGCTAGTCAGTTGCGTTCCATCGAGGCTGATGATGATGATGTTGCTTAGCCCTCATCGAAGCCTCCTGTTTGACTGCCCAATTAACATGTCAGTCGATTGTAATTGCGGCCGCGTCAAAAGTGCCGGAAGTTTTCTGGTTGTGCCTTGCAAATGCTTTTCCGGGAGCGGGGAAAACTTTCCTTTCTCGCTTAAGTTTTGTGCCCCACAAGTTGATTGGCCACGCGATTGTTGGCACTGAGCAGGCCGCAGTTTTTCCGACACATGTTCTTCGAGTAGAACTTCTTCAAGGTGGAAACTTCCTACAGTTTTCAAATCAATTAAAGTTGTGGCAGCCAGAGAGGGGTAGGGAGAGGGGGACAAAGCAATTACACAATAATGCTTTGAAGTTTAGAATGTGGGGATATACATATATATTATCTGAAATCTGGACACACACAATGCAAATGTCACGCAAGCAAATGAAATGTGAGACAAGAAAGAGAGAAGCCTGGGAGCGCCAGAGGAAGCTATTAAATCTACATAAAATTGCAGCTGCAGAAACCTTGGCATGTTCAGCAATTACAAGGGGGTGGTGTGAAGAGAGGGAGAGAAGGGGAAAGAGAAGAAGGAGAGCCTTGCCTGGTGGCAGGTGGGAAGCTTGGCGCACCTTTCTCGGGGCTGACTGACATGCTCATCTGAATTGCGCTGTGGTGCTGCTGCTCGTTGTTGTTTTTGTTGTTCTTCTTGTTGTTGTGGCTTAAGAGCCGTTAGAAAATTGCACTTGCCACGCCCCGTCGACGCGTGGAGTGTGGGCGAGAGGGGGGGCGTGTGAAAAAAGAATTAAAGTCAAGTGAGCGCACTGAGACTGAATACATAAAACGAGGCAAGAGGAGGAGGCAGCAAGCGGGGGGAGCAGGCAATGAAAAGCGCCACGCGGGCACTCAATGTGGGCGGCAGGCAGAAGGGGGGGCGTGGCTGCAGCTGCAACAGCAGCGAGAGAACAACGCGACGCAGGCGACGGTGGCGACATTCAACGTACGTCAACGTCAACGAAAAGAAAAGCCGGAAAAATGCCCAAGTTGTTTGGCTGGCCACACACAAACACACACACACACATACAGCGATACACACACACACCTACAGCCACCACTAACACCAGCACAATGGCAGGATATGAGACTTGTACAGTGCTATTTGCCAGTTTTTAGAGGTATAATTTTCGGCGCGACATTTGACGCGACAGGCGAATCAACGAGAGAAGGAAAGGCAGAGAGGGAGAGGGAGAAGGAAGAGAGAGAAGAAAGAGGGAGAAGGAAGAGGCAAGAGCAAGATGAAGAGAAAGAGAAGTAGAAAGAGGGAGCAGCTGAAGCAGGGAGACAGGCAACTCCCTGCGTTAAACGAGCCTCGAGGTGAAATGTCTGGAATTTAACATAAAATATTTGAAAAAGGTGGAAATGAAAGCATGAGAAGAGTAGGAGAAGAGGGAGCAAAATGAGAGCTAGAAGGAGCAGAGATATGAAAATTAGAAAGAGAGTAGTAGAGGGGGAATTAAGAGCAGTAGAAGAAGCAAGACAAGAAACCAGAGTAGAAAATGAGGCTGAGGGCGCATCAATAAGACTGCGGGAAAACGTGAAGACAAGTGGCAGCAGGTCGAGCTGTATGAGGCGACTCAAGGGGAGTGGCAGAAGAAGAATATGGAGGAGAAGTTGAGAATCAATAGGAGCAGCAAATGGAGTATATAGTAAAGCAGGGAATAATCATTTAGAGTACAAAATAAATAGGTAGAAAAGCGGATTAGAAAGAGAAGCAAGCCTAGAAGCAGGAAGAGATATAAAAGGTGTAGCTAAAGGAGCAAGAGAAAGCGATCAAAGAGAAGTAGCGGATGAATGAATAGGAGCAGTAAAATGAAGAAGAGATAGATGATGACCCATATGATGAGAATATAGAAGAGTAGTTGATAGAGAATCATGAGGAGCAGCAAGAAGAAGAAGCAAGATAGAAACTAGAGCAGGACCATACAGTAAAACAGGAGGAACAACTTTTGGAGTAACCAGGAGAGCAATAAGTTGAAAGGGGAGGTGAATTCGAAGGAAAAGAAGGAGTATAAAGGTGAAGAAACAGCAAAAAATAAGAGTAAGCAGTAGGCCTAGTAAAGCCTAAAAAGCAGCAGGAGCATAAACAAGAGCAGCGACAGGACAATCAAGTGTAGCAGGAGCTACAGCACGTGCAGCATGTGAAAGTTTTGCATTTTTTCAAGACACAATTAATTTGGCAGCTGCTCAAGCAGGTTTGCCTCTTCCCACTCTACTCCCCTTCTTCCTTCTCCACCTGCCAACCCCTCAGGCCAAATGAAAGAGAATTTGTGGCATCAAAGTTTGAGTGTAGCCGCGTGTGTGTGTGTGTGCACTCGAGTCTGTTGCCAACTCTCTCTCTTGGCCAAAACTTAAGTGGGTAACTCAGCAGCTACTTTCAAGTGTGGCCAGTTTCAGTTCTGCCAAAGGGGGAGGGGGAAAGATGGCCACATCAAAGTGAAAATTCCTCAAATGGGTAAATAACTAAAATGGGTAACCTGCACGAAACTTTCACAGCGCCTTCCCAGCGCTTTTCCACCTTGGTGCGAACTCATTCTTCTTCTGGCCTTCAATATGCTCCCCCTGCCCCGCCCCTATAAAGCAGATAGAACATTCCTAAGGCAACCCTCGTCGTAGTGCGCCTCTGGGTCCAGTTCGGGGGCTAACAAAAATTAATTAGCATAGAATACACAGAGAGAAAAATTCAAGCGCAAATACTGCCAATGAATATTGAAATGAGAAAGTCGTGCAGGAAATTGAATGAGAAAAGAATGAGGCAGGCAAAGGGGTGAAGGGAAGGGAAGGGTAAGGGAATAGAGAGAGAAAAGAGAGAAAGCAGAGAAGAGAGGGAAGAAAGGAAACAGAGGAGAGTGGTAGAGCGCAGCAGGAAGAGAATGTATGTGATCCAAATTGATAAGAAATCTGATACGAATATTGATTAAAGCTGAGGCTAAATTGCTAAATACTTCCTGCCCCGCTGCACATCTCCCACTGCCCCCTACACTCCTCTACCCCTGCACCCTTTCCACCCACACCCTCTTGCCCATCTCAGCTCTCTGTTTGCATTGCGGATTCCATTATAATTGAAATGGAATCCAGCCACGAATCTGTTCTGGGTTATGTAAACTTGGCAATTGAACAGAGACGGGGGCGCTATGGCATTCATTTTGGGGATACCATCGGATAATTATGATTAAAATTTCAGCTGACAATGTCGACAACAGCAACAACAACAGGCAGACAGAGAGAGAAAGAGAGAGAGAGAAAGGGAGACAGCGAGACAGCAGCAGCAAAACAAGTCAAACAGCCTGCGGGCAAATCCTTTCAATTTCCGCCCTGCCACCGCACATAGGGGAAGAGGGGAAAGGAGGGGAAGGAGGGGGGAGCGTGTTACGTACGTTGGCAAACCTTTTCAGCAACTTCGCTTAACCGTTAGTTTAATTTGTTAGATTAGTAAACAAATGAAAATTAATTGAAGCAAACGCACAAAAACTTAGACCCAACCTGAAGGCACAGACAGAGGGCGAAACTTTTTGCCAGCCGCCGAGAGAGATGAACGCTAGATAGGGGAAAGGAGAGAGAGAGAGAGAGAGAGAGAGAGAGAACACTTCCTGACTGTTTGACTGTCTGTCTGTCTGCCTACATTGACTGTTTCTCTGCTTCTCAGTCTGTCTGCGCTTTCTGTCTCTCTCTCTTTGCCTGCCTCAATGTGTGTCTCAGTCTCTATCTGTGTCTCTCTGTGTGTGTGTGTGTGTTTACTGCCTTGAAAAAGGTAGCAGCAGCAATTGTGCTTGAGCTGAAGAACTTTTCCCCACACTGCTCAAGTGATGAACTAAGCACGATAACGGGGCGTATGCGCAATGTCTTCATTGTGCGAGGGAGCGAGGGCGCCAAGCAAAGCAAAAGCAAAGCAGATGTGATTAACTTAATTGTTTGCCGTAATCTTCGATTTGCGCCACTTTAGGCCACAAGACCCGCCTTCACTCGCTCTGTCCTAGCTCTGCCATTTACAACGTGTCCCCCCTCCCCTCTGCTCCCTTCTGCTGCGCCCCTGTCATTGCGGCTTATGACACGCGTCCTGCACAGTAAATAATGATTAACGGCGCTAGTTGGTTGCTCTCTAAGCGCATTTTAATGGCTGTGGCCACGTTCCGCATAAAGCAGGGAGTGTGAAGGAGAGGGAGAGAGGGGGAGAAAGGAAGGAGAGGAGGCAGAAGAGAGGAGCGCTAAAGAGAAAGCAGTAAAAAGCAACGCGCGGCATTATAAAAATAATAACAAAAGCAGCAGCAGAGCAACAACAAAAATAGCAACAACAACAACGAGAGCAGCACAACAACTACAAAAGCAAAACAAATAAGCAATAGCAACAACAACACAGCGACAACAACAAAAGGCACAACGCTGGCAAAGCAAAACAAAACAATCGAAAATTATAAAATAACAAAAGAAACGCAAGCAAGCAAGGCAGGCAGGCAGGCAGGAGGGTGGGAGGGCAGTCAAATCGATTGGGCCTGGCAAAATCTTTTTATGTATGCAACGCGAGGATCCTCAAACTGTGCACCAAACCGAGGCAAAGGCACGCAGGGCACTAAGAGGGATTGTCCTTTTTGGCGTACGCGTCACGTATTGTCAATAAAAAAATAATAATAAGACACAATAAATTTTTACCTTTAACGAGTGTCGGGCCACAGGGCCAAAGGGGTGAGTGTCCAGGACAAGCCAGAGACAGGCAGGGGTGTGTAGGGACAGGCAGAGAGAGAAGAGGGGGGCAGGGGAACAGCTCAACACGGCGCTGTATACGCACAATATGCGTGTCCTGCTTGCCGTCCGTGCTTCGCTTTCGCTTTTGTGTGTAACTGTAATGCGCGCCCTGCTCGAAATATAAAAAAGAAAATAAACACAAGTAGAACGAGGGAGAGAGAGGGGAAGGGAGAGGGGTATATATGCTGTGTAGGGGCTGCAAAAGCAAACAAAGGCAATGACACGAAACGACAACGACGAAGACGACAGCAAAAAGCAAACAAATAAAAGGCGCAACAATTGCAGAAGGGAAATGACAAGTGGGGGAGGAAGAGGGAGAGGAAAAGGAGGAGAGAGAGGGAGGGGGAATGTGGAGAGAGCAGAAAGAGGGGTATATATGGGGAAAAAGAGTACAGAGAGGGGATAGAGAAGGAAGAAACAGGAGTATGCTGAGGAGAGAGGTTAGCTAAGGGAAGAGGGACGCTGGAGGAGAGAGGCATAGCTAGAAGAGAGAGGCATAGCTAGAGGAGAGAGGCATAGCTAGAGGAGAGAGGGCAAGGTAGTAGCTAGGGCAAAGAAGGGGGAGAGAGGTTAGAGAGAGTATACCAGGCGTGCTACAGCTCTTATGCTTAGAGGGAAGCCGGGGGTTAAGGCTTGTACTTTATGCTTAGGGGGCAGGCAGTAGAGGCAAAGAGGGGGAGAAGAGGGAGTAGGAGGCGTGACGCCTTGATACTTTATGCATAACACCCGCTCGCAGGCTGTCTCCCTCCCTCCGAACATTTAGCAAGTGCGTGTGTAATTGAAACTAGGCGCCCTCTTTGATATCTTGGAATATGTTCAAGTATGTCGAACTCGGAGAGAAGAGAGAGAAAGGAAGGGGAGGGGGGAGGTGGGTAGACAGGCAGCAGGGCACTGAACCAGACTAAGCAGCGATATGCGCATTAGGGTTACCTGTTTGCAGAGCTTAAAGTGGCAAGTGTTGAATAAATGAAACAAGGAATTGAATACAACTGTGAATATAACTTTTATTTTAGAAGTAACCTATAGTAAAGAAGAAGTAACCTATTCTAAAGTGCTATAGAGAGCCCTTATTCAACGCAGCTCTTAAACAGCAAATCCGTAAAGAAAAATCCTTAATATTTATATTAGTTTAATTCTTATATCACTTATCTATAAGAGCATCCACAAGTTTCCCAGCCAAACTCATAAGAAGAACTCTAAATACTTTATAATATATCTTTTAACTTTAATCTACACTGTCTTTGGAGCTAGTAGAACCTTCACTTCAGCTTTCATCTTTAGCATTCCCTACCATTTCGCTGCAGACTTCTCAAGTACACCCTCCCCTCTATATCACCCAACTACCTCACTAAATCGTTTGGCTATTTAAAGTACCAACTCCCTTTTGACAGTTTTTTTCAGCGAGTGAGTAATGCTCGTGCCCTAATAATATGCACTCGAAATGCGAAGCACTCTAAAGCTATCCCCACTGACTTGACCCGCATTGTGGCGAGCAATAAAAAAAGAGCAGGGGAGGAGGAGGGAGGCTGCTGAGGGAGGCTGTAAAACTGCAGCTGCTCTACAGGTCAGCGCACTTGCCGAGCAAAATGCTAATTCAACGCGGCCAGGCAAACGACCACGCCCCCTACCCCCCTCCTACTACTACTCCTCCCTCCCTTGCACCTACACCTCCCACTACTCAACGCGGGGTTATGCGCTTTAGACAGAGCTATTTGCCCCGTTTGCTTTACCTAATTCCACAATGTCTAGACTCGGGAGGGCATCCAAGTTTGTCTTTTGGCTGTGCCACAACAAGAGGGGGGTCAAGGAGGGTGTGGGGGTGCACTGCTGCAGCGGATAAATATGCAAAAGAAAGAAACACAATATTTGTAAAAAGGACTACAGACAATTTGCCTTTAAATAGAGCGTGGCACTTCAAACAAGCGAAACCGACGACGGAACGTAACGAGGAGTATGAGGAGTGGGTGCTGCTGGTTGGGCGGTGGGGGGTGGCAAAACAACACGTCAAAAAGAAATAATAAAAATAAATAAGAGCGAAAAAAATACAACATGATAGCAAGGCAAAGGGAATGTGCTAACAGAAAGAAACGAACGAAAAGACGACGAAAAAAATCAAGAAAATGAAAAGAAAATAATATAACGAGCGCATATTAAAGTGGGTTTATTTATTTTGCGCTCGACGCGCTGTTTGCCGGATCAGCAGAGGAAGTGGGAGGGGGAGAAAGGAAGAGAGAGTGGTAGAAGAAGTGGGAGTAGGGAGCAACAGAAGGAAAACTCACTGCAACATGCCGAAGGCCTTATACTCTAGAAGTTTTTTGGGCTTTTTTTCTATTCAGATTGTTTCTATGTGATTATATGCTATAAAATACTATATATTGACTGTATAATACCTATATAATGATAGAGCATTTTAAAATATTTATCATGCATTTGTTAACAGCTATAATGAGTCTAATACCTCTCATATATCCCGAGATATAAAACTTTCTTAAGGAAATCTTGTTCCTTTTCCCTATTAAAACAATTGTATAAAGTTGGCCGACTTGTCCCTTGTTTAAGAATATATATCTATACTATACACAGTCAAAGATGCACTTCAAACCTCTCTCCAAAATGTATATACCCTCTGCAAGTGTATAAAAAGGGAGTGTGCACTGCTAAAGCCCGTCCAGGCGCGTCTCTCGCTGTGTGTTCTTGTTCCCCCTTTTTGTTTATTAAAAAATAATTTCCATGCTCAACTTGGCACACACAAACACACACGCACAAAGCCTTAACTGAAGTGGGTGTGCGTGTGAGTGGGTGTGTGTGTGAGGGCTATCAACAGTTTACACACATTCTCGAGATGCTAAGGGGACATTTGAAACAATAAGCCGCCTCGAAGCTGTCGTCAGTGTCTACAAATTCAAATTCAATAATGCGAATACTTTGAAGAGGGCAGGAGGAGTGGGAGGGGGCAGGGCAGTGCGACAGGGTGACAACACTAAATAATTCAACAGCTTGGGAACACAGAAAAATGTAAATCTGTGTTTTTAATGCGTTTGCCAACTGTAAACATAAACCCGAAATATTACAAAACTTGTGCAAACACACACACAGGGAGAGAAGGCCATAAAAAACGAAAGGAAAGTGAGAGGGAAAGTGAAGCAGAAAGAAGAAGAGAGGGGGAGCGGAGGGGAAAGTGGGGGATGAAGTAGAGTAGGAAATGAATGCTATGCCGAATGCGCGTATGTCAATTTAATGGGCGGAAATATTTCGAGCAGTGGAAAGTAAAAATGTCGAGAGTGGGCGTGGCGCGGCAAGGTGGGCGAGGCAGTGGCCCAAGATGCTGCCAGCGACTTGTTGTTGTTGTCGTCATTTCTGTGGGTGGGTTTTGTGTTAAAATATGAAATATTTATATGAGCATTTTCATTTATGGTGCGTAACAAATGTGCGGAAAGCAACAAGAGACAGTGAGCAGAAAACACAGGAAAGAAGAATGCGCAAAATACAAACAAAGCACACACACACAAAAACAAAGCTGAAGGACAACACACACAGGGTGTTCCAAGGCAGATTGAGGCTGTGGTGCGGGCTGCGAGGGAGGGAGATGGCAGGTGCGTGCAGAGTGGCCATCATAATGATCATCATTGCCGTGAAACACGCGCCCTTGCTCCCTCTGTCTCTCCACCTTTCTATCAGCCATCTGCTATTTCACTCACACTTCAAACTTTCATCATAAATACGCACACACACACACACAAACCTGCGTACGCTGAGCTTCTGTTTTGACAGTGCCTCCCTCTCGCTCTCCTATCCCACTTTTTGTGCTTCTCTTTCGTCGCTTTCTTTTTTGCTCTGGTTCGGCAAAATTATTATATTTTAATTACACACGCGTTGGCAACACTGGCTGCGCGCAGCAAGGCAAAAGCAAACAACAACAGCAACTAACGTTGGAAATGTAAACGAAAATGGCGTGAAAAATCAGTTTCATGGCTTTTATGCTGCTGTTTATTGTTGTAAACGAGAGCCTCACATTGTGGGCGGGGCACTATCACTAACACACACGCACACACAGTAGGTGTGTACCGCACGGAAGTTGTTAAGGCCATTTAGCATAGGAGGCTTTTAATAGCCGCCGAAAAAGCAAACACACACAGAGAAAAAAATGGAAAAAAATATGTGACCGCAACGCGTCGTCTGCTTTCTCGGGCTAATTAATTTTAGCCACGGCCATGGTGTCCTGTTATTCAAGTTGGTAATGGGCAGACAAGTCCCCTTCGCTACTCCGCGCGTGCTGCACCTCCGCGCGTAGCAGCAGTTTATTACATAATTACATTAACACCAATTTGACACACCAATTCCGTCGCGGAAGACGCGACCAGTAAACAGTGTGGGCGAGTGGCAACAAGCCAAAGAATACCAGCTGTCGATGCTTTATGCTTTAGTATTTAATCGATATTATGCGCAATTTACTCATTTTGGCGATCGCCACAACTGGTCACAGTTGCGTAACTGCTGCGCAAATTGCAACAATCACTTAGCGTCAATTGGGTTAAGCAATCGATTTTTTATACGCCAGTATTTTATTTATCGGTATTACTATGCAAGTTATCTCCTTAATAAGTCGATAGCTTAGTATTCCAGTGATATTTTGAATGTTACAATTTGCTCAAGTATTATTGCATCGCAATGTGCAGTAAGTCAACTATCGATATTTTATTATTTAATCGCTATTTAGTGCAATTTACTCAAGTATTTTTTCGTTCGTTGGTCACTCTAGCATAACGTAAACTCCTTTGCAATTTGCAATTAGGTTAAGCCAAGCTTAATTTAACAATTAAATAGCAATCATCAAGTGTAAATAACAAAATTATTATGCAAAATACACAACAGAAAGCAGAGCGCATGAAGCAAATGTAAGTGATAACGATTATTTTCAGCAACTTAAGCAGCTTGCTTTCACTCGGCTGCACTTTGCAATAAAATATTTAAATATTATAATTACTTGCAAGCGAAAACAATTCCCCAAAGCTGCTACTGCCAACCAGCACATCTTGTCAACAGGTTAATTGCCCAAACAGCAGTCAGCTCCAGCCTGGAGGGCGAAAAGTTCTCTCTCCGACGTTTCTATCAAAGATTTTTCGCATTTCGAATCAAATAAAAGTTTCGCGTACTCGACGAAGCGCACAAAATGATCTGATTACATTGGCAGCAGACAAACGCCACTCAATTTATGGCCAAGTAGCAGGAGGAAGTGGAGTTTAAGTTGAAGTTAAGGCGGAGTGGAAGGCGTCTGTCAAAGGTTAAGTCGCCCTGACATATGCCCGCGCCAGGAGCAGAAGCAGCCGCAGCAGCAGCAGCAGCTCTCAATATTAAGAAATAACAAGTTGCTGCGGGCAAATGTGGAGAGTAGAGAATGTACACGTGCTGGGCGACAGATTCTACGGCGTCGCGTCTCGTCGTCTTTGCTTTGGGGTCTCTTCAATGTAAACAAGTGAAACAGAAACAAATATTTAACTCGCATCGCTGGCGCGCTATCCTGGCTGCCAGTATGTGTGTGTAAAGCAGCCACAACACTTGGCTACCACGCCCCCTGCTGTCCCTTGCCTGTTGCCCTTGCAATTTTCCCGGGCATCCCCCGGCAACTTGTAAACTTTTCCGCAACGCTTTATTGTCGACTTTGCCGGTTGAGCTTGAGGCGCCGCTGTTGCTCCACCTCCTGCTCTCCGTCTCTCTCTGTCTGCCTCCTCTTCTTTCTCTCAGATACCTCCCGCTCTCTGTCGCTTATTTGTCGCAGCAGCAGCAGCTCAAAGCTTTGGCTTGTTACACTTTATGAAATCAGCTGCAAGACACCTTCCACCTCCAACTGCCACTCCCCCTCCTACCAATACCTTTCTCACTGCTTCTGCCCCTACCTTCGCCCCTTGCCTGCACAAGTGTTTATGTTTGTCTTGGCGGCGACTCATAAACTCGCTGGAAATCCTGCAGAGCGAGAGCGCCCAGAATGCTGTCAAAAGTCACATCGTATGTGCCTCTCCCTGTGTGTGTGTGTGTGTGTGCAACTCCTGTCATAAACTTCAACTGAAAATTGTGCGTAATTATATTAAATTTTTATTGCCACACATGAAATGGAAACGTTGCTGCAGTTTCCTTCAACGAGTTTCCCTAAGTTCTTCAGTTTATGCACTCTGCCCGCGATGGGGGCGCTTAGAAAGCCATTAAACAGATTGTTGCCACGACAGGGGTAAGGGAGGAAGGGGTATAAATACTAGCACCCCACAGGGGGAAGGGTATAAATACTTGCAGACTTAGTTGCTTAAACAAATACAGACTGCAACATATGAGCTTGCTGCATTCCCTCCTCCTCTTCTCAATTTTACTCTCTTTTTATTCACTTTTTTCCTACTCCCTTTTTATATTCACTTTTTCCCGCTTCCTTCCACTTAATAATAAATTGTCATGTATTTGTCATGGTTGCCTGGGGCAGCCGACGACGTCGCCTGAACTTGTTTGAACCACAGGCAGACATAGCAATCAGTTAGATGCCAATGCAGCGATATGGAACTGCACGGCGCGACAAACCATAACTATTATTCAAGAACCCCACTAGCATATCATTAGCGGGGGCTGCAACAACACATAAAGCTTATTAAATTCCAAAATTCCTGACCAAATGCGGGCATAATTAACAACAATGAGTGGAAAAAACATTGGTCAGCTGATGGAAGAGATATAGAAACGATTATAATTGCAGGGCAAAAACAAAGTACAACATTAGCAGGCAAGTGGGGGAGGGGGCGTGGAGTAGATGGGGGTAGTACTGAGATTGTAACTGTGCAGTATGGGGGCGGGGGCGGCTAATCGACAACGCCTACAATGACAGTAATGGGGGAGAAGTGGCGGCACTTGTAAGGGCGAGTGTGGGGCTGAGTGTGAGCTCTGTGTGTGCTGCTGTGTGTGCCGCTGTATGTGCCTGGTGTGTGTGAGTGTGCCTCAGTGTATGCCTGAGTATGTGTGTGCCTCTGTATGTGTATGTCTGCCTCTGTATTTGCCTTGTTCTACTGTTTTTTGTAGGCGCAGCAAATGCAATTATTTCATTTCATGCCCCCGATAACAAAGACCTTATGCCCTGTGTATGTGCCTGTGTGTGTATGTGTCTGCTCCGTGACATTTAAGCTCAGACTGGGGAATTGCTTCGCCGCCTCGTCGTCATCGTCGTCGTGGCCGGTGGACAGTGTCGTTGCGGTTGCCCACATGGACAATGGACACGCAGCAAAATTATGAGACGCGTGTGGAAAATAAAACTATTTGAATAACGCGCAACTGCCCACGCCCACACACACACACAGGCTGTGCCACGCCCCGCCCACATATGCCCAGGCAGCGCTAACCACATGTGAGGTTGTCGCCTTGGCCAAATGGGCCTGCTGACCCCTCTTCCTCGCCTTTGACCGTGCTGCTTTGTCTGCCCTGCGTGTTAATAGTTTTTTACGTAGCCTGGACAGCAATTTTGGGCCTCAGCTGGCGCTACAATTACCTGGGAAATTAACGCAATTAGATTTCTGCGGCGCACATTTTCTAGCAACTGTCCACGCCCAGTTTGTTGCTAATAATATTATTAAGGGGTGCTAGAGGGAGAGAAAGGGAGACAGAGAGAGAGAGAGTTCCTCGTAAAGTATTCTATAGTTCTTACTGCTTATAAATATTGTATAATACTTTTTCTATTTCTACTTTGCCCTTTTCAATGCATAAATTCACATATTAATACTCATTCTCCCCCTTTCTTTTTTTTTGTTCCCTTGCAGGTCATCACATTAGTCAGCGAAAAGGACACGAAACAGATTCTTCAAAGGCGGCACAAGAACGTGACGCGGCTCTTTTTCAACACTCAATCAAAAGGTGAGACAGACATAGCGAACTAAAGAGGGACTAAGGGTTAGTAAGAGGTAACTAAGAGGTAACTAAGTACAGAGAGCCCCCAAAGAACTTTCAGCTAATTAAGTGGGCATATAGAAGAGCAGAGAATTATGTGGGGGAAAAGGTAAAGGTAGAACTGCGAATGGTAAAGGGGGAGAAGGAAGCGCAATTTAATTCACAGAGCAAAACGAAATTTCAAATTCACTTTCAAATCAGAAATGCACAGACATGTGAAGAAAGGGACAGAGGTAGAGGAGCAGAGAGAGGGCAAGAGTAAAGAAAGAGACACTGATACAGTTGTACGAGAAAGGGAGCAGAAAGAGAGGTTCAAATGTAGAGAGGAGACGAAAAGGCAGACACAGAGGGGCATACAGTGAAGGAAAACGGGAGACCTCGCGTTAAGCTGACGATTAAGTCGAAAATGAGAGAGATAGACATACAGAGGGACAGAGAGGAGATATGCGAGGGATATAAATAGAGAGAGAGAAAGAGAGACTGCGAGGGCGAGCTTAAGTTAAGCATTCTACCAAATGTTTTATGCAAAATTGTTAAAATATTTGGCAGTTGAGTTAAAAGTTTCCCCAGACGATGAGAAGGACTCATTTTCGTCGAATTCCCTTGCCCCTCTCTGCGCTTCATTCGCTGTTTAGTCTGTATTTATGTTTGTAGTGTTTGTGTTTGCCTCCTGCTGTTTGTGTTTGTCTTCAGCTAAACTGAAGGAATTTATTATATCAAGAGACGAGACGAGAAGGCACAAGAGGGGAGAGAACGATAAGGCAAGCAACATACTTAGCAAAGCTGCTCAACGAGCATGACAAATTTTCACTTTGCGTCAAAAAGTTGCAACAAACTTGCAGTCAACGGCGAAAATAATAATTTCAACAGCTTTCCACACCCTGCTTGCCCCTTTTCCACACCTTCTCTGCCCAAGAAGATGCAAAGAAGGTAGACAACAAGAAAGCCAAAAGCAACAGACAGAGAAGTAGCAAAGGAAGACTAGAGAAAGGCAGCCTCTCTCTCTCCCTCCTGCCACACCTCCTCCGAGGCCAAGGAGGACTCTACTTATCTGCCAGGACAGTCACTGGGGCCAGTCGTTGGCAACACTTTACTCAGGTGCTGCCAATTTCAGCATTAAACAGCTGCCAGGCTTAAATAAAGGGGGAGCAGGCAGTGCTGGGGGCGTGGCTGCCTTGGCAAACAAATTGTGCATCAAAAGTTAAAGCTCAACACTTGAGCGCCAAACCAGCAAAAAGGCAAATAAAAGCTGCAGGGAGACAGAGCGAGAGGAAGAGAGAGAGAGAGGGCGATGGAGAGAGAAATCTAAGTGAAAAAAATGACAGCTTGGCCCAAAAGTAATGGGGCTAGAGGTGGCTCAAGTGCACTGGGGCGTAGCTAGAAGGGAAAGGCGGGGGGCGGGGCAGGCAGGCGTTTGCATATAACTTTTTGAGCGAAAATATGTGTCAACAATATGGCGGCAATGGCAGGCAGCAGAGCAGTGGCAGCAGCAGAGGCAGCGACGATGAGCGAAAGTTTGCACTGGCAACTACTTTTCATTTTATTTTGCTGACAGGTATGCTAAAAGCCAAAAAAAACTGAGTGTAGAGTGGGGGGAGGGGGGCTACCTAACTTGAAAAGTAGTCAGCAGGAAGAGGTAGTAGCAACAAGAGAAACTCGTTGAGACACTCGCACAATGTGTGCATATTTGACTGGGGAAGAAGAGATGAGTAGAGTAGAAAAGTAGGGTAGGGTAGGGGATAGGGAACCAACTGCTGCCGCACTATTTGACAGGGGGAAGCAGGGAGAGGTAGGAAGAGGGGACAACGCTGTGACAGCTGGCAATGACTTTTTCGTATGATAATAACAACAGCAAAAGGGTTAAGAAATGACAGAGTCAGAGTCACAACTTGGCAAGCAATTTATAAAATATTTATAGAGTGACAATAAATATAATGACAGGCAATATGTGTGTTGGAAGGCCAACAGTTTGCACCGATGTGCGTCAATCTATTGAGCAGCGAAGCAGATGGCGGATGCTAAGGTAATGGATGGAAGATGTGCTAGAAAAAGAACTTGTAACCTTTCTTTAAAGTTAGAGGAGATATAAATAGTGTACTCCTCTTATAGATAAATCCTTTCAGTTCAGAGATCATCTAGGGCTGTCATCTCGCATTTAGAGAGTCCTAACCTCTTCTTCCTCCTTCTCTCCTTAAACTCTTTTTATCTTCCAAATTTACCTTTAATCTCTCTCTCAATCAGTTCTTCCGCTTACAAACTCACCTGCTGCTTAGCTGAAGTGCATTTTCATCACACTCAATAGACATAGCTATCCTAGCTTTACCTCCACCTCTTTATCTCTCTCTGTTGTCCACCTTTCTGCTGCTGACATGTGACAATGCCAAGTGGCAAATCCTGGCAAGCAGGCAGGCAAGCAAAGGCAAAGGCGACTAAACAAATCAAATTTGTACATTTCAATAAAATGAATATAAATAAAAGTGAAGCGCACGAAGAACGTGCGAACGTCATAACGCGCTTGATTGATGGCCTCCCGCTTTGTAAGCCATTTGTCAGGCAGAAAAGGAAAGAACGAGACAGAGAGGGAGAAGGAGTGAGAGAGCAAGACTGGATTGAAGACATGACTGCACTTGGGCACCAGGAATGCCTTCAACTATTTGCTACCATTTTATTTTGAGGCAGACAAATAAAGAGAGAATGAGCAGAAGAGGGGAAGAGTGAAGGAGGTAGAGTGAAAGAGAAAGGGGCATAGAGCATGAGCGAGACTTGTCAGCAGATAGTTATAGTAACCAAGGACTCAGCACTGGCCAGTCAGTCAGTCAGTCAAAGTCAAGCACGTCCGTCCGTTCCTACGTTCGCTGCGTGCTGCCCATGTGTGCCATGTCACAGCTTAAAGCTATAAAGAGATAGAGAGAGAGTGTTTTTGGGAGCTGGCCAGGATGGGTCTGGCTCTCATAATGTGTGGCACGATGATGATGATGATGAGCGCACGGGTATGTCATAAACAACAACGACTCGTCCGCTCGTCTGACGTATAAACTTATTGTTGACAAAACCTCATGACACACACGCTGAGAGGGGCAGAGAAGGGAGTGGGGAAGAGAGTAGGGCAGACAGACAAGCAGAGCAGAGCAGAGCAGCTGTGCGCGTGGAGGCGCGCCCACCAACAGGGCAGGGACATATTGTTGGTGCCCGGGGTTTTGCCACACAGAGCGGAAGTGTCACCATTTGTCAAATAACGAAAATTGAAAACAATTTCCAAGCGCAAGAAAGAGACAGGCAGAGCGAGAGAGAGAGAGGGGGAGAGCGAGCGAGCGCAGCCTGCGCTGAGATCAGATTTTTGTCCTGGTTCTGCTGCCATTGTCTTCTTCATCACCAACGCCAGCCTTGCACAACTTCATTTCACACTCAAGCACTTGAGCCTGAGAGAGCTGCTGCTCCTCCCCCGCCCCTTCTCATATATTTACCCCCTCCCCGCCTGAGCCGTGTTATGTTTATATTCAATGCGGCCTGATAAGCAAACTTTTCCCTGCCTGCGCCTTCATCAGTCTGGCTGCGTGTCTGTCTGGCTGAGGCAAACAAGGCCATAACGAGTGCCAGGACGAGCCAGGACTAGCAGCCATAGAGAGCGAGAGGGAGAGGGGGAGCAAGCGTTAAAGCTAAGAAAATTTCCATTCAAGCATTGGCAACAATTTATGTGTGCAACACGCGCCTCCTCCCCCTCCCCCCCTCCTGTCCTTGCCCTGCCAGAACTGACAGCTTAGCTGCGGCTTTGCTCCAATTTCCTAGTGGGTCGACGACGTCGACAACTTCTGTCACAGTTTTACCCACTCAGGGACTTCCCTACACACACACACACACACACACATATGCGTCTTGTTTGTGTGTGTGTGTGTGTGTGTGCGTTTCGCACTTTGAAAGTTTAATCGAAATTATAAACAGCAAGACAAATGGCTTCTTGTTGCAATTTCGCTCAACGAGGCGGGAGACCGACGCAAGGACCAAGGACTTGTGCCAGTTTTTCTTGAGCTTTTTTTTTCTACTTGCCTGCAGGATGTATTTCCAAGCTGCTGTTGTTGTTGTTGCCGACGGCTTGTTGTCAAGGTTGCAGCAGGTTGCCGTTGTCGTTGTGTTTGTTTTGAGTTGTTGCCATCGTTCGACATTGTGTTTATCTTAGTTGATTGCGCGCTGCACTTTGCGTAAAAGATATTTTGCTATAACAACACGCAAAGCACAATTCAATAATATTTGTAAGATATTTCAAATATCTAAAGCTATTATCTTTGGATTAGAGCTATTTTCAGAGCTCTTAAGCGCAGCTTAAATAAGAAAAAGCTGCAATTGATAGTAATATGACTGCTAGGCAAAGCTAAAACTGTTTTTCCACTGTATAAATTTATTGAATATCATATTTCTTGTTTGCTATATCCTTATGAAATTCATGGTATTGATTGGCATGGAATAAAGTAATATAATTTAAAAAATACACATTGTAACTCAAAACACACGCTTGCAATTAAATTTTTTAACGTTTAAGGGGAGTGAAAGTGGGCGTGGTCCAATTCTAAGACCAACTCTACCTATGCCCAGTAATAAGACATATTGTCACCAAATTTGATGCTCCTAGCTCTTATAGTCTCTGAGTTATAGACGCTCATACGAACAGACTGACGAATCTGGCTTTATTGAAGCTCGTTCTAACATAATATTATGATACTTAGGCATTCGATAGCTTGCAAGCGCAGTTTAAGTAAAAAAAACCAACTGAAAACCTGCTGAAAATAACCAAAAATACTTTTTTATTTATTTTGGTCTTTCTTCACTTTAATTAACCTATTTATAAAGTGTTAAATAAAGACTTGCTTAACTCTTGGAGCGCAGTTAAAGAAATTTGCTGAAAATAAATGGCAAACTTCATCAGAATTATATTTATCTCTTGCTTGCACTTTAATTAACCTATTTATAACGATAAAGTGTATACAATTTGTGTCTTTGTCGCGCTTCGTCGCATTTGTAGATGAGGCAAAAAAGTTTTTTTCTGTGCGCACTCCAATGATAAATGACTTATGAATGCTGTGCGAAGTCGCATAAATCTTATGATTTATGCATAATCAACAAATTGATTTTTCATTTGCTTGCACTGGCTCACGCCACGCCCCTCCCCACTCCCCTTTCCACTCTATATCTCCCGCCTCTGGGGGGATATCCTTCATGGCTTTTGAGTAATTGGCTGTGGCTGTCAGCGACGCTGTGCAGCACACACATGCTGCCAATGAATATACATGCCACTCCATATATATGGTGTGTATATATATCGCTTGAAATCTAATTACACACAGACAGACATATGCAGAGTATATATGTGTGTATATGTATTTTGATTTGCTGCTTGACAAGACACTTAAAAATGCCAAGGATGTGTTCAAAGTGTGCCAGCACCTAAGAAAATTCTCATATTCCTGGTACATTTCACAGCTGCGGCAACAGCTCGTGGCTCTTGTGGTTCTACATGTGTGTCAGTCAGTCAGTCAGAGAATGTCTATCTGTGTGTTGGTGTGCATGGCATTTTAGTTTTGAATTCGCTTTGATATTTAAATTGGAAGTCATCAGACTTTGCTAAAGTTTTCATACAAGTGTTTTTTGAGTAGTTAATCCTGCGGTGTGACGTTGAGGATGTCATCAGGATGAGCATGAAGACGTTGCTAAGCCAACGTTAAGTAGCATAGCAACAGCAACAACAACAACAACAACAATCAGAACACTCACTCATCGTTTTATTTAAAATTTATGGAGAAAATCAATGTAATGAAGCATGCCAAAGTCAATAACTCAAATGACTTTCGAATGCGGGATTTGGCAAAGCCAAATTGCCATTGCCAATCCCCCCGACCCACAGCGTGCCCCCCACTCTCTTTTCAACAGTTTCTCAGTCATTGCGACAATATTTTATGCAAATCACTGCCGAACTCTGCCATGGCAGCGATGATAACGATGACTCACTTGACAACTGCCAATAACTTATTTACACTTCATTATGCCACTTCGCATCGAAGGGCAGAGTAACGAGGGGGGGAGAGAGAGAGGGGGGGGAGACCCTTTCGAAAATATGCCCAATGTCAGAATGTGACTTATTAATTTATTAAAAATACGAGCATAATTAGAGAGCACTTTGCCAAATGACACTTGAAATGCAATCGAGGGGCGGAACGGGAATGGAGGAAGGCTATGCCAGCAAGGACGGTCTACTTCATGAAGCCGTTGCCATTGAGCGAACAATCAGCGACAGTGTTGCAGTTATTTATGAGCGCAATAAATTTGTTTATGGGGGTAGTGCGAGAGCACGGGGAGGGGATGGTTAGCAGAACCAGCATGAGCCGCCAGCGTAGCCAGCAGAGCGTCAAATGAAGGCAGCAAAAAGCCAGCAGGAGGCACAGCCAGAAAACGGCCATGTCATGAACTTTTCATTGAATAAGCCGACGAGAAAGAGCAAAGGCACAACAGTGCGAATGAGTGATAGGGAGAGAAGCAGTGCGGCACAACAGTGCGAATGAAAAGATAGAGGGAGAGAGGGGGGGGGAGGGACACCGCGTACAATGCCAAATGAAATATGAGCGAAAAGTAAAAAGTTAACAACATTAATTAGCATTTTTATGGAGCGCTTTAACTTCTTTTTCCCCTTTTGGGAAAATATCTGAAATAAATTGAAACCCAAAAGTGAACAAAAGATGCGAGCACTGCCTTAGAATTGAGCTGAGGTGTTTCCCCGAACTGGTGGCAGCTTTTTAATGTGGCATCAAATTTGATGTGGGCAATTTGAGTTCTTGTTCTCAGTTCTCAATTCCTCTTAACTGGAACTTTCTCCGAAGTCGAAGATAACAGGATTTCAAGTCCAAAATACTTGTAGCTACAAATTTTCAATCATTTGCTGTGGCAGGGGGGGATAAGGTTTTAAGAGCAGCCTGGTAAATTTTGTTATATACTTTACGTCTCTTGGCTTGTTTTTACGACTTTGCAGTGCACCAGGCACCTCTCCCCCGTCCTCCTTCCTACAGATAAACAAATTTTATTGACTGAGTCATTCTCTGGTTTCATTTCATTTCAGAGGGACAGAGAACAACGTGAGGCATCGCATCGCTTCAATGTTGCCGCATCATCAGCGCCATAAAATGGCGTCGCTTCTGGGCTTCGTCGGTTACTCCGTGGGCATTCTGCTGCTGCTAAGCTGCTGCCTTATAGCGCCCGTAGCAGCACGTTCCCGGGACAAGGACGAGACGAGACGTAGTCGTGGACGCGGCAGCACCATCTCATCATCCTCATCCTCCTCTGCTTCCGCTTCAGCTGTAACCAGTGGCGGCGGCGGCGGCTACTATGGCACTTCCTCTTCCTCGGTCTATGGCGGCAGCAGCAGCGGCGGCATGGGCAGCAATGGCGGCGCCATGTCCACTGGCTACAATGGACCCATGGATAGCACTGGCTTCTGCATGCGACGTCGCGATATGAAGCTCATGTGCTACTGCACGCCAGATGAGAATCATATGCCTGTGCAGAAGGCCGAATGTTGGGTATTCTCGGAGGGATTGCATCAGAATGATACGACCTGGACGCGTTTCTATCAGCAGAAGCGTTTGAGAGAGTTGAAATTTGTTATACAAAACAACGCGCGATTGGATTACATTCCCACCATGATCATTGAGCCGTTGAAGAATCTGAGCAGCATTGTCATTGAATACTCGCAGGTGGAGATCGTGAAGAGTTATGCATTTGCTAATTTACCCTTTCTGGAGCGGATCATCTTGAATAATAATCATATAATGGCACTGGATCAGGATGCTTTCGCCAATCATATACGTCTGCGTGAATTGAATCTGGAGCACAATCATATCTTTGAAATGGATCGTTATGCTTTCCGCAATTTGCCGCTGTGTGAACGTCTCTTTCTGAACAACAACAATATAAGTACACTGCATGAAGGACTCTTTGCCGATATGGCCAGGCTGACTTACCTAAACTTGGCACACAATCAGATTAACGTCTTGACTAGCGAGATCTTTCGAGGTTTGGGTAATCTGAATCTACTGAAGCTCACCCGAAATAATCTGAACTTTATTGGCGATACTGTCTTTGCGGAACTGTGGAGCTTGAGTGAACTGGAACTGGATGATAATCGCATTGAGGTGAGTTCGCTTGGAGATTAAGAGATTAGATAAGAAATATCTTACTAAAGTATCTTTGAAGTGAGTTGAATAAATATGTAAGTTTTCTACGAGTATTTTTGGAATATAACTTACTTAAGTGCTCGTAAATTGCCAAACTGACCAGGGAATAGGAGGGGGAAGGAAATATGATGTATGGAAACGGGGGGAACTGTGAAGAATTCTAGGTCATAAATAGCACTTCCTTGGGGGCAGACACACACAGACACAAACAACTTTGTGGGGTGTCATAAATTCAATTCGAATGCCCATTTTTGTGGTGATTTAAGTGGTCACTCAGCTCCGGGGCAACACTACGAGCTTCAAGTTTCGACTCCGGAGCTTGCCACTTGCCACCACATGCCTGGCGCCTGCTGTTTGCCGAGTAGGCGCTAATATGATAAATAGATTGGTAAATTATGTTTTGGGGCGCCACAAGACAAGACCTAGGCCAAAACTCTTGGCCACACAGCTTAATTTGGCCAACAGATATCTGGATATAGGAGAGACGACTCAAGTCCCCCCCCAGGCCACACGCTGTGGCATTATCCTTTCAGCGCCCAGGCAAACAAATGTGAGGCGCCGCTGCAAGTTAATCTACTTACAAAATATTGAATAACAAATCATGGAATAATGGATTTATGGCACTCCTTTTGGCCATCTGATATGCTGCCGAGACCCTTCTGTCTGTTGCCATAAAAATGGCCACTCTCTCTGTGTGTGTGTAAATAAAAAATGTCGCTTAACAGCAAGTAAAGAGAGTGTGTTTTGTGTGTGTGTGTGTGTCTGGTGGCAGCTGTACAAGCGTGGGCACTGCGATAAGCGTAAATCCTGCATATCCTGGCCAACATTGTTAGACGTAGCTCGCCATTGCCATCGTCTTTGCTTTTCATTTTGTGCTGCGTGTTTCATTTTTCCATTTTACAAAGTGCTCGCATATCATGTCACACCCAGACAATTCGCATATGTGTCAGGCCAGTAGGACGCACACACACAGCCACACACACGCACACACACACACATCATCTCAAGTGCTACTCAAGTGCTTTTGGCCAGCATCTTGGCTGCTCCTGACAATCTCCTCCAACTGCGGCTTCTGTTGCTGCCTCTGCCTCTGCCTCTGGTTCTTTTTCTTCTTTGCCGGCTTTGTCATAGTCATAGCCCATAATGATTGGGCTTGTTATCGCCTCAGTGTCGCATTGTTTCGTCTCCGGCTACGGAACTTGCTTTACTCACTCCTTCTCTCTGTGTGTCCTTAGGTTCAGATTGGTTGCTGTCGCATATGTTTTGCTTGCGAGGTTGAGCGGGAAATTCCTTTTTGGCCTCTTTCAGTGCTGCTTTCTTGTCGTTTTCAATAAAAGCAAATTGCGTTGCATGTTTTGCTTGGGTTATCCATTTCATTCATTCACTTTTTCTCTCGCCCTGACATAGCATACCATTTTTTTTTTGTTGTTCTTCGTGTTGTTGTCCTGCACACTTCATAAATCATCATGCTGTTAAAAGGTTTACTTGCTGGGGTTTTGGTTTTTGGGTACTTGTTCTTGGGTTCGGGTTCGAAACTTGCCACTGACACAACATAAAAAGCTAAAGCACAAAGTTTCCTCAAACGAGAGATAAATAGATAACGGGTTAAGCGAGTGCATTAGCCGGAACTGAGTGTGATAAGCGACCCCAGAGAAGAGAGAAAGTGCACAATTTGAAAGTAAATTGCAGTAATTTAATTAATTTTGCAGTAGATGAGGGTGTAGACGTTTTAGAGTGAGGTTTAAATGCTTAACAGATGATATATAGGACCTTACATAGTATATATATTCTTGATCAGCTAGCCGATTTAACTATATGCCTTTGTTAGTCTTTCTTTATGTTTCTATTGATGTTTTTTAAGTGTGACTTCAATTGGTTAATTATCACACATCCAACACTATAAAGTGTATATATTCCTGATCAGCGTAAGGAAATGAGCCGATCAGGGTATATTTGTCTATCAGTCCATCTGTTAGTTTTAACTTGTCTTAATTTTAAAGCTGGTTTTCAATATAATTGTAAATAAGTCGGAATCATTCCTATTGAAACTGTGTATGGTATAATTAATTTAAAAACTATCGCTCTATCGATTTACTGTCTACATGTACTTACTAAATGGCCCCACATTAAACCTTCAACCCCGATTAAATTACAAGAAAATCTACAAACTTTACCATATCGTATTTCCATAAACTGCAAGGCCAAACCCAACACAACCTTTTCTCTGCTGCATTTTTCCATTTTACCTTAACATTTATTTATTTCGAGCAAATTTGCAATAATTAAATTAATTTTGATCTATTTTTGGTATTGATTACAATACTCACATATCGTTGGCCTGATTATATTGAGTGTTTGGACATGTTTTTGCCATTTGCCTTCATCATAACTTTGTTTACGTAGCGTCGACATAAATAACAATTTCTTTTTCACTTTTATTTTTCCTCTTCTTGTTTTTTTTTTTTTGTTTTGGTTTGGTGGCGATAAATTGGCGGCGCCTCGTAAAAACGCCAAGTGCCGCTCATCAAACTAACAAAATATCGCAATAAAATATATTTTTTTATGTCAATCAGAGCGCGCGAGCGAGAGAAGGCGAAACAACAAAACAAACAAACTACTGAGATATGTCTGTTGTGATATCATGCTGTGTGACAGGAGGCGGAACCAGGACATGAGTTGAGCAGGGCTGGGCAGGGCTTTACGAGTATATCGCTTCCCCCCTTTCTGTTTGTAGTATTCGTCCCCATTACACGTACGCGTATTTTTCAATGTCTTCACCCACAAAAGAAGGGGATAAATAACGGGGAACATGTCTCCCTCTCTATCTCTCTGGATTGTTCGCATTTAATATGCATAATTTTTCCATTTCACTAGACAAAGCATATTGAATATTAAATAATAGCAAAGCAGGACGAAAGGAGTACAAGAAGAGGAACGCGACGTAACTTTCACTACACGAAAATAAACACTTTTTTCATTGTTTTTCTTGTTTCTGCTCGCTGTTGTTCGTTGCTTACTTCCTTCGTATCGTATAATAAAATTCAAGACAAACGAATTGGAACATACAAGTTAAAAAAACATGCATCTACATATGGCATATTGTTCGCACACACCCACACAGACACACGCACACACAGCAGCGAGTCATATGTATACGCATAAATAAATACGCAAACAAAGACAGCAGCAGAAGACAACAATAACAACGCACAACAAAATGGAGGGCAGGCAGTGAAAACGTTGGAAAAACAGTGAAAATAATACGCAAAAATACGCGGAAAAATGGCAGCAAATATTTTGTTGTTCTTTGCTCTTTCAGCCAAGCAAAACACATGAAAAATGCGTTTAAAGAGTGGCAAAGAGAGAGAGTGATAAAAAGGTTAAAAACGAGTTGATATTGTAGCATATACAGTACAATTAAATCTGATATTTGTGGAACATATGCATTTAAAAGCAGAAAAACTATGACTTTCGCAGAGCAATTGTTGTAATAACACGCTCTCTTTCAATTTAAAAATACAAAATAAATTGAGAATATTATTTATTTTACTGTTTTTAAAATATAAATGAAATTTAACAAATATTTAACAATTTGATGAGGACACCGTACAATCAAAACGATATTTTTTGTTAATGTAGTTGGAGCCGATAATACTTTTGATATATCTATCATTAATCTGAATAAATATCGTGCAATTAAAAAGATATTTTTATATTTACTTATTCTAAACAATACAGATCGAATATTTTCGAATTTTTTTATATAAATAAAATACAAGTTTTTATATTTCATTTATTTATATCAAAATATATCAAACAATTAATAAAATATATTCAAATCATTTTGTTTATTATAAATTAATGTTACTTTTTTATGTTTTATTTGCTAAAATTCATATATAACTAAAAACTAAAAAAGATTTTCAAATTTTTCTGTATAAAACAGAAAATATCGATATTTTTAGTAAATATCAAAATAAAACCATACTTACAACATTTTAGTTCCTGTTTAACTAATTTTCCTCGAAAACTAATTAAAAATTTAATCAAAAATTTGAAATTTCTCTCTTTTAATATTGCAGCGCATATCGGAACGCGCCCTCGATGGCCTGAACAATTTGAAAACTTTGAATTTGCGCAATAATTTGCTAAAGAAAATTGACAACGGACTGCTGCGCGGCACACCGGCGCTGCTGTCAATCAATGTGCAGGCCAACAAATTGGAAACCCTTACGTTCTACACGTTCCAGCCAATTATGGACAATCTGGTCAACAGCACCAGCGAGCTGTTGCTGTCAGGTGAGTTGCCCAACTGCAGCTGCTGTTCCCGCAGCGCGATGTTTTCCGTGTACTTTGACAGCTCATTGCGGTGTGTGGGTGAAAGGAAAGAGTGGGGGAAGTGGGGAGAAAAAGCTAACAAACGCGGACGCAAAACTGACAAGTAGAGCTGGGGCTGACTAACTGATGAACTGACTAAATGACATGCAGCAGTCGCAGCAGCAGCAACTGCTGCCAAAAACCTTGCAAGTTATTATAATTACACATACGCCACGTTGGTCGCCGAGCTGAGCGCAGCTCAACTAGGAGACTATAAAGTTTTATGACAGCGTTGTGTGTGACCCGAGGTCTTGTAGGTTTTGTCTAAGCACACAATTAGACAGCAGCACACACACTCACTAGTGATACACTCTCTGTATGTGTGTGTGTGTGTGTGACTGCTGTGTGTGTTTGTTGGCTTCATTAAGGAAATGTCGTACCGTCATTGCTCAAGTGTGCGCTTCCGTCGACACTTACAGGCATACGACACACACAGAGACAGACAGGAAGAGAGGGAGAACGACAGAGACGAGAGGGAGAGAGGAAGAGTGACTGAGACATAGATACCGCATATATATATGCGCTCTCTCGCTCTGGCACTTTGTTAATTGCATGCGCTTGAGCACAGTCTGAATCCGGAACGAGGCAGGCAGCTCCTACTCTTCCTCCTTTTCTGTCTCTCTCTCTCTCTCGACTTGCAACTCAACTGGCAACGACAGTTGGCAACACTACTGACAACTGGCAACCGGTTGGTGCCAGCGGCGTGCACAAAAACGAAATTAGTCATTAAAGTGCAATTTTGAAAGCGGCCACTCAACGTGGCCATCCACACCCTGCTCATTGTCCCTCTCATTCCCCCTGCTCCTTTTGACTCCCTTTGGGGCCTTGCTCCTATTTGGAGTTGAGTGTAAAACTCATAACAATAAAATATGTCCCCGCAATGGCCATAGGCAGCAGCAAAACACAGAGACAGTACAAGAGAAGGAGAAAAGAGAGAGGGGCCTGACTCTATAGTGTGTGTGGGCAAGTTAATGGCACTGGCTATTAGCGTGTTGATTAGCCCAATTAAAAGGTAAATTAAAGTGAAATATTAAGTGCATACGTTCACGATGTTGTCACTGCTGTAGAGGGGGTATCAGCAGGCAGGGGAAGAGGGAAGGGGTAGGGAAGCGCTAGTGGCAGGCAGGCAGGTAAACAATGCCGCAATTGCAAACACATCTGTTTGTCTGTGTATCGCATGAACAACTCTAGTGTAAAGCCTAAATGCAGGTTGCGTTAGTTGCTTAATTGAAAGTGCACTTGCAATTGATTACAGGGTATTGCCTGCCATAAAATATAAATATAAATGTCATTATATCGCTGGACAAGCCACTTTCAATTAAGTATAGGATATTGAACCGATTATTAGGGTAAACTACAGACTGTCTCTTTGCACGGCACTACAAAGCCTAAGTGCAACTGTCATTATAAGGAACTTTCCATTCAGTAGAGCCTTTTCTTTACAGTGATATCATATTCCCAATATCATAAAGTGTGTGTTACTCAATTTAAAGTACCCTAATCAAGAAACAGGAAAGGTTTACTACGTTTTACTAATTAAGTGAATCGAATCAGGCAGGTTTGGCAGCTCGCTTTATGTTTGTCAAAAGTTCTACAAAAGTAAAGACATTTATTAAATAAAGATATCAACAATTAATCAAGACGAGCAACAAAACAATAACGGCTTTAATGTTTAATGTATTTTTGATATAGGATCTAAACGAAAGCAGTTTTAGTTATTTTTGGTATTAAGTTCAATTAAGTTACAATTATTTCGATAGCGAACAGGATACTTCCCAATGCATTTCGATTCAAAGTTATCACTGTAACTTGAGCTATATTATTATAATTTATAATATATTTGATTGTATTTAAAGTGCAATCAGTTTCCAAACTGTCGAGCAAACTGCCAAACAAACTGTCAAGCTGCCGTTGCTGCTTCTACTATTTCCTTGCCCTCTTTATATAGCCCCATTTAGTGTGCTGTCATTATGCTACTCCAGGCCAGGCCACTTTCGATTAAGTACAGGGTATATTAAAAATGTGAGCACACACTTTCAAGGCTGCCTAACGACCTGCCTAGCTGCGGCTCGAGCTGTTGCAACTGCCAACTGCCACTGCCACTGCTGCTGGTATACGACGCGCTTAAGCAATTTTATTTTTAGCATAGTCTGCAATTAGGCTTTGACGTAAATGCTGCTGCGTAATCAGCGCCACAACAACAACAACAACAATAACAACCACGACAACTGTTACAGAAATAGTGCGAACGAACGCCTTGGCCCGAGGAATACATTTAAATATTTAACAACAGCCTTCAAAATCGCATTTCTCTTTCATTTAGCCAAGTTGCAGTCACACACACATACAGAGAGAGAGAAGGGGAAAATTACTGCATACACAACCAAATGGCAGTGGCAAATGCAACTTAATTATCACACACACACAAACACACACACAGACTCGCAGACACATTGACACACATACATCAGCCTCACACCGTGTCTGTGTGTGTGTGTTTCTGTGCAAGCGAAATTTTTGCTAATGGTTTGCCATTAGCATGACTCATTTAAGTCAAAAACAAAAAAGAAAAGTGGCAAGTGGGGCATGCGCGACTAGCAAATACTCTGTAAGAAAAAAACCTTTATATACGTGCATTAAGTATAATATAATTTCTGCTAATTATGGCAAACCTTACTGCTAGTTAGCCTCAACTGCGCATACCCCTTGCAGTCAAGTGTACCCTTTACAGGGTATACTGTTACGCGACAGAAAGGCTGAGCGCATTGGCACACAAAAGCCAGGGCCACCCGTCAATGTGTGCTCACTCGCAGGCGTAATTGCATTCAAGCAGAATACACACAGGCAAACACTTACACACAGGCGCACTCACACACGAGACACGCACACAGCACACATACTCACACACACGCACACATATACACACTTCAAACATTGCAGTAGCAGCGGCGCAGACATTTGTAAATTGGCTACAAATGACTTCAAATTGCTTTAAACTGCAAAATATTTTCGCTTGCCGAAAACTTTTTAATTCATGTGCTGTGATTATGCACACACACATGAATGGACACACAAATACATACACTGACACACGTATATATCCACTCCCTTGTAAACTTTGAGTATGTGTACAACGACGTCAAACGGTTGATTGGAATACTTCATGCTGCCGCACCCAGCAGAGTCAGTTGCCAAAGTTAAACAGTGAAAATATGCATATTTACATGTATGTGTATAGCTATATTAGTATGTGTGATGTATGTGTGTGTGTTAGTATAAATTTTAATTCGATTTTTAACTTTTCGCTGACATTGCAAAGTTTTGCAAAGCTTCTAATGAACCAAATACTGTGCAAGAAAAATTGTTGATAACTTGGCAGGGGAAATATTAAAAATATTTTATATGTTTTTAGATTTAAAAAAAAATATTTCTCTAGAAGAGATGCTAACAGTTTAATCAAGACTAAGATGCAAGTGCCCTAATCCAACATCTTTTGCAGACCAGAAATATGAATAGTTTTTATCATATTAAACATTCTAAAATAAAGACAAATTCCAAGTTGAGCCTACTTCAAAATTGTTGAAATTAAAAATTCCCTTTACCAGCTTAACAAGTTTTAAATCCCAAACTCTGAGCACTCGATTATTTGTTTATAGTCTTGAGAATACGAGTGCGCACACCCACAACAACTTCAAGCTGAAGAACTGAAAGCGAATACTTTTCATTTGGTGAATTACCCAATCAAGAGCTGAAGACCGCAAGGACCAAAAGGAAACTTGCACGAGACGCTTAAAATTTTGCTCAATTTGGTGTATAACAAATTTATAAGTTGAAAAACAGAAACAGAAACTGAGAAACTGCTGAGAAACCAGGCGAGAGATGAGAAGACGCCTAAAAGATGCAACACTTTTGCTTGCTACGTTCATTGGCAGCAAGTGCTGAGTGACGTGATGCAGTGAGGTAGGTCAGAGTGGGAAGTTGAAAGGGAAGCAGTTCAAGAAGGGTAGAGTAAAGAGAGAGAAAGAAAGGGAGAAAGGGGGATGGCAACAGTCGGTGACAGAGCTCAGCCTCAAGTGCATAAAAGCACATAAAAATCGCAAAACCGAAGCATGTGAGATACGTCGCGGGGAATGACTCGAAACAGACGTTGATGTCGCACTAGGATAAGGATAAAGTTGCCTGCAGACCATAAAACGTGCAACACTAGTTGCAACAGCTGAGCTAGTCGTGGCCACATCACATGCCACTGCCAAGTGACAATCATTTTGGGGGCAAGGAGGAAGTTAACTAATCGAACGACAGCTCGAGAAGAAAAGAGCAGCAGAGGCTGGGCGGAAACTTGGCTGGCAAGGTGTGTAACGGTTTTTGGAGACTCGTTGAGACTGCACAACTATTTGACAAATGCACATCAAGTAACTGCAACTGCAAGTTGCTGCCACTGCTCTTACTCCTGCTGCTCCTACTCCTGCTGCTGCTGCTGCTCCACTGCTAAGTGAAGTGAAGTGGCATCAACCAAGGGATTTCCATTAGCGCCAGGACAAATGATGTACATGAACCAAGCCTGAATGCAAGATGGAGGCAGATAGAAAGAGAGGTGGAGTAGGGAGAAGAGGAAGAAGTGGAGAAAGGGGTAAGAAGAGGAGGAGAGGCTAGGCAAGAGATTGCTGGAAAGCTCATCCAGCGTCACATTGTGATTTGTCGACAAACTTGACTTTTATGTAATTGCCATTGACAGGCGGCAAACTGATTGGGCTAGCTAGAGCTGCTTGTTAGACAGCATATCATTTTTCTAGCAAGTTATACCAAAACTTTAGCACATTCTTGCAGAAGAGAATGTCTTTTGTCCTTCTCTCTCTCTCTCCCGGCTTAGGCAGAGCTAAATGGCTTGTGCATTTTGGGGCACAAGTGGCCAAGTACCTGTAAACATAAACAGTGCAAAACAAGGCAAGCCTGCTGTCTCTCTCTACTCTATACTCCTCTCTCTTGTTTACTCTCCCTCTATTCCTCTCTCTCTCTCTCCTCCACACTTCTTGCCCATATGCTGCCTGCATTTAAATGCCATTTGATGTCTGCGAGCCCCAAACACTTCGCACTAAACAATGCTCGAGTTTTGTCCTTTTGAAGACCCACTGTACATGCCACGTGTGTTTGTGTTGTTTGTTTTTCCCTGGCCAGGGACAGAGACACAGAGCAGGCAGCCAATGCAGCTCAACACCAGCCGCCCAGCTGCACCTATGCCCACGTATTTTGTAAAAAATTTATAGGCACACCCAGTGTGCTGTGGCATTTGTTTCAATTCCGATGCGGGGGACGGAAGGACGTACATTGCTGACCACACACACGCACGCACAAACACACACACATGGACGCACGCCCACATGTGACTGTTGTTAGCTGCTTGTTTATTTGTATGCGTCGCACGTTTTGTTTGTGTCGTCGCGCCTGTGGCCAGGCTGGAGCTGACTGGGACCATTTTCAAATGCCTTTCACTTTAAAGCCAATGCGAGAGAGAGAGAGTTTTTCACATATTTGCGACAACAGCAACAGCTATGGCAACACTGGTAATAAATGCGACAACACTCATGGCCCAAAAACACTCAAGGGAGGGTTGGGAAGAGGATTGTGGGAGGTTGGGGAGGGGTTAGGCAGAGGTTGCTCCCAAAGGTTCGCTGTCCAAGCCAATCCCACGCGCCGCTCTGACCAGGCGTAGCGAAATGCCTGCTGCCCCCTTTTTCAGTGACCTGCCGCTGCCCCCGACCCCTGAGCTGCCTCGCTCTCTTCCCCTGCCTTCCCCTGGCCTGCTCTATGCCTTTCCCTTGCCTTTCCTGACCTGCCCCTTGTCTGCCTTCTCTCTACTGCTGGCTACTGCTGACCTGCCTCTTTGCCTGCCCCTATCTACCCACTGCCTGCCTCTCTGCCCTTCCCCGGCTAGCCCCTTGCCTGCCTCCATCCTCCCCCTGCTTTCCCTAGCATTTCCCCTTCCTTATCCGTGTCCGTGTCCGGCTCAATTGGTTCGTTATGCGCTGTAGCTGCCCCCAGTCGTTAGCTTGAATTGAATGGTTATTGTTTCGAAATATAAATAGGATTTCTAGCAACACCAGCTTGCTTTTTTTTTTGGCTTGTTTCTTGTTTTAGCCGGAATTCAAACTGACAGCTGAAAACTGCAATTTGATTAGTTTTAGTCGCAGCTGAGGGTGCGCACTTCATGAAATAGAAAATGTTCAAGCATTAAAGCTGTTGCGAAGCTTGTAATCTCAATGATAATAATCCCACTGCCCCCCTCACTCTTCTCCTCTACCCTCGTAGAAAATCCTCTACTGCATTAAACTTGCGTTTGCAATTCGATACGTAATTTTAGGACGAGCTAATTTCGAATGCAAGCGATGATGTTGTAGAGCCAGCTTAAAATTGCATTTGCTGCGGGGCACAGCAGCAGACAGCAGGGGCTGTTGTAGCAGCGGCAATAAACAGGTATTAGGCACTGTGGCCGGAAGCGTGAATTTATTGAAAGGCATAAAGAGGCGCTGGCAGGACACGGTGCAGGGGAAGGCAGGCACCGAAAAATGTTCGTACAAATGATGTTGGGCCATAAACTGGACAAATGAGCATGTGACACGCACCCGAAATTGACTTTCGATAGTCAATGCTGAGCAGGGAGAGGGAGGGGAAGGTGAAGGGAAGGGGAAGCAGGAGAGTCAGCATATCCCTAGCATATCCTGGCAGCAAATCCTACTGATTGCTAACAATAAATCTATGGCTCAACATTGTGTAACATGTGCCCCCGCACACACACACACACACACACTGAGAGACAGACATATTCGCACACTAATAAGTATTGCCAGTTGTGACAAGGGGGAAGGGGGCGCCTTCCGATTTGATTGCCTGTGTGGCTCAGCAAACAAATTTATATACATATTGTATATTTTGACACACACACACACATACGACTGCGACATGCATGCATAAGTAGCATTTCATTCTGTTTTTGGGCGGGCAGAGGAGGAGTACGGGTTGGGGAGTCTGTTTTCGGTTCAGTTTCATTGCGTTCCATTTGCAAACGCTGCATAAATCACTTGGCCGATGCCCCGCTTGCACCCGCTCTGCCTACTTCGCTGCCCCGAAAAGTATGCTATGCTCAATTGTTTAGTCTGCCATATCTCCTACTCCTGTTGCCTCTGCCGACCACTATAAATATTTTAGAATTCAATTTCCGGCAACTTGACAACACTGCCACGTTTCTTTTGACTCTGCACTCCCTTTCCCGCCACCACATCTCCCTCTCTGTGTGCCATAAATTTAAGGACTTTGTCTGTCGTCGCAATTAAACACAAAATCATCATCATCATTGCATCGCTCATTTTACCTTGTTGTTGCTGCTGGCTCATTGTTTCGGCTTTGGCAGTTGTCTGTTGTGGTGCATGTGGCATGTGGCATGTGTCGCCCTGCTGCACGCTGCTGCACGTGGCATGCATTTAATTGTCTGCTCTGCAGCATCGTTTTAATTACGCACCTTTTCTATGCGAGAAAACGAAAGAAAAACATTTCAATTCGGATAAAAACTCAAACTGCATTCACAAGGCTCACACACACAAACACACCGTCCCACACACACACACCGTCCCACACACACAGATGTACACTGAGAGACAATGCAATTGCGTAATTTGTTTTGCGGCCATTTTCCATGTAGAATAATGAGAGCATACAACAATTTCCTTTCATGTCGCCTGACGACGAGGCCCAGCGGCATTAACAACAACAACAACAAAGGAAGAACAAAAGCGTGTCTTTTTTAAAACACCACCCCCTATACTCCCCTCTCCCCCGGCCACTGCCTTTATTAAGTAGTTCAATTAAAACTTAAATGCACATTATTAATGAGTTTTTATTGTTTAATGTGCAAAAGTTTTGTACGCCTTGCGGCCGAACTTTCTTTCTCTCTCTTTGTGTGTGTGTGTGGGAGTGTATGTGTGTGTCTGCCTGTGTATTGGTGCGTTAACTTTCACTACATTGTCAAGCTGCTGCATATTTTATAACATGTTTCACCGCACACATCAATTTAACGCGTACCCCAAAGCGACAACAAAGTCCGCCTTGTCTCATTTTGTGGGACATTTTAAATTGTCTGAAATTAATTGATATCATTATTGAGACAGGGAGAAGGAGTAAAAGATTCCCTATCCACACTTTATATAAGTCTCCGCAGCCCTTAAAGATTCCCAAATGTGTCAATAATCAAAAGTGGCGTGAAACAATGAAGAAAACCGCTAAAGGAAATCCCGCTTTAAGTTGCTGCCGGAAATCAAACTGTGCTCGAGCCTGCGCTCAATTAGGTACTTAAGCTGCGCTCTAGCCACGCCACGCCCTAACCACCAAAACAGACGAAACTATAAGCCGCCAGATTTAAGCCCCTTTTCGTGGGGGTGGGGGAGGGGGCTGTGCTCTGTGTCTTTTGCCTTTGTCACTTTTAACAGATGGCTGATCATTAACGCGCTTTATTAGTTAAATTTATTATAATCATCAGCAGGCAGGCAGCAGGCGACATTAGCTTCAAGACTTGCTGCTCTTAACTGGTTTCAATTGCTTCTTTAGCTCGTGGCTTACAAGAAACCGTTGCATAGTTTCAGGCGCCGCCAAAGTTTCCCCCAAACATAATGAAGCTTGTTTATTTTAATTTATGCGCACTTAAAGGTGTCACGCCAAGGCACTACAACTGGGCGTGGCACTATGAGGCGTGTTAATTTCCCCTCCCACTGCCACCAAATCTCTCCCCCCTCCCCCTTCGAGGACTTATGCGCGTAACTCACTTATTGCCGCTTTTGGGCTTTGCTTCTAATACGAATTCATGACTGTCTTTCGCTTGATTTGCACGCATGTGTGTGGGAGTTTGTCTGTGTGTGTGTGCATGTGTGTGTACGATAATCTATCTTAATGTATGCACAACAAGAGGCAAGAGGCAGAGAGTCACAGACAGAGACAGAGGGAGCCTGCCACAGATTAGCAGCCGTTGATGTGTTTTGCCTGCGGTTTTTCGAGCTGGAAAATGCCTTTGATTATAGTTCGTTTCAGTCAATCTCTTGTTATGCCCTGTTGTTGTTGTTTTTTTTGTTATTGCTTTTCCGCGTATTAGCTAATTTGTGCTTACGTGTGCTGAAAGCATTGCTTTGCTATGCGCTGTAAACATTGAGTGGAAGTGAAAAGGGTATAATGGAAGTAGAGTTGAAGGGTTTACAGATAAGTATAGGAAGGAGAATATTTAAGACAGTTTAGAAGTTTGACAAGATTGATAAATATTTATAATTGAAAGATTTATTAATTGTGTCCTTAAATAAATATATATTAAAATAATAAAAAGATAAATTTGTCAGTTAAATGTTAACTAAATATCTTTAAAATTTGAAATGTTTTGTTTGGTTTTTGAACATTAAATTGATGCCTTAAGCGGCTAATTAACATTTATAGAGATTTATAGCAAATTTTAATTAATAAGTGTATAATTTAGGTAGGTACTTGGTTCAGTTAAACAAGACACTTTCAATAGTATAAACTATCTACAATCATTTACTAGTTCAATAAATATTTCACTTTAATGTATAACAAGAATGTAAAGTAATTTACACAAATCTAAAGATAAACAATTGCAAGAGGAGTTCAATGTGTGCCATCAGTTTACAAGTAAATTTCTCAGGTATAAATTTGTTATTTCAGTAACAAATATATACCGTACATTTAAGAAATTTGCCCAAGATTTAACTTAAATTACTGCCTCAGTCGGTTCTCTTTTCTAATGTGCCTTGTACACCTTAATCAATATGTGCACGTTTATCATTTCTATCTATCTATTCGTATTTATCTCTTCATCAACTATCGTTGCACTCTTCACACACACACACGAACACACACTGCGCTCTATGACAGCCTTCTAATGAGGCCCTTGAGCTGTACGAAAACTCATTAGAGAGACTGTTCAATGACAACGACGACGACGACGATGAGGGCAAACATAAATTGGCAAACGACAAACATTTAATTGAATATTTTGGTCCAAGTTATTGCAGCATTCGATAAAATATATTGAGTGTCGCATAGCTACGTGTGTGTGGGTGTATTCTGACGTGTGTGTGTGCTGCACTCCTCGACTTGAGCTGCTGCTCAGCTCTCAGGCGCTGCCTCCTCCACTGGGCCATCGATTAGTGCAGTGCAGCTGGCCATAAATAAGTTCCCCCTTCTTCTTCTCCTTCCCTCTCTTGCTTTACAATATGTAATAATTTCAATTTACAATATGTGTCGTCCATATAGTAGTATATGTCGTATAGTATATCCTACGATATCTTGCATGACAGCAGAGCCGCAGCAGAGTCGAAGCAGAGTCGATGCGGACGTAAACGTGTTGGCATTGATGGATGGCATTGGGTGTTGGCGTTGGTGTTGCCGATAGCGCTCTGCCAGTTTTCAGTTTTCAATTCCCTACTCCCCCCGTCTTCCCGCTCTACCCTTTCTTCAGCACCCGCTGTCCACGCATCATCGCGGACATTTGAGTGCACAATTTATGTCAGTTTGGTCTCCCTTCGGCTTGATATATTGCCTGCTTCAGTGTATATAATGCGTTTGCCATTGCTTCTGTTAATAGACTTGCACATCCAGTCCCCCTACCTCCTTGTACACCTGTGCTCAGCTGCAGCTCTCTGCTGCTTCCCCCTTCGAGGCCACATAACTGCCTGCATCTTTGCCACTTGACTTGCCAAATCGCAGCGCAATAACAAATCAACATCAACTCTCATTATTTATTTATATATAATTTCAATGGTTGTTGTTGTTATTGTGCAACCCTCAAAGCAACCCTCGCAGCGGCTTTTTTTGAACAATGCTCGCATATTTTATTAAATACAATTCAATAAGAAGCGCAGCCCAAAAAATCAAGAGGGAAATCTTTGAGAGGATGAAGGGTCTGAACTGTGATGGGCCTGGGCTATTTTGGCAAACATTAGAGGGGGAGTTAGAGAGAGGGATGGGAAGTTATAGAGGGGGAAATAGAGCGAGACTTGAGAGGGGAGTTATGCCAGCTAACATGTTGCTCTATCCTATACAGGGTGCCCCCTTCGCATCTCTCTTCCTCTCTGTTGTTTAGTTGCTTTGCTTGTTATTGTTATTATCGCATATCTGTCTGTATTTCCCGTATTTTTTTATGCGATTTAGCATATAACAAACACATTACTAGCACAGACTGGGCAGACACCCATACCCACCCCTTGCTGGCACAGCCCCCACCCCCTTGCCTTGTTCAGCTGTGCAAATATTTTGGCAAAGGCAGCTTAATGCGGCTCGCCCAAGGGCTAATGTTTATGACTGTGTACGTGCGGGGAGAGGGAGAAACAAGAGAGAGGGAGGGAGGGGTACCCCTTATGAGTGTGTGTATATGTGTTGTGCGTGTGTGTGCCTGCCTTGTCTGTGTGTACTTTAACGCGGTTGAGTGGTCATATTTGATCGGCGCGCGTTTGTTGCTTGATTTTCTCTTTATTTTTTTTGATTTCCCCGCTTTTTCCCAATTGATTTGCTCTGGCGAAAAGTGATTTTCCTTTTCCTTTTCCCTGCTTGCGCTGTCTGTGATTCGTCTTTGATTTGTTTATGCGATTTCATAAAATATTTATCCTCGAGCGTTGTTGTTAAATCGCCTGCAATGACTCGCCCTTTTGCCTGTCGCAAGGGAGGGGAGAGAGAAGAGCACAGGGGGTAAGGGGCGTTGCCGGCGCCTGAAGCGACAGTCTGTCAGTCTGTCTGTCTATCTGTGCGTGTTTGATCTTGCCTGCTTATTTGACTTTACGCTCGATTGCCAAAAATAATTTGATATGAAAGAAATAAACTGTAATTGTTTGCTGATTGAAAATCGCCCCGAATGCGAGCCTTCAATTTCCCTCGAGTCAAACTGTTTTTCGCTAAATTTGAAAATCAAAAGATCGCAACATTTTCCAGCTAAGGCAATGTTATTAAAATTACAACTAAAGGCCAAAAGCTAAAGCTGCAAAGTAGAAACAGAGATGGCTGTGAAAAATCTTTACAAGTGATATAATTTTATGGGAGGGAGTAAGAGAAAGGGAGGGAGAGAGAGGAAGAGGGACAACAACGGCGAGTCCAGGGCAGTTTCCATTCATTTGGCGTAATAAAAACATTCAATGAGCGAGCTGGGCGAGTTGCTGCCCCCAAAACTGACCCCAACTACAGCATAAAGAAAATTGGCGAGAAAAGCGACGACCATTGAAATGGCTTTCAATGACTGCACACACACACACACAGAAAAATACACAGACAGTTGAAATAAAATAAAATAAAATACTGAATGAGGAGAATGAAGAGAGGGCAGGCAAAAAAAACCCATTTGATTTTGAATAAATTGAGTAAAGTTGCAGGACGCGCGCACTGAAAAGAACCCTACGAGGTGAAGGGAGAGATGAGGGGGCAGGCGTGGAAAGGGGCATTAAATATCTGCTTATACACAGTGCGTGCGAAACGTGCGAAATCACGCACAACAGCAACAGCAGCAGCAGCCATAACAAGCCAGAAAACAAGCTAAAAAATGCGCTAGAAGTGAAGCTCATTAAAAAAAGAATGAAAAAAAAGAAAGGAAACATGTGAAAAGTAAACAGAGAGACAGAGCAAAGGGCAGCCTACGCACAAGTCGAAGAGGGAATACACTAACCAAGGGGGAGAAGAAGAAAGAGAGAGGGAGTGAGAGAGAGACAACTGCATTAACTAAATTGATTGCGCAGCTGAAAGTCAAGTTGAGTTCGAGTCCGAGGCGATTCATTAGCAGATTATTATTGAAAAACTTCGAATACTATGACAATGTTCAGGCACAAGAGAGAAAGTTAGTCGGGCAGCGAAAGAGAGAGAGAGAGTGAAAGAGAGAGAGCGAGAGCTGCTGCCCACAATTGGCGCTCCCAACTGGCCGCAACTATACAAAGGGAAACTTTCGACTTCATTTGCATACAGAGCGCTCTCGAGCAGCGTAATAAAAAATGATAAAGCTCTCTAGAGAATCGCTTAACTGAGAAGCAGAGAGAGAGACAGAGAGTAAGAGAGAGAGAGAGGGAGAGTGAGTGCCTGAAGTGGCAACGTAACTGTGCGTGTGCCGGTGTCCCCTGTTGGCGTTAGCGGGTCACAAGCCCACAGCAGCAGACCCAAGCAGGCCACAAACGAACCAGCAGCAGCAGCAGTGGCAGCTCCCTAGTTGCCACGCCCCCCCCCCTCTCCCTCCCTTGCTGGCTAAAAATGAGCTGATTTCAAACAAAGCTGCGTTGGTGGCTGTGGCGGCATTCATTGTGCAAGAGAGCGAGAGCGAGAGAGAGGCGCCAAGTGCAAAGGAGCCTGGTCGGGATCCGGTCAGAAACAAAGGCGGTAACTAGGCCAGCATCTGCGCTGATTTGTGGGCAAAGAGGGGGAACAGTGGGGAAGCGAATGATGTGCGGCAACTTTTGGCAGCACAGTGTGTAGGGCAATGTATCGCTGTGAGTGTGTGTGAGTGTGAGTGTGTGTGCTGCCACAAACCCTATTTCGCGTTTTCTTTGCGCTTTTCACTCTGAAGTTTTGGGGCCTGAAGATGAAGCTGTGCTCTGCCACCTTCCCTTCTTCTACTACATCAACCAATTAAAGCAGCGGACCTGCAATTCCTTTTTTTCTCTCACTGCCTTGCTTTGTGTGCCCCTGTGTGTGTGTGCCTGTGTGTGTAGTGTATTAAATTTAAAATAAATGTTTTTCTTTTTTTATGCCGTTGGGACGCGACAAGGGCCCAGTCTGTGCAAGGACTGTGCTAATGAAATGCCATTTTAGGGAAAGAAACAGAGATGTAGGCAAATAGGAAGAGCTAGAAAGAGAGGGGGAGCTAGGCATAGACAGAATATAAGAGAGAGAAAGAGAGAGAAAGAGAGAGGGAGTGTGGTAGCCAAGGCCGCAGCTTGATATATGACAGGCGCAAGGTGCCCATTAAAACTCGCAGCACATCAATGAGAGGGAAGGGAATCTTAACTAAATATGTTTTAATTTAAATTAATTGCACGAGGGTTGCTCTTAGAGTTTGTAATTATTAGACAAGTTAGCAGGGAAATAGTCTTGAAGGTCTTTAGATGAGATTGGAAGACCTTATCTAGAGTCTATCAAAGAGAACCAGGGCTAATTCTTTGTTTTCAGTGTTTTATAGAAATTCTCTTAGAAAAGACTTAATTGTTTTGGGAGCCTCCTGAAACTAAAACAAAACAGATTTTTGGGACCCTTACTGCAATTCAGCAAAAAGAACTAGAGCTAACTGCTTTTGTGCCGTCTTTTAAAGTGAAATATTTTTAAAAAATTACCTAACATTATTGGAAAGTATGAGCAGAACAGAGCTAAGGACCTTACCTCCATCTTATCAAACAGAGCCTGGGTTCAGTTGGAGGCTAGGAACCTTGTCAACAATTTGACACACCCAATCTAGGGCTCAGAACTTCAGCTCTGCACTTTTTAATATCGAAAACGTTAAAAAAACTCTTTTGACGTTAGGTTTATTTTTTTTAGATTATAGTTCTGGAAAGGTTTCATATAGAATAAAAATCTTTGCAATTTATACAGATTTCTTTATTATCAACAGACCTGAAGACAACACTTAATTACTCTATCCATTATACAAAAATTCCTTCAAATTTGTGCCTTAACACATTATCGATAAATAAATTATACCACTCTATACCCAGGGTTGCCCTTATAGTACCAAAAATGTTAAATAAAATGCCTGAAAAGCAAAAAGTTCTTGCACTCTTTGCAGAATCTAAAAATTCTAGAACTTTTAACACTTTCCTGCGTTGCAGTCTATTATATGGAAATTCCTTTAGCATATTTTGTCATATTCCTTTCTCTGGCATAGCTGGCAACTCTGGCATATCTTGCCACAGTATCTGTTGGCAGTTCTCAAATTGCTGGCAACTGCAGCAGCAGCAGCAAATGGAAATGACAACTAATTATGAATATGTTTCGACACATGAACTGTTCCAGAAACAGTTTTGGACAGTCACACACATACACTGCCACACACACACACACAGATACACACACACTCTACACGCATATTTGCATTAAAACTGACCAAACAAAGTTGAGCTGAGTCTAATTTGGCTGCCTGCCTGTTGGCACACACAGCACATACAGTTTCACACACGCACACACACTCCAACACATGCACACACTCCCATATATATACACATACATATATATACAATCACTAACACACACACACTCACATGAACTTGTGCAAACAGGCAGCACTTGAAACTTGTTAGTCAAAGGAACAGGAGGCAATGAAAAGGGAAGAGGTCAAGGGGGGGTCACTTGGACACTGCCATGGAAAATGACAATAATAAAATTTAATGTGCACATGCATGTTGCATGTGTGTGTGCGTGCGTGTGTATGTAAATGTCCTCTGTTAACCGTAAAAACGTTTCCGACTGTTGCAAGCAGCGCCAAAATAAAAAAAAAAGGAGAACGAACTCTCGCTTGCAACGTCATGTGGCAGAGGCGGCAAAGAGGTAGAGCAGAGTTGAAAGTCATCTAGTTTAGTTGCAGTGGCGGGCGGTAGGGGGGTGGTAGGGGAGAGTAAGGAGGATAGGGGGCAGTGGCAGGCAACTGTGGCAGACTCTCGAAGTCGAAGTTCGTTGCTTGCAAAATGAGACGGGCGTCAGTTTGCCATGGTGTGTGTGCCTCTCTGTATGTGTGTGCCTGTCTCTCTATGTGTGTGCCTGTCTCTCAGTATGTGTGTCTCTATGTGTCTGTGTGTGTGCCTGCGTGTTTGAGTGTGTGCAGCAGACCAAAACACTTCCTACCGCTTTGGCCAAGTATCATTAAAAATATAAAAGTATTTTATGCACTCACACAGACACTGACACTGCCACACACACATACCCTCCCTCATAGTTTGCTGCACATTAAGCGCGTCACATGACACTTAGTATCTATGTATGCGGCAGGCAGACAGCGAGTGGGAGGTACGTGCATAATCTGCTCCATATACATAGAGTACTTACTATATACTTTTTATTTTTTTGGTTAGTTTTTTATGTGTTGCGCCTGGCGCAGTGTGTCTGGCAAGTCATTGTCATTTGGTCAGCTCAAAACAGCTGCCAGTTTTGCCCCTTTACCCCACCTCTTCGCCCTTTTCATATCCCTCTCCATCACTGCCCTTTTCATTGTTGTCTCTCTGCCTGCTGCTTTGTGCTGCTGCCACTTCATTATCATGTTAATTTTGTTGTAATTTGCCTGCTAAATGTTGCCAAGTTGTCGTTGGCCATTTAGAAGCAGTTGCCGGAAAGTGAGAGGGAGAGGCAGGAAGAGAGAGAGAGGCAGGCAGTGGAACAGAGAGAGAGAGAGAGAGAGAGCGAAACCAGAGTCACTTCTTTGCATATTTAACTTTATTTATGCTTTTTGTACGGCTTTCATATGGAAAATTACAACTTTTTTTAACTTCATCTACCGCTCTACCCTCAATATTTTCTCTCTCGCTCTCTTAACTAATTTGCCAACTATTTCTGGTAAAAGGCACAAGTTTTTCTTTTGTCATTTGTGAGTGTGTGTGTGTGGTAACTTTTTGGGGGCTTTTAACATTATACATACATATGAAATATGTCACGAATTATTGCCCCAATCATGGTGCTTCAGAGGCAGAGCCTGTTCCACTCCCCTGCTCCCTCCCCCACTGCGTTTGTTGGCCTACTGACTGCGTCATTGTATCCTTTGCCAGGCACCGCTTTGTGCTCGTGTGTGTCCATGTGTGTGTGTGTGCAAGGATAATGATGTGCAGAGCTCTCGACTGCGTATGTCGTCGTCGTCGTCATCGCTCAGTCAGTCAAAGAGTCAATATTTTGTTTGTAACGTTTATGCTAATTATGCATGTTGACATGCAAAACTGTGTCACCGTACCCGGGCCTAATTATACTCGAGAGATTTGCCAGCGCATTAACTAGCTCCCTTTCATCCCCTCCCTCTCTCTCTCTTACTCTCTCACTCTCTGAGACAGCTCATTTTTGGTCTATGGCGAAGGTTAGTGGGAGGTTTCTATTGAAATTGAAGTAGTCTGCTTGTGGAGTAGGCTAAGCTGATAGATACTCTAGATAACCTTTGTATACACTCTCCAATTATCATGAAATTTGAGCTGTATATAGAAAACAAGCTCAAGATGCTGTTTGCCATTGAATTTGGAGCATTTAGCTGAGAAAACTTGTGGGAAATCAAGTTTAATGTAGAGTTATTTTGTGTAAACTCTGTTTATGTTCGCTTTTTAGCTTGAAATTTGAGTTGTGTTTAGAAAACAAGCTGAGAGATGCAGTTTGCTTTATTTTTCATTGCATTTTGCAGTTATAAATCTTTGTAATTAAAAGCCATTTGAGAATAATTAGTTAAACGTGGAGTTTAGTCTTCAATTAATCTAAAATTTAAGCAATGTAGAGGAAATAATTTTAAAGAAATAGTTTTCGTTGGAATCTTGAGTAATATCCAGAAAAACTTTTAGAAATACTAAAATACTAAAACATATTCTGTGTAAACTTCGTATGTACTCTAAAATTACTATTAAGTATGAGCCATATATAGAAAACTACCTTAAAGTTAAAGTTTCCAAACTCACTATGAGCATTCTAAGGGATTATCAGTTGTCTATTAATAGATATCCTTTGCAAAGATACTCTCTAATTATGCATAATAGTCGTTTGATATATAGAAAATTATTTCAAGGAACAGATTTTGAAAATTATGAATCACTAAAGCAACTCTTAATGAAGGTATATCCTTTACAAATACTTTGTAATTCTCCAGAGAAATCAGGCTTAATATAGAAAACAACTTTAAAAAACAGTTTTGAGCTACAAATCTTAAGATTCTTCAGCGAAAAATGTCATGGAAAACTATTACAATTCATCTATATATCGAAAAGAACTCAACGCTGCCTTTTCCTATTGAATCTTTTGCATTCTGCAGACAAAACTCTACGGCATCTTAAGCCATGTTTGAGGCACTTGCATAAATATAGTAATTTGCACAGTTCGATTTAATGAGCATTTCTCAAATGGCTCATTAGACGAGGCTGGCTTCCTCTTATGCCTCTCTGTCTCTGTTTGTCTTCTCTTTCTCTGTCATTATCTTACTGTCTCTGTCTACCTTACTTGGTTTGCATTTATGCGCTCAATTTGGGGCTAAACCATTCGAACTTAACTAACCAAACAACAAATTGGTTTGCGCTCGAAACGAATCAATGAAAATCGATGCAGACGCAGCAGGAGGCAGCTGGACGAGATGCCTCCTGCCCGTGTGCCCCCTGCTGTTGCTGCTGCTGTTGTCCCCTGGCTGCTGTCATCTGTGGCACGCATGGCCAGCCGGGAGACGTCGTAGAATGTCGGCAAAATAATTGACAGCAGCAAGCAGCAGCAGCCAGCAAGTTTGGGCGTTCGACTGAGTGACAGAGGAACAGACAGGCGCAGTCAAAATCCTGCTGCAGCACAAGTGGCATACGGGGCATCCTGGGAACTGGAGAAGCTGCCACTGCTGCTGCTGCTGCATTGCACCCGCTACAGTTGCTGCTGCTGCTGCTGCGGCGTCGTCGTCTAAATTGGAAATGTCATTGAGGCGTTTAACTTGCACGGACATGGACAACGATTGAGGCAGACAGTGGAGCAGAGAGCGGCAGAGTAGGTGGCACGAATTTAACGGTAAAATCAGTTAAAACGAACTGGCAACTGTCCCTGTGCTGGCACAGGTCATGCCAGAACGAATCCCATATCCGATTCCCGAGTTCAAGTGGCACGTTCCCATTCTCGTCTCTGTGTCTGGCCAGAAAATGACAGCCAATTGTTGCAGGCGGCCACTTAACAGCAAAAATCAGACGGAAATCCACCGAGCTGCTCCTCCAACTGCTTCTTGTAGGCACTTGTGACCCGCTCACCTGTATGAGACTGACACACACAATAGGCTGCAGAAAGGGGGGGGACGGGAGGAGTTGGGGAGGCAAACTTGCCAAAAGCAATTTCAGAGCCCAAGCTGTCCCCGGCTGTGCTAAGCTGTCGAAGCTGCCTTTTATTTTCCGCTCTCCCTCCCTCTCTTTCTCTTCCATATATATTTATGCTCATTCCCCACCCTCTCTTTCTCTCATTGCAGACAACAAATTCATTTGCGACTGTCGTCTACAATGGATCTTCGAATTGAAAAATCGCACACGTCACCTGCAGCTGCGTGACTCGCTGGAGGAATTGATTTGCACACTGCAGGAGCCGAAACTTTCGCATTTCGTGGATCCGGTGCCATCGCATATATTGGATATACTGAATGTCGGCGGCTTCACAGCGATAGGCAGCAACAGTGCCAGCATGGGTGGCATCGGCAATGGTGTGAGCAGTGTGAGCAGCAATTATGCCACACTGGATGAGGGTCTTAGTTCGAGAAAGCATGGCATGAGTAAGTCACGGCAAGCACTGCGTGGTCAACGGCAATTCACCGATGTCTCCGAGAATGTGGTGGAATCGAAGTTGCGACAACGTCGCAAGCGGCAACCCACAGAACAGGGAGGTGGAGCAGCAGCTGGTGGAGCTCTGGGCGACTTGGCAGCTGTGGCGGCGCATACGCAAAAACGTTATGACTACTATGATGAGAACAATGGTGCTGGACATGTCTCGGGACTTGGACTGGTGGGACATGGCGCTGGTGCCGGCCTGGACATGGATGACAATTTGAATTTGCATAAACAAAGTTCGTTCTATGGCAATGCTGCCTCCTCATTGTCGACGGGTCACAATGATGTCGATGTGCTGCTGGGACCACATCAGCCACAGGCTGGCGATGCCCTCGATGGCTCTTTGGCCTCCAAACATTCGATTAACGTGCGTCTGTTTATCCTGAAGCCAGAGATGCTGCCATGTCACGATGAATTGAGTGATCCCACCGAGTTGCCATTGTCGCGTGATCTGATGGATGTGCGTAGCAATGCGGGACAGGATTTGCTTATCAATGGTGGTGCAGCAATGAAGACACTCCAGCTGACGCTGTGCGTGCTCTTGAGTTCAGCTCTTGCTCTGCTCAGTCGAGGTTGAAGTAATCAGATATTCTTTCTATACTTTCACTAAACAAGAGTTTTAAATTGTAAATACTCGTTAGCCTGATTGATTTGATCGGCTTTCAATGTAGAACTTTTTTGGAAACGAGCTTCAAAAAAAAAAACACACAAAACCACATAAAGAAACCAAAAAAAAAACCAGACAGAAAACCAAAAAAAAAAAAAAAAAATCTAAAGTGAAATCTAAAGCTAAAACCTTTGTAAATATGTATAAAATGAAAAATTCGATTAACCTACTAATTTAATCCTAGCTGATAGCTGTAATATTAGTCTCGACTTTGACAGAACACTCTCTCAACAACAACACAGCAAGCAAAAGAAGAAGAAACTCCGAAATAACTTTAACCAACAGAAATAACAACAACAACAAATTGATGTATGCAAAAGAGAACCTCCGAGCAAACTGGCGTTTCATTTAACTCAACTCAAAATAAACAAGAAAAACAAAACAAAAGTGAATAAAACCACAAAGGGAAAAAACATAAACCGTAAAACCGAAAACCGAAAACAGAAAACTAAAAATGAAAAACCCAAAAATAACAAACACTGTACTACATAGCTATAGTTCTGAACTAGCCATATAGAGTTGCATTATATTTGATGATTCATTCGTTTCAACTTGAGCAAGGTACACAACTACACAGTATAAAATCTTGGAAAGCGCTAAACGTCTTAGGTACAGTGGGTCTGAGCAAAACAAAAACCAAAAAAAAAAAAACATAAGAAAAGCCAACAAACTAAACCAGAACTAAACTAGAACTAACTAGGTAAAACTCTAGGGGTCAGTTAGGTGTACTAAGCAAAAAATAAAGGTCCATATGAGGCACGCCTGTAAGATATAACAGAATGCAGAAATTGAAGAAAAAAAAAAACAGCTGAACATACATTCGAGTACACTCGAATTAGATAACCATAGTGAAAAATCGAATATAGTCGTCGAATCGATCGATATATATAGTATATATATACAGATATATCTATAGATATGTGTAACAATTAAGATTGCTTTCTAGTCAAGTAAGTGCACCCACACTCACTCACTGAACACCCTGCGATGTCTTTCAACTGCTGTTGCCACGCCCACTCGATTACTGTCGCCTACTACTTCTTCCTACTTTCTCAAGCAAGCAAAAAAACTCACTTTGCTTTTATCCATTTTCAATTGCGAATTTAATACTCATTTTTAAAATAGTTTTCGATTTTAGCTGAACAAGAATATATATAATATATATAACAGAAATATGCATAACGATTTTTGTAGCTTAAGACTGAATATGAATCAAGCTAAATTATGATAATACACACACACACACTACATACACTCATGCCATATACATATATACTTTATAACATATATAGACTATATATGATATATATAGATGTGTATGTGTAACATTATATTATATTGTATTTGTATTTGTATTGTACGTTTAATTGTATTTTGTAATGAAAATGCAAGCTGGGGGATAAAGGGTAAATGCAATTTATATAGCAAACGAAATCGAAAATGAAAATGATAAATCGCAAAATCGAATAGCGAAAATGCAAAATAACTTACACATGCATTCATATAAAGTTAATACACACACATACGTACATACGTACATGTACATGTACATGTATTTCAATTTGTTTAAGCTCGAAGTCGAATAAATTTATTGCCAATTTCATTATGCACAAAAATATCATTTTCATTCATGCAAATCCAGCGCAAGCAACTGCAACTTTTCCATGTTTGATTAATGTATGTTTAAAAAACAAAAAGAGGAAAAAAAAAAACAAATATTAAATGAGAAAAACAATTGTAAGTGTAAAGAAAATCGCAAAATAAAATTACGGAACTCAAATAGAGCAGAAAACAAAAAGAAGGCAAAGCATTAGAAAGAAGCAAGCATAGTTTTTAGTGGACAATCAGCAGATAACAGAGTGAAAGAGAGAGGGATAGAGATAGCAAGCAAAGCGAATTCGAAAGAAAATTGGTCAATAGCCAGAAGAAACAGTGGAAAACAAGGGGAAAATGGGAAAGAAAACTCGAGCTTGAGTTAGAGTTTTTTTAGCAGCACAGCACGCAGCAAAACAGAGAATTGTAGCAACAAAAACACTTGAACAAAATGCAAAAAAAAAGGAAGAAAGAGAGAGAAGAAAATAAAAACTTTATAAAAATGCAAATAAATAAAATTAGTTTAAGCAAATGAAGATAAGCTAAATGTATTTAGAGTTTTGATTAGAAACTAAGCGCAATGGGAAAGCTACTAAATAAATGTGCAACAAAGCAAAGAGAGAGAGAGAGAGAGAGGACACGCAGCACATTTTACTGGTGTTGTTGTCTCGCTCTCTCGCTCTGAAAATTAAAGTAATTTTAACAGTTTCTATTCGGTTCAAGCTATTTGATTTGCTAAGTGAATTTGATTAGTTTTAGTGGCATTTAAAATGCTTGTAACAAATGAAAAGAGAATTTTATTTGATCTAGACTTCTAGCATAAGGTGTTCTTAACTTTGAAACCAAAGAGTCCTGAGTTCCTGCGCTCTCTTGCAAACTGAAGCTTGCCATATATATTCGATTTAGGTTGGCCTTATAAAAACGTAAAATTATCTATCGGTTTAGTTCTTACTTTATGTTTTTTTATTAATAATTATTATAATCATATTTATAGCGATAGCACCGAGTAACGTAATTTTAAATATATATATTATATATATTACGATTTAATGTAGCTTATTTTAACTTAAATGTACACAACAAAGGATACAGTGAAATATTTACCAGATAAAATGCATTGTAAAACAGAAAAAAAATCAAGAAACAAAACAGAAGAAAGGAAAAAAAACATAAATATAAATAATACTTATATAAATGTACTTGATGTAAGAAGTTTGCTAAAAACGATAAACGAATGTCAAGAAAATTCTCCCCGCCCCCCGCAAACGAAACAATGCAGATGCTGTGGCGTGCATGGGAAGGCGAGAAGGGCGTGGCACACACACAGACTCAAACCCGTTACGAAACGAAAACATTCCACAGTTGCATAAAGCAAGATGTTGCCTCTCTACCAAGTTGCTGCCACGCCCCTAACCACTCTCCCACTCTGGCCATGCCCGCCGCCACTTGTGCATGACAAAAACAATTTTGAATGAAAAACGTCTAAATATATTTAATGTAAAAAAAATGAAAGAAAAATAATAAATGAAATTGTGTTTTTATTCACGAGAAGGAACGAAGGGAAGACAAGAGCGCGGGAATTATAATAAATAAGAGCTTCCTCGCATTCACTTCCGCAATTTAAACGTTTACAAAACATTCCGCGCCACTTTGCACCGCAAAGTATGCAAAGCATTTGTTGCGCCGCAGGCAGTCGCGATGTCTTTTGTTGTGCGCACAATATTTTGCTAAATTTCATTATTGATCGATTGATGTCGTTGTCGTGCGATGTGGGCGTGTTGCAATGCGCGCATTAGCTTTGCATAAGAAATTGCCTCAAGGGGGCAGGGCTGCACACACACAAGGACACCCACACGCATTACTCATACGCCACATTGCGCGCTCTAATGAAGTTGTATTGCAGCATGGCGTGGATAAGCCGCCAATCGGCGACGCCTGTTTGCCACTTCATAAATGGCTGATTGAAGTTGTGAAGCATGGGGCAGGGCGGCGACACGCCCACAAACAGCGCAGCGTCATGTAGAAATAAAAAAGAACATGTAGAAAACGAACGTGAAAAGTTGGCAAAGTGATAAATTGGATTCAAACATTGAAGCAGATTTATTGATTTCATGGTTACACGAGAGAAAGGGGGAGGGGGGGCAGCACGTCAAATTGAATATACGCCATGAACGACAAAAATCAAAAACAGATATGCAAATACACGCACACACACACACACACACACACATGCAAGGGAGGCTTGCCAGGAGAGACTTCGCCAACGCATTTTTTTGCTCCAGCAACGTGTCAAATTTTTGCAACTGATTACGCCGGCGGCGAGAGCGAGACAGCACGAGTGAGTGACTGAGTGCAATGCATGTGTGTGTATGGGTACGTGTGTGTGTGCGAGTGAGTGAGCAGAGCCTACGTCACGTTGGCAGCCAGACGCGTTGCTAGACGGTAATATCAAACAAAACGACGACGTCGCGACGTTGCAAATGGCGCTTAGAGTGTGGGCTGCCAAGTGCCTGCGGCTCAAGCTGAAGTGGCACTGGCAGCAGGCAGTAGTGGCCCCTCTCCCGCTATAATTCCTTACCTCCTACCGTCCCCAATCCTGTGCGTTGGAGCAGCAGTCGATGCGGGCCCTATTATTATGCGATATGCCACGGCAACGGCCACAGGCATTTCGCAACAGCGATGCGGCGCAGTCAACAGCAACAGCGGCTAAAAAATCAATCAAGCGTCAGTCTACACAGAGAGAAATATAGTGTGAATGAGCTAAAAACTATGCCAGCCTTGATAAGACTTTGCTGGTTACTTTATCTTCATTTCAGTTTAATTTTCTTAGCTCCCAACCAATTTATACCCATACACTGTGAGAAATTGAACAAAATTGTACAAGCAACTTTTTCTCACAGTGCACTTGCGCCCCTCGCCAAGTTATCCATGTCCGCCTAGCCATAGTTTATGACGACGGCGACGACGACGATGACGGGCGGACTCAGTCGCTGCCTGTGTGATTGACATCTGTCTATGCCGCAAATGCAGCCAGGCAACATGTCCTGGCGATTGCGTGGCACAATTGCTTGCCTCCCCGTGCCTTCGTCGCCTCATGGCGCAACATGCCACAAGTATATGCAACCTGATTGTTATTATAATTCCACACAGACGGCATAAGGCATCGTGTGCACAGGCAGTTCGGGCAAATTGCAAATTGCATATTGCATTCAAAAGAACTTGCAACTTGCTGCCTGCTACTTGCAACATTCAACTTGCAATTTAATCAAATACAACAGACTGTCGTATCAATGCGCCACCTGTCTGCGAGTGGAAGGGAGCTGGTGAGGAAGGTGCCGAGGTCAAGACACTAATAAAGTTAACAAGGCAAACAAGTTGATGGGGCAACTTTATGCGCAAGCGAAATGTCGCAAATGTCGATGCAGCGATCCGTAGGATCAAAGGTGCCTCCTCCTACTCCTACGCCCGATACTGGACACACGCTCCAACGAATGCGTTCAGCTAAAAGCTTTTTGGACAAAAAATACACAAGAACAACAACAGCAAGTGCAGCTACACAGGTAAATATTGGGCGAAATTGAACGAGGCAAGTGAAGTGGAACGTTAAAAAATAGGAAGGTATCTAATGCAGTAACGAAACGGGGAATACTCTCATAGAGATAGTGAAGACTTGAACAAGTTGAGCTGCAGGAACGAAAGCATATTTTTAGTTCATCAAATAAACTTCAAACATTTCAAGCATTTGCAGTTAAGAGAACTTTAGAATATATCTCTTTATAAAGAGAACCCTTGCCTACCCACCTGAACAAGACATGTTAATCAAATTTACCCAAATAACCAACAAACAATACTCCACAACTGCATGCACAAACATCTCAACTAGTCCCGTCTACCCCACAGTTAGTGTATCTCAAAAGAGCGTACTCAATTGCAAGACATCAGCAATAGAAAAATGTCAAGTGGAAATTCCGTTTATAGCTGTGTCACGTTTATTATTCAATTAGATGTACTACCAAAAGTAACTCAGCTAGCTCGTCAAAGGGCAGCCAAATCGTTTCGTTACGTTTCGATTCTGTAATGGAAGTGACCACCTCCTTCCCCCTACCCCACACATGCACTCGGTCTGTACAGATGCAATTACATGGCCGAGTACTTAGTTTAGCTAAAACTCGGTTTAACCAACAATTTAATACATTGTTGCAGAGCAACAACAAAAATTTCATTTTGCGGTTTTTTCGTATTTATTTAAACTTTTGCCCCATGCCAAACTTTAGTTGACAGTGTAAAACTTTGCTCATTGGGATTATGTACAGCAAACTGTAAAGCTATAACCCGATTTGTCTGGCATGTATGGTAAATTAAAACCGCAAAGTGTTTGGCAAGAGTTCCAGGCTCGACCTTAACCAATAAAAACGGGGCCAGACGATGGCAAAAACAAGAAACTGTCTCAAAAATGCAAAAACGACAAAATACAATTTGACCACAATTCGAATTGTGGCCAGACACAGGAAATGGGGGGAGGGGGAGAAACAAAGGAGCTAGATGCGAAACGATTTCCTTATAAATAGCTAACAATGTAAACAAAGTGCTTAGCCACTTTATGGGCAATACCTTGTAGACGGAAAGGAAGAGGCAGATTGGTTGACCGAAGAAAACGTACCAGGAATCTCTGCTGTTGATTGCGGGGTGTCTTCAGTCTGATACACTTAAGCTGAAAGTAGAGAAAGGTAATGATAAACCTCAATTGCTGAGGACAAACAGGGTATCTGACAGCCTATAACACCTCCTTCCCCAAGGACTGCCAGGCAACTTTTGCGAAACTTTCAATTATTAACACTCCCACTCCTAATTTCAGCTCTCGAAATCGGATCCCAATTGGACTCCCCCCACTCGATTGGCTTAGGAATATTAATAACCCTTTTTCACAGTTCCAAGCATAACTGGCAACGGGTAGCCTAATTACATGACCAAATCGAGCGAGAGAGCAAGGACTGACTTTGGAGGACAGCTGTCCTGCTGTGCTTAGCCAATAAGCAATTCCGACTGGCGACCGACAACTGGAATGGCCACGGCAAATGTGTCTAATGAAGTCCTTGGCTGATTGATGGCCAAGCAATTCCGGCAGCCTTTTGGGCCACATAGCCGCATTGCACGCTTGCCGCAGCACTTGCCACACGATTAATAGATGTGACTCAATACATCAGGCGAGCGCCAATTTCACCGAAAACTAACTGCAGGAGAGACAAGCAGGATAGCACGAAGAGCCAACGGTGTCCTGCTGATGTAGCTCCAGCTCCTGCTCGGCTGCTTGGCGATTTAATGTCCTTGCCTTGATGGTCCGTGTACATTGGCCAAGTTTATGACTTTAAAATCGCAAAATGCGCCATAACCTTAACATGAAAGGGGCAGGCGGCCATGGAGAAACAGCAGCAGGTGAAAGTAGTGGGGGCATTGCTCGGTTGGCAGCTCATAAAATGACTTTAAAAGGTCATAAATATAAATTGAAATTGCGTTGACAACGAAAACACAAAAAATAAGCAGAAAAAAACAGCTTCCAGTCATGAAGATTTCACTTAAGAATTTTAGTTTATTTTTTAATTTTCAGTGAGCAAATCGAAATGGCTATCGGAAATAAACTATCGATAGCGTCATATAAATACCATAGAGAATACCAAATGGAAAAAATTGCATTTTGTTTTATAAAATATCGGTAGATTCAGTAAAATAAATATCATACAGAATGCCAAACTGAAAATCTATTATTATCGGCTATTTTACCATGCATAATATCGATAAAATCGTAACGTTTGATATCGAAAGGGTTATTTGGCAAAGTTTACAAATTGTAATTGGAAAGTCAACGCGAAACTGAGAATTTAACTGGAACTAAGCTCGCCTGCCGTATAATTTGCCACGGCATTCAGAGATTGTGGACGCCTCCAAGCTGCTTTTCACGCAATTTCCTTTATGATGTCGTGGACGTCGTTTGATTTTATTTTTAGCAAATAAGCCGAGGCAAATAACACAACAGAAGAGAGAAAGGCGTGGAAGGCTTATGCGCCAAGCCAGGGCAATAGCAAGCAATGACCCTTGCTGCGTCGTTGCCTAGTTACGCAGTTGCCTCCGCCTAGCTTTCTCACCCTCCCCACCCACGCTCGCTCTTGCTCCGCCCACTGTGATCTCTGCCCACACTCACACGCCCTCAATCCGACGAGCAATCATTTCTACGGTCATTTGGCGAACGCCGTGTGCGCTACTCAGCCTTAAAATTGGAAAAATGTGTTGGGGAAGGCAAAGCAGTAGCAGCAGCAGCAGCAACATCAGCTCCCTGGATCTCTTCTCTCTCTGGCCAGGACCGGGCGACGGCTTACTGCTCGTCGCTTTTTATGACTGGCGTTAAAAATGTGCAGCGCGCGGGCCTGGCGGCTCGAGTGCAATAAAAGTAAAACACATTGCCAAAGGCAGCTTGCAGCAATATTTGCGCAATATGGCAGGTCGCCCCCTGCCACTCCCACCCTCTCCACAACCACATCTACTACAGCATTCGCTGCGGCAACCGTTCCGTCGGCTGCACAGTCTTCTCAGCATTGGTCTGCACGGCATCCTTGGCTTGGCTGCGTTCATTATTTATTTTATTTTATTAGAAATTATTTAGTACAACAACAGCAACAGCGACGCAGAACAAATGCCACAGCCGCCTACTGCTGCTGCAACGGTGCTTCATTCTGCCAATGCTCGATGCTGCTTGCTGCATCCACGGCCGGATTCCTTTTATTGTTATCTCAGTCATTCAGCGTGGCTGCGCCTGGCGCCTAAAGTGCATTAAAGTTGATTAATTTTATTAGTTAAAGCGACTGCTTAAGCTGCAGCGCGGCCCAGCTTCAATTTAAGCCGAAAAATGGCTGCAATCAATTTTAGCACAACCAGCAGTTACCCTGTAGTGGCATTAGAATTGGATATTATTGAGGTTAGGTTGTTCTCCCATGAGAATTTCTCTTATTCTTTATTTGTTTCATCCCTTAGTGATCATACTTCTATCTCGATTACACATCTTCGTGCATCAACTCAAATATCGATATCTTATAAAGTAATTCTTTTGGTATCTCCTGATTTACAACTATCGATAACTTATCTCTGTTACAATATGATTGCTTCAGTATCTATCGATTATTTTAAAATAAACAATATGCAAAATCAAAACATAATATTATATTGTATTTTCAAATAACCGCCTCGATTTACGTAGTAACATTTGCAACCTTAAAATCAATTTCAATCATTTTGCCATTGTTCAGCATATTTTTCGTTATTTATTTCGCAATAACCTGCAGCAGCGGGTGGGAGAAGTGTGGGGACTTCGATTCGGTTTGACAGACCATGAAAAATGCCTTTTTCACTCAATTTGCCCAGCCTTTGAGTCATTTTTGAAATGCCTGGCTCAATTTACAATGAAATTTCCACTTAACGGCCGCAAATCAGTTGCAAACAGTTCGAAAATCGCGCAAAGCCTCAGCATAAAAACGCATCAAGAAAAGCCGCGCCGCGGTGTCTGGCCGCAGTCGAATTGTTGCTGCTGCTGCCGATGATGATGTTGCTGGTACTGCTGCTGCTGCTCCTGTTGCTGTTATTGTTGTTGCTGGGTCTGTGCATTTGGCAAGCGCGATTTGGCGATTGTCATCGATACGGATGCGCATTATGCCGGCTCCGGGTGCGTCAGCTTTACCGCGACTTCGACCCGGCACCACGTCCTGCGGCCCGTGCCGCGTGTCCCTTTTGTCGGTGCAGCCAATCAGCCGCCGGAAGCGACAATTGCCAATTGGGCGCCATTTTGCAGTGCGACAGCGGCAGCAGGGACAACAACAACACGGGTAATGGCCAAAAAAAACCTCATCATTTGTTTCCATTTGTCTGCCCCCGAGGCGGGCATCAACAAGGGGGGCCCAACAACGTTTATGCGCTTGTTTGCGCACATTTCCAATGCAATTTCGCTGCACCACGCACTCCATTACTGCCGCGCACGAAAGTATGCAACAGTCATTGGCAAACGGCGCCGCTTTGTTATTTAGCCACTGTTCATTTGACGAACACGAACACTCTGGCTCCGGCTCCGGGTACAGCAGCTCCTTCGCCGTGCTCTGCTGCTGCGGACTGCGGCTATGCTGGGGATGCACACCTGAAAACGACCATAATTAATTGCTTGTTCCTGCCAGGCTATTGGACAACCTGGCCCCCTAGCCGTTCTGCTACCAATTAGCGCCAGTTAAATGGGTGCATTTGGCTGCATATTTCATACCCTGCATGGGGTACAAAGAACGGAAAATGTTGATCGAGCTAAGGCTCTTATTGGAAATTGATGACGTGCAGAAAAGGCGTTAAGGCGCTACACAAGGCCAAAATGTAAAACGATAACAGTGGACTTTATTAACAAGCATGTTATCGACCCGCCGCCACTTATGGATCATCCCAATGGGGTCACTAAGTATCGATACTTAGTGATCGAGTGTGCGTGTTTTGTGTGACCAAAGCTTAAGAGGAAAGTTATTTGCCTTGTAAAAATTAAATAACCAATAGAAAAATTTAAACGCAATTCTTTAAAATACACATGTGCGCATACCCACCATTATAGTCCCTTTTCAATTGCATTTTAATTGCCTTCGATTGTGACCGAATGTTTTACAAGTCAAAAGCTCTTCACTTGGCCACACTTTATTTGCCAAAGTGGCCGCCACTTGGACATTTTTTTTAGCTACCACACAAACATATACAAGCACGCTCCCACACATGCACACACACTCTTACATACACTCAGAACACACTCGAGCAGATCAGTTGGGCCATTATAATCGAAGCGGCAGCAGCAAATCGGTTTCGCATGAAACGCAATTGTCTATAATTACATTATCCCAACTATCAATTAAACCAAATTGTCTGACGGCCGCGCCGGGGCCTAGCCCGGAACTCAGGCAGACTCTGGCACGCATGGTACGTACGCTCTCCTTTCTCTCATCCCCTTGCCCCTGCCACACACACACACACACTCGTTGACTCACGCACCGCCCCTGTGCTGCAGCCGAGCAGGGAGCTGTTGTGTGTGTGTTTTTGTGATTGTATAACAAGGCCCCCTGTGCGTGTGTATCCTTCAGAGTATCTGTCGAAGTGTATGTGTGTGTGTGTGTTGGTTTTCACTTGTAATCCCCGCACACAAAAGCATTTAAATAATTCTGCTGGCGCTGTCGACGCTGACGCTGATATCGGAGTATTTTTCAAGTAATTGTTGTAATAACAAACGCAAAAACAACAACAGACAGCCGTACAAATACAGGCATGGCAATTACACGCACACACACATACATGTACATAAGTACATACACATTTGCATTGAAATATGGAATTCACAATTACATTTAGACGCACGCATACACGCGCAAGCAAGCCAGCTTACGCTCCTCCCACTTCCCCTCTCCCTTTCTCTCTTTGTCTTGCTTGAATTAATGTTCATGCGTTGATTGAAAATTAAATGAATTTAATTTTAAAATTGCGAATTTATGTTGATCTGGCAACACACACTTGGCTGATCTTTAACTGCAGTGCAGTATTTAAGTCAGTATTTTCTTTTCTTTATCCCCACTCTTTTTACAATCTGGCAACGCATAAACGCGCTGGCGACACGTTTTTCGTCCAACTCTCTCGCAGCAAAGTTAAAATTTGTTTTGCTTTCACATTTAATTGAAATTTACGCCGCTTTGTCGGCGTCTCGTTGTCGCGACAAGAGGCGACTTTTATCATTTTAAAAGCCGCCCGCCCGCTGCGCCAGCCGTAACCCCCCCGTCACCCATACCCCTTTTTTTGCAAGTGAACGTGGCGCTGCTGACGCTAACGGTGCCGGCACGGCTGGAGCCTTGCCCGTAGCTGTAGCTGGAGCTAAGTGGTGAGAGGGGGGAAGGGGCAGAGGCGAAGTCAGAGGCGGCCCGACAGCCACTTTGCTGCAAATTAAATGCATTTTGCACGCACGCACACTTATGCACTTACGAGTGTAGTTCCCCGCGACAGTCTCCCTATCCCTGTCTCTTTCTGCCTGTCTGTGTGTGTGTGTTTGTCATTTTATTTTTAAAAAGTTTCGCAGCACGAGATTTACAACGCCACGACCCGTCGACCCTTGCCCCGCCAACCCCACTTGCCCTTTGCCCAGTTTAATTTCATTTAATTTAATTGAGAAGTTGTCCGAATGACTTTGCCCTTCGCCGCACCCACCACAGACGCTGCATTTCTTCCGTGAGGTGAGCGCGCCAATCAATAAGTAAAATGTTTACGCAGCCGGGAACAGGTCAAGGATCAAGCTAAAGTTGTGCACTACCATTATGTGAGTCATCTGCCAAGCGGGAAGAGCAAGTAGAGCTGCCTTCTAGACTGATTTCCTGCTAAAAAATGCAGCTACAAAAAAGGAACAACAATTGCAGCTCCAGGTCCAACTGCAGCTCCTCACACACCTCCTCCGTTTTCACTCTCCAGTCTCTCTAGCTCCATTCCCTTCTGCAACTCTCGCTCCACTTGCAACTGCTGCTCCTGCTCCTGTTCCTCTTCTACTCCTGCTCCACTCCGGCGACACATGGTCAAACGTTGCCCGGGGCTGCTTGTTGCTTTGCCACATTTTACGCATTTGAGTTGGGAATTTATGAAATTGCCCCCAGGCAGCGAAGCAAATCAACGCACAACTCTCTCTACTGCTTGCACAGTTGATGCGGAACAAAGAACAACAACGGGGAGGAGTAACAGCAGAAGGAGAAGGGAACAACAAAAATGCCATTTATTTGTTAATTTACCCACGCAGCATCAAATATGTGAAGTCAACAAAACAAAGGGGCGCCAGCCAGGACAACCAGACTGCCCAGGTGTCTGAGGCGGAGGCGGATGCTGGCTATGCAGGAGCTGGAGCTCACCATGGTAACGTGCGCCGCAAGCGTTTTTAAGCTACTTGTTTCTCGGTTTGTATAATCCGGTGCTGCCCACCTGGATTAGGACGGGTGAGCGAGCGAGACGACAACGTCGCATCGGAATCAGGGTGAGATTGCTAGATTGGTCCAGGGGCTTATTTACGTCTAGCTCTGGCTACGCTTTGCAGCGTCTGGACGGGATTGGATTGGAGTGTACTCCTGGTCCCTTTGGTAGTTTATTAGATCCACAACTGCCCAGCCTAATGATGCCTGTCCACAACAGCGGCCTAGTCGGCATCGTTTGACTCTGTTTGATTTTGTCTGACTGTCCGTCGGGTTTGTCGGTCTGTCTGTATGTCTTCTTACACACGTTGTACCCTGTAATTAAGGGGGAGCATAAGCTGAATAGGAATTGAGCTGCTTGTCGGAGCTTAGGCTGTGCGAAAGGGAGTGTACTGCTTAAACTACAAGTGAAGTAAAGAATTTGAGTTACAAAATATAAAGTGAGGGGGATATATATTATATTTATATATTCTTTAACAATCAATTGATTTATGGTTGCCATCATTAAATCCTTTAAACAAAAAACACAAAAGCAAATTTTCAATTGAGGTTTTTTTTAAAAAGGAACAGAAACCTACAGTTAAACCTTCTTAGAAGAAATGAGAAACGTATTCAATAGCCTCAGGTATATAGCATATAAATTTTTAAAACATCAACTGCCATAAAATAATCTTTGAAACAGAAGAGTAAGTTGAAATTTCATCTACATTTACCTCTACTCCAGGGCATCTACACGTCGCCTTATGCCACCTTTCTGCTTCGTATTATTTTTGTTTTTTTATATAGTCTTTGCTTTTGTTAACAATGTTTTCAACTTGTTGCCCACTCTCTCTCTCTTTCTCTCCCTTCGCTTGTCTTTGTTTTTTAATTTACATTGGCATTGTATAAATATTTGGACAAGCTGCCAGGCCGGCGAAAGGCAGCAGCTGCTTCGGCTTCAGCTCCTGCTGCTGTTGCTCCGTTTATTTATGCAGTGGCGGGCAGAGAAGGGTATCAGGCCGCATCTAATGTTGATTTTGCGTCTTTTTGCGCTCTCAAGGCGTGGCGTGGACGTGGGCGGCCAAGCCAAAGGGGCAACAAGGGGTGCGCATTGTTTGTGCAAATGCTTTTTCAACAATTGCATGCCACAACTCGCTGATCCCCCAGAGATTAACGTGACTCATGTGTGTGTGTGTGTGGGCAAGCGAGTGAGCAATTTTGTGTGTGTGTGTGCTAACGTTAGATAATCCAATTAATATGCACACAAAAACGCAACTAGACACCAGAAGCAGAAGCAACTAAGCACTTCGGACTCGCGCGCCGCCGCCGCCATGTTGAATTTCTGCCAAACCGGAAGCAGCTTCAGAGCAACAGCAGCAGCGGGAACAGCAGCGTCTGTTCAAACATTTATGAGCTCTGGCGGCGGTTAACGGGAAGTTGGCGGCTTTCAGCGCAGACAGCGTCAGAACAGAACAAAACTCTCTCTCTGGGCAGGCTGAGGCTGCCAGATGAAGCAGAGTTCACCCACAACTAGAGTGAGCGCGCGGGGCATAAAACTAATTTGCGGCCTGGCAATTATGCACCTGCTCCAGCTGCACCTGCCTGGCCAACCTGGCTAATTTCTTCGCCTTTTTCGACGGACCCCCCTGTATGAAGTTGTTTCCCCCAAATGCAAATAGTTGGACAAACTCGGTACAGTCGGGACAGCCGAGGCAGCTCAGTGCAGCGCATGCATATTCATCGCGAGTCTGTTCACAGTTCATAAGCTCTGCAACTCACGCGGTGCTCTAAATCTCAGAGCTAAGAATCATAAATAAGCCGCAGAAGAAAAGAAACCACAGAAAACTCTGAAAAAATCTTTGTGCTCATTTGAAGCTGGCAAAAATTAAAGTTGGATTATTTATACGCGTGGTGGCTTGGCAAGAGTCTAGCTTAGAGTCGGGAAGATGTGGATTATCTACCTAGTCTGACTACTCTATATACTTGTGTGTACATGTTCACTGTGCACCATAGACCTCCATAGATGTTAGTTTAGCTATCTTCTTTGTGATTCCTCTGTCACCTTTTGTTGTTCAACCTGCTCTTTAAAAATTCCACCGAAACTTTATAGGATACTCTAACCACAATGTTATTCTCCCTCCTCCTTCAAAAATCTTTAAGATAGTTGAATGCAGTGTGTTGTCACAAATCTATCAAGGTTACCTACAATATCTTGCTCACTCCTCTGTTTTTGCAACCCTCCTTTCGTTTAACTATTCCAAACTCAGTTCAACTGACCTATTTACTAGGGTTATTGCAGCAAGTTCAATATGCTATGCTTTCTTTTTGTCTATTTTCTATTTTCAGGCATCCCTTTTTATAACCTTTTCCATATTCAGTCTTCTCTCTAAGAACTTCATTGTATATCTTTATGATACTCTCACCCAAGGTATTGTTCCGAATCTATCAAGCTGCTCTAGTCTATACGACTGCTTCCCTTCTATTCTCTGCTTACTCGTTTAACCAGAGCTGTCTTCTCTCTCTTTTCTTCGCCACAGTTCCATTCACGATGCTCCCTTTCAAAACTCCTTTTCCTTTTTGCCACATTTTTAACAGCCTGCTACTTTCTTTGCCCTCCACCCACGTTATCCTTTATCCCTACCTCCCACACACACTAGATTACGCTGTCACAGCAGCCTCATTCAAGAAGTTAATTTTCCTTTCATTAGCGCCTGACATCGGCATCAGTTAACCACCTTCTGCCTCTTCCCCTGCTTACCCCATGGGGGGCAGAGCGTTTCAATGAAACTTTGCTTATTATAACTATGTGAAAGTGTCCTCAACCAGTCCCCTTCCCCCATTTTCCCTCTACTCTTTCCTTAGTATATTCACTCGACCATATTCTAATATCGCAGGGCTCTGTGGAGTAGTAGCTCAGCTCCCGTTGGAGCACAGTTGGAGGTCCAGGAGCGTAGCAAAGCCGCACACGTATTGCCAGCGAAAGTTTTTATTAGTGTCGAATGGAGAAGGAGAGTGTTCCCCCTCCGCCTTTACCTACTCTCCCCCCTGGGTAAGTCAGCAAAAGAAATCACAGAGTGGACTGTTTAGTAGCACGTTGCGTATGATTAATATGCGGCACACGTATTGCCGCAAATATTGATTTTTAAATAAGATGACGACAAAGAGGGAGAAACGGAGAGAAGGAGGAACTCAAGAAGGAAAAATCAACAAGGAAAAATTATATAATTTGCTGTGTAATCGGCAAACTTTAAATGTGTGTGTTTCTGAAAGAGCAGAGTAGGCATGCTGTGATTTTGGGGCACACACACGGCGTATGAGTAATGCCCGCCTATAAGATTACTCATACGTAAAAGCCGCAAAAAGTGCCCATCATGCAGGAGCATGCAGGCAAAGCCGAGCAAAGAACTCAACGCGACGCGACGCGACTCGAAGAGTGCCGCCAAGCACTTTGACAAATGAAACATGACGTGGCAGGAGAAAGGGAGGGGCAGTTGGAGTGGGGGAAGGCGCGTAGCGGGGGCTGCTGCAAAAAGGGCCGCTGCCTTTGCCGTCGCCAGGTTTTAATGCCATTGATGGCTTATTTCAGGTTTACGACTTTATTTTTTGCTACTCCTACCTAGACCGATGACTCGCTGTCTCTTTCCCCTTTCTCTCTTTCCCTACCTCTCCTGCCATCACTCTGTGCCTGATCAATGGCATTCACTCACGGCGCGCATTTGTAACTTTTGACTACCGTCTGCCTTCCCTTTTTCTGCTGCGCCTGAAAGTATGCTTGAGTGATTTTTAGGCGCAGTTGTTTCTATTTTATTGCAACGGTAGAAATTCCGCGCTTTTTATTGCAACTTCCATTGAAGTCAGGCAGCGCATTGAACCGTTAACGCTTTTTATTGTTCTTTATAGTATGTTATATATGCTCTGCCCGTGAACAAAAGGTATTATAGTTGCGCCATAAAGCGCATGCACAGCGCTCAACTATTGTTGGGGAAAATTGAAATTAATTCGAGCTAAGTGAAAAAATATCGTTGGTATGCATATGAAAATTTAAATCTCTTAACTGTTTGCGTTTTTTACAGTGTATTTGCTGTGTCTGGCACGCCCCAAACAACTTTCCCCTTCATCAGGTAAAGTCTATCAGCCTGTCTGGCCGTGCAACAGCATGTTGCATGCTGCTGAGCCGCTCAGTCGACAACAAATTTTTATTGTCAGCATATTTTTTATGTTTTAAGCATTCCATACCATCCCCACATGCCCCGCACCCTGCTCACTGCATGTCCAAACCGACTGACTGACTAAAGCGCTTCCGTGTGATGTGTGACGAACGCGCAGGGCGCGCGCATTGTCAATGTCTGCCAGCGTTGTTTGGTTCCTCCTCAACCCTTCCCTGCCGCATCACTGCCACAATCTCTTGCCGACAACTTTTGTGTCGCCCCGCCTTCCCCTGGCTGTCCCGTCTAGCCTTGTCTGCCGCTGGCGGTAAATAAAATATCGTTGCTATAAAAATACAAGTCCTGGCTGCCTGCCCCTCCCTCTTTCAACCCGCCCGCTGTTGCATCGATTAAGCGTGTCTAACGGTTTGGGCTGTGGGGATACCAATCCTTTTCCTGCTGCAGTCAACAGGGCAACATATTTGTTGTTCTTGTTGTTGCTGTTGTATTTTTTGTTGGTTGGTATGCACGCTACACGTGTTGGTAACATATTTTTGGACATTATTACAATGGTTTCTTTTTGTTTGCCACGACCCTTGAACCCGCCCTCCAACCCACAATCCACTTCACCTCTTGCCCAATTCTTTTGCCTTTTACAAGTGCCTCACTGTCAATATGGATTTTATGAGTGTGTGGGTGAGGTAGTGTGTGTGTGGGTGGGTGCCTTTTTATAGACACTTGAGCGTATTCAAGTTCGCAGCGTGTTTTGAATGTGTTTTGGGTGCTCTGCCCCATCCAGCTACCGAGGTAGCCGAGGCTAACAACAACAACAGCAGCAGGAACGGTGGCAGCAGCAGCTCAGACAAGTGGCAAATGCATTTTATTTGCTGCATATTTTATACAGAAATGTGTGTGCAAAAATTTCAGCATAAGGTAACGTCAAGTGTGATGTGAACTCTGGCAAGGGGGTCATCATAAAAATGTTGCCACAAAATGGAAGGGATCGTCAGGGGTAAAGTAATAATATTTACTATTAGAATTCGCCACACATGAATATGTATGAACATGAGTGTGTGTGCCCGTGTTGTAGAAATATCGATTTAAATTTTGCACTTTAATATCGATAGTTATTCATTATGTTTAGTGCTGAAAAACTTTCAAAACATACTAATCCTCAAGCTGTAGCAGTATCGATACAAAGCCTGCATTTCATTTTCAATAAGTATTCAAAAAGGCCAAAGAAATACTAAGCCACAAGCCAAGTTTAGTATTTTTAAGGTGTGAAGATCGAAGTGCGTACACACACATAAATTTAGCACATTCTGAAAAATATTCATTATAAAAAAAGCCTGGCTAAGCGTTATCCATATTTATTTGAAAGCGTGCTGGCAATAAAAAAGATTAAAACGCAGCCATAAAATATACAATTTGATGTGAGCAGGCTTAATGAAAAGCGCTTGAAGAGAGGAAGCAACACAGCAGCAGCAGCGGGCGCATCATTCCAGCAAGCTGCGCACAAATCCGCCAACAGCGACAACCAGGATGGTAACAAGGCAAAACGGGGTGGAAAAAGGAGTGGGAGGAAGAGAAGCATAGCGTGCGGACTGCACCCAAACCGAATTTCATGCTTAAGCTCTGTAAAATTAACATTTAATTGAAGCCTACATTTCGGCGCTTTCGGCAGTGCGCAACATTAACGAAAAATGTGCTCGCTGTGCTGCGTTGAGGATCCCACACGGACGCAGACCCAGACCCAACTCCCCAGGCAGGATGCGAGAGCGCGCAAGCAAGTGCAAATCCCAGGATACAAGACAAATGCAGCCGAGGCCAAGCCGGGACAGTAGAGTACAAGGGGAGTGCATGTTGTGATAGCGTAAATTATGTTATAAAATTTATTTAATTTCACTTTTCTGCTCGCTGCTCTACACGTTGAACGTTTTGTTGCCTGCCCCTTGCCAAATGTGTGCTGGCCATGCAAGGGGGAGCTGATGTGGAATGCACACTCCTCTCATACCCCCCTTCCCCACACACACACACACACCCACCCAGGCACACTTACGTGGTCATATCAAGCAGCCAGTGGAGCGATAAGTCCCCAGAGTATTGCAAACTGTGTAGGGTCGCAAAGCGGTAGTCCAAGCACACACCCAGCCCCACTTCGCGTGCCCTGTGTGCATATTTATGTGTGTGTTGTGTGGGTGTTTGTGTGCATGTGTGTGTGTGGCTGTAAGCAAGCCAAGGAACATGCAAACATTTCGTTTGCACGATGGCAGGTGAACACGGAGGTGGAGGTCAATGCGGGTCGAGGTGGGGCCAAGTGGCATTGGCCAAAAATGAAATGGAAAGCGCGACCAGGTGAGCAAACACAGCAAAGCAATTCGCACGTGTGTGTCGCAGTTATTGGCAGTCCTTAGCTTCACTCCCTTCCCCATACCTACACACTAGAGATGGGAACGTGAGCTACAAATTGCTCAGGCAATTACCCAAGCAATTTATCGAGAAATATACAAATTGTTCGCGTCATGCGATACTTGCGCGCTCCACGATCGAACTATTTGCATCACGTGCACATCTCTAGACAGCGCTGGCAATCTTTCAATTGCTGAGAACGGGCACACTGGCAACTTAAACGACTTGGGGGCCATCTAAATAATTAAACACCAATGACACTTAAACGTAAATCATGAATTTTGCAAGGGTTCCCAGTGCCACGTGCAGAACACGAAGCTCCGATAAGATATTAAGCAAATTGCAAAGGCTTTAAGCCGAGTGGGGAAAGAAGCAGCAGCAGCGGGAGCAGTTCGGCTGACCATAAACAAAGACTGGAAAATGTCAACGCCGCCGGAAACAACACCCAAAAAATTACAGTTGCAAAATGTTGTACAAGTTTCCGCTCTCAAGTCTGAGCTTCCTGCAACCGGCAACGAGGACTGCAACAAATCCCCCAGCTGGCGTTAGACAACAACAATGTAAGCTGAGCATGTTGTATATGTGCAACAATTTGTTGCTGCTGCTGCAGCAGACAAAGACAAAGTCAATGTCGGCTGAGTTGTCAACGCTGCTTAAATTCGCCTTAATTGCTGTTGTTGTTTTTGTTGCTCCTACTGCTGCTGTCGACGTCGCTGCTCTTTTTATGGCTGTCGTGTCAAAGTCGCCGCCTGCAGCACATGCATAAAGTATGCTGCATACTTCGTGGTGCACGGCAGACAAAAGTCAGCGCCGAAAAGGTTGTCGTTTCTGCCCCGCTACCATCGCCTCTGCTGTTGCTCCTGGGCTGCTTTTCATGCTGTTAATTATTATTATAGACGTGTGAGTGTCCATCTGTCTGGGCACAGCAGCCTGGCTGCGACCCATCCGACCACATGCAATAAAACAGCACTTAGACGTCGGCATAGACAGGCACCCAAACACACACACACAGAAAGAGAGAGAGTGAGAAAGAAAGGCACAGCGACAGAGACGTCTGGTTCGTTTGAAACGTCGCCCGGCCAAATAGTCAAACGGTGCACGGGGGAATACTTTGCCAAATTGCACTACCTAACCTGACCACCCCTTGCTACGTACCCCTCCATCCATGCACATCCTCCTCTCTTTCGCATCCTTGTCCACTCCTCATTTGACTGCACGCTTTTGTCGTCCTTTCATCTCTATAAATATTTTTGCACTTAGTCGCCTCACACGTGTCCTTCTCTGTCTCTGTCGCTGTCACTGTCTGCGTGTTTCATTTAACCGTTTTGGCAATTCTTTCGCCTTTGAAGGCACCACTGAAGCATAGTTGGAATTCAATTTGATTATTCTAATGAAAAGAGTTTAGTTCTTCTTTGTTTAAACGCCAGCGAGGGATGGGTGGCACTGGCGATCTGACAATGCGATGTTTAAGTGCAATACGATGTGATATTTTAAGACGATATTTTGCGTATGCATCGATATTTCGTACGATACATCGGCATATATCTCTCTTTTTCCAATCGTTTATTGACCTTGCTCTTGGCTGTGCTTTAATAGAAATAAATCGATATAAATTCTATATGGTATTTTAATTGTATCTACTTTAGTATTTTCCTTATTAGACGCATCACTAATACTGAACATAGTAAACAAAATAATGTGGAACAAAGTAAACAACATAGGTCTAATAATAGAATACACTTATAAATGTTAGTATTCTTAGCGACATATATGCATGTGAGCATGTATCAGTATTCTTCAAGTTTTTTCCTCTTAAAGCATTCCTTATAATTGTTTATACTTCGATTGCTCGCAATCTGTTCTGTTGTTTCGCTGTTCACCACTTCCTCCCCAGGTGATTATAAAATTTTCTTTGATCCGCAGCTCTTCTGCTACTTAAATAGTACTTAGTAATTGTTTTTCTTGGTAGCTTCTGCTGTTGTTGCGCTTGTTGCCCAAATCCGGATAAGACGCTGGGGCGCCAACTTACCGTGTTTGCCGCCGTCGGCTGCTTGGAGGGTGCATTTAAAAGACATTATTGGGTTTGCTTTTGTTATTTTATTTTGCAGGTGTGCTAATCGCCGGCTAAGCTGGCTCTGCTGGCTGGAACCAACGCAAGTAGTTGGCTGAAAGTCAGCTAATTAGTTGACACTTTGTCTTGGGCCACTTAATTAGCCTCTGTGCAGCACTACGTCAGGTTCCCCTGCCTGATCCTCCTTCTCTTCCTAGTAGAGTACGCCCCGTACATACAAATTGTTGGCAGGGACAACTGCATTCCAGTTGCGTAACAGAAATGGGCGCCAATTAAAGTTCTGGGCGTCTGGGAAGCTGTTGGCAACGGCATTGGCGCCATCCAAAAGTTCGTGGGGCATATTTAAACTTTTTCCCCATTGTTGTTATTATTGTTGTTGTCGGGTAAAATTTGTGTGTGTGATTTTAATTACATTAAAATGCGCGGATAGCATGGAAATAAATTTACAAACAACAAAGAGAGGGAGAAAAGAGGCGGATGGGAGACGGAGTTGAGGTCGTTGTCACAATTAAAATATTTTCATTGCTAATATATTTCACTTGCATTTTATTCAGATTTTTCATTTCATTTACGATTTTTTTCGTTCTGTTTTCTACTGTGCGCTAATTAAATGTGTAAATTTTTTGAACTTTTTAATTGAATGCGACAAATGTCTACGAAAATTAAATGAAACAAGCGCCGAGGACGACAAAAGGATATATGTAGCTCTGCACTCAACCATAGCAACAATAACAACTAGTTGTTGCTATCTCTCTAGTTGTTGTTGTTGTTGTCACTGGCTCTGTCCACAAAGTTTACAACACAAGCTCGTCAACAGTTTCTAGTTCACTGCAAAGAAGCGGCAAAAATTAAGCAAACAAGGCGGCAGAAATTGTTGTTAACATTGCAATTGGCTAAAATCTAAACAAACAATGCAAGTGCAGGCAGCCGAAAGAGTGTATCTGTATGTATATATGTGTGTGTGTTGGTGTGTGCTTGGCATAACATATTGTATAATAAAGTCACATAGAACTCAATCAAATCAAAACACAATACACAAATACTGATCAAATAAAATAAAATAAAGTATAATAATAATAATAACAAAGTATTCGCAAGCATTTTTGGGCAATGCGTATTCGATAAATGGGCAGACAGAGTGTGTAAGCAGGAGCCGACTTAACTATTCCTCTTTGTTCTCCAGCGCTGGCACCTCCCAGTACTGTTCGTCCTGATGCTGCTCATCCTTTTGCAGATTACGGAAGTTGCTGTACTTCAAGACGGCACCTAAAACAAGCCCATAAATAGGTATGAATGTCAATTAAACCCTTCAGAGTTGGGATCGTTTACGCACCTGCCAAAATGCCGCCCCCGATGGCAATGAGCAGCGTCACAGCGATGCCAAACAGTTGATAACCAGCCTGTGTACTTGCTGTGCGACCCAGGCCCTGCAGGGAGAGAGGAAGATGGGAGGATTAGCGTGCGAAAGTCCATGTCAAGTGCAGCTGGCTGTGTGTAAAGCTTACGCCCATAATTTTGGTAGCTGTCCCATTGTTGTTGCCCTGCACCATGGCTGGGAAAATGTCCTGCAGCTCGGATTGATAATCGTCCAGGGTGACCATCGAGGCATAGATAGCGGAGGCAATGGCCGAGATGACGGCCGGCATGCCGTGCAGATTGTGAACGCCACAGGTGTCGTGTATCCTCAGGTTACTGGTCAGCCAGGGCTGTAATGCAGACAAGGTAGATACATATATATTAAACACATAAACAAGTGTAATTTGCAGATCTTTAAGCACATGTCAGAGGAGCGGACTACGTGGCCAGGCTGGGCAACTAATTAAACCTCACAGAAGGTGCCAAATGCAACTGCAATGCCGGACGGAGCTAGTCCCAGGCTGGTGGTCATTTAAAAAGGGGTAAATTTATATACAGCCACCTCGAAAATGTTCAGGCTGCTGTTCCGCTAACTGCACTACGTGCTGCTGCTCCTGCTGCTGTAGCCAGAGGACGCCAACGGGCAACAAACTTTACTCATTAGCGTCACATTTTTGCACTAGGCGCACTAATTAAAACGCAGCAAACGACACCGCGGTGCCGGCTGCCGAGGTGCCCTGCCCAGGTCGAAAGTAGTGGACACAGCAGCAGCAGTAGCAGCCCCAGCGTCCTTTTCAAGCTCAAGCTAGGCAGGCATTTGAATAGCGCCTCGTGTTTGTATGGATTACAACTTCTACTACATAGGGTAGCTGACCTCCGCTCTCCCTTTTCACTTTACTCCGGATGTGGCCCCATTAGTGCCTACTAGCGCGCCTCCTTTTTTCGGGCATTCGCAGTCGTTCAACTTACGGTTAAATAGCGATAGCCGAGCACCGAAACCGTGCCGGCGATAATGCCAATTAAGACAGCGCCGTGTGCGCCGAGCAGCAAGTTGCAAACGGTGCCAACAGCAACGCCGCCAGCCAGAGTCGAGTTCTGCACGTGCACCATATCCAATTTATTCTCATGGCTGACAAGTGCGGATACAACGAAGGTGGTCACTGCAAGTAGAGAGAAAGAGAGAGTACGTTAGCATAAGGTTGCAACATCGAGCGAAGTCTCACTTCCAACATGTTAGTGGCGCAGAACTACCCCCTCCCAATACAAGAGTTCACGGTGCGCTTTCAATGGTCTGGCCAGTTTTCGTATAGTTTATGTTTACAGTTTGACCGTTGGATGCTCTTATTGCTTGCTTCTAGTATCAATTAGCTGTATTTCTCACTTAAATCTGAGCTGAAGAGCTTTAATTACATTTTGCCCGCGATTGAGTATGGTTACTTTGAAATTAAGACACTAAATTAACTAATATGTGCAACTGGTCACACTGTTTAGTTCCTGTGTATCTTGATATAAAAACATATGAGAATCATGCAATATTGCGTATGCAATCGATATGTAGCAATTAAAGCACGATCAATAAAGTTGGCTCTTGACTAAATGCAACTTTAATTAGTTTGTGCAAGCTGGTCACACTGTTCAGTTCCTGTGTATCTTTGATATACTAAAATCGATATGAGTATCATGCAATATTGCGTGTACAATCGATATGTACCAATTATAGCACGATCAATTTAGTCAGCTGTGGGCTTAATACAACTTTAATTAGTTGTTGTACTGTATATTTTGTGCGCGTTCATTCTGGTCACACTGTTTAGTTCCTGTGTATCTTTGATATACCAAAATCGATATGAGAATCATGCAATATTGCGTATGCAATCGATATGTAGCAATTAAAGCACGATCAATAAAGTTGGCTCTTGACTAAATGCAACTTTAATTAGTTTGTGCAAGCTGGTCACACTGTTCAGTTCCTGTGTATCTTTGATATACTAAAATCGATATGAGTATCATGCAATATTGCGTGTACAATCGATATGTACCAATTATAGCACGATCAATTTAGTCAGCTGTGGGCTTAATACAACTTTAATTAGTTTGTGTGAGCTGGTCACTCTGTATATGTTTTGTGCGCGTTCATTCTCGAAAGTTTTTGTGAATATACGTGAAATAAAAAACCCAATTGGATGTTTGTAAGTCGTGGTTTTTAATGCAAACATGAGTTCACATAAATAACCGTAGCTGTAAAGCACCAAGTAATAATTAAGCACTGACTTTAAATGACATGTTACCACCGCAATGTAATATGGCGTCAGTGAATATGCATGTTCGTGCATGTGTGTGGGTTGGTGTTTCTGTGCGGGATGCTTCAGCCTCAGTTGGGAACGAACATCACCAACTCTTAAATCATCCAGGCGGAGCAAATGGTGTACACAGGCCACATTTCTCGGCCACAACCGCAGTTCATAAACACAAAACTAATAAAAATGTAAACAAGAAGGGGAACACACAGACGAGTGTCGTGTCCTCTTGCTCTGGTGTCGTCTGTCCTTCTGCTGTCCTGGCAACAGCAAGAGAGAGGGCTGGGGTGCATACTTCAGTTTATTACCCGGACAAACATAAATCTCGGCAAAATAACACTAAATACTTAAAAATCTCCATTTTATGGCGAAACATATGTTGCAGCAATAATAATTTGCATAAATTAGTTAATACGGGTGTGCGCCACTCGGTTTCTGTGGCAAGTGCAAATAAGCAGCGCAAATCACAAAAACAAAACAACAGCCGCACCAACAACAACAACAATAAAACCACAGCAATTTCAAAACAGCTTTTGACATTGTCCAGCTCCCGGACACGGACACGAACACACACACAGAGAGAGCGTATTAGGAGAAACAGCAAATTCTGGCTTAAAAATCAATTAAACAGTATTTTTACAGCCGGTCCCAGAATCCTCCGTCGTTTGGAGTAAAGCAAAGCCAAGAGGCAAAGCCAAAGGCATCTGAGATTGGGGGCGACAGTTGTTTGTTTGTTGTTGTTGCTTTTGTTTTTGTTGCTGCACATTTAACAATTTAAATTAACGCCAATGGTGTCACTTGTGACTATAAAATGTGTTTTGTGCTTAACGTTGCTGCCCCAAAGCGGGCGACGCAGCAACGAGGGGACAGAGACACTGACCAGAACCTGAACTGACTACCAGGGCAACGCGTGGAGACACAGCACTCCTCTTGTCCCTGTCCCCCTGTCCGTGTCCAGGCTCGTTTCGAACTTGGTGTGAAAACAACAACTGGGGCGTATTTTGCTGTTGGCGCCGCATTTGGACACCAAATGGCGTCGTCTGCTATGCATGTCGCAACACCCGCATGGCTGACACACACACACATACATACAAGTAGAAGCGGAAGAGTGTGAGAGAGAGACACACCCACTGTAACGCCTCTAATTTCAGCATTGAACTGAATCTCGCCCCAGCTTTAGTTTAATTAAGGCAACAACTAAGCGAGCCAAGTAACTGGCCACTGAACGGACAACGGCCCAGAGCGACGGAGGCGCCGCACACCACGTTGACTCAACTAATCGCACATCCTTCCGCATAAAATGTCCTGCCACGCTAACCATCGACATGGTGGGTTTTTAGAAAGGACAGTGGGGTAGATTGTTGCCTGCAGGCGGGATAGTAAAACTAGAGACTTGGCAGAGTCTAGTATAAAGAGTTATATAGTCTGTATTTAGACTTTTGTTGCCCACTGTAGCTAATTTTAAATTTTCTACATTCACTGGGTACCTCAAGTGCGACTACTTTGTGAGCTTTACATGCTCTATTGCGCTGTTTAGGTGTTACCTCCTCGACTGTGGCATGAGGGCTTTAATATCATGGCCAGGCTCAGGCCACAGCCGTCCTAGCGACGCCGCCGTCGCCGCCAAGCGAGCCACACTCTCTTCAGTCCCAGCTCAGCTACGCTTGCAGCTTGGCTTATCTCAGCTGCTGCTGTAGTCGTTGCCGGGCGCCCTTTGTATACATTTAATTTGTGTTTTGTTATTTACATTAACCGAGTGGGGCAACACAGCAAAGGCAAGACCCCCTACCTCCCCCTCTTCTCTCTCTTGGCCTGTGCTTGTTTTTGCTTTTAGCACATTTTCTATATGTTGTGTACGACATGGCCATGGTCAAACATAGTTGACCCACACACACAAGCACACACACAGACAACTCTAAATGCTGGCCAGGCTGACCAGACCGGGCTGCAGCCTCGTCGTCGTCGTCGTCTCTTAAGGGGTTTTTCGGGCTGTGTTCGGTTTTTATGTGCGCTACGTGCTTAAAATAAATTTTCAAATGTGTTAACGAAACTATTTGACATTTAATTAGTTTGTGAGTTGCATGCATAAGGATTTGCAGCAGCCCAGGGAACCGTATCGGGATTTGGGGGTGGAACACGGGCTATAGCCTTTTCAATTTCTATGGCAGTTAATAGGCGCGCCAACATTATAATTAACGTAGCAGCAGCTGGACTAACTGGAACTGGATATAAGATTTTCTAGCTACCCACTTGAGTCTACTAATTGCCCAGACTGTGCTGCCTGGTGGCACGTGACTCACCTGTTGCCGCGGCTAATGATAGAAACGTGTGCAAAATGGCGCGTTCGCCTCCGGTGCCTTCTGCCAGTACAGAGTTGAAGCTGGGCCAGTAGACCCACAGGAAGGTGGTGCCGATCATGGCAAAAATGTCGGACACATAGTTGGCTCCCTCATGCTTGCCAGCATCGTTCTGGTCGGCCGCAGGACGCAGCATTAGAGCCACGGCCAGGCCAAAGTAGGCACCAAAGGCGTGAACCGTAATGGAACCACCGCAATCGCAGATCTGATGGTGGAACAGCCGTTTGGATAGAGAGATGCATACACAAGCTGCACATAGAGATTTATCTACTTACACTGAGCACATTCAGGGCCAGATATTCGTTGGCTGCAAACAGAGCTATCTCAAAGATGGACATGCAAAGCAATTGAATGGGCGTGGTGCGGCCCAGCAATGCGCCCATGCTGATTAGCGGCACAGCGGCGGCGATGTCTGCATCGATGATGTTCTCCAGCGAGAGGCTGCAAAGGGTAAAAGGAAAATAATGGTGAAAGAGATAAACAGAGAAGAAGATAGAGAGAGGAAGCAAGAGATAAGTGAGAGGTCCTTTGCTGCAGTCATCCTGTTGCTTGTTGTTTCACTTAGCATAAGTTGCAGCCTGCTATCACTTCCCTTTTGCTCATCAAGTTAAAGTAATTGCTTGAATTCATTACGAATGTTGTTTATATTAACACGAACACCCATTGAAAATGCATGCATGGGGGTATATCAGACAGAAAAGCTTCACTTGCCTTCTCAGCTCGACTACCAATTCTCATGACTTTGTTAAGTTATTTTCCCAGACAAACTGTCGAAAATAACAAAAAAGACTTTGTTTTAATTGATATTCTGTGTAACTGCATACCCTTTGTTGCTATATTATATTCACAGGGTATTTAAATACACACCCTAAGATAAAGTCACTTGGGTTTCTTTTAATTTGCTTAACTTCTTTGCCCTCTTCTGCTGCATTCCATTTAGTTATAAAGTCCTTATACAATTATTTCGCTTTGCCTTTTACGCTGCTGTTGCTGCTCACCTGATCTTGCCGTTTTCCATGTGCAGGAATCCCTTCATCAGCACCGACCACTGCACCACAAGGGCGGCCATGAAGAGGGTGTAACCCGTGGCACTGTAACCGTATTTGCGCAGAAAAGTCATCAGAAATCCAAAGCCAATGAATATCATCACCTGAATGTCCTGGAATTCTGCGAGGTGGAAAAGTGGAAAGGGGAAGCAGGATTAGCTTATGCATGGGGATTATCACACTGCACATCAGATAGTGCAGCATCATATCGGGGGCATGCCTTGGCACGCTTATTAATTGAGTCAAGTCGTTTCAATTAGTGGCACCAATTGTCTGCTTCCAAAAGTCAATTGCATTGAGATTGATGTTGCCATTGGGCCACGAAGCTGGAGCACGGCACGGCACGCGCACCCTGAGCTCGGCCTGAGTTGACCGACCATGTGTGCATGTATGTGTGTATGCGGGTGCAATTAGTGTGAAATACGGTTTAATTTATTTATTATGAATTGCAACAAGTTGTTTACAGACGCATTTGCATAAATTGAAATTAATGACTTTAATTATTCATTTGTGTGCGGTTCCATTAAGTTCTCAGTTCCATTCTGTTGCTATGTTGTTCATTTCGTACCACTGTTGCAAAAGTAATTAATGCAATTGGTGCCGCGGGACTTCAAGAAGGATGGCGACTATGCGAAAAATAACTTTACTTATTTATGAGCCGCCAAACACGAAAAAGAAGAAGTAGATGCAGAAGCCCAAAAAACTTTTCCGCAAAACCTAGAGCAGACAACGACGGACTGTCGGACTGACTGTGTGGAACGAGTAATAGCCATAACAGTCTCAAAGCTGTTTTAATATTAGGGATTAACTCTTAACTTGTTTTTTCTTCTTTTTGTCAAGGGTTTCGCAAAGGCTTTTACTGCTACCTCCTTCTACAGAATTCTCTTGGATGTTATTAATTTTTTAAAATCATTATGAGGCTTAAATTGCGGTAATATTTTAGCAGAGCAGTGTGAGAACGTATGGGAGATGAGAAATGGCGGAATGAAGAGTTATCAGTAAGGGAATGAGCAAGTTTAACATATAAATGGCAAGTTTTATGGCATTTTAATGTGACTTAAGGGGTAGCTGAGAATTGTATTACGTTTGTATTATAATAGTCTTGTTATGCAGATAGCAAAGTAAGGGAATGTTTGGGGAACAGAGAAAGGGCTAAATGAAGAATGATCGCTTAAGGAATGAGCAAATTTAACATATAGATGGGCAAGTACAGGGAATTTTGAAGAGACTTAAGACTTGTTCTAGGTTGAAATCAAAATAGACTTGTAATAAACAAGTATATTAATGAGAAATGAGCAAATGGGAAATGGTCAGTTAAATAATGGCAAATTTAACTAAAACTAGACGCGCAAATTCAAGTTTTCCGGTTTATTTCATGAAGAAAACATTCAATTTTCTGGCGTATCTCAAAACCTTCTGTTATAAAGTATTGGCCATCTGATTCTATATATTTTTCTTATCTTCACTGCTCAAATTTCATAAAATTGACTTAGGGGACAACTAAGTTTGTACTGGGTTAATATCACAATAGACTTGTAATGCACATTATGTTGTCTTTCTATTTCTCTGACACCTTTAATGCCCTGATATGTTTAGGGTTACATGGCGCTATAAATACGTCATATTAGTCACTTGCAGTCAGTTTTGCGTCTTCTTCAGCTTATCAGTTCTTGAAGTTGCCGTAATCTCTTGAAGAAAAGTGCTAATAATATGATTTATACGCTTGATGGACAGCTTCAAGAACACGCAGGTAAACTGATAAAATACCAGAGTGCGTTCCCCACAAGTCGCTGGCACGTCATGTCACGACGGACTTAGGTCAGTCGCCGTTTCACTTGTTTCGCGCTTTGTTTTTGTGTTGTCAATTAGTTGCTAATAAAATTGGCAAACAGATACAGTTTTTTTTTTATAGTCAGTCACTCGTTGAGTCCCCCCTTGAGCTAGTCAAAAGCAGATTAAATTTGTTGCGCTCTGTGACTAATTTTAGAATTGAATGACAAAGTTTGCAAAATGCTAAAATTGACTGCGTAGCTGGGGGACAGACTTAGAGGCAGAGCTGGGGGCTGCTGCTTTGGGGATGTAGATGACTATGATGATAGTCTCTGGTCTGGTGTGGTGTGGTCCGTGTGGTGCTGTGCTGTGCTGGAAAAACGGAAATACTTGGCTACTCACGCGGATATTTTGAAACGTGTTCGTTTGCTGATCCAGCGTCTTCAGCATTGAGCGGTGCAGGAAGCAGAGCCTTCTCGTAACGCACGAACAGCCAGAATAGCACCAGGAAAATTATTTGCACAATCATCAGGACAATGTAGCCCGACACTTTGCTAGCCGGCGTATGCATGTTGATGCTGCAGGAGGAGCAGGAGCAGGAGCAGGATGTGGTTCCAAGAAATATAAAAACGACGACAGTAAAATTCTAACTGTCGATAGGAGTGCACTCTGTCTCTCTTTCCCTCTCTCCCTCTGTCTGACTGTCTGTCTCTGCTCTGCTTAAATCCGCGTTGTAGCCGCTGCAGCACGCGTGTGGATACGCCGGGGAATTAGAAGCGTTAGTGCCGCAGACAGGAAGTCGATAGATTCTCGTCGATATGCACACGCGATAGGAGACTCGGACTGTGGGATATGGATTCGACTACGTTCGACGATCTGCTGTCGCTGAGCGCAGTGCGCGTACTGATGCCCGTCGAGCTGTGCGAGGCTCGTAAGTAGCTGCGCGTTTTGCGGTCAATGGGGCGTATGTGCGATATATCCACGGCGATTTATTCGCATGATATAACTATTTGATTTAATTTGCTGGCTTGGCTGCTTGGTTGCTTGGTCTCTCTGCAGTTGCCTTGCTGAATTATTCACAGCGAGCAAACACTCACACACACTGTCACACACACTCACCCACATTGAGCGCGTTCGCGTCTGCGGCTTCTATTTTATTTAAATTGTTTTGTTTCAGTTGCAATTTGTAATCGCACCCAAAACTCTCGTGTCTTTCTGTGGTGTTGCAATTGCAACTGTGGCATGTGGTATGCAACACGGTTGTGGCAACTGCTTAAAATTTTATGTTCTATTGATTATAGAAGTCATTAAACGGCTACAGACAGCAATTGCTATCGAGCAGTACTTGAGCTCTCACTTTCCCCCTCTCTCTCTCTCTCCTGCCTCTGTCTGTTCTTTTCTGTCTCTCCCCCGCTAATCAATTAACATACTGTCAACAACAGTTGCTCATAAAGTGTTTAAACTATCGCACACACATAAATAAAGAGCAGCTGATCGAGCGGATCGTGCCCCCACGGGCCCCTCTTTCAGCTCTGCGTCTCCCCATTCACAGTCATTAAGAGTTTTTAGTAGTTTAGTGCGAAATTAATGGGCACAATAAGACAGCGACGAGTCGCACTTGCGTGTCAAGTGCCGCTGGAGAATGGGAAATATGTACTGCATATGTGTATAGACAATATGTGACTGAGCTATATTTCATATATAGAAAGAAGATTATATTTTTTTGTAAGAAATTTTAGTATTTATACACTTGTATAGAAACTTCGGCATGCCTTCTTCGTTTTTATCTCTTTTTGCCATTTATATTTATTTTGTTTTATTAGTTGCATATAATTTATAATTAATTTATAATTTAATATTTCGTTTATTTATTAGAAATCTTTAGTGAATGTATAATCTCTAATACATTCAAAAATTTCAGTTCCTTAGTAAATATGCTTGCCTCGATCGAAGATAGAGCGTATTCGTTATGCTTAAGCTATATATGTATGCAGAAAGCCATATATAAAGGGTTATATACTCAACAATTCTGTCCCTCTTTATATCTTATTATTGAAAAGTATCAATCGGTTTAGGAACCGAACAATTATCTGGAATTTATTAATGTTTCTTTACTCCAATTTCTGGCCTTTTTCTCTCTCTTTTTAGCTACCAGCAACATCAGAACCGATTCATGTAAGTACAATAAAATTCAACATCATTTAACTAATTGCCAGTGAATATATAATTTTGTACAATAAGAGGGAGAGACACCCAAAAAAAAAAAAAAAAAACAGTTCACCTGTTTAAGTTCGGGCTGTTGGGGCGTATGATTGATATTTATTTTTTCAACAAACACAAGCACCTGTGTTAAAATTGAAATTCTCATGCCGGGGCAGCAACAGCAGCAATACAAAAAGTATAAAAAAAAAACCAAAGCAAACCGAAGCGAAACGAAACGAAGCAAAGAAAAGCAAACCGACATAAGAAAATGTGTGAAGTTGGCGCAAAAACCGCAAATGTTGCCAGGCACGCGCTGGTAAATGCTCTTCAGATCTGTGAAACCGAAAAAATAAAGAAAATAACAAGAGAGTGAAGAAGAAGAAACTCGTACCAGTTAGGGGAGTAGTGAGTAAAGGGGAGGCAAGGCTGGGCTACTCGTATATATCGGAGCCAGTTGGTTCTCTCTCTTTCTCTCTCTCCCTGGAGCTGCCTATGCCACATTGGAGTCTCATACTCATCGCACTTGGGTGAAATTTGCATCCGCAATCACTTTAAATGTTTCCGTTTGAATACGCAAATAAATCGAAAAGGATGTCCAATGAATGCTTATGAGTGTGCGCTTCTGCAGCTCCTTTTCTTCTCTTCCCTGTTCTCCTGTTTGCAAACCCTTGTTAATGTTGTTGTTTACAACAAGTGTACATGGCTAAATCCGGGCCAAAGCACAACAACAACAACTACAGCAACAACAACAATAGAACGAATCTGTAGAAAGGGAAGAAATGATAACATTGTAAAACGGCTGCCAAACTGTCAGCTGCTCCAGCTCTAAGAAGAAGAAAAAGAAGCAGAAGCAGTTGCAGCCAGTGCCGATCTGCGGGCTGCCAGTGCCGTGCAACTTGTGGCCAGTCTGGTGTGTGAAGAGGGGGAAAAGGGCAGTGCAGAGAGTTATATGCCCTGGGTTTTGCGCTGAGCCATAAATAAATATGAGCGACTGTTGTCTGACACTGCAACGGGCCAGCAATGTTGACGATATGTTGATAAACTTTAACACCACAAGCTGAGCAGCAGTAGCAGCACACACACACACAAATAGATACACAACCACACACACAACAAAACAGATTTGTGTGCCCGAAAGGGAAATCTCTTGGAAAACGCCAACAGAGCGACGGAAGAAAGACTCGGACTGCAATGAGAGTATTGCCATAAGAATGAAACTTTTAGGGGTTTATATCATACATAGGTACATCAAAAATATCATTTTACTAGCTAATATTCAGATCTTATAGGTCATAGTACAGATCCCCTTTTGAAAAAATAAACCACGACTATATAGATCAGCACAAGTAACTCCCCAACTAATCATCTCAATGCTTTGGCGAATTGCAGGCGAAAGTGAATTGCAGCAACAGTCGCTGGCGTTTGCTTAAAGTCCGCTGCAACAATGGAAGCTCAGCAATAGCAGCGACAACAACAATAATAACAACATCATCATCGTCATGGCCAACGTTGCAACGGCAGCAACACAGCAGCAGCAACAGCAGCAGCAAGCAAGTCTTTTGTGTGGCTTTGTTATGCCAACCAAAGTATCCTTCAGCCAGGGCCCCTGACTGGCTTTGCGCCGGCATTTGTATTGCATTCGCTCTCCCTCCCTCCTCTTTCGCTCTCGTTTGGTCCCTCGCTCGCCGGGGGTTTTTCGGTAACTTGGCTCTGTTACACAAATTTCAACGGGCCAACGGGTCCAGGCATCCTCCATGTGTGGCTGCTGCTTGCTGCTTTCGCTGTCGGTGGTTGCGCCTAAACGATTTGCTTTTTGTCTGTTTTGTGTCAATTTGAAATCCGCTTTGGTTATGCGGCTACAGCAGCAACAGCAACAGCAGTAGAGGCGCCTCTCATCTTCCTTTCCCAGCAATTGTTGGCATTTACAGCTACTTGGCTGCCATAGCAGCAGCAGCAAGAGATTCTAGCTCCGGCTACAGCTTCTACAGCTAGAGCTCAAGCACCGCTGGGGGATTTTTCAATTGCGTTTATAATAAATTTCGATTTGTCAGCATAAAGCGGGAGGAGGCGACAACTTGCGTTGCCAGCCAAGTGCCGTTAAGTATGCGCCGCAAGTGGCATCAGTGGCACAGCTACAGCTAGCTAGCGAAGCTGTATTGGCGTTGGTTGTTAAGCTAAGTTACTATGCTTGGTTATAGCCAAGGAATCAATATGTGTGAACGCAGCTCAAAATAAGTAAGCTTCGAACAATATTTGTTAAGCAACAATACAAATTTAAGTAAAAAATTTATAAGGAAAACTGTAGCTAAAACAATATACATACGAAATAAATAAACAACGTTCTAATAAAAGTGAAATACGAGAGAGAAAAGAAGATACCTAATCATAATAGGAATTTTTCAAAAACAGCTCGAACCTTCATGTTTTCATTCTGTTTTAACGAGAAAAAAGCTAAATTGTCAGCACTTGCACTTGTCAAGTAGTTTTATTTAGTCAGCGCACTGAGAAGTATGCAACATATTTTTGTACGCAGTATGAGTAATTTCGAGCTCAGCCCTAAGATTTGCTGCAGTTTCTAATAGCCAAGTAGCTTTTTCTGGCTGTTTTATTTCCCGCTGTCTATGTTGTTCATTATTGTCTCACTATGGAACTTTAAAAAGGCCAGTTTTGTCTCGAAAAAAGCTGTCTTGGCAACACTGCCCCTACGAACTGCTGCAGCATCTAGTAGAACAAGTCTCAGTTCGACCTGTTTCGTCTGCCTGCGATTAAATAGTTTGACAACTTTCAATCTATCGTAGATGAATATACAATATATGTAGATAAGAAGATAAACTGGATCACCTGGCGGCGCCGTCAATAAAAATATCAAAAGCCATGTTAAATGAAGCAGCGGCGCCGCGTGCGTCAAAACAGATCAAACAAATTTACATATTATTTGTAACAGATAAGAAAAAACTAAATGTATTCGATTTATTGATATAGAAAATATCAAATTAATAGCGGCAAGAATTTGAACATAATGTGTTTGCTTGATTTGGTTTATAAAGTCTTTAAATCTATTTATTGAATAGAGTCAAGTCGATAGACTCTTCTATTGTTCCAAGTGTGAGTCCACAATGACAACATCTAGTACTTCCGGTTGGCCTCAGCTCAGGCAATCGTTGTAGCATGCGTTGGGGTGACCTGTTGCGGATTCGTTACCACACTTGGCGAAGGATCGTGGGTAGCCGCAGGAGTGTAGGTGGTGGCCTGATCAGGATCCTTGTCCAGGATAAATTTATACATGATAAAGTACAGAGCAGCGCCCAGTAGCAGCTCTGCCACAGCCACACAGGTGACCACAGCCCAGCCAGGTATGGCTAGACCACCTAAAAAGCGGAGAGGAGGAGGAGATTACTCATAGTTCTGCCAATAGAATGATAAATTGACTTACTAAAGTAACGACGTGTGAGCGTACGACGACCACGATTCACGCGACGCGTGGCATCTGTTTCCTGCATGCAACAAGCCAGCAGAACTGTAAATAAAACAGAGAGGGAGAAAGAGAGAAGGAGAAGGAGAATTAACAAATTTGTGTGAAGAATAAGAAGCTAAACAAATATTTGCAGATCGCTCTGTGTGTGGTCCCCAGAGCATCACGTCACACCACGCAAATACAAATAAAAAAAAAAACTTATAATCTAAACGGAACGGAGCGGAACTCATTGAAAACGACGTTGACCATTCATCAAAGAGAAGATGAAACTGACATTCTTGTTCATTTGTTCGAAGAGTTGTTTAAATATTAATAATTAATTATCGAGAAAATGTTTAACAACAAAGCAAAAAAGGCAAATCTAAAAAGATTAATAAAAAAAGACAAAAGGCAAAAAAAAAGACTTAGATCGCGCGCGCGCCAAGTTCGATGATAAATCAGATAAAAGAAAAAAAAGAAACACTTGACCAAGGGAAACGCGGCTGATTGAGAGGGGTCTGAGTGGCGTATGTGTGTAGTAGGTGTATGTGTGAGTGTGTGTAGAGTATAAACTTGTGTGTGTGTTTGTTTATTTTGCCCATTGTTTCATATTGCGGATGTCAGTTTTGATTATCTTTTCTCGTTTCTCAGAGTTTTTCGTTTCGTTTGTTTGATGTTTGAGGTTAGTTCCATATTTATGAACAAATTGTAATTTTGCTTTTTATCAATTTAATTATCAAGTGCGTTTGAATAGCAAAATCAACAAATCGTTTTGCTGGCCAGCAATTCAAACCAAGGGACCAGACCATCGACCGCTAACCGAAAACTAATTGTTTTTCCATATTTCATAATTTATACGGTGAAATAATTATTGAGCTTAGGCCACATCCGGTATTAGGAACACACAGAGCCAGAGCAGCCAGGCTAGCACTGGCATTACACAGAGCTTTAAGCAGATAAAATATTAATGGAATAAATTAAAATATTTTCGAAGATAAACACACAGACTCGTGAATCGCTTGGCGGGGAAATTGCTGTTTAGTTAGAGAATTGCGATATTAAATTATATAAATGTTGAACTAGTTACAGTCCCCAATACTATATTTTGTAAACATCTCTGTGGAATTTAAATTTAGATTTAATTTTCGGAATATGTTTAATGTGTTGTAAATACATTTACTCATCCAACACACACTCATTACTCAGTAAACAAATGGGGCAACAATGCGATGAGTAAACTTTGCTTATCACTTCGGTATCGCAAGGCAACTGATAAGAGCACATTTTTGTAGACTTTCCACACTGTGTAAGCTCTATAGGCTTTTCGTTCCCCACACACTGATGACACATTAACAATTCTATTTATTATTACTCATTGGTTTTATGTAGATATGCTTTTTCTTTTTGCCTTTTTCTTCACTAAGTTAAGTCATCACAAAAGGCTCAACAACTTTTCACATTTAGCTTGGAGAACATTTTTTTCGCTTTCGGATTATGTTCTTGGTGCACTTGTCTACTCTGAAAAAGTTCTTCTTAGACATTGGCTGAACTTTACCCAGGCAAATCACCAAATAGGTGGAGCACTTCTTTGGCAACATCATTTCCTTTTCGTTCGTTTGAGAAACTTCTCTTTCGTTTTTTTATTTTGTATCGCGCACGTCGCTAACTGCAAAGTGAAACTAAACGAAAAAACCTGTGCAAGATTTTGCCAGCGACACAACGACAGGTTGCGCGTATCTTATCTGGGCAGACCGTTATCATCTACATGCATACATACTTATATGGTTATTAGATAAGATTAAAACTCGGCTGAGTGCCTTGGGAGTTTGCGCAATGCCAGAAGAGAGAGAGAGGGAGATTTGGGGAGAGATAAGAGACTTTAGTGCTTTTGTTTTTAAAATGTTTTATTGTTGTTTCGTTTTTGTACTCGAATTACGCATAACTCATTATCATTGACTAATACGCTTATATTAATTTCAATTGAGATTGCCAGCGATGACAATGATCAAATCAATTATTGGATGTGTGGTAGGGAGGGATAATTGGGGTGCTGTAGGAGGTGCGTGCTTAGTGACGACGGAGCTTCAGGCGACGCACGGTCTTGTAACGGTAACCATCGTCAGCCAGAACGGTGGCCTCAGCGGGCACATCGATGATGGCGGATGCAGCAGGCGCCTGCTCAACAACAGGGGGCAGGTACTCGGGGGAGAGCTCGCTGACATCACGACGGTGGCGCAGCTTCAGACGGCGGACGGTCTTGTAACGGTAGCCATCATCGGCAAGAGGGGCGGACTCGACTTCGATGTTCTGGATGGACTCAGCCTCAACAGGGGGCAGATATTCGGCGGACAGCTCGTTAACGTCACGACGGCGACGGATCACACGGCGGACGGTCTTGTAACGGTAACCATCATCGGCCAGGGGAGTCTCGACAGCGACAGCCTCAGAAGCGGCGGACTCCTCAACAGGGGGCAGGTACTCGGCGGGCAGCTCGTTGACATCACGACGGTGGCGCAACTTCAGGCGGCGCACGGTCTTGTAACGGTAACCATCATCAGCCAGGGGAGTCTCAACAGCGACACCCTCAGAAGCGGCGTACTCCTCTGCAGGGGGCAGGTATTCAGCAGATGGGAGCTCGTTAACATCACGACGACGACGGATCACACGACGCACAGTCTTGTAACGGTAACCATCATCGGCAAGGGGAGTCTCGACAGCGATCTCCTGGCTGGGAGCAGCCTCAACAGGGGGCAGGTATTCGGCGGACAGCTCGTTGACATCACGACGACGACGGATCACACGGCGGACGGTCTTGTAACGGTAACCATCATCGGCAAGGGGAGTCTCGACAGCGATCTCCTGGCTGGGAGCAGCCTCAACAGGGGGCAGGTATTCAGCAGATGGGAGCTCGTTAACATCACGACGGCGACGGATCACACGGCGGACGGTCTTGTAACGGTAACCATCATCGGCAAGGGGAGTCTCTACAGCGATCTCCTGGCTGGGAGCAGCCTCAACAGGGGGCAGGTATTCGGCAGACAGCTCGTTGACATCACGACGGCGACGGATCACACGGCGGACGGTCTTGTAACGGTAACCATCATCAGCCAGAGGAGTCTCAACAGCGACAGCCTCAGAAGCGGCGGACTCCTCAACAGGGGGCAGGTACTCGGCGGGCAGCTCGTTGACATCACGACGGTGGCGCAGCTTCAGGCGGCGCACGGTCTTGTAACGGTAACCATCATCGCTGAGCACACCTTGTTCGACGGGTGCCTCAACGGATTCGGCAACGACTTCGAGGTTATTGTCCACTGGCGGCAGGTATTCCGTCGAGATGGAAGTGGCCGCAGCAGCTGCGATCACAGCGAAGGCAATAACAAAGAATTTCTGTAAGGAAATGAAAATGAAGAGAAGGAGGGATGAGTTTTGGCGAACTAGTCCTGTGTGGGTCCGTCGAAGAAGGATTACAGGGGGCTTAACCAAGCCTAGAATAATCGGATGATCTTTAACTAACCATTTTCGATGATGCTCCCAGACGATGCGTGTCTATGAGATTAATCCAAATTTGATTCTGTTTTCAAACCAGACCTTACGACACTATTTATACACAGATTTTGCGAAAAAGTTCTCGCTGGACAACAGCAGCAGCCGCCGCAGCAGCAGCAACGGCAGCGTCAGCAACAGCAGAGCTCTGCCATTCACTTTAGAGAAGATACAAAATGAAACCGGTTACGGCGGCAGTGGCTCCATGCGGCAACTACCGCATCGTAGTTTGACGAGGCAGCGATAGCAGCGAAGTTCGTTCGGGCCACTTCTTCACATCTTTAGAGCGCTCAAGATGATGTTCATTGATGGCCGGCATTAGCTGCGCTTAGTGGTTTGGCTTGTCTAAGTTGCTATTGTCAAAAGTATCTCAAGCAGCGAGCATGAATTGTATCTACTCCTCCTCAGATGCTCAGATGATGCTGCGTTGCCTATTTACCATATATGAGAGACAAATAATATCAACCATAAAACGAGACTAATGCAAATAGATAGACACACATGCAAACATGATCAAATCGAGCTATATAGTTGTGATAAAACAAAACGAAAGTCAACAATAGATCGAGTTTCCAACAAATATTGAAAAACTCCTCCAATAAACGTGGCCCCGTCTCAGAATAGAAACAATAGTTGAGGGCTCTTTGCATTCTTCTCATCGTCGTAGACTTATTTGTATCACATTATACAATATAAGCTATAATATTGCATATGAATGGCTGGGGTCACATCGATCGATCGATTGTGTTCAATGCCTCCTCGCCGGGTAATTGCAAGCGGAAGTTGTTGTCGTTGTTGTTATCATTGTTTGCGAACGGACATCGCGCTTCTTCATTTATCTCCACTGACGGACAGCTGCGCATATTTTTTACCCATCGTTTTTTTGGCGACTCTTGATCAGCACGCTTAAGGCCAAGCTCAGTTGAGGCGACGATGGACGCTCCGAGCTTCATCAAGTGTGGCTATTTTCGGTTACGCCACATTAGTCAGCTATTAATAGCTGGATGATTTAATAGATCTCCATACACCGCACACTCTATAGCTATGAAATATGCCTCTCACCTACCTATGCTTTGATGGCAATTTGATTTTTAATTTAAATTTAAATTTATATTTTGCGGCTGCTCCAATTGTACACAAAACACGCAATAAATCTCTTGAATGCTAAAACGGATTATCATTATCATCTTGAACATCATCATTATGAGCATACTCATCATTATCATATTCATCTTCATCCCCTTGTCTGTGGGCGTCTGTCTGACGCTTAGAATGTCGAGTGGATGATGCCGAGTCTGTGTCTGTTCGGGGGCCTCCATTAGCTCGAGACAAAAGTTTTTTTTTTTTTGTGTGTTGAAGTATTGTCGAGAATTTCGATCGATCGAGTTGGAGATCTTGTTCTCGTTTCAAGAGGATCTGACTGCGTCAAAGACCTTGGCAAATCTATTTTTGACCCACACACATCTCTGTGTTTAGAGAATAGAGTATACGTTCTCATGAATTTTATCTAAATTTGATATATCAATATGCACTAGCAGCAACTAGTTAATACTGCTGAGTGGGCCATACCAGGCCAGATCTCCTACTACTACCACGTTTACAGACCAGTTTAAAATAATCATCGCGCGCGCACAGCAGGTGGAAAAAACATGCTCCTGGTTTATTTTGTCATTTATTCATTTTGTAAATGGCGCACATAAAAAATATATATATTCGAGCGACCATTGCTATACAGTATTCTGCATATTTAATTTATATCTGGCAATCAACATCATCATCAAAATGCCACTGCGCATTGCCCGCCCCCCTACCATTGCAATCTCCCCCAGCTTGATGCGCGTAAAAACGGACAAAAATAAATAGAATTGTCGGACGAATTCGCTTTCAGCGTTTCCTGGTACACGAACACAAAAAAAGAAAACTGAAAAACGCACGAATCAAAGTATATCTGCATATGTACGGTTCCCAAAGAGGTCAGCACCGTGCACCATTTTCCCCCCACTTGCCCTATTCCCCAGTCGTATATCTGTTTGTATACATCTGTATATATCCATAAAAACATAGACAGTTGTCGGTCTGTGTTCAGTTTCAGTTCCAGTTCCCCGTGGCCTATGGTGAAGTTAAAAACAAAAAAAAAATGGACGCCAGCATGGTACGGGGACATCCGCTCCTGTTCCTGTCTCCACGGCATGACAACGGCGGCGGACCCAGCAGAAACACCCGAGGGTCAGCTTTCAATCATCCAACTGGCAAAGGCAGGCAGTGCCGCGATTAATCCAATGCATCGGCGTCTTGGAGCACCTCAACTGCAGATACATCACGAAATTTGTTGAATGTCCGGTAGTGGAGAGAATACCTCGACGCTCGCTTGTCTTATACACGGGACAGTCGTAAATTGCCGATGGAGCATCAGCACCACCACTGCCACGTGGTTTTTCATCCGGTAATCGCAACACCGGACGCAGATAGATGACGGGCAGCGTATCAAATAAGATCTTGGAGAAGGATTCATCGACTTCCTTGGTCTTGCGATTCCAGCGTGCGGCTTCAATGAAAATGCCCTGTGAATTTAATTTATATGGTTTTAATAAATTGAAATTAGGGTTTGTCTTTAAATTAAAATATAAAATAAATATATTAAATTAATATGATTTTTATAAAATATTAAATGTAACATTTTGTTAGTCGAAAAGTGCCACAAACTCAAAGGTGCAATAAAAACAGTTTAAGAAAGAATCAAAGACTTGGTTGTCTTTCTTACTTGTATAAACTTTGTCTCATCATTTATCTCTTTTTGTTCCTAAAAGGAATGGCAAACAGTTATGTTTTACAGCATTTTTATATGTATATTTTTAGGATAAACACCTTGCAGAACGAAATTGTTTTTTATTTTACACCCAAGCACACCTACTTACCCTTATATATGCACCCACATCAGCCACCTGAGCTGTGCTTGTCTCAAATTTGGTAACTGCAAACTCAATGAAGATCATGTCGATTTGGAAGCGATTCTTACGCGAATAATTTTGCAAGACACCCGTTATGAAAGACTGTGTGAAATAAAAGCCAGAAATCCAATACACAGTCGGTTCACCATTCTCAATCCAGTCCTGGAAAAAGGCCAATCTGCAACAGAAAGAAGGTGGTAGAGGAGGTGGTGAGTTATCTTATTTTCCAATTTATTAATAAATATTAAATATTTGACAACAAAAGGCAAAGAGTGCACAAAGCAACAGTGGTAGCAGGAGCAATACACACACACACACACACACACACACACACACACACAAACAGCATCGTCGTCCTTTGATGTCAATAGCAAATAAGATTTTTTTTTTTTTTTTTTTTGAGTCATGAATGGCAGCAACAATATTGAACGACAGCGGGGGATGGTGATGGGGTTGAGGGGCACATTCACGTGTGTATTTCGGTGTGTGTGTCATATACATTTATTATATTTGCACAATTGCAGCAAAGGAAGCAGTACATCAGCAGCTGGAGCAGCTCACGCAGCCTCTGCTGATACACAATGCTATTGATAGATACGTATACGTAGGTGGTCTCGAAAATAGAAATGTGATAACAGTAATAACAACAACAACAACTCACCGTGCTAAGAAATCAGTCACGTAGCTGGCCAAAGGCTTGAGCGAGGGATAGCTCTTCTTAAGCCAATCTGCCGGCAGCTTGCCTATTATCATGGAGGCGTGAGTTCGCTCCAGTTCGGGTATCATAGCAATCTGTCCCTTAACAGCCTTGCCCACATTTACCAGACTCTTGCGTACATAGGACAACAGGCGATTGAAGCGTATTAGCTCCTGGCGCAGCACAGTATTCATTGAATTTGTATAGATGACAGGATACGTCTTGGAAATCTCTTCCAAATCGAACTCTTCTGGTAGACGTGACAACAGCTCCTTGCAGATGGCAATGGCAGGATCTTCCTTAACACCACTGGCTGCACTAGCCTTAACCGAAGCCATCAGATCAGTCTGGGTCAACAGCACGCCACTAATAAGCTGTTGAAATGAAAAAAAAGAGAGCGAGAGTTATAAGTGTAAATAGGGAGGGGAGAACAAAAGGTTGTGCCTTACCGCATTGGTTTCCTTTACATTACGATTGATGTCCGCGTTCTCATGCAGTCCATATACCTCTGGCTGCGGACTAAGTGGGAAGGTCTGTATGTAGTCAATGGAGTTCAGTTTGGTTGGAGTGAGAGGTACCCTGTAGTTGCCCGACTGCGACAAGGCATAGCTAGAGGGCAGAGAAAATTAGTTAATTAAGGAGCAAATGGCAAAATTTTTTTAAACCCTCACTTATCCTCTTCAATAGTGTTTTGATTGTATATCATATTCAACAGCGACAACATCAAACGACGATCCTTGTCATCTGTGACACGTCCGCCGTAGTTACATTCACCAGTCAGATAGACATGACCACGGAAGGGTATACTATGACTCTGAGTGATGAACATTTTCAACTGCAGCAAGGAAATTCTGCCAGGAGAAAACCAGTTAATATTAAATGTATACCCTAGTTAGTTAGATACTCACTTTAGATCAGATTCGTTGAACTCATAGGGTATATTCCAGCCCAAGGGTCCGAATTCACGACGTTCCTGTACGACAGCATGGAAGAATACCAAAGCAAAGACACCACGCAACCAACACTTGTTGGCCATATCAGAGAATAGAAAGGCATTCGTGAAGAACTTATCCCGACTCAAAGGATCCGAAGTGAATGAACGATGCATATTAGCACGCAGACCCTTAGGCGGTTCATTCGTCATTTTAACCGAGTTCTGCAGCACAGAGACAGGGAATACACTGCTCGGATACGATGTACACCATAAGCGATAATCCGCATGGGCTCCATCCGTTAACGTCGTATCATTGCAAATGCGCTCCAAGTCGCCCATCCAACTGAACGCGACGTGGCAGTTCTGCAGCACGACCCATTGGCCGTAACGTGCGGCATCTATGATCATCTTCTCAGCACGTGGTCCTTGACCCTGACCCAACGAAATGGTTTTCAATCTAGCGAAGACAAGAACGCGTTTAGCATAAATTCACTTTAAAGTTACGACAAATGCTGGCAGTCTTCCTTCCCCCTTAGTTACTGTTTGTTACCCCCTCTCTCTTCATCTCTTTCTCAGTTTCTGTCGTCCTCGTGTCTCATCCGGTGGACCGCATACACATATCGGTACAAGGCGCACATGTCGCGCTTAATCGAAAACAAGCCGTCCCCCGTACCAGCCCAGCCCCACCTCGCCACACCGTTGACGACCACCACTATTACGTGCCACCACCAGGCCAGGGAACACCGCACGACATGGACACGGAAATATGAGAGAAGCACTCTCGTTAATTAACTTACTTCTCGTACATGCCGCGTTGTTTGGCGAACATAAAGAGGCTGGCCGTGGGATCAGAGCCCGCCGATAGCAGAAACACTAGCGGAATTTTCGGTGAACTGTCACTGAACGAAGCTCCCAAATCGAACGGTGGAGGCTCCACAAACGACTTGTCCAGGTTGCGTGTGATGAAAGCCTGTGTAAATGAAACAAAAGTGTCATAAATAAAACGTAAAGAATCTTCTCGTGTGCTTCGTAACATACGCGCACAGCAGGCACAAGTTTGTCGGGTCTGACTCCCTTCAGTATGATTAGAGCAAGCATTTCGTTGACTTTGTCGTAAGGTGCTGGTAGTGGCAAATCTTGAGGATTCACATCATCGTAGAAGTCGTGCCAGGCTTGAATGTTATCGTTCATTTTAAGGTGTATATTCTTCAAGCTGTCAAGAAGTTACAGTTAGATTACCATGATCTGAACTTTATCTAATTATTAAAGACTTACCCGTCCATATCACTAGCTCGAAATAGGTTTACCCAGGCTTTGTCGGGCAACCAGGGATGAGGATTCTTCGGCACAGCCTTAAAACCAGCGCCACCGGTAAGAAAGAATAGCAATTCCTCGTTGGCAACACGACCCCGAGAGACCAGAATACCCAAACACATGACCAGTGAGATGACCAGTTTATCCTTTTCGAATAGCGAACGACAAACATTCGTATATATCGATTTCGTAAAGTAATCGTTTAAGTTATTCAAACGCTCTGCAAGCACAGCAGACTTGGGTGCCTTCAATATGGTGCCAACGAAAAGATTGAGAAACCAAGCCAAGGAATATTGATACATAGGATCCACATTGGCCAGCTCACTGATGCAGAAGAACAGAATGGCCGAGTGCTTTGAGACGGGTATATATTGCTGTCGGGCCGCATCGATTTCAATCTCAGTAGCCACAGCGATAACCTGCTTCTCTTGAATATCCTCCGATATAATTTTACTCGACGAGAGTATGTTGATGGCGTTCTCATCCTCCAGCACATTGCCCTCGGAGCTGGACAGTACCTAGAGGGGAGGAAAATAACGTAGTAAAAAACTAAGTAAGTTTCAGGATTTAAACGTTTTGCTTCCAGTTAATTGAATTGTCATTGGCCAGGCCGAGAAACGATAAATTGTTTGTCCGGCTCTAATTGAATCGTTGGAGCAAACCAAAAGGAAACTCTACGCAAAGCATTCAATGGGAAAACATTTATTACAAAGAGATAAAAACCAAGAGGGTCTACCTCCGTTTCACTCAACTCCTACTCCTCTTACCACTCTACATGTGTCTGTCTGTGGACTTACCTCTAATATCTGAGATTCAATGGTGTACAATGCATCACGATTCCTTGCGGATTCAATAATCAATTGTTCCTTTTTCTCTTGCAAATCGGGACGCTCGTTTGCCACCACAATCGCTAGCAATTGTTCGCGTAATCCTTGCTCCGTTATCATGAAATTTAATACTGTTACCTAAACATAGAGAGAGAGACAGTGAGAGAGAGTAGAAGCGCCGCAGCACGTAAAATGGAAAAATGAAACTCCAAAATAAACACACAATCTGCCGCATACTACAAAAAAAAAAAGAATGAATGAGTAGAATAAAGACACGAAAAATGCTGACAACAGTTGCAGCATAAAAAGCAATGGAAACGCCAACAGAAGCGAAATGCTGGAAAATTTTATAAACACGCCAGGGCTCCTAGTCTAGAATAGGATGGAACTGCGACCGGGATTGGAGCAGTATAACAGGGCACAGGGAATGAGCTGGTCGACTGCTAGTTATGCAGAAGACAACGCGAGGAGGGCAGTGGATGGGGCTGGCCCGGGCCAGCCTTGCACGTACATCAATGGGATGTCCTCGACATCGTCGACGTTCTCGTCAATGCCAGTGAAAATTTGCATATTGCCAGCGCCGCCTGCTGTGCAGTAGCAGCAGCGCATTTTCCAAATATCAATTTAAGTTCGTAGTTTTATTACACAACACTAACGTCATCATTGGCATGGCTTGCCACAAACTTTAGTTCCCTCGCCTTTCCACACTCTTCAGTCATCTCTACTTTCTTTACTTGTACTGTGTGCTGACTGACTGCATATGTCAAACTTACCATAACCATCACTTCCGGCGGATAATGCGGATTGCGCAGACAGGTCGTTATGTAAAGACGAAAGTTTGGATTGTATTCAATCATTTGATCACCACTCCTTATAAAAAGACCACCCTTTGATTTGATAATGTTCTTCTCCAAAATGGGCGTCAGATTGGAGTCCAGTTTTTGCCCTAGTAGCAGAAATAGTGGTAATTGTTGTAGTGGTAGTAGCAGTTTTATTATTATTAGTAGTAATATAAGTAGTAGAAATATTCTGCCTCGTTACTCACCCACATTCTCCAGAAGCACTGGCTGTCCGTAGGTAAGAGCCACCTCCATTACCTGCATATAATTGGAGTCGGTTTGCTTAAGCACCTTCAGATCATTCTTCTTTTCCATATTTTTGATCCACTTATTGGCTTGCACTATTAGATAATTATCATAAGATATAGATAATACAGGGTACATTATTTTGTTCCTTCACTCACCCTGTGGATCGATGAGCAACGAATAACGACTGGAGTTGGTAACAATGATGCCATTCTCAACGGAGAAATTATCAGCAGGCAATCCAGCCAATGACCAGGCTCGTATAGTCATCGGGTTACCCAATGTGGTGGCCAGTGAGAAGACTTCGCTTTTGGGTATATTCTGTCGTGCACACACTGCATACCAGTCTTCCAGAATACTCGCGCGGTACTAAAGTTGTTAGAAATTAAATAAATGCCAAAAAGAACAACGAAGAACAACGAGAAAGGACAACAACAATGTGTTAAGTTGGGGGATGGGACAGAATATTAACATGTCAGCATTTGTGCACTTTATGCGCGCTCTACATAGAGAGCATCCTATGTATATTTCTATGTATGTATGCATGTTTATATAATATATACATAGAAAAATGTCACGTCAGCCGTAAAACTAAGCGCGAGGAAAATTGAAAAAGCAAACGCAAAAAGCAACAGAGAAGACTCTAAAAACAATTGAGAATTTTAGCAGATGACACGTTCCGGCTTAGAAATACACTTTCGAATGGCCAGGGAACATAAAGAAGCATGAAAAATAAAGAAAAAAACTATAAAGACATCTTTATAAATTGTATTAATTTAAATACAATTCAATGCAGTGCAAAATTTGGTAAAAGATTTATAGCATTGCATTAAAATAAGTTTTGTATAATTAAATCTAGATCTATGCAGGCTTTAAAAGGTCAAAGCTCTCTAGAAAGCAAACTGTCAGCTATAATATTGTCAAGCTTAGGTCTAACATGCTCATCAGCGAAACAACTACACCCTGTACTCTTTTTTGAACCCACTAAGTACAAACAGCGCAAAAAGTAGAGAAAAATAAAAGAGAAGAGCGAAAAAAAGAAAGAAAATCAATGCAACGTGCTCATGCATATTAAAATCCTTTATGGAAAACTCGCACGGGCAAAGCGTGCGGCCATTAGCTGCTACCGCCGCGTCGAACGCCGTTGAACGGGCGCGCATATTCGAGAGTTTCCCCTGACTAGTAATGGGGGGTGGAAGCGGAGAAGAAAAGCGCAACTCCTGCACTAATGTTACGGTAGCAAACTCTACTCACCTCTGTGGTAAAGAAGCCCAGGTAAGCGGTGCAGCCGCCGGCGAGCAGCACATCGCCCACAATGTTGCTGATGGATTCATGCAGTGTCTTGGCTGACTCAGACCACCGCGTCTTCTCGCCTCCCAAGCCACCCAACAACTTTTCGGCTCTGTCAGTAGAAGAAGAAACAATAGTAAGCAGTGAACGAATTAAAGTGTGTGTGTGTGTTGCACTCTCACTCACCTGGTCAGCTTTTTCTCGCAGTTATCGATATCATCCTCAAGACGTTTCTTTTCACGCGATTTCTCTGCAAAGAAATCGTTGAGCTTTTGTAACTTATCCAAAATCACCTGCAATTCGGCGCGTTTAGCATTGAGTGTCTCCATTTGTTGTTTTAATTCAGATTCAGCCCCTTCTAGGGCTGCCTTTTTGGGCATCACAATGCGCGCAACTTTATCGTAGACATCCATGGCACACACCCAACGACAAATTCCCTCACAAGCCGTGGATGCTGATTTGATTTTATTAGGATCAAAATCACGATCTGATATGTACCTATAAGAAGAGAATAATAGCAGAAGAATGTAATGTGATATAAAGTAAAGTGCAGTATATATGTATATAGTATAAGTATAGTATATATAGTATAATATATATATATGCTATTTAAAGTATGTTAAGTCTACATAAATAATAATCGAACTCACTTTTCTCGAACTTTTTTCATAATGGCCGGTGGTATATTATCCTTGTCGAAAGTCCTCAGTGATTCCAAGAACTTCATGTCGCTTAGCATCCGCGTCGAGGGTCCCCAATAGTCCTCCACCATATGCCCACTAGCATCGGGTTTACGATCAGGTTTTAAACCTTTCAATACGCACACCGCTTCAAGAGTTAGCTTGACACCATATGGTGGATTCTTCATGGACTTGACAACACCAATGTCAGCGGGTTTCAATGTGTCTAAGGCTTCCAGGGCCGCATCCATAGCTGGTGTGGCTGCCTGTAAATCAGTTTCACAATCATCTTTGATTGCCTGGGCAGCTGCTGCGGCTTCATTGGCCGCTGCCTCATCAGCTCCCACAAGCTCCTTCTTCTTCTCCGCCTCTGCCGTTTCACGTTCGATATTCACCATAATTTTATCCGTTTCCTCGGAAAGCACTTTCAGTTTGGGCTGTAAATCATATAGATTGACTTGCATCTCGCCCACCTGACCAGCAGCAAAGTCCAGTTTCTCCAGACCTGTTGTATATCTATCGCGCAAGCGTATTATCTCATCTAGTTTACGTATATAGAATGTGCGAAATGCCTTAAGCAGCTCAAGATACGCCGATGGTGTTACATAGTTCCGACGACTTAGCTCCAGATAACATCTCTCACTGGCGTCCACTACAGATTGATGGAAATACATGACACAGAAGACCAAATCCAGTTCAAGCTGGGTAAGTTCACGTTCCACCTCAAGCGTAGTACGTTTTACGTTCTCGCCTTGTTCTTCAGATGGCCGCTGAGATGGTGGAGCTTCAGTGGCTTCTGCGTTCTCTGCCGCGGGCTCTTCTTCCTCGCTTTGGGTCGCATTGAGGTTCATGGATGATACGAAATAGCAGCCAACACGATATAATGCCTCCTCTGGCCAGGGCATATACCAATCGATGGTGCAGCAGTTAATCAACGATGGATATACACGTATTCGCTCCTTGAAGGATTCCCCAATGGGTGAGAAGGCCAATGCAATGTGCAATTGCTCCCTAATCCTTTCTATATAATAGGCATGCACTTCACTCGGCAGCGTATCCAGCACTTTTCCCTGCAAGAGGTGTGTGAGTGTTGACACATTGTAAGAAGAGTAAGTAAGAGACATGTTCAGGACTTTTAGCAGCCGAATTTGATGCTGACAGCCGGCAAATCTTTCTCTGCCGGCAGGCAAACAGCAGCAGCAGCATCAGAGGCATCACCTCAATGACGTCTGTACTCACCAATTGCTTGGCCACATTTGCCATATTCTCCATAATGGTTGCCTTGTCCTCCAGTTGATAGAGATTTGGCAAATCACCGGTATTAAGTATGCCATTGATATCCTCTACATAGCCCTCATCCGTTGCCTGTGTGCGAGAATAGAGACAAGAGTATCGAGAGAATTTCACAAGGCACAATGCACATGATGAGCTTTGTTTCGACATTTTCCAACTGCATTTTTATGTATTTTCTGACCAACTTCAGTCTCCTCTTTCCCTCTCTCCGTCCCCCTTTCTCCGGCTCTCTCATGAATGCAACATGGATTTTGCATTCGTTCTAAGTGCCATAGGATTTGGCACTGCTGCACAAACTGAAATTTTACAGCTCCAAGTTGCCAATTGTAGTTGTTGTAGTTGTAGGCTCTCTTTGAAGCATTTTAGTGTAATTGTTAATTAATGTGTGCATGGGGAGATTTCTCGGTGCTGATGTGTGCACAACAGCGCACCGGGAGCCACAGAGAATGAGAGAGAGAGAGAGTGAAAGACAGAGGAGGACACACTTGGGGGCCAGGAAACCAAAATACAGCATTGATTGATTTGCCATACTGGAGTTGAATTTACTCATCGCCTCAATTTGCAAACACACACACACACTAGCACACACGCAAACAGGTTTGCAGTGCAATTTTGTTTCAGTCAAGCAAACGTTATATTAGCTATAGGTTTATAATCACTTTATCATCAAGTTGCAGTGCACAGCACAGCAGAAACTAACACAGAAGAGTTTCCAGCTGCCCAGGTATATACACTATATTTGAGAGGGTTATCTGGGATTAAAAATGCACCAGAGACAAGTTGACAAATGGAAACAGGTATTTGGTAAGGCCTACAGCATTTGCTAAGCAACCATAAGCAGTAATAGCATTTGGTCTCTGATAATTACAATGCTGAGGAATATTTACATGGAGCATTCAAATGAGTTCAGCCACAAATAGTCTTTACAATAATCACTTTCTATGAGTAGCTAGTCAGACATGTTATACAAAGAGTGCGATATGCTATTCAAATTGTTAAATATTCTTCAAACTAATAAACAGATACTGTATACCAATATCTCATACTTATGTTGGTAAGGGTCTTCAACATTCGTCAAACCCTAAGCCGTTTGTTTTTCGTTCCTTTCTTAAGATTTCCGATAGACAAATCACACACACGTAATGCTAATTATGTCTGACAAGTCACAATAAACACCACACTAACTAACTAACTAACTTATGAAGTATTTTCTCGCAAGACATTGTTTATCATATCGATTGGTTTTTGGGCCAAGCCATATTCATTGACTCAGCCCACACACACTCCAGTCTACTCCAATCTACGACGATGTTGCCTCGAATGCTTCTGATTTCACCCATAATTGATAGCTGTGCTGCATATGCAAATTATTAAGCAATAATCAAGTTACATAGTTCCAATAATTAACCTAATTATAAATGCAAATTTTAGGGCAAACAATGCAATGCATGTTGCTTTCCACTCGGCTAAACCAATAAGTCAAATTTAGTTTTTGTTACACTTGCCAGTGTGTATACGTGTGTGTTTGTATGTGTGCCTGGCAACACGCCTGACTAGTAGAAGATGAAAATTTGAATTAATTTCAATTCGAGCTCTGAGATCTTTATGGGTTTGTTGTACTCTGCGCTGGCATTGATTCGCTTTGCGATTTACAACATTATTAAAAAGGTTTTTTATTGGCCTAACAGGTTGTCAAATTCGCCTATTATGTTGATAGATCAATCAGAATACGCTAAATGTGCTAATGAGCACTCACCTGGGCATCGGAGAAAAGAAATACGGTGTGATTTAAATTGAAGCTTGATGCCATCAGTATTTTTTTAAGATCCTCTCGCCAATCCATCATTGTATATGATTTAGAGACCTGAACAGTCATCAGACGACAATCGGCAATGTGCGCAGCCAGACGGCAAGAGCTGCGACGTCCAGAACCACCCATGCCAACCATAAGAATGTTGCCACGTGGCATTTGCAGCACACGGGATACTCTTGAAAGAGGAAGGAGAGAGAGAGATGGATTAAGCATAGTTCACATAACTAAACACAGTTTACTTTACCTGCTCACATGCTCAATGGCAAACCTAAACATAACCAGATCCATGGGTGAACTAGAGAAGGCATTGTAATCTCCTAAATAGTACTTCATTAGCTTCTCCAGTTTCCCATAGCTCTCACATTCATCGTAATACTTCGGTTCAGCATCGGGTTCCATGTAGTTTCCATAGAAAAGATTCCGCAGATCATTATCGCTTAGTTTTTCCCCTGGTTCAATGCGGTCACCAAATGCTGCCTCCAGTTGGAAACGCAAGTAGTTTTTGCACGATTCAACGGCCATGCCTAAGAGACGGTCCCGATCTGTCTGGTCAATCAGGCTACGGCAATAAAAAAAAAGTCAGTGAGATATGCAATGGCAAGAAGTTGCTCATACTTAGGTTTTTTTCCCTTCTATACATACCGGTCATAAAACACACGATAAGTTTCATGAGCCCACAAACGACCAAGCTTCTCCGGATCCGGCATGCGCTTTGCTGGCACCATAACAATGCCTTGAAAGACGCGCGTTATGTCACGCAATGAAAAGGTATAGTGTGATTTGGCTGGAGTTGGTAAAAAGACGCGCATCGCTTCGCGATAGACGTTGACCATTGCCTCGGCTAAGCCCTGCAAGAGACAGACAAACATGCTCATTGTACATAGTATATTGAAATACCTGGACAGTGCAACAACAACAAGCAGACATGGACATTGCCAGTCGAACTTTTGCGAAATGAAGTTATAAAATACGCCATTTTAATTTTATTATTCGCCATCGTCTGGAATTGAGCCAAAAAAAACGGAGCAAGAGAAACCTCTAGAAGAGATTCCCTCGAGAGTGTGTACGCGTTCCTCTTGTATTTGCTGTAGTTGTTGTTGCTGCTGCATATGGATTGTGGGTTGTGTGTGTGGGTTGACTTTTTGTACATACGCGCGACAGCAGAGCCACCTTCTCTGGATAACCCTTGGCAAAGTGCCAATCACCAATTGCAGTGAATATTCGTATGATGGTTGAATCCTCAAAGGAGTCGACAGCCACGACGAACATGTGCCGATAGAGACGCGGAAAGATAAAATTACTGCCGCCCAATGTGCCCATGGCACACATCAGTGTCTGTGTGGGAGAAGAGTAGAAGGAGTCACAAGTTATGGTCAGCTTGCAAGGCGAGCTTCTTTGTTTTTGCTTTCATTTGTTTACCATATCCACCAGTTCAATTTTGGTTGTGTCTATCAGATCAGACCAGTAGCCATGATCCAGCCAGGTGCGTAGCAGTTCCAGTGGAGGTTGTGAACCGTAGGTATCCTTTGAGGGCATGGCCACATCATCACAGAAGATAATGCACTGTAAAGGGAAGAGGATATGTCTATTCTATACTATACAGTTGTTATCTTGAAGCACATACCTTCTTGCCCAGTGATGGCCCGTAGACACCTTTGCGGCGACGATCCAGTTTACTCATTATGGTATCCTGCACCATCTGTGCCGAGGTGCGCGCCGAGAAGTTGATGATATTTATGAGATTGGCAAATTTAGGCATTGCCAATAGGTTACTTGTGATAATCGCACTCTTCCCTGTGCCTGTGGGACCCACGACAAGCATACTCATATTCTTGGCTATACAAAACTCTTGCCAATATGATATGTAACCCGTCTCCTTGGTGGGCACAATTAGTTCACTGATTTGAGCCTCTTCAGGGAAATTGGCGCCAGTTCCTGCATCATCGGATTTCTGCCAAGTCCACCAATTTTCCGCCTCATCAAAGCGATAGTCAAGAAAGACTTGCTTCTCTGGAAACATGTTACCACGATTCAATGAGAAATATTTGGGTTTAGGGAACTCTTCATTGCTGCCATAGATCACCTTACGCAGCAACGTATCAAAGGTGCGTTGACCCGCACCCGTCAGAGCTGAACAATAGGCCCAAGCAAAGCAGAAGAGAAACATTTGCTGAAACCATGTTTGATTAAATGTTTTATGCTTCTCCAGGAAGTGCAAAAAGAACTTGGAGAATATTTGATATTGATAGATTGGCGACAGTTCTAACATTTGCTTGCAACGTGGCAGGAATTCCAATGCAGCGGGCACTAGCCAATTGGTCATATCCTCAAACAGTGTCATATAGATCTCCAGCAATCCTATATTGTTTAGGAGCACATTGCAGAAACTCTTGTGAAAGGTACGCCAACCCAATTGCGATGGTTCCATATAGATCATGCCACAACGTGACACTGTTGCAGGCGAGGCCTGCTCCAGATCGGCGGGTTCAAACATCATATTCATCATTTTTGTCATTTGCATAATTTCACCAGACATCAGGCATAGCTTTTTATTGTCATCCAGCACCGTGTTCAAGTTCTCAATCCAAACAGCATCGACGGGACCATCGAACATAATCCAGGCTCGTTCATTTTTGGGTCCTTGCACCTGTTCACGAAACGACTTGGCCAACACACCATCGGACCATTCATGCGAGACGGGATCAAAACGTCCATAGAGTTGACCCATACTTATTGCCTTGGGATTAATTATACGAAACACAACCGGATATTCCTTGAGCGATGCTTCTTCATCATTTGCCACATTGCGTAGTGACAGCGCGAGCATCTATAAAAGGAATGAACAATTTCATGTGTTTTTCACTTTTTTTATCTTTTCAATTATGTCTTCCACACCATTTAATTGGCTGCTGTTCACTTACCTGATAGGCTGTGGTCTTGCCACCCATGGGCCCGCCCACTATCATCAGACCATGCCGGACCAACATCATCTCGTATATCTGCAATATTTTCTCCAAATACCAAGGTGTTGCCTGTAGATTTCGATCCGACAGATTAATACGCAGCCACTTGAGTATGTCGCTGCGTTCGGGCTGAGGAAAGAAGGAGAAAGGATAAAGTATAAGGGAGAACAGGTGTAAATGAAATATGAAAAATATGCAATGAAATATGCGAGCAAATAAAAGGTTGAATGGACATTTCATTATGCAGAGCAGGCAAGCTGCCTTTGCTGTTCCATTGGGCAACAAATGAGAGATTTATATGATATACAAAGCTTAAAAGGAAATACTCCTGTGTGTATCTCTATCTCGAAGTAGCCACTTTACGTATTGCGATAATCAGTAAAATTAATTTACACCTGCACCATTTATTTTCCCTTTAGCTCATCACTTGCTCTTTGTCAGGGTATATTATAGTTCGATCTGGATAAAAAGAGTCCGACTGTTTTAATGTAATTTTATCAGGGGCAGCATCTCAACCGTTTATCGCTTTAATTTGCTCTCTGTTCTTAACTGCGTCGCTTGCGCCTCATTACACCAGAAATTTATTATGAATTGCGATAGCGATAGTACGCGCAAAAGGACTTACCATGGGCAGTTCTACGCCAGGGAACAGATCCATATAGATGCCAATGAAGAGGGAAATATCCTGTTCGAGGAATTTTGGCAAATTGACATCAACAATGGCGCGCAAAACAATCTCAGGTTCTGGGAGGTCAGCATAAAGGCGACGCAACGATGCGGACGCTAACAGCACGGATTTCACAGCTCGCATACCTGTGCGAAAGAGAGAGAAACGGATGGAGAAGGTAAGGTAAGGTGAGTAAAGGTGTAACTAGCAACGCGGCAGTAGCTTAACAGTTATGCGGCATTTTTGGGTAGAGGGGGGCAGCGCACGCATAACTCAACTACGGTTTGGTCGCAGGCATTTGCCATCGGAGAATGTGGACATGGAGAGAAGAGCTTCATTACAGGCGCCGGTGGAAAATGCGAAAGTTTACAACTGGACAACAGCGGCAGAGCATGCAAACAACAACAACAGCAACAACCTGAACAGAGACAACAATAAGACGAGCAACACAGCAACTAAATGTACAAATAGTTTTTATTATTACTTGGCAAAACAACACGCACACCCGTACATACACACATACACCTACATTGTATGGCCAGTGCGTGTACATATATGTGTGTGTGTGTGTGCGGCATTTGTCTCTCACACACGCAGCACAAAAGAGCGCTGGCAAAACTTGCAAGAAAGTTTTTCAATTTAAACTCAAAATAAGATACTGATCAAATGTACTTTGCACATAAACTTGCACAGCTGCCAGTGCCTGCAATTGCAGCCAATGGCTGGACAGACAGACAGACACGCACAGACATGCACACACACACAGTGCATGCAGACAGAGCAGACATGTTGTAATGTCATATGACATGTTATGTCGTAAAAGCGAGCAATATCTTTGCCTTGAAACAAGAAAGAAAACAAGGAAAGAGAAAACACACACAGATACGTACACACATACACACACAACACAGAGAGATGGAGGGCATATGTGTATGCAGGACACAGGATGCAGTAAAAATGAGAGTGCACAAGTTGAGAAAGAAAGCAGGAAAACTCTTCTAGTTGTTGACTACTTTTGCGCCTTATTAGCAGGTGTATTACAACAAAGACCTGTAAAATAACCAAATACAAGCACCAGATACAGTGAAAGCTGACTAAAGAGGACAAGAGATAAGGGAGTAGTAGTTCAGTATGCTGTAGGTTTAAATACCCTCTACTTTGGAAATATAAAACAAAATGGGACTATCTTCTATGAAGGCAATACGATATTTAACAATCATATAAAAACTATCAATCCCATTCGGCTCGCTTGGACTTAAATGAAAAGTGAGCAAAGTTTAATTAAAATAGCTCTAAAATGGATAGATTCCACTCGCCTGTTGATATTGATACAGAATGGGAAAACTTAATAAGGTTTATAAGGTCTCGACCCCGACTTACCATAATCGTAATGTGACTGCGAAGACAATTGCTCCGAACATAATTTGTAGGCCTGCACAATTTTCTGGCTGAGCACACGTGCCGTTTCGAAGCCATTGGAATACAGTGTAATCTCGCCAATCATAGCATAATCTGGCACCATCATAGCCACCGTACGGAAGAGCACCTTCAAATTGTCCGGCAATTCGGTACGTCCAGCATAGCTGTGTGTTAATGGGGGAAAGAAAAAGAGTAGAAAATATTGATTGATTGAAGGCGATTGTAGCAATCAAATGCATCAAAATGTGCAAGTGCTAATGGCATAAATACTAAACCCCAGAGCAAGAACTCGAGTAGCCCCTTGCCCTCCCCCTAACTCCCGCACACTGCCAGAGCTCTAGCAATATGCGAGATATGAGTGACTGCTTTTGTGCAACGTCTAGCTGCGTGACAAATTGGCAGACCATGCAAAAAGAAACCAAGAGACGACGACGCAAGCTTGGCCAGCACAAAAAGTGCTCTAGCCCAAAAGGATATTAAGACCTTTGCTGAATGGCAGCAGACGGGATGGAACATTGGCAGCAGTGGCAGCCTCAGTTGAGGTCTCAGTTATGACTGCCAATAGACGTTGCGTAAGAGAGGAGAGCAGGAATACAGCAGCAGTAGGGATGCAGCAGTAGCTCTAGCCTAGCCTAGGCCTCTAATATGCATGTTTGTCGCAGCTGTTCCATATGCATGCCAAAGCAATAAATATCCTTCCCCCCGCTTCTCCCCTCTCACGAACCGTATGGGTGGAAAATCTCCAATAACGCAATAACTACCAATATCGTGACCATGCCCCAAAGGCAGCTATGCCATCCTCTTTGGAAACTAATAGCCTCACTAGCCTCACTGCAATACCCCAGACCAGAACAGACCACGCAGCACTGTCACTGACAGTCGTCGTTGTCCCCCCTCGGGGCGAGAAACGTGGCGGGGGGCATGGCATAGACATAGGCCGTGTCGGCTTACAAAGTAACTAAATGCATTTTCAAATGCGCACATCGGACGCGGGAGGCAGTTGGCCGGGAATATAGAATAGCAAAAACAAAAAAAAAAAAAAAGAAAACCCAAAAAAAAATAAGAAAAATATGCGCGTGGAACGCTGCGTGAAACCGCAGCTGCTGCTCCTGTGTGCCTCACCCGGGATTCATGGTTATGAACATGGTGCAAGTTGGATCCAGTTTAAGCATTGTATCCTCGAAAAAGAATTTCACAACCTTGCGCCCAATGGCACGCTGTATGGTCAGAATCTGTTGCGCGACCACCGACAGCACTTCCAGCTCTATGCGATTGAACTCATCGAAGCAGGCCCAGGCTCCCGACTGTGCAAGTCCCTGTAAAGCAAGAGAAAGAGAAAAGAAAACACAGTGAAAAAAGGAGGGAACAAAATATAAGTACATACATATGTATATGGTAAGGTATGGCATGGGGGAAGAGAAAGGGGAATGAAGGTAGGAAAGGGAAAACAGTACAACGCATACAGCAGAGAAATGGCAAAAATAGCAAAAGCAAACAGCAGCATAAACATTATTTTCAGTTTCTCATCGTTCGTTCTGTGCTGTTTCGGTTCGATTTGGTTCTCTGTGTGTGTGTGTGTATATGTGTTGTGTGTAGTTGCCAATGTTGCGATGCTCAACAAACGGCAAAGGCACAAACATTGCAACATGGTTTACAAATGTAGATGACGAAGAGAAGTAAGAGCACCACCAGAAGGACCAGAGTCTCGACTGCTCCTGCTGCTGCTGCCGTTGCCGTTGCCCAAAGGGGTTTCCTTCATGAGTTTCGCCTTCGATAGGGTCAGCGATAGAAACAGCAGCCCCAGCAGCAGCATCAGCTACAGCGCCCTTTGATATGCTTTCTTTTGCATGCTGCAATAAATATGCAGCTTTATGCAACGACTACAGGGGGCAGGCAGAGGCTATTCAGAGCATATGCCAACTGACTGTGCACGCTGAACACAATGAGCAACAGCAGCAGCAGCGAGTCCGACGGGCAGATTGGCAGAAAAGAGTGCACTTTAAAGATAGTTTCTCTCGACCCTTACTTATTATTCAAGCAGGTTAAACTGGCAAAAACGCAAATGAAAGCACAACAAAAAAATAAAAGATGGAATCAGAAACTCTTCAATATTTAGAAAATATCTGAATACATATACGAGTATATATATAAATAAATGAACACGAAACTACGTATGTAAATCGTATTACAAGTTTTCTACAATTTTTATGCTTAGTTATTGAGCTGGCACAGGCATCAACTCTTCAGCTTTTACTCCTTTCTTCTCTTCCCCACTTTCAACAACAACAGTTTGCTGCAGCTGTATCGATGCGCGTGGGTGTGTGTGCGTGTGTGGCAACAACACTCAAAGCTGTTTTACATGCTGTTGCGCGTTCGCACAGAGTTTTTCTGCGCTTTTCTCGCTCTCTCTGTTCACGCTACTGTTCCTATTGTGCAATTAGCACCACTGTGCGTGTGTGTACAGTGTGTACATGTGCCTTGTGTTGTTTGTAGAACTTTGCCTGGGCAAAAAAAAATAGCTTTGCCTTTGCATAGCGCACAGCACGCGGCATTTGGATACTTTGAACTCTATCAAAGTGGTTTGTTGCCGTTGGCAGCTGCAAACCCGCTCGCGCATTGTACCCAGCCACGCCCACAGCCGCCCAATGCAAGCACACATTTTTTTGCCTCTCTGTGTTGTCCTTTTCAAATAGAAATTGAGATGTTTTGGACATTCATTGGATTGGCCTTTTGTTTTTGGCCAAAAACTGTTGCAGCAATAGCAATAGCAGCAGAGACAGAGGCAGAGGCAGCAACTGCAAGCTGCCCCATTGTTGTGGGCATATTTTATGGGCATGGTAGATGCTCCTGCTGCTGCCGCTGCAACATTTTGGCCAGCATATTTGCCAGAAATATCTGGCCAGGCATAAATCGAAATCGAAATAGTTTGAATTGTTTGGCAATTGTAAATTATTTTATTTGTTTGCCAAAATTGTTTCGCCTGACAAACTGCAGACATTTTGCGTATCACAAAATTTACGACTTCCGAAGTGAGCTGAAGGCGTGGGAGGAAGGGAGTGTGGCGAGGGGAAGGTAGAGAAATAATCAGTATAGCAACATGGGAATATCGGCTAACACAGAAACTACTTTCTAAAACTAGACACAGCAATAAAAAGCAATAAAGAAAAAACACAAAATGATTAGCTTAAAGTGAATAAATGGCAATAAATGAACAGAACGTTGGCAACACGCTTCGGCACTAAAACAAATTCATTAATCTAAATCGAAACTCGGAACGTTGAAATGTTCAGTTCGTTTCGGGTTCGAGGGGTTCTTGAGAGTGTCTCTATAGTTGCTATCGCTTCTTTTGTTGTCGTTGTTCCGACGACGACGATGTCGTAGCTTTGCCATTAATTGCAAATCGCATGCAAATTAACGCTCTGCCAGCTCATCTTCTCATCCTCTCTCTGTGTGTGAGGCACCGACAATGCCATCAACCACACAATCCCCAGAAGTGGAGCTTAAAACTATTATGCAATTAGCTGTGCTAGCGAATTAAGCGATTAGAGCCAAAAACACGCATAAATTTCTACTACAACACCCACTTAAGATGTGCGCTGGTGTGTGTGTGTGTGCGTGAGTGGTGTGTGTTTGTAAAAGAGAACGGTTAACGACCTGATAATAAAAATTTGCATAGATGTGTGAGAGAAGTGAGCGCACACACACTCGACAGTGCCCCTCTCTATACTACTTATATGGCTTGGCAGTTGCTCATATAGCCTAGTTCAACTAGTCGCCACGGCGATTACTTTCACAAACTGCCTAATTAGTCAGTCCAGAGAACTGCATAAATTTCAATACTCGACTCGTGGATAAACACATCTGTCTGCCTGCCTGCCTACTCGACTGTCTCTGTACCTAAGGCGACGTTGGCTCCACTGTGTCTGGACACGAGCAACACTAATATATCTGTATCTTTGTTGCTGCCGCGCAGCTGTATCTCTGTATCTGTATCTCTGTATGTACTGAAAGTCATCATTGCTGCGCGTGCCGTTCGTTCGTTGCCTAGGACAGGTTCTTTGCTTGATTAATGTTGTTGACCAACAGTGGGCCATCAATTAGCAGCGCCGCTGCAGACAGCGTGTCGCAATTCTCTAGAACTGTATCCAGAAACCTGTACTCCATCACTCGTGCGCTTACTCACTCACCTTGAAGAACTTGCCCAGCGCTTTGTAGTCCAATCCATCGGAGCAATTGAAGACAACACATTTCTTGGCCACTGCCTTAGCCAAATCCTTGCAGGTTTCCGTTTTGCCAGTACCCGCAGGTCCTTCAGGTGCACCGCCCAAGCATAATTTCAAAGCGCCCATCAAAGTTCTGTCGATGAGATTAAGAGAAAATTGTGTTTACAGTTATACTATATGTTCATATGAGAAGTTGGAAGTTGCACTGGGCCAAAGCATGTTTTTAATATCTATTTTTTTTCATTCCTTTTGCACACTTCTCGAGGTTGCCTTGCCGTTTAAAAAATTGTCATTTATGGGTGTTTTTTGTGCCGGTCATGCAAGGGGACAGCAGTAGCTCCTATACCCTGTACCCATTAAACGATTACGACAAAAAAGGTTTAAAGTAATATATAGAGTTGTTAAAAGGGATGCTATAAAGTGTGTATGTATAAACGGTTATCAACGGGCGGGCTGCAAATATTACAGAGTATTCAAGTGTGTCTGCAGTGAAGTAGTTAAGTTACTAATAATTAAAAGGAATATTCATTGTCTTCAATTGTTAGGAACTACTTATTTGGATCCCTTTGCAGTTTTAACTCTGGAGAACTCTCTCTTATTACCTTTAGCCTAAGCTCTTTCTACAGAGTATTTTAAAATCAACCTCTACGCTTTCCTTTTCATATTTTTCTCTTTTTTTGCTTGCTGTGCAAGTTCATATTTTTATCATATTGGCAGCGCTGCCAGCTTCGCGTACGTTGGTTGTATATTTTTTAGCTTTTCCGGTATAACCAACCATATATACAAATATCTATACTCTCGTTTTTTAACTATGCATGTGGCTGTGTGTGCTGAGGGAGTGTGAGTGTGTGTGTGTGTGAAAAACTGTCCAACATTGATTTATTTGTTTAATATAAAAGTTTTATCGGAAACCCCATTAAAATGTCCTTTCTGCCAGCTTGCCAGCAACGACGGCCTGGCTATGTCCTGCTGCTACTGCTGTGCCATCTTGTTGTCGTTGCTGTTGTGATTATTTGTTGCTTTTGTTGTTGTTTTCGTTTGTCGTGTAGGCAGCTTAAACATCAAAAAGGTTTTCAGCTCTTTTTGCGTATTTTGTGTGAGTGTTCACCAAAAAATGAAAATAAAATTTAAAATAAAATAAATATTTTTCCAATAAACGTTGGCTTTCGTGACTTTTAGAGACGCTCCTGCCGGCTGATGGCTCAACTGCTTTGCAAGTGTATGTCAATTAATACTGCACGTATACGTAATGCGTGAGGGAATGTTTTTGTGTGTGTGAAGGAGTTACACCCACCGGTAGCAGCGATCTGTCAGTGGAGTCACAACCAAGCGTGGTAAATTGCCCAAGTATTCCATGCCGTATTTGATCTCAGTAACCACCATAGCAACACAAACCCAATCGGCATTATCTGTAAACGTAAAATATGCAAGATTAGCAAGATTATCTTTAGTAGAGACCCGCCAAACAACTCACTTTCATCTACTCTCCAATAGTAACGCAATTGCGATACATAATCAAAGTCCTGTATAGAACTCACACGCATATCCGCCAGATACTTAACCACATCACGTGCTGCAAGGATACACACAGACAAGTTCAGAATGTAAAGGGTATAGAGTGCATCGCATCATCTACTTACCATGCACATCCAACACAATCAGCGCCTCGACAGCAATGCGCACTCCTGTCTGCAGATCCGTACGAACAAGACGCACAAGGTCGCTAATTTGAATGTTGGACTTTTCCAGGTATTGGGGTAGCTCCTTCTTTTCGATGGCCTCCTCGACCTGTATAAGATGAAGAGGAATATAAAATGCAGTGCAGAAGGAGAGCAAATAAATGGCAAAATATGATTTTCAATTTCGCAAAAGCGAGAGAAAAATGCGCTCAGCACAGACTCAAAGCTCAAGAGGAAAAATGTCGTTCACAAAGAGCAGCCTGGGGGTGTGACGGGAATGGAATGATTTTGGAGACAGAAGGAGGTCGGTTAGTTGGTTGTTTGCCCCGGCTAATCGCACTGTCAGGGGCAGCAGAGTGACAGCAGGACAGTTGGAACCAACTGCGCAGCGCTACGCGAATACTGGCTGCACCTTTGTGGTCGAGGCATTTGCGGTTATGCAGTGAATTCTCTGTCTGTGGGCTATGTACTCACCTCATAGGTCCAGGCCATGCAGCTAATGCCCAGCACAACTTGACCGGGCCACGAAACCACCCAGGTAATGCGTTCAACGAGTGCGTAGTCCTCCCAAGCTTCTTTCATTTGCTCCAGCACGCTGTCCAGCATAACAAACTCCACTTCCTTTAACCAAATTTCAACCAAGCCCTGTACGAAAATAAAAGAAATATAGGAAAATCGGTAAATGATTCAACAAGAATGAAAACAACAACATACGTTGGCCGCCTGTGGATTGATTTTGCGTACGAGACTAACACGCTCATCTTCATCACTGATCATTTGTGTGATTTCCATGTTATCATCGAAAGTCAATGTGCCAATCTGAAAAGATTAAAATATCAATACCATATTTCACTCATATATAACAAATATATTATGTTTCTTACGCCCTCAAAGCACTTGCGCAAATGTGGCTGCACTCGCATTGGATCCTTTGTCTCCGAGAGTATCTCGAGCAGTTCGTCATTGGACAGAAAGAAGAAACGTGCAAAGAACAAACGTTTCTGTTCCAAATATGTATTTAGACCCTTTTGTACCGTCTCTAGATCTTCAATGGCCTTTACAAAGATTTGATGCATCTCCGGATATTCGGTGGCGGCCATAACGTGCTTATCCTTCTGTACAAACTTCATGATTTTACGCCAAACCTTATCGACAGCCTTAAAATTACGACCCTCCACTGGCATTTGCCGCATAATATCCTCAGAGCTAAAGATGGGTTCCAAATACATCCAAGTAAGCTGCACATTTGTCCAGGCATCAATTATGTTCTGTACAAGCAACAAACGATTCTCCCAGTCATCCGCCTTGGAGCCCAGAGCAACAATGAATGGAGATCGTTTCATTGCCTGTGTGCGCATTATATGGTCATCGAGAAGCGTTTGTATATCATCTACCGAAGCAAGAATATGCGTATCTGAATCGCGATATTGTAGCACTTCAAGCATGACATCTTTCCAATCGTTGTGCATATTTTTCAATCCCAAAGTAAGATCATATTCCTTGCCAGCAGCATTTGCAATCTCCTCCAGTTCTGGCAATATGCGCATTATATCTATATCAATCATTTCCTTAAGCGTAGGGTATAACTTAGGACTGACTTGACGGCCCAGAATATGTGATATTTTATCCCAATGACGCTTCTCCAAACCATGTTGGCAAATCGAGTCCAGTATGGGCAAATAGACCCGGAATTTTTCAATTTTCATGCGACACTGTTCGGCGGCGCGCTTTGCAATTGGATTGTAGGACAGCGTCCGCGTCAGCTTGTGCATAATCTGGAAGAACGAATGGGAAGGAGGGACGAAGTGAGTCAAGTATCAAGATCGTGTTAGTTGTTTTGAGAGAAGTTGGCTTTTTAAAGTCAGCCTTAAATGCGGCTCGCTAGCTAGCTAAGCTTTGAATGCCGGGAAACCATCGAGGTTTGCTTGCCTCTGCTTCACTTCTTTCTTCTTTTTGCCTTGTATTGCTTGCTTTGCTCTGTGTTGTCCCCACTTTGCCGCTTCAGCTGTGCCAAAAAATTCAATTCAACTGCCTTTCGCTTTGAGCTTTGTGCCACTTTTTTCTGTGGATGCAGCCTAATACACCCACCCACACCCACCAGTCGTTTAGCTGCCCAAGTTGCCGCCAAATATGTTGGCATTTTTTTTCTACGTAGCATACTTTTCGGCTGGCAGCATTTTTTCCGGTTCTCTGAACGACCCGGAGGCGGCTTGAGGTGGTTTTTAGTTGCATTTTAGCTGCTACATTGGCTTACGAGAAAGAGAGAGGAGACTTGGCGACACGGGACTGACAAGAACAGACATGCATGGCCAGTGCCAATGGTACTGGAAATGTAAAAGCGAGCAACTGCAACACAGCAGAAGCAACAGAAGCAGAGTTCCGACAACAGCTCAAACTTTGCTGCCACTGTCCACGCGCAGCTTGCAGCTTGCAACTCGCTGCTGCTCGTTTTTATTTCCGCCAGGCAGGCAGCAACAGCAACAGCTACAACAACAGCTACAGCAGGCAATGACAACTTCAACTTCCGATTCCGACTTGTGCAACTACTTACCTTGAACATGGTCTCGATCTCCTCCCGCACACCATCCGCATTAAGGCATTCGAAACGCTCGAACATCCTGGCAAAAGATGTAAATAGAAATATACAAAAGTTGAGTAGAAGAAAGAAGAGGCAGAGAGAGTGTAGGGGACAAAAACGACAGACAGTCGAAAGTTTTTTTGCCAGAGCAACAGCAACAACAACAACCACTACGCAAATCTGGCTATTTTCCGCTGCACTTCAAGTCAACTTTCTGCTGGCATTTGCATTGCGGAGACGCCACCGGCAATGCCAGTGCAAATGCCCAGCAGGTTAGCTCACTGGCACACTGGGCCAGACTCTTGGCACTGACTCCGCCTCCTCCTCCTCCTCCTCCATCTGGCTGGCACTTCAATTTCAAATATTTTGTCATTTGCGACAAGTGCCCAAAGGAGCTAATATCCTTGTTGCCCTTGTCGTTGTTGTTGTTGCCGTTATCACTGTCATTCTCCCTGTTCTTGTCTAAAAATAATTGCAATCGTTTTAAGCGTTGCCATTGCTTACCAAATGAGATAATCCTTTTCGAATTCATACGATGTTTTCCATAGTTTTTCAATTGGATCCATTCTATCGTTGATTTCGGTAAGCAATGGAAAGGGGGTCACATCAATTTGAAGCAATGCCTCCTCCACGTTTATAGCCTTTGCCTCACGACTTAGATTCTGCAAATGCACATTCGAATAACCTGTGATTGCCATTTAGATCCAGTTTTAGATTACTTACCTCAATTGTTGTAAAGAGCACATCTACCGTGTCGACACGTTCCTTAAGCTCCTCCAGCGTTGGGTTATCGCGTATTTCTCGAATGCGAAAACCATCCATAGTACGTTTCTCTTGAATCAGAAGCTTATCAAATAGTACACGTCGCTCACTGGCGGGATAAAAGATTATTATCGTACAAAGAGTAGTCTCGATTTCCCATAAAACTCACCGTAATGCAAACTCCAGATTATCACGCACCACAGACAAACGGGCGGCGCTCAGATCGAGCACCTCCTCCAGCTCACCGGGCAGTATAAATGTGCGGGAATTCAGATGAATTTCATCGCCTGTAGGATGACGACGGACAAATGAGAGATGAAGTGAGTGTACAATGTGTGTGTGTGTGTGTGTGTGTGCATTGTCGTGCATGTTCTTAATTAACTGTGCTTAACTCTTAATTAATTGGCTACGCGCGTTTTTCGGGCAAACTAATTAATTATGTGTGCGAGCATCTTCTTCTGCCGAGTTGATCTACTTTGCCTCTCCCTTCTCTTGCTCTCTGTCAACTCTACTGACAAGCTTTGTCCTTCTGCTGCCTTGCAAATGCGACTTGTATTTGGTGTGACAAAAGCCACACAGACAGTTGGACAGAAATACACGGAGACAGACAGAGAAGTTGCACACATTGTAGCTATTTGAAAGATACACACACTCGACACTTGACGATAAATCGCAATTGTCTGATGTGTATGACACTAGTGTGTATGTGTCTGTGTGAGTTTGTCTGCATTTGTCGGTTGTCAAAGCAACTTTCACACATTCATGAATTTGTTAAGCTCATTAAGTTGCATTTTCGGGGTTTTGGCGTAGCTCAATGTTTGGTGTCTCACCGCAAGTAATTATAAAACCAATTAGTAGACTCAGCTTGTTAGTTGAGGTTAATTATGTTAAGCGCTGCTCGCTCTCTTGCTCTCTCTCTCTCTCCCTACGAAGGATCCCCTGTCGCCCATCACAAAGGCAAACAGTGGAAACTGTCTAAAACAAACTAAAGCTGCTGCTACAGCAGCCATTGTTGCTGTTGCCTGCTACTGCTGCTGCTGCTGCTGCTTCGGCTCCTGGGTGGCACCAACCACTTGGCAGCTGCACAAACAGCTGAAACTTCATACTCTGTGTTACACACATCTCTCTATCCCTCTATCGCCTGCCCTGCACGCTATACAGTCTTCATCACTTACTGGTCAGGTATGCATGTGTCAGCAGGAATACGACACGCTTTAGCACGAGCTTGATATTATCCTTTATGGCGAATATGCGCAACTCACGGCACTCGGCTATGTAGTTCTGCAAAGCGACCACTTCAGGTGTTTCTTCTGGCCGCTCACCGGCTTTCATCGACATCTCCTCAAGCTCCTCACAGATGCTAAAGAAGAGAGAGAAAAAAGGGAAAAAAGTTATCTATTAAGTGGAATTGCCAATGCAGTCAGCGAAAAAGAGGAAAAACTTTAAATGAAATGCACTTGCACTTCATTTGGGAGTTTGAGCCATATGATTATGGATATAAGAAGCAGAGAGGACGGCGGGTACTTACGCGCGATTCTCGTTTATATTGAGTGCTCTGTAAAAATCAATTATGAAATCGTAGATACTCCTCACGTACATGCGCAGCGATTCTTTAACATGGCGATTATCCAACAGGAACAAATTTAACGGTACGAAATCACGCAGATAATAGGTCGTATCGCTGATGGCGTTCAATTTTTTCATTAATTCCTGAACAACCTGTTGTCGAAAGAGAAGAGAGAGAGAGGGAAGGAGATAGAGATATGTATGGTGTGGGATCGAGCGTGTCGTAAATGAATATGCATTTAATAAAAAAAAACAGCTCGCGATACATGTATCAATAAATATACATACATATATGCACTCTATATATATATGTATGAATGTATATGTATACATATGAGCGCATACTTGCATTACATGCATGAAAAAACCGGCAGCAGCAACGTTCGCAGTCGGAAGCAATTTTTATTTTAAATAAATTGCGCAAAAAAGGAGGAAAGAGTGCGAGAATTGTCGGTCGTTTCATAAAACTTAATGAATGTGAACTGTGAAAGCTGCGCGAGGTAAGAATGGGTTAATTGAGAGTTCAGCCCAGTGCATACGGCATTGTTATTGTTGTTGTTGTTGTTGTTAATGTGCAGCTGTCTAACCAAATACGTATTACTACGATGCTTACTACGTGGAAGCAAATGACACGGCAAATTTTGTGCACTCGACAGCAGACGAAAATTTGCAATCGAACGAAAGTTTAATTAACAATTTCAAAACGAATTTTCCACCAGAAAATCAACAACAAACTGACAACAACAAAGGTTAAACCAGGCACATATGTATATAACATATATACGCGTACACACAGTCAGAGATACAGATTGAGAGTAACATAAGGGGGAGTGAGGTGGAGAGTGCAGCAACTTTATATAGTATAGGCTCAGCAGCGCGCTGGCATAACTTGTTCAATTACAGAAATTGCCTGGCAATTTTCCATTAGTCTGTCCCACTGTCTGGTAGACTGTTTCGTCTGTCAGCAGTTTATTAATATTGCATAATGAAATTTTATGTTAATTCTACGCATCATTGCGTATAATCAAATCGAAATAAATAATTAAATTCATTTCAAGGCGAGACGCAACGCAACGCCCAAAGGCATTGTGAGTATGCCAAGGGATGCAATAGTAGTAGACACAGGCAAACACGCACATGCACAAATATATACGCACCGACAAATCCGGCAGAACGGGCTCTGTATAGATCTTCTCAATAATGGGCATTATCATCTTTTGAAACAAGCAGTAATAATACTTGTAAATGGGTTTCAAATACACATTCACTCCATGCCAATTGACCCGAACAATTTCCTCAACTTGGTCGCACAGACTAAGAAAGTCCACATGATCGTCGTCAATATATTGCAAGAATCCATAGGTTTCCCGCACTGTAAATGGAATAATAAAGAGCTCGCAACTTAAAGTGATATAATAAAGATTTGCATTTTACTTACCACCATTCGACATGACAAACTCTAGACGTGGTATCTCGAAACCCACCTTTAAAATTTCCTTAAACATATCCCTGATAATAGCCGGTAGCTCACTCATATACGGATAGATATACAGCTTGTTACTATGTTCCATTTCAAATTGTGCAACGTCATCTACATCTGGTGGCTATGAACAATGTACAATGTTGGCATCAGTTGATTAAATAATGAATTGTAAAAACCACTTACCACTTCCGTATATTGAGGACCTGGTGGAGGTTGAAAGGGATCAGCATCATCAGCATCAAACTCATATACATTATCTTCGGGTCTAATGCCAGGTCCAAAGTCAATTGGTTCATTATCAAAATGTGCGCCAACCACCGAGACAGTAAGAGCCAAAAGCGGCCGACGACGCAACTTGGGATGATGCATATTATACTGATCGAACATATTGCCATCCTTGTAGCCACAGAGAACTTTAAATAGATACGCAAGGCTCTTGTTGATAATACTCTCCAGGTGGCGTGACATCAGTGCATGTATGCATTTAAAGAGTGTATCAGCACGTCCAGAAAACTTGCCCGACATGGGTACAAAGTTCTTCCAACTGTCACGCATAAGATCCATTAAATCTGCACAACGTGGCAGCCAGTCGTTTATCAGTAGCTGTAGAGAATATTTAAGGAAATATGCTATTATCACTTATTTAATTGGATATTTTCCAATTTTACATACATCTCTAACTTGAGCACAGCTATCCTTGACAAAGGTCTGCACTACGTCTGCATCTAAAGGTCGCTGCGTCAACAATATCTTTGAGAGATCAACTATAACCAAATCGCCATAAAGCTGATGCCATAGTAGATTCAACGCCTGCACAGTGGGATGTGTTATCATGAGAACCTCACCAATGCGACTCTTCGCCAGCAGCAAACGTGAACGCCAAGGCACTGGTGGCGTTATTGTCATAACAGGAAAATCAGGCGGCTCTGGTTCCAACTGAAGTCTTTTACGTTCCATATTAGATCTGTGAAACAAATGAATAAATACATATGCATGACTTGGCATCATTTGTAACTTGTGTACTTACTGCAGTAAATATCGCAGAAACGAACGTTTAACATAATAACGAAAATCCTCTTGCAGGTCGATAAGACAAACGATGATGATAATACACATGCCAAGCGGTATTGCCCTTTCACCCACAAAGAGATAATCCATTAATATAACTTCCGGCGGCAGATGAGGCCAATATTTCTGTAACGAGTTGATTAGTCAGTGAATCATGGCAGGTAGCGGAGTTGGCAGGTAAAGTTTTGGCAACAGCTTCAGGCAAAACACTGAACAGGACAGGGAAATGTGGCACATCTTGTTGCTCATTAACTTGGGCTTGCACTGATTTGCCAGTTGATGGCAAGCGCTTGACTTGAACAACGCTTTTCTGTATATATTCAAGCCAAAGTTTCTATAGAGCACACGTCAAAACATCAACACGCGTTTCTCAAGAACCATCTACCCCGAAACCCTCTACTCCCCCGCTATGCTACAACGACCTGTCGACATCCTCACGTTCAGGGAGCGTGTTTAATATGTGCTCGTTGCTGACAAACTTTTGGGGCCAAAACTTCTTGAGCGCGCGCGTTAAGTTTGCTAATAATGTTGACGCTCCCGAGAGTCCTCGATGCATTCATCGTAGAGAGAGTAGTTGTTGGCAACGTGTTGACATGAACTTACCTCTTCCTGCAATATGAATCTATAGGCTTCCATGAGTATTGGATTACGTTGATTGATATGACGAATAGCTTTACGTATCAGTCGAGATGGATATGTGTCCAGTTGCAGCACGGTCATCTGTAATAAAGAGAACTCATTAACTTCAACTCTATATAGTATATCTATCTGTTAATTAGATCTGTAAAATGCAACAGAGTTAACGGCCCACAAGCCATAAAAACCATAATCAAATCGTCACCTTTCACACTCTCAGCTCTTACTCTCTGGTGTTTTCCATCTGTTTTTTCGCAACTAATCACGTTATTCATAACTTTGACCACGCCACAGACAGACGCCCCATAATGTTTATGAGCTATGAATTATATAATTTTTACAAGCACGTTTCCTTTGGCCAGCTTAATTTACTCGCACGCTCACGCACACATATTTACTTTGTATTAAGTTTATTATTATCATTTTTTATGTGTCCGTCTCTGTCAGCTCTCGGACGGACTCGGACACGGATATGGACACGAGAGTAGGCTAATGCCCACCAACGCAAAGGCATAAAAGTTATTTATGTTTGTCGGTGCTCATTTTTGATGTGCTTTTTATGATTCTGACCAGGGAGTCATCAGCAGCAGCATCGACAACACATCACAGCAGTCAAGAGCCAAGAATATATGGCATTTTTTGTTAGCATGTGTTGGTCAGTACACCTGAGTCGTCCCCTCTTTCGATTTGTTGTTATCAATTAAAATTTTCTGTACCATTTACCGTTTTTATCAAACATTTATAACGCTTCTGTATTTTGAAAGTAAACTTTTTCTGAGCTTCATCAAACTTTTTTTGAAATTTAGCCAACAATTTTAGCTTCTGTTCCTCCGGATCCACTGGCTGCAACGGAGCCATATACGGAAAACGACTATGTAAAAGATTTTCATTAGATATAGTTTAGTTTGCTTCCAATTTCTTACTTACGTGGCTTCCATTTTTTTCATACACTGTAAGAACTGTTCGTTCGTGGCAAAATCTCTACGATGAAGACGCTTTTTTCTAAGCGTACAAGGTTTCGGTTTATCAAAAACTATGCTCTGATTAAATAAATTAATAAAAAAGTTGCAAACTGTTTATAATGTCCATGCAACTCACCTCATCATCAGAATTATCATGTGTTTTTTTTACACAAGTTGACTTCGTAGCAGTATAAGCAAGTTTGCCGTGTTCGGTGTTATATTTCGCTTTTTGAATCACAGGTTCTATCATGCCATCAATGATCTTGCCCATGCGCATTAGTTCATTGCGGCATTCTAGGAAATATATAGGATTATTAAAGATAATTATAGAGTTAATATCAAATATGTTGTCAGAGTTTCTTTCTTACCTTGCGGTGTTCTAAACTCATAGTGATCTCCTGCCTTAAAAGGTTTCTTCTTGGCTTCTTTCTTGAGCGTGGTCACTCGTAGATGTCTCGCCTTGGGTGTGTTATAGGCACCGATCAGCTCCGTGGGTGCACCATATTGTCGCCTCAATTGATTTGTCCACAGTGAGGATTTGGTACCGCAGTCAAAGTAAAAGATACGCACACGATTTTGACAGTAAATTTTAAGCAGCTCATTGGTCATTTCATAGACTTCCTGCTCGCTGGGACGTGCTGGAAGATGAGAGGGATCAGTGTTTTATCAAATTTTTAATAATGCTCGCTATGTAAATACAAAGATTTATTTATTACCGCCAGCCATCCATTTGTCAATCCAGGGAAATTGATTACATGCTGCAAGCGAAAATATAAACAAAATAAAAGATGAAAATGAAAATGGTATGACATTTAATATTTGCACATAAACTTGATATGTCTGGAGGAAGGGGCAGTGTACAGGACCTTTGTGTGTCTGCATGAATGTTTGTTGTTTGTATATGTGTGTGTGTTTGCGTGCGTGTTTGCCTGTGTACTCTCATACGCATTTTACATATTTGATTTTCTTGTTATTTTCATTATATTTTTTCTGCGTACACTCTCTCAAAGGCAGCATATGAAATTGTTTTATATAAAAGTCACTGTAGCAAAGTTCGCTTTTAAAATGATTAAACTCAAATTAATTTTCATTTGAATTTCGGATCTATTTCCCAACGGTAATTTTGCCAATGGACCTTGTCCGTGTCCGAGCGATTCCATGTGCCACCGCGCTATCATGATGTTTGTCACATTTTTATGCTAATGTTTATCGGCAACATGCTTTTATGCCCCATATCATACACACATATTGCACATACTTATACAACCTATATATGTAATACACAAATGGGCCACCCTCTGTGTGTTTGTTTGCATTCACATCTATCCATGGCCGATATTAAATATTAAAAAAATATACGGAAAATGAAACATTTTTATCACAGAGCCAGGCGACAAAGTCACCCCGTTTATCCCCCGAATACAAACACGGGTAAAAATTACATATAAAAGATTACATATGCGACTAGTGAATGCACTAACTATTGTAAATATTCCGAATAATAGTATGGATATTAACTATAGAGTTACCTATAACACACTTATTTAAAACACAATGAAAATTGGAAGGTTTTTCTATTAGCTATCTTTATAATTTTTATATTGTGACTTTTACTGTATCAACTTATAAAAATATACTCATTCTTCTAAAAAGCTAGAGTAAAATAAAAATACAATTCTTGCAGCTATCCTCTGCCCTTGGTACCTCTGACCCGGCAGACTCCCAAAGGATATTCAAATAAATGTCATACGCATTTGTTTTTTGGTTATAAAATTTTATGTTTTAAGGATAATGTTTGAAATTTTTATGTTTACAGGTGAGCAATTTTCCAACGAGTTGAAAAGAGTGGGGGAACTGTAGCCCACTATAGATGGGGGAAAAGTGGGATGAGTGTGCATGTTTTCTCATTTAATAAAGTATTAAGTGTTATGTTTTTGTGGTGAAGTTAACGCTGCTGTTGTTGCTGCTGCTTATTGAATTACATAAAATGTTTTTGTTGGACAATTTGTTTCCCCCTCCCTATATAGTTTGCCTAATGCGCAAATGTTGTTCAACACTTCTCAGTCTACTCACCTGTTTTATCAAAATTGAAGGCGTGCTCCTTAGCATCGCGTAGCATTTCAAACTGTTCAGGCATTACAATATCCTCCAGCACTAGTTCCTGCAGGCTATCATCATCACATTCGTCATACTCATCCTTTGTGTTTATCAGATCGTACACATGAAAGTCAAACTCGCGATTACAGCGTCCAACAATTGTATCGGTTTGCATGTGTGCTAAAAATAAATGCAATGAATCAATGGAACTTGAAGAACTTCATGATATACATACAGATCTTTTCCAGCAAGAATTCCTTGATAGGATCTAGTGGTAACTCATCGAAGCCATATGTCAAAGAGAAAAATGGACAATCGTTGAGTTCACGCTTTTCGCTTTTCTTAGCTGGCTCGTAGACGAATAGGGTACGCTTTACATGCAGGGTACGTTTCCTTCGGTATTTCGTATCTTGCAGTCGGGTATCACAGAATGGACGCCTCTCGGCAGCGATCTTCTTTGAGGTCATATCGGGGACACGTATCCAACGATTTCGTTGGTTTTTCGAGGCAGGAGAAAGAAATAAACGAAAATGTTTGGTTTTGATGCTGCTTCTGTTAACGCTGGGTTCTATACTGTTTTTTCTCTGACATTGTTCGCAAGACGAAATACACGTTGGAAAACTGTAATAATAAAAGTTTACAACACGGACATTTGTGTGGCCAACACACAGTGCAGCCGCCGCCAACGCTACCGCCGTTCACTGGATATACGTGAAATGTTTATAAACTAACTTTGGATCAGGGAGGCAATGGCAACAGACGACGACGGGACGGGCAAACAGCGACGGTTGCGCCTGGCAACCAGCAAACAGTCGGCTCATGCTGCCCCTGTCTCTGTTGCCTCACTACTCATATTTCTGCAGCTACACCTGCTAGTGCTTCCTGCGTCAGAGAAGCTTCTGCCTTGCTGGCTTGCAAATGTGGTTATTGGAGTTAGGCTAACAGCCGCTGACGATGAAACGGTTGACGGAGACGAGACATGGCTGACACTCCATCAATAGCCAGCCAGGACGGCTGCTGCCCGGCTCGCCTTACGTTCCACTCAATAATATTAGATATCTCTGTGTGTGTGTAGTGCCAACGGCAACCGGCAGGCAACCAGGCAACAGGCAACTCCAGCCCGGCACAGGCTCCAGCTTCAGCTCCAGCTGCAGCTGCAGGTAAACCGGCATCATTTCTTGAATTGAGCACATTTTTAATAAAGCGCAAGAAATACGAACGACGACTTTATAAAGGTAACGTATATATAGACGTCCCTCCATAGCGATTATTCCTCGCTCTGCTCCTTCTGCTGGGTTTGTGTATTTATTATCCCATCCAAACTGAGGACGAACGCACTCGCACTCATCATTCAACCTGATTATACAAGCATCTACAAAAGGAAACATAATATAATAATAATAAGCCAAACGTGCCACATTGAATAAAATAGGGAGCTTGAAAGAGGATCTTGCAACTTGTTGGAGATTTCCGCATGCAGCAATTACATTGTATTATGAATGTAGATGAATTGGAGCTGTGCAAATATGTTTGAAATTTGAAATCTGAATAAAAATTATGTGTGTTGCATATTGTAAATTAAATACTTTCTCTAGTGAAGTGGGGCATGCAACGCGCGCCTATCTACATGCATTGCACAATTATCACAGCAATTAATTGTGGCAAATTAATTGGAAATTTGATTAATGGTCAAATGCTGTCGGTGCGTTGCGGTGTCCTATTTACCATTTACAAGGCATTCAACTTTGACCAATACTGGGAGTGCAAGTGGAGTGTGGTTTGCCAGTCTGATTGTCTGTGTGTGTATGGGTACGAATGGGTGGTGTGCTGCATACATACCTTCATTTATATGTGTGTGTGTGCCGTGTGCTTAGCCCACTGACAAGTCGTGGGAATGGGACATCCTTCTAAATGCTCGACCAGACTGCTCAACTCCACTGTCACGTGCCTAAGCTGCGCATTGCAATTTGCCGCTCGATGCGGACTTTAGCAGGTGTCACGATGGGAAGGGCGGGGGCTAAACGGGCAATCGGAAACGGCAGCGTTCCGCTGCAGTGCATCCAAAGCCATGCGTGACATATATTTATTAACTTTCAGTGCTATGCGAGCCGTTGGGCGCTTAGAAAATTGTTGCAATTCCATTTGGATGACTGAAAAAGGAACGACAAGAAAAATTGATTTAGCTCATCAATTGTCACAAATAATGATTACTACGCATTTTCACCAGTACCGACGGAGCGTGCATGACACGCATCAAATTGCATTTAGCTTAGTTTGTCATTGGGGTAAACAAAGGGCTGACATTTGCCAGTGATGTGGGCGAGGGGGTTGAAGTTTTGCCGGCGGCATGCCAGTCACGTGACCTCAATGCTAAAAATAGACATGCGTTCGACCATGTGGGCGGCTGGAATGACGATTACAGCCAACAGCCAACGCCAGCAGCAGCGGGAGCAGCAACATCAACATCATTATTAACAAAGTCAACGAGCGACGGCGACGATGGCGGCGGCTTATTGGCAGGCATAATGCGATGGTGCTGTGTCATGCCACACCGGCAGCGCAGTTACTGAACAGCTTTAAGATTAAGTTACAAGTACAAATATGTTTATACCTGATCATTAGAAGTCGAAATTCAAATACTCTTAAAAACTCTAAATACCTCTAAATTAATTTCGCACTTTATTCTTTGCTTTAAAAATAACAACGGTAGATCGCGTTGCATTCGAAACGCAATCGATACTTGTGAAAGCGTCTTCTTATATCGGCTTCACAAAATTAAATATCGAAACTCCTACACAATACATTCAGTTATATCGGCGTGATCTATTTAGATATCGAAGCTCCTACTCAAACTATCGATAACAATCAGTGGGGTAAATAAAACCAAAACAAAACCCAGTTACACTAAAAGTTGTTTACATTGCAGAGCAAACGTCAAAGTTAGTCGGAATTTATTACTAATCTTAGTTGTTAGTGTATGATTACGCCAGTAGACGGACAATGGGTCCATGGAAAACGTTTCCCATATATAATTTTTTTTACTTTTTACTTTATTTGTGCTGTGCATGCAGTGTCGCATTTTGCTCGCGTGATTAATGGCCAACTGCAAAAGACGTCGCGACTTGAAAAATTACACCCAAATAAACGAGAGAGGGGTGGGCGACAGAGGCAGAGGCGGCTATGGTGGCACGTTGTGGACGGCTTTTTAAAACAGCCTGTCACACGTGAGTCGAAGGGGCGCAGATACGGAACGCTTGCTGCCTGCCTGCCTGGCTGGCGGTGTATCATGACTGCAGGATCAACGAGACGACGCACGTAAAAGATGCAACAGGAGACCAAGAGCAAATGCCGTGTGATTTACACGCAACAGTAGCAGCAGGAGCAACAGCAGCATCGGAGTCAGTTGTCTGAAGCGAAGGGTGGCGGGAGGGTTTGTCGTGCAAATTAGGGGTTGACTATGGCACGGGAGCATTGTCGTCGTCGAGACCGGGGCGGCGCGCACACTACTGTCAATTGAAAACGTGCCAACAATTTGCAACGACGATTAATCGTGCGACCAAAGTTACCGTTACAATTGAGGCAGCAGAAGGAGTCGCAGTCTGGCGACATTTGTGCATGCCGAGCGCATTTAGCGTTTTGTTTACGACGTTACGCCAGTTGGCTAAGCTACATTTGACTAATTTGTGTGGGTTTTATTATGCGTAGATATGCCGGCGCCCACGTTAATCCCTCCCAGACGACGACGACAACGACGGTCAACCTTTGCTCACTTGACGGACGACTAATGAGCACTTAATTCCCATTCGCTAATTGGCCTCCGGAATCAAAGGGAGTTGGCACGTAGACTGTCCAACCAAGGGATTACGGAGTATCTTTGATGAGTGTTGTGTCAATGACATATTCCAAATACTCTGTATACACGTACAACAACATACGCAGACAATATATCTCTAATTTGTCAGTCACGGGAAGGAAGGGCACTTGGCGAATTGTGAATATATTGGCAAATTAATACCTTGAATGCAGTAACAGCAGTAAAAAATATTTGTATATTTTATGCATAAAAAATGTATACCATAATCAATTGACAAACAAACAAACACAGACACGGGGGGATCATCATTAAAAGCTTTTGTATGCAATTACATGCTGCATTGGGCAATCATAAATTAGCTTTTGCAAAAGTGTTAAAAAAAAAAGTAAAATAGCAAAAAGAGAAGAAAGTCGGGGAGAAGAAAAAACAAGTCGAAGAACCGATACACTCGATAAAGTACCGAGCTGAATGTATGACAGCGTTTCTTTCACAATGTAATCGATACTGGCCTTATATCGGCATGATTAACATTAAAACCCGTCGGCATCGATCAGTCAGGAAATTAATACCAAACTATTTTCTTTTTAACAAAACATGGTTACACTAAAAAAATAATTACGAACAATTCGTTTTGCTTATGGCAGCTTTATATATTAAAATAACTACACAAAATTATTAAGCCATTAATTCTCGCATATCTTTTGCTTACTTATGTATGATGTGACAAAATATTAACAATACCCTTGGCAAGTGTATGATAAATTAAATTAAAATTAACAAAAGGTATTTTCCTGCAAACAATTTAATGCCCGTAATGAGAATCGACAAGAGAGACGCAACGGACGCGCTCTTGCATCGACGACGACGACGACATTAATAATATACACAAATTTGCAATTGCGCATTGCCGTTTTTTCATTATGCATATTTCATGAAAAAAAAGAAAATAGTGCAAAAAAAATTAATAATAATTCACACATTTATAAGCTGTAAACTGAAAAGTGGAAACTGTATTTATATTTGCTTTAAATGTCAACAATCATCAATGCAAATGCACTGCAAATAGCTCTCGCGTGTGCAATCCGAGCCTCAATTTGTTGATGACTGGATATGTTTTTAAAAATTATAAAATAAAACAAATGCTGCATAAATGAGTGTTTGGTATGTATGTGTGTGTACATAACTAGGGATTCCTCAATCACGCACTTAATTCTGGTTTTTGAATTTTCACCACTCAAAACTTTTGTTATAACTCTTCAGATTTTCGTTTGGAGTAACATTTGTTTATGATTATTGATCAGTTTCCAGCATTCCTTTCTTCATTTAATTAACATTAAATTCACTTAAACTTTTCTAGAAAAGTGCCTTATAATGCAGTATATACTATAACTTTCAAAGCAAAAAGTATGTTCAAGAATATAATTTAATGAATGTTGAGGGGGAAAACTTTAAATGGAGTCAGAGTGCACTGTGTGTGCTACGTACGCATATTTTTGCTTATTTTGACAACATTTTCGACAACAAAACCAGGCAAATATTTGTGCGAATAGCTTGCAGATATACATCAAACTATGTATGTACTCTCCTTCTTGTTGTATGAATCTGTATGTTTGAGGGCGTGCCCATGTGTGCGTGTGTGTGAGGCAACATTTTGCAATGCGTTGCTCAAAATTTTCAACGCTAAATTGTTATGGTTTTGGTCTAGTTGGTCGGACAAGAAGGAACTGATGGAGACTGTCGGGTCGGTCGGTCCGGGTCGGGTCGGTTGGTCTTACGGTCTCTCTTTGGGCTTGAAGCAAAACCTAAATGTTGGTTTGGCAGGCGAGAAGCGTCGTCAAGTTCATTGTAAAGTTTGCCAAAATATGCTTGAAAATATTTACTCATGAGCTTGTTTAGTTAATCCATAAAAACTTGGCATGTGCTCTGTCCGTCTAGAGCCGTCCCTCACTCTCTTTGCCTTTCCCAGAAAAGACAATGCAACATTTAAGAAAATTTAAGCCGCAAGCGACTTAAAAACGAGATGAGTCCTTTTTTGTTGTCTCTCTCCCTCTCTCTCTCTCACTCTGTCTCTTTGGGACGAGTATATGATTTAGTCGAGCCTGCAGTTGTTGTTGTCCAAGGATTTCGGTTTGCCTTTTGGTTATTTTTTTCCATTTGTGGCCCCTGACAAAAGGCCAAACGACAACGAAGTCAGAGACGGAGACGGAGCATTAGCCTGACGACTGGGCCGAAACTAAAGCCTCTGAGATAGATAGACAGGCAAACAATTGCTGCCTTGTATCCTGTTAGCTTTGGCTGCTGCTGCTGCTGCTTTGGCTGCTCTACAAATTAGTTTCTAATACCTTCAAGTCAAACAGTGGAGGCCGACAAACAAACACTCACACACACACACACAGGCGTAAACAAACAGACAGACAAACGGACATCTGGCTATGCCTTTGCCTTGGCCATTGTCTTGTGTGGGTGTTTGGCGTTGCAGCGACACGCCCCCAAGTTGCCACAAGTTAACAGAATCACTTGAGCGTGTTTATGAAATCTCTGTGTCTGTCTGTCTGTGTGTGTGTGTGTGTTTGGGTGTATGTGGGAGTCGGTTTGGTCTCTAATTACAAAAACCCACCCAATTGATTTACAGTAAATTGTATTTTAAATAGTTTCTCTGCAGTTTTGCTTCAAAAATTGATTACAAAGCGCAGATTGTGTGCGCTTCTTTAGTTTTTACTTTTATAGATTACGTAATGATGCGGTTATGCCTTGCTGCCCCCACTAGCCACGCCCCCTTCCACTTGTCTACAGCATGTGGCCCCTTAATGAGCTATTTGATAGCTGAAAGAGTCTCGCACACACTTTTAGCTTCTTATCTTTTAGTTTTTTTGGTGTGAAAACTTTTTAAATTAAATTTTAATTGTTTAAACAGCAGCAAGTTAAGCCAAGCATATTTATAAGTCGATTTATTAAGTTTTTATACGAAATTCGAGTCAAGAGTTATTTTTATAAGTTCATTTATTAAGTTTCCATGCAAAATTTGCTTAATTGTTTCAAGTTAAGTAAAAAGTGTGCGTGAAATTGACTTACAAAGCTTTTCTTCTTAACTCATAAGTACCTTGAAGTTATTTTTAGTGCCAAATACATTTGAATATATTTGCATCATATACATGATTTTATGTAGTCATGTGTAATATTTATACGTTAGTTTATATATAAGTTGTAAGTGCGCGTGAAATTGTTTCGCAAAGCTTTCCTACTCAAGCAACTCGTGAGTAACCCTGAAATAATCCCAGACACCAAATAAATTTGAATATATTTATAACGTACATATGCTTATATACTATATACGCACTTATATATCAACCCATAGCTTTGACAGCCCGCAATAATCAGCTACAAATGACTTGTGGTTATTCCAGCTGCTGCTGCTGCTGCCGAGGGCCGTAAACTAACAGACCTTATGGATAATGCGAGCAAAGCATTTGCATAACATTGGCCAAAAAGAGTTGACATGAGGGGGAAGCTGATAGCGCAGTGAGTGGAGGAAGGGGTGTTCGGCATTTAAATCAAAAAAGTTGGCACAATGAAAGCAGCGGCAACTGCTTTATAAAAGAAAATTATGCAAATTGCTAATAAATTATAGTGAACCGACGAACAAGCGAACATGTAAAATAATAACCAGAACCCGAAGAGAAGAGCATGAATAGTTACGAGAGAACCCTATGCGGAACCTGGAACTGGAGCTGGAGCCCGAGCCGGAGCTGCTGCTGTCGCTGCTGAGCTGGGGGCGAATTGAATTACAAATGTAAGCAGAATGCGCCATGGAACTGTGGCAGGAACTGGGAGAATGGACATAACGGCGCTGTAAAATCATTAAAATAAGAAAGCATGTGCCGCTCTAGGGTATTTGACTGTAAGATACCCTGTAATCGATGTTTGATGACTTTATTATTACTTTACTTGAGCAACTTTAACAATATATTTCGTTTCAGCGCTGATCTATGGAAAATCTGCGAAATACTTCCCTTCAGGCTGTGTGGTTGACTAGGAGTTACCCTGTAGCTATCATGAATAAGCTCAAGAAGTTATTTGATCAACTCTATACTCTACAGATACTACTCACGAATATTTATTGTCATTGTAATCATAAGATAAGATAAGTTTGAATTTGAGTTTAAACTTAAATACAAATTTGCCTGAATGTCATTTTTTACTTTTTATTATTACAGTTTTAATCGTAATCAATCGATTTTCCGTTGGTAGTTTTTCCCTCAAAAAAGTCCCTCTCAATCCTTAACTCTTTGTTCAAGTGATAACCCTTTGTCATAAACCCCTCGCCGCATTCGTCACATTACAGGGTATAATTAAGCGCTGTATGCTTTCAAGAAAAAGGATGTCGTCGCGTCCAGGACATGGACTGGTCGCATTAACTGTCGAAATGGATAATGGCGAAACTTTCTGACATTTATTGTGTTTGTGTCGAATGTTTATTTATGGATTGCATACGCATACATACACTTATTTACATTACAATGGGCATAACTAACGGCTGCAGGATACGCGCTATCCTTGTTTACATAAGCGTATGCGAATGTGTATCTGTGTGTGATGTGTATTTGTTTGGATATGCGTAAGCGTATTAAATTAATGATACTTTCTAGTTCATAAAATTCGTTATGTGGCCATGGTTGGGGTTTGATTTGGAGTCGATGCCGCCGTCGGCGTAGCGTATGAATGTCGAACGTCAAAACACAAATCAAATAATCACATAAATGAGAGCACAAGCAGACACTCACACACACCCTGTATATCGATGTGTGTGTGTGTGTGTGTGTGCTGGTTGTGTTTATTGAATTGTAACAAATTGATTGTCATAAAACATCGTTTATATATATTAGAATGTGTCATTGGGCTGTTCATGCTTCAGTTCAGCCCCGAGAAGATTGTCGAAAACTCTACCAGCTCCCACTCCTACTTCCACTGGAGATTTCACAAGTGGCACTGTGAATGATTGCGATAAAGATGGCAAGCTCGGGGTTGGAGTTAGCATTGTGGATGTGGGGTTAGTCAGGGTGTCCTCTCCACAGCCGCTTTATGACACCCAGCAAACGAGTAGTTGCCGCCTCAACTGACTACAGAGAATTTATGGCTGTTTACGACAGATTGCACACTCCATTTGTTTTGTTTACCACATTCGAGCACTTGACACAGTTCCCGTAAGAACCTTGGCCCAGGACCCTCTCATACTTCCGCTTAATTAGTTGCTCGGTACGGCCGCTTGGGGGCGCCGCTGCTGCCTTAACAGATGTGCAGCTGTCGCAGTGGCACGACATCATATGCATATGATTTGTGAAAAGTTTCAACTGTCCCTCACGCGACAGAGTAGTAGAAGTCAAGGAAAGAAGGCAGCATGGGGGGGGGAGGGTGGAGGAGCCTAGACTGCCGCCAGGCTGCTTGTTTTGCCAAGTTTATGAATTTCATAGCAAAACTTTTTCGGCAACGCATTGTACATGGTATAAAGCGCAAGTTGTAAGCTCTTGTTATACCCTGTAGTTATAAAAACCTCTAAATGGGTTTACTTAAGCTGTGTCAACATACATTGCAGTCAATCTAAGGTAGTTACTAAGGACTTACTAAATTTGATGAGTGATTGCATTTCATTCTGATTAAAACTTTACTGCCTTTCCTTATGTCTATTTTTCAAGTTTACTACCTTTCAATATTATTGAAAACTTTGTCATTTGCTGAGTATCTGCCTAGTCAGCCATTCTCGCTCTCTCTGACTTGTTTTTACTCTTTCCTTCCTTGTAAAAGCGTTGATATCCCGTTTCTTATTGGCAACAGGATTTACTAGCAAGTTATTACCAAGTTTCTTTCTTTGGCCATTAAAGCAATCCCTCGCTTGCTCAATTAGCTGATAATACGTAAGTACGTCGAGCACGTCGTGATATCATCGCTAGTTTGTACAAAACAAAAGAACCAAAAAACTCAAGTCAGAGCTCAACACGAGCCAAACGATCCAACTCACACGAGCCATTCACAAGCGACCTTTCGATACCAAATGAATTTTCGGTTAGTTCATTGAACTATTCGAAAGAAACAAAAAAAACCTATCGACGTAGTACGCAAATTACCGATAACCACTTGGGAGTCCGCAACGAAATCGTTGAGAATGCGCAACTATTAATATATTGCTCGATACGTTTAAACACTTGCTGTCCATTAAGTGTTGAGTAGTTATTATTTTTATTTCGGATACGGATTTGGTGTTTTATTTTTGCATTAAATGTTATTATAGCATCGTGTTGTGTATAGCGACATGTATAGTATTCACATCTTGACCGTGAAACATTCGAACGCACCGAAATGGAATAACGATACCCAAACGAAAGCGAAATAACGCTTTTAGTTCCGCACTCTGCCGTATTCCGAACCGGCTTTGCTCCGAGATGATATCCGCGACTTGGTGGCGCCTCAGACGCACGAGGGGAGCGTGGGAGGGTAGGGCAGGGGGTAGCGGCATGGGTACTTGAGGGCCTAAGTGGCAGCATGTGCGCGCTTTTTCGCTTGCAAATGCTCCGCATGTCTTTAATGACCAGGTAGAGCTCAGCTCAGCTCTCAGCATCTCCATCTCTCTCTCTCTGTTGCTGGGTTAGACTTGTTATTGTTATTGTTGCTGTTTGTTGGGGCAAACAAAGTGTTGGTCATTGTTTGGTTTATTTGTGCGCCCGGCACAGCAAACATTAGAGCGTATAAATATGCCGACAAATTGCGACTATTAATCATTCGACCCATAGATTCCATCGATAATACAATTAGCTTGGAGATCTATACCAATATGGTAGGTAGCACAGGATACACCGGCCAACCAGGATTTATTACTTAGACCCTCGAATTTCATTGCAGAAACTATTCATTGCGTGCATTTTCATTGCCGCAGCGACGGCTGCAGTGATTCCTGTCGAACAAGCCAGGCACCGTCGCGATGTCTCTGAGATCGTGAATGAGTATATCCCGCCACTGGAGGAAGTTGGTGTCGGTGCACCTCTTGAGGATGCCGCCCAAGACTCCGCAGCTGTGGGAGATGATGGTTACCGTTACAAGACCGTGCGTCGCCTGAAGTACCGTCAGCGTCGTGATGTCTCCGAGATCGCCAACGAATACCTGCCCCCTGCAGAGGAGGTTGCTGCTGAAGCCCCCGTTGAAGAAGCCCCCGTTGAGGAAGCCTCTCAGGACTCCGCTGTTCTCGCTGCTGATGGTTACCAATACAAGACTGTCCGTCGTCTGAAGTACCGTCAGCGTCGTGATGTCTCCGAGATCGCCAACGACTACCTGCCCCCTGCAGAGGAAGCCGCTACCGAGGAAGTCGCAGTTGAAGAAGCCCCCGTTGAGGAAGCCTCTCAGGACTCCGCTGTTCTCGCTGCTGATGGTTACCAATACAAGACCGTGCGTCGCCTGAAGTACCGTCAGCGTCGTGATGTCTCCGAGATCGCCAACGACTACCTGCCCCCTGCAGAGGAGGTTGCTGCTGAAGCCCCCGTTGAAGAAGCCCCCGTTGAGGAAGCCTCTCAGGACTCCGCTGTTCTCGCTGCTGATGGATACCAGTACAAGACTGTCCGTCGTCTGAAGTACCGTCAGCGTCGTGATGTCTCCGAGATCGCCAACGACTACCTGCCCCCTGCAGAGGAAGCCGCTACCGAGGAAGTCGCAGTTGAGGAAGCCCCCGTTGAGGAAGCCAGCCAAGACTCCGCTGTTCTTGCTGCTGATGGTTACCAGTACAAGACCGTTCGTCGTCTGAAGTACCGTCAGCGTCGTGATGTCTCCGAGATCGCCAACGAGTACCTGCCCCCTGCAGAGGAGGTTGCTGCTGAAGCCCCCGTTGAAGTAGCCCCCGTTGAGGAAGCCTCTCAGGACTCCGCTGTTCTCGCTGCTGATGGATACCAATACAAGACCGTCCGTCGCCTGAAGTACCGTCAGCGTCGTGATGTTTCGGAGATCGCCAACGAGTACCTGCCCCCTGCAGAGGAGGTTGCTGCTGAAGCCCCCGTTGAAGAAGCCCCCGTTGAGGAAGCCAGCCAGGACTCCGCTGTTCTCGCTGCTGATGGTTACCAATACAAGACTGTCCGTCGCCTGAAGTACCGTCAGCGTCGTGATGTCTCCGAGATCGCCAACGAGTACCTGCCCCCTGCAGAGGAAGCCGCTACCGAGGAAGTCGCAGTTGAGGAAGCCCCCGTTGAGGAAGCCAGCCAAGACTCCGCTGTTCTTGCTGCTGATGGATACCAATACAAAACCGTGCGTCGCCTGAAATACCGTCAGCGTCGTGATGTCTCCGAGATCGCCAACGAGTACCTGCCCCCTGCAGAGGAAGCCGCTACCGAGGAAGTTGCAGTTGAAGAAGCCCCCGTTGAGGAAGCCTCTCAGGACTCCGCTGTTCTCGCTGCTGATGGATACCAATACAAGACCGTCCGTCGCCTGAAGTACCGTCAGCGTCGTGATGTCTCTGAGATCGCCAACGAGTACCTGCCCCCTGCAGAGGAAGCCGCTACTGAGGAAGCCGCCGTTGAAGAAGCCCCCGTTGAGGAAGCCTGCTCAGGACTCCGCTGTTCTCGCTGCTGATGGATACCAATACAAGACCGTCCGTCGCCTGAAGTACCGTCAGCGTCGTGATGTCTCTGAGATCGCCAACGAGTACCTGCCCCCTGCAGAGGAAGCCGCTACCGAGGAAGTCGCAGTTGAGGAAGCCCCCGTTGAGGAAGCCAGCCAAGACTCCGCTGTTCTTGCTGCTGATGGATACCAATACAAGACCGTCCGTCGCCTGAAATACCGTCAGCGTCGTGATGTCTCCGAGATCGCCAACGACTACCTGCCCCCAGCAGAGGAAGCCGCTACCGAGGAAGTCGCAGTTGAAGAAGCCCCCGTTGAGGAAGCCTCTCAGGACTCCGCTGTTCTCGCTGCTGATGGATACCAATACAAGACCGTCCGTCGCCTGAAGTACCGTCAGCGTCGTGATGTTTCGGAGATCGCCAACGAGTACCTGCCCCCTGCAGAGGAGGTTGCTGCTGAAGCCCCCGTTGAAGAAGCCCCCGTTGAGGAAGCCAGCCAGGACTCCGCTGTTCTCGCTGCTGATGGTTACCAATACAAGACTGTCCGTCGTCTGAAGTACCGTCAACGTCGTGATGTCTCCGAGATTGCCAACGAGTACCTTCCCCCATCCGAGGAAGTCGCTGAAGATGCTCCAGTCGAAGAAGTCGCCCAGGACTCTGCTGTTCTCGGCGATGACGGCTACCAATACAAGACTGTCCGTCGCTTGAAGCTGCGTCATCGTCGTGCCTTGTAAGCGCGCAATCTGGTACCTGCCTGTATACGATTAGAACCATTTATCCCTCCCCCACCATACGCTCGTAGGTCGTAAGTAACAATCCTGTTTTTGCCATTATTTAACGATTGAAATCAACAAAATAAATCCAACGAAAATTGTTATAATATACACGCGCCGTGGCACTTTCTTTCTTTGTTCCAACGTTGTGGCCCACCTGTCCGGCTAGCATTAGGCACTCGTGGTGCTGGTGGTGGTGGTGGAGTTCTCGACGTTTTCATAAATTGTATACCTTTTCGCTTAGTTATGACAGCAACAGTTAAGCTCATGGCTCAGCGCACAAGAACGCAATTATCCAAAGACGAAGCCGGCAGAAAGGACTCAACCAGGCTGGGCCACGACCCCGACCCCGGTTCGGTCACCCGGACACCGCACCTTAACCGGAGATGGCTGGAAAGGGAAAGGCAAAGGCAAAAGGGGGAACTTCAGCGAACTCTTACAAATACTTTAAGCTATGCTTTTGAAGATGTTAATCTCATGTCAAGTCCACTTTACACACAACGTTCAAGGGTTTGGCCACTGCAAGAGCAAAAAGCCCCAAACAACAGTACGAACAGGGACAAAGTCCGCCATTGATTTGTGTGTGGCAGTATGTGTGTGTGTGTGTGTCTGCGTGTGTGTGCTTGTGTTGTTTGGTGTTGGCAGAAAAAGTTGTTAAGTTAAAAGGCATTTGAACCGCAGCGCCAAGGATTTCGGTCAGTGCGCCTTTCGGGTCTAACAACTTCCTTTGCACGCGCCCCTAAACGGCTCTCTGGACCCGGACTGCAAACGGTCCGACAACCGGCTGTCCAATCCCTGTACCTCCATTGCCCCTCTTCGTTCATCCGTCTGTCCGTCCGCCCAACTAATAATAATTTATCGATCCCCTAGCTAAAGTAGTCACATACATGGACAGAGAGCCCTAGCTAGCTATGATTTATGGCCAACCAACCAGGAGTAGCTTGTGTTGTGGGCGTGCCGAAAAACAGAGCACAGCACACACACAGCACGAAGGTGCCAGGCAGACGCCAAATTGGTTTAATGTGTGGTTAGACAACTTATTTAACTGTATTTTCAAGTGGTTTGCAGGGACACACACACACATCTCCCTGCTCACTCTCTCTATCTCTCTACTCCTGCTCAGGTGGCTTCGCGGTAGGCAGCGCATATTTTGTTTGTTTCTCGCTTTGCTCACATAAATCATACGATGCCAAAAAAGAAACGGGTTACGGGCTTATTCAAATGTATCGTACGATATAACGAATGTACGAATATTGTGCCCCAGGCTAACCTCTAGAGAAAAGCGACTCACTGCACTTGCAAAAATCAGAGCACGATTGCGCAAATATGAATTGTGAGTGTACTCGTAAATCAACGTTAACTATCAAGTTGACATTACGACATCGTTAAAACAATTATCTGCGCTAAATTATACATGGCCGATCACTTCACAGATCTCAAGAGGGGCAACTATTTTAATGGCCTTGGCCAAAACCGACAAAAAAATATGCGATATTTATGCGAAGTTCAAAGAGGAAATCACATAAAATTTTATGAATTATTTCAAATATTTTCAATTACTGCCAAAAGCCAAAGCGTGCGCGAGGGTCGAGTGTCCGTCCCACGGAGACAGACAAACCGGAGAAGTGAAAGTCACCCCAGTTAGACAAATGGAAGAGCATAAAAAACCACATAAAGAAATTTATGCGCCATTCAAGCGTGGAACATTAACACATCCTCGCTAGGGAGGGGCAGCACCAAGAAGCGTCCGGCATGTTCTCAACTTGACTACATAAACAGCGTCATGAAAATCGTCTGGCATTATTTTCGAATGATGTTGAAGATTTTATACTCTCTATAGCACTTTGTTGGTTATCTTGATAGCGAAAAAAGTTTACCAAACTGTCAATAAAACATAAAGTATGAACATTTAGTGCGTTATTCAAAAAGCGATCATATTTAGCTAAGTTCGGGCTAGAAATAGGCTGCAGCTGTATGTGTTAAGATGCCATAAATATAGTCTGGTATTATTTGCTGAAATTGTTGTAGGTTTTATAGACTGCGAACTACTTTGTTTTATATATGAAAGTGAAAAACTTAACAGACACAAAAACAAAGAACTTTTTATATTGAAATCTTCTGGGTTCAGTTAAAAAACAAAGTATTTTTAAATTAGTTAATATAGCAACATTTAGATTATATTTATGTGCTTTAACTTTCCAGATTATTCCCAAAATTTAATATAGGTGTGTGGAATTATGTTAAGATTTATATATTTCATTTAATTTTACAATTTTACATACCTTCTTGTGGCGCGTCGCTTTCTTAGTGGTGGGTGTTCTAGCTCTATTGCAGCTGATCTGTCATCGACTTAGTTATCGATAGGCGGAACTTGTTCGCGATGTATCGTGATTGCCACGTTTTTTTTATATCTTAGTACGTATGTACATCGTTTAGTTCCCCAGTTTATTCCTCAAACTTATAACACCCTCAGTTAGGGTATTAATACTTATAACACTCGTAATGTGCTGCGTGTACCAACTGCTTTCATATTTAGCTTGATTAAAATTCAAGAGGTCCAAGTTCAAAAACTCAAGTTGTGCGTTGTCTGTTTTCCAGTTTTTTCTCATAGTTCTCTTTGTTGTTGTTTTGCTGCCATAATTTAGCATTTATGGCGCCATTATCTGAATGCCGAATACCAACGAGGGTGATCTAATAAGCATCCCTTCCCCTGCAAGAAACAGGACTTTCTCGTCTCGTACTTACTTGCAATTTGGGGCACCCCAAAATCAATTTTGACCAGCTCAGCTCGCTGATTAGCTATCTCTATCGCACATGCAAATAAAAGTAGAAAAATAAGAAGAAAAGGAAAGATGCTGCTGATGCTGCAACGGATGCGCCTTGCGCTATTTTTGGCAGCATTACTAAGTAAGCTCCGGACATGCACAGGACGTGGATGTGTGTGTGTGCAGCAGGGGAGAACGGAGGCAACTTTACGGGGCCACAATATAATTTATTCAATGCCATTTGGCGTTGTGGCATGGTGGCGTCGTGGCGGGGGCTGGCCGCACATGACAAGAGCAATTGACATTTTTGTGACTTTTTCAAAAACTATAAAATGTGCAGCTCGCCCGCACATGGCCACAACAGAAAACCGGCCAAGGCGTAATGATGACCGCCCATAACGACCACAGTGAAATGTAGGAAGGGAGCAGAGGAGAGGAGTGGGGCAGGAAGAAAGGGGGCATAAAAGTATTTCACATGAAACTGTTGTTGTTGCTCGACGAAATAATAAAGTTGTGCTTGATTATGTTTGTGTTGGTATTGTGACTGTCTCTGACTGCCTGTCCCCATGTGCATGTGTGTGTGTGTGTGTGTGTGTTTGCAAGGAGTAAATACCAACGACAACAACTAAACTAAAATTGTCAGTGCGCCATATACGTAACAGGACTTACAGCACATTACATATCCCAGGCAGGACTACGACGACGGCGACGTTGACGCTGTGTCAGCGACGCCCAGTCTTTTGTGGCACCTCCCCACCTCCTCTCTCTCCCTCTCGTACTGCCCTCCCCATGCAGCATTTGTGACAAGGAGCCACAGAGCAGAGCAACAGAGCCGTATGCCGGATATCCTTTTTGACATGTCATTAAATTTTATACACACAATAATTTTTCACAATTTGCTTTATGGCCACTTTTAAGAGTCTGTCCGATGTGTGTGCACTGAATATTATATATACGCTATATGATATAAAGTGTGGCAAAACAAACAACAACAACAACAAGATGAGGGAGTAGAACAAGTGGAATTTCTTATGGCATGTAGGAGGGAAGGAACAGGGATTGAACTAGCTCTCAATTGCTGCCTATTATGACATAGATATACAATTATAGTATCATTCTTGATGCTTCATATAACAATTAATATGTGCTCAATTAGACTTGGAGTGAGGAATCGCCAATTAGCAATAGACCCCATTCTAGGCCCACTTAAAGTCCCTCCCCTTATGCCATATCTCATTGCTAATCAGCTTAAGTATTCCGATTCGATTTGATACTGTTTAACCAACAGACCACAATATGATTATTGCGCCAGAGTTTGCACATAAAAACTAAAAGCTTTGGCCCCCCAAAACAGAAATACACAAATCGGGAAAGCAAAGGAAGGGGAAGGAGTGGAAAGGGAAACAACGAGGGAGTTTAGCATACTATATAATTTTACGGTCATTAAATATTATTTCAAAATCGAAGCTAAACAGACAGACACAGAAAGAGAAACAGCGAAAGGGAGAGAGAAAGGACTTAAGCCTTTGTTTGTTTGTTTGTCCTGTGCCCGTTGCTGTTGAATTGGGGGAAATTACACGTTTTATTATGATACAGTCCGACTGCAGTCTGTGTTCTGTCCCCGCCCCGCCCCGACCCGTGCCGCCCACAACTTGTATGGTTTACAAGCGAATTGGCATTATGTGGCATTAGAGAAAACCAAACCGAGACAGAGCGATACCGAGACCGAGACAGCAGTAGTAGCAAATCGAAGCTGTGGCAAGAAGTTCAAGCTGGAGCCAAGAGCAAATCGTCCTTCAGCATGCAAAGTGAACTTGAAAAGGCTTCGTCGATGCGGCGACACGCCACACAAAAAGCTAGTCAATGATACGAATGTGCCACATGAAGCGGTTGATATATGTACGACCCCGAGTATGTGACCCCCAGCTCTCGCTCTCCCCTCTTTACTCTCTGCGTTTGCAAAGTGCTAGTGAAGCTGCAGCAAGGAGTACGTAGCAGGACCAGGCTTAGGACTACGTATCACATGTAGTTGTAAACCAGAGCCAAGTCACTCTCTCTCTCTGGCAATAAAGGAAATCTTCTTACAAAACATTCGCTTAAGTTTATTCAAACAAACTTAGATAACACACACACACAGGCACACACACTCTAAGAGTTGGCGAGGGGAGTGTGGTGCACATACTCGAGGGCACTTCCTGCTTGTCGCTGTGGCTGTGGCAGAGACAAAGACGCCTCAATCAGTCAAGCGGAATAAGCAGCGCCGCACGAGCAGGCGAAGAACTTTTCCATCTAGAGAGAACCCACCTAGAGCGAGGAGAGACGACGAGCGGCCACCTCTTCTTCCAATTACAATGTCTTTTGTTTTATACTATATTTGACTCTTCAGCCGTGGGTAAACTTAACCTCCTCACTCCTCACTCATTTCGTTGGCCATTTTGTGTTTTGCTACGTTTGCTTGGATTAAATGTATGACCGAGAGGAGCCAGTTCAAAACCATGATTACACTTCAATCTATTCTTTCTCTCTGACAGTGGCCATTTTGTTTTATGTCTCTGGGTGTCCCTGTGTGTGTGTGTGTGTTGTTGCGTGGGTAAAATGAGCAAAAAAACGGTTTTGTGTTGAAGAAAAATGCGTTTCAAAGAGATATAAAATGTTAACATGACCGAAAGACTATGGCAAAGTCCGCCCCAACCTCCAATTGGATATAAAACATTGAATTTAATCAAAAAGGATTTAGCTCTGCAAGGGTGTGTGTGTGTGTGGGTACGTGTGTGTGTTTGTGGCTGAGCTGAGCAATGGGTTACTTTGCCTTGACCTTGCCGCCTTGCCGAGACATTCCGCGCCACGTGCCTGACTCCGCTAGTGGCTATAAAAATAACGAAATGCTATTTGGACTATGTTTACAGCTCTCTCTCTGTGTGTGTGTGTGTGTTTGTAGTGGTAAAATATGGTTGTGCAGTGACATTATTTGGCAGTTATTTTGGCTGTAAAGCAAAGTAGGAGACACATAGATTGAATCATCAGTCGTTTAAATGGCTTCATTTAGTGTAGGAGTGAGGGGAGAAGGGAGCAAAGCATCCAGCTTTATTAATGAGTAATAAACTGCATTTATTTGTATGTTTTAAGAGGGGTAAACGCACAAACAACTCTTTCGAATAAACTTCAAAATTCACTTGACCGTAAATTTGCCTTGCAGCGCAGCTTAAAAAGCATTGCATATTTTAGGGTGTCAACGAAAACCGTGTTGGCTCGCAGTTGCTGCGTCGGCAGCCATTTTGAAAGGTGGCGGCGAAAAAACATTTCAAGTAATTTGCAGCCAATGCATAATTAAGTTATTGTCAGAACAACAACAACAAGAAGGAGTAAAAGCTAACAAAATTATCTAAGCGTCGAGCGGAAGCGGCCGTCGGCAACAGAGTGAGGAGGGGGGAGGAGGGGGAGCATGCAGAGGACGCAGCACAGCCAACCAAGCGACAACCAACCAGTTGCAAGTCAGTCTGTCCGTGTCGGGCCAACCACCACGGCGTGGCAATGCGTGCACCAAAATCTGACTACGTCCAGAAGGACAGACGCCAGACGCGTCGCTCTCTCTCTCTCTCTGTCCGGGAACGACACTCTGACTCTGACTCGAATTGTGGAATTATATTTCCTATGGGCGGTGTTTTGAGACCCGCCTCCTGCACACAGAACTGCCGGCGATTGCTCAGACGGTATAATTTGTAATCACGTTGAGTGCAGGCAGAGGCAGCAGCAGCAGCAGTGGCAGAGGCAGAGGCAGCAGCAGCTCTTTCCCAAAAAGGGGGTTGTCCGGCTGAACCTGCCCCCCTGCTCCCCTGCTGCTGCCTGCTGCGGCTTCGGCAAGTGGTTGTTGACTGCCTGATGCTTAGCAAGGTCTTAGCTGTTATTACGCTCATGTGTCACTTTTACAGTCCTGCCACACCATATGCGTCTCCTCTGCATGAGCTCTCTTTACCTCTCTCTCTTTCTCTTTACATGTCTCTCTCTCGTCTCGTCTCCCTCTGCACTGTTCATATTTTATTCAGCATCTGCCTGTTCTAGTGGATTTCCAGCTGTTGCTGTCTCACTCACACACACTCTCTCATTCTCTAGCTCTACATGTCACTCAGTTGCTCTCTCTCTTTCTCTCTTTGGGGTTTTTTATGGTGTCTGCAGACATTTTGCCAAGTTAATCTCCGGTTTGTTTTTCTGATAATGGGTTTGTCAACGCTACTTTGTAAGGTCCTTAATTTGAGTATGAGTTCATCTCTCAGCCTGGCTGCCAGTGTGTGTGTGCTTGTGTGTGGGGTGTATCTGTCTCTCTCTCTTTTCATAGTGCAATTGTAGTTGTGCTGCTTTCATAAGTCCGTCCAGCCTGTCAGCTTTGTGCTGCCTTCAGTTGCACTCAAAACCTCATAGAAAAAAATGTTTTATTTCCTGGGCAACGACTGAAGAATATCCTGTAAAAGACAAGGGAGAATTAGGTATTGTTGGGAATCATTTTATAACAATTTCAATTTTTAATTATGATAATATAAAAATAAAATGAATATTGCTATGATCCCCTGTGCTCTTATTTAAGGCAATATAAAACGAATGACAACATAAATATGTATGTATATAAAATAAATATTTTTAGTATTAATTTTCAAATTTTTACCTAAGTGATTGAGTCTCCTAGTCTCTAATTGACACTAAATAAACATAAAGAACAAATTTAAGTGAGACCATAGTCAATGCACTATCGTAGTTTAAAACACTCAATTATCGATAGTTCTATCGACAACTTTTGCGATAGGGAAAGTGTTGGAATACGAAATAAGTGAAAGTGAGTGTCACTATTGATAAGATTTAAATAAAATTAAAAATTACGTTAAAAGAATAAATTAATATCCACCCGATAGCTGTACAGTATAAATATATGTAAATTATAACCTTATAACGACTGTCAGTTGCTGTGCCTTGCATGCATATCTTATTATAGTCATTGCAATTTCAATTATCGTTTCCTTTTTTTTTCTCTGTGCACCCTCTTTATGTCTGACTTGCCAGCCCTCTTCATTTCGCAGCAATGACATTAAAATGGTGTTGCTGCCAACCCGGCCACGCCCACAAATTTAAGAAAGTACACGCCCTGAAATTAATCAAGCTGCTGTTGTAATTTTTAGCCAGGGTGGCCGCACAGGGTGCCCTTTTGGGCTGCTGTTGCGTGCCTCGATATGTTGCACTGACCGACGGAAGGACGCGCCACCTGCCCGACGCACGCATGGGCGGTGCATGGTACGTGACATCTGAGGAACCAGTTGGAAAGAGGGAGCAGGGAATTGGGAACTGGCAACTGCTTGAACTGCTCTCCACGCTTGGGTCATGTGCGTCATGTGTTTGCACTTGGCCTCGTTGAAGCTGACTTTGACAAGCTCAATTAGAGATGGACACGCCATTTTGGGGCGCGCTGCTGTGCCACGAGGAGGTGGATCAGTCAGTGAAAGGGAACAATAACAAATAAAAACCCGTTAAATTAATTGCAGTTTTAAGCAGATTGCAAGTTGTTAAACCAGCCAGGCAGCCCAGCCAGACATGCATTGAGCTGCGGGGCCAACAACAAAGCGTGCGTTAATAGCTTCAGTTTAAGCTGGTGCCGGTGCTTCTGCTGGGTGCCAAACCTCATGCCAGATGTTTGCCGCATCAGCTTGGCAACGTTGACTTCAATTGCACGCACAGTCAAAGTGGGAGTTGGGCTGGGAAGTTGCTGCCACCACCCACACGTTGCACTTAAGATGATAATCATGTTTACGTGGCGCAAGTTAAATTGCTAACGTAATGGACTAACAGCAGGTGAGGTGGTGAACAGGTAAGCAGCAGCAGGTGAGCTCCAGCAGCAACAGCAGTTGCCATGGCTGCTCATGCAGTTCATGCGTGCCCTGCTCTGCCCTGTGCTGGCTGTCAGCGGCACATTTCGGTTAGCTGACGAGGCTCCTCCTGCTCCGACTGCTGCTCCAGCTCGTGTTCCTTCTCATGCACCTGTTCCTGCTTCAGCTCCTCCTCCTCGTGCTGCTCTGGCTTGCAAGTGGCCAACAAGGCTGGCAAAAACCATTTATTTGGACCGGACCGGAATCGAAAGAGAGCGAGAGGGAGAGACTGCGTGCTCTGCGGAAGGTTTGAGTAGATCTTGTGTGTGGTGTGCGCTTCATTGGACAACTGAATATGCAAATTGAATTGAGCGTATTATCGACGAAAGCAGCGACGACGACGACGCTACTGTTCTGGCAACTGCAGGTAAGCAGAAGCAGCAACTGGCTCTGCTCAGGTCGAGCTCGCTTGGCTCGGGATTGGGTCGTCGCATCAACATCAACATAATCGCTCAAGCCCAGGGCTTTGCATGGGATTTCGTGATGTGGGCGGGGCAACTGATTGGACGTGCCGGAGAGCGCCTCGTTCAAGATGGCAGCGATGGCAAATGGTGCACAAAATTAAAATTTTAATAGCCAGCAGTGGCAGGAGCAGCAGCTGACGCTTCTGTTTGACTTTGGCGCAAACAATGGGCCCAAGCAGCCAAGGAGGAGCTAAGCATGAAAGCCAAGAGTGGAGGGATCAATAATGCTGTTGCTGGAATACAAAGAGCTGCTCAAAAATCATTGCATTCTTCGGCTTGCACATGAATACCGCAAGCGTTGCTGATATGTAAGTTAAATATTGAATTGGAATTAATTACTGTAATGTGGCATACCATGTACATTCAAATTTAATTTAATTATAGCTCACATAATATTATACTGTTGGGATTAATCATACAAGTTTTATCATAGTTACGTGAGATGCAATTTAAATAACATCCATTTTTGTACCGTCTGCAAATTTTTATATATTTAATTCAATTAATAGAATTTCCATTGCTAGTATTTTCTTCATTAACTAACAATCGATAGATACTCTCTTTTGAATTATCTACCCGATACATTGTTGCTAAATAGCGATCGTTCTTCTCAGCAATGGTATTCTATATTTCAAATGTTAGTATTTTTCCCTAGTAGACTTTCGATAGCTTGAGCAGTGTTTGAAAATAGTTATTACAACGCGAAATTACTGCACTGTGTAGTAGAACAATAATTCGAAGTACAATACTCGTACATAGAAAGTACAGAGTTGCTAACAGCTAATTTAGCTTTAAACTTTTGAGTAACTTATTAAATAAATAAATAAATTGAATTGTAGTTGCAGTTGTTGAGCTGTCGAGTTTGTTTTAAGTTACTGCATATTTTGCGGCGGCAGCTGCTAAATTAACTTAGTGCGCTCGCACTCTCACTCGTTCGCTCGCTCTCCCGCTCACTCGTTCGGTCTCTCTCCCGCTCACTCTTTCGCTCTCTGGTTTTATTCTCATGGTAATTCCATTTCTCTCTCTCTCTCTCTGGTGCCGTTGATTGTTGATTGACGCACGTAAACAAAAAGTGCGCTAAGTGCCACAGGCATGGAACCTACACTTCACTCATTCATTTATACATATAGTATACCCTATATTTACCGCGTATATATTCGCTCTCCGGTACTGAAACCGCACTGGCCGCTGCCAGTCAACGCCGAGCGCTGCGCCCGAGCGGCCGCGATACAAATTCAGTCAACAAAAGAGAAAGACAACAACACAAAAAAAAACGCGAGAAAGAAAGAGGGAGAGAGAGAGAAAAAGTTTTTGTGTTTTTGTTGTCCGTGTTGTTTCGTCGTACAAAAATTATAAAATTAGCGCTATGTAAAACGCGGCAAAAAGTGTTTAAATTGGACAACTGCGCGGCAGGCACAGTGGTTGTCGTTCGTCATTGTTGCAGCAGCACGGAAAGAAAAAACCTGTGGCATCATGACGACAACAACAACGACGACGACATCACAAACAACTACATTGTTTCCAGCCCCACCCCCACTTGGTCCGCCAAACGCCAACTCCGTGACAGTGTCTACAGTTAATGGTACTACTAGCGCCGTGCAACAACAACGTCGTCATCTGCTGCACAGTGTCGAAAGCTTGCGCGGTCGCGTACGTCAAGTGCTAAAATGTGTTATTAATTTGCACATCGAATTTTTGGTAATTGAAAAAAAGAGCTTAAAAAGCATTTGACATACAATCGGTAATATCGTGTCGAATGTCGAGTGCATAATTCATGAAACACGACGACAGTGAATGCGGGAGAGAGAGAGCGAAAAGGGGGACAGTGGAGGAATAACGGCATTTGTAGTTGAAAGCTCTCACGACAGCTGATATGACGAGCACGACAGACAATTGAACTCTTTTTTTGTTGCTTTTAGCCCGTAGATACTTGAATTCCCTATCTGTACTTGGGTATTCAACAGACTTCGTATTCAATAGACCCCTATAATAATGTTATGCAAGTATCTCTTGAGTATTTTAATAAAACTCCAGGAAACGAAGTACAGTGATAGAGATAGTGACCCAAATTTTGTGTTATCTATATTAGCTGAATCATCGTATATTTAATACATTTTAGTAATATTCCTAGGCGGTCGAAAAGATATCTACATACTGGAAATGGTGTGCATGGAGAAAAAGCCTTAAATATCTCAATGTTTTTGCTATCAACTGTATTTCTGCATATTATATATTATTATTTGTATTTATTTTATAAACCAAAAGGGTATCTCCCAGCTGAGTGCTTTTTTCTGTTATCTGTATGAACTGCATCATCGTATACACACATAATATATTTTCATTATATCATGTATTTACATAATATTTCTTAACCATCAAAAGGGTATCAGTCAGTTGGGAACGTAGTACCTGCCCTGAATTTCATGCATTATCGCAGTGAACTGAATTCCTGAACATTTTATGTCTACAGTTATTATTTTTATTTTTTATTGCTGTTATTGTTTTATTTCACAATCAAAAGGGTATCTCCCGGCTAAGTGTTTTTATTTTCTTTTCTTTTTTACTGTTTTCACTTAGCGCTGTTATCAGTCTTTCCACTCTAGTTATCAGCCTCGTCTGTTGTTATCATCAAATGCATCGGGGCCCCTTCCACCTCCCACGCAGAGAAGAGAACAGAGCCCACTGTGCCTATGCTTGGGTAATGTTAGTTGGGAGGGGTCGCTTCTTTCTCGCCTTTGCAAGTCTCTGCATGTCCGTTAACAGTTGCGACACAGATTTCGAACATGTTAATGCAATTATAGCGTGCTATTGGGGGCGAACTGTGCCATATTATACCCTACTATACTATATAGTGGCACAGGTGTTTACATTGATTACAAATCGGGGCTACTACGGGATGGCACAGAAAAGTGCTAAAGTGCTCTCTTTTTTTAGACTTTTTAATCTAATCTAACATTCAATTGACCCCACTGTACCTGTGCGGGGGCGGGTCAAATGCTGCGCTGACATGCACTCTGACATGAGCTTTGTTTGCGTGGCTCAAAGCGTTTGCTAATTGACTGCTAATGTGAGGCAGAAGGGGCGTGGCAGGTAGGGTGGAGGGAGGTAAAAGAACCACGTTATAGTATAATTTTTTAGCTGCAATTCGAGACTTTAACGTCGACTGCACACGGCAATGTTAACGGTGTTTGTTCAGTAAGGTGGGACGGGGTGGGCGACTGAGGGCTATCAATGGGCGTAACGCTGACTGTGTCATTTGACACTCGAGAGCCAGAGCACCTTAGTAAATCGAGCAAACTAAGCGATTTTAAGGCTTATCCAATTTCCATTCACAGGTGCTCGAGTCCAATGTCGCCGCCCTGCTGGACGAGGTGAGATCTCTGAATGATGACTATGCGGAAGTGCAGCGTCTGGATCGATTGATTGATACTTTACGTGAATACGGCGGACCCACGATCTATCATGAATGGCCATATCCTTTGATATTCAAGGGCACAATTGATGAAGCACACGTTGCACAAATACTCAACACAATCGATCAACGCGATGAGCAAACGATAAACAATCTAAACATGACCAGATCAAAACGATTACTGCGCCTGAAAGCAAAAAAAACAAACGGCAGCATTGTCAGCTGATACGTGCATGTATTTGTGTGTCTTATTTTAATTTTAGTTTTTACCTCAGTTATTTATATACATTTGCCACCTGCCTTGTCCTGTGTTGTTTTTTAATACTTAAGTAAAATACCAAAAATATATTTAAAATACTTATCGAAAATATAATATACTTAAACCAATTATCGAACAGCTTCTGTTATTGGTCGTTGTGGTTAGTCGGCAGACTTTGTTATCGAACCCCCGCCATACACTCTTTTTCTGTCTCTGTCTCACCTGTGCTGTTTTGCAATACTTAAGTGACATACCAAAAATATACTTCGAGTAATTATCGGAAAGTGTGTAATTATCGAACGGCTTCTGTTGTTGGCCGCTGCGGTTAGTCGGTAAACTTTGTTATCGATACTCCCACCTCACACTCACTCTCTTCCCCTCCGTCTTTGTCTCACCTGAACAACCACAAGCATCACATTGTGGCAATGTCAGCGTTGATTTTGACACGAGACTCTGTTGCGGCCGAGATTGAGCTGTATGGGGCGAGATTCTTTGCAGGCGCAACAAGTCACCGCATCTAATTAAAATGGTCTCAAACGCAGGTGCCTTTGTGTTGCAAAGGCAAAAGTGAAAACAATAAGTGTTGTTGTTGTTGATGGAGTTGCTGTTGTTGTTGTGGCTCTGGTTATTAATTATGAATAAAGCCGGAAAAATACAATGTGCCAGGCTGTGCAAGTATGCGTGCATGTGTGTGTGTGTATGTTTCTGTTTGCTGTAAATTATTCATAACGGTATTATCAGCTTTTACTGTGCGCTGCCAGGCTGATTAAATTGCTCAGCCAGGCACGCGCTGGGGCCAAGCAGGAGCTAATGATGACACACAGCTCACACACACACACACACCATAGATAATGTTCTGTTTGTCTGCAATTTTTCTGCTCTTTGCTGTGCGCGCAATTTATCAACTCGTTGTGTGAAGGTGTCTGTGTGTCTCTTTCTTTCTGTGTGTGTGTGTGTGTGTGGTGGTCAGGGACAATTGTAGCAGAGCGCTATAATTATTAAAAAATAAACAAACAACAACAACAATTGAGATAATGAGCGCCAGAGCGAGCGAAGACAAGAGCGAAAAGCGAAAGTGAAAATGTCGCCAAGGTTGACAGACGCGTTGACAAAGAGCGCAAGGGACAACAGGGAAGAGAGTGAGTGTGAGAGAGAGCGGGACAACCGGTTGAGCTGCTGGGCTGCAGGTTGTTGTTGTTTTTTTTTCCTCCTTATCTAGAAACGGCAACATTTCAACCAACAACACACTGGGGGAGGGAGGCAGGCGCTTTTAACCATGCAAAAGTCTGCAAAATTAATGGCCCAAAAGGATGTCAACAACAGCAACAATTGAAACAACAACAAGGAAACGAGCAAATGGCGCACACCAGCATTGGTTAACCTCAAAAGTCTGCAAGGACAAGAAGAGGACGGCGGTCGAGACGAGCCTATCAATGACAATGACATAAAATAACCGTTGAATGCAACGCACAACAATTGAAAACTTTTATGGCATTAAGTTGTTAAACTTTAAACTTGAGAAACTGTTGCGCAACAGTTGAGCAGTTTGCGCAAAGGAAATCTTTGCTGTTGTGCTTTGAACTGAGAATGAGAGAGTAAGAAACTTTGAAAGAGAATGTGAATAGTATAGTAGAAGAGTGCCCAAAGTTCTGCAGTGCTGGCTGCATAAGTGTGTGAGAGTGAGAAAGCAGCAGTGTATGAGATTTTTAATAATTGGTGATGGGTATCTTATATCGACTAAAGTTTTCGTCTGGTTTTAATTTGTTTCCCTATATAGTATATACCTCTCACTTTACAGTTACTACACAATTTACTCCCTCCTAGAAATCCTTTCCCAGGCACTCACAATTAGTCTTGCATGCAATCCGAATCCTTGAGCTTTACTTTGCACTTGTTGAAGACGCCGTGAAAAGTTCATTGAACGTTACAACAATAACAACAAGAAGAACAACAATAAAAATTACCTTGGTCGGCCTTAAACCTGCTGCCAACTACCAGACACGGCCTTCTCGCCCACCGGAGTGCTACCTGTGCCTGCCAATCAAGAGTGGAGTTATTGAACCCATTGGAGCAACTGCAATTAACAGTCCAGACAGACATCCAAGGCAGCTCCTGTTGCTCCTTTTGACGCCACCTTACCTCCTTCCTTCTACTCTTTCATTCTTCTCTATCGTTTATTGTGCCAGCCACTCACACAATATGAGCACATAAAATGCCAAGGCACGCACATGAGTGGGAGGCGGCACGAGAAGGAGGAGAAGGAGCAACTCAGCTTTGCTTGATTCCAATTTTTTATGACAACAATTAAATTCGAATTGTTGCTGTGTCTTTGATTTGCACCAGAGGCAGCCTCAGGGTGTTATATCTCTTTCCCTCACACACACAAATATCCAGGCAACTGACGTGCATTCGGTAAATCTCTCACGCGCCCCTTTCGCTCTCCCACTCTCACAGCCCGGCAACGCACTGTGGCACAATAATTTTTGAAACAATGAGGCTATTATTATTCGATTTGTTTTTGATTATCTTAATTAAATAAATTATCAATAATAAAAATAATAAAAAATAATCAAAAATAATAATAACAATGTTTTTTTTTATTATGTTATTCATTGTAAACATTAAATTAATCATCGATAGATCGTACGTTTCGTCCACTGTGCGTCGTAGACTTGACTACGCTGTCGTGCGTGCTAATTGTTTGGGGCCAAAACTTGACGAATCTTTCTCTCTCTCTCTCTCTTTCTCGCCCGCACTGCGTTTAACTTATGCATACATGCAGACACAACAAGAACAAGAACAACAAGCATTAGAGCCAGTGTTGCCAGACAGTCGACTGGCACGTGAATCCATTATGATGGCAGCCAATTATGTGCGTGCCTTTCACTCAAAGCCTCTCTGTGGGTGCGAGGAGGTGAACAAGCTACGCAAATCAAACTGCAACAGCAACAACAAGAACGCACATAAACCACGGAATATGTTTTTAATGCAAAGCAAACTTTGCTCCAAGTTGCACACGGCCAAGGTGAACTACAAGGGCGCTATTTGCCTTGCTGCGTGCAGTCTTTAAGGATAGGTTCATACCTAAGTGGTTTGTAATGCACGGCAACAACTTTGCATTTTAAGGTTATGTTTGCTTTGTCTATAAAGTTTGTCAAATTTAATTAAAGTATTTTATTACCTTCCACTTTATTTGCAGCGTCCCAAATGCCTTTAGCAATTGCAAGTAGCGCACACGAATGATAATGCATGCAGGGCGCAAGCAATGTTTTGGTATGTTTAGAAGCCAAGTCAACTGACTGACTGTCTGTCTCCCTCCATCTCCATATTCCTCTCTCTCTTTCTTCCTCATTCCCCCTTTCATTCGGTGTCTGTCTGTCTGACGCTTCGACTGCCGCCCTAAAAGCGCTTTAAATAAACAAACTAATAGCTGAAATCACGAAGGAATAGGCCAGGTAATAACTGTGTGCGACAGAAAAAGAAGGAAAGAGAGTAAGGGAGAGAGAGAGAGAGAGAGAGCGGGGGTGCCAGAGCGAGAGGGGCTATCTATTGTGGGGAGTCGCTTTGGGGTCTTCCACGTCTATAGCAACCGCGCAAATAGCTCTCTATGTATAACCCGAATAAACAAACTAATAAAACATGCCGCGAAAAATGCAAAAAAGAAGAACAGAGCAGAAAATAACTGAAAAGACTGAAGGACGTGCAGGCCAGGAGAGTAGCAGCAGTTCGTGGAGCAGTCCAGTCAAGTGTGGAGCGAACTGAGAAATCAAACTGCAAAATAATCGAATATAAATATATAAATTAGATAATCAGACTCCAAGTGGGGTAAGTAGTGGCGAAAGGATTCACCAAGGAAAAGGATTCAATAAGGATTCTACTCTGCCTTGCAGCACATAAAAAAAGAAGAAGCAACAAAGACAACAACATCTTATTATGCAACTCTAAGTAGAGCAGGCAAGGATTTGCTGCAGTTCATCATCCATTCCCCTGTCTGCCATGGAGTCTGTTGTGCATCAAACGCGATTATGAAACACAAAAGTGGAGGCGACACGGACGTCAGCTGCGACGCCAGCAGCGACGGCGACTGCGGCAACCATTGCCAGACGACGCACGCTGATGTCAATGGCCAAATGTCGTGGCAGATCTATGCTGTATGATGAGCCACCCGAGACGCCGCCCCCAGTTGCAGCAGCAGCAGCTCCAGCACAGCCCCAACAACAACAACAACCACAACAACAGAACTATTTACCTCAAACATCTTTGCTGAAAATCGAACCGTTCGTTCCTAGTTTTAATCAACGTCTACGTCGTCGTCCTATTGGACGCTCGCACAGCACACTCAGCCACAATGTGCTGCAGAAGCGTGTGGCACAAGGAGCAGGAGGAGTGGGAGCAGGAACAAACAGAGACCAGCCTGAATTGCTCGTTGGTCCCGGTCAACTGAAGCGCAGCTACGCCGCTGCCGCACAGCTGCGCAGCCAACAGCGCTTGCAACGTGGCGCCGTCACGCGGCAACGTTCCAAGTCCACCTCCTCCTCGGCTGCCTCCAATAGCTGCAGACCAGCAACCTCAGCGGGAATTGCAGGAGGAGGTGCTGGTGGTGGCTCAGCTGCTGCTGCAGGCACTGCTGTTGCGGCTGCTGCCACACCCACCACACTGGTGGGCAGCACCGGAGGCACCTTGGTCAGTGGCGCCATAGTCACGCCACAGCCCAATGGCATCTGCCGCATACAACGATTGGCCAAGGAGCGCGAGGAGTTGCCCGATCGCATCAACTACGATCGCCGTGGACTGACTGCCATACCCATCTTTGAGCAGGAGCCCAATCTGCGCCTGCTCTCGCTGCAGCATAATCTGATTAACACTTTCCACATACCCAAGGAGCTGCCACCACCGCCGCCAGCGCCGCCGCCACCAGCGCCAGCAGCAAATTGCCACAGTTGCCCAGGCCACGCCAAGGGAGGGCAATGGTAAGTGACTTGCTGAGTTAATCCGTCTTGCCTTAATCCCTACACTTCTCTTCAGGCTCCAGCAAGGCACTGACAGAGCAGCGAGGAATGTTTCGTGGCCATTCACGGCTCACACGCGCCATCAGCAATGCAGGCAACGCGGGCAACTCCTGCAATCCACTGTCCCCCAACTCGGGTAGTCCCTGCTCGGGCAGCCCCTTGACTACGCAGGCCTTGCCCATCAATGGTGGAGGCAATCGCTCCAAGCTGGCCAAACGTGGCTTCAATTATCCTCAAGCGCAGTTGACGCCGCCGCCGGCACTGCGCCTGCGCTACGGGCTGGAGAAGTCCAAGAGCTTCGTGTCCAACAGTCTGCAGGCCATGAAGCATCAACAACAGCTCATGCAGCGTCGTCAGCTGCTCAAGGCACAAGCAGCTGGAGCGGCAGGAGGAGCAGGCTTTGCTGGCTCGCAGCATCTGCAGAGCTGCGACGAGGGCAGCACGTTGTCCCTGTATGGCGCTGGCGAGGAGGAGGAGCCACTGCTGGAGCAGCTGAGCATTAAAAACAAGCAGCTCAGTCTCAGTGCCTGCTATGGCAACATCTTCCATCAGTTGGTCTTCCTGGATCTCTACGATAATCAGATCGAACGCATTGCCAATCTGGACGGGCTGCCTGTGCTGTCGGTGCTGCTGCTGGGCAAGAATCGCATACAAGAGATTGGAGGCTTGGCATCCTTGAGCGCCACACTGCGTGTGCTGGATCTGCATGGAAATAAGCTGACCAGTCTGGGCAATCGAATCAATTGCTTGACCCACTTGAAGTCCCTCAATCTGGCGGGGAATCAGATCAGGCAAATCAATCCACAGGATTTCCAGGGGCTGCGCTGCTTGCGTGAGTTGAATCTGAAGCGGAATAAGCTGCGACGCATCAATGGCTTTCAGCATCTGGTGGCACTGGAGCGGCTCTGGTTGTGCCACAACGAACTGCATAAGGTAGACGACATGGCGAGCATTGCACGCGCCGCACGCCTGCTGGAGGTGACCATAGAGAACAATCCGGTGAGCTTGGCTGGGGATTGTGTCTCCTTCTTGGTCTCCCATCTACCGCTGCTGCAGTCGCTCAGTCAGATGCCCATCACAGAGCAAGTGCGTCGTGCTGCGCTGGCTTGGCGACAGCACAAGGAGCTGGCGCAGGCCACGCATGGCAGCTCGGATGCCTATCACAGCAGTCGCAGGGAGGAGGTCATCTCGAATGCGCGCACCAATTGGGAACTGCTGAGGTCGCAGCAAACGCTGGGCAGGCCCAGCAAGCAGGGCAAGCTGGGCACCAGTGAGCTGGCCAAGATTAATGAATCCAATGAGGCGGTGGTGCCGGAGGAGCAGGAGACACTGCAAGCGGAGCAGCAGCAGCAGCCGCGGGATGAGTTGGCTGAGCTGCAGGCAATGTTCAAGCTGCCGCCAATTGCCAAGAAACCGGAGGCAGAGGATGATGCCTCCTCGGAGGCCTCCAGTCTGGGACCCAATGTGGACTCCTGTTCCAGCTGCTACAGCACAGACAACGAACAGCAGCAGCAGCAGCTGGTGAAGGCATTGATGCCACAGATCGATGAGAATTGCAACAAGTTACCGCCTGCCACATCGCCTTGCCCCACTCCAGTGCCGGCAACACCTGTAGCTGAAGTGGCAGGAGGAGGAGGAGGAGGAGGAAGAAGCACACCTAGTGCTGCAGCTGCTGCACGCAGCTCCCCCTCACCGCCTGCTGTGACACTGACGCCACCTGCACCTGGCACTCCTGTGCCTGCGCCTGCCACGCCCACGCCTGCAACAACTACGCTCACACTGCCACTGCCTGCTGCAAGCAATGCGCGTCCAGGCAGCAGCAATGGCAGCAAACAACGTGGCCGCCAGACGCCCATCACGCAGCTGGGATTGCAGGTGAATCGTCCTGGCAATGCCTCCAGCTGCAAGCGCTACATGACTGGCAGTCTGGTGCGTGCACAGACCATCAGCAGCAGCAGCACCAGCAACAGCAGCAGCTCCAACAGTGCGGGACGTGGCAAGCAGCTCAACAATGGCAATGGCAATGGAAACTCCTCTTCCTCCAACAACAACAATACTAACTCCTCCAATCAATCCTCGGCCAATGTGGTCTCCCTGGTGGCGCCACAAAGCAAGGCAGGTCAAGGTGCTTCCTCAACAGCTTCAATTGCTTCTTCGTCTGCCGCCACTGGAACTCCCACTGCAGCCATCACCGTGAGTAAGCCCAGCGCCGCGGAACGGGAGCGGGAACAGGGCGGGGATTACCTCATTGAGATCTGTGGCAGATACCTTAACATTTATGGCCAAGGTGCACTGCGTTTCATCGACAAGCAATGGAATCCTGCCAAGGCCAATGATGTGCACACTCTCAACTTCAGTTACATTAATTTCAATAGCATTGTGTCGATTCTGGGCAGGATTAAGGTGCGTTTTCCACATGCTGAGCATTTTGTATTTCGTGAAACCAACATTGGCACACTGGGACAACTGAATGCACTGGCGGAGCTGCAGGGATTGACGTCGCTGGTCATTGATGGCGAGGGCAATGCGATAACAGGGAAACCTGCCTGGCGTGCCTATGCCATCTACAGGCTTTCCCACTGGGGACTCAAGCAGCTCAATGGCGAGGGCATTACTGAGGCAGAGGTGGAGGCAGCCAATGCCATGTACGCTGGACTCTCCAATCTGGTGCTTTGGTCCATGCCGGATGGCATGTTGCAGCCACTGTTGGCGCGTTTGCGACTTGATGAAACCTGCACCGCCAGCAAATTGTCGCCCAAGGAATGGCTACAGCGTGCGGAGAACAAATCATTGCGTCTGGTCGTGGGCAAGGAGGCGCTGCAGTGGAAGAAAGCAACAGCAACAACGACAACAGCAGGAGGGGGTGCGGGTGCAGCGGCAGGGGATGCTGGTGGCGTTTCTATGGCGCCCAGTGCCAGAGATCGTGGCAGGCAACACTTCTCCTTGCTCTTGGAGAACACCTGCAATGCTGTGGAGAAGCTACACAAGCTGGAGACGCTCTGGCCAAGCATGCTACTGGATATTGTTAGGAATACGCTGCTGGACTATGCCCAGCTGGATGTCTATTTGAGGAATCTCATGGCGGAGATAATGAAGTGAAGGAAGAGAGAGGAAATCTCTGGCTTTCTGTACAGGGTTGCAGGCTGAAGTTGCGCTGTGATCTTCATCCCTGTGGACTGTGTGTGTAGAGTTTTTGTTATAGTCCTAATCGCTTTTTAGTGGAGAATTTGCTGCACATCATCAACGTAATTCCTATGACCTTAGGCATTTATCTCTAATTACCAATCTTGTAAAGCAACAAGCCACAAACAAATTAGTCCAATTTTTATATATATTTAACATTAAACTTAAATAACAGAGAAATAAAAGCTAAACTGGAGTCTCTCCAGCGACCAACTGGATCCAAATCATACACCTATATAAATAGATCACCCATCCAACTACTTCGCCTCCACCTCGTTAGCATCGCTGCTCTTCGCTGGCTTCTGTGTCTTCTGCACCTTGTCCACATAAATGTTGAGCTGCGCCTCAATGCCAGGATACAATACAAAGTTGGTGGTGCGTATTTTCTTATCAATGAGATACGATGTCACCGACTCCGTGTTGAAGGCAATGTCCAGTGCATCGCTATGGTTCACCTTGTCCAGCTGATTGCGTGGTACCTTTATGACGCAGTTCTCAAATCCGTTAACTCTAATGCTGAGGTCCAGTTGGTACGCGGCATCTACATCTGGCCAGCGTTGTGCCAGCACATCCTCTGACCATTGCAGCTCCTCACTGGCGGTATTCAAGCGACCAGCAATGGAAACAAACTTCGACCACAGTTCGGAGGCAAAGTGAGGCGCCATGGGAGCCAGCATGATGATTTGTGCAGCCAGTGCGCGCTCAAACTGTTTTCCTTGACGCTGTATGTGCTTGGGAGCACGCTAAGGAAGAGAAGAGTGAGTGAAGGAGCACAGAGAAAACTTCATTTAGGTGACTTACCCTCAGTGAGTTGGTGAGTCCCTGCATTTTGGATATAGCAACACTCAATTGATGCGCATGGCGATAATTGAAAGTGGCGCCCTTGACATAAAAGTTCCGTGCATCGAAGAGTTTAGCATCCTCGGCCAGAAACGCATCGCTGCCCGTATCCAACTGCTCTGCAGATGCATCCTCACGCGCTGCCTGGAAGTCCTGCAATGTGAGCCACAGACGCTTCTGCCAATTGAGTATGCCGGGGAAGGCTAAAAAGGAGGAGGAGGTAGAGATTAGTTGGATACCTATGCTGACAAGGGCTCTACTCACTTGCACTGGACCAATTGCGATGTGAAGTTGGTGCCACATCAGCGAGAATAATCAGACGTGTTGTATCAGTGCCGTACTGGTTGAACATGTCATCGGGCTCCACGCCATTCAGCTTGGACTTGGACATCTTCTCCCAACCCATGACAACAGCTTCTTTGGTTTCCTTGAGCACAGCCTGATTCTTTTTGGCATTCACAATCTCCACTTCGGATTCACGTACATAACGTCCACTTCCCTTCACTCGAAACGAACGTCCCATAACCATGCCCTGTACGAGCAGTCTGGAGAAGGGTTCACTCGTGGGAGACAGTCCACAGCTGTGCAGGAAGTGGTTCATAAATCGAGCATAGTAGAGATGCAGCACAGCATGTTCCTTGCCGCCAATGTACAAATCCACAGGCATGAAATTCTTAGCTAGCGCTGGATCAAAGATACGATCGGGATTGTTGGCATCCAGGAAACGTAGATAATACCAGGAACTATCCACAAATGTGTCCATTGTATCAGTTTCACGCAGAGCTTGGGAATCACCGCACTTGGGACACTCGCAGCGTAGCGCATCCTTACCAGCATCACGTGGTGGCAGCGTAACTGGCAACTGCTCCTCTGGCACGGGCACAGCGCCACACTTGCCACAGTGTACAATGGGTATTGGGGTGCCCCAATAGCGCTGCCTTGAGATAAGCCAATCCTGCAGCTTAGAAGACACTTTGTATCCACCAATGTTAAGGCGACTCGCCGTCTGCAATACCTCCTTGCGGAGTGGTTCCCAATTGCCGGGACTAATCTCATCTTCTGTGGAAGTGGTAAATGCCAGGCCTAAGCTTTCCCACAGCACTCTATCCTCAGTGCGGAAACTAGGTGCAGCTAGGTATACATCACAGTTAGCTGGAAATGCGGCATTATCATTGAATACCACGGGCAGTATCGTGCGTGCGAATGGATTCTCCACACTCAGTTGATTTGCCTCGGGCAGTTGAGACAGAAAGTGTTTGCTGCGCAGCACCAAGAATGCATGTGGATCCTTTAGATGCTCTGGGTTGGGTGTCCAAACGCGTAGTAGATTCGAGGCAGATGTGAGTAGAGTAAAGGCGTAGCCATCGCATTCACCAATCCAGTGGCGCTGAAGATTGATAATATCACGCCAATCACGCAGTGTGGGATCATCCAAGCCATCCAGCAGCTGTTTGGCATAGGCACTGGTGCGTATGAACCATTGTTTCAGTAATTTCTTTTCCACTTTGGCACCGGAACGCCAAGAGCAACCATTGGCGTCCACCTGTTCATCGGCCAGCACGGTCTTATCAACTGGATCCCAGTTGACCAAAGCCTCATTTTGGTAAGCTAATCCCTTTTTGTGCAGCATAAGAAACAAATTCTGTGTCCATTTATAGTACTGTGGAGTGCAGGTAGACATCTCATGCGTCCAGTCAAAGGAGCAGCCCAAACGTTGCAGTTGTTGCTTCATTTGTGCGGTGTTTTGCCGGGTCCATTCGGCTGGTTCAACGCCTCTTTGATTGGCTGCATTCTCTGCAGGCAGGCCAAATGAATCCCAGCCTATGGGCTGGAACACATTCTTGCCGCACATACGATGGAATCGCGCCACAGCATCACTGATTGTGTAAACCCGCACATGTCCCATATGCAGATTGCCGGAGGGATAAGGAAACATGGATAGTACATAGTATTTGTTTGCAGCTTGCTTAGTATCAAACTGTCCATTGCACAATTGTTTACTCCAATGCGATTCTATGCGGTGTTTCACATCATTCGTGAGTTCTTGTGGCTGAAACAACAAGAACAGATGTTTCGAGTTTTAAATGAAACTATTTCATTTGCAACATACCTCATTGCCTGTACAGCTTTGTGTAAGCAGACGCCGGCTCCAGTTAAATTCGAATCTTCGGAGAAGAGGCCCATATCTCAATGCTTGCATTCTGTTTATTTTAATTGAAAAATTAAGTATTAACACCGCATTGATATGAGCATGTATTAAATAACAAATCAAAATGCAATGTGCGCAGGCACACAGCTGATTTGCGTTCAGCGCTGCCACACTGCTTTATCTACATATGTTTGCTACAAGAATTTTTGGCGGGAAGCACTTTTGATAGGGTGGCAGCTCTTAGCACAGGGTTGTATTTCCGGACAACACAAACAGCTGGCAATGCAGAGCTTTTTCGTTGCTATTTGTAACCATCCGGCAGCCTTTGTGTTGCACTTTCGCCAAAGAGTGCAGACGTAATTTTTCACAGGGCGTATTCATTTCCAAGTGGTGTGAAAAATTCTATTTTAAACAACAAAAAGTGTAAATTGAAGTGCAAAATTAGTTGCTAGACATGGGTGACTCGTTGGATAACACCGACACATCGGTGGATCCGACCGTAAACCTATCAATAGCAAATTATGATGCATTTGCAAATTATCTTCGCAAGGCGGTGACCATTTTGCTGCCCGAGGAGGATGTTGTGCCGGAGTCGTTGAATAGTGCACTGGATGATCCCGTTCACCAGGACATTATTCGCAAATTCCTCTCGGATCCGCAAGTACAGGCGCTCTACGTGCAGCGCAATTGTATCAAAGGTAGGAAAGATAAAAATGTTTTCTTGCTAATCAGCCAATTGGACCATTTGCGATTGCAAATGCACAAAATGGCGTCGCCTGGTGAAATTTGCCTGCTTAGAACTTGCGGAATTTGTCTGTTCAGTTGAAAATGATATTATTCAAAATATTTGGTTGCATTTTCTCGGAATGCAAGCTGCATACGCAACGGTTTTGTTAAAAATCAATTGCCAATAGGAATTTTTCATGTTTTTTCGCGTCGGCTTGTGCGCATGACGTCATGGCAACTGACTCACTGTCGTTAAACACGGTTAACACAGTTAAGGTTGAAGCTGTTCCTAAATGTGTGTGACGTCACTTGGTCAAATTAACAAACTTGCAAATGTGTTAGGGTATTCAAAAAATTTTTTCTTGAACTTAATATGTTTAGTTAGTTCTGTAAGCAAGTAGTATACTTAGTTTACATTGTTGTGATATCAATAGCGGCTTGCTTCTTAAAAGTGTGACGTCACGCACAGACGGCAGTGCTTTTTGCAACCTGTTTGTGAATTGACCATGAGCGACAACCAGTTGCCCAGTGCTGCCGGTCTGTTACTTGATAAGTGTGGCCAGACTTCGCGCTGTTTGCCGGTTGCCGGCGAAGTAAACAAAACAAATGTCAGCTGTTTTTGCTTTGTTTGCGGAAGCGGCGGAAACGGGGCGACCTTGAGCTGCATGTGTGTATGTTTCATTGACTTGTGACTTTGAACGTTGCCTCGCGTCAGGGTCAAACGATGTGGGAGCAACGCACGCTCAAGGTTCAGGCCTTGAGTGTACGAATTTCGAAGGTTTCACCTTGGCCGCTGAAATTTTGAAGGTTGTCACCTTGGAATGAATTGGTGTCACTGCCATTGCCAGTGTTGTGTCATTGAACGTCAGGGCCAGATAATGAGTGTGCATTGTAAGTGAGTGAAATGTGGGTGAGGGTGAAAATTTGATAAGGGTCTAATGTGTTTTGTCGTAAATTAACTTTCTTACTATCTTTTTTGTTTGTTTTTCGCATGACGCAGAGGATGATAGCGAGCAGCCGGCAGAGGGTGAGGATGAGAAGGAGCAAGTGACGTACCAAATCAGCAATGATGTGCACTTTACCAATAGCCGCATGGCTTCGCTGGCCTGCATCAAACGCGGTCTTGTTGTCGAGGCTGATAAGTCAATTCACTCGCAGCTGCGTTTGATTAACTTTTCGGATGGTTCTCCGTACGAGACACTGCACGCGTTTATCAGCAAGTCGCTGGCACCTTATTTCAAATCTTATGTGAAGGAATCAGGTCGTGCAGATCGCGATGGCGACAAAATGGCCCCATCGGTGGAGAAGAAGTTGGCTGAGCTGGAGATGGGTCTGTTGCATTTGCAGCAGAACATTGATATTCCAGAGATTACGCTGACTGCTCATCCCGTTGTCAATCAAGTCATACGCAAATGCGCTGATGAAAACCATAAGGCCAAGGTGGTTGACTTTGGTGACAAGGTTGAGGATTCATCGTTCCTTAATCAGTTGCAGAATGGCGTTAATCGCTGGATTACCGAAATCAAGAAAGTGACTAAACTTAATCGCGATCCTGGATCAGGCACTGCGCTGCAGGTAAGCAAATACCTACTCATTGGTGTGTTATAGTTTCTAATAATCTCTTTTTATAGGAAATTTCCTTCTGGTTAAATCTTGAGCGTGCCTTGTATCGCATTCAGGAGAAACGCGAGTCGCCAGAAGTGGCATTAACACTGGACATTCTCAAACATGGCAAACGTTTCCATGCCACTGTTTCTTTCGACACGGATACTGGCTTAAAGCAAGCCCTAGCCACCGTGGCCGATTACAATCCATTAATGAAAGACTTCCCTATCAATGATCTACTGTCAGCTACAGAGCTGGAAAAGATTCGTCCAGCTGTGCAGCAGATATTCTCTCATCTGCGTAAAGTACGAAACACCAAGTACCCCATTCAGCGATGCCTCAAGCTCATCGAGGCCATCTCCCGAGACCTGTCGCAACAATTACTTAAAGTGCTGGGAACGCGTCGACTTATGCACATTCCTTTCGATGAGTTCGAACGTGTAATGAACCAGTGTTTCGAGATCTTCAGTTGCTGGGACGATGAGTATGATAAGTTGCAAGGTTTATTGCGCGATATTGTCAAGAAGAAGCGCGACGAGCACCTTAAGATGGTCTGGCGTGTGTCGCCTGCGCATAAGAAACTGCAGACACGCATGGAGCATATGCGCAAGTTCAGACGCCAGCATGAACAACTTCGTACTGTTATTTTGCGTGTGTTGCGTCCCACCAAACAGGTTGCCAATGATGATGGTAGCGCTGTGGAGACCAAGCAACCTTACAGTCTGGATGCTGCTGATGCTAATGCCATCGAAGAGGTCAATTTGGCATATGAAAATGTCAAGGAAGTCGATTGCTTGGACATAACCAGAGAAGGCTCCGAAGCTTGGGAGGCTGCTGTTAAGCGTTACGAGGAGAAGATTGGTAAGTTAAAACCTTTTAATTTGTCTTAAAATTTGGTAATTAACATTTAATTCATTTTGTAGATCGTGTGGAGACACGCATCACTGCTCATTTACGCGACCAGCTTGGCACAGCAAAGAATGCCAATGAAATGTTCCGCATATTTTCGCGTTTCAATGCTCTGTTTGTGCGTCCCCACATTCGTGGCGCCATACGGGAATATCAGACTCAGTTGATACAGCGTGTCAAGGACGATATTGAGGCATTGCACGAGAAGTTTAAGGTTCAATATCCACAGAGCAAGAGCTGCCGTTTGTCTTCTGTCCGTGATCTGCCACCTGTGGCGGGTTCCATTATCTGGGCACGACAGATTGATAATCAGCTAACAATGTATCTAAAACGTGTTGAGGATGTGTTGGGCAAGGGATGGGAAACCCACATTGAAGGTCAAAAACTAAAGGCCGACGGTGATAGCTTCCGCGCCAAGTTGTCTATCTCAGATGTATTCCATGAATGGGCACGCAAAGTTCAGGAGCGTAACTTTGGCAGCTCTGGACGTATTTTCACTATCGAGTCGACACGTTCTCGCATTGGACGTGGCAATGTTTTGCGTCTACGCGTCAACTTCTTACCAGAGATCATTACGCTGGCCAAGGAAGTGCGCAACATTAAGAACTTGGGTTTCAGGTTAGTGAAATTTATTCAAACTGCTTTGGCTGGACAACTAATTATGTTTTTCTGTTTACAGAGTGCCCCTTACCATTGTCAACAAGGCTCATCAGGCCAACCAGATTTATCCATATGCTATATCCTTGATTGAAAGTGTTCGCACATACGAGCGCACATTGGAAAAGGTAATAAATGCTTACTTAATATTACTTGCACAAACACGCCACATAAAACAACACACCATATCACCTTATTTTGAAAAAAAGTTGTCTATATTCTTTATTTATATGTCTGTTAGAGACAGCATTTTGTTTATTTAGGTACATTTTGTTTTTGTTGTAAGCTTTAGACATCTGCTTGGCGCTATTTGCTATTTTGTACCCACATCCCAACTGAGCCACAAGCAACACAGTCCCAGTTTCTTGTTACCAGTCCTATTTGTCCAGTAAAACTTACCAGCTTTATCCAAATGTACCAAAAAATTATTATTCCGTTATATTTTTAAATTCTTTGTCTGAAATGAAATCAAATCAGCTTATGCATCAAATTTTAAATAAAAAAACGAGGGTTCCTCATATCTTAATGAGATAATATGCACATGCACTCGGCTTATGATTACACACAGCTTAAGCTGAACTTTCCACCTTATTCTAAAGAATTTTTAAAGTGTGCGTCTCTTCAAATTATATGCAGGGTGCTTTAACTTTAAAAAATTGTTTTGTATTTGCTTTTTGTCATATTGTGCAGTCTGAGTTATTTTGTTATTCACAACACTTAAAACACTTTTAACACCTTTAAATACGCATAGATTTTACAACGTTTTTAAATCAACCAAAAAACAATCAACAACCTCTATTTCATGCAGCTTAATAATAGGAGTCTAGCACAAAATTCAGTATTCAAGGTAGTGTCGTTCGTCACCCCAAATAAAAGTAGTTGCTACCATAGTTTATACAGTTACTGTTTAACTCCCGCATGCAATATGATAATCACCTATTGATATTCATAAGTTGTTTCAATATTTACTCATATAATTATCATCCCCACAGATTGAAGATCGTGCCAGTATTGTTCCTCTGGTGGCTGGATTGCGTAAGGAGGTGTTGAACTTGGTCTCTGAGGGCATTGGTCTTATTTGGGAATCCTACAAGTTGGATCCCTATGTGCTGCGCCTTTCCGAGTGTGTTACTCAATTCCAGGAGAAGGTAAACGCTGTGTAAATTATGTTTAAAATGAATTCTTGCTAAAATGTAATATCAATTTAGGTTGATGACTTACTTGTCGTAGAGGAACAGTTGGATGTGGATGTGCGTTCATTGGAAACATGCCCATACAGTGCTGCCACATTTGTTGAGATACTGTCAAAAATTCAGCATGCTGTTGATGATCTTTCCCTTCGTCAATACTCTAACTTGAGTGTTTGGGTGACACGCCTAGACGAGGAGGTTGAGAAGAAGCTTGCATTGCGTCTTCAGGCTGGAATACAAGCCTGGACCGAGGCATTGACTGGCAACAAGAAAGAAGTCGATACCTCAATGGACACTGATGCACCTACTCAACCTACACATAAACTGGGTGGTGAACCACAAATTCAGAATGCTGTGCATGAAATTCGCATTACCAATCAGCAAATGTATCTGTATCCTTCAATTGAGGAGGCCCGTTTCCAAATCATGCAGCAGTTCTTTGCCTGGCAGGCTATTGTCACATCCCAAGTACGTCTGCAGAGCACACGTTACCAGGTGGGCCTAGAGAAACCTGTATCGCAAACTTATCGCAACTTGCTAACAAAACTTCCGGAAGGAAAAATACTGGAGAACGCATACGGAGCCATTGAGCATAAGATAAGCGAAGTGCGTAATTATGTGGATGAATGGCTGCGCTACCAGAGCCTTTGGGATCTGCAGGCGGATACCTTGTATGGCCGATTGGGAGAGGATGTTAACCTTTGGATTAAGTGTCTTAACGATATTAAACAATCGCGTACTACTTTCGATACATCGGACACACGTCGTGCTTATGGCGCAATTATTATTGACTACGCCAAGGTGCAGGCTAAGGTTACGCTGAAGTATGATTCATGGCATAAGGAAGCATTGGGCAAATTCGGTACTCTACTGGGCACTGAGATGACCACTTTCCACACCAAGGTATCCAAATCGCGTACAGACCTTGAGATGCAAAGCATTGAGACTGCCAGTACATCGGATGCCGTCAGCTTTATCACTTATGTGCAGTCACTGAAGAAAGACATGATTGCCTGGGATAAACAGGTGGAGGTCTTCCGTGAGGCTCAACGCATTTTGGAACGTCAACGATTCCAGTTCCCTAACAACTGGTTGCATGTGGACAACATCGAGGGTGAATGGTCTGCCTTCAATGAGATTATCAAGCGCAAGGATACAGCCATACAAACACAAGTGGCTAGCTTGCAGGCTAAGATTGTGGCCGAAGATAAAGCAGTGGAAACACGCACTGTTGACTTCCTTAATGACTGGGAGAAGACGAAGCCTACTGGTGGTAAAATCCGACCCGATGATGCCTTGCAGCAGCTGCAAATCTTTGAGAGTAAATACTCTCGCCTTAAGGAGGAGCGCGATAATGTAGCGAAGGCCAAGGAGGCACTTGAGTTGCAGGAATCGGCTGGTGTACCCAACAACAGTTCTGAGCGCATGAATGTCGCATTGGAGGAGTTGCAGGATCTGCGTGGTGTCTGGGGCGAGTTATCAAAGGTTTGGACTCAAATCGATGAGACACGCGAGAAGCCTTGGCTTTCTGTGCAGCCACGTAAATTGCGTCAACAACTGGAGGCAATGATGGCACAGCTTAAGGAGCTTCCAGCACGTCTGCGCATGTACGAGTCCTATGAGTATGTTAAGAAACTCATCCAGAGCTACATCAAGGTCAATATGCTGATTGTGGAACTCAAGTCTGATGCTCTGAAGGAACGTCACTGGAAGCAGCTTACAAAGCAGTTGCGTGTAAACTGGATAATCTCTGATTTGACCCTGGGACAGGTTTGGGATGTTAATCTTCAGAAGAACGAGGGCATCGTAAAAGACATCATACTTGTTGCTCAAGGTGAGATGGCTCTGGAGGAGTTCTTGAAGCAAGTTCGCGAATCCTGGCAAAACTACGAGCTTGATCTTATCAACTACCAGAACAAATGTCGCATCATTCGTGGTTGGGATGATTTGTTCAACAAGGTCAAGGAACACATCAACTCAGTTGCTGCCATGAAACTGTCGCCATACTACAAGGTATTCGAGGAGGAAGCCCTGACTTGGGAGGAGAAACTAAACCGTATCAATGCACTATTCGATGTATGGATTGATGTCCAACGTCGCTGGGTGTATTTGGAGGGCATCTTTTCGGGCAGTGCTGACATTAAGACACTCTTGCCTGTGGAAACATCACGTTTCCAGAGCATAAGCTCCGAGTTCTTGGGTCTGATGAAAAAGGTGACCAAGTCACCCAAGGTTATGGATGTTCTAAACATTCCGGCTGTACAGCGCTCACTGGAACGTCTTGCCGATCTGCTGGGCAAGATTCAGAAAGCTTTGGGCGAATATTTGGAACGTGAGCGTACATCGTTCCCACGTTTCTACTTTGTGGGCGACGAAGATTTACTTGAGATCATTGGAAACAGCAAGAATATTGCACGCCTACAGAAGCACTTCAAGAAAATGTTTGCTGGCGTTGCTGCTATCCTGTTGAACGAAGAGAACAATGTTATTTTGGGTATATCGTCACGCGAAGGCGAGGAGGTTCAATTCATTAACCCAGTGTCCACTGTGGAACATCCTAAAATCAATGAGTGGCTGTCACTGGTTGAGAAGCAAATGCGTTTTACTCTTGCCTCGCTTTTGGCTCAAGCCGTGCAGGATATTAAACAGTTCCGTGATGGCAAAATCGATCCACAGAAGTATATGGAGTGGTGCGACAAATACCAAGCACAAATTGTGGTTCTGGCCGCCCAAATCCTCTGGTCTGAGGATGTTGAAGCTGCCCTGCAGCAGGCTTCCGAGAGCAACAACTCTAAGCCAATGCAACGCGTCCTCGGCAACGTAGAGAGCACTTTGAATGTCCTGGCTGATTCTGTGCTACAGGAACAGCCGCCACTGCGTCGTCGTAAATTGGAACATCTTATCAATGAGTTTGTGCACAAACGTACAGTCACCAGACGTCTGATTACCAATGGTGTCACATCTCCCAAGTCTTTCCAATGGCTATGCGAGATGCGATTCTACTTTGATCCCCGTCAGACGGAGGTGCTGCAGCAGCTTACCATTCACATGGCCAACGCTCGCTTCTTCTACGGCTTTGAGTATTTGGGCGTACAGGACCGTTTGGTGCAAACTCCACTTACGGATCGCTGTTATCTGACTATGACACAAGCATTGGAATCACGTCTGGGTGGTTCACCATTTGGACCTGCTGGCACAGGCAAAACGGAATCAGTTAAGGCACTGGGCAACCAACTGGGTCGCTTTGTACTCGTCTTCAATTGTGATGAGACATTCGATTTCCAGGCTATGGGACGTATTTTCGTCGGTCTCTGTCAGGTTGGTGCCTGGGGTTGTTTCGATGAGTTCAATCGTCTGGAGGAGCGCATGCTGTCTGCTTGCTCGCAGCAAATTCAGACTATTCAAGAGGCACTCAAATACGAAATGGATAGCAACAAGGAAAGCATCACTGTTGAGCTGGTGGGCAAACAAGTGCGCGTCTCACCAGACATGGCTATTTTCATTACCATGAATCCTGGCTATGCTGGTCGCTCCAATTTGCCGGACAATTTGAAGAAACTCTTCCGTTCATTGGCCATGACAACACCCGATCGTCAACTGATTGCCGAAGTTATGCTCTTCTCACAGGGCTTCCGTTCCGCAGAGAAACTGGCCTGCAAGATTGTGCCTTTCTTCAAACTCTGCGATGAGCAGCTGTCTAATCAGAGTCACTACGATTTCGGTCTTCGTGCGCTGAAGTCTGTGCTGATTTCGGCAGGTAATGTAAAACGTGATCGTATCATGAAGATCAAGGAGCAAATGAGACAGCGTGGTGATGAGAATATCGATGAGGCTTCTGTGGCTGAAAACTTGCCAGAACAGGAGATTCTCATTCAATCTGTGTGCGAGACAATGGTGCCCAAGCTGGTCGCCGAGGATATTCCACTGCTATTCTCGCTGCTCAGCGATGTCTTCCCCAATGTTGGCTACACAAGGGCCGAAATGAAGGGACTGAAGGAGGAGATTCGCAAGGTGTGCCAAGAGGACTATCTTGTCTGTGGCGAAGGCGACGAGACTGGTGCTGCATGGATGGAAAAAGTAAGCATGGTGGTCATACATTGCCTCTTGACCATTTCATAACATTAATTCACTTCACACACGCTTTCTCTAACCACCTCAAAAGGGACTCGGCTCCACTTGGGTCGACAAAGTAACTAATTTCAATGTGAAGAAGGGGTTTCAATTGCCAGCCCACTAATCCTTTATTTATTCCTGTCTAGGTTCTGCAACTTTATCAAATCTCCAATCTCAATCATGGTCTTATGATGGTTGGTCCCTCGGGCTCTGGCAAGTCCACAGCTTGGCGTACTCTACTCAAGGCATTGGAACGCTTCGAGGGTGTTGAAGGCGTAGCTCATGTCATTGATCCCAAGGCCATTTCCAAGGAAGCTCTTTATGGTGTGCTTGATCCCAATACACGTGAATGGACCGATGGTCTCTTTACACATATTCTTCGTAAAATCATCGACAATGTCCGTGGTGAAATTAACAAACGTCAATGGATTATCTTTGATGGTGATGTCGATCCGGAATGGGTGGAGAATCTTAACTCTGTGCTGGATGACAACAAGCTGTTGACTCTGCCAAACGGAGAGCGTCTCTCATTGCCGCCCAATGTTCGTGTTATGTTTGAAGTGCAGGATTTGAAGTTCGCCACGTTGGCCACAGTATCGCGTTGTGGAATGGTTTGGTTCTCGGAGGATGTACTCTCTACTGAAATGATCTTTGAGAACTACCTATCGCGTCTTCGTAGTATTCCATTAGAAGATGGTGATGAGGACTTTGTTGGAGTTGTCAAGCCGGCTAAGGATCAGGAAGAGGAGGTTTCTCCTTCACTGCAAGTACAGCGCGATATTGCATTGCTGCTGCAACCTTTCTTCTCGGCCGACGGCATTGTTGTACGTACATTGGAATATGCCATGGATCAGGAGCACATTATGGACTTTACACGCTTGCGTGCTCTTAGCTCGCTCTTCTCCATGCTCAACCAATCGGCGCGTAATGTGCTCAACTTTAATGCACAACATCCAGACTTCCCATGTTCCGCTGATCAGCTAGAGCAGTACATACCCAAGGCTCTGGTCTACTCTGTATTGTGGTCATTCGCTGGCGATGCCAAGCTTAAAGTGCGCATTGACCTTGGCGACTTTGTACGCAGTGTGACAACTGTACCACTGCCAGGTGCTGCTGGAGCTCCAATTATTGATTACGAAGTAAGTATGAACGGCGAATGGGTGCCCTGGAGCAACAAGGTGCCCGTCATTGAGGTGGAAACACACAAAGTGGCCTCACCAGACATTGTGGTGCCTACACTGGACACTGTTCGCCACGAGTCGCTGCTCTACACTTGGCTGGCCGAGCACAAACCATTGGGTAAGTTCGAGATAGATCAATTCATAGCATAAATCTAATCTATGCATATTTTCTCAGTGCTGTGCGGTCCTCCTGGTTCTGGTAAGACAATGACGCTGTTCTCTGCACTGCGTGCCCTGCCAGACATGGAAGTGGTGGGCCTTAACTTCTCGTCTGCCACCACACCGGAACTGCTGCTGAAGACATTTGATCATTACTGCGAATACCGTAAGACTCCCAATGGAGTGGTACTCTCACCTGTGCAGATTGGCAAGTGGCTTGTTCTGTTCTGCGATGAGATCAATTTACCAGACATGGATTCCTATGGTACACAGCGCGTCATTTCGTTCTTACGTCAGCTGGTGGAGCACAAAGGCTTCTACAGAGCCAGCGATCAAGCCTGGGTCTCATTGGAGCGCATTCAATTTGTGGGTGCTTGTAATCCTCCCACTGATCCAGGTCGTAAACCACTTTCACATCGCTTCTTGCGCCATGTTCCCATTATTTACGTGGACTACCCTGGAGAAACATCACTCAAGCAGATCTACGGCACGTTCTCACGTGCTATGCTGCGTCTGATGCCCGCATTGCGAGGCTACGCTGAGCCGCTGACCAACGCCATGGTGGAGTTCTATTTGGCCTCTCAGGATCGTTTCACCCAGGATATGCAGCCGCATTATGTGTACTCACCGCGTGAGATGACCCGTTGGGTGCGTGGTATTTGTGAAGCCATTCGACCCTTGGACTCGTTGCCAGTTGAAGGCTTGGTGCGCCTTTGGGCCCATGAGGCACTGCGATTGTTCCAGGATCGTCTAGTGGATGATACTGAACGTCGCTGGACCAATGAGAACATCGATTTGGTGGGACACAAACACTTCCCTGGCATTAACCAGGAGGAGGCACTACAACGCCCGATTCTATACAGCAACTGGCTGTCCAAGGATTACATGCCTGTGAATCGTGAGGAGCTGCGCGATTATGTGCGAGCTCGCTTGAAGGTCTTCTACGAGGAGGAACTGGATGTTCCTCTTGTGCTATTCGACGAGGTTTTGGATCATGTGCTACGTATCGATCGTATCTTCCGTCAGCCACAGGGTCATCTGCTGCTCATCGGTGTCTCTGGTGCGGGCAAGACAACGCTCTCACGTTTCGTGGCATGGATGAATGGCTTGTCCATATTCCAAATCAAGGTGCACAACAAATATACTAGCGAGGACTTCGACGAGGATCTGCGTTGCGTACTGCGCCGTTCCGGTTGCAAAGACGAAAAGATTGCCTTCATTCTGGATGAATCCAATGTGCTGGACTCTGGCTTCTTGGAGCGTATGAACACTTTGCTTGCCAACGGCGAGGTGCCTGGTCTGTTTGAGGGTGATGAATACACCACACTGATGACGCAGTGCAAGGAGGGTGCTCAGCGTGAAGGACTTATGCTCGACTCGAGCGATGAGCTCTACAAGTGGTTCACACAACAGGTTATGCGTAACTTACACGTTGTCTTCACCATGAATCCATCTACGGATGGCCTCAAGGATCGGGCTGCCACATCGCCAGCCTTGTTCAATCGTTGTGTGCTGAATTGGTTCGGTGACTGGTCAGACTCGGCATTGTTCCAGGTCGGAAAAGAATTCACAACGCGTGTGGATCTGGAGAAACCCAACTGGTCACCACCAGATTTCTTCCCATCGGTTTGCCCGTTAGTTCCAGCAAACCCCACGCATCGCGATGCTGTCATCAACAGTTGCGTCTATGTACACCAGACTCTGCATCAAGCCAACGCTCGTTTGGCCAAACGTGGTGGACGCACCATGGCGGTAACTCCACGTCATTACTTGGACTTTATTCATCACTTTGTCAAGTTGTACAATGAGAAACGCAGCGATCTAGAGGAGCAACAGCTCCACTTGAATGTTGGTCTTAACAAAATTGCTGAGACTGTGGAGCAGGTGGAAGAAATGCAGAAATCTCTGGCCGTTAAGAAACAGGAGCTTCAAGCAAAGAACGAAGCTGCCAATGCCAAGCTGAAGCAAATGTTCCAGGATCAACAGGAGGCTGAGAAGAAGAAGATTCAATCACAGGAGATCCAGATTCGTTTGGCTGATCAGACTGTCAAGATTGAAGAGAAGCGAAAATATGTCATGGCCGATCTGGCACAGGTGGAGCCAGCTGTTATCGAAGCACAACAAGGTGAGTTCTTTGGACACCAGTCCACAATGAGATTCTCAGTTAGCTTAAGATTAAGTTTAGGCTATATATATATTTAACTTATATGATAATATTTTAAATCGAAACACAATTACACACACTTAATTCGCACCAATTGTTTGTTGAAACACAAAACAAATAGCCGTTAGCTCGATTAAAAAGAAACACCTGGCCGAGGTGCGTTCAATGGCAAATCCGCCTGCTGTGGTGAAGCTTGCACTGGAATCGGTCTGCGAGCTGCTCAATGAGAGTGCCACAGATTGGAAGGCTATACGCGGAATACTTGTTAAAGACAGTTTCATATCGTCGATTGTTAATTTGGAGACTGACAAGATCACGTACGCAACTCTTTCTTTATCTCACACACAAATACACAAACAATTCATTATATGCACCCACACCAACACATACATACACACTCGTATATACCCAATCAATCAGTTTCGTCTCATGCTCAGTCGATGTTGTGCCAATTACGATATTCTCTACCATCATAAAATGCATATATAAATATATATAACATAACTAAACTACAGCCACAACAATATATACTATATTCGTACACTTACCACTACTACTACTACACACTCACCCACTCTGCATACGCAATGCACCGGCAAATATATCTAAACAATATATATACACATATCTTTAACCTTATAAAGTGAATAAGCTGTGAACCAAAACAATGTTTTAACTGAAGACTGATTAAAATGTGTAAAGAGTCGTTTAATCTCTAACAAGGTGATGAGGAAATATATAAAAAGCAGACTATATCGTAATTATAGGAATCCATAGTTAATAATGTTTTTACTTCGCTAGGCTAATTTTACGAGTTTAACATTTAGTTAAGTGCCATTTTCTGTGTGCTGTGTATTATAATAATTCTGATCCTTCATGTTATATAACAATCAATCATCGAACGCGTGCAGCTGTGAAGTCGATACGCAAACAGCAACTTGTTGAGGTGCGAACTATGGCGAATCCACCGTCGGTGGTTAAATTGGCACTCGAATCGATCTGCCTGCTGCTGGGCGAGAATGCAACAGATTGGAAATCTATACGCGCTGTGATTATGCGTGAAAATTTCATAAATTCAATTGTATCTAACTTTGGTACAGAGAACATAACGTAAGCATGAAATCAAATTATTAATTCTCGAATTCGATTTTCTCTTTAAATAATTTATGTTCTTGAGTGTAGAAAATTGTTTCTGCTTTGTTGATTTTCTTTTTGTTAATTTCAGTTCTGATTTCTTGTAGTTGTTTTTTTTATTGTTTTTTTATTCAATGAATGATTAAGCGAGCTGCGTTGTTATGTAAATATTGTTGATGAACTTAATTGCTAACATATTTAATTTGGTAATTGGCTGTAATACTTTCTTTATTGTTTATCTGGTTTCTGGTAAAATTTTGCGTTGTTTCACAATTAACCAACTGCTTTGCTTGCTTAATTCATACAAATAACTTCGAAACGACTCCCCGGATTTTACTTTATATTTAATTCCTAATTAATTCTTTGGCTCCACACAGCGATGAAGTTAGGGAGAAGATGAAGTCCAAGTATTTGAGCAATCCGGACTATAACTTTGAGAAGGTTAATCGCGCCAGTATGGCTTGCGGTCCTATGGTTAAATGGGCTATCGCACAGGTATAATATATCAATGTCCCCAGGAACTTACCCAGTTTAAACCCACTTAATCCTTCGTAGATCGAATACGCTGACATGTTGAAACGTGTGGAGCCATTGCGCGAGGAGCTTCGTTCTCTAGAAGAGCAGGCTGATGTCAATCTGGCCAGCGCTAAGGAGACCAAGGATTTGGTAGAGCAACTAGGAGCGCAGTATTGCTGCCTACAAGGAGGAATATGCACAACTTATATCTCAGGCTCAGGCCATTAAAACCGATTTGGAGAACGTTCAGGCCAAGGTGGATCGTTCCATTGCCTTGTTGAAGAGCTTGAACATTGAACGTGAACGTTGGGAGTCCACTAGCGAGACCTTCAAGTCGCAAATGTCCACCATTGTGGGTGACGTGTTGCTCTCGGCAGCTTTCATTGCCTACGGTGGTTACTTTGATCAACATTATCGACTCAATCTTTTCACCACCTGGTCGCAGCATTTGCAGTCCGCGAGTATTCAATATCGTGCTGACATTGCACGCACAGAGTATCTATCTAATCCGGATGAGCGCTTACGCTGGCAGGCAAATGCTTTGCCCACAGATGATCTGTGCACAGAGAATGCTATTATGCTGAAACGATTCAACCGTTATCCATTGATCATCGATCCTTCTGGTCAGGCTACTACCTTCCTGCTCAATGAATATGCAGGTAAGAAGATTACAAAGACTTCATTCTTGGACGACTCATTCCGTAAGAACTTGGAGTCGGCACTACGTTTCGGTAATCCATTGCTCGTACAAGATGTGGAGAATTATGATCCGATTTTGAACCCCGTGTTGAATCGCGAACTGCGTCGTACTGGTGGTCGTGTGCTCATCACTTTGGGTGATCAGGATATCGATTTGTCTCCGTCGTTTGTCATCTTCTTATCGACACGTGATCCGACTGTGGAATTCCCACCGGACATCTGCTCCAGGGTTACGTTTGTTAACTTCACCGTGACGCGTAGCTCGCTGCAATCGCAATGTTTGAACCAAGTGCTGAAGGCCGAACGTCCGGATATTGATGAGAAGCGCTCCGATCTGCTGAAATTGCAGGGCGAGTTCCGTCTACGTTTGCGTCAACTGGAAAAGAGTCTCTTGCAGGCTCTTAACGATGCCAAGGGCAAGATATTGGATGACGATTCGGTTATTACAACGCTGGAGACGCTGAAGAAGGAGGCCTACGACATTAACCAGAAGGTGGATGAGACAGATAAGGTCATTGCTGAGATAGAGACAGTATCGCAGCAGTATCTGCCGTTATCGGTTGCTTGCAGTAACATGTACTTCACCATGGACAGTCTCAACCAGGTGCACTTCCTCTACCAGTATTCGCTGAAGATGTTCCTCGACATCTTCTCTACTGTGCTGTATAACAATCCAAGGCTTGAGGGACGCAGCGATCATTCAGAACGTCTGGGTATCATTACCAGAGATCTGTTCCAAGTGTGCTACGAACGCGTTGCACGCGGCATGTTGCATAACGATCGCTTGACCTTTGCACTGCTCATGTGTAAGATTCACCTCAAGGGCACAGGAGAATCCAACCTCGACACCGAATTCAACTTCTTCCTGCGCAGCCGTGAAGGTTTGCTGGCCAATCCAACGCACGTGGAGGGACTCAGTGGTGAACAAATCGAAGGTGTCAATCGTTTGGCCTCACGTCTGCCCATCTTCCGTAAGCTTGTGGAGAAGGTACGCTCAATGCCGGAGTTGGGTGCCTGGCTACAGCAGAGTTCGCCGGAGCAGTGTGTACCCCAGCTGTGGGATGAATCGAAGGCGCTGAGTGCCATTGCCAGCTCTGTGCATCAATTGCTGCTCATTCAGGCCTTCAGACCAGATCGTGTCATTGCCGCCGCTCACAATGTGGTCAATACAGTGTTGGGTGCAGACTTTATGCCCAATGCCGAGCAGGAGTTGGACTTTACAGCCGTTGTGGACAAGCAGTTGAACAGCAATACACCCGCATTGCTCTGCTCCGTACCCGGATTCGATGCTTCCGGCCGTGTGGATGATTTGGCTGCCGAACAGAACAAGCAAATCTCGAGCATTGCCATCGGTTCCGCTGAGGGCTTCAATCAGGCCGAACGTGCCATCAATATGGCCTGCAAGACTGGTCGCTGGGTGCTGTTGAAGAACGTACACCTTGCACCACAGTGGCTTGTCCAGCTGGAGAAGAAGATGCACTCACTGCAGCCGCATTCTGGTTTCCGTCTCTTCCTTACCATGGAAATTAATCCAAAGGTTCCAGTCAACTTACTGCGTGCTGGTCGCATCTTTGTCTTTGAACCACCACCAGGCATCCGTGCCAACTTGTTGCGCACCTTCTCGACTGTGCCAGCAGCACGCATGATGAAGACACCCAGCGAGCGGGCTCGTCTCTACTTCCTGCTCGCCTGGTTCCATGCCATTGTCCAGGAACGATTGCGCTACGTGCCACTTGGTTGGGCCAAGAAGTACGAGTTCAATGAATCGGATCTACGAGTGGCCTGCGACACGCTGGATACGTGGATCGACACCACAGCCATGGGACGTACCAATTTGCCACCAGAGAAGGTGCCATGGGATGCACTGGTCACACTGCTCTCACAGTCCATCTATGGTGGCAAGATTGACAATGATTTCGATCAGCGTCTGTTGACTTCCTTCCTGAAGAAACTATTCACGGCACGCAGCTTTGAGGCTGACTTTGCACTGGTTGCAAATGTGGATGGTGCTTCGGGTGGACTACGTCACATTACCATGCCAGATGGCACACGTCGTGATCACTTCTTGAAGTGGATCGAGAATCTAACCGATCGCCAGACTCCTTCGTGGCTGGGACTACCAAACAACGCTGAGAAGGTATTGCTCACCACACGTGGCACAGACTTGGTGAGTAAGTTGCTGAAGATGCAGCAACTGGAGGATGACGATGAACTGGCCTACAGTGTTGAAGAGCAATCCGAACAGTCACTGGCCGTGGCACGCAGCGAGGATGGCCGCCCGTCGTGGATGAAGACGTTGCACAACTCGGCTACCGCATGGTTGGAGCTACTGCCTAAGAATCTGCAGGTGCTCAAGCGTACAGTGGAGAATATTAAGGATCCATTGTATCGTTACTTCGAGCGTGAGGTCACCAGCGGTGCTCGCTTGCTGCAGACCGTTATTTCTGATCTGCAGGATGTCGTCTTGATTTGCCAGGGCGAAAAGAAGCAAACGAATCACCATCGGTCTATGCTGTCCGAACTGGTGCGTGGCATCATACCCAAGGGCTGGAAACGTTATACAGTGCCCGCTGGCTGCACAGTCATCCAATGGATAACTGACTTTAGTACACGTGTGCAGCAATTGCAGAAGGTTTCGCAGCTTGTTTCCCAGGCAGGTGCCAAGGAGCTGCAAGGCTTCCCCGTCTGGTTGGGTGGTCTGCTCAATCCCGAGGCCTATATAACTGCAACTAGGCAATGTGTGGCACAGGCTAATAGCTGGTCATTGGAAGAACTTGCTCTGGAGGTTACCATTACCGATGCTGGGCTCAAGACCGATCAGAAGGACAGCAGCTTTGGTGTGACTGGACTCAAGTTACAGGGCGCACAGTGCAAGAACAACGAGCTGCTGCTAGCCTCCACCATTATGATGGATCTACCACTAACCATCCTGAAGTGGGTCAAGTAAGTATCTTCTATATTCCCTGATGACATTTCAAATACTTTAATTTATATACTTCTTGTTATCTTTCAGGATCTCATCGGAACCACGCGTGAGCAAGCTAACGCTGCCGGTCTACTTGAACTCCACACGTACAGAGCTGCTGTTCACCGTGGACTTGGCCGTCGCTGCTGGACAGGATTCGCACAGCTTCTACGAGCGTGGCGTGGCGGTGTTGACCTCCACAGCTTTGAATTAAAGTGCTTGAGGCACATTTAAATAATCAAAAATAATATTAATCAAGATATCGTAAATATTATAATCATTCCCCGTTTAAAAAACGTATCCCTTTTCCCCCTTTAAATTTCCTGAATTAAATAAATAACCAACAACCCCAAATCTCAGTGTCCTTATTTACTTTTGTAAGTTGTTCAAATAATACCGTCATGATGGCTGGGGAATTGGAAGAGGATCTGCTGAACAAACCCATGCCATGAACAAACCCATGGGCCATCAAGTTGGCTTTAGTGTCCTGCAAAGGAGCGCGGTGTTGTCTTAAAAATGTATAATAGATGGCGGCACCTGCTGCATACTTTGAGCTGCAGATGTCGCTAAACTGAATTCGCCGTGCAAAAAAGGCGTCATCTATGTGCAATATTGCACAATAATAATGGGTATAGTTATATAGTGGAAACAGTTAAAATGGGAAGTAAAACAGTGGGAAGTGTTTTAAACTGGGTACAGAAGCAAAACTCAACAGGTGTCGCTCTTAAATGGTTGCTGGCCAAATAATAAGGGTAAATTTCTGGCACGTTAGGCAACACTGACATTTTTAAATGTTTTCTGTACCGTATTTGCAAATTTCTTTATCGTATATTGCAGTCAGAATTCGCATTATCTACATTCAAATTGGGTATTTTAAAGTCCAAAGTATTTTAATTAAATTTAAGAAGAAGATGGGAATTTTATTGTAATAATAATAAAATACTTTTTACTCCACCTACGTGAATTATAAAAACCCTGTACTTGATCCGAGTCAAGAACTAGTTCACTTCCCCTTTCGTTTGAGTTGAACCTCAGCTTACACAACAATTTTCCGATTACGCTGGATTAACAATGACGCGTCATGGGGGTTCCATGCGGTGTTCTGAGCTACTTTGGGGTAATTGCTGGAAAACTAAAGATGCAAATTTTCCTAAATTATGCGAATTATGGAGGCACTTGAGGGCAGCACTATAAATAAGGCTGTCTCGTCTTGTGATGCTCTCAATAGTTTTCTCATCATGTCGTGCGCGTCGTCGGTTGTGAGCTTTTTCGTCTGCTGCCTGCTGTTCCTGCATTGCTGTCCAGCACAGCAGAGCCTGGATGAATTCCGGCAGAGATATCTGCTACCTTTGCTTTCTACGGATGCAAAGAACTGTACACTATCTGCCTGCGACTCTTTGAGGATTGTATCGCAGCTGCTACTGTTGATCAAGGGCGCATCCAGTTCGACACCTGATTCTCCGGGAGTACCAATCGCACACAAAGCGAGTGGCATGAGTGATGGGATCTCTGGCGATGTTAGCGATATGCTCAATCTGGGAGAATTTGATAAACGAGTGCGTCAGATCGAGAGTCGTCTGCGATCGGTGGAGCAACCCATCTGGCATTTGGCCAGTGGCAGTGACCTTGAGTGGAATCATTGCACATCGGGTGTGTGTCGTTGCAATCCGGATACGAAGAGCTTCACCTGTTGGAACACAAACCTCAAGACAGTTCCAGTCACTCAGGTGATTCCCATGAACATGGTGGCCATCGATTTGTCCCGCAACTCGCTATCCACACTGCACAAGGATACGTTTCGTGGTCTGACGCTGCTCAAGGAACTGGATTTGTCCAACAATGTGCTGGACTTTCTGCCCTTCGACTTGTTTCAGGATCTGGACAGTCTGCTGCAGCTGTAAGTAGACTTCTGACACCCCTTTTCCCTCCTCATTTTCTCTCCTCTTTGCAGTCGCATTCAGAACAATCATCTGGAGAACATTGATGCACGCACCTTCTGGAAGTTACGCAATCTGAATGTGCTCGATCTGAGCAAGAACTTTGTTGGCTTGCTACCCGAATCGGTTTTCTATCACGTGCAGCGTCTCAGTGTCATTAATCTTTCGGATAATCAGATAACTAACTTCCCCCCGAATCTGCTGCGTGATCAACTGATGCTCGAGGAGCTGGACATGTCTCGGAATAAGATCGAGGAACTTGTCTCGGGCAGCATGCGCTATCAGACCAAGCTAAAGACACTGGACTTTGGTTGGAATCAGATTGGTAAGCAGGGAACAAGGTGTAGCTACTTTAAATGATCAACTGGAGTTCCTTTCATCTTTAGCCAAGATAGAGGAGGATTTCTTTGAGGGCCTAAAGAACCTACGCATTCTTATGCTGCACAACAATCGCATTAGCTCCTTGTCGGGCAGAATATTCAATAATTTGGTTAATCTAATCACGCTGGACCTCACCATGAATCGCATAAGTCACGTGAGTTGGGTTTGGTTGAATTTGTGGAGGTGCTTAGGTCATTTTTGCCTTTCCAGATCGATAGTCTCGCTTTTGCCGAGCTGACGAACCTCGACGAGTTACTCTTGGGACAGAATGCCCTCTGCAGCATACCAGCTGATCTCTTCCTGTATGTTGTCTCGCTCACTCGTCTCACTCTCTTCTCCAACAACCTGACCACACTGGAAGCCAACGACTTTAAGGGTTTGGCGGGTCTTAAAATCCTTATGCTGAACAATAATGTTTTGAAGTATTTCGATGCTCGCGCTTTTGAGCCGCTCACCCAACTGGAGAAACTGTGAGTTCATTGCACGCTCAATTACCACAGACTGACTAAGAGTTCGCTAATTTGTGTTGTCCTCTCTACCCTGCCAGTCGCATCGACTCCAACAAGCTCATGTTTCTGCCACATGGTGCACTGCATGGACTGGACAAGCTGGTGGCCGTCAAGCTGGACAAGAATCCTTGGCACTGTGATTGTCGTGCACTTTATCTGGCGCGCTGGATACGCGAATTCGTGTTGAAGTTGTGGGATGGTCAGCAACCCATGTGCCGTGGCCCCGGTGACCTTGGTGGCCATGAGGTTGGTCTGTTGCGCTACGATGATCTCTGCGATGGGCAATGGGCGAGCATGTTGTCGCTGTCGCCGCGTTTACCGGTGCGCAAGAATCGCATTTCCACACCGATGAACTATACCGACTATTTCAATTTGTACTTGAAGCACATCTACAATGGCACGACAGATGAGGAGCTCAAGGAGGCGGAAATCACCAGTGTGGCCATTAAGAAGGTGCATGTCGATTGAAGTCGGTTATAGCCGTAGTTAGCTTGGCTTTAAGGGAAGTCATAGTTAGTTGCCTCCTCTTCCTAACCCTTTCCTTTGACTTTAAATGAAGTCTTATGTATCCGCCTTCTCTTCTTTACCCCTTCCTTGAAAGACTCATGTTTAGCTTGACTTCAAGAGTAGTCTTAGATATCTCCTTCCTCTTCCTCTAGGTACCTCCAACTTTCCTCTCTAACCCCTTTCTCTTAAGCCTCATTCCAGCTTGATTTCAAGTGAAGTCTTAATTATTAGCCTCCTTTTTTTCCCACCTTTCTCTCTAGATTTTTTGACTTGACTTTAAAAGAAGTCTTAGTTATATTTGCGAACTACCGCCCTTCCTTCCTCGCTCGTCGCTTGTTAGATAGACTTTAAGTGCAGTCTTAGTTCTTCCCTTTCCTCCACTTCCTTTCCCCTTCCACCTTCCTTGTTAGGCTCATAAATATTGCAAGTTTTTGTTGCCATAATTGTTGCCTCTGTTGCCGGCATTTTCTATTAATTTCCCACAACCGCAAGGGGCAAATACGTTGGCTTCAAAGGCAAACTGCAGTCAGTGTGCAGGGTTCACACTCCTACTCCTCCTCCTTCTCTCCTTTGCACACAAATTACGGCCATGTCTCGCGTGCCGGTTTTTACCTATGTGTCTACGTCTAGGACAAGCTTTTTACCTAACCAATTTATTGCTTCCGTCGCTGCGCCGTATCGTCCCTCCTCTCCCTCTCCGCCCTCCTTGTCACTTACTGCTCCTTGCTTTACTGTCGTAGTTTCGCTGGCACTGTCCTTGCAATTTCCATGTGTTGACATTGCCCACGCTCCATTCACTTTCCCCACTTCGATGTCGGTGCCGGCTCCGTTGCTTCCTTTCCTGTTGCCAGTTTTGCTTTTGCTTTTCCTTTTCGTTTCGTCGCGATAGTCGCCGACTGCCAACTGCCAACTGCCGTCGTCTATCGCCTATCCCTTCCGGCGTGTGGGGGCGTGGCAGTGGTGGAGAGGAAGACGAAGAGGGAGGAAGGCATTGCTCGCATGCAGACAACAAATGCATTTTATACACAAAATTTGCAAGGCAAATATTAAAAATTGAATGCCGCCATTGTTGTTATCTTCGTTGTTGTTGTTCTTTGCTGTCTGGGGAGTTGGAAAGGGAAGAGAAGGGGCGGGGGAGGGTCGCTGATTGCCTTAAAGTGTGCCCGCTTTTGTTCGTCGTCATCACACAAACTGTCAACCCTTTTTCTTTCCGTCTTAACCCCCACATACAAAATATACAATATGTAATCATATTTTTTTATACGCAACGCACGCCCCTAGGGGGTGGGGAGGAGGAAGGGGAGGAAGGAGTGTGAATCTTTGCTATCAGCCGCATCTGTCTCAGTCTTCTCTTTTGCTTAAAGCGGAAGTAAAAGGATTTGAATTGCCTCAGCACAGCCTGAGCCTGTGAGCCGGAGAGAGAGCCCGCTGTGCCGGCATTTGCCGACAATCCGCTGGTTAACAAAACATCCCCTCCCCCTGCTGCCCAACCCTGCCTTAATGTATGTAAATTCCCCAAAGTTGCAAATCCTTTTTGCAAAGGCTAAGTAAACATTTTTAGCGGCATTTATCGCTAGCAAAGCCTACATGGAAGCTGAGCCCAAGTTGAGAGTGGCCAATTGAAGAAGCTTTGCCTTGCAGGCGAGTGTGGTGAGAAAATAAAACCGATTTTCACGGGAAACGGGAAAAAAGCTGAACATTTTCGCAATAAATTTGAATAAAAGCTTGCAAGCAGTTGCAAGGTTGTTGGTACTGCAGTTGAGGTGAATCCTTTTTGATCAGACTCATCCCGGACATCTGTACTCAACTCCAGTCAAGTTTCAAACCCTTTCGATGGTCAAGGTTAAACAACCACATCACAATAGCTCAACTTGCTAAATTTGGGGTACATGTTCAACATTTTTTGTTTACGATACAAAAAAATTGATTGAACATTACGATAAAAAGATTTAATAACGATTTTCAAATGTTTACCGCCCTGGCATTTAAGAGAAGCTCGCCATATTGATCGTTTATAAGTTTATTTTTTATATTGTATTTAATTGTTTAGTTTTGTTTATTTTAATTTTAATTAAACTTAAATACAGTCAATACGAATAATGGGACGAAGTTTTTAACATCACTTATGTGTAATGTTTTTACGATATGACTTTATTTTTAAGAAAACTTGCACTCTAGTCAAGTTTTCAACCATTTTACTACTTCACCTCTCAGCTATAGTTGAGTTTCACCCCATTTGCCAGTTGCTCACCACGATTTAGTCAAGTTTCACACTTGTTGCTAATTGCCTACGCTATGTGTTGAATTGGCGTTTAGTGCACTCAACACTTGAGTTCCACTCACACAATCTATACTCATTTTCTCTTGAGCGCTTTTCTCTCGCACTCAAATCACTGCACAGTCGCGCCCTTTAGTCAGCACATTTACTCTGCCATTGCCCACTCGGCTGCCGAAGTTTGCCGAAGGCATTGACACACTGAACTCGTACACGAGTGTCGTACGATGCCGTCGTGCAGGCGTTGACGTCGCTGCCCGCTTCGCTGCCGTCGCGGTCGTCGTCGTCATCATCGCAGGCTGCCGAATGTTGGTCAAAATTTGTGATTTATTTGAAAATTTGAAATAATTTGGTTTTTATTGTGTGCAAGCTAAACGCTCTGAATGGCGCCTCAAAAATTAATGTAAATTTCATGCAGCGGCAGCATGTGGCATGCCCCAAAGGAGCAGTTGCCGGCCGAGACTCTACTCCGTTCTCCGTTCCGTTCAGTTCTCGGTTGGTGTGTGCCTGACCTAAGGCAATGCCAGAGTCCATGACGAGGCGAGGCGAGCCGCACACACCAAAATTTGACTAGGGCAAATTCACTTAGATGTCGTCGGCGTTGGCCTTTTCCACGGCGCGCGTTCGCACAAAACTTTTTGCACATACATATACACATGCATAAGTATATGTAAATACATGTGTGTTGGTGTGTGTGTGGGAGATTGTGGCTGTAAATGCCTGTGTGTGTGAGTGTGGGAGTGTGTGTGTTTTGCTGCCACTTTGGAGCTGCTACAACGCATAAAAATGCGAGTGTTTGCCATGTCTCCCTGTCTCTTTCCCACTCACTACCCTCCCTTTCTGTATGTGCGTGTGTGCAGTTGGTTTCTGTGGCTATGCGTCCGTTGCCTGCCAACAACAACAACAGCAGGCAGGCAGCAGCGCAGCCACAGCAGCATCAGCAGCAGCAGCAGCAGCTCGAGCAACTGCGAGCCCCAGCTAGCTTGGCTGACTGGCTGGCAAACGTGGCGTATACTTAATTCGGTTTATGCTCGAACGTGTCGCACATTATTCTTATGAGCGCCGCTACGATGTGTGAAATATGCTATATGTGTGTGCGCAGCAATTCTGATTAGACGCCAGTACCCGCAAACACACACAGGCAAACTCACACACACACAGTCAATCTGCCACTGACGGCCTGCCGCCCCCTGCCTCGCCCCCTAGTTGACACTCAGGATGCCAAACAATTAAAATTTTGTTGCAATTTGTTTGATTTGCACTACAGCGAAATGAAAATGCAAATGATGGAAATGAAAATGGGAATCTTCTCTCGAAATGAAAATGAAAACGCAAAATGAAAATGAAAAGTCTTCTGCCCATTGACCTTATTGAGCACTCAGACGTCGACGCGCTCAAGGAGCACACACACACACACGCAGTGGTAGTGGACAGTGGTTAGCGGCAGACCAGGGCTGCATGCTGTCATTAAGAAATATTTTATTAAAAAAACTAAAGAATTTAATTTGGCTGCGAAGTTTTCATAATTTAATTTAATTTGCTTGATTGAAATCGATTCAACACATAAATTAAAGGTCTTTTTATAGTGGTTTTTTATCTAACCAGGGCTGCAGAATCTAAGTAAGAAATATTCCATTCAAATCTTAAATAATTTAATTAAGTTCAACGTTTCATTATCCTTTCCTTCCTTCCTTAAATGCTTTATTGGAATAGATTTAAAATTTAAATTAATTGCTTTATTGAGATAGATAGTTAGCTCAGACCAGGGCTACATACTCTCAAAAGAAAATATTTAACTGAAAATAAAAATTGAACACTATAAACAGGAGAAATTCTATTTAAATTCTAATGAAAACTTAAATTAAGTTAAAAAGGTTGCCCAACATTTGTGTCTTACAAATATAGATTTATTGTTGCTTCACTTTATAGTTCGGTAACCCTGGTACAACCTTATTGTTATTATTGTTGTTGTTGAAGCCATTGTTAGGGGCAGTTGAAGCGGTCTTTCTCTCTCTTGAAGCGGTCGGTGGTAGCGTTTGTGGCTTTGGCTTTCATGCTGCCCGCTCATAATTTTTACGACCTATTTCGTGTGAAAACTGTGTCGCATTCGCCGCAGCGAGTGGGCGGGGATGAGCAGCTAGAGAGGTCGGGGAGGGAGGGAGGTTCTCTGGGTGTTCTCTCTGCTACGTGTTGGCGAGAAGTGGAACTTTTAATTTCAATTTTTTATTACTTGAAATCTGTTTGGCGAGCAGAACCTGAGCCACCTTTTTGTGGGCAAGTTATTTTTTTGCAGCAGCAACGCTTTAAATGCAGCAATGAAAATGTTTTTGGTTTCATTTCGTACTCGAAACTTGCTCTCTCTGTGTGAGTGTGTGTGAGAGAAAGTGTGTCTGTGTGTGTCTGCAGCAGTTTTTGTTCTCTGGCCCGTGGGTTACATTTATTGGCTTGGCGACAAATTTTTATTGCCCAGTTTTAGTTTTGGTCTGCGGTGCTGCATATGGCGCTGATTTCTTGCCTCACTCACAAGCTCTCTCCCTCTCTCCCTCTCTTCTCTTCCACTCTCTGTCTGTTTCTCTCTCTTTGCTTCTCTGTCACTTTTTGTGTAGCCCATTTTTTGGGCGACAAAGTTTTCGCCGCGTGTACCGCAGACAGACAGACCGACTGCGGGTCTAATCATATTGCCAAACGACGGATGGCAGCAACCTTCGGGTTACGTGATGCATTTCTACCCAAGACCCTTTCAGTCAGTCTGTGATATATATAGATGAGTAGTTCGCGTACCGCTTCACTGCTCACAATTTGACTTCTGATGTGGGTATGTGTGTGGCAGCGAGTGTATGTGTGACACGCCTCGTCGGCTGCACAGTGGGAACACTTCGGCAAATTCGCTGCAGGCAATATTCGCAAATACAATAGAAATTCCACATGTGTGCGGGGCATAACTGATTCATATTGATTCACACTGATTCCCATTTATTCCTACTCATTCATATTGCTTTATTTTATATTTTTACTGTATCTCTAGTTTTAATTTCAGTTATTTGCATTGTCTTTTTAGCTTTAGCAAACCGCGAACTGTTTAAATAAGCTAGTGAATATGTTTTTTGTGCATTTTAACTATTTATTGTTTATTGTTTTCTATTTATTGGTTTGCCATTTGTGGCCATTGTGCGCACAGCGCTCGACGTGGCGCATTCGACATGTCAGAATTTGTGGATATTCTGTTTAAATACCGTAATGAAGTCTGCTTATACAATATAATGTACCGTGTTTGTGCTACGTGCCTTGGTTATGTTATTGCACGCCGAACCCGACTTCCGCTCAGCATCCGCCAGAAAGAAGGCAAAGCAGGGCGTTGCTGAGGGCAGGCAGAGCAGGAGAAAAGGGGGGAGGGAGGCAGAGAGTGAGGGGTAGCTGCTGTAGCAAGGGTTCTGGCGACGGCTCTGGCTGTGTTTTTATTTGTGTGCCAGCAAATCTTAAACTTGTTTTACTGCTCGTTAGTGTTAGTCGCAAGCTAGTCGAGGCGGAAAGGGGGAAAGGGAGGGGAGGCTGCCTGGCTGCCATAGCCACCATGACACCCTATTGTTATAACACGTTCCACGACCCGGCCAGCATCAGCAAGCGTATTGGCAACACAGGATGGCAGAGGAGGCGAAGGAGATGGAGACTGACATCGAGACGAGGCTGAGGCTGAACTGAAGTCTGTGTTTGGCAAGCAGGCACTGGAGTACACTAAAAGTAGTGGCCCCCCAGTGTGTGTGTGTGTAAGAGTGTGTGTGTGTGTTTATGCGTGTGCCAAGGTGCATGCTAAGTGCCATATTCCGGAGAGAGAAAGAGAGAAGGAGAGAGAGCAAGGCAGCATTGGGCTTTGGCTTCATCGTTTGGCTGCCCTGGTAAATGTTTGTCCAGCATAATTGCGCTCAGCATGCAGTTTGCCTCCATCTATTGCCTTACACCTTTTACGCTGCGCTCTCCCTCTTTCTTTTTCCTTCTCTCTTCTTCTCTCTCACGCTACCTCCCTTTGGCTGCCTTGCTCGACTTTCCTCGCTGGCTTTGCTTGTCGCTTTTCAATTTTCCTCATGCAGTTTGCCTTCTTTCGCCGTAGCTGCTTTAAAGGATTTGGAACTTGTTTACGTGGCGTATTAGTATAATTTACAACGGAAGCCATCAAAGGCTTTGACGCGCCGCAGGCACCCATCCAAATTGTATTCCTATTGCCTTGGCTAACTAATTCTCCAGCAGTGCCACAAATTGTTGTTATCTCCCATTCAAGTGTTTGTTGCGGTTCGCCTCAACACCAAACCTAACAGAAGTTCTCACTTGTGCTCTGTGTGGGTCTGTGTGTGTCTGCGTGTAGATGCAAACACAACAACAGCAATTGCTATATTTAGTTGATATATAGTATAACATAGCATAGTAGGGTGACTGGACTTGATTGAAACTTAATCTCTGCGATAAGTAGGGATGAAGTTGATTCTTTTCAATTACAATTAGTAGCAGCTTAAATCCGTAGCAACTCAGGAAATTTGAAAGACAGAACATTTAAGATACTTAATACAGAGAAGAAGGGTTATGATGAGTTAAAGGTCAAGAAAATAAGTCTGAAGATGGAAGTTAACCACAGAAGCAACTGCATAACCTTTAAATACAGCGATTTTTCATTTGAGTTCTCACTTCATCTGCTAGAACTAACAAAATGACCTTCAAATACTTCCATTTCTCAGAGAATTTCAACCTCATTCCTTAAGTACGTAGTATACAGTAGTCGTGCTACTTAACTCCTTCATTTCTTGGTTATTTTGGTGCACAATTGTCATAGCAATTGCTGTGTGTGACTGGCCATGACAATTACAATTACAGTTTCGTGTTTAACCATAATAATCTGCTCAGTTATTTGTGTAATTAAACAAACAATAAACCCCCAGAGAGAGAGAGAGATGAGAGAAGAGTGGAAAATCCGAATGGAAAGCTAGTGGAAACCCAAAAGCCGAATCCAGGCGGCAACGGCGGCGTCCAAAAACCCCAAAGTCGAAACCACTTGGGCACACTCTCTTGTTTGTTGTTTGTTAAATGTTATTATTGCTATTACTGCTGAATGTAGTTACTGCTCGAGCTCTGCTGTATTTGTGCTTTGCATGAGATTTAAAATGGTTTAATCAACTGCGCTATATACATATACATATACATATACTATATACAGCTGGCATGCAGTTGGGCAAATATTTACGATGCCCTTTAAGTGTTTATGGCTTAGTTGAAAAGTTGTGCTAGCAATTTTGTGGCTGCACTGTGAAAATGTGTAAATGTAATCGAAAATTGTGTTGGCTTCTTACTCAAAATCGTGAGTGTCTGTGTGTTGACAAAGTGCCTTATTATTATACGCAGTGGAAATTTTTTTTTCAAATTTTGTTCCAAAAATTGATAAAAACCAAAAAGCAAGTGTAGTTAAAAAGAAACCCTAGCGGTATACTCTAACAATAATTTTGGTATAATCATTTATAATTATTTCAGTTCAAATGACTCCTGAAAATTTCGCTGCGAAATGTTAATTTACATTGAAGTTATTGAAGAAATATGTATAGTGGATGCATGGATTTGGCCTCCAGCAAGTATGCAATTTGTTTTTCTTGGACACAAAACAGGCAAGTGTGTATATTCCAGTCAAGCACACCTAAACGTAGCCTTCCTACTTATTCTTAAGGTTGCTGGGCACGTGAAATTCACAAAATGTATAACTCATAAATAAATAATAACCCCACGAAGATTTATAAGCATTTTAAATGGCCCAGCGACGCGATTAAATTAATAGGCTGACATTTCGTGCCCGCGCAGAGCTTCGCTTCATAAGTCAATTAAAAGGCAATTTAATGTTTAATTAATATATATAGTATGTGTAGGATGTATATAGTAAATATATATTTCATTTATTTGTCATTGTCGTTATAGAGTTGTATGTGTATCGTACATGTATTTATATGTATATGTAAACACTAACTAGCGTTCGGTTAAATTGTATATCACTTAAATTATAATTATATAAACTTGTTGTTGTTGTTGTTGGTCGGTTAATAACGCGCATCAATACAAATTAAGCGGGGCAGATTTATCTTAAATGCACAATTGCTGTATCAATTTGAAATCAATAATTTTAAATATATTTATCGTCATCTGTCGTCTCTCGTCTCTCTCTCTCCGGTCTGTTATTGCTGTCATCGTTATCGTTATCGTCGTCATCACTTCTCTAACTGCGTGCCAGCATGCCGTTGATCATGATGTTGGCCAGCGCATTGCGTCTCTTGCGCCACGCCCCCATGCCCTGGGCGTGGTACTGCATCTGTGTGTACCATTGCTTCGTTCGCACACCATCCTCGGCCTGGGAACATAAGCGAATATAGAATAAATCGTTAGAAACAGGTTGATTGACTCGCGCCACTTTGACAGGTGTCATCTGTGAAGTTATGAGTGTGTCTGAGTGTGTGTGACTGAGTGTGTATGGCTGTGCATGTATGCGTGTGTGTGCGTGTGTGTATGTGCTTGTCACTGCTCAGTTGGCCGTAACTAAACGTTTCAATTTATGCGGCGCCAAGCTGTGTCCGCCCTGCTGTCCTTGCCCTTTTACGCAGCAGGCTACGCTTCCCTGCGTTCTCTCGTATATCTCTTTTTTTGCCTACCTTTTTTTTTTGTTAAATTTCAATAAATGTCATTCATTTTGGCAGGCACTCGACGTGCGTTGCCTCAACGCACTTTACCAGGCTACGGACTGACTCGCTTTGCTTCCCTTTCTCCTCACAACACTGCTGCAGGCTTAGCCATGTCTAAAGCTTCGTTTTACATTAGACAGGATTTGAAATGGATTTCTGCATACGCTTTTGTATGCTGTCTGTCTGTCTTTTTAATAAAAAAGTAAAAAAAACGAAAGAAATCTCCAACATATTAACAGTGCGCTAGAAAGCATGCTATAAAAATATACAACCGCTTTGGCAATGCGCTGGAAAGCAGGCTATAAAAATATACAACTGCTTTGCAAGTTCAACATGGACGATCTCTTTATGTGTGTGTGTGCAACATACTTGCTGAGTAGCTAAATTCCCTGCATATAGCAGCAAAACATATGTATCGCTTGAGTTCCTTCATCAGATATGCAACATTGTTAGCACCTGCCCATTTTTTAATCCACTTCTCCCAGCTGGTTACCTATGCCTAGTGTTAATTGTCCAGTTGCTGCTCTATTAACTTCATGGGATCATCTGCTCGCAGCACACACATAGACAGGGAACAGGCTCTCAATGCCCTGCGGCAAAAACTGAAACTTGTAGAACGCCAAACGGCAGCGCAAAACTAACGAAGCCCAAACATTGCCGGTGTGCAGTCAAAAGGCAAACGCTCTAATTCAAAAGCCAAGTGAACTGGCACACACACAGCCAGCCAGCAAGCGAACGGGCGAACAGGCGAACTGAGCCCAGGCAAACCTAGACAAACCCAGCGAAACCAAATCAAACCCAACTGAAACGAAACGAAACGAACCGGATGCTGAAAGTGGCAAAAACAAAGCAGACAAAACGGACACAACGGACAGAACCGGGACCGGGAACACGAGCCCAAGCAGGAGCTGACGATGAATGGGAAGTGTGAGGTGGAAATGGAGGGGGTGCTATGTCGGTGTAGCTGTGCTAGATATGGCTTGGCGGCAACTACTCACTTTGAATATGAATGTGTCCTTCGATGAAATTTCCTGCACTTCGAAATAATCATCCCAATCCGCTTCGCTGCACACAACACATCTGTCCAGATACAATGGCTCCCGTATCAGCGTGTAACGTCCGCATTTCTCCTTCACCAGCAGCAGTGAGGCCTCCCGAATGCCAGTGTGCTTCGGGAAATTCAGTTTATCCGACATGGCCTTCTCTGCCCTATAATTGGCACTTGGCTGAAGGAGGACGAGGTGGAGAAATAGAAAAAAAAGAAGAAACATGAAAAATAGAAAATAGAAAAAATTGTGTAAAAACGAAAACTAAACAAAATTACAACTGGAAAAGTGGTCAAAGTGTGTCCGTGTCTGTGCAGATAACGGCGCGGCCTCACAAAGCTTGTCAGGCACGAACCGGCCGAGCAGCCTGGGTAGCTTGGGCTGCCTGGCAGACAACTGCCGCAGGAAGCGGCACAGAACCGAAACTAGAAACACGCAACAAGAACAAAACATTCTTGAATTGAGCAATTGTCGGCTGAGGCTTTTTGCGCACAAATTTAGAGCAGGGCAACGTAAAAACCAAACAAGTGACATACGCACTGCGTCGCCATCGATGTGACAGAGCCCCCCGTTTTCTGTTCCTCTTTCTCATCCCCTCTGGGATTCCCATTGGCCTCTTGTGTGGGCCACTTGACGCCATCGGTTTTTCTTTCTTTCTCTCGTTGCTCTTCTTTTTCTTTTTTTGCTCTGTGCATGTAAAACTCGTTTTGTTTTTAGGCATCAAAAGCAGATAGTTGCTTGGATAAGCACTTTTCATTACGGACAGTCCGGAAATGTTTCCGTTCCACTCGATGCTTCAATGGCCTCGCCACGGATTCAGCTCGTACTCAGCTAGCTCACCATCTCTGGCTTTGCTCTCTGATTTGTTGAAATCTTTTATCGCACGGCACAGCAAACTGTTGCCATGACAGCGTACGGAATCAGCACGAGAACCGCAACGTGAACCCAAACCCCTTAAAGCAACTGCAGGTGCTTCTCTCTCACTCTCTCTCTCTGACCAGATGCTATCGAGAGGTAAGGCTTTTAGGGTAAGCGCCGCTCGCTAATTGCCCTCACCTCATGTCAAACGTCTGAGCGTCGTTTGTCGCTTGTCAAACGTGACTGGGAGATGGAGAAGGTGGAGTAGGAGCAGCAGATGCGGCAGTGGAAGAAGCAGGACAGAACTGGCATTGCTAGCGATGGTCACGTGAGTTGTGGAGCGATAGGCAGAAGATATAGACTTATCTCCACTTCTCACTCATCTCCTTAGCAACTCGCCCCACATCCTTACGATAGTTCCCGTGCCTGTCGTGCTGAACTCTGTCCATCACTTACTCAGCACTTGAGCATCTCCAACAGCCTTCTTTTGTCTGTCTCAACTCACACTCATCCACTCTCTCTCTCAATCTGTCTCTTCCATTCCCTATCTATCTTTTTCTCTCTGTCTGCCTACATACCTTGCCGTTGGTCACGAGCAGCGCATTGACTGGGGTCAGTTTTATGGTGCGCGCCTTCTTCCAGTTGCTATCGGTGGGCTGCGTATAGAGCAGCTTGCCCTCCATGGCAAAACGGACCTCATCGTGATTCCACTCGAGTATGTCGATGGCCATTTTGCGCAGCTTGATGTTTATCATATCAATTTCGCATGAGGCGCGACGATTCGGACTCGAGGAGCTGATGCGTCGCCAGAGTTTGGTGGGCACATCCTTTGCCTCCTGGTTGATGTGATTCAAATGCAATTCAATTTTCTCTTGCGCCTGTTTGAGCAGCTCACGTCCATCGAGATGTGCCGGCGTCACCTTGTACAGTCGCGCCAGAAGCAATGGATACTTGGTCACACGCTGCACGGGCACCTGCAAGCACGAGAAGAAGAAGAAGAAGGAGAAATGAGGAGGGGGGCACCAAGTCATGCATATAAAACACTCACCATCAGAAACGAGTTGAGATTCATGCGACGCAGCACAGCATTCTCCATTTGCGATACCTTGAGGAAGATGCGCAGCAATTCCTTCTCCTTTTCCAGATTGGCCAGCAGCAAACTGGCGCCAGCCTGCCGCACGCAATAGCTCTCGAAGGCGTGCAGCATTTGGGTGAAGTCCAGGAAGATGCGACCGATGTTAACCGTGAGCAGATCATCATCGCCCTGCTCGAGGGCAATGTCCAGGGCATCGCGCATACGCTCGGCCAGCGTCTGATTGTTCTCGAGCAAGTCTTCCGTGTTGAGGAAGATTGCGGAGAGCTGCTCTTGGGTGAGCAGACCGGCCACCAGCATGGGATGACAGAATTCCTCGAGTATGATTTGTAAATCACGTCCATATTTCTCTTCGGTCTCCACAATCTCAGTGATTATCTCTTTGCGTTCCACCCGCTTCTTGCCACACTTGCGACACACCAGTGGGGCATACAACACGCCCGTCTCACTCAGTTGTGTCTCCACAGCGCCATCGCAATCCTCGCAAAGATGCAGTGGACTCACCGTGGGCTGATACTTACTACGTGATGATTTACTTGTCTCGGAGCCAACTCCTGAATCCTGTCGCTCCACATCGCTACCAGTCTTGCCACAAATGAAGTTATGCGGCGGCGGGGAGAGGGAACTCATGTTACTGTGGCTATCGGCATCGCAACTGACGCGCTTCTCCAGCTCACTGAGTGTGTCCGTGGCCTCCTCCTCGATGATCTTCGGATTGTTGCTGTAGTCAAAGCTCTCCTCACGGGCTAGTCCACGTTCCTTGGCATCCACCAGGTACGAGAGTATATCATACTTGGAGGCACCTTCGAATATGGAACGTGCTGCCTTCTTATCCAGCTCGGCATCGTTAAGGGGTGGTGCAGTCAGTGGCAATGGTGGCGGCACCTCGTTGATCTCCTCGTAAATGGGATCCCCATTGAGTCTGATGGATTCGTAATGATGCTCGGCTTCTGTATGTGTGGCATGCTCAATTTCCGCCAGTGTTGCATCCACCAGCAGCTGATAGAACTTGGCACGCGTAGCTGCATCCACCTCCTGCTGCTGCTGAGGTTGCTCCGCCACAGGCTCTCGTCTCTCCTGTGCCTCCTCTTCCAACGCACCCGCTGCTGTCAACTCACTTGAGCAGCTCTGGTAACAATCGGATTCATTGGCCGCCGCCTCGAAGTCAAAGAGTTCATAGTTGTTAGCGGAGGCAAAGCTGTTGGCGGAACTTATGCTGCCACGATTGGACAGACGATCTTCCTCTTTGGTGCTTGGCGTCTGTCGCTCCAGGCGCACACGCTGCAACGAGACGCTTATCAGCCGATTCATATCGTCATGATCTTTGGTGCCGCTCATATCGATGGCCTGCCGTGTCTGCTGCAGTCGCTGCAGCGAGTTCTCAATCAGTTCCGCCACAGTGTCTGTTTCCAGGCCGTCGGCCACCTGACCCAGCATGGGATCCTGCAGCAGCTTAGCTATGAAGCTGTTGCTGCCGTTGCTGCCTTGTGGTGCTTCCTTAGTGGGTGTGTTCTTGCCTGTGGCAGGCACACGCAGGCCACAGACATGTGGCACCAAGTTCCGCTTAACTGCCTCGACAGGATTACGTAGAATCTTCAACAACTCTGTTTCATGCGGCACCAACGAGGCTGCTGCGGGCAAGGGCGACGGCGACGGCGAAGGTGGCGGAGGTGTTGCTGGTGTTGAGCTAATTGCTGGCAGTGTAGGCGTATTAATGGGCGTGGTTGTGGTGGCAGCAGCTGTTGGAACCTTTGTTGTTGGCATCTCCTTGGCATAATCGAGTCGAATGAGTGTGCGTCCCCGTCCACTGCTGCTGCTGCTACTCGACGTGGAGCTGCTCGAGGTGGAAGAGATACACGAGGCCGAACGATGTAGATTCACTTCTCCTGCTGTGGTGCCAGTGCTGCCCCGGATGGGTATAATGGCGCCCACATTGTGCTGCTGTTGCTGCTGTTGGCTACGCAGTGTGTTGAGCAGATTGTGCTCCTCCACGCTGCTCACATTGATGCACACACTGCCACCGTTCACCAGCTGTTGGCTGTTGACCACCACCGAGGATTGGTACAGCGGTTGCGCGGCATCTGCGCTGAGGTTCATTGTGGAGTAGCAATCGTCGCCGTTAATCAGTATTGATGTCTTCTTGGGCGCAACATCCTGTTCCTGCTGCTCATACATGGGCAGCCTACCAGATGGGCTCCGTAGTGTCACATTGTGCTCCAGCAGATGGTGCTCGTCCTGCTCTTCGCTATGGGAGATTTTCAGGCGATGCACCTCGTGCCCCTGTGCCCCGTCGCCAGGCTTATTGAATGGCGCCACTCGCACCACAGTCCTTTGCTGCCGAGCAGCAGCAGCAGCGTTTGACTTATTGATTTGGTGTGGCTGCTGCTGCTGCTGAAGCTGCTGCTCTAATCCGTTTGCGGTTGGGCTTGTCGGCGACAGCGAAGGTGGCGGCGTCTTTGGCGGCGGCGGTGGTGGCGGCGGCTCCGTTGGCCGCCTTTGAAATAAATCTCTCGAGTCGTTGCGGTTGCTTTTTATGCGCAGCGCCATTGTGTCCTTAAAATTTAAAATGACATTCTGCGGCACACTGGCCCGGTCGTGAGCCTCGGCCGCCTGTGCCCCGACGGAGGCAGCGGCAGAGACGGACACGCTGGAGATGCTGGGCACGGCAGCAGGAGCAGACAAATGCCTTTCGCTGTGAGCGCGTCTGATGGGATTTCGCGATTGTGTCGTTTGTGCTGCACGCTTTTGACTTGCCCGCGGCCTGGCAACCTCCTCGTTCTTCTCCTCCCGCTGCTGCTGTCGCTCTTCTTCTTCTCCTCCAGTTGCTTGTGCCTTCTGCTGCTGCTTCTTTGCCGGCGCTGCCTTGGCCCTTTCGTTGTTGTTGTCGTTGTCGTTGTTTGCAACCTCAGCTTGGTCCTTGTCCTTGTTATTGTTGCTGTCGTTGTGCTCGTCATCATCGTCATAATCGCGATTTGCTGCTGTCGTCTTTGGGGCTGCTGTTGCCGCTGCTTTTGTGGTGCCTGCAAAGGAGTAGATGGTAGAGAGAGAGAGAGAGAGAGAGAGAGTCAGTTGAGTGGCAAGTGGCAAGTGGCGAATCGCGTGTCGCAGCTAGCAAAATGTTGCTTTTGCAATGTAAACCTAAGACAGCTGAGCAGACCAACTGATGAAAGAGAAAAGGAAATGGACAGGGGAGCAGTGGAAGGGGAAGAGGGAAGGGAAGGGTAGGAAAGAGAAGAAAAGACATGGATAGAAGAAAGGCAAAACTCTAGAGAGTCTTTAGCCTTTTTCTTGCAGTAATAATGTTCGATGTTCTTAAGATATTCCCAGTATTTATGCAACATACTGTTGCCTACTTTTCAGCTGTTAAATAGCTAAATAATTCGAAGAAACAGTAAAGGAAAGAAGGAGAGCTCCAAAGGAAAGGTAGGAGAGCAGTCTTAAGGCGGTTTTTAGCTTGTTTCCACCAATAATAATAAATACTTATTACTCTTCTTGCCACTTTCAGCTTCAAACCAGCTTAACAAGTTCGATGAGAGGGGAGGTAAAATAGTGCAGACTCTAGAAGGTTTTAAGCTTCGTTGATTATCTTTAATTATTCTCACTATTTATGCACTAAAAGTTGTCTACTTTTAGCTTGAAAATATAGAAAGAACTTGATGGAAATTAACAGTGGAAGGGATGGGGTGAGAGATTTACTCTCATCCATTAATTTCGCAGTATACAGTTGCCTACTTTCAGCTTGAAAAAGGCTAGACAAGTGAGTTGCGAGGGGAGGTGTAGGAGTGACGAAATTATACTACATTATAACTCAATATGCAGTAGCCTACTTTTAGCCTGAAAAGAGCTTAACATATTGATGATTGACAAATGAAAATGGACAGCGGAAGGGAAGGAAGGACAGCAAAGGATTCCCTCTGATTTCTTATTTACTCACTATAAAATTGTCTACTTTTAGCTTTAAAATAGCTTACGAATTTGGTTGACAGAAAAGATAAAAGTGTGGAGACTCTAGAGAGTTTTCTAAAGGTTTCCCCACTATTTTTGCCCCAAAAGTATGCCTACTTTTAGCTTGAAAGTAGCTAAGGAAGTTGACACAATTGCACCACTTCATGCATGCAGATTTATGCGCTTGTGGCCGGCACTTCGAACCATTACAGCCAGCCACCCATTTGCTGCCACTCCCCCCTTCCCTCCGCCTGCCTAGCCACGGCCACGTTGACAGCCACTTAAAGATGTGTTTGCCAGCGATAAGGTGTTCTCTGTTCTGTACTGTTCTCTGCCATTCAGTTTTGTTTTTGTTTCTGTTTTGGTTTTTGGTTTTGGTTTTTGACTGTGGCTACGGTTGCGGGGACATCTCTCTCTCTCTCTTCCGCACGCGCCCAAGGACTGAGGTCCAATCGCGCAACATTTCCCTCTCAGCTCGCTGACAATATGTACATATCTTTATTTATGGTAAATTGGGTGATTTACGTTGCGGCCGATAAGCGTTGCCTTTCAGCGGCTGCTTGTCCTTGGCTTGGCTTGACTTGACTTGGGCTACCGCTCTCCCTTGGCTTGGGCGTGGGTGGGCTGCCTTGTGCCTTGGCTTGGCTTCACTGAGCTGCGCTGGGCTGGGCTGTCCTGGCATTTGAATTGCCAGTTAGCCTGGGAGTCCTTGACTGGATGCCACAAGTCAACGCTGCTAAATGGCGTTGGCATTATTTGGGGCTTTTATTTTTGTTAGTCGGGTTAAGCGCGAACGCCAAGACAACTAGGGAGGAGGAGAAGGAGCTGGAGAGAGGTTGAGGCAGAGGCAGCGCGACAGCAGCACTGGCAGGCTGCTTTATGCGTCTGTCACCGCAGGCGGAACGCGACAAGGACGAAGGCGCGTTGCTGTGTAGCTGGAGATGCCGCCAGCTTTATTCTCAGCGCCAAACAATTTGTGTCGGAATTAAGATAATAGATTACATTTAAATGTTTTTTTTTTGGTGTAGACGGCCCGGCCCGAAAAAGGGTTCGCTGTCGTTCGTTGTCGTATCTCTTAGTAAAGTATAAAATTTGAGTGGCGCGCTGCTGACGTCAGCGCCGACCGCAAAAGACCCGTCGGCGATAAGCGGCAAGTGGCAGCAAGCCCGTTGTAGGCAGACCCCGTCGCCCATTAGCACTCACTCTCTCACACAGGAATACTACACCCCCCAAAATCACACACACACACACATACACACAGCTACATCCGTTGTCCTTGAGCAGAGGCAGCACAGGCAGAGCATCCTTATCACGCTCGCTCGCTCTCGTCCATTTTAATGAGTGTGAAAAGTGAGCTGCTTTTATGTCGCTTCAGCTTTGGCTTTGGCTCTGGCTCTGGCTGTGCCCACCACGTCCACCTTTGCGTTTTATGTTAATGAGTGTCATCAACGTGGAGATTTGAGACGAACTGGCTGCACCCAGTGAACCCAAATGGCTCAAATGTTTGACTATAAGCGAGCGCATTAACCGTGTACATCTGTCAGATCCGGTTGAGCAAGCAGCTTCCTCTGCTCGTCTCTTCTCCTTCTCTTCACACTCGCAAATTAATTAATTGTGGCAACCACTTGAATTTCAATCGACTATTGGCAAATGCTTTGCACATCCTTTCTTCACTGGGATCCACAGAGATACTTTTTGTGTGCGCGCTAATCGCATTTCGGAAGTTAGTTTGCTATGCAAAATAGCGACAAATTACAACAACAACAGCAGCAACAACAAGTACAATAACAGAAAGTGGGTGCTACAACTGAAACTACAATTACAGAGCAGAGAAAGAGAAACAGTTGAACAAGACAGCAAAGTGTGGGGAATGAAGTTGGCCAGGTAGATACTCTGTGCTTCGGAGAATCACCAATATTTTGTTATTGATAGTATTTTATCGCATTTAATCAACATATCAGTATGGTAAGATATCAATTAAATTAATTTACTCTACAATTTTAAAATTCAAATATCGATAGTATTTCACCGTATTTTAATAACCCAACTTCATTCCTCATATTGATATATACAGTACATATTTCATCTATACACTTCATTATATCTCATCTCAAACTTATAACCTATACAACCTCATTTGAGAATGTCTGTTGTTCTATCCTTACTATTCTACTATCTTATCGCCTGTTGTGCTCTCCTCACACACTTTTCTCCGCTTTAGGGTATTAAAACCAAAACGAAACAATGCAGACCAAATGCGAAATCAGCTTTTCTTTTATTCCCTTCACTTTTTCCTCTCTGCGTTTCTATGTGTTTTTTGCTACTCCTTTTTGCTGCTGCTCCTGCTGCTGTTGCTGCTGTTTCTACTACTAAATGCCACCTGCTTAGCACGGCCACTTAATGAGATTTTGTTTGAAAATTACGTTTGCGTTGCGTTATTGTTGTCGAGTTGTTCTGGTTGTTGTTGTTGCTGCTCTTGTTATCGGTTGTCTTTGAGTTGAAATATTTAATTAACACCTTTTGTACTAAGTCGTTGTAAGTACTCGTTGTGCCTGAAGAAGTAAGAAATACGCTAAACATTCGACTTGACTTACAAAGCAGACCGAGCAGGCTAAGTAAAATGTGCTGACAACTTCAAGTTGCAACCCTGGCAACAAAAGCAATAAAAATGAAAAAAATAAAATCAGATAAAAACTAATCAATTTACTGCAAAGCAAGTCGAGTTACATTCAAATAAGCTACCAGTTTGTATATCTTACATCTTTTTAGATTAGCTCTGGAAACCCAATTCGATTTTTTCTAATAATATTTTCTAACGAGCTGTGCAAGAATAATGCAATAAAAATGTATTTAAAATTGTAGCTAGTTTGATGTTGTTTTATTTATGCTTTTAATGCAATTTTAGTTTTGTTTTCTTGCTACACAAGTTGTAAAAATGATTCCCCAATGTAAATCAAATGTAATAAAAATTCTTTATCAACTTTCTGTTGGCCAAAAATCAAATTGAACTAAAAATATTGCAAACTCATGTTATTATTATTGTCACACACACAGACACACACTCAAGGCAAAGGGCGTGCCCACTTACATAGCCTAACGACAAGTTGTGGGCGTGGTTATGGGGCGTATGGGTGGCGGCTCTGTGTGTGCATTTGAGAGGAAAAAGTAATTAAAAGCGTTACTTGTCGGGATTAGTAAAACATTTTAATTTAGTTGTTGCACAAAAGCAAAACCGACAGGATAGCCAAGGGATGAGCAAAAGAAGAAGAAGAAGGAGCAGATAGAAACAGAGGGAAGAAAGCAATCTAGAGGAAGCAGAGGAGAGGAGGCGTCAGCGAGTCAAACTGAAATGGGTCAATAAATCCGAGCTTAATTTTATTGCTCTGCGCGCGCTTTTCACTATTTTCTAGATTGAAAGAGCAAGAGAAGTGAGATACAAAGTGAGGAGAGAAGGAGAGGAGAGGAGGCAGGGAGTGAGAAAAAACGAAGAAATATAAATCGCAATGGTAAACAAATCAAAATAAATGAGTAACAAAAGCAAAGGCAAGCCAACGGCAAGTGAACAGCAGCAGCCCCTCCGTTCCGGCCCCTGCCCCTTGCCACGCCTCTCCCGCCCACCTCATCTCCCACTCGACTTGCTGACAAGCTGACAAACTGACTCAAGTCTGAGCAGGAGCCTGGCAAGCTGCCGAGCAGCATTTGGGATTGGGATTGAGATTGCGATTGGGCCTGGGCACGAAGCACGGAGCACGGACTCGCAATGGCAATGTAATAATATTGCTACAGAGAATGGAAAGGACTGCAAACATTGTATGCACTGTATTTTGGCTCATTTCAATAAGAAAATAGCAAGGCGAGGAAAAAATTTACTAGCCGTAAAAGCAAGAACATGTTCCCGTCTGTTGTTGCTCTGATGAGAATGAGAATGCCGTGGGATAAAACATATAAAGTTCGCATTAGAAATGCACGAGTTGATTTGAGTTTCATTTTGGCAGTGAAATAAGCAAACAATGCCCATTGCAACAACAATATAAACAACAACAATTGCGCAAACAAACAAAGTGCAACGTAAGGTAGTGGCATCAACAACAGTTGCAACAGCAACTGTTACACTTTACTGTTCTTGCCACCATGGACGTGGCACGTTCCTTTGCCGGGCCAGCATTCATTTCCTGAAGCAGCTTGCAGGGACTTTGTCTTGGCTGGCGCTTCTTTTAAATGCGCGTAAACTACTTACAGAAACATCCGCAGCAGCAGCCCACTGCTTCTGCCTTTGCCTATATTATATATTTTCCATTTTCCGAATCGAGCAACAAACATATTGCAAAAGCGCAAACGGCGAGCATAAGATGCGTTGAAAATCTTTTATCAGTGAAATTATTTGCCCAGGGACAACGACAACCAGAGCAAGAAAAAGAAGAAGAAGAATGGATGCGCCCAAATGGCAAAAACGGAAAATACGCAAAAAAAAGGAGCGCAAAATAACTGCGGAAAGACACAGGGAAACCAAGAGAAAGAGAAGAAGAGACGAGGCGGAGAAAGGCCGCCGCCACACAAAAGCAACTGGCCAAAACACAGGCAAGGCTGCCCCCAAGTTGTTGCAGGCCAAATGTGTTGGAAAATTTCTTACTGCACGAGGTTATAACAACGTTGCGAAAAGCGTTTTTCCTTTCGCAGTGCAGAGAAATCTGCGCCAGCACCGAGAAGTATGCTACACTTTTCTTTAATGGCAGTCGCGTTGCTTTTATGTCAAAAAAATTGAGAGAGAAAAACAAGTAAAATGCGTAAGCAGAGAAAGTCAAAACGAATAAGGGAAAATGGAGAATATGTAAGAGTATAAATTAAGGGGGTATGCTGAATAGAAGAATAGAATGTTGGAAAAGAAATAATATCATACTTAAGTAGTTAAAATATATTTTAATCTATGAAGAATGCAAACAAATACTGCGCAAGTTACACCTTCCAGCTTTGCTACCCTTTGACAAAGGGCATTAAATACAAGGAAGAGGAGAAGAGAGGTGCAGAAGAGGAAGAAAGGGGGAGAGAAAGATGGCGAGGCAGAGCAAGAGAAGGGAGGCAAATGGGGTAAAAACGTTGCCGTAAAAGACTTCGTTGCTTTGGCGAGCTGGCTGCTGCTGCTGCGTCTTTTATGACCAGTATTTTTTCGGGGGCGTGGCTCGAACCTTCCACTCCCTCGACTCCCCTCTTCACTACTCCCACCTGTACCTTTTGCTGCTCACCTGACTGCGCCAGACAATGCGCTGCTGCATTATTTAAAGACGAAGCCCAACAGCAGCAGCAACAGCAGCAGAGGCAACGGCTGCGCAGTCAGTGGCAGCGCAAAATGCAATTAAAGCACCGCTGCAACGACGGAACCTTTCAGAAATCTACTCGTAAAATTTGCGCATGCATTGGCAGAGCAACAACAATAGAAACAGGCAGCGAGAGCATGAGGAGAAGAGTGCAAAAGTTTCAGACAACTTCTAAAAATACTAAAAATACTTAATTTAGCTGCAAAATGTCGCTGGCTTTTGTTTTTCAGCGCGCGTAGCAACCTTACAGCACCCGAGGTGCAGCTTTCCCCCGTTCCCTTACCCCTACCCTTCATCTTTCACTTCTCATCTTCAACTCCACACACACACACTCGCCATGAGTCCTATCAACGAATGCTTTTCCTGCCGCCTGCCTGCCTTTTCCAGCTGCTGCTACGTGCAAGCCCCTGAGCAGTACATGTGTGTGCGTGTGTGTGTGTGTTAAGTGCAGTCATGGCTGTCGTTCACTCTGTCTCTGTCTCTCGCTCTCTGTGTGTTTGTCTGTGTGTGTGCATTAGAAACGCTTATGACAAACGGATATTAAGTTCAGCAGTCACGTAGCTCAGGTAAAATTCTTTTACGATAATTTTTTGCGAAAAACAACAACAACAACAACAGAAACAACAAGAACAAGGATTGCCAGAAGTAGAACGAGAACTGAAGCTGGAGACGAGCTACTGCGTTGAACTGCAAAATAAGAAGTTGGCCACGTAGCCAAAAGCCTTTCGGACTTTAAAAGAAGTCAAAAAAAGTTTTTTTTGGGAAGAGAAAAAGACATGGCCATAATAACTATAAAACTGCAGAAATTAGCTGAGATGCGACTGCAAATACGAGTTTGGCAGGTAAAGCTAAGCTGTCCTTCTCTCTCTCTCTGTGCAAATGGAGCAAGTGCCCTGTGAGTTGCCGGCTTGGAGTGTGCAATGGGAATGTCTCTACTTCTCTCTTTCTTCTAATAGATAACTAGTGCAAATAAATTGATTGAGTGTCCACTCGATGCTACTATTTCCCCCCTCTCTCTCTCTCTTTTTTCTGGACTCTCAATAATTTAACTAACGCTTCAGTTATTTTGGAGTGTTGTTCGTTGTTGTTGTTGTTGTTGTTGCAAGCTTAGCTCAATTATTTGCGATTTACATGATTACATTTTAAGCACAATTTATGCATGCAAGTGCAAAATGTTGTTTAGTGCAGTACGAGGCGAATGTTACGTATACGTAGCGTTGCCTGCCGCCTGCAGCAACGTCAACAGCCAAAGCAGAAGCACTGGCAGCAATAAGGACAGCAAGGAGTTGAAGAAGAGAAGGAAGAGGAGGAAGGAAAAGAGGAGGAGTAAGAGAAGGAAGCGCAGAAGGAGGAGGTGGACGAGGAGAAGTAGCGTAGAACGAGGGCAACTTTTGAGTTTCGTGTTCATTTGCAATTTGTGCAGGGTGAAACAATTAAAGTGCCCTAAACGTTACACATGTTCTTGCAGCCCGCTGCTCTATCTCTCTCTCTCACTCTTTCTCTTTCTCTCTCTCTCTCTCTCTGTCAAGTATATAGCACACATATGGCCAACTATCTAGTGCAGTTAACAATTAAGTTAACAGTTGTGAGTTTTAATTGTTGACTGTGTCTGAGTTTGATGCTCGCCTCACACTTGACTGCCAGGTGAGTGTGTGGCCACATGTGTGTGTGTGCAGCAGCTGCTTAATAAATTCTTGCAACAAATAAATATTATTTAATTAATTTTGAAGCAACTCGAAACTGGCTTTCAACTTTTGCCAAAAACAGCAGCAACTACTTTCAGTTTTCGTGAGTTTTCCGCTTGTGGCTGCACTCGTAGTACAACGAGGGTGCTGTGTGGTCTACTCCAAAAAGGGACAGCGAAGTGGAAAGGGGTACGGGGGAAGTGGAAGCTGCCTCTGGCTCTTTTACGGGTTTACACAGCTTTTTGGGGTACGGATTTGCCATCAAGGTACACACAGAACTTTCTCTCTCTCTGCAACTACACACGTGCGTGCGTGTGGTCTTTGGCTTTATTACAGTTCTTGTTATTGTTGTTGTTGCTGCAGCTGTATTCAGTAATACGATTATTGCACCCGCTCTGCCAGGCAGTACAATAGTTTGCACTTAGTTCTGCTTCAGGTTGAATGTTTATTAAATTACATTTGATGCTGCTTTAAAAGCGGCCACCGACTCGAACCCACAAATTGTCGGCAATTAGAGTGTCTTAAAGAAGAGCCAGAAAAGGGGAAGGGGAAACAATGAAGAAAATGTACAAAAAATTGCCTCTTTTTTGTTGTGTTTCTGTGTGTCTGTGTGTGTTCTGCTTCTTCGTTGAATTGCCAGCAATTATTTAATGGCCCTCTAATAGCTAACATCCGAATGGGGGGCCATAACAACGGCCAGCAGACATTAACCTGGTAATAACAAAAGCAACTGGACAGTGTAGACTGCGAAGAGAGAGAAGAGAGAGAGAAGAGAGGGAGGAGGGAGGCTGCGCAACATGCTTGATAGCCAAGTACAAATAAAAGCACACAAATTATTACAAACCGCCCATGGGCTGCGTTTCCCCTACGCCTTCTCTAATTGCCAAGTGCCATAAAAATGCGGCATTGCGTGGGGGGAACCTCCCCTCCTCCCTCTCTGCGCTTTATGTGTCTTTGACTGTGTCTGTTTATATTTTTTAATTTCTGGATACAACAATAACGCGTCGAAAAAGCATAAATTCACGTCAATTAATAAGGAATTGCGGCGAAGGAGAAGCCAAAATGTTTCACTGCAAAGATTATTACACGCGTGCGTGTGTGTGTGCGTGAGTGTGTGTATGTGTGTGTGTGTCAGTGGCTGACAAGGACAAACGCCTGTAAGCTACACACGGCATGAGGCACGGGAATGTTGCGTACTTTGCCTTAATTGTGCACTAAAGAGCGGCTGCCTGGAACGGAGCAGCCTGGCAGGAGAACGCGAGCCAGCATAGAGAGGCAGAGAGAGAGAGAAAGAGAGCGAAAGAAAGGAAGCGGGAGAGCGAGCTAAATTACGATGCATTTAATTGCTCGGATTTGGGCGCACAGATTTATGTCTGTGGCACTAAGTGGCCTGCTTAAGGCTTAAATGGCCGACGACGTGAGCAGCCGCACAGCCAACAACGCAACGGAACGCAACGCGACGCGACGACGCGCGCACTAAAAGTGAAAGCGTTGCCAGAGTTCGCCCCCCCGCGCGATATGAGGCATGTGGCAAGCGTGTACGCCCGCATATGCGACAGTGGCACAAGCCAGAGGGCAGTGGTGGAGGTTAGAGATGGATAGAGGAGGTTAGATGGGAATAGAGGAGGATAGAAGAGTTTAGAGGAAGCAAGAGCAGGTGAGAGGATAGAGAAAGCAAGCGAAGGTTAGAGATGGTAAAAGGAAGAGAGAAAAGGCTAGAGCAGGCAAGAGGAGGCTAGAGAAGGGTAGAGGAGGAGTTCAGAGGAGTCCAGAGGAGTCCAGAGAAGTCCAGAGGAGTCCAGAGGAGTCCAGAGAAGTCCAGAGAAGGCCACAGCAGTCCACTGCCACCTGGCGTTGCTGATGTACGTGCCCCAAACTTGAACTGACCAAAGTGCTGCTGCTGCTGCCGGTGTGCGCTGCTGCTGCTTAACCCACTGAGAGCAATAATTAGCTTTGAATCAAAAACTGCCAAAGTGGCACAAGACTCTCATGAGTTCAGACGGAAATGAGTTCTTCAAATGAGTGCTCGCCCATTTCCCTGGGCCATTAGTGGGTTAAGCTGGGTTAGTCCAGTTCATATATGTGCGCTGGGCAGCGCTGTGTCGCGCTGGATTTTAATTGGACACCGTGAAGGAAACGTTGCATGCAGCAACATAATTTTAATTTAATAATTTCCCCTGTGCAGGCACGAGACTAGACAGGGGTGGACAGGGGAGGAGTGGAAGGAAAGGGAGGGATAGCCTATTACATATGCAGCAGGGAAAATCAGTTTAGGAATGTAAATTGATTTTGTGGTAATATGCAATTTGTGGCACGGTCCGAGGAGTCCAGAGAGAGAGAGTGAGCCCCGAATGTCGCAACGCTTCAACTATGCTACGGTCAATGGTGCGTATGCGTAATGCGTTGGGTCAGCATTTTAATGCGCAAACTTTAAGATAACTGCGAATGGTGGACAGCAAATTTAAACGAAACTTGTGCAAACACAAGAAAACGAGAAGGAAGAAGTAGAAGAAGAGGACAACAAATTTATATACGTTTTGTGCCACTATAAGAGACATTTTTTTGGGGGGAGTGTGGGGGGTCGGGGACCGCATCGTAAAAACTTGCTAAAAATAAACAGAAATTACCAGGCCGCAAGTAAATAAAAATGTTGAAGCAGAAAAGCTGCTCAAAGGCAAGGCAGCAATGCTTGCTCGGGACCCTCTACTACTTGGATCTTCCTCGCCGGCGTCGGTTTGCGCATGAGAAATTTTTGCTTTTTAAATTCTTTAAGTAATGCAAATTAAATTTAAATAGCAAATAGGCAAGAGGCAAACAGAACAGCACAGAACGGAACGGAACAACAAGAACAACGGTAACGGCGGCAATGGCAACAGCAAATTAAATGCCCAAGTGGTGGTCCATGGTCCAAGGACCACGCACAGGAAGCGGAGGACGAGCTGAAACATTCAAGAAACAAATTTCAAAGACAAATAAGCGCCGAAAACAGCAGCAATTAATTTGCGCCGCGTGTGTGTGGGTGTGTGTGCGGGTGTGCGAGTGTGTGTGTGTGTATGTGTTTGCTTGTAGAACTTTGAGGCACAACAACAGCAAGAGGACAACAACAGGGACTGGGCTGTAGTGGAGAGACAATTGTGCTGCTGCCGCTGTACGTGGAAAGTTGAAAGCTTTGGCCAAGCACCGCAGCAAGTTTTGGCCAAGAGCAGAGCTAGAAAACTGCACGGCTAACTGTAAAGCGGCAACAACAAACAGCAGCAACAACAGAACAGCAGTGGCAGCAGCAACAGAACACGGAGCCGAAGCAGCAGCCACAACAGCTACAAGCAACTTAAGCTTGAACAACTTCAAGTTGTTTCCTAGGCCAACAAAACGCACCCACACGGCAAAAAGCAGCAGCCAGCAGGGCCAGTTGGGCAAGGGAAGGAGGGGGAAGGAAGGAGGGTTGGCAGTAAGGTACCTCGAGCGTGGCAAGCAACGTCTTGCCGTCGTTTCACATTTTCACACATTTTCCCCATCGTACATGCGGTTTAAATTCAAATTTGTTAGCAACAAACAGACAATTAATTTCGCATATACCAAAGAACGTTGCCGGCGCACAATGGGTGTCTAAGTGGTGCACCCCACTGACCCCCTTTCTCTCTCTCCCCCGTGGCACTTTGTTGCTTTCGACATAAGTAGAATACTCGCGAGTGTGTGACAAGCATGTGGCGCCTGCTCTTCCTGTCTGCTGTTCATGCCCCTTGCCAGCCTTCCGTGCTTGCCTCCTGCTTCCTTTTGCTGCCTCCTTTCTGCTTCTCTTTGTGTTAGGTATTCGCTGCCAAATTCCTTCTTGTTTTTTTGCCATTTGAATTTTAAATGTTATTACACTGTGGCAAATTGATCAGTGCGAACATCAGAGAGATAACGACATGTTGCTAATTTATTCATTGCGCATAATTGTTTCTCTGCTCGCTGCCAAGCTTAAAGTCAAGGCTTTAAGTACACACTATACTGTTTGTGCCTGCTCTGCTTACTGATAGTCCTGTTGATGGATTTGGGTCGCCTGCTCTCTCATCCTCTTTCTCTTTCTCTGTGCAACCAGTTGCCAGACATATTAAATTTCTCAATTAATCTTCAATGTTTGCACGCAACTCCTCATCGTAATTTGTATAATTTGTATGGGTGAAGAGGGAAGGAGGTGGGGGGTGTGCCCTGGGGAAACTGTGCAGCTGTCGTGTGCTTATCATAGTTGCTCTTGAATGTCCACACAGTGCGCTGTTGTCTTCTGTCCCTGGGTCATTTTGGTGCCTTGTGGTGCTTAGTTAGTGCGAGAGTTGATTTCCATTAGCAAGTACATAACTTAAAGCCAAGTGCTCAAGGACTTCCCTGACGGGATTCGTGAACTCGCATAACTATGGCAATTGGGGGCTAGTCAGGGCAGAGCGAGAGAGAGAAGGCGGAGCAGCTCGTCAGCTCGGTGTCGACTTCGCCTCTTCGGCTCTCTGCCTCGCGAGCGTTAAATTTCAGTGCAAACAAACCTAAGGACATGTCAAGCGCAGCACGCGTATACAAACAAAAACAGGAAACCCATACAAATACACACACACACAGTCAGACACACATACACTGGGGCACACTTACAGGCACAGACACACGCAGCAGGACAGCTCGACAAACGTTTATATGTTGGAGGTGTTGGAGCCATAGACAAAGATTAAATGACGCTCATCATTCATATGCCACAGCCAGAGCAGAGCAGCAGCAAACAGAGGGCAAAGGGGAGAGTGTGAGCATGAGTGAGCAAGTGAACCAGTAAAAGAGAGAGAGGGGGTAGGGAGTTGCAGGTCCTGTAATGTAGTGCCATAATCCTTGGCGCAATTTTTGTGCACAAACCTTGTGTGGAGCAGAAGCAGCAGCAATATGTCGTAATATCCGCTGCCTGTTTTTATTTGCGCCACATACATTTGTATGGCCTACACACACAAGCACACACACACGCACGTATGTACTCTGTGTGTTGCGAAGGACACATGAGTCTTGTGACAGAAGGTACTTGGAGCCCCCCAAAAACGAAGACCGAGAAGTGAAAAGTACTAAACGGGGCTATGATTTAGCGCTTTATTATTTGCCCAGCCAAGCAGAGCAGGCCAGCAAGAAGGGAAGCAGGCTGGAGAGGGGCAGAAGGGAAGGGAATACGACCAGGTTTCGGTCAGGCATTTGGCATTCCGAGCTGTGACGTGACCGTTTACCTTGTCGAGCCTCGACTCGACTCGACCGGGCTGGGCTCGACTTGGCTGCCATTGTAGCCACTTCATCAATTATTCTTAAGCATAAAATATTTGTCACTTTTAGTAAATTTATTGTGACAAGCACAACACACCTATTCACACCTGACAGAGCGAGATAGCAAGCATAAGCAGTAAGTGTATGTGTGTGTGAGAGCGAGTGAGAGGAAATGAAAACGAGGCAGGAAAACTGAGCCGCGTTTATAAACGACTCTGCATATGAATCACGTGCGTAATGGCAAACGAGTCCTTTTTGGCCTGCGACTTTGCCGTTTGTACCTTCCCTCCCCTGCTTCTCATTCCCCTCTCTGCTCTCCCTTTTCATGTGCCTGTGCTGCTGCCTCAAGTGGACAGCATTTTGTTTTTTACTCGTATTTCTAGTTTGTTGCCACTTCCGCCGCACGTTTTGTAAGCCATATATTTTATGCTCGTTTTTTCTTCTTATTCTACTTATTCTGCTGCGTATTTGTTGCTTTATTTATGTCCTTACAGCCTTACAGACGCTCTGTGTTTTTTTTTTGTGGGCTCACGCTACGTATGCTTAATATATACAAAAAACTTCAAGCCAGAGCGCATTGAATTAAAAGTGGAAGTTGGTGTCAAGTGCCAGCACAACGGAAGCTTTCAGGCACTTCGTCAACTGCACAGCACACACACACACACACACACACGCACACCTAAAGGTATTTGCTCGCTTTGAAGATGGGCCGCGCCCACAAATCAGATAAGAGTCGCACAATTATGCGAGCCGCTTTTGCTTTTTGCTGTTTCGGAAAAGTTCACTTTGCTTGCAAGTTGCCGACATGTTGCTTTCCAATTTTCATCAGCATATGTCTGCAGGTCAAAAGCAGTTACAAAAACCCATTTAATCCCACGCTAAATGGGCGCAGTGTAAACTGTTGACATTTTGGCCTCGGCTCGGCATGACATGACGATGGCGGCGGTAGGCGTGTGCCAGGTGGGCGTGGCGTGGCGCCGCTGCTGCGTTATACAATTGCCATGTTGCTCATGTTGTTCTTGTTGTTGTACAGGACATGCACGTGCTGCAGCGCTTACCGGTTCGTGTTGTTGTTGCTGTTGGTGCTGCTGCTGAAGTGCACTCGCCTCTAAACAGCAATGTAGTCGTCGCTGGCGCCGTGTGTTTGTTAAACACCTACACAAACAGCGTTGCCACCCACTGTAAACTATTCCCACTACCCCCTCCCCCTCAGCAGCATCAGCAGCTTGACAAATATTTTTGAGCCCTGGGAGGAGGAGGAGGGGAAGCAGCGCTAGGGCAACTAAATGAAATGCCAGCACATGAGAATTGCACGCGGCGCGTGCAGAGTTCGCTCGAGATAACAACAACAACATAAGCAGGGCATAGGAGGGCGGGAGGGGAGTGGGGTTGGGTGGCACAGGTACACAACATGGCCGCAATCACGTGCCAACATGCAGGTGAAATGCAAATAATTTTTGTTTTCCCCTGTTACGTTGGCATCGCGTTTTTTTTCTTCTCGTTGTTGATACACAGACAGGAGTAGGGAGGAAAGAGGGCAGCGCGTGCGACAGATAGCAAAGCACTAGAAAAAATATCTAAACAGGCAAATATGAGACAAGCGACAGCATACAAAAAAATACCAGCAAAAATACTCGACAACTGGCAGTGGAAAAAAAACATAAGCAACACAAAAATTGAGATTTGAATTCTTTTTTGGGGCACAACAAACCGAAAGGGAAATGCTCTTTAAGGGGCAGCGGAATGATGAGGTATAAAAACATACTCCTGTTATAAAAATATAGATAGACAAATATGAAACAATAAATAGTATATAAAAAATACTCACAAAAATATGCGACAAGTTGCAGAGAAAAAGGAAACAAAAATCGAACTTCAAACTCGTTTTGCCCTTTGTGCTTTTAAGGGCAGACAAATTGTACATTTAATAATGTTTTATAATATATAGATAACATGGAATATGTAGTATGAATTTCTATATTCGTTTTTCTTCCAATTGCACCGATGTTTTCTTCGCCAATCAAAAGTTCAAATACAATTATGTGAGGGGTTTTCCTTTTTTCTTCTACGTGGGAAAAGCGCATATCATGCAGATGAATGGAGCATTGTCTCTGCAGCAGCATGCGCTCTCTCTCCCTCACTCACTCACTCTCTTTGTGTCTGCCGCATATTTGTAAAATGAATTTTCTTCAACGTTTGCTTATGCTGGCAAGCCTTCCGTCCCCCTGCCACTTCTTCCTGCCACAGCCCGACAGACACGTCCACTTGTTTTTATAACATTTCCGCTTGTGAATGGGTGTGTGCGAGTGTGTGTAACGGGGCTTAAAGTGAAGTGCGGCAGTAGTAGTAGTACTACGCTTGTTGTTGTTGTTGCTGCTGTTGCTGGTGTGTTGCTGCTGCTGTTGTGCTAGTCAGTGAGGCATCCCCTCAGTCGTACAGGTCACAGAGAGTGCCGTGGACTTTTATGCCGGGGAACTAGTTGCATTTTTATAAACGCAGCGCCAACTTTTTTTCCGCACTTTTATTTTGCACAAGAGCAACCACTAAGCCCACCAGCAACACAGGCCAGCAAGCCCACAGCAACCCCCCAGCAACGCCACAGCAACCTCCCAGCAAGCCCACCAACAGACCAGGGCAGGAACCTACCCAGCTACCGCTGGCATGCTGCGTGTCGGCTGCTGCTGCTGCTGTTATATTTACTGACGGCGCTGCCACGCCCCCTCGCTTCCTCTTTAGCCTGGCCGCGGCTCCCGCCGGAGTGCTGTCAAGTGCACTTGTCGACGTCATGGCTATTTTGCGCGGCACAAAAACCAAAAACGAAATCATGTCAAAACTGATTTTTTGTTTGGCAGAGGTCGCCAGCCCACCCGCGTGCCACGCCCCCCCCACCTCCCTCCATGTTGGCTGACTGAGCCGATTTACTAAATATTTACGTGGCTGCCACGCGGTGGCGTTGCCGCTTGTCGCTGGTATTCATTTATTTGCTGCAGCTCTTGCCGCGGAATTTCAATATTAGTTGCACGAGATATGCGAGGCACGAGGCAAGCAACAGTTTAAAATATATACTAAATATATAGTATATACTATATGTGAATAATGGTTTGTATAATGCTTGAAGGGAAAGTTCTGTGGACCCTGCTCACGTAACATTGCAACGTGAAGTTAATTGATTTTTCAACACAATGCAGCAACAATTGGCGTCAACAGGAGGCAGGCGGCATGAGGCATGCGGAATGAGGCATGAGCGCAGCATTTGCAACTCCTGAAAAGTTGCATGGAAATTGACAGGCGCGTCAGGCGGCGTTTTGTATGCACTATATAGAGAAAACAACATTTCACAGCGCTCTCTTTATTTTTTTGGCAGTGCGGGTTGGTGAGAGGGGGGGGGGATAGTATACGTAACTGCCATAAATTGCAGGATGTTTTGTTACTTTTGCTGACAATTTTAATAATTCCCTGTAGATGGGAAGAGTGTGCAAGGGGTGTATTGGGTGGGGAGATGAGTGAAGAGATTATGTGGAAGATACTGAGAGAGAATACAGAGACAGAGGATACAGACAGAATATAGAGAGAATGCAGAAAGAATGTAAGGAGAGTATATAGAGAGAGTACAAAGCGAATAAGGAAAGAATCCAGGAGTAATGAGAAGAGATTATAGAATATTTCTAGCGAGAACTATGAGAATACAAAAAGCTTAATAAAAGATATAGAAAAAACATAGAAAAACAGCAGAGAACATACAAAGAGAAAATATATAAAAAATTTAGACTGAATATAGAGAGAGTACAGAAATAATGCAGCGAGAATGCAGTGACGGTCTATATGGAGGGAGATTAGGCTGCAGTAAGATGAATTAGACATCTCAATAATAGGTTAAGGTTGTAAATTGTGCCAATTGATCTATAAAGTTCTATTAACTTAAGCTAATTAGGCAGCCAGGATCTCTCTCTCCCTCCCTCTCACTGAGCACTCTATATTCCACACTGATCCAGGGTAATTTACTGCCAAGCACTCTCACTCTTAACTAGCTGCCTGGCATATCCCACAGTGATCTTGTTTTGTAAGAGGTTTGCATAGCGAGTGCGAAAAATGGCACGGCTGGCTAAAGCCGATAAAAGGGGGCCAAGAAAAATCAACAAAATATGTTTTCGTTGCTGAATAAATATTTGACAACATACACAAACTCCCTTGCTCTCCCCGCTTCCCTTCCACTCTCTCTTTCCACCTCAGTTGACAACATGTTGCCAACAAGATTTTCTCTGCTGCAAGTGCCGCCAACTGCAGCAGGCAGTAGACTGCAACAGCGTGTTAATGTGTGTGACGTTTAGGCTGACTCACTGACTGACTGACTGACTGAATGAATGAGTGACTCACACACTCACGCAGTTGTCAGCCAGTTGCCGGTTCTGATTGACTAACTGACAGTTGAACAGTTGGACAGATGGAGAGACTGAGTGACACTCGGCACAGCTTGCGTGGGCAAAGGGCAAACAGCAGCAGCAGAAGCAGCAGCGAAACTTGTTTTCTGGCAAATGTTTTAAAACGAATTGTCGTTGCTCTACAAAGTTAGTTGTTATTTGCAGTTGACTGACTGGCAGACTGACTGACTGATTGATTGATTGATGGCTGTGCTGATAGCCCGACAACTTAACACAATACATACACACAGAAAAGTTCTTCTTGTTGTGCAACAAAAACTCTTGTCAACTCTTATCAAAGTCAAAAGTTACAGAGTTTTCATAAATCAGATAATTTTTGCATTTTACAATATGCAAAGAGACAGAAATGAAAATGAAATTTGATTACGTCCTGCTAGACAAATTAAACTGTAAACTAAAAACTTTTACTTGGTGCAGACAAGAGAGCTGCAATCGAATCGAGTAAGAAGAAGTTGCTCGATTCGATTGGCAACTTTCTCACCGACCACAACTCGAGGTGAGGTCACTTCCTGTGACCCCACACAGACCGAGACAGACAGACAGAGAGAGAGAGAGAGAGAGAGGGAAGAGAGACCCAAAAGGGCCCAACACGTTCACACAGCTGCTGTGCGGCCAATCAAAGGCAAAAACCGCAAGAAAAAAAGAAAATACAAAACGAAGAAGAGACAGAAACAGAAACAGCAAAATATGTTGCATTTTATACACTCGGACGAACGTTTTATAATTTCTATTCGAACTGTAGCCACTGTCCAGTGTCCACTGTCCATTGCCCCAGAGCATCCATTGCCTGGAGGCAGCATCAAGATGAACATGTTCGTCCACTCACGTGGCGCATGCTTTGATTTGTTTCGTTACGTTTCATTACAACAATCGTGCTGGGCTCCCCAGACCTGCAATTGCCTGTCTTTGTTCTGCCTCCCTCTCTCTCGCTCTCTCTCTTTGGTTTTTCTGTTTTAGTTTTCATTTATTACAAGTGGCATTAGAATTGTTGTTGCTGCTGCTCTGCTGCTGTTGGCAGGCTATCGAAAAATATCCATACATCGTATAAGTAAAGGAGGAAGTAAAAGATACTGGGCAAGAAGAGGCTGAGGAGAGAAGAAGAGCGAGAAGAGCGAGAAGAGGAAGCAGTAGGTATGTTGCTCATGCAGACAACGTGGTGGCTTCTGTGGTTTTTGATTTGCTGGCATCGGCTGTGTCGTAAAATTCTCAAGAGATGCAACAGCAAATTTCATTTGGCTTTGGCCTCGTCAGAGCAAAACAAATGCCAACAACAACAACAACAACAACTGGAGTGCATAAAAAATGTTATGGCAATCAGAAAATTGCAACTGGACAACGAAGCTAGAGGAACCGAGCAGGGAGAGGGGTTTGTGTCGCTTGCATGAAGCACTTTTATTATTATGCCAAATATTTTGGCTACCAAAAGGTTCGACCGGCACAGAGAGAGGCACAGGCACAATATATATATAGAATATATATACAGTTGGCTTGGCATATTGATAGATTTTAGTCTTGTGCTGCTGCTGCTGCCTCTGTTGCACTTGACATGCACTGTGAGAAATTGACAGCGACATTCGATATTTTAACGCTGCAGGCTCAGGCAGGTGTTGCATTTTTAATGCCCACTCTCTCTTTCTATCTCTCTCTTTCTCTGTGTGGCTTCTCTGTGCAGAAATTTAATTTATTTTTCAAGCAAATTGAACAGAATTGCAATGACAACAGTTGCTCTTAAATGACCAGAGCCTTTTTGAGGCCAACTTTGGCCGATTTGGTTCTTCAGCTAGATATATTTTTGGATATATATATATTTTTGCTGCCGCAATTCTCATGCATTATACGGAAATTTGTATGCAACATGAGATGGGGAAAGTTGCTGCAGCAGCACCTGGCAAAATTAGTTTTCATTTGCATGTCTCGAGTGCTCGGCAAAATGGTTGCGCCCCCTCCCCCTCTTCACTCTTCTAATTGCCAACGTTTTGGCATATGTTTTTTTCATAACTCGACCTCAACTCGGCTCAGCTCAGCTCGACACTTGACTCGACTCGGCTGGAAAACACAAGATTTCCACTTGACTTAAACTGAAACTGAAACTTGAAGAAAGCAAGCTAGAGATTTGTTGTGGTTGTTGCTGTTGTTGTTGTTTCTGACTGACTGTTGCTGTTGTTGTTGTCATGGCAAGTGGCATATTATGTACGGGCTTAACTGCTGTCTGAATTTCAGGTTTTTCTTTAAGTATTTCGATCCTCAGCTCTGAATGAGTTGAATGAGTTATATATGTGTACTTTGAATGCCAACTTGAGTAGGGAAGGGGTGTGCATAGTTAAATGAATGTTTTATAAGCAATACGACACGACATGACACGATGCGACACGCTTCGTTTTTGTAATGCAAAATGTGCATCAGGCATTTGTATGCATTAGTCTGGCAAAACGAACATTTTATGGCATTAAGTTGCAGCTGCAGCAGCATCAGCAGCAGCCACCCACACCTATCCAAGAGGATTGCCAGAGGAGAGAGGGGTGCTGGCTATGGCAATGGCTTTAACACAAATATGCATGTCGGCACAGGCAAATTCTTGCATAGAATTGCACTTAAATGCAGAAAATGGCGCACACAAACATAAAAGTGCAGCACGCAGTGTGGTAAGAGAATACCAAAGGATAAACAGAGAAAGGGAGAGAAGGGTGAAAGAGAGAGCGGGAGTGGGGGCAGCAAAGCTCGAGGAAAACCTAGAAATTGTGGGCAGCTCGAGAGTCCAGACAAGGCTCCTGCTTCTGCTGTGTGGAGGCGAGTCGAGGCGAGGCGCTCTGAGCGCTTTAGGAGCAATCCAAAGTACGTCATGAAAATCAGGAAACAGGATATATTAAGTTTGAGGAATGGCCACCAACATAGCACACAAACACATGCATATGCAAATGTTGTCGCAGCAATTGGACAACTAGCCCCAAAGCCGGCAGCAGCAGCAGCAACAGCAGCAGCGGCAGCAACGCCGACAGCGCAGTCGTAAAACTGGCCCTTGGCCTGTCGCCTGCGACAGTTTTTATTGCAGCACATAAAACAGGAGCAGCAGCAGCAGAAGCAGCAACAGAGGGAGCAGCAGCAGCAACAGAGGGAACAGCAGCAGCAGCAAGAGCAACGGCAGCAACATGAGAGAAAGAGGGAGAGAGAGAGGGAGCTCTTTCGTGAGTGGGAACGGCAGCAGGAGGATCCGCAACAATGGCAGCAACAAGGACATGACAAAGTTTTGCATGCGCCTGCCTGCTTTGCTCCTTTTTTTTCCACTCTTGTTCTTCTTCTTGTTCGTCTTCTTTTTTTTCAATTGGCAACCACATTTTCTATTAGTGTAAATATGCAAAGTACATGAAGACATGAGGCTCCACTTCCGTTATGAGCGTAAGCGAGAAATAACCATAAAAATGCTGAATGCTGAATGTAAAATGCAAAGTGTAACTTTGTTGTGTGTGTGCGAAGGGGAAGGGACAGATAGAGGGAGAAGAGAGAGAGATGGCAGCAGAGCAAGCGCCTGCATTGGTCAGAAAGGGAAATGACATTCGACATGGCTGCCGCTGCTGCTGCTTTTGGCATTTTAAATTACATTTGTGGATCATATTTAAAATCTTTTCATTTCATTTCGCACAGCGCCTTCTCTCTCTCTCGCTCTCCCACTTCGCGCTCCCTCTCCTCCTATTCTTCATTCACACTTCATTTGGCGGAATGCTGAAATTTAAAGCGAATGTCATTAAATGAATAAGACGCTGGGAAATAAAAACCATTTGTGTGAAGTGGAAATATTAGCAGCGTCGTTTGCAAAGTGAAGAAAATCGATAGCAGAGCAGGAAAAAATCTCAATAATTAAATATTTATGCAGCGGGAAACAGAGCAAAGTTCCTTTGGCGCAATTAGCTATGAAAATGTACAGTATATTTTGATTTTATTAATGAAAACTTTAACCTCAAAGAGAGGAGAAAAAGAAGCTCATAGTTTTTTGACTTTTACGATAGAGCAACCTATCTACTGTAAGCTATGTGTAGTTAAAGCAACCTTTTTGTAGGTACGAATATAGTAACCTTTAACCTTTTTATGTAAAGTAACCTATTATGAATATAACAACATTTTAATCGATTTCGTTCTATTAACGGCAACCTATTTATAAATACTTTTTAAAGACATAGCAAGCTATTTATGGATACATTAAAATTGAGAGGGCAACCTATCTACAACAATCTATTTTTAGCAATCTATCTCATAGCAACTTATCTATAGCAAATTATCTATATATAAAACAACCTATCCAGAGATAATTTTCTACACATGTAACTATCTATTTACAGGTTTTTATATAGCAACCTATCCATAGAAAATAAATATTTAGCAACCTATTCAGAGATGCTTTTCAACAGTTATTATAACCTCTCAATAGTTACTCCTATACCGACCTATCTATTGAAATAAGTATAAAGCAACCTGTTCACATTACATTTAGTTCATAGACTTCTCTAATTTCCACATACAATCCCCAAACAGATGATAGTAAACGAATTAAACTACGGTAATTCCCTTTCTATTTGACGATATGAAATTACACTGAAAAATAATCAAAAAAGTGGAGAGAGTTGAGGGCAGGTTGCTAGGGGTTTACACAAGTTTCGTTAGCCATTTTCAATTTGCAGGCTTATTCAAATGAGCTCTGCGCCCTCTGTGCGCCCCCTTTCTCTCTCTCTTTTACAGAGTTGCTGCTTATCAAAGACAAATATGAAATATTAATAATGCGCAGCGCACTCAAAGTGAGCAGAAGGTGTGCAGAGGGAGGGGGTAGGTTTGTGGGGGACACATTAAATATGATGGCGCTGGCAATGGCGAATTCGTGTTACCAGAAAAATGCAAATTTCGCCGCGGCCCGAACGGACTGAACTGACTCTATCATTTTAATGCCTTTCACTCTGATTTGGAGCCGGCTCTGCTCCACGCGACCCACGGCAAATGCAACACGTGCGCCATAAATCACCTTGAGAGGCGGCCAACGGTTAACAGTAGACTCTCTAAGTGTGTGAGGGGGTGCGGGGAAAGGGGGTGTGGGAGGCATGCAGCTGGCTGTCTTGGTGGGGGCGTGCGTGCGAACACGCAAACTAGCTTAAAGCGCTGCGAGGCGCACACCCATTTCAGAAATCAAATCAAAAATAGTTTCACAAAAGTTGCAAGTGCTTAACTCTTGGCCAAGGCAACAGTCTGCTGCCCGCGTTGCTGCCACGCGGCGACAAACAGTGCAACAAATTGCAGCAGGCAAAAGGAGCAACTTTATAATTGTCTAGCGTAGACACGTGGGCGGCAAGAGTATCCCCGTCAAAGCCCTGCTAGACCCCTGCTAGACCCCTTTCTGGAGTATCACCCACATAGGCAACGTATAGAATACGCTGGCTGAGTGCTCCAAGTGCTCCAAGTGCTGGCATGTTGCAGGTAATAGCCTGCCATAATCATCATCATGGCCATTGTGGCGTTGGTCGTCTTTGGCGGGGGGTAGTTGGCAGTGCGTTGGCATTGTGTCTTGCCAGGCAGAGAGCAGGCTGGCAGGCTGCATGGCTGAAATAGCAACGCATTAGATATGCCAGACAGGCATAGTCATAACACTATGCAACATGACACAGGCACTACTAGTGGCAAGGTGTTGCCATAGCATTTTTGTGGCTTTTTGCCAGGCAACTTAGAGCAGCAGCTTGCTCAAGGTGCTCTCAGATACTCCTTGTGACTCCCACAGTTTTCTACAGGCACAAAGAAAATAATGTGATATTGGCACATCAATTAATTTGTAGTCTAGTGTAATGGTGTTGTGCTTTTTTCTCGCCTGTCGCTGGTGACGTTGCCGCAGTCGAAATTTAATTGAATGAAAACTTTTAGCGTCGTCTGTTAATTTGCTTTGAATGAAGTCGAACATGAGCAGCTGCTGCCCTCTGGCATCGTCGCCTGCCACGCCCTAGTAGCCCACACACGCACACACACACAGACAGGCGCACAGACATGCACATGAGAGTACATAGTTTGGAGTTATAGCTGTGGGTTTGCCATTTGCGGGTGCAAATGTCAAGTTGACTTTGCCTTTGGTCGACGTTGTGTTTGCCGCGCAGTTACGTGCCTTGGTCTGTGTGTGCCTGTGTGTGTGTGTGTGTGTAGGGGGAGTGTGTGACTGGCTTGGCCCTGCGCTTGATTATAGTGTTAACCCCTCTGAACTTGCAGCAGGTAGCAGCAATGTCAGCATCAACGACGGCGTCACCAGCTTCTCATTCACATTCAAATGTCGCCATTTCAATTGCCCGACTGCAAGTGTGACTGGTGTGACTGTGTGTGTGAGTGTGTGAATGTATGTGTGTTTGAATTGTTTGCTTAACTATTTCATAGTTGTTAGAAAATTTGTTTAATGCATGAAGTGGCGGCAACTTTGCGTATACGTAATGTGCCACACAGTCTGCAACTGCTGTTCCTCCTACTGCTGCTGCCGCTACTGATGAGCAATTAACAAACAATTGCAGCGTTTTTAGACGAAAATCAACAGTGTGTGAAAAGTGTGGAAAAGCGAAAGAAAGAGAATACAGAGAGACTGGCAACAGAAGACGAGGAAGTGTAGCAGGAAGGGTCGCTTGACTAGGAGGTGCAACATGTGGCAGAGGAGAGAGTTAAAGTTGAGTAGGTAGAAAGTAGGTTTGTAGATTTGTAGTAGGTTTGTAGATCTGCACTTGAAAGTCAGTCAAAGATGAACATGCTGCAGAATTGAAACAGAAATAGAGAAATAGAAATTCCTTTCTCTTTAAGTCGATTTAAACACTTCAAAGTCAGTTCCTTAAGTATGTTACAGCTTCTCCTACTTAGCTTATATATCCTATGCAAGTAGAGTATAAACTGGAGCAACTTAGTAGAGCAACTTATTGAAGATTTGAAGAGAGTGTCAAGTAAAACATAAAGAACTTCTCCGTAAGTTGGCTTACACACTTCAAAGTCAGTTCTTTATATAAGTGACATATGCAGCACCACAGCTAATATACTCTTTGTAAATAGTGCACAAAAAACTGCTCACATTGCATTCTTTTTTCGGTGCACAAAACGAGAACTCGCGCGATTTTTGCTCATAATTAAAAGCTAACAAAAGGCAAAGTTGCCGCGCGAGTCGCACACAGAGCACAGCAAATTGTAAAACTAGTGGGCAAGGACAAGGGCAACAGCAAGAGGGTAGAGGGGCAGTGGCAGGGGCTAGATTGTGGGGTGTCTCTATATATGCAGTAGCTGTTGTTAGTTCTGTACTTACCCGCTGCTAAAGCGCTGACAACATTTGCAATGACATGCGGTGATGCAGCAGTTGTTGCTGCTGTGGCGGCTGCTCCCGCTGTTGTTGCTGCAGTTGTTGTTGCTGCAACTGCTGGCGTTGCTGTTGACCCAGCATGACTCGTAGTCGGCGATGCTGACAATAATAATTTGGAGCCAGCAGCGTTGGTGGTGGCAGCAACTGTTGAGTTGGCCAAAATGCCAGCGACTTGGCTGCTGTTGCCGCCGTTGCTGCTGCAGCTATTCTCAAATATTTGATGCACTGGCGGCAGCACATCTTCATAATGCAAACTATCCGGCGTTATATGCGTGCCCAGTGTGGTTGTTGCTGCTGTTGTTGCTGGCTCAGCGGAAGCTGTAAAGTTAAGCTCATCATCAACATCAGCTTCAAATGCTGACAATGTTGGTGATTGTTGTTGCTGCTGTGGCTGTTGCTGCTGTTGTTGTTGCTGTGTTGCTTGTGCTGCCTCCTGCTGTGCGGCTGCTGCGTTGCGCTTTCGATTGTAGTACTCATAGTTTGCTGCTGCTGTTGTTGCTGTTGTCTCATCAGGCACTGCGAGAGAAACATGCTCGCTATCATCAGTTGTCGCCGTCGTGGTCGCGGCTATGATTTTATCCTCAACCATAAATTGCACTTTTTTGCGCGTACTCCCTGACGCTGATGTTGGCGTTGGTGTCTGTGTGGGCGTGGCCGAGGGCGTTGTTTCTGCTGCTGTTGTTGTTGTTGGCGTCGGTATGTAGAACTGTGACTTACCCGAGGGCGTTGACAACAGCAACGACGATGTTGGTGATGTTGCTGTTGCGTTGTCAGGCGATGACGACGCCGTCAACAATTGCACTGCGGGCTGCAGCTCCAGCGTAGACGGACGCTTCAGTATGGACTTGATGCCAGGCGGTGTGGGTGCCACAGTAAGCACTGTGAAGGTGTCCGTGTCAGCGCTTGTCTCCAGCAGATCATCGGCGGCAGCAATTGGTGTTGCTGTGGCAACGCCAGCTGTTGCTGCTGCAGTTGCTGCTGTTGCAGCTGGCTCCAATGCCAGGCTCAAAGGCTCATCCTGTTTCTTATTGCGTGGCGGACGCCTGGGATTGCCAGCTGGCGGCGATGTTGCTGCTGTTGTTGTTGCCGTAATGAGAATTCGCTCGTAACTGTCGCTGGAATCAGCTGAGTCATTCTGCTTGTCACCCAGGCTAATACGTTGTCCAGCAATCGCTGTCACATTTTTGCTATAGAGCTTGCGCTGCTTCTGTTGCTGCTGCGGAAGTTGCTGCTTTGGCTTTGTCGGCAACTGTTGCTGCTCATCCTCATGCAACTGTGCGTCGGCCACATCGAAGTCATCTGGCAAGGATTTAGCTTTAACTGACGTCTGCTTGCCGCTTTCGACTGAGATCAGATCGTAGGGATTCACATTGCAGCGCAGAATAGAACGACGCGAGCTGCGGTTGCTGTTGCTGCTGTTCATGTTGCTGCTGCTGGTCACCAGTGTGGCCAGTCCGCTGCTCTGCAGCAGTGACTCAGTGTCCTCCATGAGCCAACAGTCGGCAGGATCTGGCAGTGGCACAGCCGGCGCTGGTGTTGCCTTCAGCAGTGGTGCACGCGTTCTTGTGCGTCCGCGTTGCATGGAAGTCCCGCCGGCAGCAGCAGTGGCAGTTCCGTCGCGACTACGTGACTTGCCGTCCTTGGAACTGTTCTGCAGCAGTGACAGTGGCAGTGGCTCAGCTTGGCTTGGTTCCGGCGACAGCAAACGCGTGCGTCGCATCAGGTCATAGGGATCCTTTTGTGGATCCAAAATCGATGGACGTGACTTTTTCGATGTGCTCACCACACGCATTGTGGCAGCCATGGGTCGCTGCCTGCCACCGCCGTTGCTGCTGCCGCCGCCAGCTGCTGCTGCCACTGCCGTCGAAAGACGCACAGTGCCGCCGCCACTGATGGTGGCCAGGGGCAGGCGGGAACCCTTGCACTTCTTGCACACGCTCGCCTTCTTTACATCACGTTTGGTGCCGTTCAGATACTCCGCGCACGAACAGATCACCACGGCAAGGGCAGTGGCAGCTGGTTCGCCGTTGCCATCGCTGGCAAAGATAGCAGCAGCATGTGGATGATGCCCATAGCCATAGGAGTGCGGGCGGGCGGGTATGCCACGCACTGTGCCATAGATCCAGGGCTCCGCGTACTTCATGGAGCGCGACAAAGCGCTGGGCAGGAACTCGTAGCCAGGCGGTGGAGCGGCGGGGGGAGGTGGCAATTGATACGCCATGTGTTGTAGATGTGCATGATGTTGCTGCTGCTGCTGATGGAGCAGTTGTTGGTGATGTTGCTGTTGTTGCTGCTGCTGGTGTTGCAAGTGCAACGCCTGCTGCAGTTGTTGCATTTGCAGGGTCTGCATGCTGCCGACTAACTGCTTGTTGTTGTTGTCGCCGCTGCTGTTGCTGCTGCTGCTGATTTTGAGCCGCTGACTCCAAGTTTTCTTTGATTTATCATACATGGGCGTGGTATGCTGCAGAGAGCGAGAGAGAGGGGGAGAGAGACGGAAAGAGTTTGTTAACTTTGAGCAGAGTTTGCTTTGCTGCACCAGCTTCACCTTTCAGTTTGAGTTGCTGCTGCTATTGTTGCTGTTGCTGTTGCTGCTGCTGCTGTTGTTGTTGCGCTCATAATCCCCAATTTGAATTAAAGGCTTTGATGTAGTTTCGCTTCTGGTATCCTGCTCTACTGGTTCCTGGTCATCAACTGTTGCTGCTCGCCTGCAAAAAGATGTGACAGAAAATTATTAAAGCGCAACGTCCAGCGGGAAATCCGTTTAGAAAAGTTTATTATTGAAAAAGTTTAAAATGCGATTATATGTGCAGGGTTGCCAGGCAGGCAGAGAGGTGGAGAAAGGGAGAGAGGGAGAAAGGCAGAGAGATAGCTGAGGGAGCAGCTGCCTTTGGATATTGGGTGTGATTTAATGAGACGTTGACCCCGTTGGGCGCTTACTGCGCTGATGAATAGCCTGAGCTTAGGCAGGAAAATAAACGAGTTGAGTTAAGTATCCACTTTCATAAAGGAATCGCTCCCATAAACAATATTTTGCAGGCCTTGCTGACTTGCCTGACATTTTCTTTAATTTTTATACCCACTATCTGTAGAGAAGAAGGGTATTATAGGTTTGGTCCAAGAGAAATGGTAGGTAACCGCTCCCGGTAACTATCAATGTTGCAATAATTTCTGAAAATTTGGTTGTAATCCTATAATTAACATAAAAGTTATATAAGAAATAATTTTAAGAGATACTTATTTCCAAGCCACTCCCCAAAGTATGCAATACAAAATGAAAAAGTAGTTTTTATCAGGTAACTAGCGGGTACATTACAGTCGAGTACATTCGACTCTAGCTTTCGTGCTTGTTGCTGCTGTTTTTTTCAATTAGCTCAATTCTTTCTAGGCAACTTAAGTGGGTTTGCTGCTTTTGGCAACACTCTCTCCTGCAGATTAATTGCAGGCTTGTCTTGGGACACGTAGAGCAACAACTCAATTTGGCACCAACAGAACAGACAAGTGACCCTCATCCCTGCACAAATCCTTAGTAATTTTTTAGCTCTCTCCCCCTTCTTGGAAAATAAGAAATCAAATAAAGCAGTGAAAAGAAAAAAAGGCGAGTGGAAACCACAGCAACACATTCGCCGTGAAAGTTCGCTTCGGTCAGCAGAGGGGAAGAATAGAAGGGGAGTCTACAGATTGTTGCTGCTGTTATAAAAGTTGTTGCTATATTAGAAGTTATTGTTGTTGCTGCTGTTGTTGTTGCTGTTATTGTCCACTTGCTGCTGTTCTTTTTTTTTGGGCTGCTCTCAACTTAGTTTTCATTTTCGCGAGTGAATTTTTGTTGTCATCGTGACCACTTTTCACAATCAACTGACTCGCTCTTGCTCTCTTTCTCTGGCCGCAAAAATCTGCGCAACCAGCTTACAGTTGAGTTGTTGCTGCACCCACTCAACATTGTTGATGTTGTTGTTGTTGTGGGCCGCTTGACGCTTGCGGATATTAATCAAAATGCGCTGAACACTGAGAGCGCCTCGAGTTCGTCTTTGTTTCCATCTCCGGCAACGCGACTTGAACGGACATTGGTCCTGCTGCCGCTGTTGCTGCTGTTGTTGCTCCTGGCCAGAAGCATACTTTGGCTTAGTTATTGCTAACACTATTGCTGCCCCTCTGCTTGTTGTTGCTGAGTGTTGCTGCTGCTGTTTCTTGAGGTGCCTCTGCGCAGTGCTGGGCAAACACGTCGCCGCGCGTTGAAAAATGTTGATAAATGTTGACAATTTTTCCGGCAACCACTCGTGATAAATCTAATTTTTCTCTTGCTCGCCTTCGCCATTGCAATCGTTGTAGTTGTTGTTGTTGTTGCTGTAGTTGGCACCCACGGCATTGTTGAGGCAGTTGTTGTTGCTGCTGTTGTTAGCTTGTTGTTCTGTTGTTGTGACTGTTGCTCTTGCAGTTTTGATTACGAGGCTGCTGTTCCTTGTTGTTGCCAAGTTGTTGCTGCTGTCGCAGTTCTTGTTGCTGTTGCTCTCCTTGCTGTTGTTGTTGTGTAGGTGTGAAGTAAAATTAAAAACGTGTCATTTTTTGCTTTATCGCACGGCGCCCCATTTGGGCGAAAAATGTTGCCGTGACCCGTCAGCAACAACAGCAACAGCAACAACAAGCACAACTTACACAAAATGTTTGAGGGAAATTTGAGCCACTTTGTTTGATGCTGGCCCTGCCTGATATTGTGGTTGCACAGGATTGCGAAGGCAATGTGGACGGCAGAGGTGGAGGTAGAGAATGAGATAGAGTGAGTGAGTGAGTGCGAGGGAAATGCTGTACTAAAGTGGTTAGATAACTGCATAATGTAGAGCACACAATGAGATATATCTCGGCAGTCGTGACACGAGGCAGGCACGCCTCACCTCTAGAGGAAGAAGAAGAAGGCGCGTGTGTTCTTAATCGTAGCTTTAATTTTAATACTGATGTACTGCTGCTGCTGCGTGTGATTAAACTAATTGCTGTCAAGTGCATTTTCAGCTTCAGCTTTGGGTCGCCTTTAATTGCGTTTAATCTTGTTAAATTGGATGTCTATAACAGTAATCACCCGCGATAGGAGGGGGGTTTGTATTTGCATAACGTATAAATTTACATTTAAGCCGCTTTACTAAAGTCTTCCCTTGCCTTGCCACTGACCATGCTCCCTCCCAGTCCACCTTCCTTCTTCTTCTCTCTCTTTCTCTTGGCGCCACACTCAGCACATAATTAAGCGGGTGCAATTGTCTTTGGACTAAGTTTTAGACGCTGCTTTATGCCTCAAGTCGAGTCCACTGCACCACCAACTAGACTGTGCTGGTGCATCATAATTTTTCACGCTCAATTGGCTGCAACGCCAATCTACTCTACCTCTCTCTCTTACTCTTCATCTCTCTTTTCCCTATTCTCTCTCTCTTTCTGCCATCTACTTTACCAAAGAGAGTTGCCCCGTTTCCTTTTTTGCGCTGCATTTGCGCCAAATGCAATTTGTCATTATAAATTTACGTCAGTTTAGGCAACGGCAAAGCGACTTTCGTGTTCGAGTCCAAAAAGAAAAGAAGTTTGCGCTGGAAAAGCTGGAAAAACTCCAGCGACTACTACTACATTTTTCAATACATATTTATACCTTTGTGAAGGGTATTTTCAATTTGACCAGGAGTTTGTAACGCGTCTAAGGAGACTTATTCGACATCGTAAAGTAAATATATATTGTTACTCTGTATCACTAGGGGAGTCGATCTAACCATGCCTGCACGCTGTAAGTAAGTCGGAATCAGCCGGATACGATCGATATATCCTAAAGCTGCTGTGCAAACTATCAGACCTGCAAGGGTACGTCATATTCGGCTAGCAGAAAGCCATCTTTCTTTCTGATTTTCACGTGACGCTTTAAAACAAAAGTTCTGCAAGTTGTTTTTCCTCTCTCTCTCTCCTTCTCTCATGTTTTTGTTGCTGTTCCTGTTGCCACCACCACCCACACTGTGGCAAGTTGGCCGCAGATTGATGATGGTCATATAAAAAAGTAGTTAACGTGGCTAAAACAGACGCCGGATCAGAGTTGTCGCAGCAGCAGCAACGGCAGCAGCAGAAGCTAATTAAGTGGGCTGCAGGTTAAAGTTTAATATAAATGCAACGTATCATTTGTCAATTAACAGTGCCCCCCTCTCCGTCTCCCTCTCCTCTTTGCCATATAACAAGTTGAAACATTTAAAATGCAATTAGAGTTGTGGCTCACGCAGCATATGCAGTTGCCAAGGCTAAATGAATGTGGTTGCTGTTGCTGTTGTTACTGTTGTTGCCCCCCTTGGTGCAATAAGCGGCTTAAAAACCAGCGTGGCAACCTAATGAGCTAACAAGCAAAAAGATGGTGAGCTGAAGCTGAGGCGATGGCTGTGAGATCAAGGCTAAGCGATGGCTGAAGTGCTAGTGCCATGCTCTCAGGGGTAACTAAAGACACATCAAGTATACGCACCGTGCTACATCACTGTAAATTAACAATTTCATTAAGCTGCTTGCTGGGCAGGAGGAGGGGGTGGGAGCAAGGCAAGCAAGCAGCTTAATATATTCAACTGGCGCCTGAGCAAGAAAAATTGTTAAAGCAATGCGAGCTAGAGAGGGACGAAGAGGGAGAAATGGAGGCAGGCAGAGAATGAAGAGCATCAGTAGCGCATCAGAGACGACATAATCACCGCTTTGCTGCAAACGCGCCCGCCCAATTCGCAAGAAGCTAAGCGTGGCTCAGGCTAAGTAAGTAAGTAGTTAGCATGGGGTGGGGGAGAGTGCGGGAGGGAGGCAGAGTAAGGATAAAGCGAGAGCAAGCGTTTATAATTCCATGTGTACACGTTAAGTGAAATGTGCAGCAGCTGCTTAAAGTGCCGCAACTGACGTGTGCAACATTGAAGCTGCTGCAGCTGGCGGTTGCCCAAGGACCTGCCCGAGCAGACAAAGACGATGACGATGACGACGACGACGAAGATGAAGTGGCAAGGCGACTGACAGGCAGCAGAAGGAGAAGGATGAGCAGCAAGCAGAAGCCAACACTTGAACTGACTACGTGCAGTATTGAAATTAATTTATTGAAAATTCTAATGAGCATTTTTGCTGTATGCAACATACTGTTGCAAGTGCCAGACGTGCACACATTTGCAGCAGGTGTGCGGCATAGTGCACATAGTTAAATTACCATCAATTCAGCACAAACAAACAACGAGCGACAGAGAGAGCGAGTCAACAGATTTATGCTGCTTGGACATATTAATTTATGCGCTAAGCCTAAAATTGCCAAGTAAATTGCCGAGCAGGCGACAAGGATTTATCACAGGCAGACCAAACTGGAGCAGCAGTACCAGCAGCAGCAACTTTAAGTAATTTACTAAATGCACACACAAGTTGCAGGCAGAGAAAGAGAAGGAAGGGAGTGGGGGCAGGCAAGTATGAAGTATATGGCAACTAATTGAATTTGCTGCTTTGTGAAATGTTAACAAGTTCTGTGGGTGCTGCTCGTGGGCATGCAAAACTTTCAACACACACACACACATACATTAAAGTGCAGTGACAAATGCAGGAGCAACAGCAACAGCAGCAACAGTAACAGCAGCAACAACAGCAACAGTAACAACAGTTGCCATTAAATTTGCGCAATTAACCAGACGCAGTCGAAGACTCCTCTCGAGTCGAGTCGAGGAAACTGTGGCAACTTGCTCTAAACTAATTAAAATACATATTCTGCTTGCTGCACATAAATGCGAAAACTTTCGCTTTACAGTTGCAGCTGCAACAGTCAGTGCAGTAACAACAACAACAACAATGCGACAGGTAACTGCGAATAAGGATGGTTAAACAAATAAATGACAGTCAGCCTCCACACACACACACACACACAAGGTAAACACACACTCAGTGTGTGGGGGGCCAGACAGTACAGGGCGACAGCAGACACGTTGATGACAGTTTTGCCGTCATAAAATGGGGCCGCCTTAAGTTGTGCCAGGGCCCGACTGGGCTGCAATTTGTTTAACATGCTGGGCTGCCCAGCGAGCCAGGCAGCCGGCAGTTGGCCAAGTTGAGAGCCTGGCCCTGCCCTGCCCTGCGCATTTGTTAAAGCAAAACTTTTTGTAAACTCATTAGAGCAGTCGGCCAAGCAACCAGGCAACCAACTAAGCAACTACGCTAACCAAACAGCCAAGGCGGAGCACGGAGGCGCGAGTCACAAGTTTTCTAAAAGAAAACAGAGACAGGAGCAGGAACAGAGACAGAGACAGAGGCAGGAACTGGGCAAGAGTAACAGGGCACGAGGAGCAGTAGCAGGCTGGACAGACAAAACAGGCAGGACAAACAAAAGGCAGCCCCGGCCAAGATAAACAGGCAACTTCTTATGCAGGCGAGGCGGGGGTGCGGGAGACAGGATCGGGGCAAGCGGCTTACTGTCGCTTTTCATGCGGCTAAACATGCCCGGTGGTGCAGTTGAAATTTTATTTATTGCATTAACTTGAAACCGCTTGGCAAGTAACTAAGTAAGAAAACTGGGTAGCAGTTTAGAAGGGGCGAGGGCCGAGGGGGAGAGGGCAGCAGACATGCTTGCCGTCGTAATAAACATAATGAAAATGATGTTCATAATGAAGCGCACTAATCGACTCTTTAGCCAAGACGCAGCTGTCGCTTCAAGTTCGAGTTGCAAACTATTTTACAGTTAGTATCTGTCATATAAGAAGCGCACTATATACTATGCACTCTTCTCTCTCCTCTCGCCTGCTGCAATTTCTCTCTTACACTTGAAAAAACCCAAAGCAGACTTGGCCCTGCTCAGCCTCAGTCGCCGCATAATGGAAGTTGCCGGAAGTTTGAACCATTAAGCCTTGGGGCAATATGCCGTTGCAGTTGCATAAATAAATATATATATATTGTGTAGATAGATTAACATATGTATTATGAGACTATGCCCTGCAGGAGAGCTGTAGAAGAGCCGTAACAGTTGTGTGTGAAAAGAAAATTGATTGTGTGGAAAATTTGCGAGTGTGAAACATTTTTCATTGCATACTTTCGAGTGCTTGGCAAATTGCAAACATGTGTAACACGACAATGCGAGTCTGTGTTAACAATTAATTTGCAGCCACACACGGACTCACACATACACACACTCACACACATTCACAGGCGAACAGAGCACACTCACACGGGCGCACACTAGTGCCGTTATTGTGTGAGCTTTGTATTTGTAGTAGTTGCCGAGGCAATTCCAATAATAAAATTGACTTACTGCCCCGCATTATGTGCAGCACATTTATTTATTATGCTGCATTTATTTATAATTTTTGCTGCACATGTGTATGTGTGTGTGTCTGGTGTGGGTCAGGTAATTATTAATATTGTTGGAGTGCAAATAATTATGTTCGGTTGTTAAGTTAAGCGTTAAGCACTTTGCGAAAATGATGTGCAATTAAATGCGACAGTTTCCATATGTGGCATGCCCCTGCACCTCTCTCACCCCTCCTCTAGCGACCTGCACTTGTGGTTGGCAATTTTTCATACTTTTAGTACATTTAACCCGCGTTTCTTGCGCTCTCGCAACAAGTAATCGAACAAATTGGCAGGCCCATAAAAATGCAGTTGCATGCCGCGTGCTGCTGCTGGCGAGTTGAATGCCCCAAACCGTTGGCCACACTTCGCTCCGCAAAGTGCCACATAAATTGTGCATAAATTAAGTGGCTCGCGGGGCAGTGGCAGAGAGATGTGGAGGGGGAAGTCAGAGAGAACTTCGCTTGACATTTCTTGACAGTTTTGCGACTTTCATTTGACACATGTCAAAATGTTAGGCAACTCAATTAGTCGCCGGCCACAAAAAGCCTTTGCGGCAATGGTGGTTGCATGGTGGTGGCGGCAACTGTTAAGTTTGAGGTTGCATTCTGCTGTGGTTAGAGGGGGTGCTACAAAGAATGCAACACACACAAACACATATGTAGTCAGTGTTCATTTTGTGCAAAAGAGAAGACAATCGAGTGTAATTTATACTAATTATACTAATTTTATTGAGAATAAATTGTTGTACCTAAGTTTTGAGAGTCTTAAAAACTATTTAAGAGAGTTATACATTTGTTAAAGCTGAATATATAATGACAATTGTAATATTGTATATACCTATGCAGTACCCGCCCATTACTCCCCAAGTCTCCCCCTTTTTAATTCGTTTCGCTGCTCAGCTCTGGCTCGGCTCCTTCTTGTCTGCAATCCAGTCCAAATCCCGTCCATATCTTCACAGCTCAGTGCTCTCCATGTGCGGACTGGCATTCCTAATGCCCAGACTTTGCAGCCTGCGCAGGCGATGTATTTCATGGCGTAGCTTGTTCTTGAACTGCAGCTGATTGTTCACTGTCCTCAGTTCGTCGATGGAGCATCTCTGGAGGTTGCGCACCGTCTTGGCCAGCAGTGTTTCGGTAATGAAGTACTTGGCTTTGGACAATCGTATGTACTCCACTTTGCGGCGCGCCAGTTGTTCCCGATACAAGAAGACTTGATAGCCGACACTGGGTCCTTGCTGCTGTTGGTGATGTTGGTGCTGGAATTGTTGCTGGACAGGCTGTGGCTGCTGCTGCTTTTGTTCTCGCTGTGGCTGGCCTGAGTAGGTCTCGTTAACAAGTTTCTGGTATCGTGACATGTTGCAGTTGCAAGGTGTGATACAAGACACGATTTGATGTGATTTAGTTGCAGTTGTAGTAGCTGCTGTTGTGGTTATTGCAGATACTATTGCTGCGATAGTTGTTGACACTATTGTAGTTGTTCTATTCACTGTTGTAGATACTGTTGTTGCAATAATTGTATTCACTGTTGCAGAAGTTGCACTCACACTTGTAGTTCTTACAGGAGCTGTTGCCTCTGCTGTGTTTGTTTTGCGAATGATGGTTCTGGAGCAAGTTGCACGAAGTTATATACACCCTTCGGTCAGGTATCCTTGCTACCTGTGTGCCACGCAAGGTGTTAAACCGTTCGCGACTTCCACCTACCTCTAACCCTAACCCAGCTTAATCCTCCTCTCACTTTCTCGGTTCACTCTCACTTTCAGTCTACCTGTTCGCAACACGAACACATTTTGACTTGTGCGCCCTAAAAAAAGATTCATTCTTAATCTCCCTGGACGGTCATAAAGTGCGCATAGTTTGCAAATATGTTCATTCTTAATCCGTTTAACTAATCCGGGTCAGCGGATTAATGAGGCGCCGAGCTCAAAAAATCTCTTGACCTTGAGCAGATTAGCATAATAATGTGAGTAGTTTCCCAAGCAGCTGTGGATTAGCATGCAACTGCATGTCCGAAAAAGGGTAACACAAACTTAATCCTGCGCCAGGATTAGCGATTCGCGAAAGATCCGAGGCAGCTGCAGAGTTCCGCTAGCCTTTCATTAATAATCCAAAACTGTGCGAGATTTTGCATGAGAATTCCAGTCGCAACTATTTCTATTCTTGCTTTCTTGGCTATGAATTTAAATCTAGAAAATATGACTGAGCTTAGCCTTGTAATCCTTGAGATTTATATGCACTGCCTTCTCTCTGCCTCAACTTGTTTTCTATTTGAAGTCAGTGAAAACTTTTATTAGACAGAAAAGAAATGAATGAAAAGTGTCGCGAGATTTCTCACTTTTGATATTTGCTTTTCGCGCTCTTCTCCTACTTTTGCATAAACAATCATGTCAATTTCTTGATCAAATAAAACAAAGTTCAACCTACTTTTGCGCTAAAATAAATACGAGCCAGCTAAAAGTGGCAAAAAGTAAGTGTTGGGTGAAAAAAAGGAGAAGAAGAAGAAGAGGCAGCAACAGCAGCTGCAACTGTTGAAGAAAGTGATAGACCTCGTGCAAAATTATGGCAAACTTTTGCTTTTTAAATCTAACGAAACGAAAAGAAATGAGATGAGGCAAGGCGAGACAAGGCGCGACGAGGCGAACTTTTCAAACTTCAATGTTGAAATAAGCAATTTTCGCGTTCAGCACACACAGACATACACACACACACTAGTAAACTGAGACCGAGAGTAAGGAAAGGGCAAAAAAAAGATTGAAAAGTAATTGCATTCAAGAGAACTTGTAGTTAAAAATTTATAGATGTAGAGCACAAGAATCTGGACAAACGGCGGCAGAGGCAACAGTAAAAAATGATGCTGCCGTTGCAGCGGAACAGAAAGAAAGAGAGAGTGAGACAGTGAAAGAGAGAAGTAGATAGCGTCTCAGGAGAGCGGGAGGTCTACCTCGTTGGGGTGTCTGCAAAAATATTGAAAATGCAATTGCTGCTGTGATGCGCCATGCTGTGTCTCTCTCTTCCTCCTTCTCCTCCCTCTCCCACTCTTCTCTCTGTAGCCACGCCCCCGTCGCGACGGTAATTGCAGAAATTTTAGCGCGCATGGCGAAATGCAAAAAAGAAAGAAAATAAAAAAAGAAAGCGAAAAAGCGTTTGCAGTCAGCATTCAAATAAAAGTAAGTTGAATTGAAAATGAAATGAAATCAGCTCTTTAGCTCATTGCTTCATTTGCCTCGCTCCATCTACCATTTCCATCTGCTATCAACATGACCATCTCCTGTCTCCCTATATCCCCTATTTGCCACACCCCACCCTATCCCTATTCACATTGCCGCATTCCCTCAATTTCCATTTGCATTATTAACGGCATGAGTGAAATTTAGCCATGTGGAGTAGCATTTAATTTTCACTCTTCCTATGCACGGGGTATGCCAGGCACGTTGGTACAGTGAGGCCACGGCATGACAAACCTCGGGTAAAAAACGTGCCTGCATTGCCATAAAGAGTCGCTTCACTGTAATTGACTTTGAAACAGAGACGCTGCAACTCAATTGCTAATTTTTATTGCGGCAATTTGTGCAAATTTGTGCTGCTGCCGCCAGCTGCAACACCAGCAACACCAGCAACACTAGCAACACAAAAGCACCAGCAACAACAACAGTAACATTTCCCAATAATTTTCACTTACAAAACTCATCGACAGCACAATAAAATTTTCATTAATTGCTTTCAACACACACTCTCTCTCTCTCTCACACACGCCATATAAAGTGAATGAGTAGGAAAGCAGCAGAGAGTGAAAGAGAGAGAGACGGCTGGCTGCACAAACTGACTGCCTGCTATGTTCCCCCCTCCCCCTGCCACGCCCCGTTTGGACAGTTTTGGCATGCAGTGTGCCAAGGAAATGGTAAAATATGAATGCAAACATTCAGCATATCGTACATGGCTCGTAGTATCCTTGTAATCTTATATCCTTGCCTTGCCGTTGCCGTTGCCTTTGCCTTTTGGCCTCATTTAATGGCTTAATTTCAAAGAAACTTGTTTGGATTCTCCACTATGTATATGTGTGTGTCTGTCTGCGTGTGTGTGCTTTTGATGATTGTGAGTCTTATGAGTACAAAATGAATTTAAAACATTGCCAGGCTGCCATGGCAAACATAGGTGAATTTGTAAGGTTTAAAAAGTTAATCCAAATGTTTTCTTTTTCTTTTTATTGCTTTTTATAGCATTTTATTGCAGCTTTTTGTTTGTTTTTGTGTATTTAAACTATGACTTTTGTGGCTAAATTGTAGAATGTAACATAAGCTGCTCGTATTTCATTCACTTCCTTTTCCTCTTCCTCTCTCTCCCTTTCTCTATCAACTCTTCTCTGTCAACATCGACATTGACTCTCTTTGCTCAGCTGTCAATTTCAATTAGCTACAACGCCCATCGTACTGAGCTCAGAGCTCAGCTCATCAAACTGACCACAAAACAGAGAACAAAGGGAGAGAGAAAGGGAGAGAGTGAAGAAGGAGGGCAGAACATAACACACACTTATCGCATAATCAAAATGCCGTAAATCATGAAATTTGATATGCCCAGCCAAGTCGGACAAGTTGATTTGACAGCTTCGCGCTGAGATACATTGTTGGCCCCGAGAGCTGTTTCCCTGGCTTTTCCAGCAGCACCAGAGCAGCGCGTTAATTGCACAATGCAGAAGAGAAAGAGCAAGATAGAGAGTGAGAGATGGAAGCAGGAAGAGTGAAGATGGAGGGGCGCTGGCGATGACGCTGTAAATCAAATCAAATGGCAATTAAAGTGCCATTCGATGCCGAAGCACTTTAAAATGCAAGCGGCATGCGAAAAATGCAGCTGCCAGACGACGAAGCAGACGACGACGACGACGACAATTGTGTGCACTGTGAGAAAAAGGGTTTGCCAGAGATTGAGATTGGAAATGGCAATGGTAATGGGGTAAGGTGGGGGCAACGTAGAAAGGGAAGCCGGTTGGGCAATTAATTAAGGCAAACCTCAGCGACGCTCGAAAGTATGCAACACACGAACCGCAAAGGCAATGAAATATTGCAATCAGCAAAAGAATGAAAAGCCACTAAATGCACAGCGCGACAGAGAGACAGAGAGGGAGAGAGACATAGAGAGAGAGAGAAGGAGAGGGAATCTGCAGGCAGCAACAACAGTTGGCTGCTGGCTGTTGCCTGCTGGCTGGCTGGCTGGCTGACTGTGTTGGCTCGGTTGGCAGCACCCGCTTGCCAAAATTAGTTTCTGTGTCAAAAGTTTGAAATGAGCAAGCGCCTGGCTTGGCCTCGAGCAGTGCCGAGAGCCAAAAGGAGAGCTGAGAGTTGAGAGTTGAGAGCTGCTGCTGTGCTGTGAGATCTGTGAGTGCTGCAAGTGCCAGGGAAAAACTGCTGCTGCAAGGCGAAGCCCGAAAAAAGACCAAGAAGAGGTAGAAGAAGCAGCAGCAGCAGCACTGGCAGCAGAAGTAGGAAAAACTCGTTGAGTACGAGTTGAGACACGGACGAGGACAAAGTTTGTCGCTGATGTAGTTAAGAATTGGCAGCAAATGCTGCTTAATTTCAAAAGAAACTTTACGTATTTGTCATGCGGCGCACATTCATTGCGGTGTTCATTTGAGCGCTCATTCAGGCAACCCACAAGCTGCTGCAGCCTCCTATCCCCCTTTCTCACCCTCTTTGCTGCAGCTGGAACGCTGAGCAAACTTGCCACCGGCCATGCTTGGCGGCTTCATCAAGGCGACTTTTTTTGCGTCTCCTCCTCTGCTCGGTGTCTCTGCATATTCTTCTGCTGCTGCTTCCTCTTTGCATTGGCCATATTTAATAATTCATCAGAATTTCGTTGGCTGGTGACGGGGGGGAAATCTTTGAGCTCGGCCTTTGACGTTAATTTGCGGTCGCATAGCGGCCTCTTTGCCGCTTTGCCTCCGCCTCAGTCGCAGCTCAACTGAACATTCGCGCTGGCCACTTGTACGCTTCATTTCCTGCGGCCGACTTCCATTTGACTTGCAGTTTCCGTTTCCGTTTCAATGACGCTTTGATTGGCCTTGCGGTCTGCGCTTGACGTTCAACACCGCTTACCGTTAGCCCCTCTCTTTCATTCTTCCCTGCTTCCCTTTCTCACACTCTCGCTCTCACAAATGAACTTTGCTTTAAGCGTTAATTATTATGTAGCTCTTGTAACCGCATTGCAAACTTTGCTGCTTGTTCGACACTTGTGAATTTTGGAATTGAGTGTGATGAGGAGAAGGGGAGAGAGGAAGCTGCCTACTGTCTTCCCTCTTGTCTGTCCTGTTGCTGCCTTGATTCATTAGAGAAACGAATATGCTAAATTTGAGCATTGAGCAGCACTGAAAATTCGTACTTTGTTGGGACTTCATTTTTTCATTGATAAGGGTAACTTGTACAGGCGAAATTATGGATTTCTCTTAAATTACTGGACTCGATAGGGAGGTCTAAGCTCAGCCAGGGCTACAATAGATCAACAAGCTGAAGATCAACTACATATTTAGTCTGCAGTGACCTGAAAGAAGGTCCCACGGAACACTTAAAGAGTCAGATTTATAATCCCTAAAAAGTCATAATATCTCCACTTCACTAAGCTGCTGTTAGTTTTAGTCAATTTTAAACTGTATTACCTACAATTAAATATCTTAAATAAATTGTAAATATGCCCAAAATACACCCACCAATTAGTGCCCATTTAAAACCCGAGTAATACAATACTTAAAATACGTGAGTTTATGCCAGTTTATTACTACAATATTTTTACCTACCCCAGAGAGTTGTTTTCCGCAGAGTGTAGGTGTTTAACTGTAATAAATATAAAATAAAATCATATATAATTATTGCTGCATAGGCATACGATAGCTTTGTTTTATGTTATTGCTATAATAGTCTTGTTTTATATCATATTTCTTGTTTGTTTTCTATTTTTTCATACACGTCGGCGTGGCGTGTGATTTTGTAATCTTTACACGTGAAACATTTTTGGCTGCACACGCAAAACTATTATTTATTTTATATGCACACACACACGCACACATTTTCACAGTTATTCGCTGTACAGTCTCTCTATACATTTTATTTTCATAGAGATAAACAAACGTAGCTTGATTTCACGCCCAACGGCGGCGGCAGCTTCATTATCGCTTCGCTGGGCAGTGCGGGTGCGCAGCGCGGAGAGGTGTGAAGGGGGAAGAGAGGTGCCAGCAACGCAATTGCTTTTGGGCCAAAAACATTTCCGGGCCGAACGCGAGGGGAGTGGGGTAATGCGAAATTGCGAATGCATTCGTGTGTGAAAATGATTTTAAAATTGGTGCTGAATTGTGTGCGACGACGACGACGGCGACGACGACAATCAAAAGGCGTTTGATATATCAAATGATGGGGGAAATACAATGATAGAGAGGAAGAGAGAACGAGGGGCACACAAGGCAAACATACAAAATTTTGACAGCTTTTAATTGTGCAGCGAGCTGTGCAAGACTTTGTTTATTTAACTTGAACAGCAGCAACAACAGAGGCAACAGCAACAACAACTTGCCTCCTATCTATGCAATTACAAAACGCATCATCATGTCAGGGCCAGATCATGCTGCGGTTCAGTTTCAGTTGCGAAATCACACACTCAAATTTCAATCTCAGTTTCAGTTTGAGGCCTCCAGTTTGCCGCGATAAGCGCAGCAGCCAAAGTGGCAAAATGGTCTTAAGTTTTACGCCTCAGCTGGCAAAGGCTGCTGGCGAAATCTGCCTTGCTTCGCCTTGCCTTGCCACATTGCCTTGCAGCAGGTGCAGCAGCAGCAGCGGCAACAGCAACGGCAGCAATTAACGCGGCATAATTTCAAGCTACAAAACACTTGAAGCTGACGTGTGAATTATCATTAATAGACCAAAGTGAGAGTTTTCTAGCCAAGCCTGCCTGCTCTAATGGCAGTCGAGCCCAAGTCTCAAGACCCAAGGCCACGTTTGACGAGAGTCTGAGCTGCGTTTTTCCCACACACACACACACACACACCCAGCTAGACGTTCTTCACCAGATTTGCAGGCAAAGTCTTTGCGCAAAGCTTAATTAAAACAAAATGAAATTCAAGTGAGCCGCATTATGCAAAATTTGCAGCATCGCAACTGTCAGTCACAGCCTGCCTTGGTGTGTGTGTGTGTATCTGTGTGCAATTGCACTAAAAAGTTAACGAAGCATAAATCGCTGGTGGTTGTTGTTGCTGTTGTGCTGCTGCCTCGCTATCTGATAAGCCACAATCAAATGCAATCAAACTAAATTCAATTTTATGACCGACAACTAAAAGCGAAGCCGCCTTCGCCTACTTAGAAGCTCAACTCAAGTGAATTCAACTGGAAAACTACAACAACAACAATAAAAGTCAGCTTGAGGCAGCTGAGATTTAGCTTAGCAGCTGCGTTTAACTACGAAAATTAAAACCCAACTGTGCCATGGACCGAGACCAGAAAGAAACTGAAAACGAAACCAAAACCGAAACTGAAGCTAAAAACTAAAGCCAAATAATTTGCAAATTTGATTGGCTGAAGCGGCAGAAGACAAGGGAAGAAACTAGAGGAAAAAAGCTAAAAAAAAACTAATGGAAAGGCAAAGGAAAGTTAAATCTGTAATACGTTAAGAAAAATCACAAAAATCACAGGGAAATCAAGCAAAAGGCGAAGCCGAATTTAGACAGTTTTAAGTACGCAAACTTGGACAAAAACAAGGCAGAAGTAGAAGAAAAGGAGGGAGGGGGGGAGGCATGGAGGTTCTAGCAAGATGCTGTCAGTAGTTGCTACCACGTGCTGACAACAATCTGCAACCACCAAAAAGAAAAAGATGCGCTCGAAATTCAGCGAATTGTGACGCTGAGATTGCGGAAATGTGGCAGAGGATGATGACGACGACGACGATGACGATGGAGATGGAGACGGAGACAGAGACGACTGTTGCTGTGGATCTGCTTTGTGGATCTACTTTGTAGGAGTCACTGTCTGTGTGTCAGTTACAGTTAAACGTGTGTGTGTGTGTGTTTGTTCGTGCCCCGCGGCAGTTCAATTCAAGCGTAACGAAAACGTTTTGCACTGCATTCAATTCATGCAGTTTTTCCACGGCGCCATAGTCGACCTCAGTCACCTCCCCCTCACTCTCTTTCCCTTTCCCTTACTTCTTCTCCTTGCCCCACCTCCTTTGCCTCTCTCTCGTGCCACTCCACAGTCAACTCGCAACGCTTATTGGCATCATTGACTTCGACAACAGGCGGCAACACCGCAGAACTGAGCCGCCGCCGTCGCCGCAGCAGACGCTTTTGTCTGTCTGTTTGATCTGCCATTTTTTTCAATGCGCCCTTCCACCTTCCCCTCCCACGCCCTCACCCTCACACTGCAGCCTCCTTCAATTTTTACAGTTTTTCCTCTTTTTTTCGCCTACATTTCTTGCGCAAGCGGAAACACAACTTGCCAAATTTGTGTGTATGTGTGTGTGTTTGCTTAACATTGTTCGATATTTGGTTCCAGCATCCATCGCCTACTTCCCTTGCTTGTGCCTCTCCCCCTTTCCCTTCCTCGCCTCTTTGTGCTCCTTCTCTTCAGCCTCTGCCACGATGGCTGCTTCTGTTCATTTCTTGACTTCGATGTTTATCTTCAATGATTTGCGATTTTCCGGCAATTTACGCAAAAATATGTGACGAAATTTATCAGTGTGTTAGTGTCAGTGAGGGCGCGAGTGTGTGTGTGTGTTTGTACGTGTATGTGTGTGCTTGCTTGTGTGTGTGCTCAACTGCAACAATTTCGTTTTTTTATTTTGAAATGTCTATCCAGCCCCCTTTGCTCGTTCGCTTGCTATCTTCCTTCCCATCTGCTGCTCTATCTCCTTCCCTATCTCTTGCGCTTTCCCTATTCCCAGCTCTCTCTCTCCTTCTCTTTCTCTCTCCTTTTCTCCCTCTCCCTCCTCTCACTCTTTATGCGTTGCGCGCGTGATGTCAGCCCGAAATTTACCAAGGAAATTAGCGTACAAAAATGTTGATGGCAAATATTTGCGTAGCAGCAGCAGCAGCACAACAGCAACAGCAGAGGCAACAACAACAACAACAACAGAGGAGTACCGCCAACAGAGGAGCAGCAGCAGCAGCATCCCACGCTTTTCGATTCGCTTTACGAATTTGGGTGATTGGCTTTGCCATTTGCTTGCAGTTAATTGAATTTGAAAGGTGAAAGGCTCCCTGACTCTGACTCTGTCTCTGTATCTATATCTGGCTATGGCTACAGCAAGAGCAATGCCAGCCTCATCGTCAGGCAAACTAAACTCTGAAATTTCGCTTTACGATAACAATGAGGCATTTTGTTGCCTGATTTATAGAGCCTGTGCCCAGGCAGCGTGCTATCGATAGTCGTCAGCGCAGTAAAAGGGCTGCAATTTGATTAGCGCATAGCAGCGCGTAATTGCAATACAGAGATTGTGTCTATTAGTCGAGGGCCAAGATGAGTCCCAGGCGGGCAGCGGAAGGAGCAGCAGGAAGAGAAACAGCAAGAAGAAAGGCAGATAACGTAATGCAAACTGAGACAAATTGAACGGACAGTTATTCTGTGATAAATTTGTTTCTTTGAGATGCTGTTGTATACCTCAGATACCTTGGTATCCATTAAATACTCTTGTATCTGCGGCCTCGCGCTTGAACTCTGTGATTTCGTGATTAATTTATATCTTTGAGATACTTTTTATGCGTGAGATACGTTTCTTGTTTGAATAACTTATACTTGATACTTTTGTATCTACAGCTTTAAGCTCGAATGCTGGTAACATTGCATCTGTAACAAACGTTTGTATCCATAAGATACTTCTGTATCTACAGCACAAAACGAATTAAGCATTAAAGTAATACCATTAGTGTTGAATTAATTGTTAATCCCAGCATAGCACATTAAATTACATTGCAATCGCATTTGTCATAAAATTAACTCGAACAACACATTAAATGCGACTACAAGATACCACGCGATTTGTGTGAATTAATGCGCGCAATAAAAATCACATAAAATTGAACATGAATATAGAAGGCAAATGAATACTCGTACATGCGACTGCGACTACAGTATACTCTACAGAGCACAAGAAGTCTGTGTAAATATAAAATGCGTGTAAAAAAATATTATTAAATGTAAAAATTAATTACATTCAACTTCAGCAGCAACAAATGGCCGAAGGGAGAATGGCTCACAGCTTCACAGTTGCCCCATCAGCAGCAGCAACAACAACAACAACAACAATGATGACGATGATGGCGTTCATCAGCGTCATCATTATCATTCTTGTCGACTTGATAATGATCATGTGATGATTTGATAATTAAAAGCAAACATCAGGCGAAAGAGAAAACAAGATGAAATGTTCAAAGTAATGAATGCTATAAAAATACGCACATACACAGAGATATATATGTATGTGTGTGTGTGCGTATTTAAACGCACATAAAAATATTTATATACCTGCCACATATAAAAATGTCGTTGTGGCGCACAATTTTCAATGCCTGCAGCGCCAGACGCCAACGCTGACCACAACATTGACTGGCCCAGGATGCGGAGCAGAGCAGCTACTGACCGATAGAGCCAGTCAGGGCAGGGGGCTGCCCGGCAAGGGGGCAGGCAACTTCTGTGCCAGTCCCAGTGGCAGCTCTGCATTAGTTCAAGCGGCTAACAGTAGCCAAGGCCCACGAAATGTGACAGCGATAACAACTTTCATGTGAATGTGCTGCAGCAGGCAGGAGAGGAAAGGCAGGGGAAGATAGAGGGGAGAGACAGAGGGGGGTCGAACAAGTTTTGCTCTCGCGACAAGGTTTTCGCAGTTGATGAACTCGCGACGCCGTTGGCCAACGCGTTTTTCATTAAAGCGGCTGATCCGCTTTATGAGTCTGTAGCGGACAGCATGGAGAGGGATGCAGACGGGGAAGAACGAGGGAGGGGGGATTGCCAGCCGTTACATACTCGTAAGTATTCGTATGCCATACATCTTATTGTATCTGTATCTGTCAGATACATACGGGCACGCACGCAATCACAGCCAGAAACCAGACCTTGTGCCAGTTTACGATTGCGATTGCAAGAATATATAAAACAACAGCAGCAGCAACAGCAACAGCGGCAGCAACAACAACATGACGACGACGACACCAACCGCTGGCAAATTGATTAAACGCTAATCGCCGCCATTTTGTGCAATTATGTGCGTGGAGGAGTAGGCGGAGAAGGAGGCGGGGCAGAAGGAGGAGGAGGAGAAGTTGGCAGCGACGCCAAGCGGTCAGTCGGCTTAGCTTTTGGGCAAGTTTTGGTTGCTGTTATTGCTGTTGTTGTTGCTGTTGTTAGTGCTGTTGTTGTTGCTGTTGTTGTTGCTGACGCCGCCTGAGCAATTACGTTGGCGGTGGCGTCGTTCATTGCCTCGTGCCGTCGCCGTCAACGTCGCCAGACTCGCTGTACGCGCTGTCGCTGCAACTGTTAATTGAGTGATGGCCAAGCGACAGACTGCAACAACACTGGCGACAACAACAAGCAACTTCACAGCAGCAACAGCAACAGAAATAACAACAACAACAACGAGAGCTACACAAAAATCTCGTTTGCCTAATAGCCGAGTTCAAGTTGAATGGCTCAATTTCTCAATCAGGCAATTGCCGTGTTTGCGCTTGCGTCGACGTTGTTAATTAACAAACCTGCCAAATAAATTAATCATAAAAAATTACCCAAAAATACTTTCGAATAAATGTGCAAAAAATTGAAAACAAAAAAACCATAAGAGGCGAACGATAACAATCGAAAACAAACTGGAAATAGAAATATATATAGTCGCAGCGGGTGGTGTTGGATATGATGAAAATAATAACCTTAATTGAATTGATACAGGCAAGATTGGCTAAGGGGAATTGCAGCTAATACTGGACCAAGCTGTGCTGTAATATGCACTAGAATAAACGGATACATATAAATATATTTTTGTATATATCTACTGATCTAGTTGCGTATTTCTGTAGCAAATGTAAAAAATTTAATAAATATTCATAGTTTTCACTTACAATCTCTCTTTGACTATATTATTTCCCTTTAGTGATTAAATTAATGTTTTACATGAATTTACTTTTATTATATTATAAATAAATCACCTTATTCGACTGTCTTTAATTGACTTTATAGGAATTAACTGCAAATTATATTTTAATTCGATTGCAAATGCCTTATCTATGTTTAAATCTCCTGCTCAGTTTCCCTCTCTTTCTGTAGTCTATCCAACGTATATTCACTGTACCTCATACACACCCATTAAACTACATTTAAATAAAAAGCCCATGAACATCTTTCAAGACAATAGAAAAACCGTCGACGACGCACTTGAAGCCTTTTTAATTGTCTGTTAGCGCTCGGGCTGCGTAACTCGCGCGCCTCGAAAAGAACACTGCGGATACAAAATGTTTATGGCCCACTTAGATTCACATAAATGTTTTTTTCTGGCTACCGATTTTCAGCTGGCTGCCACTTAAAATCACTCACAAAGACGCATCCTAAAAACTTTAACGAGCTTGGCGAGCCAAAGCTAAAGCGAATCGCCGAGTCAAGGTTCATGAACCTTCTCCGTTCCGAGGGAAGTTCTCACACACACAGAGAACGGGAGAACGCGACGGCGTCAATTACATGCGAGGCGTTAGCGTTGGTCAGGTTGATGTAATGGGAAAGAGGAGGTAAAATGGAAAATAAGAAAAGGCAAGAAGGTGTGAGAGAGAAGGCAGTGGAAGTAGAGAGAGGGAGAGAGCGTAAAACAGTGAGTGATAAAGCGCAAGTTGGAGAAAGATTTAGAAAATGCCACGGCTACTTAGAGAACTGGCCAACACAGCCGAGGCCAGGCCAGGCCAACCCAGAGCAGGCCAGCCGAGGCCAGGCCAGGCAGACATTCTGCCATATGGACAGCCAGACAGGCTTAACTTTTAACCGCACAGCAAGAAGGCGAAGCCGAAGCCAACGCCAATGCCGCAGCCGATGCCGCCGTCGACTTCGACTTCGACACAGACGTCAGGCTTTTGGCCACTTGACTTGACTTTGGTCGAGCCAGGGCCGGACAAGGCAACCAAGTGCAGTATAGGTAAGGGAAGATAGGGAGGCAAGGGTAGCTCTGCCGGTCAGTAAGTCCGTCAGTCTGGCAAGTAATTAAAAAGCCGTGGCAACAACAAGAACAACCAGTAGCTGCACACACATAGTAGATTCAGTGCAGAACGGAAGAGCGTACAAGAAAATGGAAAATTTCCTCGCGTTGAACATTTTTCGAGGTTGATTCTCTCTCTCTCTCTCTGAGTACCTTATGTACCAAGCCGGGCAGATGCGGGCTGCGACTCGGACTCGGACTCTCGAGCTCTCAAGCTCATTGCTCATTTCGTCGTTTCGTAATTAATTAGTCTTAAAAGTTAAATAGCCCAAATGATTTCGGACAAGTTACAAAAGGCCGACAGCTAATAGAAGGAGGCTGCGGCTGTTGCTGCCAAGAATGCCAAGATACAGATACAGATACAGATACAGATACAGCTATGGCTTCGAGTACAGATACAGCTACAGTGAGTATGTGCCGCATCGAGTATATTTACGAGTAGGTTTTGAGTTCAATGCGACTCGGACAGCGACAGACAGACAGTTAGATAGACGCTTGGCTGGCTGGCTAGCTTGCTTGGACAAATGAAGATAAGATACGCGTTTGACAGGCCAACATAGACAGGGAGGGCTCAGGAAGAGGATTGGCAGGGGAGACGAAGCTAGTGGGATAGTTGAAGACGCAGCGCATATTTGTGTAAATTTCGTATTTTTATACCAATTGAGTTGGCTGTCAGTTTGGCACGCCATTAGCTCTACGCATTGCCCGTGTGTGTAGAGGGGAAAGGAGGAGATAGTAGAGGGAGTATGAGTTGAGCGCAGAGCAAAGAATTTATCTAATGCCAGCGACAGCCAGTCAGATCCCGACCAGACTCTGCCAGTCGTCGTCGTCGTCCTCGTCGCTGTCGTCGTGTGCATTTGTATCTTACGGATACGTGCCATGCGAATGCCTTGCTGCCTTGTGCCTTGCTGCCTTATTGATTGAGACAGAATTTATTGGCAGTGCTTAACGTTTTAAGCAAACATCGTTGTGACTTTTTGACATTTGCCAGCCACTAAAAATGGCTCTTGATTCTGAATATGAAATGTGTGCAGTCGCTTTAAGCGTGCACTCTCCCTCTCTCACTCTTCCTCTCTCTCTCTCTCCCTTTCACACACTGCTAGTATGTGTGTGTGTGGCATCTCGTTAGTTGTGTGCACTCTTGGCATATTTAAATATTTTGTTGCAACATTCTCAGCTGGCACAAATTGGCAAAAATCAACTCAAAAATTTCACTCACACACAAAAGAAGCAACGCCCTCGTAGCAAAGCTCTTCAACCTTCGTCATCATCATCATCATCAGTAGCACCTCCCCCCCTCTGGTATTGCCTGGCAATAGTTGCATATCAATTTCATTTTGCTCTCTCTCTTGCATATATTTACCAATTTATTTTACACTTTTGCCTGAAATTGCCATGCGCTTTAAGTGCCGACGCTGCACCTGCCGCAAACATTTAAATAGCACAAGAAGAAGCTGAACTTGCCACAGCATACAAACTCTATATACATATATAGGAATATATAATATTATTATGGTACTTTCTATTTATATCGCATTTCTATGGCCTCGGCAAGTGTATTTAATTCCTTCGCTTGGCCAATAAATGCCTGCTGTGCATTGGGCAAAAGCGAATACGCTTTAAGCCATTTGCCAATCGACATCGACTCGAACTGGGCCAAGTGCATGCTCCAACTGTGTGTGTGTGCTCTACAGATTTTCCCAATGGTTATAGCTTTGTCGTTCTTGTTGTTGCTGGGGGTTGAGGGTCGGGGGTTGGCAAGGAAATTCTTTTTGCAAGCCATGCGCTTGACCGACGCATTGCAATTTGCAACTGATTCAACATTCAAGTGGTCCGAGTGCATTGAAAATAGCTGCAAAAATTGTTGCCTAACAGCAGGCGCCACAGCAGCAGCAGCACCCCCATTCCCATTCCCAACCCTCAGGCACAGTGGTGCATTTGACTGTACTAAATGGCGAGCTGTTGCCGGGCTTACATTATTTATGATCTCGTCTAGACCAAAGTGACATGTATGATAGCTACACAGCAAGGCTCTTCAAAAAGCTATGTCTTAATTGCCAGAGCGAGAGAGAAGGGGAGGGAGATAGAGAGGAGAAGTGTGAAGGAGGGATAGGGGGAGGATGCAAAGAGGGAGGACCAGCTACTCACTCTGAGTGCATTGCTCGTTCAACAATTTGTTGCTGATGATGCGTTGAGAGTTTTTGGCCATTTTAGCCATTTTATTTTCATTTTTAAATACATAAATTTGTTGGCAATAATATTTTGCTATGCCTGTGTGTGTTTGTGTGCACAAATATTTGGCCAAGACAAATTGCAGTAAACAATTTGCAACAATTTTGTATGAACCAAAGAGGAAAATTGCACACAAGACGCAGAACGTAGAAGGAAGCAGAGGACCAGACTTTGGCGCCCTCAGGACAAGGCACAGAGCAGCAATTATAGCTCATAAGTTGCAACATTTTTGAGGATAAACTAAATCTTGTGTAGCTCGGTCTTGGCCTGCCTCTCTCCCTCCCACTCTCTCTCTGTCTGGCTGTGCCTGCCTGGCTGCTGCTGCACTTGACCAGAAACAGAGATGCAAAGTTCATGATAAAATTACCAACTTAATTGCCGGGACGGGGCCATAAGTCAAAGCCAAAGAGAGGGGGCTGAAGGCAGCTGTAGGCAGACGCTGTGCAGCACTCAGCTAATTGGTGCAATACGAGCATGAGCAACGTCATTAGATAGCAGCAGCAGCAGCAGCAGCAACAAATACTAAACCTGAAGTTGAGTCAGCGCTGAACTGCGTTTTTGCTATGCTGCAATCGAAAATAGTTGAATAGAGCAACAAAAGCAACAAGAGATACAACAGCAACAACGACAGATACAACAACAAGTGCTGCTGCTGTTGTTGGCCAGGCCTGTTAACTGCTTGGCTGTTAACAAACTTTGTGAACTGAACTGGTTTGCTTGCTGCGTTTACACTCTTTTGCCTCAGCGAAAGCAAAAGTTGCAACCTGTCTCCGTGCCACAATGCCAAAAGCATGAGACGCTGTAGCCAAAGTTGCATTTGCATTGCAGCAAGTGCCCAAATGCTTTCAAATTGGGTTAACGACACTTCAACTTGGCTAAAATCGCAGCAACAACAAGAGAGAGAGAGAGAAAAAAGAGTAAAACGAAATGAAACCGTGTAAAAAGAAAGAAAATTCACTTTCATAGCGCACACACACACACATAGCAAGTGTCGCCTTGGCAACTTGCAACATAGAAAGTGAAAACTGCAACTGCAAAGTTGTTACAGTTGCAGATACAGATACATCTGCGAGATACTTGCAACTTTAACAACAATTACATGAGCTCAAGATTTGGTTTAGTTTCGGCCAAAGAAAGTGAAGTCAATGCAACATGCAACCCGACGACGAGTGTCAATTAGAGTGAAGAGATAGGAAGAGAGAGGGAGACAGGCATGCGAAATGATGTCAAATGAGATAACGATAGTTGAATAAACATGAATAGAGACAAAGCGAGCTGAGCACTTGAGGCAGGCACACACATTACAAGCTCATTAGGGGGCACAAAAGATGCGAAAAACTTTGAAAGTGAAGCCAGAATGACGACGATGACGATGATATGAGGATGATATGGCAAAGACGATTGCATAAGCTGCGCGATTCACCTCTGGCCAAAGTGAAATTAAATGTAGTAAAGCTGCAACTGACTCCGAAGACGAGTCAAGGAACTCGCAGTGACATCCAGTTGAGAGAGCCAGTGCCAGAGAGAGAGAGAGGGAAGAAGGAGGAGGAGAGGGAGGGAGACATGCTAATTATGCTATATTTATGTACATTCGCATATATATGTTTGTGCGAAAACGCAGCTAACGCAGTCGCAGTCGTTGTCGCAGCCGGAACTGCAAATGTGCATTGAAGTGCATAAAGCTGCAGCTGCAGGCAAGGCTGAGTACGATGCACCTTTGCCCCCTCCCCAATCCTCCTTGTGCTCCGTTGCATGTTGTTGCCATTTTGCGTTGACTTTGACAAGAACGCGACCATCATGGGCCATTATCGTGCGCCTCATCAACAGCAGCGACAACAGCAACAACAAACTCTAACGCCAAAGTCATTAAACTCGCGCAGCATCGTGAGGTTTCAAACGTCGACTAACGACTAATTTGCGCATATGACAGCGTGGCCTGCCTGCCATATGGCATATGGCAACTGGCATGTGTGTGAGTTGAGGCCTAAGAATTGAGACTGTAGACTAGCATGAGGCGGAGCTAGAGAGAGGGAGTCTCTGTGGAGAACAGTCTGCGATGTCAACGATGTCGCTGTGCATTGCGGGCCACATGTCTATTGGCAGCTCTCTCTTGACTTGGCTGGGATTGCGTTGTGCGTCTGCTTCCCAGTGCAGTGCTGCCTCCTTTCTTTCCCCCCATCTCCCTGTCTGCCTTGCTGCGTACTGTATTCCCACTGTCGCTACGCTTGATTTGTTTGTGCGTTGCCCTCTCGACAGCGGGCTTTAAGCGGTCATAAGTGCCAGCACAACTCTGAGGCCTGTCAGACACTTATGCGTTTTAAATGATAAGAAATGCGACAGCCCAACTTGCCCATTTGGTGATCACAACTGCCACAAAAAAAAGAAAACCAACTACAAGAACAACAACAGCAGCGAATTAATGTACGACAACGTCGTGTGCATCGTTTTCAAAGTCAAGTGTCGGCACACGCGACGTATGCGCAACGCCCAAGGCGTTAGCACAAACAAATCACGCCATTTACGCCAGTTATTTATTAATAAATGTATGCACGCCCATTTGTGGTCGCACATTTTGTTAGTTTAGTTTAATAATAGTACACGCAACGTGTGCAACGGTTCACTACAACAACAGTAACAATAACAACGGCAACACGACGATTGAGTTGCAGCCACAGAAAGCAAAACTGCACCCGTGGCAAGTACAAACAGCACTTAATTGCTGTGAAATCACGTGTCAGCCAACACACACACACACACATATATTATGTGTATATGCAGGTGTGCGTGTGTGTGTCTGCTAGAAGGCAGCCGCAAAATGCCCTTCACCAGAGGAAACAGTGCAGAGACCCTGCAGTGATTATGGGCTTTCACTCGGCAAATACCAGCGAAAAAACAAAAGAAAAATGTGCAGCTCAGTACGAGCGCGACTTGCAGTTACCCTGGGAATACTATAAGCTAACAGTTATGCAGTTAATTTGCAATTTACTCACCATTCATAATAGCTTAAGTGCACTAAGTTCTGGGATTCCCAATTGAAATTTGTTGTTAGAGTAAGTGAAGTTTGTTTTTATGGGGTGTCTATATAAAAACTGTTATGCAAAGCTGTAAATTTAATTCCCAAATTATCTAAAGTGCATCAAAATAAATGCATCAACTATCCATTAAAACTCCAGTCTGGGATGAAAGATCAACTATGGTCGAGTTGCCTCGCTCCTTCGTAGCAGAGACGGCGTTCAAAATAATAACACTACACTCCACTTCACTGTGTCTCTCCCTCTCTCTCTGACTCTTTTTCCCCGCTCTCTCTTTCTGTCCCACTCCATTGCTGTGCCTCTCTCCAGGGTATAAAACTTTGAGTATGCTCGTTAGCGGCAGCCTCAGTTTGAGTGCCATGAATAACGGTGCGAGCTGACGCTGGCTATGCGCGCACCTTCGGGGCAGTCTAATTAAACACGACACTGAAAATGTGTCCTCTGCTGTCATTGACACGTGTGTGCACAGGCAGCAGCAACAAGAGGAGGCACACCAGCACCAGCAGCAACAGCAACAATAACAAAAACAACGCACAACAATAATAATAAAACTGGAGCCGGTGTCCAGCCGGATATGCAGCAGCCGATAGGCCGTTAATACACAGCACATACACACGTCCACACACACGCACTCAAACACACACAGAAAGAGAGCTAAAGCCAGCAACTGCGTCTGCTGATTTTCCGTTTACCAACACTCCCACACGCACACACACACACGCAGCTGCAGAGATTCGCGCACGTGATTTATGTGCGTGGGCGCGCATTTTAACGCGGCATACACAGCAACAGCAACAACAACAAGAACTGTTGCTGGCGGCGGGAGGGCACCAACAATGTCCGCTACGTCCGTCGAACTGTGCTGCCAACGACAACAACAAAAAGAATAACAACAATAACAATACGAGCGCGCGTCGGGCAACTTTATTGGCATTCGAATATTTTACGTGCGCGCACAGTCGGCTCTCACTGTACGTAGCTGCTGCTGCTGCTGGTCAATTCAATCAGGATATAATTTTATGCGTTACTTAAACACGCAGGATATGTTAATATTGCGGCGCAAGCCTAGCGGCCACACCAGCAACGGCAGCAACAGCAACAACATCAGTGACAACAACAGCAGCAAAAAAAGGCACTCAGTACGCTTGAAATAACAGCATAGTTGCTGTGGATAAATAACTGTGTGTGCATGCAGCTGTATGAGTGCATGTATGTGTGTGTGTGTGCCTGCCTGCATGTATGTGTGTGATTTCATGATTAATTAATTGTATTTAAAGCATAATTGCCTCTAGCTTTCATTTGATTAAATTTCCATGCCTTGTGCATGTGTTCGTCAGTCTGTGTGTGTGCGTGTGTGTGCGGGGACATAATCATCAGGTCAATTGGCTTTCTGGCTTTTAAATGCAGCTGAAAAATATTCTGAACCATATATAAATTTAATGCGATCCGTTGCCCAATTTCTCCCCCTGACACTGACCAACCATGATTGCAATTTTGTGTGCGCTTAAAAGTATGCAATGAAAAATTAACTCCACGTTACTTTACGCATTTGTGAGGGCCACAACGGGCCAACAAAAATCTGTTTTATATGCTAGATTATAGCACGATATAATTGAATATATTACCCCAGCATTATGGCATGAATATGCCGGGCAATAACAATTTAACAATTGTCCGAAAAACATGTTGTTCTTGTTAATTACGAAGCATGGGAGATTATGTTGCACGGAAAAGAGTCTTTTATGGTTATAGTCAAATCTAACCCCTCGATGGTGCTTCACTCTGACAACAATAGGTCTGTGTGAGGCCTCGAAAATGCACAAAATGATATGCGTTGCTATGATAATGTTGAGGTTATCGAGACGAATCAAAAATTATAATTATTATTCTACTACAATCACCTATGGCTATTTGTATTCAATCTTTTTGTTTAAATATTTAAATTGTTTTTGTTTTGCGACGAGCCAACTAATTAATGTTTTTATGTTAACATATTTTGTTCGTACATAACAAACTTAACGGTTTTTGTGCTGAGCTTCGTCGGTAATTGATTAATTGCCTTTTGTGTGGTTGCAATTGTTTTGTCGAGGCTTCACTTTTTTTCTACGGCATTCTGTCTTTATTCTTGCATGTTTTATTAATTTTCGCAACTAATTTGTTTAATTAAATTTGTTATTTCTGTTACGTGAGCTGACTCTCGCATGATGTTTTAATTATTAATATTTATATAGAGATTTTTTGCTGCTGCTGTTGCTGTTGGCTTTCACGCCCAGAAGTTGACGTGCCAACTGTCGCTGTCCATCTTGCTTTCCGTATTCTCTGCATAATATAATCGATGTCAGTCAGTCAGATAACTTTTTGGCAGGCAGCGACTGGACTGGGAACACAACACGCACACACGCACATAGGGTCGGTCTGTCCAGTCCAGTCCGGTCTGGTTCCGGGGCAAAAGTTATGAAACAAAATACGTAAATCTCTTTAGTTGGCTCATAATTATGACATTAAGCGACGATGCGACTTGAATTTTAATTGGCATGACGCGAATACGGGAAACAGTTGAAGGTGTGGCCAAGAGGGTGATGAGAGAGGAAGAGAAGTTCCTCGTATTTATTGTGGCTAGAGTATTACCCATTGTTGTTGCCTTTTTTGTGTTTATTAATAAATAATTCTTGTGCGCGTAGCTACGACGACGGCGGCAATTTGCGGCTATTCATTGAGACTTTTATGGCCTGTGATACATATGTTGTATGTTTTGTGTTGTACCTCCCCAAAAATGGCATAACCGTTAACAATGATGGCCTGTTGATTGCCCGACAACACAAGCATAAGAATTTAATTAAACCGATTCAAGAACTGAGCTTTTACGTGTGGGCAGAGGATGAGATACTGCGAAATGAGGGAAATGATTCAAGTTTAGTGGGAGAACTTATTTGCGGTCGACTGCCTATGATTCATTGTGTGTTCATTTGTTTTATATTTCTAAAACTTTGTCTAAATTCGAGTTTATGTAATAGAGTTTCCCAACAGTGGCCCAGTTAAATTTGGGGCCCAATGTATCAGTAGTAAAGTATAGTACTTTTTTATGTGCCTACGGTAATTGACACTCTGCTAGTCCCAACGAATTCGAAACATATTACCAGCAGCAGCAACAGCAACAACAACAATTCTCTTTTGGCCAAGACTTGTTTTTTATGACATTTGTTTGTTGCGCTTACATCCAAAATTAAATTAAACCGACATGAAAATTCGGTAATTTTGCTTTTTCGGCCGGACATTGTCATTGTTATTGTGATCGTTGTTGCTGTTTGCTGTTGCTGCCGTCACATGCTGTAAAATTCCCAACAAGTCAAAGTACGGCGCTGCTGCTGCTGTTGTAGCTTACATTAAGGGATTAGATAAGCGCTTTGTTTGCCCTTCACACGCGTGAACCCAACGCGCAGTTGAAGTTTATTTAGTTGTTGCTACATAAAAGTTTAGTTGTTCATCTGCTCAGTTGTTGTTGCCTGCTATAAAAGTAATGTTTGATAATAAGCGACAACTACAGCAATAACAACAGCAACAGCAACAGCAGCAGACAGCAGCAACATCGACTGAAAACAACAACTTCATTTGCAATTTCCGCGCGATTGTCTCAAGTTACCTCTGCCTCTTCTGCTGCCCTTCTGCTGTCTGCTTGCTGATAGAAATCTGAGGCAAAATGTTGCAATGCCAGCAGCAACACAGACACCGACAACACGAATAACCACGACAGCAACAACAACAGCAAGAGCTACAACAGCAACTGAATAAAGTTATTAGCGCATTTAACTGAGCCAACGGCTGCGTTGCTGTTGCTGCTGCGATGCTGCTGTGATGTTGCTGCTGCTGCCAGCATCCTCAGCATTCGTTATGCGAATAAACTCGCAGCACATCGCATTGTTTCGTCTGGCCAACTGCGAATGCAATTTCCATTTTAATTACTTCCAAATGACAACAGCGCCGGCAAACGGCGACGAGGAGGCACAGACTGAGCTATGGCCAGACATTCGGCAGACAGGCAGCAGCAACAACAGCAACAGCAGCAGCAACAACAACATTCCAATTGTCGACGGTGGCGCATGCGCTCTAGCTGCAACAGCAGCAGCAATAGCAACAACAGCAGCAGGCACAACAACAGCAACAGCAGCTAAATTAAATTTAAGAAATTAGTCACACGTTGCATGCAACGTTTAAGCTACACATACACACACACACACACATCGCACATGTGGTACGACTAAATGAAAATATTTTTTTGTACAACAAGTTGAATGATTTTCCCAATTTCCTTTCAACTCTTCTCACTTCCCTTCTCTCTTGTTAAATAATTTGATGAATTTCCTCTCTTTACACTTCATCCTCTGCAATTGCCTACTGCAAGTTTTCAAGCAACCCTCGCTCATAGAAATACTAACACAACACACACTAAAAACTCGTTGAAGCTATTAAAAATGCGAATTAAAATTCAACTTGTTGTTGCCTCTTGGATTGGATATCGTTGTCATTTTTGTTTCTGTTGTTGTTAGTGTTGTTGTAGTTGTTTTTGTTGCTGCAGCTACTGCTGCTGTTGTGGTGTTATGCTGGTGACACTTGCCGTTTGCTACCTTTGCTGCCGTTGCTCGCTCTGTTTTTTGCTTTTTTGTGCATTTTCTGCATAAATATTTCAACACTTTCGCTTTTGTTTTGTGTCACACACACAAAAAATGGCTTTAATTATTCCCAACGTGAGCGTTGCTTGCTCTACCTTCCCTCCTCCCTCTCCCTTTCTATAGCACACACCATTGCACCACCCCCTCCCCTTCTGTTTTCCCTTTCCATCTACTTCCACTGCACACGGCTTGTTGTGCATTTTAATTGCATTTTTATTTAATTTCTGTATGTGCTGCATCTAATTTGTCGTCATACCTTGTTGTTATTGTCGTTACTCTTACTGCTATTGTTGTTGTTTTTTTCAGTCAGTTTTTTCTTTTTGCTACTGTTTTGCAGTTTTGGTTGTCGTTTTTTTTTTTGTCTTTCTTCCCACGCACTTTGCTGTGTCTGTCTGCAAAATAAAAAGCACGAGACATCGTGTTGTTGTGATTGTTGTTGTTGCTGTTGTGTGGTTGGTTGTGGTGATGTTTGTTTGCGTAATTGTTAAAAGCAAATAAAAGAAGCAAGAAAAGCGACGGTAGTGCAAATTCGATAGATAGACACCCTGCAATTAAAGTTTATCAAAATAAATGATTCCATTTTTTTCACAACTTGACTGGAAAACAATTTTTATATTGATTTCATATCACTTTGACATTTTTTATCTAATTAAAGCAACAACACAAGTATTTATTTTCTTAAAAAATAAATTTTTACCTACTGCAAATATTTACCTATTGCAAATTTAAACCTATTCATCTTCACCTTTTACAACTCAATTACCACCCACCTTACTGCTTATTTGCATTCACACAAACCCAATACACCCTCTTAAATTTGTAATGAGCATTAAAATTTCGTCACTTTGATTGTTTGCTGTCAACAAATTGATTAGCACCTCGAGCTCTATTTGGTTTTCGTGGTCTTTCCTGAACTTGAAACTTGCTCCAGTTTCTTCATTCGCATTGTGTGTCTTTCGCATGCATCTATTTATGGCTAAGCTTTTATTATGAGAGCATTTAAAATTCAATTAACAAATAAACAATATTTCTCTGTATATAATATATTTTTTTTTTTGGCTATTGTTCACACTTCGTTTCCGTTGGCGTTGCGTCTGCGCAATTCTTGTGACCCAAATTCGACCGCATTTCGAAATCTAATTTATTTCGATTTTTGTTGTTTTTGCTGCTGCTGCTGCTGTTGCTTTTCCTTGGCTTAGGGTCGTGTCTAATTTATGGCCATCTCTGGCTGCCATGTGGGCGCTGATGTTGTTGTTGTTGTTGGTTATTCATTTTGGACATGGTTCAATAGTCTCATTCATTTAGTTTTATTTGTTTGCTTAGCTTCTTGTCTGCGTTTTGCGCTCTGTCTGTAAGCGGCTTATTGGCCAAAATTTACATATGGCAATTATAACGGCATTTAGTGTGTTTGCTTTTTGAAACAATATTGCTAGATGGACCGGCAAAAGATCAATCACAAGCACAAGTAAATGCCGACAGAATGATACAGAATAATATACAATGTTGATGCTGTTGAATGAATGATAATGATATTGAACATTTTCACCAAGAGATTTTACAGCTGCTGTTCATTTCACTGATTGCATAAGTCCGAATTAATATGCGAAATGTACACAAAATGCTATTAGTAAGACATCAAAAGCTGACAGCAAAGATAGACAGAGACAGAGAGAGGGAGAGATATGGCTATAATAAATTAATTAAAATGATATCAAAGCGAAAGTCGCCAATGCCTTCGTCGTCGTCGAAGTCGCGTCGAGAATTTCGAGAATCTCCTCCAAAGTGGCCGCGAGCGAATGAACGAGCCAAGTAACAGTAACAAATAATTAGCTTGTAAACTAAAAGTCATCATTAATAATGATTACAGTTGGGCCACTGCTGCTGCTTCTACTTCTGCTCTCGACTTGCGACTCTCTGTGGCTGCCACGCATAGTGTGGGTGCCTCATTGACTGAGCTTCTGCTCTAGCCTCGTCTTGCCTTTTACCATAAACGTCAACATAATTAAGTGAACTGCTGCTGCTGCTGCCTCTTCTTCTGCTTCTTCTTCTTCTGCAACATCTTTCTCATCATCTTCTGCTTTTCATTCTTTTTCTACAACTGCCTCTGCTCTCTCTTTCTGCTGCTCTGAGTTTTTCTTCAGCTGATTTGGCGGCTGCTGCGATTTATTTCGCATTAACGCTCAATATTGCCTGCTAATTAACCACAGCCAAGTTGCCGAAAAACTGCCACATGCAAACAACAGCAGCATGGGGTTGAAATGGGGTGCCATAATAACGACCTATATATACCGAATATACGGTATATATCTCTATATATACGCCAACACGAGCATGATGCGTCAATTTTGTGGCTGCTAATTAGCAGCGGCCAAAAAACTTCTACTTCTTCCTCGTCTTTTTCTCCTTTAGTTGATCCGCTTCAGCATTTACAGTTACTGCCAAAAGTCTGCTCCAGTTAAGTACAATTTGGCGTGCCAAAATGCCGTTACACGCGCACGCACACGCAGCTGCCAACGGGGCGTATTGTTGTTTTATGCTCTGTCACCTACAAATGCTCGCATCACATTTGTTACCAAGAACTAAGGCAGCTGCGGAAAATTTATATATATGTATGTGTATATATTTATGTATAATCGTATCTATCTATAGTAATCGCCTTTATCTAACAGCACCAATTGCTGCACAGTTAGCGCTGACCAAGACTGACCTCATCAACGGCTTAAAAGACATGACAAAATGTGTATCTTTAAGATACATTCTTGAACATCTCGATGAAGATTGAGTTGTTGTCTGCGCTGTGCATAGCATCACGTCTTGTGCAGATTGTGCAAAATTCTTTAGACAATAAATTAAGCTTGACTAACTAATTAAATTATGCAAATTCCAATCAACAACTCTTAAGCAGACAACAATTAAGCTTAATAAGAAGGAATCAAACAGCTCAGCCGGGTCAGCGTCTCAGTGACACATCTGTTAGCTGTTGGTTTACAACTCATTACATACTCGATTTCTTCCCTCTCCCCATTTTAATGAGCCTGCGACTATTTTTCACTTTACGTCGTCCTGCGGCGGCGTAATTTGCATGTGCATATATGCGATATTTATACACAGTCATATTGCCATCGTCGGAGTCGCCAGCGCCAGTGCCAGCGTCGTCGACGACGGGCTTACAAACAAACGAAGGCATAAATAATCGTACAAAGTATGGCAAGCCATAAATATTTAAGCCCGCTCGGGTGATGCTGCTGCTGCCGTTGCCTTATAAGGCGACCAAGTTGAGCAGCATACGGAGGAGCCACACGCGCTGGAGACGATGCCGAGTTCACACAAATTTCATGCACAACAATAAAGTGCAATATAATATAGGCAAGAGAGCAGCATTGTAGCTGCAGCAGCAGCAACGGCAGCAGCAACAGCGACAACAACAACTGCAACAATAAACAAGGCGCGCAATTTCACTGACTACTGAGAACTTTACGTACTGTGACGAGGATGAGAAGCAGGAGGAGGAAGGCTGGAAGGTTGACTGGAGCTGTGCACTGTACGAAATTGAACGAAAATGAAACTTAAACTTGCTCTGCTTGCAGAAAATGCTGCGCATTGCTTGCACTAATGGGGCGCACGCCGCGTATGCGTAACTTAAAATACGCGAGTGAAAGTTAAAGACAATTGAGCTTACCGTGGTGCATGAAGTTATAACAAAGGGAATATAAGTACACAGATATATATAAAGAAATATATATATATTGAACTGGTAGCATTACCTGCAAGAAAGAGAGAGAAGATGTTCATTATTAAGGTTGCAAACTGATAAGAATGAAGTATTGACGTATTGATTAAAAAGTGCAAATGAATTCAAGTGTTTCAAGTCAGCCCAGGTCATTATTTCTCTTTGGCAGCGACCTTTCAACTCCTCTTATCATTTTGTGCAGTGTCTATCGCTGCTCTTTCTGTTGCTGCTGCTGTTGTTGTTATTGTTGTTGTTGCTGCTGTTGCTGCCGCCGCTGTTGCTCCTGTTGCTTTCATTTAGCCTGTATTACCCTGGCCTCTTGTCTGTTGCCGCCAACACCAATGCTGCACGTCAGCCACCGCTTCCGACTGGCCAACCGCCTGCCTCTGCCCTCACTGCACAGTCTCCCCTTTCCCTGCTCGCGCTGCTTGCCCTTTTCATTCATGCGCCTCACGCTGTGCACTCATTTACCCTTTAACCAAACGTTCAACTGTCGCTCCACCCCCCGCGGCACCTCGCACTCCTCTGTCCAACTCTTTTGCATATCATTTGCGCGCATCTTGCGAAGTCGTCGCAGCTACTCGCTGCTTCAGTGACTGTTTCGCTTCCTTTACTCCTTCTCCTGCCCCGCCCCCTTTCTGCCACCCTTTCCCCTTTGTTTTCCCCCTCGCCGTTAAGTGCATTACAATGAACTACGTAGGAGCCCCATCCGGCCACCCCGCCGTGACTCGTAAATAAGTTTTATTGTGTTTTGTGCCACACGCCCACAACGCAACGTGCCACACACCCCCACCACTTTTCCCCTCTCACAGCAGCAGCATCAGTGTTGCCACTTCTCATGCCCCCTCTCTCACGTCCTGTTGCAAGTTATCGCTTCCTTTGTTTTGGTAATTTAGCAAGCGCGCCAACGACGTCGTCTAAATTGCTGGCATACATTTGCTCTATGCTGCCCACTGTGCCGCCGCGTTCGTGTTGCTGCTGACGTAGCTGTTGCTGTTCGTGCTGCTGCTGTTGCTGTTGCTGCCAGGCAAATGACTACAAAGTGGGCTTAGCGGAGTCTCGCCAACTCGAGCCAGAGCTGGGAGCTCTTGCAGCGCTTTTCGGCTGCCGTCGCCTGAATTATGGCGATTCTAATGTGGAGAATTGCTTGCTGCTTCTGCCCCAGAGTCTACCCCAGTCCCTGCCACTTCTCCTGCCCCAGTCCCTACCCCTGCTCCTTCCCTCTCTCCCTTGCGCCTGCTCTAGTTGCTGCTGTTGCTTTCTGCTGTTGCTGTTGCCGTTGCTGTTGCATATTTAAGCGCGAATGGGCGCAATTGTTGCGCGTTTTATTGTTTTGGGAATAAGTGCGGATTTATAGAAATTTTTAGCTTTGCACTGCACTGCACACTGTGCACAGAACTCTCCTCCAGAGCGCTAAGCCTTTCTCCAGAGACAAGCTCCTGTTATTTGATAAGGAGCGCGCAGGGAGGTGCGAGTGCGCGCGCTGCTGCAAATAAAATAGAAATGAAGCAGCAATATATTTTAAGTGCTCTACCTCTTGCACCTCCCCTCCCTGCTCTCTCCACACTCTTTTTCCTCATCCTGTTTACTGTTAGAGGCCATCGGCAGGCGCGCAATCTTCTGTCTGATAATGAAGCCGAGATTCAGACAGCGAAATGCACATGACATGAACTCAATTACCCCTTGAGCAACCCACTCCTGCGCAGCATTGTGGGCGTGGGCATATATAGGGTAGGGCAAACACATTAGGCCAAGACAGTCGGACGGCAGATACTTTGCTAAGAGTCCACAAATTAGAGACGCGTCCGCCGATGGCCGAGGGCCGTGTTGCATGTAAATTTGCAGTTAGCTCTGCTGTTGCAGTTGCAGTTGACTCTGGGCTTGGGCTAGCATCAAAATTAATATGCATACAAGAGAAGTAAGAGCAGCAGCAGGGCAAGGCAGAGAGCGAGAGGGAGAGAGAGAAGGAGAGGAAACAGTGCAAAGGAAGAGGAACAGCAGCGTGGAGCATGAAAGCGGCGCGCAATAATAACAATGAAAATGCACAGAATGCGCCTTATAACGACAACAAATTGCCCATTTGGCATAGAAGATGATGAGACAGTTAAAGGCAGGCAGGCAGGCAGGAGGAAGAGAGGGGAGAAGGGAGAAGGAGGAGAGACTGCCACAGGATGGGCTGCTGACATGGGGCGCGACATTAATTGGCTGGCATGTCATTTTGTTTATGCAGTGTGCCCTGTCAACGCCAGACAATTGGGTTGCGAAATTAGAAAGAAGAGCAAGGAGAGTGAGAAGAGAAAAGGTAGGAAGAGCAAGCAGAACAAGAAGAGGAGCAAGAGTACAGCGCGCTGGCAATGTCATCGTTAGCGCACACAAGGCAATAAAATGTTTAACATAAAAAGCGCCCATTATATTCTATTATAAAGTCTCTTTCTCTCGCCCCAAAGTTTATTTAGAAGCAAGTTGAGTCTTGCTTAATGTACAGTGCAGTGTGTAAATAATGTTACTAAGTGCATTTTAATCGACTCAAAAGTTGTTGCACAAATCACTGACAAGCTGCTGCTGCTGCTGCTGGCCTGCAACTTTAGCATTATGCAGTAAAATAGTTCACGCATTACGCATACGCCACATATGCCAGAGCAGTGCAGCGCAGTTGCAAGTCAAGCGCATTTGCGTATGTCAAGCTAGGTAGCTGCCTCCTCCAGCTCTGGCTAGACAGGCGTATCATTAACGCAGCAGCCGCAGACGCAACAACAGCAGCAGCAGCAGTTGCTGGTTACTGGTTGCAGTTGCTGGTTGCTGGTTGCTGCCTGCAGTTGCTGCTGGCTGTCGGCATTTGCAATTTTACGGCGCGCATGTGCCACTTATTTTGCAACAACTTCGCATGGCTGGCTTGGCAAACTAAGCTGCTATCATGTTCAAGTGCTTGGCCCCAAAAGAACAGCAGCAACAGCAGCAGCAGTGGCAACCATATACCTTGTGTGTAGGGCTTCTGCAGTTGCAACTGCTTCGCCATTTCCACTTGAGCTAGCCGGGGGTGTCGCATTCGTCGTCATCGCCATCGCCATCGCCGTCTCTCCGTTGCCGTCAGTCAGCGTCAGCTTCAGTCAACTTCATTCCGCTGGCTGCAGTTGCAATTCTTGTGGTATTTGTGGCATAAAATTTGCAAATAAAACGAAATGAGCTGCACGACGCAGCAATGCCAACTCACAGACACAAACACACACACTCGCACACTCACACACTCAACATTCGCCGCGTCATTCCCATTCTTATGCTCATTTTGGTCTCCGTTGTGAATTCGTATTGAATTCTATGCATTATGCACCACAGAAGCGGTGCAACAACGTGGCAACCACCTTGAGGTGTTCATTTTCATGCCAAAGGAAAATGCGCGTAATTATGCACCGTCTCTTTGTTCTTACCCCCTCCCTCCACAACACATTTTTGGAGGCCATTTACAAGTTATCTTCTCAGCTTGTGGAGCAACTGGAGCATGCCTCATGCAGCCTGCGAGGCCATTGCAAGTGTCTCGGCTTACGCAAACTACAAACAACACAGCAGAAACAAATGAAATAAAACTGGGAGTCATTTTAACTGACAGCCGAAAAATAATACAAATGCAATAACAGAAAAATAAAAGTAGTAAAAGGAGAATTATTGCTGCTGTCGTTGTTGGGGAAAATATGAATGAATACTTTATTGAATATTGTGTGTGCAACGTATGCAAAATGATCGGCAACAGCTACCACCACCAGTGCCCAGTTACCAGTGGCCACCACTGGCTGCCACTGGCCATTGAGGCTGTTGCGGGTAAACCGAGGAGACCGCAACTGACAGGAAACCATTTAAACTGACCTCAAATGACAACGCCAGCGACAGTGTACACCACCAACCACCCACAGCAGTACAGCATATAAAAATGAAAAGCAATGTTAAAAAAATATTTTATATATTCTATATAGTATATGTATGTGTGTTGAAGATACCCTGGATGGACAACAAACAGGAGCAAAACAAGCAAATTGGCGGCAATTGAAGGCAGCAAAAGGCGACAAAACCAGCAGCAGCAGCACAAACTGAGCAGCTGCAGCGGACATGGGACAGGGAGGAAGGGAGAGATGAAGGGGAAAGGTAGAGAGGAGAGAATAGAGTAGAGAACAGAGTAGACAACAGAGAAGAAGGCTGAGGAGTGTAGAGGGAAGAGAACTGAGAAGTGAACAGAGTAGAAAACTGAGTAGAAACTAGAGGGAAGTACAGCGTATTATATAGTACTTTCATTCGACCAACCTAGTAGCTGACTTATGAAGGTTGCAGCAATGCCCAATATCATAAAAAACCTTGTAGAATATTCGCCAATCAAAACACAGCAGCGTAAACTCTTAAACACCCTAGTTAAGTACACAAAAAAACCTCCATTAACCTCAGAAAATGACGCAAAATTTAGACTAAATGTCAAAACGTTAGCAAATTGCTGGGGGCAGCAGCAGAGAGAAAAGTATCTCAAATAATGTGCAGAGCTTATAGGTTATTGTTCGACAGTAATTGACAATTTCCCACAGTAGCTCAGGCTGCAGAAAGGCTTCAGTTAAGCGTTGAAGTCTTTAGCTGCGACTACAAATTGCATGCCTTAGTTATAATGCCATCTTACGCAAGGGCACATCAGGTAACCCAGCACGCTTGCCCAGCTCTGTACTCTTTTCCTCTCCCTCTCTCTCTCTCTTTTCTCTCACTGCTTGTCTGACTGCAGTGAGCGTGCCTGGGATCGAGATCCCTGCCTCAGTACAAGCGCTCCCCAGTCGCAGTCACAAAATGCAATTTTAGCTTTCAATTGGCCGTGGAAACGCGCGCTGGACGCGCTGTGGCAGCCAACCAGCTAACCAAACTGGCCGACTGAATGTTTGTTTGGTGCATTGCAGTTGTTGTGGCACTGCAGATACCCTGTAGAATTGTATGCATGGCTGTAAATGGAAGCAGGGGAGATAGTTGCAAGACAGATCGATATTGCAACTGGTAGTGGACAATAACTCTTTGTTACACTTACAGGGTATTGCTTAAACTGGTTATATATTAGATGCAAGATTGTGTCTGCTGCTGTACTGAAGATACCCTACATTGTCATGAAGAGCAGCTGAAGTAGTTGCAAGACAGATCGATATTGATGCTGGCAATGTATAAAAGCTCGTTGCTCCAACTACGGGGTATCTTTAATTGGATAGGTGTTAGACTTTGGTTACAATTAGCTACTACTGTTGCTGTACTGCAGATACCCCACATAATATGCCTCTTACATTGCCTTATTATCATTGAAAGCCGCAAGAGCAGCTCAAAAAGACTTCCATACTCCAGTCGACATTGCACTCCAAGCAATACTTCTCAAGTACTCCACTCTACAGGGTATCAGCTTTGTCTCACACTCCACAACTAGCCACATTTCCATGCTGCTGTTGTCTTGTTTTTTTTTCTTTTTCTTTGTTTCGGGTCATTTTCGTTGTTGCACTGCATTCGTTTGCCGCACAATGGCAACGATAACTTCGCATTACATTAGTATATTTGTAACAGTGTAAGTGCTGTATATTTCTCTGTGTGTATGTGTGTGTGTGTTTGTGGGAAAGACACAGTTCTGCAGACAAAGCAAACTGGTTTTCGGCTGCGCAGCAGTTGCAACTCTGCCCCGCTGCAGCAGCAGCAACGGCAGCAACAGCAACGTTTGCTATTTTTATTTATTATTTACCCAAAAGACAAAATCAATACATTTACTTTTATGTATGCTTCTCTCTCTCAGCCAGTGGGTGCTCCTGGCAGCCATTTTGAGCGCCGTTTTTGGTCACATATGCGAGTGGACAAAACTTCACATTTAGCTGTCACAAGCAACGGCAGCAGCAGCAGCAGCAACATAGCAGAAAAAAGGCCAACAAACTGCTGTAAATGCATTTCAATGCAAATCAATGCAAACTTTGAACTGTTTTCCTCTCTTTATCCCCTTCTTCCTTTCTCTGTGTCTCTTTCTCTTTTTCTCCCCTTGTAACTTGAGCCAAGTTGCAGCAGCAGCTGCTTGCTGTCTCTGCTTTATTATCAAATTGTCATGAGTTGGCCATTTGGCTCAATTTGGGTCATCTGGTTCCTCTTCACGTGCCAGTGTGAGTCACCAGTAAATAAATCACTTTCGCCACAAGTATCAATCTCCGACTCGCACACACATACACAACACACATTCACACACACGCTTCTGTTCCTGCTGCTGTTCTTAGAAAGCGAACGTCGCTACCAAAGTCAAAGTTGCCTTCCTTGTCGTCGTTGACGTCGCCGTCGTTGCGTCGCGTCGCGGCGTGTGACACCGAAATGCGGATACAATAAAAGTTTATATTTTTTTCGCTCTCAAAGTGCACCCCATGGAGCAATCACTCGATGCCAGCAGCAACGGCAACAACAAAGCGAAGGAACCCATCAAGAGTATTGAATGAGGTGGGCGGAAAGGCAGGCGAAGTTTGAGTTGAGGCAGGCAGGCCACGCATTAATGGCAGCTGCTGTTGCTGCTTGGGATTCGCCTGCTCTGCTTTGTGCTCGACCCACACACACACTCGCACACACATGCGCATCTATAAAAGTTTATTAAATTTACAAGGAACTTTTATGCAGTTACTTTTTGACATGGTCGCCTCCTTTCTCATTCATTCCATTCATGCTGCTCTCCATAAAATTGACAACGACTATGTAAATATGCCACACCAAGAAGGTTCTCTAAGGATATGTGTGTGTGCCTGAGTGTGTGTGTGTTCCTTACTTTGTGTGCGTGCCTTAGTGTATGTGTGTACGCCTAAGTTTGTGTCTTTGTGTGCAGGATTTCAATTTAAATGAACTTGCAGAAGAGCATTTTATTTTCTTACGCATTCAATAATTTTGTCGCTTGCTCTCTTGTGTGTGTGTGTGTTTTAGCAGCTCATATGGAAAATTACGGTCACAAAACAACAGCAGCAGCAACAACAACATGTATAACAAGGTATGCAAATAAAAGGTTGGCAACGAAACAAAAAAAGCGATATGACATTGAAATACAACGCGCCACTTGTCACTTGTCGCATTTTGTGGCTGATTTTGTTTTGTAAAGCGCTTGAACTGAGAAAGAGAGGGAGAAAAAGAGGGAGAGAGAGTGGGAAAAAGAGAGGCAGAAAGAGATGGAGAAAAAGTGAGAAGTAAGGTAGTGAGAGTGCGGGAGATGAGGAATGGCAAAGGAATTCGAGACTGAGACTCAGATACAGATACAGATTCACAGTCTGGGCCTGGGCCGTTATCACGGTGACGCCGACGCCAACACGACGCGTCGCGTCAGTGAAAGGAAGTTGACCTCTAAAGTTTAATGCATTTAAATAAATCTCGTACCGGGCTGGAGAGCAAAGCAAAAAATAAAACACATTAAGCCAGCCGAAACTGAAAGCGAAAAGCAGCAACAAAGCAAAGTCAGATTGCGAGAGACTCACGCACGACACGGCACAACACGACACGACACTGGCGAATTTTTCAAAAAATACATTTACATTTTTTGCAATTTTTAGTCGTTGGCAATTAAATTGGCAACGCGTGCAGCCTAGCAATAAAAATAACCTAAAACCGGACAGCCAGCTGACTCAGTTTCCCCACCACTCCCCCTCTCTCTGAACCGGAATTTCACAGATATCTCACATAAAGTGAGCATCAACATTGAGTTGAAATAAAATGGAAAAGTTTTGGAAGAGAAAATACTGCAAATATACTGCACAAATACTGTGTCAAGAACATTTCTTAAGTGCAGCCAATTGTGAAATTTGAATTTCAATGCAACTTCCGGTTACATCTTCAAAAACTTTACAAACCACCCAAAGATGATGATGTTGTTGTTGCCACATAATTTCCATTGTGTCCGGTGTGTGTGTGACCTTGTCGGCAGCTGCTGCAGCAGCATTTACAGTTATGTAGGTATGTGTTACGTGCGCTGTGAATATGGGCAGTGTGAATACTCCTCGTATATCATCCACTTATCGAGTGGGAGCATCAAAGCTAAGGCCATAAAGCAAAAAAAAGAAAAGGTAACACTTCCGTTGCTTTGTGTGTTTGTTGTGGCCAGAATGTATCTTCGGCTTGGGTATCCGCTCCAGTATCTCGGTGGCAAAGTTCGAAGTTGTTGCAAAATGTGAATGTGTGAATGTGAATGTAAATGTGGCAAAACAAAGCTATCGAGTTACACCCCAGCAGCTGCCAAGGCAGCTCCCATTTCGCTTTCGGTATCGTATTTCATAATGGAAGTTATGTAGCTGTCGGCTCAGTATCTGTATCTGTGTATCTGTATCCGTGTATCTGCATCTGTAAATGTTTGTGCTACGCAAACAGATCACAAATTTTTCGCGCAATTAAGTTCAATTTGGAATCGCACAACCACAATGTGAATATTCGTTGAGCCTGTCAAAATGTATTTCAGATTTTTCTCTCTCTCACTCACTCTTTGCACTAATTGTCGTTAATGATCGAATTATTGGACACACACAGAGCACAGAATACGGTAAGCCACACCACACCACACCACAGCACACACACAGCACTCTCGGCTCAGTGCCATAAAATGCCAAACAAATTTGCTTAATAGAGCACACAGTACAGAAAAAAAGAAGGAAAAAACCCCAAAAGAGCAGGCAAAACCACTCGACATGTCAATCAAAATTTGATCAATGAGCCGAGTTGAGCTCGTTTTCGATTTGAATTTGAATTTGTCTAACGACTGTCTATGCTAAGCTCTCTGTGAGTGTATGTGTGTGTGTGCTTGTGTGTGTGTGGGGCAAGGCTATTGGACACCTATAATTGAGTGATGTAATGCAAATTACTTTCAGTTTTTATACTCGATTTCAAGTACCGATAATATCCATAATTGCAAAACAAGTTGCTGGACCCTCAGCTTAATTAAGCTTTACATAGAGATTTAATAACATCAAAACATCACAGAATTTTCTACCGTTAATTGGATTTAAATTCCATTGTTGCAAATAATTTAATAAATATTAAATATCCAAACAAAGAAGAGAAAAAAACAGCCATTCTAAGCTGCGCTTTAAATGCACAAATTGAATGTTGACTAAAGAATTCCTTCCACACAACGTATGATTAATATACGTGTGTGTTCGTATTATTACACAAAACTGGTTCGCATTTTCATGATTTTAATTTTAAATGAAACACAAAGCCCTGTACCCCCTTCCCCCTATGGTTTAATGACCCTCCACACAGACAAATCAGCGACCTCCCCTTTCGACGGCATCCAAGATTTTTAGGCTGTTTTGTTTGAACACACTGCACTTTGTCATTAGTTAAAGCAAACAATGTTCAGTAAAAAAGCGACTGGCTAATTTTTATTTGCATAAATTAAAATGTAATTATAAAATTGCGTTAAAGTGCAGCAGCAACTACAGCAGCGATAAAAACAAACGGAAATGATTTATGCATGAAATAAGCCCAAAGATACGGCGACAATAAACAAAATGTCGTTCGCTCTTTCTCTATATAAAGCATATAGTGGGCAGTATATATAGTAAACTCGTATAATAAAATATATTTTGTTTGCATTAATAATTGCTGCAAATAAATTAACAAGTTATTACAAAAAATTCAACAGCAAAAAACATTTTGCAGTCGCAGCAAACTACGCACAAAAAAGCACACAGAGAAACTCTCAAACAAAAGTGCTCTACTTAAGAGTGCCCGAGACGAGAGATACCCTGTGGCACTAGATGCCAACAATATGGTCATTTATAATGATTGAAATCCGGTTCTATTGCTGAACAGACAGACTACTCAGCCTAAGTAATCCCCTATTCATATTCACTTGAGCTGGAGAGATGTTTGCTGAGATTTTTCATATGAATCATCGAAGTTTCCCCAGCTCTATATCAATTCATATCTATCCTACCACTTTTCCTTTCCCTCTACAGGGTATTACAACTTTAGCAGTCGCTTTTTAATTTTCAATGTTTAAGTTTTAATTGTTGGCAATCAATTTTGAGTGTGCGTTCCGCTCTCCATAGTGTAAAACATATCAAAAAAATTGTTACGAATTCCTTTTATACACAATAATACTACGGGCAGCTATATGTATATGTATATGCGTATGTATGTGTACATGTACGAATCATTTATCAAAAAATTGTTTTCGAGTGTCAGAAAAAAAATCGCTGTTGCCTGAACTCATTTTAGAAAGTGAGCTACAAACGGAAAACTGAAACCGAAAACCCAAAAAACTGAGACGCGACTCATCGTTAATGGCTTTAACATTGGAGAACCTTCCCCGTTCCCCTCCCCCTATCAACTGTGGCTACTGTGCGAATTTAAAAATAATTCAGTCAATTCGATTTCAAGAACGCACTCGAACAGGAGGGAGTTCAAGTGGGAGGGGGAAACTCTCAATTCAATTTGATTTGTTTATTTATGGCAACAAAAATTTGCCCAATCATGGCCAACAAAGTTTTATTTTGTGCCCTGTCATAGCCAAATCCTACACACAAAGTTTTACTTTCATTTCTAATTATTATGATATTCATTAAGTGATCTTTGACTTGAGCACACACGCCACATGGCCAACTTGTGCCGCGGGGCACACACTTTCGCATTTACTCGTTGTAGAGTGTGTGGGGGCAGGTTAGGTTTGTTTGTGTGACAAATTCGTTAGAGATTTTCACGTTTGCGTGCCACACTTTAAATGGGACTCGCTTTATGCAAAGTTCAAACTACTTAAGACAATTATTTCCGGCACTTTTTCTTCTTAACTATTTACACGATTTAAACTGGAACACACAATTGTCGGTTGTCGTTGTTGCTTGTTAGTTGTTGGTTGTCGTGGTTCTGGTTCGGGCACTAACAGGTAATTTGCCTGTTTCTTGAGCTGCACTCAATTTCACAGTAAATCACACTGTAGCATTCCAATTATAAACAATTATCCGCACTGAACTTGTGCCGAGAGTGAAGTCAAAGTTTGTTGCAGGGGAACAAATGTCTCCCGCATTCTTTAGCCCACTGACCTGGAAACCCAAGCTAGAGAAAATACTCTTTACTTTGTTAAAAACGTGTCTGCTTATCTGTCTGTCTATTTTTTGTGGACAACTTTTTAGCATAGAGCTGCGAAACGACGAAGAAATATGAGTCACAGCCGCGTGATTGGCAAATATGTAACAGTTCACTAGGCAGGGGATGGGGGTGAGGAGAGAGGGATGTGTGGAACAAGTTCGATGACTGCCAAGTGGGGCGCGACACACACAGATTAAATGCTAATTTATTAATGATTTGTAATGGCTTGCGACACTCTGCCACTTTTCCACTTTGCCACATCTCCGTCAAGCCGTAACTGGACAGAGACATTTGCCAAGCCAGCGACAATTGCTGCTGCAGTTGCAGTTGCTGCTGCCGCTTTTAATTGCAAAGCATTTCGAAAAGCAAGTAAAGCATTCTCATCCGGTTCGGCACCCCGACGATGTCTCCCTGCCTGCCAAGCTTACGGCAATTCATTAACGCTCCACATATGGCAGCAGAGAGGGAGAGAAGACTGTAGAAGGGAAGCTGAAGAGGAGGTAGATGTCGTGTAAAAATAAAATCCAGCTCAGCACAGACTCCAAGTCCGAATGCGACTCTGACTCCGATTCCAATTCGCTCAAAGAAAAAGTTGCTGTGCCAGTTTAGCAGACCGCAGAGTCGGGTACTCGTTTTGTACTCCGTGCGAGTCATACTTAACTGTCTGTCTGTCTGACCGCCTGTCTAAGTTTCAAAGAGTCTGCGACTGTGTGCTGCCTGGCGTTGCTTTAATTATTTAATGTTGCACCCATTTGTTGTATGGGGGCAGCCGCCTCTCGCTTGCGATTTGCATCAAAACGTGCAGCACGCTGTTTAGAGCTGTAAGCACTGAAGCTTTGAGCATTACCCACACCCACACACACACCCCAACACCCACTAGCAGATTTAGATTTCGGATGCAAAGATACAAAAGAGGTTGGCTGCAAAATGTTGCACGAAGCGTAAACTGTTGCACACGGCTGCAAACCTTTTTCCACTTTACAAAGAAAGAAATTTATCAAAAAGCGTTTGAGTTTTAAAGAGATCTGAGCTTAAAACTGAGAAAGAGAATTACAATATTTTTTGTGAAATTGCTGAAAGCTTTGAGAATGATCTAAAGAGGGTATACCAACTTAGGGCAAAGGCATGTAAAAGGCAGAGATAGATGTGAAAGTCACCAGTATATATATTTTTGCTCTGGATCACTAGCCTAGTTGATTGAGTCTTGCCTATCTGTCCCTCTGTCTGTATGAACGCACTGCTCTCAGCTATTATTAAAGATAGAGACATCAAATTTGAAATGTAGATTTCTGTATACATTCAGCAGCTAAAGGTTATGTCAATTATTTGGCGCCACGCTCAACGCCTCCACAAAACAGTAATTAAGTTTTTCAACTCGGTTTCTAAGTGTTATTTTGAAGATATTACTTTCTGACTTTGACATATGCTTATCTGGCTTTAATATCTACCATTACTTAAAATTTTAAACGGATCAGATAGTAAACACAGAAGTTATTCAAGTTATTCCTCATGCTTTTAAATGTGTGCAAGAGAAAGAAAGCAACTGCGTTTCTAAAGGTCTTTCAGATCTGTGGAAGGGGTATCTTACTGTCGGTCGCGCCTCACTGCAGAATTCGTCAGGTTTTTAAACTGGACTCTGGACCACATGGTCAATATGCAAATTTTCGTACACACTCAGAAAATGTAAAGCAAAATAAATTCAAAGTTTTTATGAATCAGCTTTAAGAAACACGAGGTGGGGCTGGTGCTACAAAAAAATGACGTAGCCATTGGCCGAAGTGGTTGCCCACGTTATGTAGCTGCTCTTGTTGCTGTTGTTGTTGTTGGCCAACACAACGTCTAAGACTGCAAACGGCTTTTAATAATTTATGCGTGGGCGGTACGAAAAGCCGAGACGACAACAAAGAGTCGGAGATGACGACGACGACCACGACACACTGACATACACAAGATGCTGAAAAATTAATGAAAACGCTGTACCAAATTGAAAACAATAACGCACACACAGACAGAGAAAGATAGAGAGAGGTATGTAGAAAGGAAGAGAGAAGTGAAGAAAGACTGTAAAAAAATGTAGTTGACCAAATGTGCACAAATGTTGTGGTTTGTTTTTGGTAGAGGAAGAAATAATAAAAAACAGGCCCAAAGCCGGCTGCAAAACAGACGAGACGAGAAGCAAAGCAAAGAAGAGGAGACAAGAAATGAAGCAGAGGCCGTTGACGAAGCTCATGATGATGATACTGATGATGTTGCTCGTGATCATCATGATGTTGCTGAAGAAGCCTCCGCTACTAAAAAAGAAAGAAACACAAACAAGCAACTTGAAAACTTGATGTAGGTCAAATATTTTTTTCTTTTCTGTTTTAGTTGTTGCTGTTGTTGTAGTTGTTGTTGTTTTCTTGCGCTGCCAACGTCAACGTCAACGCCGGGCTGTGGCTGGGCCCGGGTCCGGTCCGGCATGTGTGCGTGTGTGCGTGTGTGCGAGTGTGTTACTTTCAGTTTATAGGCCAATGCAAGACACAGCAAGTTTATAAAGCATACGGAAGCTGCAAACTGGACGAAACCGAAGACGAACATGAAGACCAACTCAAAGTCCGAAAGCCGTTGCACCCCCAATGGCCATGATGAAGTTTTTGACGTTGATGAGGCGCTTGTTGTTGCTGTTGTTGTTGTTGTTGTCGTTCTCGTTGTTCCTCCTGCTGTTCTGCTTGTTATCGTTGCTGTTGGTTCTGCTGCTGCTGCTCAAGTTGTTGCTCAAGTTGATAGCTATGCTCATTTAATTGCCATGGCTAAAACGAAAGCCGCCTGCAAAAGTTCTGACAAGGCACAAAACAAAATTGTTTACACAGAGAGAGATAGAGAGAGACGGAGAGAGAGAGAATGCCCCTGAAAAGGCCTGACTGACTGACTTGGCTGGCAGGCGCCCACTGGTCCAACCAAATTGGACCATGAACGTGATCAATTATGCTTCATTGTGTGGCGCGCATTCTCAAAATCAATAATCAACAACAAAAGCGAAACAAACAATACCGAGAAAGAGACAGATAGAGAGACCAAGAGTCAAGGCTACAAACAGAGTTAAGTAAGCTGCGAGTCTCAATTCGAGCTCAACTCACATACATCAATGTCCACTGTGAACTAAAAATAAATAATAACTGTGTATGGTTCACAATTATGTGCAAACAAATGTGCATGGAAAATCACATTAGAGAAATATCAATGTCAGAGAGGGCGAGCCATGTGTGTGTGCTACCAAATTTGATACAATCAAAGTTGAAGTTGAGGGCTAGCCTGAGGGGGCAGTTCGACAATTAGACAAGTGACAGAGGTCTCTCTCTCCTTCTTCCTTCCCCCTGCTCAGAGGTCTCCCCTCTTCAAATTGAGGCTGCACTTTTGTGGCCGAAAACTGATCCAATTGTTTGCTTACTTCTTTGTTTCGCCTCGTCTCTTGGCTTCCGCTTCAGCCATTATATTTGGCCAGCAATTGAGTGTGCTTTTGGCCTTTTATTTTGTTAGCCGTAAGTAGCATTAACGTCAATACGGCTGTCGACATGAATCGAGCCAGAAATCGAACCAGAAAGCGAGCCAGAAATCTGCAGATCATGCAGTCAATAAACATAACCAAATTTGTTTTAGAGTTGAACAGTTTTAATTGCAATTTTAGCTTTATTTTAGCGCAAAGTTGCAGCTAGAAATTTAGCTAGAACAACAAGTTAAACAGCTTACAACTAATACAAGTCAAGCAAGTAAAGCATTTAGCTCGTGGCCACATTCTTTTGGCCTTTTGTTGTTGTCTTCTGCATTTGGTTTTTTAATTTCACTAATGGACTCGTCGTTACTTGTTACTTGTGTTGGTTTTGTGGCCCATTTGCAATTAAATGCATTAAATAAAGTCATAAAAGAATCATAATGGATGCGTATTTGAATAAAAGAATGTGAAATGTTCGCTTTGTTGTTGGCCATTTCGAGGTTAATGTGCAATTTGTGCTTCGACAAGTTTGAACTTGAATCGAATTTATGTGTGGCAGCCCAGCACAACAGTTGCAACATTTCCCGCTCCCCCTCTCTGGCTTGGCTAATTGAGGCAGCTGCTTTTGTGGTGGCTGCCAATGATATATAATTATACTGTATGTCTGAGCCCGATTTCAAAGCCAGCACTCAGTGGCTTTATAAATGACCCCATGAAAAGCCATTCCACATTAGGTTACAAACACGCCACAAATTGCACGCCTTGGCCAAACTAATTTCGTTAAAAAAAGGGCTACACTGGAGGGGGGGCGGAGGGTGTAACTTATGGGGGTCCACATGTGGATATGTATGGCATATACTTACTTATATAAAAGTTATGTGCAAGAGGCCCAGGCAGTTGTACATTTGCTTTTAAAAGTTATTAGCGTGTTGAGCGCTTTTTTTATTTTGATTTTCTCTCTTTAGGTCTCCTTCTCCCCCTCTCTGTCTCTCTCTCCGGCTGTCTGCTTTTCTTTTTCTCTCCTTCTCATTAAAAGACATAAATTGTGCAGAAAAATGCGCTCACTGCTCCGGCGAGAGAAGAATGTGCCTCAGTCTGGGCCGCCTCTGGACTGTGCCTGCCTGCTTGCCTCTGTCTGTGAAGGCAGCCAAAGGCGTGTCCTTGCGTATGTACATATGTGTGTGTAAGTGAGCCATGTTTTATTTCTGCCTTTGCGCTCTTATTTACGATTTTTTCATTTATTTTCCACATACGTACAAACATATTTCCCGAGACGCCTCAAACTGCCTCTGCCTCTGCCCCATACACGCTAGCAATGCATTCATGGCTGCGTCGACGGCTGTTTGTATGAATGAAAGTTGCATGAGTGTCTAAATAAACGACTGAATGAATGAGTGAGTGAGTGAGTGAATGAGTGGGCGAAATGGGTGACTCCGCCTTCGCTGCATTCCCTTCCACGACGTGGCACGCAACAAGAATGTTGCAAATGCTTCGTGGCAGCAGCAACTGCAGCAGCAGCAACTGCAGCAGCATCAACGTTTGCCGCACATTAAAACATTCGGTAATGGGCTGCAAGCAAGCAAGCTAAACGGAGGGAGGGAGAGGGAGAGACTCCTGCCTGGGGGGCATGGGGTGCATTGCCTTGCTGGCAAAGCTAATGCAATGCAAATGCAGGAGAACAGCACAAGTGCTGCTGCTCTGTCTCTGGCTTCTGCAGCTTCTGCAGCTGAAGTTGACAAAATAATCGCAATGGCAAACAACTTTGTAGATGAGACAACGGGGCGTATGCTTAACATTTGCAATTCTTTGCATTTACGTTAAAGGAAATTAGAGAAACGCGACGCGAGACGCGCAACTCGGCGACAAATTGAAAACGAAATGGAATACAAATACGTTGACTTCATCGTGCACGTTTTCCATTAGTCTGCAAAGGGGAGAGAAGGAAAGATGGAGAGAATGACAGAGAGAGAGAGAATGCCAAGCATTGCTAATATACGAAGCTAGTTTGGAGCCAAAGTTAAGTTTAGACAATAGGGCGCAATCCTATTAAGGTATATTGAGAATTTATTCCTTTCTTTCTTGCCTTTCTTCTTCCCCTTTACAAATCTCGTATTTCTTTCGTTTTTCAATAATGTCAGTTATTCGCCAAACGTAAAATTTGTTTTCTTTTTCGACAATATTAAATTCTCATCTATTGTCAAACGGCATTTTTTCATTCTCCGTCTCAGTCATCTCAAAAATGCACAACCCTTTTAACTCCCGCTCCATTTTATTTTCATACTCCCTCTCTATCTCCCCATCTCTTTCTCTTTCTTATTGTCTTTCCCTTTCTCAAGAATTCTTGTAGACAACCCACGCGACCATTCCCATTTTCGCTTTTGGTTTCAACATCAATTTCGCTTTCCTTTTTCATTGCACTACAACATAACATAAAAATGGGCATGGTTTGACTAGGAAATACCCTGGAAGCTATGGAGAATATTTTAGTTACCAAATGGAGTAAAAGAAGGAAACGGGATTGACCAATTCATTTAAAGTTTTGATCGAAAAAACTCTGCGAGTGAAGAGAACATTATAGATCTCAACAGGTGTAAGAGAAGGAAAGAATATTCAATATTAAACAAGAGAGAATGACATTGGATCAATATCTTTAAAGTTCAGCTAGGTAAAACCCTAGAAATTATTATGATTATTGAAGATATTGATAGGTGGAAGTGAGGAAAAAAGGATTTCAATGAATATAATTGAGAATTGGAATAACAATCTTCAAAGTTTATGTAGAAAATCATTACGAAAACTTAAAAACTATTTCTTACATAATGAAAGGATGAAGAGAAGTTAAAGAGAACCTTCAATATAATAATTTTTTGAGAATTTACTTTAATATTCATTTTTTATTCCCTTCAGAACATAGCTACTCCTTCACTGCCCTTGCTTGCTACAGGGTATAAGTAATAATGCGCCAAACAATTTTTGCCGACGCCGTAAACTTTCATGTGCCGCCTCCAACATTGTCGTTAAGTTGCCCGTTGTTGCTGTAGTTGTTGTTGTTGCTGTTGCCAGTACTGGTGCTGGTACTGCTGCTAGCAACGTTGCTGCCGTCGCTGCCACTGCCAACTTTTTGGTCGTGATCTTTCACTCGTAGCGACCAAAGCGCGACCAGCGCGACCAACTGTCTGCTCTGAGCAAACACGCGGCATTTAAATTAGCTGTCGTTGTGGGCGCCGCAGTCTACCTGCAGCAGTTGTTGTTGTTGCTGCTGTTGTAGCTGTCGACGTTGTTGCCGTCGCTTTTCTAATTGCTGGCAAGTGATGGGCCTAGGCTTGCTTCTGGGCTCGGTCTGGGTCTCTCTGTGTGTTTGCGTTGGGTTTATGCTGCAGCTCACGCATAAATCTCGCAACTATGTCAATCGCATCAAAGTCACGTAATCTGTGTGACATTTTCACCCGAATCGTTAAAATTGGAAAATTTATCGCCCGTGCGGCAAATGCAGCAGACAACACAGGGGGCAGCAGAGGCAACTGGAATATTTACTTTTTGGGCAAGCGATGGCAAAATGCACTTGGCAAATTTGTTTACAGCTCGTCAGACAGGCAGATAGGCAGGCAGCAGGCAGCTCATCATTAACACTTCACGGCCGGCTCAAATGACTGGATGATTAATGTCAAAGTCGACCAAATTGCCGGGTGCATTGTGCTGTGGCAGTGGCTGTGGCAAATGACCAACTGCGTCGCGGAACGGGGCAACATGAAAATTATAATTAAATTTTATAGTCGCTGTCATTATGTAAAAGCAAATTAAGTGCTGTGCAGCAACAAGAAAGACCATCTTTAATCAAATTTCCCACATGAATAAAATGTATTTGCTAAGCCTGGCTAAGCAACCTCAGCAGCAACAACAACAGCAGCAACAACAACAGCACAACAACAACAGCACAACAACAACAGCAGCAACACTAATAGCAACAACATCTTTATCAATTGCAACATTCACAGGAAACAAACATCAAACTCAAGATTGCGAAATGGCCAAAAAAGGGGAAGAAAGAAAAAGCTAAACACAAAAACATTCAGATGAGTGTTGAGTGTTGCTGTTGTTGTTATTTGGCCCTTACACCTGCAGATTGTTGTTGTTGCTGTTGTTGTTTATGTACAATAGTTGCAGCTTGCAAGAAGCAAACAACAACAGCAGCAACAGCAACACAAAGTTCGTGTTCATTGTCAGCCATTGTTGCTGGCTGGCAGACTTGATTGGAGCTGGTCGCGTGACACGTAGCCATGAACACGTTGCTTAATACGATAGTTATAGCTATTCAATAGTTATTGTGACAAATTTGCCACAAATCAGAGAGAAAGGAAATCAATTGTAAGCCGCTTAAGCGCCTTAAGTCTCTTTAAGCCTTTTTAAAGTCTTTATTCCCAAGTATTTCTATGGCAGTTTATCGTGTTGTTGTATGTATGTGTAGTATAGTATGTATAGCATCTCTAGACAATCCCTGTCTGCATATATACAGTATATATCTGTATATTTCAATCTCTGTCAGCAGCAGCAGCAAGGCGAATGTGTTGCAGCAAAGTGTGAAAGTGTTTGTGCCCCTCAACTCTCTGCAAAGGAAAACACTCTTGTTTTCATTTGCATTCTTTCTGCTCTTTGCTTGTTTTCAAGTGAAAATTAAAAACGCTTAATATGCACTTCCGGTGTGGGTGGAGGAAGTAGAAGAAGAAGGCGAAGAAGAAGGCAACAACAGGCAAAAAGGCAGAGGCAAAGTCAGAAGCGACTGCCAACTTATCAGCGCCATCAAGAGCAGCAGTAGCAGAGGCGTGTGGGAGAGGTGAAAGGAGCTGAGACAGGAGTGGGGGCAGCAGGGGCAGGGGGCTGTGGAGGGTACTGTACAGACTATAGTGGGGTCTATGAAGGGGTGTGTGCAGGAGGGGGAGCTGTGTTGGAGCCTGTAGCATTTTCAGTTGATATGTTTGTTTTGTTTGTCTTTTGTTTTTGGCGACTGGCGTTGCTGTAGTTGCTGCCGCCTCCACTGCTGCTCTTGTCCCTGCCCCTGCCTTTGTCCTAGCCTCTGCCCTTTCCCCTGCCACTGCCCCTGCCTGCTCTGCTGTTGTTGGCTTTGTAACCCTTTTTGCAGCTCCCTCGTGCTAAAATGTTGTTTACTCTTCGTCATTGTTAGCGCTGTGTGTTGTTGCCGTTTTTCTTTTGTTGCAATGGCAACGGCAACAACATTGTAGTTGTTGCTGTTGTTGTTTGGCGGACTCTCGGCTGCTTAACATTCACCTACTTTTCACCTTGTTTTGTCGCCGTGCCGCTCGTGCTCGAGCTGCTGCTGCTGCTGCCACTTTTGAAAGCAGAATTCAACGCTTGGCCGTGGCATCAAAGCGGACGCGAAGGCTTCAAATGAAATTAGAAGTTGACGCAGTGTAAGAGCAACAAGAAAAACAAATAAACAATGCAAAATGCACACAAGACGTAGCTAAAGATTCCACTCAGTGGAAGGGAGAAGCAAGCAAAGGAGGGGAAATGAGAAAAAGCAGAGGAAAAGCTTAGAAAAACTATAGAAAAACTGCTGAAGAAGCTTAGCCGAGGCAGAGCAGAGGCGCACTAAGAAGAAAGTTAATTAGGCTTAAATGTGCGAGCAGAGACAGAAGAAGAGGAAAAGAAACAGGCAGTGAAAGAAAAACAGTAAGAGAGACAGAGAGATGAAGGGGTAAAGACAGAGAGAGGGAGACATCATAATTAGCGTGCAAAAGCCAATTAAAAATTCTGATGCGCCTTCTTCGCCACCTTCTTTTACTCCTCACCCTCCTTCTACTCCTCCTTCTTCTTCTGCTTCTTTTTCCCATCTTCTTTATCCGTTCTCTTTTCTTTTACTTGGCTTCTTTAGCTTCAAAGAGTCCGCGCTTAGCTGACTAGACTAAAGCAGCAGCTGCTTGTTAATTAATTTTTATGCATTTCAACAACTGTTCAATTCAAAAAGTTTTGCTTCAATCGATCGAAGGCCAAAGAAAAACTTTCATTTCTGAAATTTCACTTGGCACACGCCCACTACCAAGCCCACAACCACGCCCATGCCCCCTCAAGACGTACGCAGTTGACATTAATTGGGCCTATTTAACTGTGCGCTAATAAGTTGAAGAGCCAAGTTTGGTATTGTTAGTTGCCGCCTGTCGTACAACTTACTCCTTCTCCTCTCTTCCTCCTCCTTTCTCCTCCTTCCTTCTTGTTGTTGTCATGCTTGTTCGCCTGTCAGCCTGGCTGAATCGAAACGATTAACACTTGGATTGTTTCAAGAGCGTGTGGAACATTAACAACGCCCCTCGGCCAGCAGCATCAACGACCTTTTGATGCCCTCCCTGTAAGCCACTCTCTTGCTAATCAACTCAATAATGTAGCGCTTTCTTTGACTTCAAATTATACAAATTAGTAACTGAACAACAGGTTGAGCTATCGATATATGTACGATCATTATTATAACTATGCTAATTGTAGAACTAAATCAAGACAGCTTCACATGCTAATTAAGAATTTACGATTTATTAAGTTCTTGCCCGCGTGTGTGCGTGCGTGCGTGACTCCAACACACACACGCACACTCACACACGTGCAGGCGTTGCAAACTTCATGACTTCATTATTATACCTCGCCCTCAAAATGAGGCTGCGGCTGCGGCTCGAGAGAACGTTAAGGTCGCCCCAAACAGCGACGAGGTCCAACGGCGATGGCAACTAATTTTGGGCTTAACTCTAATCAAAGTTGAGCAGCGAACTGGATTCTCACGGCGCGGACAGTGACTGTGTGTGTATAAGATGTGCGTGTGCTTGCCTGTGCTTGTGTGTGAGCTCATAAACTTGTAATTGTGTGTGTGTGTGTGGGGGGAAATCGAGAGCAGCAACAGACACAGAACTCAAACTGCGACATCGACTGACTGTTGCTGTTGTTGTCACAGTGCGGTCTGCTATTGGACTATTGCTAATCCTTCTGCAGACTCCACAGTGACCACATACAAGCACACACACACTGGCATAGACAGATCTAGTAACTGTTAACTGGCCACTGGCTATGGGTAACCGGCAACTGGCAACTCTGTGCAACCGACAACCGGCAGCAGCAACAACTAAACAACAGCAGCAACAACACAAGCAGTAGCAGTAGCAGCAACTACCATGGCAGCAACAACATCACAAGCAGCAACTTTAGCTATTCTGGTCAATTTACATGTTGCAGCCACTGTTGCATAATTAAAATTTGAAATTAATTTCATAATTTTGCAGCGCTTTTATTATTAACAGTTTCGAGTTGTCGAAAACAAAAGCTCGAGCACATTTGCACTTTTTTCCCTCCTCCTCCTCCCCCTTCCTTCAACTGTTGTACTTTTCTCTGTACTGTGTTCTATTCTATTCGGTTGTGTCCCGGTTCCTGTTGGTTATTTTTATTATTTATGTGCATTTTGATGTGGCCAGTTTCCAGTTACAGTACTTATTGTTGCTGTTGTTGTTGTTGTTGTTGTACATTCTGTGTTCAAATTTTGTGCTGTTATGTTTCATAGAAATGCAATTTTTGTGTGGCCAGACGAAAAGTTTCTCTGGCCCGAAGGGGACAGTTGAAAATGTTGCGCTTATTGTGTCGAATGGAAATTGTAATGCAGAGAGGGAGATGAAAAACTTTTCTTGAGGGCAGCAGCAGCAGCTGTATGCAAATATAAGTTTTATATATTTCCCTTCAACTGATTTCAATTCACACTCCACACACACACAGGCACACACATACAGGCACACAGTGCGTATGCGTACGTTAATTAGCCACAAATCTATGCGTGCCTGAGCCCTGAACTGTAGACAATGGCAATAAATCGAGATCAGCAAGACTCTGCCGTGCAGATACATTTGTATCTGTATCTCAGCGTATCTGAGCGTAACTGTGCACCCCGATGAACCCATTAAGTAGGGGAGCACTTTAATTTCCGCATATGGCAGAGCAGGGAAACTACAGTTCCGATTTACGTATCGCTAAGCTGCCTTAATGAGGCGTCTGATGAAGCTGACGTAATGCACGCACCAGGCCAGAAGGCAACCGCCCCTCCCCCAGCCCACTCTTGAACTGAGCCAAGTGCTCATTGTGTGTAAATTTGTTACCATTTCGTGTGTGTGTGTGCGTGTGTTAGTGTGAGTTTTTCCACTTGTATTGCACATAAAAGGTAATTTCTAATTTGCTGGTGTTTTATTGTTTCTTGTGCGCTGTTTTATGGAGCTGCTACAGCAACGAGAGCAACACGAGCTTATGCAACGCATGCCCAGCGCTGGCAGCGGCGCTAGCAGCGACGCATGCGCTCAAATTACACGGCAGCTGCTGGCAGAGAAGACTCTCCGCGAGGCTCGTAAAAGCATAACGGCGTTCATTAATCATGCAATCCAGGTCCGAAACGAAAACGAGGCTAGAACCAAGAAGAAAATGAACTACACGAGGCACGAAGAAAAAGAGCAAAAAGAAGAGGAAGAGCATGAGGAGGAGGAGCTATAGCTAAAAGTAGTAGCAGCATATAAAGATGAGGAAAAACTGTTGCAATCGACAACTGCGGCCAATTAGCAGCAACATGCAAAGCGCATTTGCAACTGCAACAACAGAGTGCAGGGAGGGGGGCACACACTCATAACACGAATATAGTGCCAGCAAAGAGTTTCAAGAGCTGAACAACAACAAAATGTTAACAATGGCGATTTGATTAGATTGTGAAGAAGCACAAGGAAAGAAGAAGCTGAGAAAGAAGAAGCAGAGCTGGGCACGAAAAGTGCAACGAGCAAGGCATAAACTTGATTGGTCGACCAATTAAATGAATTTACAACTCTATAAAACAGCTCGAACTATAAGCAAACTATGGGCAAAACTATAAATTCTTAAATTGGGCAGGGCCACGGCGAAATAAGGAAGCCAGATAAAAGTGGAGTGCAGCAAGTGCAATGGCAAAGCCAATTACCGCCGAGCTGGAAAGGTTATCAAACTCCAGGGAAATATTAAAGTCGCGTTGCTTAGCGCGCTCTGGAGTTGAGAGCGTTGAGGGGGTCAAAGGATAAACTGCCTTATGCAATAAAACAGTTTATAGAATTTATTGTATCAAGTTTTTATATTCAACCTATCTTAAATATTCTATAATGTTAAATATTCTTAACGACAGTTCAACTATACTGAACAAAAAAGAAGGCTTTTCTTTCCTTCGGTCTTTCTTGAAAGACGATGGCAGATCAGCAACCTTTTCTTTTGTTATATTCGAAGCTATGAAATCTCCTAGCAAACAAGTTAACCTATGTTCTTTTTCTCTTTCTCTCTTACTCACTTTAAGCCTGTAATTAATACTTCTCTCTCCTTTACATTTCCTTTGCCAATGTTGACCTTTTTCTTACGTAATATTCCACAACATGGTATTAAAGTTGCACTTTGTTAACCCTTTCATAACATCTCACTCTCTCTCTTTCCCTCTATCCTGATTTGGTTGATTATCTTGGTGATACTCGCAAATTGTCTCTCAACTATTTAAAAACCTGTTTTTCGTACCTTCTTCTATATCTTTCTCTCTCTAAAGAGACTGAAGAAGAAGTACCTAATTTGCTTATGAAATATTTCATAATTTCTTATTCACCTTACCTCACCCTTTCAGCACCCTTTCTCCTATATCTTTCTCTTTACCTCTACTTGACTTACAACCTCCAATTCTCTGCAATTCGCTACTTTAATCCTTTCTGCACTTGATATTCTTGGAAATTACCAACCCTTTCGCTAACCCCTAAAGTTATCTACCTAAGATTGAATCGATTCCTGACCCGAACACGTGTGTGATTGATATTCGTATCCCGATGGGACTGACTATATTAAGTGACCTGCACTGACGATTGCCACTGCAACTACCTGTGAACATTTAAAATCCTTGCGCCATCGCTGAGATTGCATCATTTGCTGAGTGACAAGCAACGCAAGCGTATTGCACATTTTCACTCTGTAAAACAGAGGAAACAGTGCTGAATATATACAGAACTCTCCTTGCATTGGCAACAGAACTGAGCAGATATTTAAACCCTCTCACATATATAGACACAATGTCGAATAATCCTAGCAACCAAACGAATCAAATGGGTCTGACCCGCAGCCAGTGGAAGAACAAGAGCTACACTGAAACACCCGGCAAAGCTGTCAGCTATGCTCTCTACATGCACCGTCTGGAGCTGCAGCGCCCGAAGCGTTGCTTCCGTGTGATGCGCATAGCAACCACCAAGCTGCTGCTGACAAATGAGCTGATCTGGATGCATGCAATGAATCGTGAGCGCGACTATCGTGATAGATTAGAGAACAACATGAGACAGCATATGCAGAAGGTGCAGCAGAGGAAGCGACAGTATCTGGAGGCAAACAGAAGGAGAAGAACACAGGCGCACTCGGAGCAGGAGAGCGAGACACAGGCACACTTGGAGAGACAGATAGAAACACAGAAAGAGAAAGAAAAGAAGAAGGAGCGAGACGACAACGAGATCCAGTTGAAGATAAATGAATTAGGGATTTAAAGGCAGTTTATAGTTTAGTTTTAAGTTTAGTTTAAAATCGATAAGAAATAAAGCCGCATAAATCATCAAAGAGCCAAACAAGTTAAAGGGAAAAGGAAATGGGCTGACTGGTGTGAACGGAAAACAAGCCAAGTGTTTAGCTTCTGACACCAGACAGCTTTGACCAGGCATGGGACAGGGAAGGGAAGCAGGGGGTCTGCAGGTCTTTCGGGGCTTGGCTGACAGGCCGAAAAAACACAAAACCAACCGCAGTTCGAGAACGCAGAACGCAGAAAAATGCAACAACTGCAGCAGCGAGTGGCAAGTTTTTCAATTTCCTGCAACCATTACGCAGCAAGTCAGTGAGGAAGAAGGGTATAGAGGGGGGAAAGGGAAGGAGGTAAGTACTCGCAGTAGCAGCTGCCTCCGCTGCAGTTGCTCCTCTGGGCCATTGACGTTTCACGCGGCGGCGGTTCTCGCACGGGCTTTTTTCTCGCTTGATTTGTCACACACACACACAGAGACAGATACGAAACAGTTCCCCAACGGAAAAGTAAACCTGTCCGACTGTCTCTCAGTCTGTCGCACTCTCTGTGTGCCGTTGAGAACCGGTATCTGTTTGCCAGGCGCAACGCGGCGCTTTCTTTTTGCCCGATGCCACAGGCAGGGAGGGGAGCGCGGGGCAGAGCCGGTGGACGACGGTGTGTCACAATGACGCTACGCTTTGCGTCTCATCTTAACACAGACTCACTTGTATTTAGTTGCAGTGCCCCCACTTCCCCACCCTTCTCCCTGACCGCCACTAATCCTGTCTCACGACTTTGTCTCTGTCGCTTGTTTGTTTGCTATTCTAAGTGCGCTGGGCTGCCTGAATTTGCTGTTGGGGCCCCTCCACCTCATGCTGCTCTTCTTCTTGCTCTTCTACTTCTTCTTCTTGCTGGTTATTTATGCAACTTGCTGTTCCAATTCTTGAAAAATGCGCTGCACACTCGTCTGTGGTTAAGTCCCAAAAGCGTTTTAATAACCCAAAAATTGAATGTTATTTTTACTGCACTTACCTTTTGCTGTATATATCGAACTGGCTTTAAGCTATATAAAAAAGAATGGAGAAGAAAAGAGAAGAGAAAGAAAGAATAAAACGTTAGTTTGTTGTTTAAACCAAAATCAATATGGAAGCGTATATGTGATGTGAAACGCATAAAAGTCAACAATGGCCAATGGCCAATGACATAAATTTAATGCTTTTAAAATGCTTTTCGAGGCACCCCCTTTCCCCGTTTCCCCCGTTTGCCATGTGTGTGTGATATATATAGTATATATGCATATGAATGCTCTGTGTCCAACCTGCATGACAGCAGATAAAATATAATGCAAATATTATTGCTTTTTTGTAATCGTTGCAAGTCCCAAAATAAACACTGACAGTCAGAGCTGCGGTGAATGTTCGCTTCGATTCGGTTTGCTTTGCTGCAGCCTTTCTATGCGATTCTCACGAAGAGACTGACTTGCAGCAATGCTGCACATTTTGCAGTTGAAGAAAAACAGCCCAAAGTTTTCATTATGTTCGAGGGAAAAAAACTGTTCGAAAGATGTGAAAGTTTGGCAACTTACATGACCCGCTCTCGCACAGTGAGTGCTGTAAATGCTCAGAGAGATAGAGACCCCTTTCTACAGAAAGTCGTGAGGGATTGTAATATTTGTATTATCTTAATGTGGCCTACATCTTGTGGAGCAGTTTCTAATCCCAGCCAAGTCCAAGTCAGGGTGAACCTTTCCCTTCTTCAGCTTTTTGTAGTGCATGTTCACTGTACTCTGTATGTGTGTTTATGTGTGCTGTGGCTTGTCATGTCTGTACTCATTTACACCTTGTTGTACCCGTAACTAAGTGTCAGCTGTTAAATGGCCTCCCACACACACACAAATACACACACGGCCAGCGCAACTCATTCAGCCATAGAACAAAGGCTGCTCCCGCTCTCACTCATGCTGTGCCTTTCTCCTCCCATTTCTCCTTCTACTACTCTCTCTACTACTCTTTCTCTCCTCTTTACCACTCTCCCCTTTCCCTCATGTGTCTCCTCATCTCTGCTGCCATGATAAATACATAGATATAGAACATTTACTCTCGTATTTTTCGCACTTGAGTTTTTGTTTCATGTTGTTGCATTTCAGAATTTTCGTGCGTGTCAGCAACAGCAACAGCAACGGCAGCAGCTGCTGCTACTACTACAAAACAACAACAACAACTGTAATAATAGCAACAATAACAAACAAAAATACCAAAACAATAACAACACTTTTTATTGGAGTGCTGCGGGAGGTAGCAGGAGGTGTAGCAAGGCAGGCGGACACAAAACACAAATAATCAACAACAACAGCAGCAGCAACAATAATACCAGCAACATCAGCTACAACAACAACAATTGCAATTGTGTTCGTAGCTGGGTTGTAATTCGGTGAGCGGCTAAATCGTCTGTAAATACTTTTGTACAAGTTAACAGTTATAAATGGGCTTTTTATGAGTTGTGTGCGACAATATTTGTGCGCACTAAACAACGACAAGGCGGGGGAGTCCAGAGAACGAGAGGAAGGTAGGGAAGAAGGAGAGAGAGGCAGAGAACCATGGAGAGCGTGCTGTAATATCAAATAAATGGGATTTTCAGAGCAATGGCTTCGCCGATAACATTGAACAGCTCCGCATTTCTCATGTTGCAACAATTGGAATTGGTAACAGACAGCGATGGGGCACAGCATGGACACACTGGACAGTTGATGCTTAGAAAGTCACTCGAGGGAAATGTGCAAGTGTGTGCCAGTGTGTGTGTGTGTCTCTGCTCTACACTTTGCTTATACCTTGTCTCTTGGCCATATCTCTGTCAAGTGAAATCGCATGTACATGTCCAACTGCAACTGCAACAGCTGCTGCTGCTGCTGCAGCATTGTCTGCCACTTGTCTGCCCCAAGTGGCCAAGTTGCTATTGTTGTTACGATTTATGGCATACGCACATAGATCAACGTTTCGCACCGTGCCACGGCCATCATCACCCTCGCCACGCGGCTCAACTTCGGCTCACTTCATTTTCCCGCTTTTCTATTGATTTTCTTGTTTTCTATTTGCCGCTGCTGCTGCTGCGGCCATAATAATGCTTTGCAATGGAAATCATAAACACGGCGAGTGCATCCCACTTGGCCATGGCCACATTACACTCACACACACGCACACACACTCGCATCGAGTTGTGTTACCTGTGTTCATTAGGAAAATTTTTGCGCTTTCGTCTGTAGAAATCAAAACGGCATAATGAACATAATTATAATTGTGCTCATAATGATGCCTGACGCTGCATTTGGTCGCATTTAACCGACAGGTGAAAGATGCAACCCGCTGTTCGTGCCACTCAAATACGCCAGGGGAGCAACAAACACACAGAGAGACACAGAGAGAGATGGAGATAGAGCGACTGGGGTTACGGAGTGAAAAGGTTGGTTGGAAATTGAATTTTTGGCCAGCTGCCACCCTGCTGTGGGTGGGCAGTTAGGTCCATTAAAGCATTTGTTGCACTTTTTAACGAGCCAAAGCAGTGAAAGTAAAAACTCAACAAAGCACACAAAACTTTGCATGGATAAACAAAGTCAGACAGACGGACAGAGAGACGAACAGAGAGACAGTTACAGACACATGCGAAAAATAGACGACGACGACACGCCCTTGTTTTTGCCAAGCTCTGTTCGACAGCAGAAATCAAAACTGCAGTCGTGCAATAAAAGTAATGCAAAATTAAATGCAAAAAACAATCAACAAACAAACCGAAACGGGCGAGAGACAGACAAATGGAGCGAGCGACAGGCAAAGAGACAAAACGAACAAGCAGACAGACATACAAACAGACGGACAGACAGACAGAGAGACAAACTGTTGGACTGACGAACAGCAGCAAATGTCGACAGCCGCAGAATGCAACAAGCAAATTTGCAACAACAAAGAGAGAGAGAGAACAAACAAAAACTGAACTCAGAATGAGAAAGCATAGCTCGACAAAGCCAATACCCTAGAAATGTTGTACAAAAGTCTAAGCTGAGAGCTCTGCATAATCAAATAGCATAACTAACTTATGCTCAGCTTTTGTAATAAATCCAAAATCAACTGGCTTTGTTGCTCTTTGCAGCACACACAAAGCCGAATATGATACAAAGCTCTTTCTATACAAATTCCATTTTTGGGAATAACGTTATAATACCCTCTTGCTGTGCATGCAGTGAAAACACACAACACACACGCACAAAAACACACTGTGCTACAAAAGCCAACAAATATTTATTATTACATTTACATGGTTACATGGCAATGCGCATTTCTTTTGTCTCTCTTTCTCTCTCTTCTTGTTCGACTGTTGCATTCGAATGCCCTTACAAAGTGCGACCCCATGCAGCTGAGAAGATCTCAGTCGAATGATGATGGTTCATCCTATGCAAATTAGCTGACATAACTGTCCATCAACAGTTAAAGTCTGCCTATGCTAATCTCTGTTAATGCTCGAGGATTGCCTATAAAGTCAGCAATATAAACAGCTGAAGAACTTGGGAACTCTAAAGAACCTGAGAACACTTAGATTACCATCAAACCTTAATAGATTACCATTTCGTTAGGTAGCCAGATAAGTTCTAGTTGAGAACAGAACCTGTTTTCCAGTTCATTAGGGAATTACAAACAATATGCTTAAAATTGATAGCTGAATTTCAAGTCACAACAAATGAGGTAAACTTGTAAATAATTAATTAGATTATAAACTTCTCTCGCTCTCTTCAGGGAAAGAGCATTCACTATGGAGTGTTACAGTGTCTCTCTCTGTTAGATTACGCATACAGTGATACTTTTTTGCTGTATTTTGTTGGCTTTTCAATTTGTTGTTAAATGCAATAAAAGTGCATTTTGCATTTTGTCTGCAATCCATTGATTGAATACGTCGCATTGCATTGCATCAAACAGGCAACTGCCCCTGACATTGCCAGCAGCAGATCGAGGGCGGGGGATTTGATACTGTATAAGGGTTTTTATTTTTCCGGATTTTTCTGGATTTATTTTTGTGTGTTTTCTGTTTTTTTCCTGCCGCGCTGCCGCTCTCGTTTTGCGTCTGGACATGAGCAATTTTAATTATATTTTACGTCAATTGTAAAACTGTAAATTGCATAAAACGCGTACAACAAGAAAAAAGCATTTTTCATTTAATTAATTGAAAAACGTGTGAGAAAGAGAGGCAGAGTGAGAGAGAGGGAGGGAGAAAGGGCAATTGTGTGTGTGCGTCCGTCAGGGCAAACCAGAATGGCAATTGGCAATTGGGCAAGCCTTAAATGCCTCAAAAGCTACATAACTCTGAGGCCAGATAGGCCACACAGTGATAAGGCGTCAGGGAAACCGAGGGTGAGCTGAGAGGGAACTGGGCGGCACTGAGGGCATCGTAGTCATCTGAGCCCTGATCTGGCCCGGCATCGAAAGTAAAATGTGGCCAAAAACAAAGGCAAATGTAATGGAATTTTCGCAAAAGTTCATTAAGCTCGCTCGCAGTCGATGATGGCGACGTCGACGACATCATCATCATCATAATTGTATGGCACTGGCTTGCAACATTTTGTGGCAGAGTCAACGCCCATTTGCCGCAGCGTCGTCATTTTTTCGATTTCGCAAGACGAACCGAGGCGCAAATGAGACGCTTGCCATGCAAATGAGTTGCGGCAATCTTTAATTGACCAATTCACCTGCACACATACACAAATACACACACAGGCATTGTTTCAATCTCTCAGACAATTTATTGAACTTGCAACAGAGAGATAGTCGTGGCTGGGTATATACTAATGGCAGTCACTGTACTATATAGAGTTACTTTCTGCTGACACTTTGTCCACTCGCGCGTTACATTCTTGAGTGCATTTCTCTCTCCGAGATCGTTACAAGTTAATAAAACTTTGAGCAGGGCAAGCACAGATTGCTAAGGGAAGGTGGATATAGAAGGGGGGAGGTAGGGAGGTAGGTACTGTAGGGACTGAGGCCCTGGGCCAGTGACCAGTCCATTGCACCGGGGAATTTCTTGCGCTTCTGACTCTGATGGGGCTTCCATAAATTCGTACTTGAGCGGCCAAGTGTGACGAACGAGATTACTGAAATCTTCTGGAGCAGATCCATTTTTCATAGCCGACAACTTTGCGCGCCAACAGCAGCAACAACAACAACAGCGACAGCAGCAGAGGCAACAGCGGCAGCGCGCAAGCATTGAGTTGTCTTAGAGCTACATTTATATCTCACACTGTCGCTGTCTGTCTCTGTCTCTCTCCCTGTCTGTGTGTGTGTGTGTGCAACAAATTGCTCTTGTGTTAGTTATTTGCTGTCATAATAGTTGCTGCTGCTGCTGGCCTCTTGCTGCTGCTGCCTTTGTACCTTTTGCATTGTTGCTGCCATGCTTTGCTGCTCTAGTTATTGCTGCTGTTGCTGTTTGTGTGTGTGTGTATGTATTATTGTTGCCTGCCTGTAATCGGACATCAAAATGCGAAAATGATATTCTCTGCCTTTGTTGACCAACAACAACACACAACAAGCTGGCAAAACAGAAGGCACACAGTAGCAACAGCAGCAGCTATTGAATTATTCTTTATTTACACAATCAGCCAACAACAATAGTAGGTGATGCAAAAAACTACACACTATTGGAGCGAGGGTTGCTCTAATACTTGGTTGTAATTGGAAGCTGTCAGCATAGTTATAGTTCTGTTATTGATAAGTTTATTGGAGGAATCTATGGAAAGAGATTATGTTTTCAATGTTTACATTGTTGATAGACAGTCCGTTAGTAATTAAGTTGAGAAATTCCACCTTATAACGAACTCTAAGTACATCTGTTGTCGGCTTCTATCAGTCGCAAATACAGCAGCGAGGGTTGCCCCAAGCCTTACACCTCTCAGCATAGTTTGAGCTGCCTTGCTGCTAAGGTTATTGATATTTTAACCACAAATGCACACATATTTCCAGTTTGCAGCGACATAATTAATGTGTCTGCCTCCCTTTCCTCCTCCCTCTTTCTCTGCACTTGCTAGGCTTCCCCCAAGGCAGAGACGGCGACTGCGACTGAGGCTGCAATCCGAACTCGCAGTTGACTCATTTATATGGCCGCCAAATGTGTGTTTGCAAATTTCTTGCACAATTTAAAGGCATAAATTACAACGTGAACAGTCAAAATTATAACAACAACAAGAGGAAGAAACAACCAAACAAAGTTGAGCAAAAGAAACAAAAAAGAAATGAGAGAGAGAGATGGAGAGGGGGAGGCATAATAAGATACAGCAATATATGTATAACGAACAAAAAGCAATTGTCACATAAACAAAGTCTCACGTAACTGCTATAAATACTCAGCTACAGCGTGAAAACAATGCGAGAAGGCAAGAAAGCGCGAGGTTAACGCTGCGTATGAGTTATATTTGCAGTTCTCTGTTGTTGCTGCTGTTGTAATGCGGCGCAAGAAAACGCGACAGCAAACAGAAACCAACAATAAATAAAATGTAACATATGCAAATGATGATGAGAACCGTTGCAATGTCTTTGCTGTTGTTGTTGCTGTTGTTCTCTGTGTGGTTGCTGCTGCCTCATCTGCTGCTACTGCTGCTGATGACGACGACGATGATGTCCTTGGGAACCAAATAAATGAATATGCAAAACGAGAACAGCACAGTCAGGTGGCAGCTGACAGCGCAGAGCAACTTGCAACATCTCCTTCTCCTCCCCCTCCACACGATGACAGTCGATAGCGATAACAATATCGATAACGTTAATCCCGACAACAGCCGCAGGCGAAAGCAACAGCAAAAGTGCAAGCAGACAGAGAAAAGAGACTGAGAGCGAGTGGAAAGAGGGAGGAGGGTGCAAAAAGTAGAAGTATTCGTAATTGCAACAATTTCAGTCTCAGTCTCGACGAAACTGAAAACTTTATCGAGTTGTTGTCGTTGTTGTCGTTTTTTTGCCTCTGCTGCTGTCATCAAAGCAAGCAGCGAAGCTCGACACGCCCGCACAGGCCGCAATAAAACAAAAAGCGAGCAGCAGCAGCAGCAACGGCAGCAGCAGCAAACGGCAGCAACATGCACGTCAACAACATGCGGCGCGGCGGCAACAACGACAACGACAGCAGCATGCGGCATGCGGCGTGCTTCGGCAGCTGCAGCAGCAACTCGCTTGTGTTGTCAATTGTACAATTCCCAGGCAACACTCCACACACACAGACACACACACAGGCACACATATGTGGCTGGCAAAAAGTTTTTTAATAAAATTAAATTTAATGCTGCCAAATGCTGAGGCGCTTGGTTTGTTCGGTTTCATTTTGCAGCAAATTGCATTACAGACGCCGTCGCCAGCTCTGCTGCTGCTGACGACAACGTCAAACCAACAGAGGCAGAGACAGGGACAGAAGCAGTGACAGAGACTGAGCAGAGTCAGAGCCAGGGCAGCTACAGAGTCAGAGCAGGCCAAGCCAGCGTCAGAGTCAGAGCATCGCCAACCACAAATGCAAATGAGCTACAAAATGCTATGCAATGCATGCATAAAAAATGAAAACGGTTAAATTGCAGACGGGATGCTGCCTGCCCCAGCCCTCTTCCTCAACCTTCTCTTTGTCTCTGCTGTTCTGCCATTAAGTATCCGCCCCGGCTGCCCTCTGCTTCGTTGCAAATATGATTAAATATTGTAAATGCCAAAAGCCTCCTCCGCGCGCAATGAGCCTGTTTCCAGTTACACTTGAAGCGAGGCAGAGGAAGGTGCAGGGCAGGCGAAGGGGCAGCTAGAGAATGCAACTCCGCGCGACCCCAGCACACGCCCACGCCCAGCACCAGCACCAAAATGGGCTAACAAAATGCCGTTTGCCGTGCCGCACCTTAAAGTCTCTTTGCCTGTTTGACTTTTACTTTAACAACAACAGCAGCAACAACAACAGCAACAACTTGACTTAGTTTATGTTGCATGTGTTGTTGCCCCAAAAGAGCAATTATGCCTCAGTTAGTTGGCCCTTTTTGATTTGACGCATAATTTACGCCAATTTCGCACGGCTGTCACACGCATCGCCAGGCGCCAAGTTGCCAGTCGCAACGTGGTGGTGGTGCTGGTGACTTCAATTACGCGTTTCAACCTTGATTTATGATGCCCCCGGGGGAGTGCATACGCCCACAACGTTCCCCTTTCCGGGCTGGTCAGCTGTTTCAATTAAAATTGCCACCTTGTCGATGGGGAAGGAAAAAAAGCGTTGCGCATATTTTAATTAGAACAAGTTTCATTGCTGCGACACCCCCACAAAGCCCCCCCTCTCTGCTCTACAACATGTACTACTTCAGTGCCGAGACCAAAATGTCACACAGCAACAATAATAGCAACAACAGCAACAACTACAAAGACAACAACAACAAGCAAAGACCACTAAAAAGTAATTGTAGCTAAATGTCAAAGCGACAATTGTTGTTGCTGTTGCTCGGTCGTGTTGCTGTTGCTGTTGTTCATAAAGTGAATGGTAACTGGGAGGTGGGCGGCCATGTTGCTGTTGTTGTTGCTGTGCTGGCTTGCCCATTGCTACAAGTAAATAGAGTGCTGCAACTAAATGAGGCTTAAATCGCAATGACCACGAACGGTGCGGCGCAGATGGTAATCGAGACAGCGAAACAGATGGACAAGCCACAGACAGAGAGAGAAAGAGTGAGAGAGAAGAGAGAGGGAAAGAGAGGCAAAGAAAGAGACAGAGGGGAGTGAGAGGCAACCTCGCATCGTCTGAAATTGTGTGACAAATCGACAAATCGTTGGCAATTTCAACGAGGCGGCACAAGTTGTTGTTGTCTCTCTGTGTGTGTGTTAGGGTTGCCCCAAGGGAAGGGAGGGAGGTAGCGAGGTGCGCGACGGTAGCTGACACTGTGTGACAGCTTTGGGGACGCAATCTTAGAGCAAGACTAAATATGCTAATTATGCGTTAATAAGCAGTCTGCTCTGCTCTGCGGGGCGTGACATGCGGGCTGAGCAGCAAGTTGCGGCGCGTTGTCTCTATCTACGTGTCTATCTCGCTGTTACTCTGTGTCTGTGTGTGTGTGTGTAACTGTTGCATGTAAGTGTTGCTGATTGTCTGTGTGCCATTACTATACTATATACAAGTATATGTACTGTTACGGGTCTTGAGATAATTTGCTGGTCGGTTAGTTCTTTGCCTTTTGCCGCGTCGCGTCGCGACAGCAGCAGCGGCAGCAGCCCACAGAATCATTGCGAAATCTTTAGCTGCCTCGGGGCTTTAGCTTTAATTATGAACAATCAGTTGTTGTAGTTGCTGGTTGGCTTTGCCTTTTTGCTGTCGCTTTGTTGCTCTTGCTTTTTTGTGCCTTTCTGCATGTCAATCAAACGGCGCTCAAGTCGTGATTTGATGATTTTGTTGTGTTCGTTTTTACGACCTAACCACAAAATTCCCATTTGTCAAGCTCGCCGCCGTCGCTGACCTGTCCTTCAATCTGGGCCGTACCACCACCTTCCCAGCCCCTCCTCTGTCTCTGTGACTTTTATAAAGCCATGAAATGAAAACAAAGCATTTAATAATATATAAATAACAGCAAGATTATACGCAGATTTGTGTGCCCTCTAAAGAGCACTCCAATTGCGGATTCAATCAGCAATGATTGTTGTATATTGTACAGCAATAACATCGCAGGCATTAATTATAGAAAACGAAACGCCAAAAAGAAGTTGACGGCTTTACCCCCCGGGTCAAGGAGTTCAAAAGAATTTCAAGAGAATTCCATTTTGCCATCTAATGTTCATAAGAATATACAGTATAAATATATAATTAAGTCAATTATTGAATTGCCAACTGGCTGACGGAGAATGATATTCGCAATTATTTTAAGCACTGGCGCCAACCTGACCTAACCAAACCGACCCCCTCGATGAACGGCAGAGTGCGACAGCCTGAGAGATTTTGCTGTACCCCAACAGCAACAACAACAACAACGATTGTGCTCAAGTTTTATTACAACATTTTGAGCACATAAATTCAACAATGTCACGTTATAAATTTTTCAACTCCAAGAAACCAACAACACGTTGAGAGAGAGAGCAAAGGGGAGGGCAGCTAACAACAAATAGAGAGTGGGAAACCTAACAAAAAATTGTTCGCTTTTAACCGTGTCTGCTCTTTTATTTATTTCGTGACTTTTTCGCTAGTTGAGCTAACTTTTTTGAATTGATAGGGTAGCTTGGCTTTAAGATTGAGTAACAGGGGGTGTCATGATTTAAAGTCTTTATAAATTGTGGTGGGTTTTACCATAAGAACTGTAAGCTGTAATTGTGTACGTATGAAGTCGAAATATTGTTGGTTTCATTATTTAACAATTTTTGTAACAAATATAATTCATAATGTTATCGATTAGCAATTCAAAAATACTTGCACAAATCTTTTTCAAACTTGTTTATGAATCGATATACAAGAAACAACTAGAATATTCCTTATTTACAATTACTTCAAGCTCCACAAACCGAGTACAGGGAATCGTCTAGTCGATCATTGTTCCTTACTTCCAGTTTCTTGTAAACTCTGATCTTTGCTCTCTTCAGCTGTTGCGGCTTCGCACTTTGATTTTTGCTGCGTCTTTGGCTTCAACTTTGTCTAATTTATGCAGCGAACTTGTTTTCTTTGGTCAAGCTCTTGCATACTATAAAAACTATATACAGAATATATATTATATACATATTCTATATATGTAGAAACTTTATATTGTATTTATAATTTATTGAAACATTTGGTGCGTCGCTTTTTAATTGCATTTGCAATTTCTAATTAAGTTGCCGACCAGCACAACAACGAAAAAACATCGCAAAATTTGCAAATTTGCAACTGGATTCGAGTGGGGTCCGAGAGCTCGACAGCTTGAGACTTAAGTTCGGTTTAGTCTCGGTCTATGTCGGCTTTGGCTTTGGTTTTGCTTTGCCGTTAACATGAAATTCATTTTTCTCAGCTTTTAGCCATTTACTTTTGTTCAATGCAAACGACTTTTTTCATTTTTGCTCGCTTGCTTTGTGTTCTTCGTTCAGTGCGAGACTGAGAGAAGTTTACATTTGTGTCTTTGTGCGGCGCGTTTGCTGATTCAGCTACCAGTTTTTATAGCTTCAAGCTTCTTTTTACTTTTTATCGACCATAAAAGTAACAAGTTTTTAAAATGCAAAAAAAGGGAAGGAATAATATGCAATCACAAATCGTTTTCAATTTAAAATCTTATCAAAGTATTTATTTACAAAGTGATATGTACAATCGATTAATAAGAGAGTAGAAAAGAATCATTTTCCCAAGCCCAAATCAATTCCCGTTTTTGGTTTGTCAGCTCCTTTTTATCGTTCTGGCTTTCTTCATTCTTGCTTCTTTGCTGCCTTGGCTTCCTTCTTCAGCTTGGAGACATTTTTGCTCAGCTTGCGCTTGAACACCAGCTCCCGATTGACCGCCTTCAGATCATCCATGCTGCATGTCTTGATGTTCTTCACAGTTCTGGAGATCAGCTCGTCTGTGATCTCAATTTTAGTTCTCGAAAGTCGCAACTGACGTGCATTGCGACGCGACAGCTCCTCACGATATAGGTAAATTTGATACGAGACAGTGGGCTTCATTGACTTCATGTCTTGCTCCATTTCGATCGTCGTAACTGTTTTTGTTGTTGCTTCCGAGTGATGGTTGCAGTTATGCTGTTAGTGCAGAGTGAAAGTGTTATGCTTGCATCGACTGCCGTTGGCTAACTGATGACGCTATCCAAATTGGGTCGGCCTTATATGCAACACAAGTTCGGCTTTGGGTTCCTGTACCTGCATCCAGACGGGGCTGCAGACAGCCAGGCAGTCAGGCAAACAGCCAGACAGGCGCCTCTACCTGTCGCGATCTATGCCAGGTCAGGGAACTGTAAATATTTGTGCCAAAATATTTCGCTGCTTAATCCGGCCTAATCCACTTTGGATGCTAACCGTCGTTCGGTTCGCCATACACAAATATAATCGCAATGATCGACAGCAGCTGCAACGAGAAGCCACGAAGCGTGAACGAGCTTGTCTTAAGTGCTAAAACAGGTACCTGCTTGATCAGGACACGCACTCGTCACGTACGCCAATATTCTCGATATACTCGATATATATTGAGAGAAATATTTGAAGAAGTTAAAAGCAATGCGAGTTCGGCCTGAATTCAGCCTGAGTTGAGCCCCAAATTGCCTTAGCTTGTCAACAACTGTTGCCAGTTCGGTTCAGTCAGTTGTCAGTTCATCTTTCAATATTTACTTAGGTTCGCGTACACTTGAGGACATTTCAATATGTCAACATGGCATCATTAGCATTTTCTAGAACTTGTGCGAGACTTCCAGCTAATTCATTAATTGAAAGACCGTGCAGTGAAGTGTATGTGTGTGTGTGTGTGCATGTCTGTGCACGTGTGTTATATGCAAAGTGTGTTGGCAAAGTTGAGACACTCAAACTGCAACTGCAACAGACAGTCAGACAGTCAGGGGTCATAAATGTCATAATCCTTTTATAATTGCAACTAGTAGCTGGAATGCAAACAGAAAAACAAAAGGATTTCGCAGCAGGATTAAGAACTTGGGAAAGACCACGCGCCGGATTAAGCAAATGCGGCGCATCAGTATTTTATGAGCCTTGCGACGCGGAGGCGAGGGCACACTTTTGAGGTCAGGTAGCAGAGGTCAAAGGCAAAAGAAAACTAGGGCCAGGGGCAAGCGCAGCTGCTGATGCTGCCGTTGCTGCGTGCGCTGGTGCTTTGCTGCCTTTGACAGCTTGCAGACAGCTTCCAATTCAACGCGCTCAACGCGCGCTCGGTCTAAACTCAATGAACAAGACACGACAAGACAAGACTTGCAAGGCAGGTGGCAGGGGCAGGGGAAGGGGTGCTGCTGCTGTTGTTGTTTGTGTGCGCTCACTGGGCCTGTCGGTCAGCTGCCCCAGACAGACAATCATTATAATCAAGTCAACAAAATGATGATTATTGTATCATCATCAGCATCAACAGCAGCAGCAGCGCAACACGTTGCTCTTTTCATATTTTCAGATTTGTTTGAAGATTTTTTGTGGGTCGTTTGCTCGCTCTGCTCTGCTTCCCCTCCCTCATATGGCCCGCAGGGCTCTGCATTTAGCACCCGGTGTGCATACGCCTATGTATGTTTTTTTATTTTTTATTTATATGGGCATTACGAGTTTAGAGCAGAGCAGAGCAGACGCATTACCATAAAAAGAAGAGGAAAATTATACTTATTTATCTGAAGCTTAAACTTAAACTGCGCGCTCTGTCAACTTTCACTGGAAATGCTCAGGGTCGTCATCGTCGCTGCTATAATTGTTATGCTTTTTGTTGCTGTTGTTTTTTTTTGGACTTAATGCAGCTGAGCACATTTAAAAGAATTTTGACAAGCCGAGCAACGCTTAGGTAAACAATAGAAAGGAATTTTCACTTTTCCTTTTCATTTCTTTTGGCGCTGGCACTTTAAACATAATTAAGCTTAAATTTTACTTAAAGAGGCGCTCCCTCGCACTGGCACTGGGTCCGTGTCAATTAAACTAAGTGAAAATAACAATTATACGAGAAACAATTTAAAACACAGCAATGTGATACATATTTCCCTTAAAACTTTGCCAACTTAATTTACGCGCCTCAGACGCGCGTGGGTCAGAGATTCGTTTATAAATAAATATTTAATAAACGCTTTTTAGACGAGGGTAAAGTGCGGCCAAAGTGAGATATATATTTCACTGCTAAAATTAAGTATATTTATTAGACACCGAAAAGGTCAGCCGTAGTACGCTCTCTCCCTTTTTCCTCCCTTCCTTTCCTTCTCAGCGTTGTAAAGATGAAAATGAATACGAAAAAATGTCGGTAATTACACAAAAATGACAGCAAATAAAATGGAAACATCTGGAAATATGTAGACATTACTTTAAAGGTCAGAAATATGTACACTTCCTTTTCTGCTTCCTTCAAGAAGAAGGTATATACAGTAGCTACGCCTCACCCACCTCACCAAACCTTATCCACCCCTCAATTGCGCTAGAGAATGTCAAAGATTTAATAACTTCGCAACAGACTTTGCAACAGGGAGGGTTTTACCCAAGGCAGTCCGCGAAACTGTCAGGTAATTACGCTAGCAACAGGTCAGCTCTCAGCGGATTTAGATTGTGCAGGTCAAACACAGGTAGGAAGAACACAACAGAAGGAAACATCTAGCAGGCGCTGAGCTAAGCGCCCCCGACATATAAATATTGCCGGTGAAGTACGAAAGGACATCATTCACTGTACTAACTGCCAAGCAGTCACAGCTCCTCTCGCATTCCCTCTGTCATCTTGCGCATCCTGCTCGATAAACCATAACTGCAACGGCAACATCAATTTCAACAGCAACTACAACAATTCTCTAGACATGGAAAGCCAACGCAAGAACTACAACAACAACGCCGGCAACAACAGCTTCACCTCTGCCTCCTCATCGGGAAGTGGCAACCACCGTCGTGGCGCCCGTCCCAGTGTGGGCTACTTGCTGTTCCAGTACCAGAGCGAACTGACCCGCCGTCATGCGGAGCCTACACGCCTGTCGCGCACCAAGATTCACATCATCGATGGCCTTGTCTCGCGCACCATACGCCATCTGAAGCACTGCAGTGTGGAGGAGCTGCAGGCCTGCAAGCGAGAACTTGTCTATAAGGAACAACTGCGCCACGAGCTGCGCAGCATGCCACGCCGGAAGAGCACCGCCCCTGCCATTACCACAGGAGGAGGAGGAGCAGGAGGTGGCTCCAGATCTAGGCTTACTACCTCCAGCATAAGTTCCAGTACCCTCGAGACCCGTTCAACATCCGCTGCCACCACCAAATCGCCTTCTGTGAAGACAGCGCCCGCTACACCACCCAAACCACGTCGCTTTGACTTCAAGAATGTCTCCGTCTATGGACCCGAAATATTTGTCTAGAATTTCTGCACACAACAATATTCAACATTCCTGCCTTTTGTTCCGTTCCTTTTTAACAGTTTTTAGTTCATAAATTTAACCTTAATTGTTGACGATTATAAATCAAAGAATTTTATGTAAAAAAAACAGCAACCCACCAAAAAAAGAATCAATAAAAATCCAAAGATTAAAATAAAAACTTTGCAATTACTCAAAAATGTCAATTACAGTCTCTTTGTTGTAGGAGTGGAAATTCCTGTTCTGAAAGCCAGTTTCGTCTAGGCCAGTAAAATGTGTGCCGCCAGCAGCAAATGCCAGGCACCCCAGTCTAGTATACCCAGTCAAGAGTTCCCACGAGAAGACGCGGTCGGGCACGAAAATTAGCCAGCTTCGAGAGCTCTGAACTCAACCTGATAGACGCGTCCAAGAGACCTGCAGAGACAGACAGACAGCGAAGAATGCGGCTTTAAAGTTCAATCGTGCAGCAAGTGTTATTTTCGGCTTGCAACGGTCTCTCGATACGATACGATACGATATTTTATAGCGCCACAGTCACAGTCAATGGACATGAAAATCTTCTCTAAGTTATGAAGCTTGGTTGCTGTCTGAATGCGATATGCAAATCGTCATCATCAAAGAGAAATGTATTAATGAATATATTAAGTGGAAAGAAACAAACGAAAGAAATGAACTCTCTATCTATATAAGGTCTCTTCACAATTTGCCTCATTAGCCCGCAGACTAGTTGTTGATCTCTGGTCTCTTGATCAGGTTCTTTTCGATCAATTAAATAGTTCTAGTTAAGAATTAATTCCCATTTAAGCTTATTTCGTATGATTTATTTAGTTTCTTCGTTACTCACCTTTGCCTTAGGTTTCTTTATATTCCACTAGTTGTTGTTACTGCTGCTGTTGCTAATTTGTTGCTTTCTATTTGCATATTTTGTTGTTGCTGTTGGAATTATGAACACAATGTTAATAACATGGCAAACAGAACTAGTGCCGTTTCTTCTTTAACTTTTCTTTCTCCTTTTCTTTGAAACACTTTGCGAGAGAGCACTTATTATGTGCTTTTTCTCCTCCTTCTTCTTCTTATTTCTTAGAAGGCAAACACAAGTTGAGTAATTTAATTTTGAACCACTCCGAACGAATTGAACCGAACTAAAGCGAACCGAAAATGAACTAAAATGAAAACGAGTGTGCGAGTGCAAAGCGAGGCGACGTCAATTTGTGGAGCACACAGCGAAAATGAAACGAAAACGGAGCCCGGCCATAGGCATAGGCGAATGCGAAGAGGCAGAGAGAGGGAGAATGCCGAAAAAACAAAAGACAGCGCAATGCAAATTGTAACACGCGCGTACACACAACACACACGGCAAGAAAATAGAATCGAATACACACACGTAATGCGAGTGAGGAAGACAAATGCAGAGAGAGCGAGGCTTTTCTTCTGTGTTGTTATCTTCTTCTTTATGTTGCTGTTGTTATTATTTTGTAAAACGTTCGTTCTTCGGCGAAGAAGAAGACGCTACGGACGACGACGGCACGAGATATCGATGCAAGCCCAAGAAGCGGAGCTTGAGCACGACCCACACGACGGTTCACTGACGAATGACCAAAGTTTTGGCTGCAAGCTGCTGCGGCGGCTTAGCCCCCACCAAGCTCGAAAAACATAAGCAGTCGAGTTCGAAAAGTGCTGTTCGAAAAAGAGCGGAAGCCTGAGAGAGAGAGAGAGCGGGAGAGTGAGTGTGCGAACGTACGATCACTCAGGCAAGTTTCTTGTTTGAGTCTTTCATGTTTGCCAGAGAGAGAGGGAGAGAAAGAGCGCGCGGTTAGAACTGCTGTTGTTGTTGCTGCTTCTTTCGCTATTGATTTATTGTTTAACTATAACTGTTTATTACATTGTGTGTTGAACTTGTTGGCAGCTCGTAAGAAATAGAAATAGATATGTAATATATAGATGTAGAATAGTTAAACACATAAACCGGAATGAGTTGACACACATTTGAGTGGTTTGTGGAGTCGAGTTTGGGTGAGCACCCGAAAATGTGTGATAACATGTAAGTATATTTAAATTAAATTATTATTAATCTAATATGCAGCATTTCAATTCTTGCATTTCATTATTTTAATTATAATTGTTGTTAATGTATATTTAAGAATTAAATATGAATAAATTAAGAATATTAGGAGTAAGAAAACTTTATAATTTCCAATATTCTTTATAAGTACTTAATACTTCATTTATTTATTAAAACTAATATTATATTTGTATTTATTACTTTAATTTATGCTTTATTATTTATTTTAATATTATAATAATTTATTTAGTCTATTTAAATTGATATTACATATATTCCAATTCTTGCATTCTGCCTTAGCTTTCGCTGCGCTGCGCGCTCAACTTTTACTCTCGAGCCTCAGTGCGCTCTCTGCTCTACTCTCTCTCCCTCGCTCTCTTGTCTCTCGTAGTCTGCTCTGTTTACTACACAAATTGCGGCATTTAGTCGCTGCAGTCGCCGTCGCTGCTGACGTCGCCTCTGCTGACGTCGTTTCATTGCTGTTTCAGGTTTTAGTCTACCCAATGACTTCTTAACGGTTCGCCACTTAATGCTTCGCTTTTTTTAGTCGTTGCTTTCGCACGGTGTCTCTTTGCTCCCTCTATCTCTCTCTCTCCTTCTCCCTCGCTCTCTCCCTCCACATCTTAGTTGTGGAATTGCAGCTGTTATTGTCATTTTGCTTTTGGCTACAGCTTCACCTCAGAGCTTCGGTTTGCCTGAGTGTACATTTTGCGGTTTCCATTGCAATTTCACTGTCTGCCTCTCACTCACTCTCTCTACCCCTCTCTCTCTCTCTTTTTGCCTCTCTTTCTTGCCTTGTCGTTCTGCTGTCCCTTATCAACGAGCATCTTGTCAACTTAGTTGTTGTTGTTGCCAGCTTTTCCATAGCGCGCGCTCTTGTAGGGCTGCTCGGGCGCTCGGCTAGAGAGCTCTGCTCCAACCGCAGTCAGCTCCACAGTCAGATATGATCTGATTTATTGTCGTAAATAGTTGTTGCCGGCTTGTTGTCATTTGTTGAAATATTTATTTACAATTTTCACAATTGCCATTCGCTGTAGTTGTAATTGAATTGATTGCCGTCTTGCTGTCTGCTCCAGTTTTCAATTTTCCGTTTTCCCGTCAAATCTAGCTTTTTTCAGTGCAGCCAATCTAGCTATTTTTCCACCAGATCGCATTCGCTGCTCGCTCAACCACATTAGCCGAGACACGAACCAACTTCACTAACTAGTTGGAAAAGTTTCTACCAGCATGTGCATACTTTTGCGCTCAATGGATTTTACGTTTACAGTGAAATGTTAAGTTCTCGAATTTCCCCGCCCCGCCGCCCCTGGCGCTAAAAGTCGGGCTTTCATCTAAAAGAAACGAGAGAAACACAAAAGTCAGTCTACAAAAGGCTTTCCTCTTCCTGGGCGAGCTATACACTTTTTGAACTTGGAAGCGGTGGGTACTGATCAATGAAAAAAACAAGAACGAAATCGAAACAGTCATAAGGCGCTGCTCGGTATGCAATACAATAACACATTGTTATTGTGAATTATTATGTTAAAAGAGGGAGGCAGCGATAGATTTACATGAAAATGTAAACGTGCTGCTAAACAACTAAGGCTCTGTTAATAAAAGCCATATCACCGATTGGGCACTCCCACTGCTCACAAGGAATACATCCTGTCTGCATAGAGATCTGTAACTCCACACTGTCTTCATCGTGATAAATAGGCGTTCGTGTCGCCACCATGCTAGTTTGGGTCGTCACAGAAATCGACTCGCACCCGGATCCCTCCTGATTTTTGTATGCGAAACGCGAAAATCAACAACGCTGCAAGTTGTCGCTGTTGCTGTTGTTTTTGCTGCCACATGAGTTCTTAATTAGCCCGCAATGAGTTGCCGATATGCCGCGTGGTATTTGTAAGTACATATTCTGGTTTTTCGCCCTCCTCCGGGCTGACATAACAATTTTGGCCCCTGTCTAATTGCAGAGTTGCTTGCACCCCCATACAGGCAGTGGCAAAGAGGGGAGGAAGAGTACGAATTTCAGTGCCACACGCGTGTTTGCACTGCTTCTTCTAATTGCAGTTCGTTTGGTGTACTCATCTAACGATGAGACAGCCCGCGCCCAAACAGATAATGAGCCATTTTACTGGGCCCTGTTAATTTGTAGATTAGGGGAGGGATGCGGGAGGTTGCTGTTTCAGACAAAGTTCGATAATTATACAACATGTGTGGAAAATTATATGGCGTTGTTAATTGAACTGTTGGTCTTGGTGTTCGCCTGTTAACTGGCACAATTGTTCGACCCAAATCCGCAAGGCAAATGATCATAATAATGCAAAACAACAACTGTCCAATACCTTTCAAAACACAGAAGTGCAGCATGGCAACAAACAGGATATCATAGCCAGCATGTGCGTGGGCCTGTTTCCCACAATAGCGTCACAGCCACTGGCCATGGCCCAAAACACGTTTGCAACAACAGAAGGCGCCCATCTTCAAAGGCACCTTCGACCAAGATAAGCGACGGATTCTTTGCACTCATTTTCTTTACACCCTATTCCTGCTACATTGGTCCACATACGGTTCTCTCCTTTCTTATATTAAAGACCAAAGAAACTGGTAAAAGATAGCCAAAATAAAAAGACCAATTAATAACTCTTAGTATAACCTCCTCTCTTATTGCACTGTCACTCTCGCATGCGATATTTCGCTGACTGCAGTAACTCCCACGCGATGCGCTCTCTCTCTCTCACAAACACTCTGCCTCTCAGTGAATGTGAGTGAGTGTGGATCGTACGCGATCGTGTTTGGGGGAGCTTATCAGTCTGCCAGACGCTTCAGTTCCATTCGGTTCGCTTGGTGGGCCTGTCGCTTAGTTGGGTTTCTGCAGCTCGCTCGTGCGGTTCGGTTACGGTACGTGTGGCGCCCGGGCTTGAGTATTGAGAAGATTCCTGCGTTTAAATTGAAGCCACTTAAGCCGAAGTAGGAAAAAGAATCTCAACGCAGCGGGCATGAATCAACCGCCGTGCGGAAGTGTTAATTAAAAGCCCCGAATAAAAAAGTCGCATAAATCCGTTTGATCACAAGTGCCAAAGCTGAGTTCCAGCTCGATCTTTATTCCCAGAAAGTGCATAAAGTAGTTGCGAAAATTTTGCGCAAAAAAGTGCGATATTTATTGTGTGAATCAAAGCTTTATAAAGAGGGGAGCCAGTCTGCTATATACATACACAAATTTGGGAATATCTTAACGCCTGGCGCTGAACAAAGGTAAGAAGGCAGGTGCGACAAGTGAGTGAGTGCCTTATCTCAAGTACAATTTACGACCTGCACTTGGTATGCCTGATTGATTGATCCATTGATTGATGCCGGCCATAAACTTCAACTGAATGAATGCTATAATTAATCTATATGACTTTCCCAGTGGAAATTCAAATTCAAATTTCAAACATCGATTATATAAAACGTCGCGCATTGCTTATCTAACTGCAATGAAAAGTGATTTAGCGGCGAAAGATCATAAATAAACCGAGAACAGACTGACAAATGCAGTTAGAATCCCCACAGTAAGATATTCTAATTGTTGTTGTACAGGTGTAAAAGTCGCTGGTGTGGGGGATGGGGGAAGAGGTGCTAGAGCGATTTCCTATTTGTACAGCGTATTTGAACTGCGCCGATAATGAGAAGAGCGCTCTGCGAATAACGCCTAGAACAGTGGGCTCTATTTGCGCCAAGATTAGCGGAACCAACAAAGATGAGGCTACTGCTGCAGTATACCCTGTAAAAGTAGAAAGAAGTATGCAGAGAGCTGAGCTCAGCCAATTATTTGCTATCTTTATTGCAGGGTTTTTTACTTCATTCACTTACAGCACCCGCCTCCGCTGAGGAGACAAATTTGCTGCTGTATACCCTGTAAAGTGAGAAAGTAATAGAAAGCAAGGCAAACTTCTTCAATTTTCTGGTATTTTTTATCTTTATCTAACAGTTCTCTGCCTGTTAACAGGGTATCTTTGCTTCATACACTTACAGCGCCCGCCTCCGCTAACTTGTTTGTTATGGCAATTAAAAATTTGTTGTTTACATATGATTTATAATGGAAAATACGGCACAAAATTCGGCCAAGATCTATGCCAAGCTTTATTCATGTTGTTTATTATTATTGTTGTTGTTATTTATTTATTGTTCTTGTTGCTGTTGTTGTTGTAATCAGCTGACTTGATTAAAGCGAGGCAACAAGCAAAAAAGTGTTTAACTGTTTGCATGCAGCTTAGGCAGAGGCCCAATTGCCTCGACACAGTGTGTGCGGTGTGTGTGGGCGTGTGTGTGTTCAAGTGTGTGTATAATTTAATTGCATTACGCCTGTGTGTGTGTGTGTTTTTGTGTGCGTGCATGGCAATACATTACAGTTCAGCAACAGTAAATACAATTTAAATTTAATTAAAATACCATTTTGTTCTCCCTGCCACTTTGTAATTGCTTTGGCAACAGCAACAACAATTGGCATTAGCATTAGCTTTGCCCGATTTACAATGCCATACCGTGCTGCTAATTTGCCACACTTGCCACACAGACACACATTCACGCGCATGTGTGGCACATAAATGATCTGTGATATTTGTAAGCTCAGTTCGTGCTACGCTCTTTTTTCGCCTTCACAAGTGACTGCAGCCCCTAATTAGGCGAGCTGTCTGAAAATAAACAATGACAACACATGCTTAATACTCATATACTAATTCAACACAACAACAACAAACCGGGAAGATATATAGATATAGTAGAGAGACGTAATACACTGACTGAATGGGTCAATTGATAAATGTTATTGTTGCTGACTAACTTGATTAGCATATATCTCTCCATCAATGATTAGCATTTACTCTACAATCAGAGCGACTTCTACATGATGCTATAGATCAAGTCAGAGTATATCTCATTAATATTAATATTGATTTATTTATTCTCGAGAGTCCCCTAGCTGTTTAATCGGTAGATTAATGCTGATTTTGAATGCAGTTTACTTTTTCAATCTTTCTTCATTAGCAAGCCAATATACCCTGCTTGACAAAGGGTAAACCCTTGGCATAATCACTTTTATTATTCAGCTAAATATAATTTGAATTGATATGGTAAAAAAGCAAGCCAATTAAATTACAATCGCACGATTTGCACTTGTAAAGTGATTCCCCCAATAATTAAGTTAATATTTGGCCTGTCTGCTTGGGATTGTTGTGTGTGGGGCCGACAAAGGCGACAGAAAAACCCGATTTGATGTCAACAACCCAAGTGAAAATAAAAAGACGCGCCTTGAGTGCTGTTTACACGTGTGGCAAGACGTGTAGATACCCTGTGAGCAGGGCTGGGTTATAGAGATGAGGTTTGGTAATGTGGAAATGAAAATTTGCATTGAAAACAGCATCTAGTAAACATAAATGGATATGATAGAGCTACGAAAACTACTGATGAGTGGATACAAATGAGAAATTTGCATAAAAAACATGCAAAAACAAGTGACATAAAGTTGGTATGATACCCCTCAAAAGAAAATTGTTGATATACAATTGTAATTAAAATCTGTGAAAGTGAAATTTGCATAGGAAACATATACCCTGCACATAAAAACGGTATCAAACGGATATGATAAAGTAGCCATAGCTCTTGAAGTTTCAGGAAACAATAAATTAAGTAGTTGTGCTCTCTCATTTTCTTACAGGGTGATTTAAGGCCATATAATCAGTTAGTATATTTGTTAAGCCTGAAAAATCTTAAATAATATTTTAATAAATAAATTATTTTCATTATATTTTCACTAAATAAATTAACTTAATAAATTATGTTTGAATCGAGAGGATCAAAGTCGGAAGGATTTAGAGAACATTCGAGATTTAAACAGGGTATCGCGCAGTCACTCCTAGTTCCACCTCCGCGCTATCAAAGAAAAACCGCACGTGATCTCAGCTTTGCATAGGCCCCCTCGACCGCACTATCTGTCTATCTATCTATTGCTCAATGAGTTGTTGCTTGTGATTTTGTTGTTGCTTTAACTGTAGTTGCTGTTGTTGTTGCTGCAGCCACAACTAGTTCATTAGACGCCGCGTTGCCAACGTTGCCGAGTCTCAGGCGCTGCCTGCGTTTCAGTTTCATTATCTGCGGTTCAGTCATGTGACAGCATCCAAATCAAAATCGTTTACTTGCCATACTATATATGCACTATATACCTATATGTCTGTATATTTATATGTATGTTATTGCTCATGATCTCTTCGCAGATCGACAATCGGCGACATTAGCTAATAATTTTCATTTGAAATTCATCTTAGTCGTAAAAATTAATTAAAACAGGAGGACAGAGCCAAGCCAAGCCTTGCTCAGTACGGCAGCTTATTGGACTGGGGCACGCAAGCGGCGTCAGGGTCAAAGGTCAAGCGGCGCGGCTTGTCGCGCATGTCAGCGCTTGTCTGTCAGTCAGTGTGACCCGTTAGGTTTGCTTGCCTTGCTTGGTTGCTTGCTGCGTGTCAACGTCCAAAATCGCAGCTTGCCGATTATCATTGCCAGCTGTGCGACATGCTCGTGCATGTCCACAATTTGTCTGGAGCCAAAGCAGCGCGAGCTGCGAAGCTGCAATTTTCGAATTAAGACAATTGCGAGACGAATTACAAAAGCAGAATTCCAAGTAAAACGGTATCACAGCAAGGCAACGGTTTCAGCTGCTCCCCTTCCCTCTCTCTTTTTCCCACTCTCTTTCTTCCCTTCCTACAATCCCTTTCGCTCTCTTGCTCACCACAAATCAATGCCAAAAGCAATGCAAATTTTTGTGTCTTGCTTTTTATGCCGCATTTCGTCTATTTTCCTTTTCTACGTTTGCCAAAAATAAATTGAATTTTAAATGAGCGAACAAATGGGTGCACACACACACTTGCACACATACTAACACACACACATACTCACAAACACACGTACTAACACACACAAGCGTATATTCAACCAGGCGGAGCTCTATAACAAGTGTCATCAAATATTTACATAAGGCAGCATCAAACAAATCACAAAGTTACTGAAGAGTTGAGCTAAAGGCGACTAGGGGGTACACTAACTTATGGGTGTAGAACTTATGGATGTGTAGAAGGCTACGTAGTATGAGAGCTAAGATTGATGGAGTACTATATCTGAATATTTTAACAAGTGTTAGTAAATTCAATAGAATAAAAAGGTAAAGTACTAGAAAACGATATAGTGTATAGAGCTTACAGGAAAATAGAAAGCTATAGACCTTATGAGTACACTGACAGGAGGACACAACATACTAAACAAAATCTAAATTCTTTTACAAATTCCTCAAGAACAGTTTACTTACTGAACGATACTGATAAAGAAACCTATTCTTATGATATTATATATCATTATTATACGACATATAAGTACCTAAGGCACTTTATAGAGTTTATAATGGAACATAAATAAAAAGAGTGCCAATACAGGGTCTATTTCTAATTTCTCTCTATCTCTTATCACTTCAATTTAATTAAATTGCATTTATCTCGAGCACTCAAGCACCTTCGGCAAGTGCAGTACTTGGCATACCCCATTTACAGTTTGATACCAGCCAGTATCTAATAGCTATACTATATGCCTGATTAAGTATATACTATATACCACTTACGATCCACTTGTAAATATAACTTGCATTGTACTTTGGTGTTTATATTTATACACCTTGCCTGGCACAGGGTGCCCATTTATTGCTATACATGTTGCACAGTTGGGTGTACTCTCTCTCTCTCTCTTTCTCTCTCTGTCTGTGTGTACATAACCTCTAGCTTTGTCTCAGACTCTGCGTCGGTCGTGTGGCATATCAGTGGCAATTTTCCAATTGACGCCTATTACGGTTAATCGGTAGCACTGACCCAAGTCCAGACGAACTTAAACTAATAATGTGCACAGTTTAATGGCTAAGCCGCAGCAAATCGCCTCGTACCGCACCCCCGCCCTGCCCTGTTCTGCCCTGCTCTGCCCAGCATAGCCAATTCCAGATGCCACCCAACACACACACACACCACACTACAAGACCGCCAGAAGACCGCACGACGGTGTTGTCAGCCCTCTGTGTGTGTGTGTGTGTGTGCGTGACGCCGCTTTCGTTGTTGTTGCCCGGCTTAATGCGCTGCCTGCTTGTTGTTGTTGTTGTCGCTGCTCGACACGCTAACAAGCATTGTCGCGCTTTCGCTGTCGACGTCGCCGTCGCTGTCGCGGCCAACGCACGCAGTCGCTTTAAGTTAAACACTTGCGCTGGCTTTAGTCGCCGCGCGTAGGTCAAAGCAAGTGGATTAAATGGAAACGAACTAGTCGCAGTCAGTCAGTTATCCTGGGCAATTAGTAGTTAGCGGTGCCAAGTCAAAAAAGGATTCAATGAATTCTCGTTACGCATACGTCACGTTGGCCGCGCTGTCCGTTCGCCTCGAGCTCGTTTTAATCAGGCAGCTGCTGTCTGCGGCTTAAGCAGCTCTCTCTCTCTCTCTCTCTGCTGTGGTGTCGATGTGGAATTGCCCACAGTGCTTCGATTGTGCCGGATTTTCACGCAAATGTAATCCTCGCGCGAGAATTCGACTTTGCCGGTGTTTCCCTTTCCCCCTTTACCTCTCACTGTCCCTCTACTTCCGCTCGTCTAGGTTTCGGCTTTTGTTTTCCCTTTTGCGCTTCGTTTGTGATTTCGTTTGGTTCGGTTTCGTTTCGTTTGTGTTTCGTGACTTGAGTAAAGGCAAAAGTTGATTCATCAGCCGCAGGACACGCCCACACACACACACACACACACACAGAGACTCGCTGGCAAACAGCCTCAGTTGTTTTCGTTGGCGTCAGCAGAAATAAAATAGCGAAAATATAAAACGCAATAGCACAGTGCAACGGCTGGCATATCCTTGGCAGCAAACAACACACACACAGAGGCGAAAGCGTGCACACTCTGACCTCATTTTGGGCCGGCTGCCCCCTCTCCCCCTTAACCATCTCGTGCCACACTCAACATTACACGTATTGAGCGTGTATTGTGCGATGCGTGTGTGGGTCGCGTTATAATGATTTAAGCGTGTCAGTGTGTTAGACTCTGTCTCGCATGCTTCCTTCTCCCTCCTCCCTCCCTCTCTCTCTTTAATCAATAAGTTGGCAGAGCATCAGTTAAGCCCGGTTAAAGTTGGCTTGCGCTTTTCCTGCAAACGAATTCCACTTCAAATGCCCAATCGAATTGAAGCTGATCGTTTTTTACTGACGCTCCATTTAAACTTGTACAAATTGCAAGTAATTAAGCCATTTCGCAGTCAGTTAATAATAATATAAATAAAAAACAACAACAACGCCACCGCACTTTCAATTGATTTAATTTCTACTTATGCATATTTATCTACTTGTGAGTTTGTACGTGCAATTTGTGGCAAGTGCCGTGAAAAATAAAATACGGAAGGCAAATTAATACGAAATATGCGTGCGTGTGTGTTTATGTGTTTGCAAACGCATCAGCAAATATGCAAAAATATATATAAACATATTTATTAATATGCTAATTTTCAGCTAATAAAAAAAGGCAGAAAATAAAAGAGAAATATTACAAAATTGCAAATGAAAGCCAAATCAAAAACCAAATTATGTGAAATACAAAATACCAAACACACATTTATGTAAATTGTAAATAATGTCAATTAATGCATTCGTATTTTCCCAAGCAAAAGTTATAAATTTTGCTCTTTATCGCGAGTGCATAAATAAATTAAACAGGAGCGAAAGAGAAATATTCTAAACCAATAAAAAACAGTGCAAAAGCATTTGTTGTTGCTGTCTGTGCAAGGAATGCAAAGTGAATGGAAGTGAATAGAAAATACCTATGAAATGCCAAAGCGAGAGAGAGTAAATTTCAATATTTCAATTTAGTATCAACGCTTAAAATGCCACTTAAATTTTAGGCAAAAATAAATCCAATTGAAAGCCATAAATCGGAATTTGCCAAAGTGCTTTTAAAGAGACCGAGAGAGAGGGAGTTTATGAATAGACAAGGCAAAGGCAATTACAAAATACAAATTTGCCTTTTGTGAGTGCATAAATTAACTTCAAGACGAGTGTGCAAATATGCATATATGTATATAGCTGATAGATATATATACACACGTTTATATGGAGTACACGAGGAGATGCAACACGTTATGAGACGTCACGCGCTGCCAGCCGGGCTTGTTGTATATTTATAAGAAAGTGTACACAGTGAGTGCATTCTACATTGTTTATATTTATAACAGACCATAATAAAGTACGGAGTCATAACATCGTCGTCGTCGTCAGCGTCGTGTCTCAATTATAGATGCCCGGCACGGCAGCTCCATTAAAAAGTGCTCAGTGCTTGTAGAATTTGCATAATTCGATGCTGTTGAGAGCGCCTGTTGGGCCGTTCGTTGCACTCGTTGCAAACACAACACAACAAACAACTCTATATATATTGCTAAAGCTACAGGCAAATTAAACAATAATTATTTATGTATGCCATAACAAAAGAGCAGACTGACAGACAGACTGACAAACAGAGTCTTTCGTATATGGAGCGAGCAAGCGAGACGGAAACCTCAGACAATCAAACAAGAGTTTCGACTCCGAGACTCAGCCGAGCGTGTAAATTTCGTTTAATAATTCTAAACGTCTATTAAGTGAGTGAGGAGTGTGCCAGTGTGTGTGTGTGTGTGTGCGACTGAGTGTGACTCAAAACTTGCATAAACTTTTGGCGAATTTCAAGCACTTATTGTTTAATTAAATGGAATAGTTTTCGACTTAGTTGTAGAAGAAGAACATGGAGAGGGGCAGCAAGTAAGGAAGGGGAAGTCTGCCTCGTGAAAGCAGTCATTAAATCATTTTTAAAGTACTTAAACATAATCTAATTTACGACCTCGAAATGCATAGAGAGTCAAGAGCGAGAGACAATTAGATTGAAATGTGGTTCGGGCTGCCAAAGTTGCTAATTAAGTTCAAGTCAAGTTATGGGCAAGTGCAACAGTTGTGAGAGCTATTAAGCTATGCTTAAAATGTGCAATATGTTTGCGTTATTAAGTTTATATATAATTATTTGTATATATAAGTTTATATATATATTTATGTATTTATTTTGAACCATATCATTTAGAAAGTTTCCTTTGAAATTGAACTCTCGTTAGCTTGGTAATATTTTCTCAACTTTCTTGCCCGTATTCAAAGGCAGCACATAAAATAAACATATTCTGCTTGCTCTGCGCAATTCACACTTTATCCTGGGCAGGGCCGTAGCAATGACCTTGGTGGCCCTTACGGGGCCCTCTTAAGATGACCTAGCTTTAAAAATGTAGAATATATCCGTCCGTTTTTACACTAAGATCTCAGCTAGTTCAGTAACGAAAGAAACCAAATTTGACATTAAACTTTATATACTCCAAATCTTAGGCTACTTCTTTCATTATGTTGTATGTTGCAAGCTGCCCCTGACAGGCGGGGGCCCTCGCGCACCCCACATCCTTCACACGCCTCGCTACGGTCCTGTTCCTGGTTGCCCATATCGTTTACAGTATTATGAGATATATTCGCCGCCTGCAGCGCTTTGTGTGTCTCCTTCTTATCAAATGGAAGCGAGTTGCCGCCCACACAGTTAGTGGGGAAGGTCTTCTCTCCCCCTCTTGCTCTTGCTTAATGCTTTCATTCAGGCAGCGTGACTTTTATTATATCCATATACACTTTGAGTGTGCGTGCGTGTGTGTGTGAGTTTGCATGACTTGATAGCAAAGCGATTGCCAGCAAGTACAACAATAATAGCAACTACTAAATGCAACTGGCGCCGTTGTCGACGTCACTTAATACACAAATTTCAGTAAATATTTACACACACGTACGAACACGCATACAGACAAACGTCGCTGCAATTTCCGCTGTCATTCTAGAGCAAGATTCACAGCGTATGCGACAAACCTATCTACCAGTACCCCTCCCTCTCGACTACTCCCGCTTTCTCGCACCAGCAACAATTCGTTCAATTTCAAGCAATCAAGTTATTTTAATTCATTACGCTTACGCGGGCAACACTTGGGAGACATGCACAGCAACAACAACAATAGTAACAGCAACACCAACAATGGCAACACAATGCCGGGTCGGGCCACGCCCCTTGACGCCTGAGGGGCGTCGGCATTGGGGGCAAGTGCATGTGCATTTTGCCTCACGCTGTCTCGCACAGGCGTGCGGCGAGCGCATGAGTGTGTCTCGTGTGTGTGTGCGTGTATTTGCATGTGCTTATATTATACACACCCTCGCACACACACAATCGTGCACTGCGCACACACATGACTATCAAAATGTCAGACATCTGTCATTTAATTTAATTTGACTTCACTTGCTTTCATTTGTTCGCCTTCGCTCTCGCCTTCGCCTTTGCCTTCGCTATCGCCATTTTCTTTGCTTCTCTCCGCTTTTCTACACTTTACATGCCTTTTCTTCATGTGTGTGTGTGTGTCTTATTGTTGTTGTTTTTTGTTCCCTTTCTTTGTGTTCGCTTTCACGCGAAGGCGTCGACGCCTGCCTCAAAACGTGCAATTTAGTGGGGCGGGGGCGAGGCCGGCCGGCGCGTTGTTTCTGTTGTTATAGCTGTTATTACTGGCGTTGCTGTTGCTATTGTTGTTGTCCTCACTGTACTAGTTGTTGCTGTTGTGTGCGTGTGTGTGTGTGAGATACACACGCGCATAATTTAAAACGTTTTTCCTTGTCATGAAGCCAAGAAATGGAAAATTTTCATAAATAACGAAGTTTGCATACGCTTATTGAAGTACATGTTAACGCTTAACCAGCAGTTTGAGAAAGCATTTGAATTTGACTTTGTTGGGTTTGAGTTATTGCTTAAATCTCAACAGATGCTCTTTATCGCAAGACAATCTTAAGTCAACGTTCTTGTTAGTGCTTTAACGCAGTTTTATAACTTTTATCGATGAAAATTCTGTTTAACCAGAAGTTAAACTGAGTGTTACTGCCTTACTCTATAATTGTCAAAGACAGCATCGAATCTCTTGTTAATGTTGTTGTGAGTTCATTAACTATCATGAAGAACTTTAACAAATAAAGTCCTTAGTTCAAAATCAGTTAATTAGTTGTTAACAACGCGAGAAAGCTGAAAAAACAGGCTCCAGTCAAATCATTTCGAATAAGAAAGAACACAATTTTAGTTTAATTTTCATATTTATTTTAGTTAGTTTAAAATATAAAAGTTACAGAATTTTCCCTAAGTATCACGTTAATATGTTCTTATGTATTCATATGCATTCGAATTTCTATTCATACCAAATCCAATAAATAAGTCGTTAGTTTGTTTGGCCTTCCACTGCTGTTGTCTCCTCTTCTCCTGCATCTTCCACGTCTCTCTCTGCGTTCACTGCAATCTCTTCAGCTTGGGAACCTTCTTCATTTTGACTGCTGCATTTAGCTGCATATGACGATGGACGAGTTGGTGATGGAGATAATTCCTGAAGCCCATTTCTCGAAGCATACACTGATGATCTTGGTAGCTACATTTGCCATTGCGCTGCCTCAGTTTGTGAATCAGATGATCTGTCAAGTGGATCTTTGTCTGCGACACTTTGAAGAAGTGCAAACGCTTTCGATTTAATTCGGAGCGATGCTGGAACACAGCAAAGGCTGGGGTGGGTAGCTTAGGTGCTGCAAAAATAGGTGGCCGAAATGTTGCGACGGTAGGCGGCTTGGCTGATGCGGCGGCGGTGATTGGTGCAGGGCCGATGGTTACCTTTATTTCTGTTTTTGGCTTGGGTGCTGCAGCAACGATGGGTGGCTGGGGTGCTGCGGAGACGGCGGATGAAATTGTTGCTGGTGTACGAGTTATAGTGGTTGCTGCCATGATGATCACTCACTGACTGTTTGCAGATCTCCTGCGACCTCTGACTTTATATACGCTGCGATTCTTGGCCATCGCAGGTATCCTTTGACCGCATTACGTTATCCCGCGAGCCGCTGCGACTGCGCTGCGGTTTTTCTTTACCTGAGCTTGGTTTATCGCTCGCCGCAGCCGCTTCTAGGAATTTAAGCGGTAGGGCGGGCAGAACATGTGTGTCAGCTGGGTCTGCACTTTCATACCCAAAATACAACTAGATGAGCATGCACGACTTTGCATAAGTGCATAAGTATTAAACTGTTTTCTTTTTCGTAGCATACTTTACTGAGTTCATCTTTGAGATAAGAACCGCCTTAAAATGATTCCCTAAATAACTTCTATTTTATTCCCCGTATTCACATTTTCAGAAATAATTCAATCAGTTGTATATGTGAATGAGATAAAAGTCGATATAATTCATTCAAAAGATGAGTATATTTAAAGAAAAGAAGAAACTGAAAGAGAAACCTCTTTGTAGACAAGAAAGAAGACATTTAACTTTAATTTTAATGCTTTTATTTAGACTTCTTAAATTTTAATTTATACAATTCAAAAAATTACAATTAATATCACGGAAAAGATTCCTTTTCGATTGGTCCTGTATCGTCCCCTCTGGCTTCACTGCAATCTTTTCAGTTGAGGAACCTTCATCTGCATAGCTTTTGCCTGTCTATGGCGGTTGAGATCGCGATTGAGAAAGTTTCTGAATCCCATTTCTCGCAGCATACACTGATGATCTTCACTGCTGTAGTTGCCATTGCGCTGCTTCAATTCAAAGATCAGTTGATCGGTCAAGTAAATCTTGGTCTGCGATATTTTGAAAAATTGCATACGCTTCCGTTTCAGCTCGGAACGATGCATGAACACAGCAAATGCTGGAGTGGATGGCATGGGAGCTACGAATTCCATGGGTTCTGCGGCTACTGCAGTGATGGGCGCTGCAACATTGATGGGTGTTGCAGCGTTAGTGGTTGGTGCTGCCGCCGTTGATAGGTGCTGCAACGTTGATTGGGTGCTGCGACGTTGTGGTGCTCGATTGTGGCTGCTGGGTGATAATGGGAGGATTGGGTACTACGGCTGCGATGGATGGCTTGGGTGCTGCGATGACGATGGATGGGTTTCGTGCTTTTGCGGCATCAACCTTTAGTTGCATCTGTCGCTGAACAATTTGATTGTAGAGAAAATTCCTAAAGTCCTGTCCTCGCGCCATACACTGTAGATCCTCGTTACTGCAGCTGGCAATGCGCTGCTTCTGTTTGACGATCAGATGATCGGTCAAGCGAATCTTGCTCTGCGACCATTTTAAAACGTGCATGCGCTTCCGCTTCATCTCGGAACGATGCAAGAGCATGGCGTAGGTGACATTGGCTGCTGCGAAGGCGGTGGATGCTGCGGGGCCCGACGGATGTAGTACGAGTTGTTGCTGTCATGATGATCACTAACTGACTGTGTACTGATCTCCAGAGACCTCTGAACTTATATACACTGACCTTCACAGGTATCCTTGGCTCTGTTAATCCAGTGATGGGGTTGCGGTCTCTACCTGACCGATGACTTAATATGGTGTAATCCAAGAACATTCCAGAACAAAGGGTTGTTTTTAATCCCCCAACGCGTAGCGCCGGCGCTGTGATTTTTCGTGCCTTATTCCTTAGGGTGTCGTTACCTGAGCTTAGTTTATGGCGCACCGCAAGTGCAGAAGTCGTGGCAGGTAGGGCAGTAAGTGCAGGTGTTATCTGTGTGACATTTTGGGACTGCAGCGGCCTTACGATTTGTAGCATTAATGTAATATGGGTTAACCCAGCCCTAAAGTTAGGTAAGCTTCAGCGCTTACCTGACGTGTTGCAGGTGTTCAGATGCAACACCCTTTTTGGGTTACTCAGGACAGGACTGAACACGCACGTGCGGGTTCTGCAACCGAGAACGACGACGCAGGCATGCATCAATAACTTGGCCAGCCAACGCATCCTTGACATCAGACTGCACGAACAACTCTTCTCTTCCTCCTTCTCTCTCTCTCTTGCTGCCACTTTGGTGTTTGCTTCGCTTCCTCTCTCTCTCTCTGAGGTTTATTAATTTGCATGAACTTTGGCCCTGCTCATTTTTCATGCTGCTGCAGGACTCCCTCCTTCTCTGGCCGGACAGCTAAAGCCGCAATTAAAAATTGCTTATGAAACGGAAATGGCTACAAAAAAGGATTGAGCAAAAGCGGCAACAATGTTGGCAGTGCAAAGAGAGAAGGGGAGAGAGGAAAGGAAAGCCGTCGTGACGGCAAGTTGAAAGCCAAACAAACCGAGACACACGCCCCACATTGAACGTTATGCAAAACTCAACAAAGTTTGCGCTGGCTTGAAAAACTTAATTTCCACTTTGCTCTTTTTTGGTCATTTCCCTTTTGATGCTTCAGTATGCCACGCCCATTTATTCTGGGGGCATTTAGTGTAAACTGTGTGCATCATTATTTTTGAATTTTTGACAGTTTTTTCCTCAACGATAAGCTACTTGTAAATCAACTCAAGCTCAAGCTGAAGCTCACGCATCTTTAGAGCAACTTTTCGTCGTGGCTGTGTGTATGGGTAGATGTGCTGTCTCTCTCTCTCTTGTGTGCGTCTGTGTGTCATCACATTTCCGGCGGAAGTGTAAGCACAAAAGTTCGTTTTCGTTAAATGCCAGCAAGAAATGCAGCGTCGCTTCATTTTCAGCCAGACATTGACTGATGATGATGAGCATGATGATGTAAATGGGATTTATACTACTGCGCCATGACAATAGTAAACTGTTCCAGCGGAGACACACAAATACAGACGCCCACACACTTACAGTTACACAGACAGGGGAGGAGGCAGACACATATTAAGTAGCTGAAATCATAAGCTGTGATAGCTTCTTTGCGCCGTTGCTTCTTCTGCTGTGACGAGCAAGTAAATTGCCTCAGTGAATTTATAGTGCAATTACCACAAATCTAATGAACACAAGGCGCAGACAGCGAGAAGCAGAGGAGATAGAGAGAGTGAGAAATGGCAAGAGGAGGCGGAAGGACGCGAGCCTAGTGGCTGCTAATTTTTTCGTAGCACACTTTTGTGCGCAAGCAGAAATTGACTTTATTAGGGAAAAACAAATATGTAAATAATTATTAATAATTAATAAGAGCCTAAATTATGCAAATATATGTGCAATATTTATGTGAGATATATTTGCATAATTTATTTATTTACTTCCCCTTGTCTCTTTGCAGTCGAACCCTAATTTGGGACAATTAAAAATGCAAATATTTATTAAAAATTAATTTGTGCCTAAATTATGTAAATTTAAATGTAAAATGCAACTGTTTCATTCAAATATCCATACATACTTTCCTTCCTCTCTTTGCAGTCAACAACCATTCGCATCAATTGAACTTTGTTGCAGCAACGCGCCTACAGCATGTTGCATGTGCTGGCGTCGCCACGGCGTCAGCGGAGGCGTCGACTCTTGCTGCCTCTACTCGTGCTGCAGCTGCTATGCCTTGGCCAGATTGCTGCGCTAAGCCTGCCAAATGGCACAATGCTGTCAGGTGATGGCAACGCAGCGGGCAACGTCAATTTGCCCACACTTGGCGGCGCTGGTCTTGGCATCGTCAATGGCAGCTTGGGCTCAGGCGGCGTTAACAGTGGCGGTGCCAGTTCGCCAGGAGGTGGTGGCAGCGTCGGCGGCGGCGGCAGTGGCAGTCAATCAAACCAAGAGCTGAATGCCGGTGGCAACACGCTGGGTGCCGGTGCCGGCGGCAGTGGAGCTGGTGGCGGTGGTGCTGGAGCTGCAGGCAGCTCGAACAACTCAGCGCTGTTGCAGGCACCCAAAGAGAAGCAATACGAACGCTGCACTGGACCCGGAGATCCCGGGCCATGCAAACAGTACATCTACAAGTGGCGCTACGAACCATCGACCAGCGAGTGCACCACCTTCATTTGGGGTGGCTGCGATGGCAATCCGCACAATCGCTTTAGCACCGAGGCCGAGTGCCTCTACCATTGCATTGGCGGACCACGTAAGCGAATTATTGTTGTCAATCAGAAGTCTATCAGCTATCAAAAGTGTGCTTTCCCTTTTCTTCACTTCTTCTCTTCCTTCTGCAGACACTTTGCCGCCATTTTTGCAGTCTACCACACGCGAGCCAAGCACCACAGAATCCTCGCTGGCCAGCTACACGCCAAGTCCGGCACAACTGCCAGTGGGCTATGGTGGCGCTGGAGGAGGCGCTGGCGGTGGTGGGTATGGCGGTGGCGGGGGTTATGGAAGTGGCACCACGCCGGTGCCCATCGAGCAACGCGGACCCGAGTTAACATTCGCCGAAACGGGTCAGGACAAGACCTTCGTGTTCGCCAAAAACAACACGTTCATCCAAATGGACGGCGACATCATACAGACATTTCAATTAAGGTGAGTGGGCGTGGGAGAGAGAGCCAGAAAGAGGGAGAGAGCAAGAGAGAGAGAGAGAGAGTCCAGTGGGGACTGGTCCAGTGTGCCTGGCACACTTACCTCAATTTCATTGTGCGGCATTTTTGAAGTCTTCTTGCATTTTACATGCGCCACCAAACGACGCACGACGCGTTGAATCTCGCGCGCGTCATTTGCCAGATTGTCGCAGCTTAACCCCAGAAAGACCAGCAACAACAACAACAACTTAAGTGCGAGCAAGTTACACAGCTCTTAATTAAGAAATGTCTGCAGAGAATCTGGATGCAATTGCAGAGGGTATATTGATTTTTATCCAGGAGTATGCAACGGAGATATCTTTAACTCTTTAGAGTGTATGTTTTGTGTATAGTCATATCTGTCTGTCTGTTTTCTCAGAAACACATATAACATATAAAATTGTATAACTAGTACTGGAACAATCAGAGCAGACAAAACCCTGAAAGGGTATAAAACTTTTGGCATGCCAAAGAACGAACTTTCTTTCTCGTTTTTCATTTGGCCAATTAAAGTCATAAGAAATATTCGGACGCCTTCAATGGGTTAACTAACTGTGCTTTGAGCACGTTGTAGCTGCAATTAGTTGCAGCTTGCACATTTCTTGGCCACTTTAAGCAATTACTATACTTGTTTACCGCCTGTCCAAGTTGCTGAAGTTGATTGTCTGCCAGGACCTCTTCGCCTCCAGGCCACTTTGAAGAAAATTTAAAATTCAATTTGTACAAACATTTGCCATTTGCATATTAAATTAAGATAAAAATTATTATTTAAATACAGTCTGCTCACTGGACAGGTCAAATAAAATTAAACATACTAACTTTGTTGCCAGGCCGCTTATCATTGTGTTGTTTGTTTTGTTGTTGCTGTTGTTTTTGTTGCTGCTCTTGGCTGGCCTGGCAATTTGGACTGTAGTTTTAATTGTAACTCATGTTGTCGCCGGCAGAGACAGACAGTGCAGAAAAGAGAGAGAAGGCAAATAAATTTAAAAGTCTGTCAGCCAGACAACTTGAATCTCTCTCTCACACCATCTGTCTAGCTCGCACTTACTCACTCTCTCTTTTTCTTGCTCTATCTCTCATGCTGTTTCATTTTTCGCTTACTCTTGTTCTTTGCAGACTTTGCCGTGAGATTTCATTTCAATTTCGCACACGACTGCCGCACGGCCTGCTCGTCTATCACAATGTTAAGAATCCGGATCGCATTAATTTGGACCCCTATGCACTCTATGTGATTGTCGAGAAGGGCCAGCTAAAGGTTGTACATGTCTTTGGCAAGCATTCAACGAGTGTCACAGTGGGTGAGAGTTTAAATCGAGATGAATGGCACAGTGTTATGGTGAGTCTACTCTAGAGAGCTTTCGGGTTTTGGCCTCAGCTCGCCTTCAACTTCCTCTTCAGACTAACCTCATGCTCACTCATGTCCTGGCAGCAGCCTTTGACTCTGCTTTTCAGCCTTTTTCAAGTGCGTCTTTTTTCATGCCTCTTGTTACTGCAATTGCCGTTGTCATTGTTGTTGTTGTTGTTTGCTGCTGCAGTGGGCACTTTGACTTTCATAGTCTGTTTGCCAAAACCCATTTAAGTGACAGCTCTTATCGCAGTGTTAAGTTAATCGCAGACTAAATGCATAAACAGATTGAGTTGTGAATGAAATATATAATATATTATATTAGGTATATTCAGTTATTGTTAAGCTGAGTCTTTGAATGCTAAACAGATATTGCAACACAAAGTTTACTATGTATATCAGAAAGAGAATTAGCAAAGTTACCCAGAGAAAATCACAAATGCCAAGCAAGAAATGGAAATGAGCAAATTATTCCTGCTTCAATGTTAAAGTTAATGGTTCGTTGCAGTCAAGTATTTCTTTTTCCAACAGTTTGCAGTTATTTGCACTATACATTTTGATATATGAATCATTGTTTGGTAGCATATATCTTTAGCATTTAACACTTCGATAGATTTATCTCTAAATCTGACAAGAATGATCTGTGCCAAGCTAGAATTACAACTCACAAATTAATCCTTCTTCAAGTCAAAAGTCAATATCAAACTCACTTTTGGGTTTTGTTTTCAAAACAGTTTCAGATATCTGCACCAAACATATATATTTCTATACTTGTGTTATTGTTTTCCAATAGGTATCAAGGCCGTTTCACACTTCTAAACGTTTATGTGCAAATCAAATGAGTTTCTTAAAGCAAATCAACTTTGCGCAGCAAGAACTCAAAACGTATCATTGATTCTCTTTCAATTTCGCAGTCAATGCTTCGTTTTGGTTTTATAGATTTAATCTCTGCTGTTCTTCAATCAGCAACATAAGTTGTTGTTCCTACTGATGCTGCTGTTGTTGTTGTTGTTGCTGCTGCTGCTATTATTGTGCCTACTGTTGTTGTTGGCAACATTAGCATGCACATGCGTTCGCCAGGCAATTAGCAAGATTGCAATGCGTAAGTGTAGTACGACTGCATGTGCATGCATGTGCATGTCTCTGCATCAGTGTGTGGCATGTCTGTGCGTGTTGTACTGTACTGACTGTGTATGGTTTGTTTAGTGTAAAACGCTTTATCAAAGTTTTATAACAAAGCGTACAGGTTGATTTATGAACGCTCAACTTTTGTTAACTCACCTCCGCCGGAAGGGCGCAAGGGGCAAGGGGTACGACTGCACGCGTGTTCGAGTGTGTGTGTGTGTGGTTCAGTCGCAGCGTGCGACGTCCTCATGCTGGCAGCATCATCATCAATAACAGGCTGGCGGGGGAGGAAGGGCGGTCAGGTTGGTCGTTCGAACGAAGCATTTGAGATCGTTGCGTGTTTTCCATATTTAAAACAAACATATCCACTACTAATCACACCCAGGCAGATGCCAGGCAACGCACACGCGCAGACACACACCAACACACCTACAGGCGCACTCACACACACACAGACAGACAGACAGACACTCATAAATAACACGCAAATTCCTAATGAATTTCAGCTGATCCCTGCAATGTGCGCGCAGCAGTTGCAATTCATTTTCGTAGATTTTTCATGCGCAACAATAACAACAACTACAACAACAACAACAGCAGCAAAAACAATAGCACTAAAAGCAGCAACAACTACAGCAACAACAACAGAAGCGCTGCAACAACTACAACAATTTATCGCCCAGCGCTTGCAACTTCAACTCGGGGCCAAAACGCATAAATTCATAAATTTTTATCATTTGTCTGTGTGCGTGCGCGTGTGTGTGTGAGCGGGTGTATTTGTGCAACTGCCACGCCCATCGGCCAAGAGCGCGCTTGCAGCATAGCTAGCTGGTTTATTGGTTTTATGCTCCATATCTTTCACATCCTCCTCCCATTGCCCTTACTCGCTCTCTCTCTCTCTCACTCACTTACTCACTCTCTCGCTCTCTCTCTTTCTCTGTGTCTCTTTGTCTACTGCACAGGTGCGCATCGATGTCCATGGCGCAAGATTAATTGCACGCGTCGACAATAGTCAGGAGGAGGTCTATCTGAAAGGTCTGAATCACGAGTACAACTACGGCGTCTCCACGAATCTGCCATCGGTGGTGCTGGTCGGAGGTGAGTGCCAAAATCAATTGTCTGTTTGCCTCGCACAAAATCTATTTCACTATCCAACCCCATTCCCCCCCCATACCTCCCTCAGCGCCATTAAAGCTGATGCTCGACTATATGCAATGATTTTGTGGCAATTGGAAGCGTGCAACGAAAAAAAGAGAAACACACACCTAGCAAACGCGGGTGCGGCAAATCTGAAAATGAAAATTGAAAATCGAATTTGGCACACACACACCCACACACGCACAGGCATAGATAGTCTCCCACACAGTTGCACTTGCTCATTTGCCATTGAGTTTAGTGCGCATTTTGCAGGTATTGTGTGTGTGTGAGAGAGAGACTGTGTGTGCCACAGTGTGTGTCTTGGTGTGTTCTCAGTGTATTCTCTGTATGTGTGAGTGTGTGTTTGTGCGTGTGTAGCGCGTGTATATGACTTTGAAAGCTGCTTTTGTATGCTATTTGAAAATTAAATTATTTGGCGCTTCAAATGCCGCACACACACACACAGGCACACACAGACACCCTGACGAAATATGAAGAGCTCACATTGTGCACCGTAGAATGGACCATTGATTGCAGTCCGCCCCACGCCTCCCCCACCTAAAGGGGTTAGCTGGGGTTAAATGGGACTCGCTCAACGGTTTAGACGCACCTCAACAATTCACAGAAAATATTCAAACGGAAATCGCTTTTCAATGCATTCTTTGCATCCCGCGGCGTCAATCAAAAATTGATCAATCCAACAAACAAACAACAAATATGTGAAAAGCGCATTGCAAAATATATATATATATATTTCTCATATTATAATCCTTTTGTTCGCTCGCATTCGAATTCTTTATCGAGATTCTTTATCAAATTAATTCAAAGGGATTTATTTGACTTTAAACTGCGCACAGCACGAGTTATTTTCCCCAGTGTATGGGAACTTTTTTAATTAAACAATATATATGAAAGCGCCGGCATCAAAACTTTTCGAACTGTAAACAAAACATTATTCCCTTGCCCCGCTCCCCCTTCCCCTCTTGCACTCACTCGGTTTAAATCCGCTTTCAAATATTTCACTCGTGTTAATTAATCTTGTTTGCGTCCGCGTGTGTGTGTGTGTGTATGAGTGTGTGCTGCCGAATGTTGACCAACTATTAAGCACGCCCAGCTCCATAAACCTCAAACCCAAGAGAATCCCTTGCCCTCCTCCCTCACTTGCTTCCCACAGTGCCAAGCTCGCATCTAATTCGCATTCCGTGCCTCCATTTACAGGCCTCTCGTCGGAGGAGAAGCTGCATGGCGTCAAATATATCACCGAATCGTTTGTCGGCTGCATTCGCAATGTGGTGCTCAGCTCGGGGAAGGCAGCATCTGATCTGTTGCCGATAGTTCCGCTGGTCGCCACCAAGCATGAGAATGTCAACGAGGGATGCTCCGACATGTGCGACTCGCGGCAGAATCTCTGCTTTGTTGGCTCGCGGTGTATCAACCATTATTCGGGCATCTCGTGCGATTGCTTTGGCACCCACTACGAGGGCGAACACTGCGACATCTACAGTGAGTATGCAAAACAGAGACAGAGTAGTTCTCTTCCTCCCTCTCTCTGTCTATTTGTGTTTGTGGTCTGCCGTCGGGGTGTGCAGCCTGGCAGCGCCATTTTGTTTTAATTATAAACTATGTTTGTTTGCTTGCGGTTAGCCATGGCTCCAACTACCTCGCTGCCCCTCCACCTGCCTCCTGCCTCTGCCCCTGCCTCAGCCTGCAGTTTTAAACACGCTAATGACCTGACCATAAATTATGCAAAATAGTGTTTGACTTTTTGACTGCCGGGCAAAATTTGCGCAAAATTAGTTTGTTGAGCTCAAAATATACACTAACTGGCCTTTTAGCAGCAGCCCCTTCGCCTCGACTCTCTCCTCTACCCCTCTGTCATTCACCCACTTTGGCAGGCATTTAGTTAATGACATAAAGCCAATTCCATGCAGCCATAATTCCAATTAAGTCACGCGAGGCCATTAAAAATGTCAAACCATTAAAAATTGAGCAGCTCGTTTAGCTATTTTCCCTATATACATTTTTTAGTGCAATATTGTTTAATTAGAAAAGGGCATAGGCGACTGCAGGAGTACTCTGCAATAGAGTTGAGGGAGAACAGACTAGCAGAACTCGAACTACTACTGGATACACTTAGAATAGTTTCTTTGAGGGCTCAAAAGTGTCTTTGTATTGCTTATTGCAACTTCTTTCCCCCACACAGAAGAGTATCTAAGTACTCAATATACCTCTCTCTCTCTATTACTCCCTCATTTTGCTCAATTTCGCATGCAAATATTGAACAAATAAAATGGCTAAAAAGCAGCCGGAAAAACAAAGCAGCAAAAGCTAATGAAAACGCGCGAGCTCGATTGGACAGCTGCAAATTGCACAATTCGCTGGCTGTAACGGCATGTGGCGGCCATTTTGGAAATAAAGCGAGCGCTCCCCTCTCTCTCACACTCTCTCCTCTCTCTCTCGCATTCTCTAAATGGCGTCTGTCAAGGACAACTGGCACCGTGTGATGTGCGATGTGCACAGTTTGTCGAGCTGCCACTGATCACAATTACGCAGTGCAAGAGAGAGAAAGGAGGTAGAGTGAGAGAGAGGTACAGATAGCGGGTGCGCCTGTGAGGCGGAAGAAGTGCAAGCAAATTGCACAGTTGTAGTCCACGACCTGCCGCCATTGTCTCCTCCTCCAGCTGCTGCTGCTGCTGGCCTTAGCCCTGAGGACCGGTTGTCGTTAGTTTCATGTTGCAGTTGTCGACAATTCGCTACTGTTGCAGCTGCTGCAACGGAAACAGTGTCAGGCCATTAAAAGCGAGCACACAGCACATGCAGCAAGCTGCCCCGCCATGACACTCATAGGTAGTAGAACACATTGAATGTGCGACATAATCAAACGCAGAGACGCTGCTGTTGCTGGCGCTGCTGCTGTAATGCAATAACTAAAATGACAACCAAGTTCGCAACGACTCTCTGCCTCCCTCTCTCTGTCGCCCTCCCTCTCGCTCTGTGCATCCTTCAAGTGTCAGCGGAATGTGCACGGCATGAAAATCATTAGCCCAGCCATGAAATTCTCTGAAAGCGATTGCCAGATTTTTTGGCCATTCTCGCCCATGACATGACACGCCGCCGCCAGTGAAGAGAAGCTGCTGTCAAATGCGGCGAGGCCTGGACTGAATGACAAGCAGAAAGAGATGGAAATAGAGACAGAGAGAGTAAGAGGGAGAGAGAAGGCGAAAGAATGCCAGAGACAGTGCTACTAATTTGGCAGGAAATGCAGCTGCTAGTTTTGGGCAACAAAACTGCTTTTAAGTTTGCTAGTTTTTAAATAAAAAGAAATCACATGAGAGCTACGTAGGATATATAAAATTAACCCAATGAATGCTAATGTCAATAAAGAACACAATTGGTTTTCTTGTTAAGTTTGTCATAAATTTATTTATCATTCTTAAGAGATAACTTATAAAAAACATAATATGTTCCTAGATAAATATCACGTCAATATAACCTTACTAAACTAGCTTATCTGCTTATGAAATTTTGGCATAATAATATATGAACTCGTCCTTATTTTACTCTAGTCATTCACTGTAGTTCGTTTCTCTCTCCGCTGCCTCATCTACTTCTCACTTCTTGCTTTACCACAAGCCTTTTATCTTGAGCAACTTTTTCTGAATCTTTCCTCATTTCCTTCTCGTGACGCTTGACTCGGTGACGGAGATATTTCCTAAAGTCCTTTTCTCTCCACAAAATCTCACGATCCTCGCTGCTGATGGTGCCCTGCTTCTTGCGCTGCTTCACTTTGCAGATAAGTTGATCGGTCAAATCGATCTTCGTCTGCGAAACTTTGATAAAGTGCGACCGCTTGCTCGTTCGTTTCAACTCGCGAATATGCCGGAACAGAGCGTAGGCGGGGTTGGGTTCTACCGATGTGGAGTTGGACTCCGCCGGTGTGAAATTGGTTTCCATCGGAGTGGAGTTTTGTTCTGCCATTGTAGAGTCGGGTGCTTCGGCGGCGGCTGTTGCTGGCGTGGCGTATGTTGCTTCCATGATGATCACTCAATGACTGTGCTTTGTGCTCGGAAGATCCTTGACTTTATATATATATCAGATCTTGATCTTCGCAGGTAGCCTTTGACCTTTCTTAATCCCGCGACGCGTGGCGTCATCCCTGCGGTTTTTCGCAGAATGTCACTACCTGAGCTTAGTTTATCAGGCACCAGTCGCAGGTAGGACGGACAGCGCAGGTGTTCCGTGGGTCGGCTTTATCTGTGGCTTCTTTGCCTAAATACAATTTAACCCCATTTTGAAGGTTACCTAAGTGCTCTATCTGTTGCAGTGGTGGCAGCAGAGAAAGTGCCTCTGCTCAAGCTCTGCCGACACACGAACGAGTCTAAACACGTTCGTGTGACTTCGGCATTGCTATTCGGGCTTATCTTTGCGCTCAGTGCAAAGCAAGAAAACACAGCAGACTTTGCGCTTGCTTGCACCATCATGAGTGGGACCTACAGTACTTGATTGAAAAGTAACGCATTCTCGTCCGTGTATTCCCGCAACCCTTAACTCAGACATTGTTTATTGGTCATACATTCAAATATTGCTTGTAGTTCGGTTAGTTAGAAAGTGATTTCTAATGTAGAAACTATAAGATATCATTCAATCATAAGATAATTTGATAGATTTAGCTATTATAGTGACTCTGATAAACAGACAGCCATGTCTATACCGACTATCGATGGTAATCAAGAACTACGTATAGTGAGTTCAGTGTTGCCTCTTTCTGATAGTTACATTATTCCCTTGCATGCCATGGGTACCAGAAATAAAACATACAATAGCTGTAAAAAAAACCCTAATCCAATCTCCCCAATTTGAATAACAACATAATTTATACTTTATGATACAATTTATAAGAATTTATTTAGCTTTCTTTAGAGATTATTTATAAAATTACAATGAGTTATTTGATATAATATATATAATTAAATTTCCTTTTTCCTTCTCCATTATTGTATGATTACGGCGCAAACTTGTCTTCATGCTGCTTCTCTCTTCCACTGGAGTTGTTTCTTCTTTTCTTCAGTCCGAGCTTCAGTGCAATCTCTTTAGCTTCTTCATTTTAATTGCTTTTAGGCGATCAGTGCGTTTGTTGTGAAGAAAATTCCTAAATTTCTGTTGTCGCGCCATGAACTTGACATCCTGGTAACTGCAGTAGTATATGCGTTGCTTCTGTGAGTCGATCAGATGATCGCTCAAATTAATCTTGGTCTCCGAATACTTTAAAAAGTGTGCGCGCTTACGCTTCATCACGGAACGATGCAAGAACACTGCATAGGCGGCAGTGGTTAGCTTGGGTGCTGCAGAGATGGTAGGTCTTGCAGAGCTGGTGGGTTGCCTGGGTACTGCAAAGCTGGAGGATGCCTTGGGTGCTGTAGAGATAATGGATGTTTCAAAGCTGGAGGTTGCCTTCGGTACTGCAGAGCTGACGGGTGGCCTAGGTGCTGCAAAGCTGGATAATGGCTTGGGTGCTTCGGAAGAGATGATATAGTAGGGTACTAGTGTAGTTCTTGCCATGATGATCACTCACTGACTGTGTACAGATCTCCTGAGTCAGCTGGCTTTATATACGCTGCGATCCTTAACCTGCTCAGGTACCCATGAACCTGATTTCTTAGTCCCGCGACGCGTCGCGGGGGATCTCGTAGGGTAGCACTACCTACGATTGGGGTACAAGACGAGCAAATATCGTGCGTGGAAAAGTAGCAGGTATTGCGGTACACAGATATTATCTATGAAACCTTGATGGCCATCCCTTAAACTCTGTTTGAAGCTGATGTTGGTGCTTTACCTAAATACATTTAATTATGGTTTGAGCCAACACTGACCAAAAGAAAAGGCTACACTCAAATAATTGCAGATGAGTAGGAAATACAATGCAGTTCGTAGATTTTTCCACACGAAGTCGGCGATTCAATCAATTTCAAAAATTTGTTGGTTTTCAAATACGTGTTTTTATTTGTGTTTGCTCTTGGTTTTAATCCACTGACGATCAAAGCTTAAACGTAAGACAAAATGGCGTACCAAGTGTTTCGGGATTCAAGATACTCGGAGTTTAGTATACACGCTCCGACGGCGATAAGCGCCAGAATGCAGGCACAGAAATTGGCCAAGTCTCTGTTGAACAACGCAGGGCTGGCCCAGAAAATATTACCCCAACATCGTTTGCCAACGTTCGGGGAGTATAGGCAGCTTGTTAATGCCGTGCAAAGGAAACAGCGATCATCAGCAACTGCCATGACGACACCAAGAGAAGCATATAATACACAAGTGTTCAAAAGTCTGAGAGACTTACAAGGCTTCCATCTCTATCGCAATTTAATCAATCGCGCTCGCTCAACAATACAAATGCCGTTTTCGGCGAAGAAAGAGCACAGATCGGTGCTCGATCTGAGGACCTTGACACGTGAACTGGGCGTGAAGCAGGGTATCTTGCGTGAGAATCTGCTAATGTTACGGCGTCTGAACGCGATTCAACGAATGAACGGTGAAGTTAATTCGTTCAATCGGACTTACGACGCCCGTAAACCCCAATTGAGGAGCAAACAAATCGTGGCGAAGCGAATTAAAGAAGAGAACAAACGTCTGGGTTGCCGTCTGGAGCAGGCCAAGTCGAAAGTCGATTGCCATAACGAACGCTTTGTACAGCATCCGCCCGCGGAACAAAAGCTAAGGATGCCACTCGAAGTGCTTAATAAATTCAATCGGTACATGCCAGAGCCTTCAGCAATGGGCAGACGAAGGCGCACACCCAACGAAATACTGCGACCGATCATCTTCTTCGATTTGTGTGCGGGAAAGGCGCAGTTCCTTGGCCGCATCACCATACAACTCTATACGGAGGTGAGTCCGGAAGTTGTGCTCGAATTTGTACGCCTTGCCACCGACAACGATGTGCAGGCGCACAAATTCCTACACATATTTCCCGATCTCTGGATGGAGGGAGTTGTGGTGCCACAGAGACGCGATGCTCTCGACAATCATCATAATGGAGAATCGCTTATCGATGCGCGAAGAGTAAAGGGTGTGCTCTCCTATTCTAATGATTATTGCAAGCAATTTCCACAAGGACTGCTGCACTATAGCATTAGCTTCAAGAAACTGGCGGTATATCCATTGCAGCGGGTTATCTTCGGTCATGTGATAAGTGGCATGCGACTGCTGGATGTCTGCAGGGAGTTTGGCACCCGCTGTGGCAGCTGCAAGAATAACGTTCGTGTTGTCAAATCGGGACTGCTTTAGAGAGAGACTCTGCTGCTCTGCTCTGCTCTGCTAACTGGAGCAGTCTAAGTACCGCGGGCACCTTGGGAGATTTTTAAAAGAGCCGGTGAAAAAAAGTGTAGCATACTTTTCTGTGCCAGTGCGCACACCGCACTCCGTGCACTTACATTTCCGCCAAATTCCCAACATATATGTGTATGTATAAAGAAAAAAATTATGAAGTATGCCTGCTGCTGCTGCTGTGTTATCGACTGGGCGTGGCACGCGGGCGCACGTGTGGGCTGAGGTGGAGGTGTGTGTGTGTGAATATGTGTCAGATAAGCGGGCAGCATTTCGCTGTCACTGCGGACCCAACCAGTAAAAGTAACAGAAAAACCCCAGCGTTATGCGATTTGCACTTTCACACACATACACAGGGATTGGTGAAGGGGGGAGCGAGGGGACAGGGACAGCAACATAAACGCCTAGAGGCTACGTTGGACACACAGTCATAGTCCAAACAATATAATCTATTTTTGCGCCGCCTCTCGACTCGTTTTTTGTGTGCCATGCAGATAATGCAGTGCGACGCAGTGCAGCAGGGCAAGAGGGGGAGGAAAAAAAACAACATAAAAGCACATAGGAAAGTTGTTTAAATTTGCTCGGGGTTTTTGTGGTAAGCTGCGAACGCGGCAAATGGAAGCCAAGTGCAAATATGCTAACAGTTGCATTAAGCGACCAAGTGGAAAAGTTTAAAGGCCTTGATACAGAAAAAAGTGTGGATTATAGCAAGATAGAGGGGGCAATATAGAACGATATATGCCTAAAATAATGTCCAGCTTTTTGTTGTACTACAATTGCAATCATCTTTTGCTTGCAGCTGCCACAATTATCACACTGCGTGGTGCCAGTTATGTCTCCTATCGCATCTACGACTGGAAGGATCGAGTGCACTCGTCTACCATACGCATCAGTCTGATGTTCCGCACCAATTTCGATGATTCCGCCCTGTTCTATGCCAGTGGCGAGTCACTGAAGCATCAGTACATTGCTGCAGCCATACGCAATCAATCGATTTATGTGGAAATGGATTTTGGCGATAATGTTATCTCCACTGTACTGACTGATGATCTGACACGTGGCTATTGGCACAATCTGACCATATTGCATGAACAGCGCAGTGTGCGCATCATACTCGATCATCAGCAGAAGATACTTGAGCTGCCAGCGACGGTGAGCGGCAATTTGCTCTTCGATCCGGAAATCTATTTCGGTGGCGGTCCTGACCTGAACAAGAAGAAGGGTCTGCTGTCACACAACAATTTTGTGGGCAGCCTGAAGTATGTGTACTACAATGACATCTCCATATTGTACGAACTGCAACGTGGCAATCCCAAAGTGCATTATCATGGTGAGTGTGTGTGTGGGGAAAATGTGACAGGGGAGGGAAGTATATAATGTGTGGGTGGTACTTCTATCTTGTTGCAGGTGTGCTGGAGGCGGAATTCTTTGAGAACGAAGTGAATGTCATACCCATCACATATCCCTTTGCGACATCACACATTTGGTGGCCCATAAATCACGCCGAAGAATTTAATATTAAATTCGATTTCCGCAGCAGTCGACCGGGCGCTGTGTTAGCCTACAGTGACGTCACGACCAGTGCCGGAAATGGCTTCTGGGAGGTAAGTGTGCGTTCAAGCATTCAAGCATATATTCGCCCAAGCTTATGAGCTGACGGCGAGTCGAGTGCTGCTGTATGTGAGTGTGCGTGTGTGAGTGTGACTGTGAGTGTGCACATTGTGCTGAGTCCAGCCAGCAGTATCAGGCGTGTGGACCAAGGCAAAGACGTCGACTCGACGTCAACGTGTGCTTAAGACGACTAAGCAAACGATGTTTTGGAGCCAAGCGAAATGCAAATGAAATGTACATATATATGTGTGTGTGTGCGTGTGTGAGAGAGAGAGGAAGTGGTGCATAAGATTTGTGCGTGGGCGTGTGAACGAGCTAAGCAAGCTGCAATCCAGCGGGAACATTTAGCGCGTGTTCTGCAAAGTAATTTCGTTGGGAAAAAGAAAAGGAACTGGAGGAGAAATTGTGGAAGTTGGAGTAAGAAGAGATGTAGAAGGAATGAAAGAAACATCTTAGATATTTACTCAATGAAATAAAAGTTAATTGTTTAATTTTCACTTAGAGAATTTTACTTTTTTGTCAAAAAATAAAGCAATTTCAAAAGGAATAAACTTTCATTTAAAATTAAATCTTCCACATAACATTTCTTAATTAGAAAGAAAATTCCAGAACACGCTGCTATCGAAATTGATCGCCAGCTTTGACTGGCTCCTAAGCTGTCGCTCTGTTTCCCTCTCTCTGTCTGTCTCTGTCTCCCTCTCGCTCGGCTTCCCACTCTCTTTGTCTTTTTCTGCATCTGTCTCTCTGTCGCTGTTTCTGTTGCAATTTCAATGCGAAATCTTTGTGCTTTATATGCATTGCATAGATTTATGGCATTGGTGCAACAATTTGAGCAATGTTAAATTTGCATGTGTGTGTGTGAGTGCGGCAAAATATGATGCATTTATTATGATTGCGCAATCTAGATTGTGGTGCATATAAAAGTGCGTTGTTACTGGCCACAAAAACACAGCCCTCAACAGCTTAATGCCACTCAGCGCAAGCCCCCACAGCTCAGAGCTGCCACACACACGCACACTCACACACAGACATACGGACAGACGGACAGACATACACTTGATTATGCAGGTTACGTGTGAGCAGTGTGTCGGCATCTGTGTGCGTGTGTGTGCTTTGTGTGTTTGTATAAATGTCAGTGGCATTTATCTATATTTAAACAAACAAACGTCCTGAACTCGAACGTTTATTTGGTTACTTGACATTTTGGAAATTCACTAAGGGAATAAACACACATACAAACACACAGGCAATTTTAAATATAAATAGCTATGTGCATGCATATATTTAAGTGTGTGTATATATACCGTATATAGCAATGCAATGTGTGCAATATTTATTTGCATTTTATTGTTGACTTTCTTGCTTTTGATTGCAAAGCTGCCTTGTCAGATGCCCTCCCCCCCTCTCGCTCTCCCTCTCTCTCTCATTGCTCACCACCCACTCAAAAATAAACTCAAATGTCAATAGACGTTGCTGAAATTGGAGTTGGGTGAAGTGATGAGGTGCAGTTCGGGGTGCGGGAAGGGGAGTTCAAAAACAAATTGCTGGCCATCTCGTAAAATGTTGTAATAGCAATGAATATTTATGCTACGAAAGCCGTTTAATTTTCCATTTGGCTTTTTGGCTTATTGAAATTGCCCTGACGATTTATATGCCTATGCGAGGGTGTGTGTATGTTTGTGTGTGGCCGCAAAATTAATACGAACTTGATTGCACATATGGCAGAGAGACAAAATGTTAATAATATTTTTCGTCACAAATTGAAATTGCCAAAATGTTGTGATAAGCGCATAAAATATCACAGCAACAATAACAACAAACAGAGTTGAATTTGCCATTAATTGTGAGTGCATTGCAACCTTGTCGATACACATTTTATTTATTTATTAACTGTTTGTCGCTGCGGCTGCAAAATTACCACCTGCGCGTTTAGCAAACTAATAAATCTTGCGCCAAAATGTAGGCAGCACAAAATGTCAGTTCGCTTGTTGGGAGAAGGAAGGAATGGCAGGGAGTATTGCGAGAGTGTGTGGCAGGGGGAGTGGCAAATGTTGCTAGCATAAAAACTATGCCTCCCCCGCATAAAATCGCAAATCACAAATCGAGAATCGAAAATCGAATTTATTGACAGCGCGCAAATGGTCGGAATAGTCAACAAATAAAAACCATGCGATATATTGCCAACATTTGTAGCACAGTGTATGCGTGAGTGTGTGTGTATGGGTATGTGTAACACTGTTTGCCTTCACGCTGCCGAAATTCTAATGAAATATGCAATAAAATTTTAGTATTTTGGCATTTTGCATAAGCGCGTACGCGGCAGAGGAAAAAGCGCAGCTCGCAGCACAAGCAAATAAACACACACAGTGCCTGCAAACTGATTCGCACTGTCGAAAATTTCAAAGATAAATATAAATTGTTGCGTTGCAATAAATATAAAAAATACGCTGGCTGCGCAGTCAACTTACTGAGCCAGAACAAGCTACAGTTCAGTTTGTGCGCTAATCCAGGGCGCATTTTAAAGGATACGCGCAATGTACATTTTCATACACACACACACACATACTTTACACAATTTGGGACAACAGCATGCGAGTTATAAATATTAAATGCAATAGTGGCACTCTCTGTCTCTCTCTAACTCTCTCTGGGCGTGTCATAAATGACGCGCCTTGGCCCACTCCCCAAGCGAATATCTGTTTAGGCCGCACAAATCGCGCTCTTCTTCTTGTTGTTGTTGCAAATTAATGGCTAACAATTTAACAGCTTGGCCTGTTGTTGTTGTTATTGTTGTAAATGCAAAATGCGTGCATGCGGCGTATGCGTAATATGATTTAAGCGAGCCTAATGCACAAAGGCATTTCGAAATTGAAATATATGCATCACACTCGATCTGTCTGTGTGTGCGTGTGTGTGTGTGACTGCTGCAGACTTGTGCGCATTGTGGATTTTGTGGGCATTTGAAAATTTTGATTTATTTTCCCCTCTCACACACTCACACACAGACACACAGATAGACAAACGAGCGTTTAAACTTGCAATGCTAACACAGAGTTTTCTATTTTTCTGGCTATTTTACATGTGCTGCGATTGCGATGACAAAACTAATATTTTGCAACACGCTAATGCCGCACGCCTCCTGTCGCCTCCCACCTGCCACCACCTGCATGCTCCACGTACCACATCCGGGCGTGCAACAACAACAACCACGCTCACTTCGATAACACACACGGACCATACCGGAAATGTAAATCTAACGGAAATTACAAAATGGCCGCCGCCATCACCAAATTCTAAATTCTCTGTCTACGCCACAAAGATACGCCTAAGCTCGGACAAGCTAAGCTTCGATCTGGTGCCCGATGTCAACAACAATGTAACGCACTCGACAGTGATCAAAATCAATCGTGCCACCTCGTGGCACAGTGTCGAGTTGGACTACAAGCAGGGCGAAATACGCTTCACAGTGGACTATCGTCATACGTTGAGTCAAATGTTCGGACTGACCTTCAACATTGGCGACAAACTGATCATTGGCAGCAGCCTCAAGTCAGCGGCAATGGGTTTGGTTGGTTGCATACGTGACATAGAGATCAATGGACATCTGATTGAACCCCGGCATGTGGTGAAGACAGAGCGTGTGGTAGGTGAAGTGGCACTGGACAATTGCAACTACATTGATCCCTGCAAGCGGCCTAACACCTGCGAACACGGTGGCAAGTGCTTTGTGAAGGACGATCGTGTCACCTGCGACTGCAAGCACACGGGCTACATTGGCAAGAACTGTCACTTCACCAAGTATCGCAAGACCTGCGAGGAACTAGCGCTGTTGGGCTTCACCAAATCCGATGTCTACTTGATTGATATCGATGGCAATGGTGTGTTTCCCCCAGCGCATGTGAAATGCGATTTTCAGAGCCTGGAGAATGCCACGAAGACAATTGTGGAACACAATCTGCCCAGCCAGGTGGATGTGCGGTCGGCACGCGAAACTGATTTCAGTTTCAATATACGCTATCGTGAATTCTCTCCCCACATGCTGCAGGAGCTAATTTCGCACTCACTGTACTGCACACAATACATCAAATATGATTGCTATCGCGCACAGCTGGAGCTGCACTCGTCCACTTGGTTCACCTCGTCGGCCAAGAATCTCACTGTGGACTTTCTGGGCAATGTCAAGAGGTAAGTGAACTTAGCTTAGGCCAGGCCAGGCCAGTCCAAGCCAGGCCACTCAGCTGTCATTCAGTCAGCTTTGGGGTGTCCGGCAGTGTATATTTGATTTACGTGCGGCCGCGTGCGCCACCAAATTGTGGTGCACAGTGGGGAAAGTAAAGGAAAATAGCCATGAATCTAAATCTGATTAGCTTTTTACTATGACTATGTTCGATTTAAACTGTTCTTATCTTATTTGATTAAAGTTTTTCTTGATAACTTAACTTTAAGTGTCTTTTATGCCCACTGTGCTAGTGCGCTGCCTATGTCCTTTCTAATCTGATCTAATCTAATTAGAATTTGGTTTATTCTTTTCACTTTAGGTTGCTGTTTTTCCCTAATCTTTATGCCTGATCTATTCCAACTAAGTTCGGTTTATTCTCTCTACTTTAAGTTGCCTTTATGTCCCTGTGCTTGGGCCCTGTCTATGTCCCGATCTAAGCTGATCTATTCCCAGTTGATTAGCTTCATTCTCTTCACTTCTAGTTGCACTTCTGTCCACTGTGCTGTGGGCACTGCCTAGGCCTATCCAACACTGTGCTATGCACTAGACTGGCAGCTGGAATGCGGTTCTACTGGCCACCACAGGCCACACAATTAATGTTGCAGTCTATTTGCTTAACTTGTTGGTCTGGCACTGTGCGTGGCATTGTGTGCGTGTGTGTCTGTGTGTGTGGCACGTTCTGCTCCAGTGCATAGTTCGCTTGCCCGCTCTGCGTACGTGCGGTAATCCAACAATATAAATCCTTCATTTCGCAAGCAACCAGGCACGGGGGAAGGGAGGTGCCTGGGGCAGTTGGCTTAGGCCTGGTGCTGCTTGGCATTTCAATTGTAAACGAAACTTAAATTAATTGCTCGAACATGCATAATATAAACGCCTGGGCCCACACACTTAATGCTAACTGACATATTTATCCACACGGGGGATGCACACACACACAGACAGACAGGGAGGCAGGCAGGCAGGCATCGCTGTGTGCCACACACTGTGCAACTAACTTTCATAACGCATCGATTTGCGTACATTTGTGTCAGCTGCAACAACAGCAACAACAAGCCGTGTCTACAATTGTCAGCTCAATGCTCGTCTTGCATCAATTGTAAGCCTGTCTCTGTGCGAGTGTGTGTGAATGCGTGTGTGTGTCCATGTCAGTTGCATAATTTGTCATGCTGCTCGGCCTGCTGCCTCGGCTGCTGCCCTTTGACTGGCCCCAAAATCAAGTGGAGCCCGCCTGCTGTGTGCGCCAAGGCTCTTGAAATTTGATTTTTGCACACAAAACTGTTGCCTACTTCTCGGTCTTCCTCTGGCCATCTCTATCTCTCTCACTCTGTTGTCCCTTGCTGGTTAAGTTATATGTGCGGCATTTGTTTCTATTCATTGGAGCATAAAATTTTATGGCGCTGAAAACCCGAGCGTATGCTGCTGCAAACAAAACAAGCGGAAGCACGTGGCGTGTTTAGACCGAATGCTAAGTACCCTAGGGAAATGACTAACTGGCATAGGAGTATATCTGTTTATTGTGGATAATTTCAGATTAGGCAGCATTGAGCAGGTTTTTATTTTTTTAAATGCCCCTTAAATTTTTCTGCAACTTTTTTGCAGTCAGTCAGAGCAGCGCACGTTGGCAACGTTATCAGTTTTCATGCGAAACGAACAGAAACAGAATCGTTAAAAGATACAAAGGCAAAGGCAAGCAAAAAATTTATGGCAAATACCAAAGTAAAACATATGAAGCAAAATACAAAATTGCAAAAGTGCAAAAGAAGAGTTCACACACACACACACACACAGTCACACTTGCTCACGTATTTGTGTGGGCATAAAAGGCTGAGTTGTATTTATGTCGGGCAAATATGTTTCCGGCTCAGCGCTAATAAGGTTTATGACTGAGCCTCGCTCAAGTGTAACTGTGTGCGTGCGTGTGCAGCTGTGTCTGTGTGCCTGTGTGTGTGTGGCCGCCATATTGTGGAACAACTCTTTTTCAACTTTTGCTTGGTAATTTTTCTTATGGCAGCCTTTTTTAAAATGAATGGCTTTGTGCACAAATTTAGTCTTTACGCCTAATTTCTTCAAGCACTTCAGCAGTTGAAAGAGCGAAGAGAGCGAGACAGAGAGAGAAAGGCTTCTGACAATACATCATGCGCAGCAAAGTAGGCAACAGCTGGCAGCAATTTTAAGTTGCCATTTTCGAGTGAGTTCGTCGTTGCTTTGGTTTGCCTGGCGTCACTAATTTCCGCTTTCACTAAATCAATCGTAAAGGAGGTGGAGAGTGAGGAAGAGAAAGAGAGGGGAAGTGAGGAACAGAGAGAGATATAGAGGCAGTCAGCCTAAACACTGTTCACTTTTTTATGGAACTGCTTTGCTTGACTACGATGCGGCAATATCAAACTACGCTTTAGCGCAATGCCCAAACCGAAATACATCAAAGTGTGTGTCTATGTGTGTGTGTGCGTATTGCTTGTATGTGTGGATATGTGTGTATACGGGGTGTGCATGAGTGTGTTTATACAGTCGTGCCAAAGTCGAACCAAAGGAGCAGCACACAGAAAAAAATGTGAAGTTAGCTAGCTGCCTTCCTCACTCTTTACCCCTCGCACTCTATTTCCCTCTCACTCACTCCCTCTCTCTTTCTCTCTCTGTCTCTCCTTACCTCTTTTTGCTGCTTTTTTCTACGCTCTGCGGGCACTGCAGCAACCCATTGAGCCATCCATCATTGGATCGTAGTTTTGGTCTTTACTCATTCAAAATTTGACAGCATCGTTTGTTTGTTTGTTGCTGCTGTTGTTGTTGTTGTTGTTGTTGTTGCTGCCGCTTTCGTTTGGCTGTGGTTCTGCTCTAGCTCTAGCTATGCCTTTGCTGCTGCTGCTGCTGCTACTGCTGCTTGCAACGCGCTCGCTGGCTAAAACGGAAACGGATGTGGCACATGCATTGCAAACCGCATTCTCTCGCCAGAGAAACAAAAAGAGAAGCCACGGCAAACGATTGTATCAATACACTATAGTGCCAGTTTGAGAATCGAAGATTGATTGGCCAAACTTGTGGCATGCAATGCTATATAAAATATTTGCTTGGCAGAGATTTGACTTGACTTTAAAAATTAAACGAAGTTGCTTTGGGGAAATAGATGAATCTCTGGCAACTGCGCCATGATGATGTAGTACTTGTAGAAGCGTTCAATCTTCGCCACCACACAGCTGTTACAAACCCAACCCTGATCACAATATACTCCGGAATGTAACGTGTGTGGCACTTATAAATGGCAAAACAAAAATGCCGACAATAAATCGCCAAAAGAAATGCTCAATCCTCAACCCTTTTACCCAAAGTTGCGGCTCAAAGTGGACTCTCGTCAAATTGCCGGCCGTCCACCAAAATGCATGCAAATGTATGCACACACGCACACACACACATACATATATAGCCTTCGCTGTGACTGTGCGTTTTTTAATACCTTTCACCTTTTTTTGGTTACTTCAGAGGCGCTTGTCCGTGCTCCGTCAACAAGACGTGCGTGGACCCGAATCAATCATGCAACTGCGATGTGAAAGAGAACAAATGGAATTCAGACGAGGGCTACTACCAGGAACCGCACAGTTTAGGCATAACCAACATGTACTTCCTGCAGCAAAAGGATCTGGACGACGAGGCGCAGGGACGCATCACACTTGGTCCCTTGGAGTGTGTGGAAACAAGTGAGTTAGGTGGGGAGAGGGCTACCTAAACACAATAAACTAACCATCGCGTTTGTGCCTGTCAAACAGATACACAGAAATATGTGGTCACCTTTACCACCTCGCAGTCGTACATTGAGGTGCCCGGCTGGCGCAAGGGCGACATTGCCTTCTCCTTCCGCACCACCGGGGAGAAGGCCATACTGCTCTTTCAGCCACCGATACGCGCACATTATCCCTCATTTATGGTTGCCCTAACGGGCGATTATCAATTGACGTTCAATTTTACGCTCAGCACTGGCACCACGCGGGAACTGGTGATTAACTCGCATCGCAGGTGAGTGAACCACCGAAATTGGAGGCAGGCAGCACAACAATCGTTTCTAATCGTTTTGTCCTCTGCCAGATTGAACGGCGGCGAATGGCATAAAATATGGATCGACTATAACCAATATCATGTGCGATTCATGATAAACACCGATTACCAAATGCTCGATTTGCTGCCCGAGGAAGAGTTTGGTCCATTCGAGGGCAGCATGTACATTGGTGGCGCCACATTGTAAGTACTTGCAGGGGGAACTGCACATTGTGAACTATCTATGTGTGTGGGGGAGTTTTATACCCTTACAGAGGGTATATAAATTGTGGAGAGTAGTTTGCAATGCATCTTGGCAGACATCTTCCATCAAGTATATCGACATTGACTCAGTCTCAACAGAGGAGTCGAACAGTGGAGGAAAGGATTCCGACTATCTGTCTGTCTGTCTTAATGCCTGATTGTCAGATTGTGTGTTCCTCTGTTTGACTATACGAACCTGCAAGAGCATAGAACCTTCGGCAAGCCTTTCTCTCTGGTAATGGCCACCGCCAACTGCCAGCTGTAATAACCGCGATGGAAAAACGCGGGCTCTCGTTCAATTGGTCACCATACTGGCGCTGGCCATTGGCCATTGCGGTTCGTGCAATTTATTGCGGCAATTACGTTTTAATTATAAACGCGCGACTAACTGCCAGCCGGGCAACTAGCTAGACAGCAACAGCAGCAAGTGGTCCACACCGAGGCGGAAGTACTGATTACCTAAGGCTCAAACGAGCGCTGGCTCTGGCTCTTGGCGGGTTATTATCTCTCACTGAAAACTGGGTCAGCATGATGGGGCAGAAACTCCTGGCGCGTTAATCAAACAAAGCTTTATTAAAAAGTATTTCTTAATTCTGTTATATCCGCCAGTTTATTTCTTCCATTCACTTCCTTATGCGCGTAAAGCGCTTGGCGTATCAAAAGAATTGCCATAATTAAATTAACTTCCCCGCTGGAAATTCATTTCAAAGTCATTATCAATAATCAAGCTGCATATGGATGGGGGCGGGCTGAAAAAGTCGCGCACCAAACACGCGGGCAACTCGCGCGTAACTCGCGCCCGCGTTTTTTACCCCATTCGTAGAGAGAGAGACGTCGCCCCTTTGGCAGTTGGGGTGCACTTAAAACGCGCTTATGCTTGATTGGCATAATTTATAAAGTTGTTTTTTTCCACCACACACAGAGAGTGGGAGAGAGACAGAGAGAGGGAGGGAGACAGCTGTGCAGACTCATAGATAGAAAGGAGACTGTGGAAAAAGAGTTTCGGTCTGCAGCACTTAACAAGCCGCGTGTGTGAGTGGAAGTGCGTGTGTGAGTCTGTGTGTGTGTGCGTCTGTGTTTAATTATTAAAAATGTGCAAAATCAAATTGAAAAAAGCATTAAAAAAAGGGAGCAGAAATGTGTACACATTTGCACTTAACCCCAAACCCGCCGCGTAAGCCGCCGCATCAAGCCGAGCGACCCATTCATAAAATTTCGATGAGCGGTAAACACGCAGAGTAATTAACGGTAAAGTACTGTGCACAACCAAACTCAGACCATGCTCAACCATCTCTTCCTCCTCGATCATAGCTCGACCAGCTGAAACAGCTTTTACTCGGCCAATTAATGAGTTCAATTTATTTATCCAAAAAAAAGGGAAAGAAGAAAATATAAGTGAAAGGGCTGTAAAATTACAAGCCTGAGTACATGTAAAAGATGAGCAGCAAAAAAGCAAGCGGGTGTGCGCGACTAGGGGGTGAAGTTGGGCAAGAGAAGACAATAAACAAACTTGTAATAAAGAGAAAGATGAGCAAAGCAGAGGTAGAGATATAAGAAGTCTTTCTTACATGAAACAGTTCCTCTTGAACAGAAAGTAAGTTGTGCAAAATGAAATAAAAATTTCTCCTTCTTACGTATACTTTATATTGTACCCATAGTCAAACTAGCCCCTTCTCAAGCTTGATTACTCAGAGAATATATATTAATTGATGCCCTAGAATATAAGGAAAACAGTTGAGCAACGAAAAGGAAAAATTCTAAAGTTTTCCTTACGAATACTTAAAGTTTCGAAGTCTCACAAAACCTAGACATGATGATCACACCTTGAAAGAAGAAGAGCAAAGCAATATTTCTTAAGTGTACCCTGCGTATACTTAATATTTTAAACCCCCAGCCAAACTAGCCGCTCTTCGCGCTTGATTACTCACAGGGTATAAGCATATTGATGCACTTGGCTCTTACAAGGCCACGACAAGGATACCGACAACACAGCCACGCCATGCCACACTGCAGCGCGCCACACAGCGTAGTAAGCCATTAAGCGGAATCAGTGCCAGCTCATAAATAAATGAGTTAATCAACATATTGACGCAGACACGCGGTAAGGTAGGCAGGCAGGGGAAGAGAACAGAGGAGACAGCGAGAGAGGAAGGCTCTAGCGTGGCGCAACCTTACCTTGCCGCAGCGGGACACATTAAAGTCGCGTGTGCTGCAGGGCAACGAGTTTTAATTAATCCCCAACGACAGATTTAATACGCAAGACATATTGCATATACTTATCCGTGATTTAGAACTATCAGCGCTTAAACTGAACGCGATTTATGGCACACTCTCTGTAGTCAAGGCTGCGCCTGACTGCTAATGATTGTTGTAATGGGGTTTTTATCTGCGGTGCTCCGGTCAAGCTGCCTGCCATGTCATGTCGTGTGTTTAGATATGGCAGCAGCAGCTGCACCTCATGCATGTTGCATGCTTCCGACTCCTTCTACTTTCCCCCTCCTGCCTGCTGTTGATCATTTGCATGGTCATCGATTACCCATGGCCAAAAACACAGACAAGTGGCGTGCCAAATATGCGAATTATTTTGCCGTTGCCGCGCACTGCAGGAAGCGAGCAGCAACAACAACAATGCAACAGCAAAGCTGCAGCATCGATTGGGGAAAATGTGTCAGTGTCGGGTTGTCTCGTGTCTCTCTCTCGTGTGTGTCGCGCGGGTATCGCATGTGTCGCAGCGCGGCATCGGCCATGAATGAATGAAAAGTGCTTAATTGCTTGTGACGGTGTTAAATAAATTCTTAATTGCTTCGCACTTTGCGACGAGCGCGACGCGAGCGCGTTTGCAACGTTAATAGGATTTCCCGCCGCCTGCACATGCCTGCAGCTCCCCCCGTCCCCCTCTCTTCCTCTCTGTACTCCTGCCCTTCCCCACTGCTGCACTGACAACTTCCCATAGGCTGTCAAACTTCTTTCATTTTATTGCCGTTAATTTCATGTGCGCAGCGTTTTCTGTTTCGCCGTTTTATTTTATTTTGGCGGCCAGCCCAGCGTGCAAATCCTTTTAGCCAAGTGTCAGCGAGAGTCGACGACACATCATTTGCAAGGCAAAGCGCTAAATTTCATTTTACAACGCGAGCGACGCGCGAGTCCTTGCCACATGCGTTGCCACACACGGCACCCCTTAAGCGCCCGCGTTTTGGTGTAACACGTGGCGTATGCGAAATGCCGCTGCCACTGACGTCGCTGACGTCGTTGACGTTGCGAGTGCGAGTGCAGAGCGCGAAAGTGAACAAAAAACTCAAGTGCAAGGGAAAGGTATGAACGACTGGCAGCTACCATGTAAATGTGAGAAGCTAGGGCCGTTGGGGTAGGCAACCTAACCTTTAAAAGAACATGATAACAACAAATCAAAGATTGATGGGCAGATTGTAGACAATGGGGAGTGTAGAGTGCGGAGTTTAGAGAATGTAGAGAAAAGAGTGTAGTCTTTTAAAAGATGCAGAGAAAGATGTCCTGGCCGCTCTAACAACCCCTCTACCCTCTGTTTACAGCCACAGGGTATGCAAAATTAACATGTGACACATGCACGAAAAACTCGTGCGCTGCAAAAAACTAATGACTTAAGAGCTTACCGAGTACCCGCTGCAGATTGCAATTACGCAAAGGAAACGGAAAGGGGCAAAGGGGAACGGGAAACGGGAAAAGGAACTGCAAAAGCAACTGCAATTCCAACTCCTTCTCCAGTCTGAACCGAACTGATGTCGATTTTTATTGCCAACTGGCCAATTCGCTGGGCGAATCATTCAATAACTTTGACGCTTAAAGAACAATTACGCAACTTAGCAAACAATTACAAGCGAAAGCGGCGACAAAGTGAAAAGAAATTGCAATAAAATAGGGGTTGGGGGTGGACAGAGCAAAGAATGAAAGTAAAGAAGCAGAAAAGAAAAGAATCCCAGTGCGAGTTTCTTGGGGAATTTCTTTTATTTTGAAACAAGAATTTTAATTTTGCTTAGAGCTTTTGTCAGACAACACTCGGCGGCGACGACGGCGGTGGCGACTTGTAATGAAATTTACATAATTTAGAAAGACATTTGAAGCAACTTTCAACCGAAGATGAAGCGCGAAAGGGAGTGGGAGATGGGGCTGGAGCAGACGAAGCTGCACGCGTATAAACAAGACATTTCCGCCACTTTAATTTTCAAAAGCTTACACTTGAGATTTTATTGGCCAATTCATTGTTGGCTACACAGCAATATCGAGAGGGGCGAAGAAGAGACAGATAACGAAGAAGTGGGAAGAGAGGGAGACCTGTGCACAAAAGTTGAAAGCGAGGAAAACTTGCAAATTGGTGGAAAAAAAGTACGAGCAAGCGAGACAAAAGGGTAAAGCACAACTGATGGCACTGGGAATACCCTAACTCAATGGGAAATCTCTGAAAATGGCTACAAAGTTCTTAAATTCCATACAAAACCCGCTGGCCACTTGGTTAGGGGAAAGTTCTTAAGCTCTTCGGCTGCCCGAATATCCCCAACAATGAGAGTATAAAAAGGATTCAAGAAGGACGAATGGCAGGCAAACTGCAAAAAAAAAGAAAGTAAATGGCGAAAATGGACGTCGGAGTAGTTTGGAGAGGGGCAGGGGAAGGGGAGCTGCAAACTTTTGCCACTATTGCCAAGCAGATTGAGGCAAAATGCCACACAGTGTGTGCACAGTCGACGACGACGACGACGCTCGATGTTCCTGAGAGTCCTTTTGACTAGACGCAGCTCAGCAAACTCGACTCGACTCGCACCCGGCGCAGCCATGTCAACTATGGGATTGAACGCGGTACCAGGGTCACAATTTATTTGCATAAAGTCAGAGATAAGACCAGAGAAGTTCGGCGAGTCGCTAAGGTCGCGATAATATTTTGAGAGAGAGAAAGGGAGAGAGAGAGTCAACTTATTGAATAGTTATTATATTGTCATAATACACGTTATAATCGCTTAAGAATCGCTTTTCCCCCTCTCTATTTACAGTGACCTGCTAAAGAAGTTGTCCGTGAAGGCGGGCCTGATTGGCTGCTTCCGTGGCCTGGTGGTAAATGGCGAAATATTGGACATATATAGCTATATGTCAGTGCATCTGTCGGAGATTATCAAGGACTGCAAGCCATCGTGTGTGCCCTCGCCCTGTCGCAATGGGGCACAGTGCAAGGAGCTCTGGAGCAGCTTCAAGTGTGTCTGCAATAATCCCTGGGCGCACATTGGCGAGTTCTGCGAGACAAGTAAGTGAGGGGAAAAAGAAGGAGAATTACACAGAGAGAAAGTTATATTCTTTATACTTCTCATACAGACATCAACGAGAAAGCCTTGACATTCATCAATCGCGAGTCATTCCTGATGCGCAACTATCTGAGCGTCGCTGCCACGCCTGCCATCCTTCTGCACGGCATCGAGGGAGAGCGGGAGATGCTCAAGGGCATTCTCAGTCAGAACATGTTGATCAATCTGCGCACCTACGATACCAATTCACTGGTGCTCTATGCCAACGATCACTACAACAACTTTGTGCATCTGTACATCAGTCAGGCACGTGAGATTGTCTTTCTCTATAACTATGGCGATGAGATAGTCAATTTGACACTGCAAGATGAAACTTTGATGGCCAATTTGAAGAGCATTCAGGTGGCCATTGTGCGTGGCGAGCAGGAGACCCGCATGCATGTGAATCAGCGCAGTGTGAGCATCGATCGTGGCACGCTGCTCCTGGATGAGTATGCCAATCGACCGTGGAGTAACCCAGAGAAGGGTAAGTGAGAGATGAGTAACGAGAGCTTAACTCCAGACAGTAAGATACCCTTCACTACCAAAGACACAATGCATTATATAAAGTTACCACAACACTATGCACACTCTCACAACAACTGACATAACTTCTGTGTTTACTGACTGATCATAATGAAATTTGCAGGATAGATACTTAAAATAATCTGCATACAATGCCTATCAGCCAAAAGTTTTTCCTCAATGCTTGCAAATTAATTCAAAAAAAACTATTGATTTGTGTAGGCGGTGGGCGTGGCAACATCAATTTAAAACATCTTTATCAAAGGGATATAAAGAAACCAAATATCAAATTTCTAGTCCCTTTAAATAGCCAAGATCTTTGCGTTCATACAACAAATATTAACTTTGTGGTATTGTTTTGTAAATAAAGCCTAGATAGAGACAAGGCTCAATCAAAAAAAAAATGCCTAATACATACACTGTCATACACTGTTATCAATTTATATTGTGTCTAGTTTAGTTTATTAGGTTATCAAGGCATAGTATATCGCTTTTATTAGTTTTTCACTTCCAACGACTATTATGCTTGGAGGATTTTGCATGCGAGCTGCTGCTGTTGTTCTGCGCCTCCTCCTGTGCCGCCAGTTCCTCATCGATGAGCAACTCAAAGTTCCCGAGAGCATCCACACTGGGTGTCTTGCTCCAGCGCACATCTGGCACTCCATCAGGTGGCAACACCACCGATAGAATGTTATCGATTAACTTGTATTTGAGTATGCGATCATTGACTGTGGTAGAGGTGAGCGAAGGTGAAGCATTCACCTCCACTAGCCAAGGTTTGAGAGCATTATCTATGATGATATCGTAGCCATAGCACTCAAAGCAATGACGATCACTGGCCATGACGGGGGCCACAGCTCGCAGAGAGTGCACAATGAGCCACGAGATGGCGCCGAAGAGACGATCAGTGACCTCTTTGCCCCTGGTGCCTTCCAAATAGAGTGCCAAATTCTGCACAGACCATTTGCCACCGTGCAACGTATTGTATTCCCCTCCATGTTTCTGCACACTCACATTGGTCAGATGCACATACATGTTGTCCAGCTCCGTGACACTGGTATCGTACTTGACTGTGCAGAAGCGACAGAATCCCTGCTTGAAGAGATACGCCTTGAGGGGACGGAACGAGGCGACGAGCACATACAGTCTCAGATCAAACTTCTTGCCACCAATCAGCAAAGGATTGTCTATATAGCGTGATATTACATACGATTCCTTTGCGATCTGTGGATGAAATGGACCCTTCGCTTCGCGTGACCATTTCTTCAGCTTGGACAACTTGTTGATGAGAAAGATGCCAGCACCCTGTGACTTGCCACAAGGTTTCATGATCCACGTGCTCAAAGGAAACTTGCGATACTCCTCCACGAACATATTATAATCCGCTGGCAGCACAAATGTTGTGGGCACAAAGTCCAAATAGAGATACCTTGTGCCACTGGAATTATTCGATTCAGTTTTCTCCGCCAACGGGTTGCCATCTCTCTCCAGATCCTTGCGATAACGTTTGATATTCTTTACCAACAAATCCTTCCTCGACAATTCGTAATGATTAGGAAAATGATTGATCATCTGATTGTCATGCATGCGATAGCCACTGTCCACACTGAAGATGTTGCGACACGTTTGCACACTGGCCCAATAGAAATTCCAATCATCGTCGCCATTCACCTGATGCCAGCCACGTTTCTCGAAGTTGTTGACCAACACTGACTTGTCCAGATCTGTGCAGAAACCGATTTTCAGGCGATCATGTGCCTGTCCCTGTCCACCGGCTCCTCCGCCATTTGTCGTGCCTGTGCCCTGCAGACGGCCGTACATCAGTGCTACACCCGGTTGGATTGTTGCCTTCAGACTGGCAGTGCGCGTCCAGTCGCAGCACAACGGCGAATTCGATGTGGCGTCGCCAGCGCCACCGCCGCCGTTGCCGGCGTAATCAAAGAGTCGCACATAGCCGAACATTGACGTTGCCTTGGTGTTGCTTTGTTATTGTTACTGTTGTTGTTGTTTCACTTGTTTGATTTTCGACTGCGACTTATTGAACCAACAAAGCCTGTCGTCGCCAAAAAGCACGAGAGGGGGTAGCAGGAAGTGGAGCTGAAACTGACTCCGAAACTCAGTCAGAAACTCTTTAACAGCAACTCCACCAAGGGTTGCTGTTGGCAGCGCTTGGCTGGGCTTGCTGCTGCTGGCTCTTCCTCCTCCAGCTCCTCCTGCTGCTGCTGCTCGTTGACTTTTTTATGCGCCGCCAAGCGCAGCATGAAAATTTTGCAAATAGTTTAGCAAGTAAAAGTTGCCAAAAATGCCAAAAATTTTAGCGTGCACACACACACAGAAAATCTCTGCACTCTGATCGCCAAATTATTTGCTCTCTATTTCTCTCTCTCTCTCTGTCTCTATCTACCGCGTGTGGGAGTTGAGTACCAAAAAAATAGAGTACAAAATGAATAAAATAGAAATGTATCAACTGAACTCAATTCAAATGGTTTGAAAATTTTTTCTATTTTTTTATAGTTTTTTGCGTGTTATTTTTGGCATAAAAAACATAAAGTGCTTTGCTTTGCAGTTGTTTGAAATTTTTGAGCGAATATGTTAATAAAAAAGCGGAATTGTTCTAGCGGAAAGCGTATTTTAAATCACTTGTTTGTCTATCGAATTAGCTGTTGTTGCTGAAAGAAATTCATATTTTAATGAAATTCAGATTATTTTACAGCAAATGCTGAATTTGAGCCCTCGAGCTGCACAATGCAATTGTCTAGTTAACAAACTCTCAAATTGAATTGTTTGATAAATTAGAGAAAATCAAAACTGAAGTTGGTTTAGGGTAAACACTTTGAGGTACACAGGAAGAAATTATAGGGGCTTGTAGAAATGTTTTGTTGAGCAACTTAAAGCAAACAATGAATATTAATCCACACTTGTTAAGGTACTGGGAGAAATATTTTACATATTTACTTTATTTTGTCTATTTAATAACTACTATATATAAAATTGTATATGAACTATTCATATTATGTAAAATACTTATTAAGAATTCTTTATATGAATTTTATCTAATAATCGCCAGTGCAAATTAATCTATACTATATGAGATATATATTCTTATATATATAAGCAAACTAGGAGACCTCAAAGCAAATTAATAAGCTATTTATTAGAATTTTGAAGCAATCCTCAACTATAATTAATCGTGTCCCTCAAATACAATCTCCCTTTACAAAGGAAATTAATCTGAGAATTAAAATTTCCTTTTTCATTCAAGTTTATGAGATCTTGCTTCTAGTAATACCCGGAGCATTAATACAGTCTGCATATTCCCATTGATGCCTCTGCACCACAACAAGTGCCCTCTCCTTAGTACTCCTCCCCCTTTTTCCCAGTGCACCTGCCTAAGCGTACCTGACCAGTCTGCAAATTGAGTGTTTAATTAATAAGGATGTGCAGCACATAATACAAGTACGAGAATGTTCTGTGTGCAACTTGTACCACGTACTCATTGCTCGACTCACCTGTCTCAACTAGCACCAAAATTGCAGTTAGCAAAATCTCACAAAACTCGCAATTGGGCAAATCAATCAAAGAACTCTCGTAACTCAATGCTGCAGTCGGCAATTGCTGGCAATTTGAGCTGACAAGCACACACAGCAATACACCACACACACACACAGACACACCCAAAATCAATCATAATTACCCATCGTGAGTGCAATGTGAAAATTGCGCTGCTGCTGTTGCATGCCACAGTTGGAAGGTAGAAGAGGATAGGTGCACTGTAGGGCAGTGTAGGAGAGCTGGTGGAATGGCAAATCGTCAATACTTTGCACAGAATAACACATGAGCACTTATGTAATTAAATGCGTTAAGTGGAATTATAGACAGACTGAGAGACAGGCGGGTAAGAGGAACAGACAGACAGAAAGACAGAGGAGCAGAGAGGCAGTCAGAGAATTGAAGAGATAGAGAAGGTAGAAGGAGAGGCAGAAGAGGCAGATGGAGAGACAGAAGGTAGTTACAGAGACAGATGGAGAGTTTTTTTTTTTTTTTTTTTTTTCCCCCCCCTTCTTTAAAAAAAAAACCTTTCTGTAAATTTTAAAAAAAATGGAGATCGAGATCGTCTGCTTTCAATGCCTATAAGCAAACAAAAAGAGAGGTAGTTACAGAGACAGATGTTGTATTAGACATAGGGGCAAAAAGAGTAAGGAGAGACAAAGGAGGCCGATGGAGAAACAAAGAAGGCAGTTGGAGAGACCGAAAGACAGGCAGTGTGACAGGAATAGGGATAGGCAGAGAGGCAAATGGAGAGGCAAGAAGATAGGCAAAGAATCAGACAGGGAGGCAGATGGAGAGACAGGCAAGCAGGCAAGGGGACATACAGGGAGGCAACTGGAGAGCCAGGCAGGGAGACAGGCAGCAGGGCAGGCAGTCAGAGCGGCAGACAGATAGTCACTTGGCATGCAGCTAGCACATAGATAAGGCCAGCGCAGCGAGGGCTGCAAACATTTCAATTAGACAAACTTAAGCTCGAAATGCCAGAACCAGAAACGAGCCCACAAAACCGAAACGCCACAGCAAATGAAGGCTCATTTCCGCACAAGCACACAAAATATAGCCAGAGAAAGCCAGCGATGCGAGGGACGAGGGGAGATTGGGCAGACAAAGAGTGAGTGAGAAGGGTATACAGACAGAGAGACACAGAGTGAGCGATAGATTAGCGGGGCATAGACTAGGACAGAAGAGAGAAGACTGACGAGGAGACAGACAGATAGAAAGAGAGAGAGAGAGACAGGCAGACAGAGAGAGAGATAGATAAATAAAGGAGAGAGAGGGAGTCAAACAAAGAGAGAGAGAGACGAGGGGATCAGATGAACCGACAGACAGACAGACATACAAAGAGAAAGCGGTTATAGACAAAGCTAGAGATAGATTAGCGAGGTATGGAAGAGAAATGAGACAGGGAGACGGACGAGGATAGAGACGAAGAACGAAGCGAGGGACGATGTAAGAGACAAGAAACCAGTTGAGGTAAGAGACGAGGAACGAGGCAAGAAACGAGGCGAGGAAAAATACGAGGAGACAGAAGAGTAAAGCAGTAGAGCCGATGAGGTGTTGCGAGGATACAACCATGCACACACACACACCTCCCTTCCACATGCACCCGCCCTCTTCTACACAACAACCCAACCGCTCCCAATACACTATCCCCCCACACACCAACTTGCCTGCACATACACCTCTCCCTCAAACCTCTCTCTCCCACAGACTCACACACACCACGCATACAGTCCACACACACCTACCATAGGCACACACACACCCATCTCCCATACACCCCTCACACACACACTCCTCTCTTCCATATACACCTCCCTCCACACATCCTCATCCACCAATACACCCCCTCCTCCCCTCTATACCCACACACACACAGTGCAACCTCATCGTCGCTGTGCCTCATTTGATTTTGTTTATTTTGCAGAGGTTCTATCGCCACACCGACCCCCCGCACCGCCCACCGAGTACTTTCAGTTCCACGTTGGCGGCTATGATCCGGCGAATTTGCTGCGCCCCAATGTGGATGCACCCGCACTGGAGGGCTACATTGGCTGTGTGCGCGGCCTCAAAATCGGCGCCCAGTTGATCGACTTGGCGGAAATCAATGAAAGGAATATAGCGCCCAGTAAGTACGAGTATAAATCAATTTTCACTGCCTGCCTGCCTGCCTGACTGCTGCCGATGCCATCGCTGCCATAGCCGAGCTACAGCAATTTGCGGCGCCCATATCAGTTTCGGCAGCAGCAGCGGCAGCAGCAACGTCTAATGCCATTTTGGTCTGTTGCGGGTTGCATTTTGTGGCTGCCACCGCTGCTTGCAACTTAATATGCATGCAATTTCCGCTAAGTGCAGAGCCTGTTGGCCCTGGCCTAGGCACACACTTGAGCCACTCTCTCTCTCTGTGTGAGTGTATCTGTGTGTGTGTCCGCCAAGATTAATGCCAATGCGATAATGCCGGCGCACAGGCCGCACCGACTACGGGGCGTATGATGATTTATGCGACCACGGAAATTGCAACCTGACAGTGATGCGATTAAGTGGCAAAAGGCCAAGTGAGGCCCAGTCGGCCCAGTCGGGCCATGGCAAGGCATCGCATTGCCAATCAATTTATCCACTCGACTTCAATTACTAATTTCGTGCAACTTCTTTTACAGCTCAGGAGGGTGTGCTGCCCAATTGCCAAATCAAATGCGATGCCGAGCCGTGCAAGAACGGAGGGATTTGCAAGGAACACTTCGCCGAGCAGATGTCCACCTGCGATTGCGAGCACACCAGTTTCCTCGGCGAGTTCTGTTCGGTGGAAAAGGGCGCCGACTTCAGTGGCGAATCCACGCTGCAGCGCAAATTCGAGCTGCCCAGCTCAGGCAGTGTTGACTATGTGCGTCTACAGTTGGCCTTCTCCTCCTTCGATCTGCGTCGTGCTAATCGCATCATGTTGTTGCTGCAAACTGCCGCCGAGCGTAGCTATTACCTACTGCTGGCCATCACCTCCGATGGTTACCTGCAGTTCGAGGAGGATCGCGAGCGCGGGCAGACTGTCGGCGCACGCATCGATCGGAATTTCCTGAACAGCGCTAGACATTCGGTTTACTATGTGCGCAACGGAACGCAGGCTCAGCTTTATATTGACCGCGAGCAGGTGCCCCTGACGGACTTTGCTGCACGTGTGCTCACGACGACGCTGGATGAGGGCGCTAATCGTGCACAGATCGGTGGCATCAATACAACAGATTCGCGCTTCGCTGTCTTCAAGAGCTACAGCGGTTGCCTGTCGAGTAAGTAGAAGGGGTGGGGAGGAAGAGGAGGAGGGAGGAGAAGGGTTACTCCAGAGGGTCCTGCAGCCCGGAGGGTCATAAATTTCAGCTCGCCTGGCCATTAATTTTTTCAGCAGGGTTTCGTCAAAGTGAGAGACGGAGCAAGAGACAGGCAGAGGGAGGGAGGGAGGTTGTAAAGAGAAAGTGAGAGAGAGAGGCAAGAGAGTGAAAAGCAGAGAGAGACCGTCGCAGCATGTTGCCTTTTGTTGTGGCAGCGCATCAAGCTGCACTCGAGTTGCTGCAACTTTATGAACTGACAGAGGGAGACAGAAGTAAAGTGAATGCAGCAGGAAGAGAAGAGAAGAGGGAAGAAGAGAGAGAGGGGACCACAGCCATTGCGGCACTTTGTTGACCAAAAATTAAATTTATTCGCTGCCATAAAAAGTCATTTCCGTGGCCGATGCCATAAATTTTGTCAGTTTTTGCGCTTAAGATTTACTGTGCTTCATATTTAAATTGCTCTCGTTGTTGCGCGCTGCTTTGCGGTGGCCCCGCTGGCGTTTGATTAAAATTCTCAACTAGCTCGACAGCTGTTGGTTCATTGCAATTGCCACGCCCCCACGTCACGCTCGCTTCGACATGCGCGCATGTGTGCGAGCTATTAAACGTGAATGCCCATTAAAGCGTGCGCTCATCGAAACGCGTTAGTTTGCCAATGGCCGTAAATAGTGCAAGGCAGGGTAAGAGGATAGGGAAGGGGGGAGGGCTGTGCTACGCCTTGCACACTGGTACATGCTATTAGAAAAGTTTGTCCTTAGCTCGTTTTCAATTGAGCAACTGAACGCATTAATATGCTGCGCGTAAACTGGCGCTGGCTCTTTAAATATTGAGAAATCAGTGAGCGAAAATGTTGGAAAATGTTGAAAAGTTTGAAAGTTTTTCATTTGTATTTGAATGGGGAATTAAATGGGATTAAAGTGGGAATTTAGCTGGGTATTTATAGCGTAGTTTTGGGGGGTAGAAGTTTAATGAAACTGCACTCAACTTGATCAGCAGAGGAAGCTTTGTAGAACTGGCCTTGCCTAGCTGTCTTTGGGTTGAGCCTCTTAGGTTTGAACCAGGCAAGATATCTACCCATTAGCCTAACGTTAATGCCATGTAGTACTACAACTATCTAAAATCTAGCACAGATTTTGATTAAGAGATAGATATAGCTTATTATATTTGTAGTAAATTGAGCTCAGCCTGATTATATCAGTATATGGTAGCTTTTCCAATTAATCGCTCAATAAACTCCATTTCCGCTGCGCTCAGCATTTTTCTAGCAGCCCTGCGCAGTGTGCACTCAAGCCACGCCCACTTGTGCACAAAATCACAAGTCAAAGCACACATATACAACAACAACAACAGCAGCACACAGTTAACTTTGGGGTATTAAAAATGTTATTGCTAATTTGGGCAAGGCATAAAATATGCACGAGTGGGCACAGCAAAGGCGCCTGCAACTCCCACTGCCACGCTCACACTCTCTCCCCCACTTCCTCTCTCTCTCTCCCTCACTCACTTCAAGATAATCGCATTAGAGGGCAGAGGGCTGCAGGGAGCTGGCTCCTTGAGTCGCCACACATTTGCATTTCAATTTGAATTAATGACCAATACTAATGAAAATTTCACCAAATATTCCTTGCGAATTCCCCGATTGACCTCGACTGTTGCGCACTTGTGTGTGTGTGCAGACATCTATATACAGGTGAATGGGCACATTATGAAGCCACTCGAGGAGTACATGCTGTTCACCAAGTCCGGTGCGGACAACATAACCGTTATAAATCCACAGGGCGTACGCAGTGCACAGTGCAATGCCAAATTCGATGTGAGCGAGCAGCCCACACAGGAGCCCATGGTGAATGTGAGCATGGTAAGTACAAGGAAGGATAAGAACGGGTGGGAGGGGGGTGCGCAACGAGGCGCCAAATTGTGCTAATGAATGCGCCTTTGTTGATCCCTGTTCCTTCCTGCCACACAGATTCCGGAGCCTTGGGTCGAGGAGCCGCCACAGCGAGTGCCGTACATATCGAAATTCGTTTACGATGTGGACAAGAAGGAGGACTCCACGCAGGTGCTGTTCATAACGCTGACCAGCGTGTTTGTCATCATTGTCATCTGCTGCCTGGCCGAGGTATATCGCAGCCATTTGGCCTACAAGAAGCGCATCGAGCGCGAAACGGACGAGGATATAATATGGTCCAAGGAGCAGGCAACAAAAATGCACGAGTCGCCAGGTGTTAAGGGTGGCGGCGGAGGTACGACCGTAGGAGGTGGTGCGGCCACGAAGCCAGGCACAGGCACGCTGCTGTCGTATAGTTACAAACCGGTAAGTACTTGCAACATGTTGAATTAACAGTGCAATAATTGTGTCTGCCTGCCTGCTGCAATGAGATTTACGCCACCCTGCAACCTTCTCTCTCTCTCACCCTGACAGCTGCCGCAGGAGGACAAGAAGCCAGGCAACGGTGCACCACTGGTAGGCATACTGAAGAATGGCAATGTGACGCCCGATGCACCCACAGCTGCCACAAAGAATGGCGACATTGCAGCACGCATTGAGGAGGAGGACGAGCAGGAGCATGAAGAGCAGCCGGAGCAGGAAATGAAGAAGGAAATGAAGAAGGAGGACGAGCAGCAGGAGAAGGGGCAGCTGCTTAACCTCAGCGCGGATGCAGCGACAACGGATGCGGTCGCTGACACAAATGGTGCGTCATGTAAATTACTTAAAAGCGCAGGCAGCGCTGCCAGAATACTCTCTACCCCTGCCCCTGCAACTCCCCCTATACAACTGCCTCCCTGCCCCTATACTTGCCTGTCTTCTTCGCCTCTTCTGCCTTATCACTTCTTCTGCCCCAGCCCTGCTTCTGCCCGTGTTTCTTGTCCTGCCGCTCTCCCTACGCCTGTTTCCATCCTTGCCACTTCTTCCACCCCCTCCCCTATACATGCCCTACCTCTTCTGCCTCCTCCCTCCACCTACTTAATAAAAAGCCAACTGACAAAAAGGCAACGCCATCTTTGCAGCTGCCAAAGAGACCAAAGAGGCAACCAAAGAGGCAACCACATCAGCAACAGCAACAGCGCCCGCTGCCACACCCCCAGTGCCTGCTGCCAGTGCTCCGCCACTGCTGCCCAATGGACAGCCGGATGAAGTGGTGTCCACGACAACAGCAACGCTACCGGTAAGCCGTGTGCCATTTGCACCGAATTTAAACAAATTGGCGCCCCTCGTCACAATGAGCGAGACGAGTTTGCATGAAATGTGAGCGAGGCAGCTGTCTCTCTCTCGCTCTGTCTCTCTCGCTCTCACGCTCTTCCACACCCACCTATCGATTGTAAATAACATACAAACAGCAAATACAAATACTACAACAACTACAACACAACATTTCATTGCATACAAACACACAGAAGTTTATACAGGAATTTGATTAAGTTGTGCCTGATTGCCTGCCAGCCTGACTGCCTGCCTGCCTGATTTAGCGCATAACTAGGCTGCCTTTCTCCCTCCCTTTCTCTCTCTCCCTCTATCTCTTCTTCTTCCTCTCTATAAACAGCATGCAAAAAGCAATCTGTTATCGTTGTTGCATGCACTTTTGCAAATCCGATTGCAGTCTTAATTAATCTGCTCGCATTTTATTTAATTGAGCGTAAGTATATCGCATCGGAACAGATTATGCCGGCTTATAAACTGATCTCTCTATCTGTCTTCCTTTCTCTCTGTCTCTATCTCTTTTTGTGCCACACCTTGCATGCCCCTAATGTGATTTTATTGGCTGGCTAACGTGCCACATTGTGTGTTGCATCATCTTCAGCATGAGCAAGTTTCGTATATGTGGCATTTAATTAAATTAAATTGCATTTAATTTAATTTCACTAAATAAACAGCATAAAATTTCGAAAAACAATGCAAATAAAATTTAACATTTAACAATAGCAAAAGGGAGGCAACAACAACAACAATAGTGGCAACAAGAATGGCAACAACAATAGTGGCAACAACAACAATCACAATAGTTTTCTTCGCACGAATGCAAATTTCGTTGTTTGCATTACGCATGTGTATGAAAATATTACCGATTTATGATACCCTGTAGAGCGCGGGTAGAGTGGGTAGTTTATTTGTAGAGTGTTTAAAGAGTAATAGCACTAGCTGAGACTGCTGTATAGAATATTAACTAGTAAAGGCAAAATAGGAGCTTGCTAGAGTAGGGCTGATATTTTACTGATAAAGTAAAAAAGGATTCGTTAAATCTGAGGGAATTATATTGGCAACTAAGTAGGCAAAGTCTGTGCTATATAGTATCTACTAGTCAATATAAAAGTAGAACATTCTATAGCATAATTTATTAGCTAGCTTACTTACTCTGCTCTCTACTAATTTATAAGTCTTAAATCATCAGCTTAGTTCACTCAATTTGAATGAATTAAGTTGAAGTTAAGTTCTCTCAATGTTCATTAAGTAATGACCTCAACCCCTCTTCAGGGTATCTACACGTCAACCCATATCATCCTCAATCGCTCCACCATATATTTTTATAATCGCAATTTAATTTGGCGCACATCACACGCGCTTTGCAGCGTATTTATGCGTGTTGTTTTAATTGTTGTTGATATCAAATGCGCTTATTATGCGACTGCTTAATTAAAATCAGCTCAAATTCGACATCAATTGAGTATTACCCACACCGCACAAGGGGACGCAGAAGGGGGTACTCACTGTGGTGGGTAGATAGACCTATTCAAACTCTGACGCTGACAGCGGATTCAATAGAAAAAGGAGACCGAGAGTGATGCGACGTGGGCTGGAAATGTAAGCAGATTGTTAAATGAAATCGCGGCACGCGTTTAATTTAATATGAATTAATTACTTAATTAATGATAGAGTGAACTTTAATAACATCGAGGAGCAGAGCGAAGTGGAGCAGAGTAGAGCAAGCAAGCTTTTGTTCATATCAGATTACGCCTCATTTAATTTAATGGCCTTTTTGTGTTGCTATTAAATATGAATCAGTTCGAGGAAAAAGGCTTTAAAGACGCCACTTTTGGCTTTATATCGCCATATTGGCCAATTATGTTTGCCAACTGCAAGCAGCAGGGGAGGGGCAGGAGGAGGAAATAAAAGGAGTTTCCTTTGTGTGTTCCCAAATTGTTATTTAATAGAAAAGAAGTGCAGCGCACAAAAGTTGCCTTGCTTTCTCCACATTGAACTGCACTTGCCGTGGCTTATTGCAATTGGCCTTTTGTTGCAAAAGACATTTGCTAAATTAATATGCGCTCAGCCAAAAGGCAACCCCACCCCCTTCCTCCCTCACTGCTGCTCAACAAAGCAGCTGGCGTAACCTTAATCCGTAATCCTCGAACAATGCGAGGAGTCGCTTTCTTTGGCCAATAATAACAATTGGCAAAGCCAAAGCAGCAACCTCAACCCCTCCCCCCAAAACCATTATTTATGTGATATCATTTTGCTGTGGCGCCGGCTTTATATAGCACCTGCATATCATTCGTAGCTGGCTGCATATCCATGATTTATTTGGCCAGAGCTCTTGGCCAAACTTGAGACAAAAAACCTCTGAAAACCTCCGAACTCTCTAAGCAACAACAGGCGGTGAAGGAAAAAGCCATGCAAACTTCGCAACGACTTTTCGGCACGCCCCGAAAAAAAGTTTTGCCCACAAATCGAATACCGGGAGAACACCCCATTCCAAAAGTCCTCTTGGAAAAGAGATCCCTCTGGCACCTTTTGCAATCCCCCAGGCAACTCCTGAGTAAAATTGTAAAAGCAAAATATTGAACTTATTGGCTTTTATGTAGTTTCGGCATCAAAAGTGTCTATCGTAAGCGCGCGCGCAACGCTCTCAAGTTTGCCTGAGTATGGTGGCAGAGAGAGTGGAGGGGGGGGCATGTTACTTTTGAGCTTACTTAGCATGTACTTTTGCCAGAGTTGAACCTAAGCTGCAGCCAAATTGAATTTCCTCAACGCAACTCGCATTGCAAATCTTCAGAGTCTCAGCGAGCTTCGAGCTCCGAGCTTGGCGCATTCAAATCTTTGCATTGTCGCCAACGCGTTGTCATGGTTTAAGTTGGCATCGGTCGCAGGCATAGACGAACTGCAGTTGCACTACGCGTGTATAAAGTATTTAGTGATTTAGTTTAGCTGCAATTTTAGCTGCTTTTTGGCTATTCAAATAGTATCTCTCTCTCTCTCTCTGTCTGTCTTGGTTCGCCTTGCAGAGTATAGCAAAAGTTGTGCGGGCAAAGTGCGTGCGGCATTGTCTGGGCGTCCCTGCTTCCGTTTCCGCTTCACTTGCGGCGTTTGGCGTCGACGCTGCCTCGGCTGCTGCTGCTGCGTCTTCCTGCCTGATTGCAAAGCAACCGAAATTGAAGTGCAACCAAAGTTTCTTTTTTTTTGCCTCAAATCAAAAAGTTTCGCTTACAGTCGTGCGGGTCGGCAGGGGTGGGGGAAGGCGGCTAGGGGAGGCCTGCTGCGGGTGGCTGCTGGCTGACGCTTAAACAAAAGCTCAGCAGTGGAAGAAAAAAACGCAAGTGCCACAACTGCTGTTGCACAGACCGAGAGTTGCCTCGCCTTGGTTTTTTTTTTGCTGCAGCTCGAGAAATGTTTGTGGATCTTGGCCTTTTCCCCCAGTTTTCTTGCCAATGCCATAGTTATTGTGCGTGTTGTTGTTGTTGTGCGTGCCATAGTTGTTGCTAGTGTTGTTGTTGTTGTTGTTGTTGCCCTGTTCATTTGGCCAGGCCGCAAACGCAGCACGCACTTAACTTTGCCAGCTACCACAATGCTGCGGTGAAACTCATTACGAGCTTAGAATGCAAAAACCAAACCTCAACTGCACACACAGAGCGGCAAACACCCACAATCACACACAGACACACACATACTCAAACACACACACATACTTATACACACACAGACACGTTCCCTCACACACCAACACTCTCACACCTCACACGTACACTCTATATAAATAAACAGAAAAACTGCAAGACCAGCTGCATGTCTCTGCTCGTGTCTGTCTGTATGTGTGTGTGTGTCTGTGTGTGTGTGTGCATTGCCTGCAGAACTTTTCTATAAATCTTAATGAAGGCAAGAAGTCAAGCTAATGATGTGTAAATTAAAACACAACAGCCGCAGTTCAATAAACACTCAAAGTAAATAAACAGACGGCGACGAGGACGACGACGACGCGGCGTATGCGCAATGTCAACTAGACAAATCAAAATCGATGTGGCAAGGCTAATTTAAACGTAAAGAGAAAGGCTTTAACTGCAAGTGAAGTAGCATTAACAGCAGGTGATGTTGCTCGGTATACCCTGTAAATATTTAGTAGATTATGGGGTGGGTTTCCATATACAAATGTGAGGTTCAAACTAAACTCCTAGTGTAGAGGGTACTACAAATCAAGCTCCACCCAAGTAACGTAGAAGTCGGTATGATTTTTTTATTGTTCTTCTTTGTAAATATATAAGGAAACCTTTCGCTCAGCACAATAACAAAAGACTCAACGCACAGTTGAGCAACTCTGCATGTTAATTAAAAGCTCTGCATAACCAACGTATGCCAACTAACTGTGAGAGCGTGGCATGCAACAAGCTCTGCCCACATGCCATGCAACGACAAAACTAATTAAAGAATATGCAATGTCTGCAACAAACACACGCACAAACATAAAAGAGAATATTTTATATATGAAAAGCGAAACAAAAGCGATGAAAAAAAACGAAGAAGAAGAGAAGATGAAAAATATGAAACGAAAAAGTTTTTAATAAAATGCATTGCCAAACATCTCCACACTTTGACAGCAGCAACGTGAAAATCAAAGGCAGCAGCAGCAACAGCAACAGCAACAGCAACCTCAGCAGCCACAGCAGCAGCAGCATGTGCAGCAGCAACAGCAGCAGCAGAGACAACCGCTACAAAGAGCGGCGACACTTCAGCAGCAGAGCGCAGCGAAGCGACGCAAAGGGACAACGACGGCGCCCACTGTGCGGCGACAAGTATCGTGGGGTCCGCCCATTGTAGCGGAAACGGATGTAGATGCTCCGGGTGGAAGTGGCAAGGAGGGGGCCACCCGCAAGACGGCCAAGCAGAATGGCTACCACGGCGTCAATAGACGCGCCACGACAACAACGTCAACGACGAGTCGCAATTGACAAAAACAGAGACAGAGAAACAAAGCGAAATATGCAAAGGAAAAAAACTGGAGAAGAGCATAAATATTTAGGCAGGACAATAAGTCGAAAACAAGTCGACAACAAGCAAGACAAAAGCAAGAGGGAGGTAGAAAGAAAGGCGGAGAGAGGGAGGAATGAAAGGGAGACGAGCAATTTGTATGATTTAAAGACAAACTCAAAGACAGAATATGCAGCAAACGTATTGAGAATATGAAAGCATAGTTATAAAGCGAGATATAGTAGAGATAATAGAGAGATATTGCAGAGATAATAGAGAAATTATTTTCATACTTATTTAGTCGTACAACTTGTTAAACAATCTCTCAAAAATATTACAGAAAATTAATTGCGCTAAGCATCTCTAAGAACTTAAGTAGAAACACTCTGAGCCTAAGCTAAGTAGCAGCCGCAACTGAAGTTGAACTGAAAATACACATACTATATAAAGAACGAGTATAATATCTTCCCGTAGAATTGTAAGCAACAACAACAAGACTCTCTTGTGCGTGTGTGTGCGTGTATGCGTGTGTTTGTATGTGTGTGATATGCGAAGGTAATAAAAGTTTCTTTTGCGAACAACTTACGCAAAAATTGTCATAAAGAAAGAAAACGTAACGTAAGTTGAAATTGTTTTTGATCATCATCATCATCATCACGTGAACGACAACGTATATATTAATTTATTTAAATGCTTTTATTAAAAAAGTTTCAAGCGAAATTGTTGACAACAACAAGGGCCGAAAGAGTGAGAAGGAGAGTGAACAACAGTGAGAACAACAATGATGATGTTGGGGGAGAGTGAGAAGAGAAATCTTTACACACACATAAGAGCACTACAGCGTGTATTTGGGGGAAGGCAGCAGCATGAGGGGAGTGAGGAATGTGTGAGGGGTGTGTGAGGGTGTGCACAGCAAGGGGAGTAAGGGTTGTCGCTGGAACGAGGGACAACCGACAGCTTGTTAGTGGCTTTGTTGGTCAGTACTTTCAACTAATGTGTTTTGTGCGACCATACAAAATCTCAAGCACCCACTTACACACACTCTCCCACACACACAGACTCACACACACACATACAAAGCAGGGGAGACACTCCCTCTCACTCACACAGACTCTTGCACTATTTGATGTACTTAACTTTCGTCGTTTCAGCGATGTTGTTGCCGTAGCTTCCATTTTGGGGGTGCCAACAAACCGCAGAGCACAAGTACGAGTACGAGCACGTGTATGAGTGTGTGTGTGTTGTTTAAGCATCTGTGTATATATGTGTGTGTGTACGGCAACGGGTTAGTGCTGCTGCGTCTCCTTTAGCTGCCATAACCGCATAAAATGTCGTTAAGCATAACGAAATTGAGTCTGCTCATAAATTCAGATTATGAGATTAAAATGTTGTGATTTTCGCACACCGAAAAAACCCCGCTACCCGTTCCCCATGCCCCACACCCCTCTCCCTTTCTCCTTCACTCTTTCATAATGAACAACACAAAAATGTGCTGTGCCTGGGCCTGGACCCATTGGGGCTGCGTCACAACAAGCCGTAGATAGAATCCGGCAGCAGCCTTATTGAAAAATGCGGCAATAGCCAATTTAATGAGTTTACGACGAGAGAGAGAGAGAGATCGGTATCACGTTTCGACCAAGTCTGGATGGGCCTTAAAGCTGTGGGGAAAATCTATTGAAAACTCTGAGGGATTTTCTGCACAGCGTGCATGTTGTGCATGAGTGAGAAGTAAGTTGTGCTCGGCTAGAGCAAGTTGTTGTGGTAGCTGATGAGAGTTGTGGAGAAATTTGTAAGGAGAGGGGATAGAAGGCATAGTTGTTGAAGGCTATAGAATGATTTGAAGTAGAGGAAGGTGGAGGCAATGCAAGTAAGCAGGTTGTGATGAACAAGTTGTAGAAAGGGTAATTAGGAAAGATTTCAGACAATGGAGATATTGTAGGAGGAGTTATAATAGTAGTTGTGAAGGGAGAAAGATTAGTTAAAATTGTAGTGGAAGTAAAGGTAGTAGTGGGAGTATTAGCAGTAGTAGAAGTAGTAGTAGTAGTGGTAGTAGATGAAGAGGAGAACTAATAAAGTAGAAGTAGTAGAAGTAATATTAGTAGAAAGAGTAGAAGTAGAAGTTGTAGTAGTAGAAGTAGTAGTAGTACAAGTCGTAGTAGTAGTAGTAGTACAAGTTGTAGAAGTAGTAATAGTACTAGTAATAAAATTAGGAGAAGTAGTAGTATAACTATTAGTCGTGCAGTATAAGTACTACCGATGGAATTACTAATGGCAGCAATAAAAATATCTATATTCGCAGAAGAGCAAAAGTAGCATAAGCTGCAATAGAAATGGTACGAGGGTCGTTTGATAAGTCCGTGACTTTTTGTATTTCCCGCACCTGCTCTAAATAAACACTGCTCCTGTCAGCAGTTATCGATTAAGAGCTGACTGATCTATTTTCGTTAAAATTAGAGATCGTCGCTTCAATTAGCCTATTAATCGCAAACCAAAAAACACAACTTTACTACCCTCTACAATATTGTAGTATGGTAACAGAGTGGTAAAATACTTTAGTTACGATTTAAAGTAGTAGTAAAAAGTAACCTAAGTTGCAATATTTTTAGTTGTAATATATTTGGTAGATTAAAACCTAATTCGCATAAAATATAGTAAAAGACTCTTAGTATCCTTTAATTTATGCCTTCAAAAGTAGAATAGTAAAAACACTTTAAGTTGTGCTCTTTGCTCCTCTCAACTAGTTCCTTTTAATTACCCCGTCTCTGGCACTCATCTTAACATAAATTTTCCCACTATCTTAATTATAATCCCTCTTTGGGAAGTTCATTGAAGTTGCTTGCTTTCGAAACTTAAGCCAAACTGCAAAGTGCCCCGACTAAATCCCAAATATTTGGCTAAGCCGTGCACAATTCAGGTCAACAGAAAATGCAACATGGCCGCAAGTCGCGAAATTCCCGAAAAAACAAAAAGGGTGATCAGCTGTCGGGTTCATTATGGTGTTAATTACAGCGACGAAAAAAGGTAAAAAAGGATTAGTCAACAACGATGCGCAAATGATATGCAGCATGCAGCAGCAACGTGCAGCAGCAGCGACATGAGAAACGAGCCGACAACGTGCCGCAACATGTCCGAGAACTCCTGTTCTCACTTGACCCAAAAACAGCTCGTCGGCCTTAATCCGGTTACGTATGCAAGGGGATTAGCGTGTGTGAGACTGCGTCGGGACATGCCTCGGGTTGCCTTGCCTCGTATCCTTGCCTCGCATCCTTGCCACTTTTGCTGGCCTTGTTGACAACTTTACGATACTATTTAGGTAATGAATGGGATTAGTTTTTTCTTAATCCACACACGCTGTGCCATAAAAAATGCAAATGATTCTCTTCTCGGTAACGAACCAAAAAAGCGAAGTGACCCGAGCGAGCAAACGAACGACCCGCGTTGACCTGCGTCCCCGATGCATCGGCTGCGTCGGGGCGGGCAGCGCAGCGTCTCATGAATGACCGCAGGCAGGTCAAAATTGAGTTGAATTTTGTGTATATAATCTCGGTGCAGATCGCAGAACAGCATCAAACGCAATCGAGATGTGCAACCCACAAGAACTTCAGTCCAAGCAGCAGCAGCAGTCGGAGCAGGGACGGCAGCAGCAACAGTCGGCGGAGCAACAGTCTGCTGCAAAGCAGGACACGCCCAGTTCGCCGCCAGTTTCTCCCACCACTGCCTACGCGCTCTACTTGCATCGCAAGGAGCTGCGTAGCCGCAAGGCGAACACAGCACGCACTTCCATTACTAAGATTCAACTGACCAGCGAGCTGATTGCACGCACCAAGAAGAACATCAGCGTGTGCAGCAATGAGGATCTGGAGATCTTGGCCAGGGAGACACTCTTCAAGAAGAATCTGCAGCGACATTTGCACTATCGAAAAATGGCTATACAGGCTTATCTGCAGGCCAAAAAACAGGGCAAGGTGGTCAAGAGGGTGTGCTGAGAGGATGAAGAAGAAACCTAAGAAGAACAGCCAACGTGATAAGGAAGACGAACAGCCAAAGTGATAAGGAAGAAATCAAAGGAACACCAAAGTGATATGGCAAAGAAATTAAAGGAAGAGCAGCTTAAGAAAAGAAAGAACCAAAGAAGAAGAGAAAGGCAGTCAAGGTATGAAACAAAGAAGAAATAGGAAACAACGAAGGTAATAAGGCTCTCCTTGACAAAACAGCTAAAGAAATAAGCAGAGAAAGAACCTGCTGAGGAACAGCTAAAGTGATATTTGAAGATTGTAAATTTTATATATAATAAATAAATAATATAAAAAAAAAAAACAATAAAACTGATTTAAGCTTAGCTACAATCAAGCGGAGACAAAAACATTAAGTCAGACAAAAGGAAACAGAAAAACTGAACATTTTATAGATTGCATAGTTTGATATAATATATAATTAATAAATATAATACAACAAAGAAAACAGAAACTGGGACAATTTAAAGTCATTTCTGCAACAATAAACGCAACATAAACTCACTTAAGAGAAAGGAAAAGGAAACAAGCAGAAGGAAAAATGGAACACAGCTAAAAGAATATTTCTAAATTGTAAATATTTATAAAAAAATAAAATATATTAAATGAAAAACTAAATGCAGTACAACCTAGCTTCATCCACGAAAACTAAAAAACAGCAGACGTAAACTGTTCCCGAGAGAAGAAAAAAGACAGTCTCGAAGAGAAACAGCTTCAATTATATCTCTAGATTGTCAATTGTACATTTAATATTTCTAAATAAAATATTTAAAAAAAAAGAAAACTGCAAATTATCTACAACTAATCTACAACTTATAAAGCTTATCTACAACTAATCGCAACCTAACCTCACTTCAGTTACAGCTCTAATTATGCAACGGCACATTCATTATCTCGGTGTGTGTGTCGAGTGTGTCGAGTGTGCTCTAAGCACACAGTTTTCCATTTTCCCATTTAAATATTAGAAAATTTGCCAACACTGACAATGCACTAGAAGGCACTAGAATGCTCTGTGGCATGTCTGGCTGTGGCAGGCAGAGAGGGAAGGAGACGAAGAGGATGGGGGAGTGGGAACTCCAGGTCGACCTGTGTAAAAACAAATTTACACATGATTACCAGGCGGAGGTTACAACTGCCAGCGTTTAATAAAACTCAAACAAAATGGCGCGCTGCATAAATTTGAACAGGCACTGTAACTGTACAACAACAACAACTAGAATTACAAGAACAACAACAGCAAGAACAACAGTTACTGAAGCTGCAGCAGTAACTGCAACAACCACAAGACCAGAAGATGCTCACCAACGTCGTCGCAATGTGTAGAAGCTCTTGCTTCTCCTTTCTTTCTTTTTTGCCTTCAGACTACATAAATTTTAATTAAATGTCACTCATACGCCATGTATGCCAAGTACAATATGTGCAGTGCGTGTGCCCGTGTGTATGCGAGTGTGTGTGCGTGTGCGACAAATGAATGCACACACAAGTGGCACGAATTACAGTTTATTGAACAGAAGAGAAAAAAGAAGGAGAGGGAGAGAGACGAGGCAAAGCAAAGAAGATGATGCACAGGGCGCACAAGGGAGAAGCGTGTGCAGTGTGCACAGTGTGGCAAGACGGACAAGCATATTCCCCTGTTTGCTCTGACCAGCAGCAGCTACTGCAAAGTGCATTAGCTTAATTAAGTGCGGGATATGGTGAGAGCTGAAAGCATTTGCAGCTTCAGTTTCGAAAGAGCATTTTTGAAGTTTTGAAATTTGAATTGGAAAATTTTCAAGCGACGCGCCAATGGAAACGCTGTCAAATGGTCAACCGAATGCGGGCACTGTCAGAGCACAATTGGCAAGAAAATAGCTGACTTTTATTTGCTGTTGGTGTGCAGGGTATGCAAAATTTGGATTAAAGGGAACAAATAAAAGGTCTCGCTGCCTAAATGGTAGTTTCTTTTATGATAGAGCTCAAGGATGATAATGTAAATTGATACAACATAAACTCTCTGAAGGAACACTTTTCATAGCGGACACTTCTCGTTAGTGGACATCTCTTTTAAGCGGATAGCTCTCTTTAGCGGACAACCCTTTAATGTAGAACGCCTTTTAAATTAACTCTATTTCTTCAACCTTTATCTCTCTTGCTAGACACTCTCCTAGGACGGATAAACAAGAAAACTGAGTGTCCGGACAAGAAAGTTTTAATAAGTTAAATTCTTTTTTCTTGCTTTCCCTATACTGGCAATCTTCTGCACAATTCTCTTTTTTCACTGAGTGTCCGGCTAAGAGAGTTATTTCATATATATAACTTTTCGCGTAGTTCTGCTTCATTCTTTCATCTTACACTCCTAAGTCGAACAATAATGTTTGATGAGTGTCCGCTTAAGAGAGTTTTTCAGTAGAAAGCTCTTTTCTCTGTTTCTGAACTACAAATTTGTCAGTAGCTTTGATGCAGATCTCCTCCAGCAGGTTCTCCTCTTTCTATGGTTAAAAATTAACAGTGTTTATCTAAATTATTTGTGTAACTTTCCCAGGGTATACTCGATTCGACTGCCTCAAAACTAGTAGCTACTTTGGTCCTTTCTTCTTTTTTTTCGGCTGTGGCTTTGTGCATTTTAATAAAACTTTTTGCTGGATGCATTATTCATGCTTTACAACAATTACGGCGCCGAGTGACCCACGCTCTGCTCAAGCAGCTTCAGCTCCTCGTTACGGACTTAATGAAAAGCCATCAAGGACATCAACGCCGACGTCCTGTGTCCTGCGTCCTCCGCCTTGAAATACTTGAAACTTTTTCAATAATTTCGAACATATGCGCCCGAGACTTCTTGACAAATTAACTCAAGTGCGCAATGAAGTGTTTATTGTGTGGAGGGAAGGCAAAAGTTTTTGCTGCCGCCTTCGCTGCTGCGCTACTTCGAGGCGCCACGCCCAGTAGGCAAGCAGCTTCCGCCCCCTTCCCCTCTTCTGCTGTATAATCGTCACGCTGGCTTAAAGCAATTTGTTATTAATTTCCGTGTTGGAAAAAAAAAGTTGAAATAAAAACACAAAACTTTTTCTTCACTCTGTTGCTTCTGCTGTCTCGCTTGCTCCTGATTAAATGCGAAAAGTTATTGTTGCTGGCTGTCGTTGCTGCTGCTGTTGCTGTTGTTGCTCTCTTGTTGTTGGCACATTAAAACATGGCCCATAATGGTTAACAAAGCATTTGCTTGTTGACCAACGGCAGCGAGAGCAGCAACAAACTTGTGCGTGTACAATGTAAAACATGTGTAATAAATACATTCAAGTGTGTGTGTGTCAGTCTCAGTGTGTGTGTAAGAGTGTGTCAGTATATGCTCATGTGTGTGTGTGTATTGTTGTTGTCAGGTGGGTAATAAATTGCAATATGCCGCTCGGCAGTCGGCAGCAAATGATGACTGGCACAAAGTATTCGAAATGCATGCAAACATCCCAGGAGAGGCAGCTCCTTCCCCTCTTTCCCCGCTGCCCCCTGTCGCCTGCTCCACTGCAGCTCAACTCCTTTCTCTTTCTCTCTTTCACTCTATTTCCTCTGCCCTTTCTCTGCGCTGCGCAGTATGCAATGAAAAATTCAAGAACTATGCGCTCAATGTTAATATGGCCGCCAAAGCAACAGCGCAAACATAAACAAATACAGAGGCACACACACACTGCTAAAGAAGTGTGCCATTGTCTTGGTGTGTGCGTGAAAGTGCAAGTTTGTGCTGCTTGCAACCTTGCAGTGCGCAGAACAATAAAAAAACGATGCAGACTAAAATGATTTGCAGCAAATGGAAAACTGTGAAAAGCGACGTGAAAAATAACATTTTAAATGTGTAGCTCAGCAATCAACAAAAGGCGAAAGGTGATGGGAGGGACAGAGAGGAGGAAGGGGCAGGGGGAAGGGTATATAACTTGAAATTTGCCATTGTTGCTGGCTCTGCTGGCAAACAAATATTGCAAATGCACAAGAGGCAAGCGAGCGAACCGTTTTCCATTTGCCAGCGCTGTAGAGCAGAGAGATATAGTAGGTATATAGTATATATACAGTGTATATATAGCACTTTCCAATTTCAATTAGTGCCTGCTGTGTGCGCAGTTATCAGTGATGCTATACAGAGAGATATATCGCAAGTTTCCTTAGACGATCAGAAGCCTTTCTTCGCTCAGCTCTATTCTTCTCTGTGCATGCAAATGCGTTGTTGTTGTTATTGTTGTTGTTGCACATTTGAAGGTTTTCGGGGTCAGAGGTTGCTGAGGCAGAAGCACATGACAGACGGGGCAGGTGTTGGCAGCTTTTGTTGTAGTTGATTGTGCGCTGCAAGTTGCAAATGCTGATGCTGCTGCTCGAGGCTCTCGCTGGGTTTGCCAGCTTGTGTGTCTATGTGTGTGTGTGCCTGGGTGTGTGTGGCGAGCTGTGAAGTGGCTGGCGGCGCTGCCGCACCTGCCGCACCTGACGCCAATGCAGCAGCAGCAGCGTGCAGCGGGTCATAAAGGTGCTGCGGATGCTGCCATTGTTGCTGCCACGGCCAAAGCTGCCAAGAGTTGTGGGGCAAGTTTAATGTGCAGCAAAGTGGATTTTGGTCCGAGGACAACATGTACACACACGGGCACAGCCCTGCATACACATGCACAAACATTCAGACACATGCACAAACAAGCAGAAACATGCACACACATGCACGTGCATGACCATGCTGGCATTTCTATTACATCAAAAAGTGCAAAATCACGACAGGTGTTGAAATATACGAAACAAGTTGCGAAAAGTTTCCCAAAGCTCGACTAGCAGTTACCCTGCAGGTGAAAAATCCTATACTGTCGTCAAGTTTGGCTAAATACTTGTTTACAGGGTATATGCTCTACGCACTTCTATCAAATTCACAAACATTTTACCTTGCTAGACTAAAAGATACCCTAAATGGAGTAACCACTCAAGGAGCGCAACCACATCTACTCTTTTCTCCTTTACAGGGTATTTACACTACATCTTTCACAACACTTTCAGCCTGATTGACTAGCGGATACCCTGTTTAGAGTAGCAACACAAGTTTCACATACATATCTGCTCTATTACTCGTTTACAGGGTATCTTTTTAACATGCTACTAACAAATTCACAGAAGTTTCATCATCGTCGACTCGCAGTTACCCTGTGTGAGCTACTATCGTCATAATCTACCTCCTCATCTACTCTCTTACATTTTTACAGGGTATTAGATCTACACGCTTCCATCAAATATACATTTATCATCTTTCTGTGCCCCTTCTCCTCCTCACACACCCCTTTTCTGGTCCGGCAAAATGTGCTTTTTGTAAAACTTGCGAATAATTATAAAACTTTATCTCTCTCACACCCAACCCACACACACACACACCTGCGCAAAATAAACACACACACACACACCTGATCCACGTATCCATTCCATCTTGCCAACACTTGGACATAGCCAAATAGAATTAAACCCTAAATTATTTGATCTAAATCCTCTTGCATCCAAACGCAAACCAAACCCGGACCCGCTGCCCCGCCCCTAAACCCAAACTGACCCCCTTCGGACCGCCCGCCCACCATTCCATGTCCTGCTCAATCTATCGCAGCCAACGCAGCCGCAACGAGGCAAATCCCGCCACAAAGCACACGATGACACCGGGCATCCCTTTGATGTCAGCGCCACAAATGCCAATGCGACAACAGCAGCAACAGCAGCAGCAGCAACAGCGTGCAACATGGAGGCGCCCCCACCAGTTCCGCAGCAGCAGCCGCCTCAGCCGGCTTTGCTTTGCAAACTACGACGCCAACCCCCGCTCGTTTATCTGGAGAATGCACTGCAGCAGCGCCAGTTTGCGAATCCAATTAGTTACTTGGGCGGACCGAGACTGCAGCCGCGCAGCAATCGCAACAGCATCGAGTCGATATTATCGCTGGATTAGCGTCCCAGTTGACGGCCCGCCGCCCCTCCCACAACACGCCCACCTGCCACAGCCCATGCAGTCTAGTCACAAAGAGTGTGTCGCCCCAACTCAGAGATGATCCTAGCTAGTCTCTCAATTTATAGTTAGCTTAATTGTTGAACAAATTGTTGCAAGTTCCTTAAGAGAGCCCAAAATAAAGTTAGTTACTATCGATAAATAAATATAAATATACAACAATATATTACAGATCATTCTGTCTTATTATTATTATTTTGTTGTGAAATACATATGCATGTCTTACCTTCTAGGGTGATGCCAAGAGTTCTTTTCCGATTTTTCTATTCCTATTCCTTCGTTCTACAAGAAAGCCAGCCATAAAAAACAATAATTTAATTGTTCCAAAAGATTTTTGCAATTAAAACTTTATAAATATTTTTATAGAAGACTAAATCTTTTTTACGCAAGCTTTATAAAAAACTTCTTATTCGTCTCAAAGAAACAACGATAACAGAGCAATCATCAAACGATAATCTAACGATGATATCCGTCGATATATGTAACCATCGATAAGAACATTTGTTAACATACAAATATTAAAAAGCAACAATACTTCATGTTTTATGCTAAGGAGATATTGCAGTTTCTAAGTTGCCAAGATCTGATGATTGGTTCTTATAGAGCTCGTTGAGATGAAACGAAACTGTTAAGTAAATATTTTCCAATTTCAGCTTAGTTTAGCAGATAAAGCTCCCGATATGTTCCGACTTCTAATACAAATTACATGCAAAAATTAACAGTATGACCAGATTTTGAAAAGTAAAATTATCCATAATTTGACCCAGCAGGATGCATGACAATGGTCTCACTGCCTTTTCTTACAGTTTGCATTTGAAATAAGATAACATAAAATAATCAATTGATTTTGAAAAATCTGTGGACCAGATATCACAGGCACTGCTGACAGCATGGCGAGAATTCCAATCTTTTATCCGGGCTTATCTCGGTCTAGTTGAGAAGTATGTGGCCAAAAGTAACCGAGTAAAGAATTAAATCGGTCGAGCTTCAATATATACCAAGAATCATTCTCTACTTCTCTTGAGCTCCCAAAACAAAAAGAAGTCCCAGGTGGCTATATCTGGATAAGTTCAAAGTACAATTTTGCCATATTGTTAATTGGTTGGTGACACTGTGCATTGTCCAACGGTTTCTGCATGATCGTTTCCTGCCAATTTTAGTTCTAATCGATTCCAAAGTTCACAACTATGATGCTGGTTTCTTCCTATTCGCAGACACAAAATAGATCCCATCATCGTCTGGTCGCCGTCCGATATATATAAATAAATATACATGCTTATATACACACATAATTATTTATATAAATAAATGATATTTATAAATAACACACAATCTTTTCTTTACACGGCAATATTTTAAAAATGTTTTATTGGTTAAAATTCAGTTTGCAGTAAGTATCTTTATCTGTATCTGCAACTGCAACTGTTTCTACAGCACCAGTAGCAGCAGCAGTTGCAGCTGTTTCTGTTGCTGTTTCTCACAGTGTATCTTTCTTTTAACTGTAACTGTATCTGTTGCTTAGCTTAAACACGAAATACACGTTTCACATTGATCAAAATTTGCCTTACAATAAATTGTAGATTTAGTTTAGTTTACGATGAGTTTCTAGACCAGTTCCAGGAAGGAATGAAGATGATAATGATGAGGATGACTTGAGTGGGTTACTTAGCCTAGAGGTTGCACTGGCCTAGAACAGAATGTATCTATGCTGTAGGTGTGTGTGCGGGTGTATGTGTGTGTTTGTAGAGGACATGGGGTATGAAGGGGACTAAGTAAAATCCGGCGGCTTGTATTTGGGCGGTCGCTTAATTGGTTTCTATAACCAATTGCGGCCGCCACGTCATATGTTGTTCTCCTTGGCGCCCTTGCTGGCTGCAGCGCCACCAGCTGGCGCACTGGCATCGTTGTCGTTGCTGCCCTTGTTGTTGCTGCCGCCGCTGTTGTTGCTGTTGCTATTCGCCGCCGGCGTCTCATCACCATCTGCGGTATCAGCTAAGGAGGAGAAAGGGAGAACTAATTAGTTTTGGGTACCTCATGAGGGAGACCATGCCTACTCACCCTTCTCTTTCTCATCCTTAATGTCGCTGGAAGTCTCAGAGGAAGTCTTGTTGCTGGAATTCGTGATGCTGGTGTCCTTGTCCAACCTGGGCCTCTTGCGTTGTCCCTTGTAATTGCGATTATCACGTCGACCGCCCTCGCCTTCATCCTCCGAGTCGGAGTACTCGTTCTCCGGCACAATACGCTTATCCTTATCGCTCTGTGGCAAACGCTCATCCTTATCAACTTTATCCTCATCCTCAGACTCATCGTTGATGGCATCCTCAGGTATTGCCTGTATCTGCACGCCTGGGGCATGTGGCAACATGCGAAGGTTCTCGAACAAACGATTCTTGATCTTCTCCAGATACTCTGAGGTATTCTGATTGGTCATGTTACTCGGACTGATGTGCAGCTTGAAATCGGGGCCAAAGTATTCGAAGTAATCATTGTACGGCAGTTCATTGGCAATCTCCACGGCCAGAGCGACTGAGGTTTCATAGGTCCAACAGCGGGAGACATTGCGTATGGTGTAGCCACCGCCACCGACCATGAGGAAGGGCAGATTGTACTTCTTTACAAACTCCACACACTTGCCATGACCTTTGACCGTCAGATTAAAGCATCCCAGACGATCGCCAGTCAACGAATCTGCGCCACACTGCAGCACCACCGCCGCTGGCTGGAAAGTCTCCATAACCTTTGAGATAATCGGCACAAAGATGCTCTCGTAAGCCTCATCGTCCATGCCATCCCTGAGGGGTATATTGACGGCATAGTACTTTCCCTTGCCGGCGCCAATGTCACGCAGATCTCCAGTGCCAGGGAAATACTCTCCATATTTGTGGAAGCTCACTGTCATCACACGATCTGTGGTATAGAAGGCCTCCTCCACGCCGTCTCCGTGATGCACATCAATATCGATATACAGCACACGCTGATGATACTTCAGCAGCTCCAGAATACCAAGCACAATGTCGTTGACATAACAGAATCCAGATGCCTCCGATTTCTTGGCATGATGCAAGCCGCCGCCCCAATTGATGCAGATCTCTGAGGCCTGTTTGTTCAGCTTGACAGCAGCGGCCACAGAACCGCCGGCGGAGAGTTGACAGAACTCGTACAGTCCATCGAAGACGGGACAATCTTCACCCACATTGAAGCGCTGCATCTGTTTGTTATACTCCGTCATGTTGTCCGGACGTATGGAGCGCAGGAATCGCACATACTCATCCGAGTGGAACTTGGTCATCTCATCGGCAGTGGCTTTGTGTGGTCGCTGTGCATGGGTATATGTGTATGTTTGTTAGTTAACAATTATTAAATAGTTTAACCGGTTCTAGACTTACGTAAATTTCCATTTTGCGATAAAGCCCGTAGTTGAGCAACAGATTGTGGGTCATGCGTATGCGGTGTGGCTTCATCGGATGTCCCTGGCCATAGTAATAGTTGCCAATGTCACCTGGGTAAGAAAAAATATTCAAAACATTGTTAAATTGTGCGTAAACAGAAGCGGAAAAAATTCAACAAATTTGTGGCCACGCTATGTAAAATAAAAATTTTATCGCCACAGTGTGCAAGGCGTCCATACACACTGTGCACTTTGTCGCTTACGACCGCCACAGCACTTTCGCTATACGCAAAACAAAGGCACACACAGGTACATACACACAAACACACGTACACACCACCACAGAGTCGCATGCGTTGCGGTCGTTGGGAAAAAGTGTGCTGTGCGGCAAAATGCTGGTACAGTCGAAGTAAAAATTGAAATTTGCAGAAATGCTGTCAGAAGTGTCGAGTGGACACGGCCGCAGTTAACCGGAGGATATATAAAATGCCGGAATGAATATAATGAATGCAAAGTGCATTAATCTACACTTTTAATGTTATTTTATCCTAATTAGTCAGTACTTACTGTCGTAATAATAGCAAACGCGCTTTTTGCTATGAGACTGCATTTTTTTGCTGTTGCTGAGCTGGCCGACTTCTCTCGATTAATCCAAATGCGTTGACGGCTTTGTTGTGATTAATTTGCCACTAACTAAACTAAATAAATATTTAGTTTAACGGCCGCGCGATTTAATTTCACTCGAGTTTACCAAGAGCAGAAGAAACACCGCCGCGCACCGCAAAATGATGTGATATGTGATAAATTCGGTGTACGGCAACTACGTGAGTGCAGAGTTGCCAGAGCGTCGTACCAGAGTTGCCATATAAGTGCAAAATGATAAAATGCCAATTGACAATCTAGTATTTTGTTTGGACACCCTAAATTATTTGTTAATAATCAATTAAATTAAGTTAATATAATGCATAAAGTAAATTATAAATTATTTTAGTGTGCGTTAATTAAATAATATGCAATTAATTTAACTTTGGTATTTTTTAGTATATTGGATTCCAATTTGAGTAATTCGAATGGTCACACTAGCTCGCGCTCTCTCTCTATCTCTCTTTCCACCAATTGTGTTGTTGTTTTCGCCAGAGAGGGAGAGCCGACTCGGTTAGTCGAAAAAAAACCGTTGTAGGAGTTGGACGGATTTTTAGTGCGCGGTGCTCTGTCGGTCGTCGGTGTCTTGTCCCGTTGTCTTGTCGGTGAAAATAAGAATTAAAAACAAAACCAAAGCGGAGACAAATAAAAGAAATTGAAATCGGAAGTGCAAATTACATTAAAACCAATTTAGCTGGGCACAAAGCCGACGCGAAGCAACGCGTAAGTTTTAATTGTGTTTGTGGCGTTCTATTTGTATGCCTACGCGTGCGTGTGTGTGTGTGTGCGGTGTGTGTGTTTGCAAGTGTATGTGTGTAAGAGAGAAAGAAGTTTCAGTTTCCAAGCAAAGCAAACAGCAAGTAAAAACGACGTCGACGTCGACGGCGGAGTTGCAGTGGAAACACAAACAGAGCAACAAACACAGACACTCCAACACACACACACATGCATAAAACACACGCATACACGCGAATCGAAGCAGCGCACACACATGAACAGAGGCCAACAGCGAAAAAGAAGTGGGAAAAACTGAAAAATAAAGTGTCAAAGCGGAGTAACAAAAAGAAATAAAATGATGAAAATTAATTTAAATAAATAAAAATTAAGATAAAAGATAACCGCCTTGGAATATATCCTGCGCAGCTCCACTGTCTCCACTAGCTCTCTTTCTCTCTCTCTCTCGCTTGCTATGACTCCCTTCCCCACTCCCTCCCTCCCTCTCTCTCTCCCACTGTCTCTTTGGGATTTTACCGACTGCGGCAGACGTCGCTGCTTCCGCCCCCGCCGCCTTTGCCGCGACCAACGCCTCGCGTTGAAACTTTCTGTTACTTTATGTGTTGCCTTCCTTTTTTATTTCTTTTTATATTTCCCTTTTCAATGCGCCCGCAGGATATTTTTCCGCTGTTTGTCTTCGCCTCCTTTTCCCCCGTCGCGAACATGTTTAATTATAGTTTTCTATCTTTCTCTCTCTCTCTCTGCCTGCGCCTTCTTCTTCCAATTAGCGCAGAGATTCGACAAACGCGGAACTAAAAATTCAGAAAATTATTTACTCCATTCAGTTGTTGTTGTTTATTTTTTGCCAACAGTAACGACCGTGAAATACAAAAGCAACAAAAACAACACAGCGCCGACTGCGACGTTAACTGCGACTGCGGAGGCTGTAACTGTAAATGCGCTGTCGGGTTTAGCGGCTTAGCTGCCCCGAAAGAAGTTCGAGATTATTGCGTCTAATTAAAAATAGGTAAGTGTTGCCACCCTGCAAAACTTGTTTACTCCTTTGCATACTGCATACTGCATCCTCCTCCTCCTCCTTGGCAAGTGTGGCCAACGCATCGTTCGGAAAGTAGCACACACAGAAAATGCATCATTGGCTGAAGCTGACTCGGCGATTACAGCGAGAAGTACCGTTAAAAAGCCAATGAACGCATCTCAGGCAAATAACCAAACATAAAAATAAAAACAACAACAAAACTAGTGTAAGTTCATGCTGAGAGAGAGACCGAGAAAGCATCGTTGCTCTCCCGCTGCATTTTCTATTTGCGCTGCTGTTGCTGCTGCTGATAAAAAGCAAATCCATTTTTATTGCTCGCCTGTTGTTGTTGTTCTTAAAAAGTCAAAGAGCATTGTTTGTTGTTGTTGTTGGTGCTGCTGCTGTTGCTTGTAATTGTCTGTAATTTAGCTGAGGACCCAAACCAGTCAGGCAACCAGCTGTGTCGGCGTCGCCGTCGCTGTCGTCGTCGACGTCTGCGCACGCGGCAGAGCGAGAAGGAGTATGTGCAGCTGCTGCTTCTGTTGCTGCTGTGCAGGCTCATTCAGTTCTCTCTGTCCCTTGTTGCTCTGCCTTTGGTCACTCTCTCTCTCCCTCTCTCGTTGGCTTCAATTTGTTGTTCTATTTTGGGGCTTTTCTCGTTTGCCGCATTTATTTATTTACCTTTTGTGCCTCTGTTTATTATCCCACTGTGCAGAGCAGCATCGTTTGAAGTTCAAGCCACATTTACACTATTTTTGTAGCTTATCGGCTGCCCCTTTGCCCCCTATCCTTCTTCCCTCTGCGCTTTACTCCTCTTTTTTGACATTATTTTTCATTAACACATTCGCTCTACAACAACAACAACTTCAAAGTTTGTTTTTGTTGCTGTGCCTGTCCACAGATTTTGTTTACTCTTCTTCGTTTTATCGGCGGCACTTTTCCATCTGTTTGTTAGTCTTATCTAGTTCTGTCCCTAGCTCCCTCCCCTTCCCCCTTTGCTTCTCTTGCCTGCCTTAACCCTTTTTGGAGTTCAAAGCAAAGTGCGCCATGAAGTTCATTCGAGTGGCAGCAGTTGCCAATTATGCCTCCTCCTCCTCTTCGCCCTCCTCTTCTGCCTCACAAATCATTGCAAAAACGGTAAATCTGCTTAACTCTCCTCGACTAACGGCAAACTTGTTGAGAGATCTCTGCTTTATGTACTTTTTACGATTTTTTCTTCTACTTGTTCCGTATTATTTTCATTTTGCGCGTACAAAGCACAAAGATTCACAAAGGCAAATGGGCAAAATTACTGCAAATGCAAAGGCGTCGCACAGAGAAGGAGAGAGAGAGGAGGGGGACAATAACAACTGCTAAATAGTGAAAAAGTAGCCGAAGCAGCAAAAAGTAGAAAATTCAATTGTTGAACTGCTTTTGTGTTTCTGCAGCTTTTGACGACGCGTCGTCGTCGCCCACTTACAACACACAATGAACATGAGAGCAGAGCAGAGCAGAAACAGCAGCGACGCCAGCAGTGGCAGTGGTAAAGCGACAGCAGCAGCGGTTTTTATTGATAAGAAAAATTGAAAGTGCGTGGAAAGTCAAGAAAGAAGAAAGAAGGGAAGACAACAAGCGCACAGTGTGTCTCGCATAAGGAGTTGGTCAGTGCTGGCAAGTTGGCTTTTATTTGGCTACTTTATAGAAGTTTCTTTAGATTGTATAAAAAACTCATCAATTTAAGATTTGTTGGCATCGTTTTGTGTGATCATTTTAAGAAGAATGGCTTGATAGGGAGCTGCTCTACTTAAGGAGTTCACTGTGAAGCTAATAGCTCAGCACTTTTTCAACTTATATAATTTCTTTAAAAGAAGAATAAAAATTAAGTGAGTAAAGTTTTTTTTTAGAATTTAGCCTTGTTCTAATAAGAGTTCTCTTTGGTATTGTAAGCTACTTTAGGGCACTTTAGATTTTATCAAGGAAATCTGTTGTTGCTGTCGTCATAATTGTAGTAAGAGTAGTAGTTAGCTATTTTCTCTATTTAATTTTACGCCATCATTATTTATTGAAGTTTCTCTTAGTATTCAGCTTCTTTATCATAAAAAATCAGAAAAAACTATCAGAAGTTCGTTGCTCGTCTCATGAGCTAGCCAATACTGGCAACTTGGCCCTTTTTTGCTAATTTATAAAACAATTTCAATTAAATTAGTTAACTTTTTCTTAAGTTCAATGAAGAAACCACGACAGCTTTGTGCTTTCAACTTGGCCGTTTTTTTTGGCTACTTCTTTTTTAATATCTACTGCAAACTCATCAATTCAAGTTTGCTATAGTTTTTAGCATCATTTTAATCAATGTCTCGCCTCAGTTGATAGTTTTTTCCAGCTCATTTTCTTCTGCGCTCAGCCATTGTCATTTGCCATCCCCATCTCCCTCTACCTCCCCCTGCCACTGTTGTCCAGGCCCGCATTGACACACTTCAGATGGCGGACGGCAGCGGCGCTTCGGGTGTTTTCACACAATAGCATCATCAATCCGGGTAATGGACGTTGACTGTTCTCTCTCGCTGTTGCTGTTGTTGTTGTTGTAGCTGCAGTTGACCCAGCACTGCCACGCCCATTTGGCAAAGCAAGAGTTCAAAAGTTTTTTATGGCAAATTTAAAGTTTTTTATTCTGGCTGCCTTGACAGGTAGCCAACAATAAAGTGCAGCAAACTATTCTGCTAGTGCTGCTGCCGTTGTTGTTGTTGTTCTTGTTGTCTGTTGCTGCAGGACAAGACAGCTACAACAACAACAGCGTTGTGTGTTTGTGTTGCATATCTCGATTGTTTTCATTTCGGCGCGTTCTCTTTGCTCTCCTTCAAAAGTTCTTATTTATGTCGTTAAGAGAGGAACAGAGAGAGAGAGAGAGAGAGGCGCAGAGGGAAAAAACGCTGCTGTCGCATTTAATGTGCCGAGGTGGGATAAGGGGGTACGGTGGGAGGTGTGCTGTATACTGACCGGCTAACCCAAAAGCCGGCGGGGCTGGTCAATTAGATTTATGGGATTAGGACAGGTCGTATGGCCATAAAACACTCGCATCGCCATCGCACACGGTGGAAAATCATCGAGCTACGTTCGGCTAACGCCAAAAAGCATTTTGCATTGTTTTTTGTAGTTGTAGTTGCTGCACAGTCTTCCCCCCTTCAGCCTGGGCACGGGGGCACTTCAGAGCACATCCGTCTGGGCAACAACAAAACATTGTTTCATTCCCTATAAACCGCCAGGCAACAACTTTACGCCGTGGTGGTTGTTTCGCACTCGCACTCAGCAGCAGCAGCAGCGGCAGCAAAAGCTGTGGCAACGTGTTCCGGTTTGGCCATTCATTCTTTGTACCCCCCCTTTACCCCCTCCCTTCGTACAGGTCGAACTCCTTGCACAGGCAACACACACAATCCATGAGCGGAGCGCACACACATTTCCGGCTCGAGTTGAAGAGAAACTCCATGTTTCATGCCCACTGCTCATGTGAGTGTGTGCGTGGATGTCTGTGTGTGACTGTGTATGCCTGTGTGTGCATGTGTCTGTGTGTGTTTGGTGGTTGTTACTGGCTAGTTTTCGATTTTATTGATTTTCATAAAGCTGCTTTTACGCCAAACTTTGCAACGAGAGACGTGAGAGCTCTCTTGCCCAATTAGAGGAGGCCCAGAAACAAAAACTTTCTGGTCATTTGCATTGGATATGCCACATGCCGCATGCCACATGCTGCAACAGCACGCACAACTTTCTGTGGCATGGCATCAGTTGCAAGTTCGAACTGCAAATTGGAAATGAAAACTCTTCAACTGGACAGAAGGAGAGATAGAGAGAGACAATTAATTATCCCCTAATCCTTCAGCAATGCTCAAACATAAACAAGACTTATAACTGTGTGTGTGTGGCAAGTAGAGATAGAGATAGAGAAGGAGAGGGAAGGAGAGACAATGCCAAGATAGTTGGATAATTCCTTGGCATTGTTTTTTTTCTGCTAGCTTCAAAGTACATGTTGAATGACCCACTTTAGCCAAGTAAGACTTATATAGTTGACAATAAAATGGAACTACTGGGGCGGACTGTGGGGCGACTTAATGAAAAGTTTTTAATTACAAGGATCAAGGCAATAAAAGTTTATTATGCGAAAAGCTCTACCGTCATCTCCCTCTTCTTTTCTCTTTACTTCTCTCCCGTTCACTTGTCCAAAAAATAAACGAGCGTGGCAAAAACTAATAAACTCAACTTTTGGCGGACTATCGAACTATCATTATAAGTAGATATTCAACTATAGCAACAACAACAACAATAAATTCCATAAATCCAGTTGAAGTTTTGTGCTTTTTAATGTGCGGTAAAAGTTTGCGCTAATCCAACAAATAAATGCAACCGAAACGTAGCAAAAAAGACGAAGCAGAAGAGAAAAGAACAATAAATCGTATGAGATTTGGATGCCCCAGGACTGTTGCGCCGCACATATTGTAGAGGGCGGGGGTGGCAGGGACAGCATTTTTGTAAATAAGGGTGAGGGGAGAACTGTGAAATTTTGCCTCACTGTATCGCATGTGACAGGCAGTGCCCTCTTTCCTTCGTCCCCCCAAATAGCAAATCGATTTTAAATGCAATTGAAAATGCCAGGCGCGCTTTGCTGTCTATCTCTATCTACTGCACTATCTCTCTCTCTCGCTCTCTCTTTCCCACAAGCTAATATTTAAATGGAATTCGAGCACATTGAACTCGACAGAAGGTGTGAATTTGCCAGGAGGAAGCATAGCATGTACCGAACTCCCTCCCTGGCGGATGATAAACATAAACATGAAACTGGCACAAGTAGACCACAAAAAATAGAAAGATGGAAGAAAAAAGAAGATGTGCGGGGCAATAGATGCCTGGGGAGCTTAGCATAACAAAGCAGATTTGAGGTTGGGAATACCATGAGAGAGAGATATGGATCGATGTGCTGCGCAGTAATCCGTTCCCAAAGTTAATAAGAGACAGAGAAAAGAGAAAAGAAATGCCAAGAACTTGAGAACTTTGCAGTAGTTCTTGGGCAAATCATAACAACCCCTTGAAATCTTCAAATGAAATTAAAAAGTTAAACATTAACTGCGAAAGAAAGAAGGAGGAGAGAGAAGAAGGGAGAGGACTCCTTCATCTCTCTTCGTTTCCAGCGAAAACAACGTTTAACTAGCTTGAGTGGTTGACATGCAGCACAATTTTTGCTTTCATTTCAATTTTTAGCTACTTTGCGCTTCCTGACCGAAACTTTTCTCCAAGTTGAGATGCCCAAGCAAAAATAACAATGAGAGAGAGAAGGAAACTACACACACTGCCCAAAATGTGAACTGTAACTGTGACTGTGCGCATCAACGTGTGAAAATGTGCCAAGCAGATAAGCAGAAAAACTTTTAAAGTGTTTAGCAGAAAAAGACTAAAGAAGAAGAAAATCAAATTAAAAGTTTTTCATATATCTCAATTTAAATTTTATAAAGATTGTACATACTGAAAGAATGTAAAATATGTTTCTATTTACCACATAAATCTCTAGAGATTTTAGGCAAGTTCTTTCGTTCTTATTTTGATCATGACTGAAAAGAGTTTTATTTTCTCTTTATTTCTCTTCATCTCTTTGGGGAGCAACTACAAATTTTCAAGCATATTTCATGGTGATGCTTCACCAAAAAGTTGCTCCTTGTTGAGGCTGAGTGAAGAGAGAGAAGGAGGGAGAAGGGGGAATTGGGGCAGCAAAAGGATGCTGGCGTTGCAATTTGTAGCAGCGCCTTGGCAAGTTATTGTTATAGTTAGTCAGTCGGCGCCTCGATTGACTGACTGTCCAACGAAATGTCACGCTGTGATTGCGCCGAGAGCGAAATCTCAGTTTCAGCTCGACGCTGCTTCTGCTGCTGCAGCTGCAACAGCGGCAACTTCGTGCTTGGTTACTGCGTCTATTTGTCATTGGGCTGCTGCTGTGCTGTGTGTCTCGAGTGCATTGCAGTTGCCCCGGAATTGTGTCTAGTGGAGCACTCGAAGTTACACAGAGAGTCACAGCCCTCCGCCCCCACATTGTTCACTTCCCTGAGGGCCTTGCAACCCGCACCATGTGGCAGCAGCTCAATGCACTTTGCTGATTATTTGTCTAGTATTTGTTATACCCTGCAGCACAGTTCAATTGGGTCAGTTAGAGAGGAACTTGAAGGAAAGAAAGAACTTTAAGGAACAACTTTATAGACAGATTTATAGAGTAAGTTACAGTCTATAACTTACACTCTATAAGCCTTCCTTTTTGCTGATCAATTGGGTCAGAGCGGCAAGAATAGAGGAAGCAATCTATAAAGAGCAGTTTTATACTGTCAGTTCTTCTTTATGATTTTTTATAGGACAACTCATAGTCTATAAAACACACACTATAGGTTTCAGTCTTTGATGTTTATTTGTCATACCCTGAAGTAGTTCAATTGTGCCAGAGCATCAACTATAGATAAACTTTTTCAACGGCATTTTAAAGGGAATTAAATATAGCACAGTTTCTTTTTATCAGTCGTTCTATAGGACAACTCACAGTCGCCAACACTCACTTTATAAGCATTACTCAATGCTGTCAAAGTAACCAGCATAGCTAGGCAGTATTTATAGACAATTTAAACTACAATTATTATAAAGTGTAGTTTCATTTTACAGAGCAACTCACAGTCTATAAAACACACTCAAAAGAGCCTTCTATCTCTCTGTACTTGTTTGTTATTTGTTGCTCTGAACTATTTTTTAACGCTCTCTCAACATGACGTAGGGCACTGTAATCAATTTGACACAGATTCAGTTACAGATCCGAATCAATATCAATTGTGTCAGGGATACTGTCAGGGGAATGAAGCTGTAGCTCTCTCTCTCTCTCACACACACACTTCACTTCACTAGCTTCAACTTCAATGCAATTAACGAGACACCTGGCTAGGTAGCACACTGTCTGTGTATATGTGTGTTTATGTGCATGTGTATGTTTGTAGAAATCAGTTTTAATATTTGCTCGGCAAATACAAAGTGTGTAATTGCTGTGAGTAGGGGGAGAGGGGTACGCGGGCTGCCTAGTTAACTCACTTCCGTTTGCAATTGCAATGTGAAAATTGCACAGAAATATTTACGAAAATTACAATTAACAATTTGCATATTTCTAATGCGTTAAATATTTTCCCACATTTGCATAGACAACAAAAACACAGAGAAAAAATGTGTTCCCATGTTTTGTGTTTTCTCCTCTTGTAATGCATTTTCCAGCTGCCACAATAAATTGCATGTTTAGCTGGGAGTTGGGGTGGGGCTGGTGCTGGTGCTGTGGCACTCTTGGCTTGTCCAGGATCGATTCATGGCTGTGAATGGCTTTGAATAACTTGGCAAATATTTGCCGCATGTTTGTTATGCGCTGCACTTCAGACGGGGCTTATCTCTCTCCCCTCGACCTCCCTCTCTTTCTATGTGCCACTTGAGACTGTGATTGTTGTTGTTGCTGCAACACTGTAAACAATTTAACCCATAAAACGCAGCAGCAGTCGATAACCCCCTTTTAATTATAAATACAGGGCATAATTGTGTGCACTCAAAGTGTTAAGTAGATCTGAAGAAGTCTAGTGAGTGTATACTATAATTTTGTTTATTTGTTAGGTCTATCAATACTGCGCAAAGTTCATCGAGTGTAACGTGGTATTTCCATTGGTAGACCAATAAAACCTTACACTTTATTAACCATTTTTATCAATATCGGAATGGAGTGTGGGTGCTACCTATAACGCCCCTATATGGTTATTTATTATCTGCCATGTCTCATCTAAAATAAACACATGCACACAAAATTGACCAACATTTTATTAGGGGGTGTATGCGTTGACAAAGCAAGAGAGACAGAGAGAGGGAGTGTCAAAAAGAGGGACAGAGAGTGAGAAAGGGTGAGACAGCTGAAGCTGTTGTTCATCAGCTGCTGCTGCTGCTGCTGCTGTTGAAAACCGAAAGTGATACATCTGCTAACGCCTTTTCTGCTCTACTCTGGGGTTCAACTCGTGTCTCCCCTCGCTATAAATACGAAATGTGCTGCAGGGTCTGTGCCGGGTCTGAGCTGTGCTGGGGTCTGTCGTTGTGGCGTGTGTCAGTGATGCGCATCCTGAGCGGACTTCCTTACGCCGTTTGCCTTTCGCCTTTGACTCGGTAAGCAGGTCACGTGAGCATTTCAGCAGCGGCCAAATTGCTTAAGACTTATGACAGGGCCAGCTGTGAAGAGTGGGGAGGGAGAGGGTGTGAAGGGGAGCACTGCGCGCGAGGTGCTGGCGCTGCCGCTGACAAAGGCAGCAGCACCCTCTTCCGTGCCAAGCAGTCAGGCGCATTCAGTCCATCTGCAGAGGGGCAGTAAATGTGATTGCTTGAACACCTCCCTACTCCCTCTTTCACCCTGGCTCAAGCGAGCATATGACCTGCGCCTGGCCTCGTGCGTGTTTTGTTATGCTTAGCTACAGGTCTAGCGGGTATTTTGATTGTGAAGAGGAAGTTGTAGAAGGGCAGAGAGATGTTGTAGAATATGTGCAATTTTGTATGCTCTTTCTTAGTTGGGAAGTTAGAAATTTAAACCAGGGAAACTAAGTGCAAGGAGAAATACGAAACGAAGTATACCCATTCTTACTTTATTTCCTCTTCATCATATTTAAGCTGCAATAAAGTGTATTTATAATCTTCTCCGTATAATTTCCTAGGGTATCTGCACTTTGTATAACTCCAGTCAGCTGTTTTTTAATACATACGTAAAGTAAAGCACGCTAGAAATTTGCTAGATTTGAACGCGTCGCTTCTCTGACGCATTTCGCATTTGTCGTCTGTCGTTTTATGCTTTGCAATTGTTTCAACGTGTTTGAAATATTTTAAGCTTGGCCTGCTCTGCTGACGAGGTTTACACTTTGTTGCTTTTGTTGTTTTTGTTCAAGTTGTGTTTGTTTGTTTGTTTTGCTTGGGGTTTCTCGTTGTTTTTTCCACGCATTCGCAGCTCTCTGACAGAGAGAGGGAGAGAGAAATGAAGTTGCTGCCGCCTTTATAAATATATAAATACATAAAATTAAATACACACATATTCACACACACACAACACACACAATCATAGAATAAAAATCAATATTTGCGCCGTGTCGCAGTAAGCGTTGTATTTGTTGTTGTTGTTATTGTATTTTTTTTTATTTTGTCTCTTTGTTTGCGCTCAGGGACAGGAGAAATGATAAGAATGATGAGAAGCGGATGCGTACATGTGCCTGGGAATGACGCCTAGAATGGGTATACTATATATACTATATCTACATCTATATCTCTATCTGTATATGTACATTGTACGTACTCTAATCGCTCGGACAATGTGTGATTCTTAGACGTAACTTGACTCTTTTTGAGCTCCGGGTTTTTATTTAGCTTTTGCCTTCAGCGTTTTTGAACTTGTTCCACTTTGAGCGTGTTGGATGCTGCCTTTCTATCTGCCAGAGGGTGAGAAGGAGAACGGAAGGGGGGAGTTGTCTATCTCACTGGTCCATTGCTCTTTTTACCTGTGCCACATGCTAAACGTGAAAATGTTTGCTATGCCCGGCAGTATTTTCCTTTTCTTCTGTGCTCAATTTCTATAGAAATGCGAGGTAAAGTTGCTCGCTGCCAAGATACGCTGTAAATAAGGAAATGTGTGTGTGTGTAAATTATAGACAAGTTTTAAACTTGATCAGCATCATTATCTAATATACTAAATTATGTATCATTAATCAATATACAACTATCCGTTGCTAGTTACCCTTGAAGATGCTGCCCTTCTCTTTCACTGCCTCACTTACAGGGTATTCTCTCTCGAAAATAAAACCAAAATAAAAGCTGAACTGAACTAGGAACGAGGTGGCGACGGCGGCGTCATCGTCGGGCTCTAGCTCCACGCAGAGTCGCGTGCTCCAGTTCTTCAAGTAGAGTCCAAAAACGAGTTTTCGGCACTTGCCTCGACGGGTTGCCAGGCCTGACTCTGGCAACGGTCTCTGCTCCCCGGCCAACAGTCGCAGCCGCTACAGCCGTTATGCTGCTGGCTCGTAAAGCATTTTAAGCTAAGTTTAAGTTGTGTTAGGCCTAGTTTTCAAATAGTTGTACTCGCTTGGATTCGGCTTAGCTTCAGCTACAGCCACAGAGTTAAGAGTGAACGGGCGTCATTGGCTTTAGTTGTTTTTTTTCCAACATATTTCAACGATATTTAATGGCCATGAAACAACAATTTAATGGCTCTTTTAAGACAAATTGTTGTTGTTGTTCGGGTTGTTTGGGTTCTTGTCAGGAGTTGTGCTAAAGCAGACATTAAATTCTGCAGACTTCCCATGAATTCTATTAAATTTCTAAATTGACTATAACTTGACACTCCCCTTTTCTTTCAAGTTTTACACCTGGACGTGCTTCATTATAATTTATTAATTAAATTTAACTTGGTTGGTTAGTTGGTTGTAAGAGCGTGGGTTTTAGGAACTATACAAATTAAAGACATTATAAAATAAATTAAACATTAAATGAAGTGTTCTAAGACGGAGTCGTGTTATCCTTTATTTGGGTTGCCCTTTTTCGTGCAAAAGATTATTTAGTATATGTTTTTTAAAACTTTGTGCCAACTGTCTATCCGTCCTCAAGATCTCAGAAAATACAAAATCTAGGGCTATTACATTTGATGTCCATATGTATCACTATTTTAAGCAGATCAAGTTTCTTTTCGAATTTGAACAAGCCTCATGGATAAAAAGCGAGTTGAACTTATCAAACTTCTTATTGTATTTGTAGTTAATAATGCAAATATACCTCGTAATCAAGTACTCATTCCTGCCATCCTCTTTTACTTACAGGGTATGCCACGGGAACAGCTCTTTCCCACTCATTGCTTGTGTCACTGTTGAATTCTCTCCATTAATTGAATTATTGTGTTTTCTGTCCGCGCAGACACGCAATGAATTTGGTTAATTTCGTTTCGAGTTTTGTCTGTTTGATACCAAGGGGAAAGTCAGTCTCCCTAGAGATCAGTTTAGTTTAATGTGAAAACGTGCCAAACGTGTTGGCAAATCACAGCTCAGTTCAGTGTTCAGCTTGACAACTTGCCCCATGAAACACGCAACGCGACGCGAGTCGTAAGCAGCCCCTTCAATGTCGCCTAGACAAACCCTCAGCACGTCTCCAGTTGCAAGTTCTCGTTCTCGTACTTGATTCTCAGTTTTCATTGCTAATTATGTGCGGGCTGGAGAGAACGCAGAAAAAAAGGGGAGGTGGGCAGGCAGGGGGCGTGCCCAGTCGGGAACAGTAAGGTGATAAGGTTAAGCGCCTGCGCCCGTGCTGCGTTGAATTATGGTGGATTATATTTTTAATATTTCTCTTTTGTGCAGCTGCTTCGCCGCCGCAGCTTGCCGCTTGCCTTGCAGCATGTTGCATGCGGGTCGTGGCCGTGGTGACGTAGGGGTTCATGGATTCCTGCTTGCCTCGGTCTATTGTCTATAGATACCGAATACTGTGCAAACTTTGGTTCAATTTGTTGCTCGCCAGGGCGACCCTAATGAAGTTATGGCACGGGACTCCCTTCTCCTTCCTCCCCTGGCTCTTTCCCCTCATGGAGTTGCTGTGCATCGCAGGGAAGCCCCAAAATGGCGTGTGGCCGTGGTGCCTCCGTTGTTGCTGCTGTTGCTTGGTTGCCGTTATTTGGTTTCATGCATAAAATAGCGGCACATAAGTGCACGCTGCACACAAGTTGCAATTGCCGCGCCGCGCGCACAACGCGCTGCAAATTTAATGAAAACTGCAACTATGGCAACTCTGGCAGCACGGCAACCCTACTGTGCTGTAGAGGATGTCATCCTGTTTGCAAGGCAGCCGAAGGATTAAATCCAATTTTGCGCTGCTAGTTTTTTGAGTGGCAAGCACACACAGAGAGTCACACACACACCTGTACACCTGCACCTCATCGCGGCACACCCTCAGCCATTTGTGTACATTTTAATAGGTGTAAAAGCTTCAAGTTTATAATATTATGCCGCTTGTGCAAGTGTCGCCTGCGCGCTGCAAGCTGTTGCATAAATCAACTTTACCTGCCCCAGCTGGGGGCAGGTGCAGGTGGGGCACAAACTATGTCAAGTCCCCGCACTGAGGTGCGCATTGAGTGCTCGCTCGCTTGCTCGGGCGGGGGCCATCATCCATGCATATGCTCTATAAAATATTTGTTGAAACTTGCCCTGGTCCGTGCAACATCAGCAGGCTGCATCCTGCCTGTGTGCCTGCCTGCCTATCTGGCTCTCTTTCTCCCTCTGATGCTTTGGGCGTTGATAAGCGCACTTTGAGTTGCGCCACTTGAGGCGACACGCAATGGGGTAATCACAAAACTAAATGAGAGTAGAGTTTAATGTTGTTCAAGTGCAGCAGAGTAGCTGGTGCAACAAGCCGAGCCTCGTCTGCTCTACTCTACTCTCCTCTCCTCTCCTGCCAGCACTGACCCCTTTTAGAGTTGCATGTTAGTTTTCTTTTATTAGCTCGATTTGTAGCTAGAGAAAATGTTTCTTTTCGTGCAGTTGAAATTGTTGTTTATGTCTGTGGCAGCTGCTGTTGAAAGATGTTGCTGTTGCTGTTCTTTAAAGTTGTTGTCGGATTGTTGCTCGTCAAGAACCTGACAATTTGTTGTCTGAGTGTTCAACAGCAATAAAAGTGCTAAAAACTTTTATGCACCTAGACTGTGTATCCTGTCTTAGAGAGATGCCTGTCCTATAAGTTGTGTGAGAGAGAGAGAGAAAAAGAGAGATGCATGTCTCCTAAGTGGAGAGAGTCGCCTCAGCAATCCTTCACAGTCCAGAGCAGAGCAGAGCAGAACTGAAAGCGCATACACAATGCAATTTTTAATCTTTTGAAACAGCAGCAGCAACTTGTTGTTGTTGTATACGTTGTTGTCGCTTGTCAAGCCAGAAAATGACGCAACACACCCGCAATATCTGGCCAATGTGTGCTCAACCAGGCAACTTGGCTATGTAATGCAGTTTGTAACGTTGCAACCTTGTGAGTTATTAGTGCTTGTTGCAAGTCATTAGAACTCGTTGAGAGTTAGTAGAACTCATTAGGCAGCTCTAATGACTTGAGTAAACTTTGCTTTTTGGCTGAGATTTTTTAAGGTACGTTCTGCTCAAGCAATTAGAGCTGTCTCTGGCTTCCTTTTTGATTGCTCTTTAAGTTTTCTTTCAGAGCATTTGCTCGTCGTTAGCTGCACACAAATTGCATTATTGTTTTTTTGCAGTTGCTCTGCTTTGCTTATCTTTGGCTTCATTCATAATTTTTGTCGCATACGCGTGAGGGTTGCTGTCTGCCTCTGCCTCTGCCTCGGCCTGCACCTGAGTGGAGCTTTGTGTGTTTATCTGTATGTTTGCCTGTCTGTATACTTCGCATGCAGGTATCCTTGATGCGGGCGAGGTTTGGGCGTAACTTTGTCGCGTTGTCAAGCTTTGTCGTTGTCGCTGCTGTTTCTATTTATGTTATGAGACACACACACACACACACACAACTCCTTCTGCAAATGTCTGCTGTGCTGTCTGTGCTGTACCCGTGCCCTGTACCCGTTCTTCAGTTCCCTCTACCTTTTCCCTTTTGCCTGTCTCTCTTTTGCATATGAGACGCGTCACGTATGCTTTGAGTCGGTGAGGTCGTCGTCTGCCCACACGTATTACGTGGTATGTATACACGAGGCGACATCAGTCACAACCCAAACCCGAACCGTGCACAAACCCAACCCAGTCCCAGCTGCAATGCGCCGCGCCGTAAGGAAATTAAATACTCCAAGTCGGATGTTGGTGAAATTTCCGTTTGGAATGTTGCTTTCGTTACGTTTCACTCGCTCGTTCCCTCCTCCTTCTGCATTCGTTTGTTGTTCTTGTTGAAAATTTGCCATTTTATCGTGCTCAATCAGAACGGATGACTCCCCACGTTGGCGGAATTCCTTTCCACCTATACTCTCCCCTCTCTGTTTACAGCAGTGGCTGTCTATAAATTTAAGTAATTTTTATGCCCTTTTAATTGCACATTTTGCAAATTTCAATTTATGAAGCGAAGCCAAGCACAAATTGCGCAGAGGCGCAGCCCCCAAACTCAACCCAGAGCACCCATTCAATTAGTCCCAATCCGAACTAATGACATTTGGCACCGGTTTCTCCTCTCCCTTTTCTACCTCTCCCTCTCTCCTAGTTTGCGCGTTGTTCCAATTTTGCCAGCCAAAAACTGCATTGCAAGCGATTTAACAGCAGCAGCAGCAACAGAGGAGGTTGCCTCCTTTTTGGGGCGCCCTTTTGCTTTGTTGTTGTTGCCACTGTTCATTCTGTGTTGCATGTAACACTTTTGCTTGCATTCTTGTTGAGCCTAAGCCTCCTCCTTCCGCTGCTGCCCTCCTTCTCTGCCTGGGCAGCTGCAGCAAATGTCACACGAATGTGGAGCACGTCATGTTTTGCCACTATGTATGTAAATGAAATGCAGCAGCAGCAGCAGACGCCACGGCTTGCCTCCTCCTGGGGGCACCTCTCTCACATGTTGACCACATGCCGAGTTCGTCTGCAGACGAAGTGGGAATTTTTCCAATAATACGAATTGCCCCTGTGCGTGTGTTTGTGTTGATTTAACGAGCGATAAGCGCTGCAGGCACCTAACCAAATCCGATTCCGGCTACGATTCCGATTCCTATTCCCATTCCGGCACTCACACACTCAGTCTGGTCTGGTCATGTGCGTGTGATAAGGTCTCTGCCTGCCTTCTGTTGCCACGTGGAACAAGTTGCACTGCTATCAGTTAGTTGTTTGAGGTTTTGGGGTCAGCTAATGACGAGTTTGTTGCATTTGCTGCTGCTGCTTGTGTTGCTCATAATTGACTTGCGATAACACTGACTATATTATTTACTTTTGTTTATCACTGTAGAGTGGAGAAAGGGAGAGGGAGGGGGCTATGCTACCCACTCACGTGCATAGGCCCAGCTTGACCCAATTGGTTGCACACAAGATAAATGGGGGCTGTCAATGATGCAAGTTGAAGGAGGAGGTGGAGTCCCAAGACCCAGTCACAGCTTTGACTAATTACTGCACTCTGGAGACCCACAGCGAGTTGCGACTGTGGCCCCACTCTCTCTCCTCCCCCTCCTCCTCTTCCTACTACCTTCACTACTCCCTCCCCTGTTCCCCTCCCTATGCCCTTTGTTTCCCCCTGCTCAATTAAATGTTTAAAAATAGCTTTGGTCGCTTAATCATCACTGGGGTCTGGGCACAGCTTTCGCTATGACCTCACCCAGTGAATGCCACAAGAGTTGCAGGATATAAAACAGAGACAGAGATGATGATCGGGCCATAAAATCATAATGTAGCTTAAAGATTTATGTGATAATTTAAAGTAGTAATAATTATTTTATTATAGCCCACACACATGGCTTGATTTCAATAACCCCTTAGACAATATTGACTTGGAGTGTGTTATTTTAGTAAGTGCAAATATTTATTTATATATTTTTTTGGGGTGCTTCGTGTTCGAGTTCGTGTTACTGCCCCATTGCGTGTGGCATTGAATTTTTCGGGTGTCTACAGCGGATATCAGGCTTTGCTTCCTGTCGTTTTTGTTGTTGTTCCTGTTGGCGTCGTCATGACCAACAAGGCGTCGTCGCGACGTCAGGACCCTCTTGGCCATGTTTAACTGGCCACAAGGCAGAGGCAGTGGCAAAGGCAGCCTTAGCTTAGTCAGTCAGCACGTCAAATGTGTCGTGTAAATATTGCCACCTTTTGCCGACACCCCTTAAAATGCCATGCTCCATGTTTTAGCGTCCTGTTGGCGCCATTGTATTGCCCCATTACGAGGCAAGCGTTGTAATTTGCTTCACGCTCCTGCGAGCTACAGCTCAGTGGGTGGACACGCCTTCTTCCTTCTGCTCTGCCTCTTCCTCTTCCTGCTGCCTTTGCAACTGCCTCTTCCAGCTGCTGTGTTTGCTGCTCCTGCTTCTGCCGCTCGCATCTAATCGCGCACAAATATTGTTTTAATAATTCAACGTTTTTTCACGTTGCACATGCTGTGCCTGTTTAACATGCAATTAAGTTGCCTCATGTGCTGCGCTCTCTCCTCTCTCTCCCTCTCTCTGTCTCTCTCTTGCACACTGTTGTTGACCAAAATTACGGTTGTTTGTAGTGCCAACAATTGCAACTATTACACTCCAGCTCCGAGCATGAAGGAGGTGCTGGCGTTGACGATGATGACGGGGACGACAACAATTGCCGGTTCCATTGCCAACGTGGACCACGTCCTGGTCATTCCCTAGAGTTACTGGGCACACAGGGGCAGCGTGATCAGGTTACAACGCCAGCAAACATGCGACAGATGACGTTCTCGTCTCTCGTTGCTCTCTCTCTCTCTCTCTCTCTCTGGAATCTCCCACGCTACTCACACTCTCCAGGTTTTTTCATCGTCTCGATTTCGTCATCAACGCCCCCTTTAGGGACTACACTGGTTTGTGTATAGGTGTATCTGTGTGTGTATAGATGTGTCTGTATAGGTGCCTCTGTGTGTGTGTGTGTGTTTGTGTATACATTTTGCTGTTTACCGTTTGCTGTTCTGCATCGTTGTTTTTTTTGCCCTCGTCCTGACACGCAGCTCTGGCTCCAGCTCCGGCTCCGGTCAGAAGGTCCCTGCAGCAGGCTGGTTCCGCATTTTTTTTGTATTTTTCGCTAATTAGATTTCTGGGTTAATTTTTTTAACAAATTGTTTGCCATTTCTGTTTGATTGTTGTTTATTTTGCCAGCTAATTACTTGGGTTCCTTCTCTCTCTCTCTCTCTCTCTCTGTTGTGATTGTTTGTTTATAATCCTTTGACCCCAAAGCAGCAGTAGCTTATCGTGTTTAAAATGATTTAATGCAAATAAAGTGCATAACGTACAAATATTTCATTAGCATTAACTCATGAAACATGAATGAAAAAGGGAGAAACGAGAAAGAGGCCACAGACAAAGCGTCACAAGCGGCGGCGTCGCTGTCGCAATTCGCGGCAAAACCCATTAAAGTAATGAGCTCATGCCGAGGACGACTGAGATGAGGATAAGAATGGGGAGGATGTTGCCTTGCCATGATTTGAGGTTGACAAACTCAACCACACACACAGTCTACCCGCGTAGGGCCTGCACAGCAGTTCTTCCACGGGGGCAAACAAAACCGAACCCTAACCCAAGCCCAAGCCAGACCCGGCATGGCCAAGTGTTATATGCACTGAGAGTACGCAGCATTTCCTGCCTGGGTCACGTCCTCGACTCCGACTCTGACTTGCCTTGGCTCGAGTGGAGGCTCGTTGACTTCAACTCCCTCTTCCACTCCCACTCTCCCTCTTTGCCTTTGCAAAACTTCACACGTTCATTGAGGCGGCAGCAGCGACAAAAAATGCGTCAAATTGTGCGTTACTGGCGACACGCCCCCAAATGCCAAGCAGCTGACAAGCGGGTTGTCTCCGCCTCCCATCTTAGTCTTAGTCACGTCCCACACACATATATAGACAGGCAGGGGGAGGGGAGGGACAGGGCAGAGTCTGTAACGTTGCATTCCTGAGCTTTAACTTTGTTGTAGTCCAACTGTTGTAGAGTGCAATAGACTGGCATATAAACAATGGCGCCAGACTGGCTAAAAGGCTCAACAAATTCACAAAGTGTACGACTGGAAGACACTCTAGAAATTGAATAAAGTACTTAACTGAAATAAGCTTTATATAAACTTTATATTGACAAAGTTTTTCTAGCCAGACAGGCGAGATAAGGCTGTAACCGACTGTCAGTTTTTCAATATATTTTCGAAACACTTTAAACTGGAATTCATTCATTAGTAACCTCTTAATTTCAAGAGTTTTTCTAGCTAGACAAGCTGGAAGTACATAAGGGTTAGAGTATAAAATAGACCCTAGAAAATCTACCTACAATATTTGAACTTATCTGACACTTAAATATTTTGCAAATTTAAAGAGTTTTTCTCGCACAGAAACTGTATCTATTTCCTAACTTTTCATATCTTTACATAAACTCCCTCACTATGCCCACTTCCTTTTCAGCATTATAGGGTATTTGCATTAAGTGCAACATTTAATGTTTACAACAACATTTTGCACTTGTTTGTCGCGTTTTTAGTTATCGCCCGCTTTTTGCTTTTTTTCAATTTTGCTTTTTGCCATTGTGAAATTACGTGACTTATTTATTAATTGTTTACAGACTTGTTATTGTGCTGCAAACATACATATATGTTTATTGAAGTGTCTGCTTAGCTCCCCCTCTTTATAAATGTAATCTCCATATGGGTGCTGCCTGCCGCGACACAAGGCCATCTGATTGATTCTGTGACATGAACTTGTCACGCTGCCACGACGGCCCTGAAGTCGGTCATAAAAATAAGTGTGTAATAATATTATTGAATATATGATCAGATCTCATAGTTGTTGTTGTTGTTGCTGTTGTTGTTGGGAGCTTATTATGTATATTGCTTTTAGTTCATTTGTTTAATGGCATTTTCCCGACGCGCGACCCCGTCGCAGCAATCATTTTAATGTCGTGGCGTGGCTGTCATTATAGAGCAGGGAACTGGAATGGTCCACTACGCAAAAAAAAAAAAAAAGAAATGGAACAAGCTGTCTCCCCTTCCCCTTTTTCTGTGCCCGCCCCTGACTTGACTCGTAAATAGATCTCTGTATGTTCCATAAATTTATTTGCCATTGCGAAATGTCACAACAACTTCAAATTAACATTCGCTGTTCCCTCTGCAGATATTTTTATACAGTATTTTATTTCCGGGCTCTCATTAAATCCGAATATGGAATTAAAATGTATCGCACGTGTTGCAATCAACGACAGCAATTGGACTTAATTATATTATTCTTTAATTTTAAAGAGCACCCGACTACTTTAAACTACTTCCCATTTCGTTTTAAACCAAAGCACTTTATAATGATTGACTCGTGGAATTTCCTTGCATAAATAAATAAATATTTAATGATATTTTTAACAATTTACAATGCGTGCAACTTTTTGTAGCATTTGACCTTTGAAAATGGTCAAATAGGGGTATATTAACATTGTGCATGATGTATGTAACTGGCATAAGGAGGCGTGGTAGACCCCACACACTGCATATCTATTTTTATATTCTTAAATAGCATCAACAATCGAGTTCGATTATATGAGAATCGTGTATCGCACTGTCGAGTAGACTTTAGCTTTCGTGCTTGTAATAAATTTTGACTTGATTTCATGCTTGGCATACCCTGTAGCTGAATTAGTTTATAGCTCCCTTTGGGACTGCAGCATATCTTACAGTTGTGCACACTCACTCGCAACTTTTCCGGATTTTCCAGCATTTTCCCCTTCGATTCGTTGTAAAAACGATGTGATTATGAATTTTTTACGTTTAAATATTTTTCTGACTTCAACAAGCGAGTGAATGAATATGAATACATTTATATTGAAGCAAAAAGAACCATGAATTCATTTATTGATATTGATATTTATATTTATTTGGACTATGTTTACATACACACACACAACACGAATGGGAGAGTGCAAATATCTTTGTGATATATTTATGTGTGCATTTATTTATTGCAACAAATCATGGCTGACTGACTCTCTGCCGGGCTGCTAGTGGGTGTTGTGGCCATTTATTATGGTACCTTAACCCCTTGTCGGGTCTCGCAGATAATACGTTATGCAGCAAATTGAATTTCAATATCGCAACTGTCCGTCAATGGTCATTGGGGAATAATGTGTACTATGCTGGATTTGCATCTTGTGTGCATCTTCTTGAGCTGCGTTGGGGGATAAATAAATCTAAATTTATTTCTTGTTTATTGCCAGAGTGCAGACAGGAGACTGTAGCGAAGCCACATTGCCCCACATTACTTAAGCTGAAGACAGGCCTGCCTTTCTCTATCTCCTTCTTCTTTTCTCTCTCTCTCTCTCTGTGTAGTTGTGTGTGGGATTAATCAATAGCACGTGACGCTTAAAGGTGAACGACTGACACAACGCAGCTGATTGCGGGTGGGAAGAGAGGGGGTGGCAGGGTCATATCAGGGGTTACCAGTTGGTACAACCGGCACACGGCAACAGGACAAAGACAACAACAACGACGGCGACGTCACAAAAATTGACTTTTTAAGTAGGCGTCAGTCGTGTTGTTGTTGTTGTTGTTGCGGCTTTCGGCTGACAACAAAGGGGAGCAGGAGCAACAGCAACAGCAACAACCACCGGGTACGAATACGTACGTAGTATAATAATAATGTGCCGCAATAAAACTGAGCACCAGCCCCCAAAAATGCAAAAAAAAAGAAAGCTCCCTAGCAAGGTTGTGTGTGTGTGTGTTAAGGCCTGTGTGTGGCTTTGCGTCAGAATGTGTGCTGTGGATGTTTCTATGCGTTCTGGTTTTGTCAGGCTGTCATCAGGAAATGACGGCATTACGGCATTTACAGTTAATGCCTTTATGTCCTCGAGGATTGCCTGAGTGGGGGTATGCGGGAGTCTCTCCCTCAACCGCCTTTATTTTCTTTTACCACATGGCGGCTGCCCATTTTCATTTCACATACAATTTTGCATTTTATTTGATTTTATTAGCTCCGGTTTTGGGGGTCGCTCCGTTAAATTGGCTTTGTGTCACCATTCTGCATGATTTTCACTCAAGGGGGCACGCAAAATAAACAAACTATTTAGGTGGAAGCGTCCCACTATGTCTACTTAGAGGAATTTGAATTTGTATGCTAAATAGACGTGCCAGGAAAGCCTTGCGATAATATAAACAAAGAAAATTCCTTTGCTTATACTTTGCCTAAGTTTCTTTTCTTTTCATTTCTTTTTGTTGCCTTTCTGGTTTATTTGCCAACTAATTTATTTAATTAAGCTTAAGTTGCTCGAACTCATTTCATTAGTGTTTGTTTATTTAATTCCCTTAGCTTGATTTATGGTCTCATATTTCTTGATTATATTTCTTGCTTCAAGTACGAAATGCATTGCCGCCTTTCAGGCGCATTCAAAGCCACAATATCCAATTAAGTATTCATTCCGTTTTGTCAACAGCAACAACAACAGCAACAGCAACAAAGCTAGAAAATTTACAATTGCATGTCATGCACACTGTGCGAAATAGGAATAGAAACAGAGAGAGAGAGATAGAGAGAGAGAAGAGCTAGAGTGAGACGGACGCCTGGCAAAGTATGTCGCCGTTGTCAGCAGCGTCGGATAACTGGAAACTGCCCATCAACTATGAAATATTCATACTTTCAGTTACTCTGCTCTGTGCTCCGTGTCCTCTACAATGTTTTCCAAATTGAGTTTTGTGTTTTGGCGCCATCTATCGGTGTGCAGTGGGTGGTGCTGCGGTGTGCGTTGCCATTGTAGTTGTGTTTGTGTTGCATGCCACAACACACACGCGTACAACTATTATTTTTGAGGTGTTTTGAAAAATGGCAGCCGCAAAAACAACTGACGGAAATTATAGTGGCGCATTTACTCAATCAAAATGCACAAATTAAATGGGACAGTGGAAAGAGTAGAGTATCGGACTATTAGATACCCTGGGAAAGGTAGTAAGAAGTCTTAAAACTTCGCTTCGAGCCGGGAAATGACTAAAAGATACCCTGAGAGGCATAAAAAATATCTTTAAACTTATTTCACATTTCTGTTTTATGTTTCTCAATCATTGCACAATCGAAAGGTGTTAAAATTGATTTAAAGATACCCTGCAAAATGTAGATTAATGTAAATGTAAAATTATTTTCTCTTACTCAATCAAAATGCACAATTTAAATGCAAATAAAATGAGCTGGCAATTAAACCAATTAATACCTTGGCAAATGCAGTAAAATATCTGTAAATCTTCTTTCATTTGACTGCTTTAATACGTGCTGCATTAACCTGATACATCTGCAATGGCGGCCATTTTCTTCAGCCTTAACCCATGACCAAGTCAGGTGATAAAAGACATTTCGCAAATTGTCCGTGTACACAACTTGGGGTTATAAAATGCAACAATTCATTGACATTCGCCTGAGTCAAGTCGCCATATAATTTAAACCGTGTCTCCGCTCGAATACTTCTCTTTATATGTGAATGTGTGTGTTTATTTTCGCTTTTTTATTGCCCCCAAACGCCGTTGACGTTGCTGTTGACCCCTGCGGTTGTCTTTGTTGTTGTTGTTGTTCTTGCTGCTGTTGATGCTGCCGGGGGTTCATGAACTCTCACTGGCCCGAAATGAAAAGTTTGACTTTTATTCGCAACGCAAATGTGCACAAAGTTTTATTAGATTTGTTTTGTCGGGGTGTTTAAAGCCATGAGACTCGACGCGACGCGGTTTTATCAACTTGTCGGGTCAATGAAAACGCAGAAAGAGATGTCGTTGTCCTGTGTGAGAGAGAGGGAAGTCTCTCTGCTGTTTTCGGACATTTTTCAGAGATAAATCTAAAGCAAAAGGATTTCATCAGCAAGCAAAGGCAATGTCAATATTTGAATTGCTACGATTTCCATTTCCAGCTTCGTTTTTATTGCTTCTTTGTTGCACACACAAAGTGAGGCAGATAGTAGAATAGAGAGAGATAGTGACACACACACACACTGCATGCACTCGGTTATTTATAGAGCAAGTTAAACTGGAGTAGCACTTTAATAATTGACAGAGAGATAAGTTGAGAGAATGCCAGGATATTAGTTAATGCCGGCAAATGCATCCTGCCTGAGCCGAGCCAACTGGCACAACAATTTCATGGCAGCTGCGCACATACACACACACACAGAGACATGCTTAAACCCCCACACATGCAGACATCCCTCTGCACATGCATAAATTGTTGAGCCAACAAATGCGCAACAATAACAATTAAATTTTTTTCGGGGGAGAGAAATGAAGACACACAGGCTGATTGTGTGCACTGTTGTGGCTGTGGCTTGGACACACTCTTCACTCTGCCCTTCTCTTTCTATCTCTTTCTCTCCTACACACTCTCGAGACCATAATTATCCAATTGAACAATAAACAGACGCCCGTCCGCCAGCAACAACAGCAACCTTCAGTCAATAGACAATGAGTCCCTTTGCCTGGTCCCAGCTGGCAGCTCCTACTTCAACTGCTGTTGCTGTTGTTGCAGTTGCAGTTGCCGCATGACAACAGCAACTGTCGTCTGTGTAATGGTCAACCTGCTGCCTCTGTGCTCCTCGTTGTGCTCCGAGCTGGCAAGTCAAGTGAAATGATGTGCCAAAAACGTTTATCTACGACAGCGAGGCCCAGTCCAGGCACGAGGCAAGTAGGAGGCAAGCAGGCACCGCGGGGCACTATGCAACACACAGTTCACAGTCCTGCCCCGGACTTGGGTCACTGCTCTCTCTAATTTGCCCTTTATTGTGTCGGTGTCTCTGTGCCTTTGTGTTTGTCTGTGTGTGTGTGTGGGTGGACATTTGAAATGCGCTTTTAATGAATATTTATTTCAACACTTTACTAATTTTTGGTGTTTATTTTGTGTGCGTTGCAGGTGGACAAGCTTAAACAATGTGCAGACAGTTGCTGGCTGAGGTCGCTGGCAGGACAGAAAACCACAAGGATAATCAACAGACAGCAGCCAGCTAAGCTACAACAACATCAAAAACGTGCAACACCAACACCAACAACGGCAACAGCAACAGCTACAACGTGCAACAACAACAACATCGACTTTTATATACGAAATGCATTTTTGAAAGCGATTAGCTGAGAGAAGAAGAACAAAGGCAATGCCCTCCATGCAACTTTTGCAGCAAGCAGCTTAGAGGCAACTCCACATTCACAACACCATACACCACACACACCTACACACAAACACACTCAACACACAACTTGACTGATAGTTTAAAATACTTATTACAAAAAGAGAAGAAGAAGAGGAGAAACAGCAGCAGCAGCAGCCATAAAACAAATACTTGTTTTAATTAAATATTAAGTAAATATTGCAACTCGAACTATGCCAAATATGCGTTGCCCTTGCAGCTGCTGAGCAACATAACAGCAACAACAGTAAGAACAACAACAACTACATCGAATAGCAACACAGCAGCAGCAGCAGCAACAACAACTGAAGGCAGCATCAGGAATTTCATTCAACATGGGCAACAAATGCTGCAGCAAACGACAGGATCAGGAACTGGCGCTCGCATATCCCACGGGGGTTACAAAAAATCCGACTATACCTTCGGCCAGACGCACATTAACAGCAATAGCGCTGCCGCCGCTGGTCTTGGCCAGAAGCACAACAATGGTGGTTCACTGGATTCACGCTATACACCGGATCCAAATCGTGGCCCACTGAAAATAGGCGCCAAGGGTGGCGTGGATATCATACGAACGCGCACCACGCCAAGTAAGTATCCACAGTGTAGTATAATTAGTTTACTTAAGGGACCTTCCTTCCTGCCTGCCTGCTGCCTGCTGTCGACTCTTTCTGACTTTAATTAGCTAGTTGGCTTTAACCTTTAGGCGCCACTATTCTATTTATATACGCGCGCGCATATTGCCAATGTTATGTTACGTTACGTATAAAGTGTGCCTGTGTGGCCACCTTTGATAATTAAACTTGCGTCTCGGGAGACCTGTTCGCTGGTGGAGTCAAGGGAAGGTCAGTCTCGTATTTGCAGTGCTAATGTGACAGCCATTAACCTTGACCAGGCAGCAGTTGTGGCAGGTGACAACCAGCCATGTGCTGGAAATTGCATAATTATAACAAGAGTCGTAAAGCTAAATAGGAAATGAAAGTGGTGTATAAAAGAATGCCAATTTATACGAAATTAGGTAGGTAGGTAGGTTGGTAGGAGAGTCAGCCAAGCAGAAGACCTTGCCGACAAGCACTCGAGGTATTTAACATAGCGTGCCTGTCCCTCTCTAGATACAATTGGAGAAAAGCCGCTTAGGTCATGTAAACCCGACAAATGCTCTGACTGAGGTCCCAGATTTGTGCGATGGCTTGTGTCAGCACGAACTAACAAATTGAATGCAGGGCAAGGCGACAGCAACAAAATGTAAAACAAAATGCAAGACAGGCCAAATTGGCCAGCTAAATCAATTAGCCAAATGCAAAGTCAGTGCCAAAAAAAAAAAAAAAAAGAATTGTGGCTTGGCAGAAAGAGAATCCCTTGTTTGTATTGTGTTGCAAACTTGATATATGATGACATATAGAATGTTATATATAGATTTGCTGCTGCGCCAAAATCTGCGCTAACAAATTTAAGTTTAAGTTGAGAAATATGACTGGAAACTCTGTGTGTGGCCCACGGCCCATCATTAACTTCCAATTAGATTTTGACTCGATTGCGGGTCCGCGCCATGTTCACAATTTCGCCAATTTGTCGCTCATAAATTGCAATTTAAGCCATGCCTCGTTGCAGGCAAATCAAATTTACGCCATCAGCCGGATGAAAATTGCCACTAACTCAGCATCTGCAGCAGATCTCCCTCTCCTCTCCTTTTCCTTACTCACTCTAATAATTTCTGTTTTTGTGACTTTTCTAGCTGCTGGTGTACCTGGTGTGCTGCCAAAGCGACGCGTTGTTGTTGCCCTGTACGATTATAAATCGCGCGATGAGTCTGACTTGAGTTTCATGAAGGGTGACCGCATGGAGGTCATCGATGATACCGAATCGGATTGGTGGCGCGTTGTCAATCTGACCACACGCCAAGAGGGTCTGATACCGCTCAATTTTGTGGCCGAGGAGAGAAGTGTCAACAGCGAAGAGTAAGTTGTGTGCATGAACTTTTCTCTTCCATTGTCAATTTACTAAGAAATATGTTTTCTTTCACCTCCTTCTTAGCTGGTTCTTTGAGAACGTGCTGCGTAAGGAGGCGGACAAGTTGCTGCTGGCGGAGGAAAATCCACGTGGCACTTTCCTGGTGCGTCCCTCGGAACACAATCCCAATGGGTATTCATTGTCCGTTAAGGATTGGGAGGATGGTCGTGGCTATCATGTGAAACACTATCGCATTAAACCGCTGGACAATGGAGGCTTCTACATAGCCACAAATCAAACGTTTCCCTCACTCCAGGCCCTGGTCATGGCCTATAGCAGTAAGTATCGAAGTCATCAATAATCATTTGCGCAGCTTAAAGAGTTAAAGCTTATACTTTCATTTTTTGGTATTTCAGAAAACGCCCTCGGCCTGTGTCACATTCTGTCGCGTCCCTGTCCCAAGCCACAACCACAGATGTGGGATCTGGGCCCAGAGCTGCGCGATAAGTATGAGATACCACGGTCTGAGATACAGTTGGTGCGTAAATTGGGTCGTGGCAACTTTGGTGAAGTGTTCTACGGCAAGTGGCGCAACAGCATCGATGTGGCAGTGAAAACCCTGCGTGAGGGCACCATGTCCACAGCCGCATTCCTGCAGGAGGCGGCAATCATGAAAAAGTTTCGACACAATCGCCTTGTGGCACTCTATGCCGTCTGTTCGCAGGTCAGCATCCTACGCCAATGACCTTTTCATTACATGCCCAGCGGGTACTCATAGTGTCTCTCTTTCTCTCTTTGTGATTTGCAGGAGGAGCCCATCTATATTGTGCAGGAGTTTATGTCCAAGGGCAGCTTGCTGGACTTTTTGCGTGAGGGCGATGGTCGTTACTTGCACTTCGAGGATCTCATCTACATTGCCACGCAAGTGGCCAGCGGCATGGAATATTTGGAGTCCAAACAGCTCATACATCGCGATTTAGCGGCGCGTAATGTGCTCATTGGCGAAAATAATGTGGCAAAGATTTGTGATTTTGGATTGGCGCGTGTTATTGCCGATGATGAGTATTGTCCCAAGCAGGGATCACGATTCCCTGTGAAATGGACAGCGCCCGAGGCAATCATCTATGGCAAATTTAGCATCAAATCGGATGTCTGGTCATATGGCATACTGTTAATGGAGCTCTTCACGTACGGACAAGTGCCCTATCCGGGTATGCACAGTCGTGAGGTCATCGAGAACATCGAACGCGGTTTCCGCATGCCAAAGCCGACAAATCATTATTTCCCCGACAATATCTATCATCTGCTGCTGCAATGCTGGGACGCAGTGCCCGAGAAGCGACCCACGTTCGAGTTCTTGAATCATTACTTTGAATCGTTCTCGGTCACGTCCGAGGTGCCGTATCGGGAGGTGCAGGATTAAACCAAGGCAACAGAGTAGTGCGAACACACACATCACCAATCCACATACCCACACACACTCTCTCACACACACAGCAACACATCTATAAATATATTTATGAACGTTATCTATATGTAACGTACCATTTATACATATTTACTATAATTCTTAAGACTTTTAAATGGCAAGGCATAAGTTGCATACACAAACAACAAGAACAGCAAAAAACAACAAGAACAACAGAGAACACAACACATTTACATAATTCTATATGTATGTATTGTGTGTATTGTAAGCGTATATAAACAAATGATGAAAATATTGAAGAAGAAATGCAACATTTTATATTTTACACGCAAACTATTTTATAATTTATATACCTACTTGTATGTACTATGAAAATAGCAAGTATTTAACTAGTTTTGTAAGCTTACCAAAAACAACAACAACAAAAAAACAAGATATAAACCAAGAAATTAAACTAAACCACAAACCGAATGAAAAAACAAAATGGCAAATCTACTATTTAAATTTTCCAATCAATCAGCTACTTTAAATGGTGCTTAGATATTTGCATAAACTGAAAACATCCAAAATCTTTATCCAATTCTCTCCTAACTGCTGAATTTTCTTCTGGTACTTTCCACACCGACACACACACACAAAATACAACTAACCCAAAGTATTATTTAATGCAAATCAAAAAAAGAAATGTAGTTGAAATTGCAGCTAAACAATGTAAAACAAATCGCAATGATGGCATTTAACTTATATACCTTATAACGATGCGCTCGCAATCTACTTCCAAGTCACAATATCCTCATTAGGTTTTTGTTTCTTTTCCACAATGAAAAAACTATATTTGCTGCGAGTAGTTGAGGCTAATGAAATATGAAATTTACAAGAGAAATTGCTCTCAAAATTTATTATAGAAATTTGTAAAAGATTTTGTACAAAAAAAAAAAAGAAGAAGAAACAGAAGTAAGCAAATAGATTGTCCTGCTATTGAACAATTGAAATGTTCATAGTACGTTTAAGTTTATGCCAAAATTATAAGAGATTTTTGTGTATGTATATTTAAGCACACAAGCTAAAAAAAGAAAGTGAAGTGAATCATGAAGTTTGTGTTGTAGTTATATAGTATGCAAATCATTGCACATTTTCAGTTGTCCAGGCACTGTCCAATGTCCAAGCCTATATATATATTAAATCTGATTCTCACATATTAAGTTCCTCGTCTTTATCCGCTCTGTTCTATGTTTAACGCGCCATATGAAATGCAGTCTCTCTCCAGGGTTTCAAATGCAAAACATACCATATATCACTTACTATATATGATGACAACTTTTTCTTACCAATCAAGCAAAATGGGCACATATACAACAAAACGAACAAGCTAAAACTAATACAATACACATCATTCAATCAATCTTAGCCCCAGAATATGCAATTATCATAGAAAGAACTATAAATGTGTTTTTTATTTACTTTAATTTATTTAAAATTGATTTTTGTTATAGTCTTCTAAGTTCTTTCGTTTAATTTATGTGTTGGCCATTGTGTGCACATCTGTAGCATAAAACCAAAGTTTAGCATTTCGTATTAAAATATATATACATAATATATATACATATGTATTTGTAAAGAACATTTATACGGCAACTTAATGCATTTCACACACCACACACACACATACATGAATACACTCCCACAACACCCTCACACACTTACCCACATAGAGAATATAAGGCAGCTTCAATTGCGAGTAGCAAGAAATCATTGCAATCATTGTATGAAATTGCATTCAACGTAAATTTAAACAGAAACTAAATCATTACAGATAAATAAATATATTGTTATAATTAAAAGCGAAACTGAAATTGTTTAGCGTAGTTGATGAATTTTTGTATATATACTTGACATAACGTGTAGCAATAAATGAAATTGAATTGAAATAAACTAAAACTAAACAACAATAACAGAAATACTACAATAGCAACAGTAGCAGCAGCAGCAGCAGCATTAGAAACAACCACAACAACAACCAAGGCACGCAAGGTGGCAAAAACAACAAAGAAGTAAACAAATTGAGAATTTTTATACTTACAACAAAAAAAAAAAGAAAAGATAACACGGCAATCAAATGGATAGATTTCTAAAATTGTCCAGCCTGCGCCTTTGTGTTGCATGCCGCCTGTGCCCCGGTGTCTGTGTCCGTGTGTTGCGTGCAACGTAAAAACAAAAACACTGTCATATATTTAATTATAGACATAACAATAACAATAATAATAATAATTAATTAAATGATTACTAATTGGTACCGATAATATTAACACTGACAGATCCAATTGCATAATAACGAAAACTGAATTTAGCTGATGTATAACGAAACAAAAATGTGTCCGTTCGGCGTATAATGCATAAAAGTAAATCAATAAAATGGAAAAACTATGTAATAAAAACTGCTGTGTTTTAATGGGTGTACAATAAAGGAATCATGAAACTATAGTATAGTATGATTATAATGAGAGTGGACCATAACTGAATGGTTCAACTTTATAATTTTCATTGTTGCTGCAGTGGAAATATTAAGCTAATATGCTTCAACATCATACTGCAACCACATTTTGCGTTGAAGTTTGATTGGGATGCATCAAAAGTAAAATACCTATTCTTCCGTATGATAAGAATGAGAAGAGACCATAACGGAATGCTTGAAATTAATAATTTCCATTGTTGCCATATACTCGGCTTATATGCTTCAACATCATACTGCCACCACATATTGTGTTGAAGTTTTATTGCGATGCAGCAAAAGAAGAAAGTATCTATATCCAATCTATGTGTGTACCACTTCCATTCTCCCGAGAAAAAAAACGAATAACTTTTTTTGTTTTTTGCTTCTTTGGATACCAAAAAAGTCTTTTATTTTATATTTTTTTTTTATTGTTCTTGATTATATACGTTATAATATTATTGACATTTAATAAATTTATTTACATAATTCCCACAGGTTAGATGTTATTACCCGTTCCACAGGTTAGATGTTATTACCCGTTTCAGAAACATGTACATTTATCAAAGTGCGTTTTGTTGATGAATTGATAAATTCGTTGATAATTTCTTAAATTGAATTAGTTTATAAAGTTGATTTGTTTGTGTTGTTGTGCTTGTATGTGTATTTTGTGTACTGTGAAGTCTAAGCGAATCTCCGTATGTTATTTGTTATGAACACTACTACACAAATTTAAAGAACTTTTATACGATGATAGACAATAAGTATTATCGACATCCGATATCTCTGGATAAACCTCAGGAATACCAGGAATACGTATACAACCTGCAAATATTATACATATTCCTAGTCCTCCTGCTGTTTACCCTCCTGCTGTTATTTGCTGTTGATGTTTGTGTCCTCCGTTATTATTGTTTTTGAACGTATAATAAATTCGATTTACATTAATTTATTGTATTGGTATATGTATTGCAATTGCGGCTGAACAAGCCCGGATGCCCCAATTCACACTACATATAAGGCATTATTTGCACAATGCCATTTGTCTATTTATGTTTGAGTGTATATTGTTTGTATTATAGAATTCGTTGCTATTATTTTGTATTTTGTTTTCCGACCTTGAAAGGGATTACATATTATCTGTTTCTCTGTCATTCATTGTATACCTTTTTTTGAAGTAGTATTATTGGATGTTTGTCATACAGGTCATGCGGGTTAAAGGAGTTGTACAAATTGTTCTATCACATTTTGTAGATACAGCTAAAGAGCTAGTTGTAAATGCAGAATGTGTAAGATTATTGTACTCAGATAGAACAGGGTATAGTTCTTGTTTGTCTTTTACTTAGGCTCCATATATACTAAGTACTCATATATGCGATATTGATGTTAAAATGAAATTAAACGTTTTTTTTTTTTGGTTTTTATTCTCAATGTTCCTGAGAACGAAAATTCAAAACCAAACCAACCATTTTTGATTATCTCAAAATTCATTTTATATGCAGATGTAGAGAGAGCCTTCTGCTTTCAAATCAATTTTGGTATTCTCAAAACTGGTTGGTTTTAGAATTTTCGCCATTGGGGTATCGTTGGAAAATCGTTACATGCTTGATGTTGTTGCTGTTGTTGTTGCTGTGACATAACGCATTTTCCTTGTGACGGCTCGTTCCAGTTGTTCCTTTTGTTACTCGTTCCTTTTGTTACTTTCCTCTTTTTTTTTTTTTTTTTTTTTGTTTTAAAGTTCTTTGACTGAGCTTCTTTTTGGAAACCCAATCGAATCGCACTTTTGTGTTGTCTTATAACTATATTTTTGATTCTCTATTCAATACTAATTATAAAAACAATAAATATATATATGTATTTTGATGTAATTTTTTTTATAAATATTTGCGCTGCACAGACACTGAGTACCCCTCAAGCAGTACTGCAAAGAGTTCTGTTAAGGCTATGTTAGTTAACATGGCAGTAAAAAAGTAAATGCAAACTGCTAAGGGGCCTTGTGCTGTGGTCCAGCTTAGTGAAGATTCGGCAATGCCGAACTTTCAAATGGAATTCATTGAATCCATTTACATCGCCGATGAAATCTGCTGCGTCGACTGATATTGCTGTTGTTGCTGCTGCGGCTGTTGTTGTTGCTGCTGCTGCTGTTGCGGCGGTTGCTGTTGCATTGGCAGTTGCTGCTGCGGCGCCTGCTGCAGTTGCTGCTGCTGCTGCGGTTGGTACTGCTGCAACTGTTGTTGCTGCTGCTGCGGCTGGAACTGCTGCTGTTGCTGTGCTGCAACTGCTGCTGCTGCATTCTGCTGCGTTGTAGCTTCCGTTGTTTTCAGGAAATACGTTATCAAGTCGATGGGCAGCGGGAAAACAATCGTCGAGTTCTTCTCCGCTGATATGGTGTTGAGTGTCTGTGAAGTGAATGACAAGTAGGAGAGGTGAGGTATGTATAATATGCTGAAAAGGGGGAGAGGACGGGTTCATTGACCTACCTGCAGATAGCGCAGCTGCAGTGCTGCCGGCGAATCGCCAATCACCTCGGATGCCTCGCGCAATGCTCGTGACGCCTTCTGTTCACCTTCGGCGGCAATCACCTTAGCGCGTGCCTCACGAGCTGCCTCCGCCTCGGCGGCCATGGCGCGTTGCAGTTGCACCGGTAGACGCACGTCCTTGCTGCCGTTCCAGAATGGAAGAACTAACATTAGCCCCTGAATACTCATTTCTGCAGCTGTAAAGCTCATTTAGCAAATTCTTGTAGCAATTTCAATCTTCCCTTCCTGCTTGCAAAGTTTTTTATTGGAGTTCATCATCTGCACGCAGCAGCAGCTCAAGCTGCCAGGCTAATGACTTCAGCAAGTCGCTTGAAGGTCATTAGGAATCTAAATTTAGAATACACCCTAAGTCTGCCCAGCCCTGCTGTTCTTCTTGATTGATATGCACAGAAAAAGTTCCCAAGCTTGCTAACACTCGGCGCCCCTTTGTCGATTAATAATTGAATAATAATTTTCTTCGTTGCCTTCGCAGCTGATATTGAATGAATTTTTAAAGGTTTTTTCTTGTCTGCGCTGCCACCTGAGTTGGTGTATTATGTTTTCTACTTCATATATATTTGATTAGTCGTTGAAACTAATTTCTATAAAGAATTTCTTGAGCACGAAATTTCTTCGCATATTTTGCTGAAAAATAATATTTGGTAAATTTACGATTTTTATTTAGAAATTTATTTTTTAAATCTTGCTTTGGTTCCTTGCTAATGCGTAAAATGGTAGCTTTCTCCTCTCCGTCACTACACATTTATCAACAAGAAACTTCTCTACTGCATGTGGAACATATTTTAAATTTATTTTAATCTAATTTCTTATGCAGAATAATTTTTCTTCATCACGAACTTTCTTCCTGGTCATTATAATTGTGTAATCGAGTGGAGCTATTTTACTGCTGTATATATTCCATAATTCAATCAATCTAATTGCTATATAGAAATTCCTTCTCAATACTAAATTTCATCTTCTATACTGCTAAAATTTCTCTCCGTTAAATAGTCGTTTTCTCCTTCTCTTCCCCTCTGCTGTCACATAAACCACAACATTTATTCCCAACTTGGCTGGTACGCATCGCAAATGGCGACCATATTTTATTAGGCATGACAAAAAATGTTATCGGCTGATTAATTTCATAAAAATTTGCCGCATCAGAGAGCAGCCAGAGGGAGAGAGAGGAAGCGGAGGGCGTGTCATAAAAATGAAAGCATTTTCATAGACACATTGCAGAGAGCAATGACAAAAGGCCGCAGGTCAATATAGCCATAGCAAAATCACCAACACCCTACCCTAGCCAACACCCTAACAGCAACAACAATGGTAACAACAACAACAACAGCAACAACTTTAGCAAATAATAACAACAATCAACGCGTCAAGTTGATGTTGCTGTTGCAGCTGCTGCTGTGACATGACCAACAATGTTGCTGCTGATGGTGCTGATGCTGCTGCTGCTGCTGTTGTTGGTATTTTGACAAGCTGTCACAGTGTGGGGGGCGTGGCAGTGGCTGGCTGTCAGCTGTGTGTAGGAGCAGCAGCCACTTGTCCCTGTGCGGCTGCTAATAATAAATTACAACAACGACGACCAAGTGACAGCAGACAAAGGCCAGTTCCTTGCTCCACTGGCTCTAATCAAATGTCCCTCAACGTATGTACATTTTCTTTTTTGACATAGAAACCTCTCTTTATGTCAATGTGGGTGTGTGTAGAGAGAGTGTGTGTGTGTTGTGGTAGAAAAGTTGCACTACTTACATTTCCACACGTTCAACTTTGATGCCCCAGGCATCGGTGGCTTCGTCGAGCTGAACCTGTTTATGATTTGGCCCACATAATGTTGGCAGGTGTAGTAGGTGTGTGTGTGTGTGTGTGTAGGGGTTCGTATGTGTGTGTGTGTGTTGGAAATAGCAGTAAAAACACATTAGTTTTTGTTTACACACGTTTTTCATGTTGTTAACTGTGTGATGACTTTTTTCTCTCAGTGCCTTTCACATTTCCACATTGTTTTGTGGGTCGCGCGTTGCAGCATCCTTGAAAAAAAAAGAAAAACCTAAAGGGAAAATGGTGCTGCTGCTGCTGCGAGGAAAATGCAGCACTTGCTGGCGTCTAACGGAGTGGAAACAAGCGCCAGTGAACAGTGCCTTCTCTCGGTAACTTTGGCATTCGGAGCATGTTCGACGTGCGGCAGCAGCAGCTGAAACTCATGTTTCAAAGAGGCAGAGGCGCGCACAGCACAGGGGGGCGGTGTGTGTGTGCTGAATTTGAACTATTTTTCATATGGGGGGCCCATACAAAATGAATAAATAAAGCGAGAGAAGCTCTGGAAATGGAGTTGGAATTTGGGTTAAGTTGGCGCAGCTGTGGCGCCGCATCAGTTATAGTTTTGCCAACTTTTGCACGATACGTGAGTGAAGGATGGTGTGGCAAGTAGAAAAACAGTTGCAGTGCTGCAGCTAATTTGTAATTAATATGTTGCACAACATTTTAAAGTTGTCGCTGGCGCATAATTAGCGAACGAACGAATGAACGAACGAGCGAAGTAGAAGGAGCTCTGCCAAGTGGGCATAAGTCAATTACACAGGAAAAAGGTGGCCCGGTGGTGGAGTGGAGTGGACTGGTGTAGAGAGCAGCTCTTCATGTTGTTCATGTTGCATGCCACTGCTTTGTTGTACTCACCTGCATTGTGCCGGAAATCGTCATACGCTCGCTGAGTATCTCATGCAAATGCCGAGTTCCCATTGTGTTTCGTAGAGTAGTCTGTGCCAGTAGTCTGGTCGAATGGTGAGCATTCTCCACGTTCGCTATAGAGACGGTTGCATTTGATACGCGATAGTATACCACTGCATCCACCGAAACCGTAACGCTATCCTTTGTCAGAACCTACAAGATGCAGTGGGGGGTTGGCAGAATGTTGTCTCTTTCTTTTTACTTGGTTTTTTCTATTTCTATTTTTGTTGTATTTTTTTTGTTTTTTCTTATTTATATTTTTGCTGTTTCTGTTGTTGCTCTACTACTATTGTTGCGCTTGCTTTTATTGTTATTTGTTTTGTTATTATTTATTATGCTGTTATTGTTGCAGAACTAGGAAGGCACAAGATACTTGTGTACGTGATAAGCTGCATAAGTTTGCGTATCTGCAACTTGGCTTGACTTGGCTTGAGATACATTTACAGATACAATATGAATAGTTTACTAGCTGCGCTGCTGTTGCTGCTGCTGTGCACTTTTGCTTAGCGTGGCATTATGCGAATGCGCTTGACTCGAACGTCTTGTGGCGCGGCTTTATTAGAACTAAGTGCAGAGTGCCACAGAGAGAGAGAGAGCGCGGGGGAGAGGGGGCCACACACAAAGTGTATGTGCAATGTAAACGTGGCTCTTATTTTGATTATTGCTTCAGGGCATGAGTGTGTGTGCGCTGTGCTTGGCATTGTTTTGATAGTTTTGCATTTTTGGGGTCCTTAAGTCAAGCGCTTTATGTACACACAGAGAGAGAAGAGGAGAGAGAGAGAGAGAGCGGGGCAGACAAGATACTTGTACTTTGTGCAGCAGTTTTCATAGCAATTTGCTGTTTGCTGTGTATGCTTTATGCGCCTGCTTATGTAGCTTTTATGTAGTTAGATTGTAGTAGAAGGAGTAGAGACAGAGACAGAGACAGCGAGATAGAGTATGACAGAGAGAGAGAGAATGAGTGAGCTCGATAGCGATACGTGGAGCAAACTCATGAGCTTTGAAGTTACAGTGTATAAGATACAGGTATGGAATATTGCATAAATCATATATGATTATAGTCATAGCATTGTGTAAGTCTGTGTAGAATATATACAAAACAAGAATCAGTTGCAAAACAAAACATAAAATCACTAAAAAAAAAGGCAGACAAGTAAACGAAAAGAACTTCAAAATCATATAAGTTAAGTTGTTAGTTATAGTTTAAGAGAGATAGAGAGACAGACAGAGAGAGAGGGAAGTAAGTACGATAGAGAGAAATGGGTTGTTCCTTTTTTGTTCATGTTGTGGTAGCTTTGGGGAATTGGGTGTATTTCGTTTTTGTGGTTGGTTGGCTTCTTGCTACGTAGATTGTTTGCACTTTACTTTGCTTGTGCTGTCAGACCTCGACGCTGCCCACATCAAATTCCAGTATTTTTATAGCCCTAGCAAAGTTTTTGGCCACCAAAAAGGAGAATAAGAAACTATTTGCAGAGGCAAAAGTTTTGTGTGTGTGCTGCGCCTTTTTTCATTTTATTTTCGACAGGAATTAACGACCTGACCAGGCCTGGGCCTAAGTTGTGCTGGGGCTGCTGTCCGACTGGCTGTCTAGACCGCTTTTTATGGCACTCTCTGGCTTTGGGTGTCAATGCTGTTTAGTGTCGTTAGTGCTGATGCTTCAGAGTTTTCGATTTAGTTGCGCTTCGCTTTTGAATATTAGCATATAAATAAAACGGCAAACTGAGCATTGCCTTGGCTGCCTTGACGTATACGTAATTTCTTAACACTTTATGAAACTTTTGCAGCTCTTTTGTTGGCTTGTTTGTCTGTGCCAACAATAAGAGGCTCAACCTCAGGCGATAAGCTATCTAAATTGGGTCGAAAGGAGTGGAAGAAGAAGAAGAAATAATTGTGCCTGCAATCTGCAAATAATGTGGGCAATCTTCTAAGCTACTTAGCTACTTGGAATAGTTTATGGTAATCTCTTCATCGCCAGCCTGGCTGCGCCTTAATGAAACTTGCATGAGCAGTCGAGCATTGAAAGGGTTTTAATTTCCCCTTTCCCTTGCTGCCCCTTGCTGCTGCTTAGTCAAGTGGGGCTGCCTTATCGGCGGGGTGCAGGAATCTCTGCACAAAGGCAGCTTATGGTAGAACTGTCTATGCAGTTCCTACTCTAAATCAATTTGCAAGAACAATGGCATCGAAATTCAAACAATAGACGAGTGTGTACAGCGAGTAGCGACATGTGTGTGTGTGCAGGTAGATTTAAGGTGTACATGTGTGTGTGTGTGTGTGTTGGCATGACGTTGAAATGATAGAGAACAATGAAATGAAAGGAAATTCGAACAATGGGGAAATTTAAGTAGAGAGAAGAACTTCATTGGATAATTGGAAATTGGAGATTGGAAAATCATATCAGGTATATTCAAACAATTGTTCATACATATTTGTTTATACACTGTAACAGCTAAACTAATGAGTTTTCGATAAAATCATATAATTATATTATATATATTATTTATTACAATTTGCACAGATCAAATCAAAGTTTTGCCTGCTTTCATTTCATTTTATTTCAAATGTAAATCATATTTCAACTGAAAATCATTTGCTTTAGTTTGAACTACTGACTAAATTTGACTGGATGATAGAGTGAGTGAGACAGAGAGAGAGACAGTTATAGATAGATAGAGAGAGAGAGAGAGTGATAAAGAGAGACAGAAAGAGGGGACGAGGGGCAATCGAATTTGTTCGCTGCATTCTTTTTTGAGGCATCCGCCGAAGTTACTTAACTAGTTGCTCGTTTATGCATAGAGTATATATAGATATATCTATATAGTATATATAGTAGTAGATTGTTCAGGTGCTACAATGCTGGGGGTTGCTCTAGCTAACGTTATACGATCTATACAGTTACGATCTCTAAACGCGCTGGCGGGCGGCGGCGACTTTTCGTATTTTCTTTTGATTCTTTTGCTTATCATGCGTGCGATTTTGATTGATCAGATTTGCTTTTACTATTGATTGATTGATCGATTGATTGATTGATTGATTGTCTTGGCGATAGATATATAGTGTTACGAGGGGGTACCCACTTTGAAAACAGCCTAAACCACGCAAAACACACATAGATGAACTCGACATGGATTGCTTGCTTGATATATATTTTTGCTTTTGCTTTGTATTGTGATTGCTCAGCTTAGATGCGCGTGGCATATAGATACATATATCCCTCTGGGGGGATATGCTATATCTATATGTATACGCATATATGCTGGAGCCTTTGCAATTCTTTTCTTTACTGTTGGGGTGCGTACGTTCTAGCGTCCTTCGCTTTGTGCTCAAACAGATCAAATGTTAACGGTTATTTAGTTAGTGGTAAGTACAATATACGAGTACATATGTGTATGTATGTATGTGTATAATTCATGTTGTCCAAACTAAAGTAGGTGTGTACTAAACTGAGGTATGTGTGTGTCGAGTACTAAACTAAAGCTGAATGAGATTTGTACTTTGTACTTAAGTTAAAACAACATTAGATGTGGGTAAGTATGTAAGTATGTATGTGACTATGTAAATATGTATGTAAGTATGTCAGTACCATATGTAAGTATCTATGCATGTGTGTATGTAGTATGTATTTAGTATGTATGCTTTGTGTGTTTGTTTAAGAATTTTATTTGTCTTTTTGTTTTGCTGTTTTTTTGGTTTTTGTTTTCATTTTATTTGTTTTTAGTTTTTCTTTGGTTTTTTTGACAGTTAGAAAGCATTTTTAGAATAGACATTTATGGAAATATATATTTAGCATGCTCTCAAAACTTATTCGAACGCTTAATCGAAGAGGAGGGAGAGTGGGGGGTATTATAAAAGTAAGTGCAGTTGAGGTTTTTTCGTGTATCTTTTTTATCTGTTTGAGGGGGTTGAGGGGGTTGGTTGGGGGTTTGTATATCAAAAACAATTTGTTTGCTAAACAAAACTAACATAGCTCAAAAACAAAATCAGTATATATGTATATATAGAGATTGTATATATAGAGTTAGATATAGAGCGTGGGTTAGATAGACAGAGTTGGAAAAAGATACAGAGAGAGAGTTGGAGAGTTAGAAAGAGAGAAAGAGATACAGTTACGGAGATAGAGATAGAAATAGAGAGAGGGAGAGGGGGAGAGACAGCTGGGGAAGTAGTTCGAGCAAGACAGAGTCAAAAATACACAGATAGAAAGAGATGAGAGAGACAGAGCTTGGGGCTTTGTGTGTGTGCAGGTATTCGATCAATGAGATTCTTCTGTGTGTATATGTGTGTGCTACACAAGACCTAAGCTATGTGTGCGTGTTAGAGAGAGACAGAGATGTATACACATAGACACAGAGAGAGAGAGAGAGGCTGTGTGTGTATGCGTTTTTAGGGGATTCATTGTTTGCTTGTGTGCGTGTGTATGTGAGTACCCTGTGTTCAGTGAACAAAACATTTTTATTCATTTTCTTCAAGCCAATTTTCCTTTTTTTCTTTTTTTTCATATTTCAATTTTGATTTTTGCATTTTTGATGTGCCCCCGCACGGCGCCCCGCCCACCAATTGAGTTGAGTTGAGATTGAGGTTAACTTGAGTGAGCAATAGAGAGAGAGAGACTAGAGAGAGATAGCAAGAGAGCAACAGAGCGAGAGAGTTGTCTCTAGTGCATTTGGTGCTCTGCTGAACACAGAGAATCAGAATCAGAATCAGTTTCAGTTGATATGCTTAGCATTTGCTTTGCTATTTCTTTTTGTTTGTTTTTCATTAATACTTTTTGTTTTTCTTTTTCATTCTTTGGTTGGGTTCTAATTGCAAAAGACAATCAGAGTTTTTCAACTATGCAAATTGTAATAAGTTAAAGTTTAAAGGTTTTTAGACACCGAACAACTAAAATGAAAATGGAAATAAAAATGGGAAATGATAAATGTAAAGCGACACAATATAGTATAGTTATAATAGTAGCAGGTAGTATGCTTCTCAGCGAGAGAACAACAACATGAACATGAACAAGAACAAGAGCAACGACAACGACAAAAACAAGAACAACATCGACAGCGAGGAAAGAGAACGATAAGATGACTCGACAGCGTTTATGTTTAAAAGGTTTTTTTTTTGAGGGGGAATTTGGTGTTGAATCTGCGGGCATTGCCGCAGTGGCCTTCATGCGTTTTGCACACACACAAAAAACTGAAAAAGAAACCATAAGAAAATACGAAAAAATATGAAGTAAACGAAAAAGTATTAAAGGGAAACGAATTGAATTCTGAATTTGGTGGAGGGAGGAAGAAAAAGAAAAGAAATGAGAAACCTGCAAATGTTGGCGGAAGTTGCAAATGTGCAAACAGTGTACGCAAAAAAAGGAAGGGAGAAATAAGAAAAAATACAGAAAATATAAGGAAAAATGCTAAAGAAACGAAAAATACTAAAAAAGAAAAAAGGTAGCTTTGGTTTGCCGTAGGTTTTTATACCTTGCAGGCGCTTGACTCCTTCTATTGTTTATATACTATTTGATATATTGGTGCAGAATTTTATTTGTATATTAAATAAAAAAAAAAAATCTCCGATGTAGGTAGAGAACTCCGTCTTTTAGATGGACAGACGGACATACAGACGAACAATCGGAGAAATTAACAGACATGGATAGTTCACCTTCTCTGTTGATGCTGAATCAGAATACATACACTTTTAACAGTCAGAGATTTCTTGTAAGTTACGTTGAATACTCCACACCAAAACTAATATACCCTATACAAGTAAAGACTAAAATACAGAGAAAATACCAAAGAAAAAGGCTACAAAAAAACACCGAGTCGAATGTTTGCTTGCCCGCCACGTCGCGACGTCAGTTAAAGCTCGAAGTGAATGCAATCTTTAATGCGGTTTCCTCTCTCTTGGCATGTTCTGCATATTCATAAAGAGGTTTCTTTGTGGGCAGAGAAGGCGTACAAATTAAAAGCGGAATATTTAAGAAAGAAATCAAATTAATGGGAGCGCGCTTTGTCTGCGAGGATTGTCAGTGAATGTATGAGATTGTGTGTGTGTGTGTGTGGTGATGTGGTCTAGTGCACACCAATGACAATAATAGCAAGTACAATGATAATAATGAAATCTGCAACTGGAATATATACGACAACAACAAGTACATCATACATAAGTAGTATTTAAAACATACATCAAGACTACCAACAACAACGATAGAGACTGTTTGCTGTTTGTGTGTGTGTATGTGTATGTGTGTGTGTGGGTGTGAATGTGGCATGGGGCACGCCCACGATCCGTTGTTGAAATGCAAAAGAAAAGCGAGCAAATGCAACAAAATCTCCTCCTTCTCCTTCCACTTTTCCCTTTCTTGTTGTTGCTGTGTATATGTATGTTTCTGTAACTGTATCTTAGCTGCTTGCAGATAGATAAAGAGAGGGAAGTTGAGAGAGAGAAGGAGAGTGGAGGCTGCAGCTCGGCAGGAAGAAACACAGTTACGCAGCAGGAAAACGCAAGGCGAAAGGAAAGAAAGAATGTTAAAAAAAACACAGAAATGAAAGCCAAAGTAAACACCGTGACATGCGACAACAGCAAGAAGAGGAGCTGTAGAAGGAGCACAGCAACAACAACAACAACAATAAGAACAGCAAGAACAACACAAGTAAAGGAAACGAAAAGAAGGCGGAGATAACGTTGCGTATGCGTAATTCACGCTCCAGTTGCGTGTCCTGCGCGTATGTGTGAGTGTGTGTGTTGGTGTATATTTCTGTATTGCTCTGTGTGTGTTAGTGTATCTGTGTTAGTGTGCGTGTGTTAATGTGTGTGTGCCTTGGCAAAATCAACACAAGTCAGAGGATTCCGCAGTGCTTAGATTTGCCATATGAGCTAAGTAGGTATGTCTTCTTTGTGTGTGTGTGTGTGTGTATACTGCGTATAGCTGTGTGTGTGTGTACTTTGGGCCAAACGGAAAAATCAAAAAATATTGTTGGCTAAGAACAATTTGTGTTGCGTGGAGAAAAACTTGTGGCAAAGCTAAAAAGTTTTTTATTGTTTTTTTTTGTAAGTATTTTCGGCTTTACTTTTCAGCGTTTAGTTTGGTATTTTTTGTTGGTATTTTGAAGTGAGCGTGTGTGTGTGGGTGTGTGAGAGTGTGACTATGATGTGTTGACAACAACAGCAACACACAGAGAGAGCGAGTTGTTGCTGCTGCCATCGTTGGACTTACCTCCTGAGGGGGCACATCGTAGGTGCGCGTACGCAGATCGACGCGTGCATACGAGTCGATGCAGGGCAGGATGAAGAAGATACCTGTAGAAAAATACATATAAAATATATATATATATATATGGAGCATCAAGGTATATATTGGTGTCAGCTTCGCACTCTGCAAACATTTATTCAATGCTGTCAATTTCGTCTGCTAGTTTGCAGTTGCTCTCTCCCATTGCGCTTGCCCTGCGCCACTTGAGTTTGGCGTGTCTGTCGCTAATTTGGAGCAAGTGCAGCAATTAACACAAATTCTTGTCACCAGCGCCAGGGCGACACTTGAATTTGCATAGCCACAGTGCCAGCACCCTGCCCGCCCATGGGCCCCCTTAACTTGCTTGCTTGCCCTTTGCCTCTAGTCACTCACCTGGACCCTTGGCACCGCCCTGCATGAGGCGACCCAAGCGAAAGATAACCGCTCGCTCGTACTCCTGCACCACCTGCAGAGAGGAGAGAAAGCATGAAAGAGTAGGTAAGAGGAGAAAAAGAGAAAGAGAGAGTAAAAGGGAGCGCAACGTGAGCAAAATGTGCAAAATCAAATTGAAATTCAGTCTGCGCTGCAGCTGCTCTGACAAAGCGCTTTCCAAGTACCTTTGCCATATAAATCTGCTCGTATATATTCTCAGCTAGCTGAGATTAAACTATAGATTATTCACAATATATATTACTCACCTTGAAGCACACGAAGAGACTGAACGGCAGCGTCATTATCACAAGTGCCACGGAAAGAAATATTAGCAATTTGCCGCATGTTGATGCCTTATCGCTAATCTCCTCATCCGCTGTGTGTGTGAGCAAAAGAGAAATGTTAGAGTTAGTGAACAGTGTTGAGAGAAGTCAGAAAACGAGCTGCAAGTGAATTATAATTTAGATATATATATATAGATATATACAAAAAATGTCAAATTGCACAACGCGAAATGTTGCGACGGAAAAAACTCGCGAGAAAAATTGTGTCAAAAGTTTAGCCAAAAAATTTGAAGTTAGCTTTGTTTTTGTTGTAATTTTTGTACTTGTTGTTGTTGTGGGGCCAACAAGTTGCCCATTTGCCCCATTTGGGTGCGGGGCGCTTGTAAAAGTCAAAAATTGTTGTTGCTTTTGCACTTTCGGGCACTTAGTGCTCGTGGAGGGTACAAACTGTAGCATACTTATGGGCGCGCGCCAGAGGGCCATAAACAAAAATGTAGGTAAAGAACAAAAGTACTTAGTAGTAGTACCAAGAGAGAGAGTACGAGAAAAAGAGTACGAGAGAGAGATAGAGATAGACAGAGATATACATAGATAGAGAAAGATATAGAGAGAGAGAGAGCGAGAGAGCAATAATCGTAGTAGTTAAGGAAATTAATTGAAAGCGTAACTTTTGAGTGTGTAAACTGTTGTTTGTTGTTCTTGTTGTCGGTGGGAAATGTGGGAAAGTTGTTTTCTATTTTCTTTTCGATTTATAGAGAGAGAGATAGAGAGATTGTTTGAGGGAGATACCAAATTAGTGCGACTTACAATAGAGAAATCCATGTGAATGTTTTGCTTGTGTATCTGCAAGAAATACGATAAATCAAACGATTGTAGAAAATTAATTGAGGACTTCAGGAGGCAGGCGGACGGAGTTGGTGAAAGATGCAAAGATTTTCGTAGACTTCTTCTTTGGGTTTCTGGGTGAAGGGGGGGAGCCGTGTTTGCAGCATGCAAAAACCTAGGTAGACATGCGAACTAACTAATGATTAAGTTGGAAACGAAAGCAAATCATAAATAATTCATGCCATGCCGTTTAAATGTCATTAGGCAACAGCAGTTAGTCTCAACTTGCTGTGGATAGTGTGGCAGCTGCGACTAGTGTTGCTGCTTTTACTACATCTGCAGCTGCTGCTGCTGGTGGCAATTAGCGTTGCAGTTTCCATTTCAGTTTCAATTACAGTTCATTGAGAGAGAACTTGCAACAATGCGGCAGCTTGCAACGCCCAGTGATGTCAGCAAAGTGTTTTTAACGAGCACACACCCGCAAAGAGAGAGAGGGGAAGAGACAGAGAGAGAGAGGGGGAGAGAGAGGGAGGAGAAGAGCGCAGCGCGTGAAGCAACAAAAACTCTCGGCAACTTTGATGGGAATTTGTAGAGCCGTAGAGCAAGCTAAGCCAACAAGCTGTTAAACATTTGCCCAGGCAAACGACAAAGTTGCTCACCGAAAGAGACAGAGTGACAGTGCAAGCGAGAGAGATAGCTACATATATACATAAAGAGAGAGAGGGAGAGAGAGTGTGGGTGGCGCAGAACTTTTATTGAAATTGATTTCGAAATAATTGCAATGGCGTTGACGTCGATTTGAATGTGCCCAGGCTGAGGTGTGGCTGTGGGTGGTGCGGGCGGGGGCTGCGGATGTGGCTTGCCAGTGTGCCACATTGTGTGAGGCTTGCCGATGCTGTTGCTGTGTTGACTGACAAATGAAGCTCGGCTCGGGCTAATAGATTTATGGCCCGATTCGAGCTAGCTACTAAAAATAGCACAGCTTTCCGAAGTACTATGTGATTAATTAGGGCATGGGAAGGCATTGGCAACTGTACCTATGTATCTTATATATGCTATTTACAGTGTGTGTATCTATAACTTTGATATATACATAACTGACATATCTTATGCTTATATTTATTGTGCAGTTTCCCCACTTAAATGTACAGAAGATTTATATTTTAATAAACATTTCCCTCCATTTGTATTTTAATTTGATTTCGTTGCTTCCTTCTTTCCTTTCCCCCGAACAATGCATGCTCATAATTTTTTAATGAACGTCCAGTTGCAGCGCAGTGGCCCCTGCACCGCTGCAGCTCCCACCGCTCAGTGTCCCGCCCACTACTGCCAGGCAGCATCCCTTGTGCTGTCGTCCAGCGTCATACGTCAGCAGCCCCTGGCAAAAAGCTTTGCGCTGCGAAAATGGGTCAGGCAGTTGCTGTTGCTGCCTCAGTTGTTGTTGTTGTTGCTGTTGTTTTTGCTGCTACTGTTGCTGTTGTTGTTGTGTGGTTGTTGCTGCGCAGTGTTTTTTGCTGGCACTGATTGAATTTTGCATGCCAAATGCGTGCCAAGTTAGCCAGCCTAAGCTGGTTAACCCTTTTTTGTCGGCCTAATGAAGCGCTTAGCGTGCATATGATATGATAAGTACATTAGCTCGGCGACAGCTAACGACCCTCCCCCCCAAAAAAAAGGAATAGAAGATTTTTCAGCTGCTAAAAAATGCAAGAGGAAGTTTCAGCTGCTCGAAAAAAAAGAGAAACGAGAAATTTCCACTTGCTAAACGAGGCACAGACACAGCCAAACAAAGGCTGCACACACACACACACATAGGTATAGAGAATTTATGTGCTGTGTATGCTGTGCCCTGTTGTTGTTGTGTTCGTGTGTTTGTCGATCGAGCAAATTGCCAAATTGCATCAATAAATGATGAGCCTGTTGAGCGATGCGAGCGCATATCAAATGAGTTTGATTGGCGTGTGGAGCTAATGAAATTGCCAAGCGAATGTGGCCATAAAATACAAAGTGGCCTAGCGCCACAAATATAATATATATATATATAGATTGTGAATATATGTTATGTCTATGTGGCGTATACTTAATATGCTGTTAGTTGGCTGCGCAACAAGTTCGAGTGCACGACCAAAAAAAATAAATGAAAAAGAGGAAAGTAAAGAAAAAAGTCAAGTAAAGAAAGAGGAAAAAGTTGTTGCAGAAGAAGCCAGCAAACAGCCCCAGAGCCAGCCATCAAAAATGATATATAGTATACACAATTAGGACTGTACTCAGGTACAGATACACACACACAGGCACACACTCGGGTATGCAGTGGCACAGGTGTGCGCATGCTGGGCTGCCTCACGACAACTCACCTCGTCTCTGCTCGGCTCGGTGTATCGCCTGCTGCTGCTGCGACTGCTGCATCAGCGCATGATGGCTGTGCGGCAGCTGCAACTGCTGAGGTGGTTGCTGCTGCTGCTGCGCTGGCTGCTGCTGCTGCTGATGGTGGTCACGTTCTCTGAGCTGTAGCGGAGGTGGTTGCTGTTGCAGCTGCTGTTGTTGTTGCTGCTGCAACATCGCTGGCTGCTGCTGCTGTTGGTGGAGCTGCTGCTGCTGCTGTTGTTGCTGCTGCTGCATTGCACTCGTTCCCATTGGCAGGTGGTGTTCACGTTCCCTGGGCTCCGCAGGCACTGCCGCGACAACTGATGTTGGCGGCGGCGCTGGCGTAGCAAAGGTGCTGGTACTAGTAGTTGCCACCACCCGCTGCGGATGCTGCTGATGTCGATGGAGCTGATGATCACGATGCTCCATGTCCATCATCGAATCGGGCATCAAGCCGCGCTCACAAAACGACGCCAGGGCGACGGCTGTGGCTGGCTGGTGCGCCTCCTCAATGTCAAGCAGTGTGGCACGTTATGTGGCTGCGAATTTTGCTGCCGATTGCTGCTGCTGCCTCTGCTGGTTGCTGCTGCTGCTGCAACTAGATCTTCAGTCAGTCACTAAGGGCTACCGCAAAGACAAGTCCACACACATGACGCACACACACACACTTCTCACTTCCACTTCTTCACTTCCTCACTTCCACACTTCCTCACTTCTCACTCCTCACTTTTCTTCACTTCAAACTAATACATACACAAATGCAACAACACATACACTACTGACTGAACACTGCCACTGAGCTAGTTTGGTGTCCCTAGCACTTTCCACACATTGTGTTGGATGTGTGGTCCCAGGCCAGTCCTGGTTACTCGGCTCCTGTCCAGTCCACAGTTCCCAGTTTGTTCTGCTTCTCCTTCTGTTGGCTGCTGTTGCTGCTGTTTGTGCTGCTGCTGCTGCTGATGATGTTGCTGCTGCCTCTCTCTGAATCCAACTGAAAGTGTCGCTGCCAGTGCGCATCCTTTTATATACAGCACAGTCGACTTCGAGCTCGAGCTCGAGCTCATTCGGTGCGAGCTTTGCGTGAGAGTCGAAAACTTTGTTATCAGGATGCTGCGTGTCCTGTGGCAGAGGGAGACAGAGCCACAGCCAGAGACAGAGAAAGGGAGAGAGAGAGGTGTGTTTCGTGCAAATGCCAAATGATCAAAGAGCTTTTGCTACTGCGTCGTAGTTGCAGCTGCTGCAACTGCATTGGCCAGCACGCCCCCTTTCCCAATCCCTTCCAGCTTTTACCTTTTTTCCAGCTTGCACTGACCTTGCGCATTGTGCGACACGTTGGCTTTGGCCATTTTCCCTGGTTTGAACTTCAGGAACAAAGCTTTCGCTTCGTTGCCAAGCTTTCATGGAGGGGAAATTACAGTAACAGAGATAGAGCGAGACGGAGCTAGAGCTAGAAGTGTATGAGAGTTGAGCCTGTAAGTTTTTAGCACAAGCGACGACGACACGACGAGGCGAGTACTGTACTAAATAGAGCCGAGTGCCGCCCACACAGGCTGTGAGCCTCCCTCAACATTGTCGCACAGGTGAGAAGCATGAATTTATGACACCTTCCACGCTGTTGCTGCCTGCGAATGCGCCACAACCTGTGAATCGACTGTGCCTCGAATGTGCCTGATACTGTGCCTCAACCTGTGCCTCAACCTGTGCCTCAACCTGTGACTCGAATGTGATTCGACTGTGCCTCAACCTGTTCCCCAACTGTGCCTCAACCTGTACCTTCTCCTGTGCCTCAATCTGTACCTGCTACTGTGCCTCATTCCATGCCCCAACCTGTGCCTCTATCTGTGCCTGCTGCTGACTTTCATTGTGTAGTTTGCTGCCTTCATCCACTTGAGGCTTGACGCTTTTCAATTTTTCAACCAGTTTTGTATTTGTTTACCGACATGGCATGATATGAGTGCCTACGTGTGACTGCCATCGACTCCATTATGCGCAGTTTCAATTGAGCAAAGCAAAGGGAAGGAAAGGCAAGGAAAGGTATGGAAAGGGGGTGTTCATTCTAATGAACCTGCTCGAACTGGCTGTCGAACTGTCTAGCGATTTGGGTCATGCCAACGGAGCTTTGCTTTGAGACGTCAATTACCATTTACGCTTCATTAAATGCCACGCGCACTCGCAACTTGCATTCAGGGCAGGCCAAGTATCGCTTCCCAGCTCCCAGCTCCCAGATCCCAGGTCCCAGATCCCAATCAACCCTCCCATTCCAGTGTCATTTCCATTTCCATTCGCATTCGCATTTCCATGTTCTCCTTTCTCTATTCTATGACATTTCTCACTCCAGCTGCAGCCCGCATATCGAGTGTGGTGTTAAATGTCGCACCACAGTGCGTATGAGTGTCGTTCGAGTGTGACATTTATGTCCCTCTTCAGACTCCACCCCCTCTTTCTCTTAATTAATCTCTGGCATTTGATTAATGTGCCCATTGATTCTGCTATCTAGTGAGCTGCAAGCACACACAAGGCGTCGCTCATTAGCCTCCAGCACACCTGGCGTATGCGTAACATGCCTTTTGGCATTTTGCTGTTTGTTTAAAGCGCATTCCTTAGTTCAAGCCAAGTATTTCATTTGCTATGCTGTCATATAAACGCACGAGCTGGCAGTAAGTAGTAAATTCAAGCGAATGCGTATACGCCCCGTTGGCAATTTTATAGACCCAGCCATAAAAAGGCGCAAAGCACTTTGCGTATCGACAAACATTTCAGTTAACTGCCAGTCAAAGCGAAGATGAAGGCCAAAACAAAAGCCACAAAGCCATAAACAAAGCTGGCATAGCCAGAGGAAGAAAGAATGAGAGGAGCAGGAGAAGAAGATGATGTTGAGGAAGAGGAGGCAGGCCAGCAAATCGTTTTGTGAGCAATGTCTCAAGCTGAAACAAAAGCGAAATCTTTTTGTCGGGGAATGTGTTGCAGAAATCGGAATACGCAGCAACGGCTGCTGCTGTGGCATGTCCTGCCTGAAATTAGCCTGGCAAATATGTCGCACTTAGCGGCAAGCAGAGGCAAGCGGCAAGCGGAAGTGCTGCCACAGACACTGGCACAGGAACCGTCACAGCTGCTGGCAAAGATGCCGACACGAACACGTACACAATGCCCAGTCGCAATTGCCTAGGCCTAAGCAGCGGCGTGACAGGAAGTAGCAGGCAGGCAAGAGCGGGGAGGGGGCGTGGCATGCCTCGTAATTGTTGACGTTTGCGCTTTTGTTGTTGCTGCTGGTGGGTGGCTTGGCTTGGTCCATGTGACACAAATGCGTCGAATTATTGTCATATGAGGTCACTGTCCCGCTGTCTCGCAGTGAAAGTTTGCGCCAGATAGAGATAGCATGAGAGAAGGAGAGGGAGAGAGTGAGTGAGAGAGCGAGTCTCTCTTTGCCCGTCTGACACTTTGTTTGTTTGTGCTGCGGGTCTATTATGCTGCGCTGGCTGAAAAGTCTGGCTGAGTTTTCTCTAGCACTGCAGGCAAGTTGCAACTTGTGGGCTTGTTGCACTCTTAAGTGCCACCACAATGCTCTGTGGCAAATGCAACAGTTAACAGATGTTGCGCATACCACACGTTGCCCACACACACACAGAAAGTTTAGTTGCTACTTTGCGTAGACAATAAATATTTCATATTGCATATTTGATTATATTATGGATGAATTTTATTATGAAGCGGAAACTGATTTGCTGCCACTGGCAGCACGCACGTACTTAGAATTCTATTAGTGCTTTGCCTGCCACACTTTGGTTGCCTCGCTTTGGTTGCCACACTTTGGTTGCCTCACTTTGGTTGCCTGCCCCACTTGTCTCTAGAGAGGAGCAGCTCGTAAAATATGCAAGTGAAATTTATGCAGCACAGCGCATATAAAATATGTGAATTCAGTTTAGGCATCATAAACGCAGAGGGAGAGAGAGAGAAAGTGAAAGAGGAGGAGGAGAGATGAAGATAGAATGAGAGAGTGAAAGAGAGAAGGAGGAAGAGAAGTGGAAGCAGCACCTCAGACAAGATCAGAATAAACCTATCATTTGCTGGAGATGATTTACTTTAAGATTTGGATACAAAAGTATCTTATGCATATTAAAGTATCTTCCGGATATAAAAAAATCTTATGGTTACAAGCGATTTTTTTGGGTACAATAGTATATTTCAGGATACAAAAGTATCTTATGGATACAAAGGGATCTTATGGATACAAAAGTATCTCAAAGACATTTAATTTATTACCAGATTGCAGTACAAAAGTATCTTATGGATACAAGAGTATCTCATGGATACAAAAGTATCTTCAGGACTCCCAATTCATCACCAGGTTGTGGTACAAAAGTATCTTATAGATACACAAGTATCTTGTAGACACAAAAGTAACTTAAATATATCAGATTTATCACAAAATTTACCAGGTTGTTGTACAAAAGTATCTTATGGATACAAAAGTAGCTCAAAAACTCAAAATTTATCACCAGGTTTCGGTACAAAAGTATCTCATGGATACAAAAGTATCTCATGGATACAAAAGTATCTTATGGATACAAAAGTATCTTATGGATACAAATATATCTTATGGATACAAAAGTATCTCATGGATACAAAAGTATCTCATGGATACAAAAGTATCTTATGGATACAAAAGTATCTTGTTTGCGTGATGGCATGTGTAAGATACATACACGTATATTCAAATCCCCATTGAGATACTTTTGCATCTATGTCATACTTTTTTATCCCCTTGATATTTATGAGCAATTATCTGTGCCAGCTGCTCTTTCTGTGCTCCCACGAGAATGCAATGTCCAATTATCTTGTGCTCCCTGCTGACTCAGGTGGGCGACTTAGCTGGGTCTGCTGCAAATAAAAGTTTGCCATGCGAACTTCAACTTCAATAAGTCCTGCAAGCGCATAAGCCTTGCAAACGAGGCAATCAGCAGAGTTCTCTAATTGCGTAGCTCAGTGAGAGTCGCATAAAGTCAAAGCCTTTTCATGTGCACTGTCAGTCGATGTGGCAAAGTCAGTGGACTAAACGTCAGGCCCATCGGACTCGATGGCCAATCAATAATTCATAACTGCACATTGACGACACATTCCTTGGCAATAAAATGAAAAGCGAAATGCGAAATGAAAAATGAAGAGAGAGACAGCAAAATGCTGCGCAATAATTTAGCCAGCCCTGGCGAGGCCAGGCCAGCTCCAACTCCAGGCTGCGTTGCGTCCACGACCTGCGACTGGGCATGGAACATGAAATGACTTTATCAATGCTGACTCCTTGCCCGTTACTCCCGGCCCCTTCTCCCTTTTTGTTGAACATATAGATACATATGTAAGGCCAGGCACATGTACTATATATAATGAATGGAAGGCGCCGCCATCGCCAGCAACTGTCGCACAATTTCTTCTTATTTTTTTTTTGCGGGCATACCCTGTAGGTTGATAGAGAGAGAATGTATGCAGACTAGAGGAACGTATGAGAGCCTCTGCTGTTGCTGTAAATTTAGAGAGTGTAGGCAGGCTTGAGGCGGCTCAGAAAGTGTACTGATGTCAGCAAAGTAATTTTGATTGTATCTGCTATTAATCTCTGTTTATTTGAACTGCACTGGGTATCATTACGTCGAGCACTGCCAAATACTGCGCGATCCAGTGACTGGTGTAGCTTGTAGGCAGATTTGGAAACTGGGGAGAACTCTGTGCTTCCTTCAGGGTGAACTGTATGTTATTTGTTGTAAATCTCACTTGGTTACAGCCTCTACTGAGTGTCTGTAAGTCGAGCACTGCTTCACACACTGCACACCCCAGTGAATGCCTACTTGTGATACCCTGCGACCAGTGAGAGTCGTTAAAAGGGGTTTACTTACTACAAACAGACAGAAGAAAGCGTGACAAGGCTTATCAATATGCCGATATATTCTTGATCTATAGCCTGAACTTTGTTTTTTTGTCTGTCTGTTTGTCTATCTATCCTTTTGTCTGTCTGCCTATCTCTCTAGGTCTCCGTCTGTCTAACCCTCTGTGTCTTTTTCTGTATATCTGTCTGTCAGTCTGTCCGTCTTTTAGTTACTCTATATATCTATCCCTCTGTCTGCCTCTCCGTCTGCCTCTTCATCTGTCTCTCTGTCAGTCTGTCCCTCAGTCTATATATCTGTCTGTCGGTCTTTCTGGTATTGAAATGTTTTTAATTTTTCTCTGTTTCTCTCAGCCTCTACTGAGTATCTCCAGATCGAGCACTGCCTGTCTCACTTTGCACACCCCACTGCCTTTGCCTACTTGTTATTTTTCTTATACATTTTTCTCTTTTGGCCTTTTTTGTTGGTCGCTATCTTTGCTCTTTTATTTCGCTGCCGATTATGTCGTTGTGCTCTGAGTGTTTCTGTCCTTTAATGTTCCGCCAAGGCATGAAATATTGATGCGACGGCAAGAGTGTGAGAGAGACAGGAAGAAGAAGAGAGAGAAGGACAGACTGCCTGTCTTTGTCTGTGTGCGACAGTCTGTGCAAGTTTGTATTGAAAATGATTGCGGGCTTATCTCATTGATTTCCCGTGGCTGGCGGCTTAAACTTCTTAATAATTAAACTGTGAATTTATGTATGTGCGCATGGATACCCATTAAAATTGTGTGTGGACAGTGCTCGCATAATGAGCCAGCAGATGGCACAGATAAGCCCCAAGACAGCAATTAATGTGGGCACTTAACTGGAAGAGGGAGGATGGGAGGAGAGCTACAGAGGGCACTGGGGAGGGAGCTGCTGAGGGGACTGTAGGCAGAGGTTAATCCAGCTCGTCATCTGCAGCTGACCCAAATGGAAATTAATCAACTTGGGGGTTTTTCTGGCCATTTTCAGGCCACACTTAGCCACAACGAATGATGGGTAAACAATTGATTGTGCATACGCAAGAGGAGCAAGCCTGGCATTGAGGGGGGAGGGGGGTGCAAACAGCTGCAAGCAGGCAAAGCGCTGATAACGTGGCCAACTGGAAAATCAATTAAAGTGCACAACGAGGCCGCCGCTGAAATGTGGCACGTTGTGTGTGGCACGCTCAGGGCTGACTTAATGCGCATCTCCGTCTTCTTTTACGGCTGCTTCCTGTCGTGGCTTCTTCCTCCCATCCCCTTCACCTTCCCCCTGCCCATTGGCTGGCAAAACTTAATTATCACCGACGGATGTGTGGCGCTGCATGTGGCGGAAATGTGTGCTGCACACACACACACACATGCACAGACGTGTGGCACGTAGCATGCCACACGCCCACCCACTTGACGCTTGCCAAACACGCCTCGGCAATTTTAAAACATATTTCACTTGAGTGCACTCCCTCCTTTCCCCTCCCCTGGTAAAAGTGTCGCGCTGAAGAAATCCACCACAGCCACAGCATTTAATTATGCTGCATGTGGCAAAGCTGCAACTTGAAGTTGCAAGTGCCGATGCAAATTATGATGGAAATTCATTTCACGCACAAGTTAAGCCAGCAAGTACAGTAGGTGGCAAAGGGTTTGAGTGATTTATAGGGTATTAGGTTATGTAGCTTTGCAGGAGTAAGATTTATTTTGGACAGAAATCGAAACAGAACTGGAATATATCTTGGGTAACAACTCTGACCCCATAAGGAAAATATCATATGTTTGTATATACATCAGCATCAACAGAGAAATCGAAATAGAACTATCCGTATATTCACCTGTCCATCTGTCTTTCTGTCTGTCTGTCTCTGTCTGTCTGCCTGCCTGCCTGTCTGCCTGCCTGTCTGTCTATCTGTCTGTCTGTCTGTCTGTCTGTCTGTCTGTCTATCTGCCTGTCTGTCTATCTGCCTGTCTGTCTATCTGTTTGTCTCTATCTCTCTATCTGTCCATATGTCTCTCTGTCTGTCTGTATCTGTCTGTCTGTCTGTCCGTCTTTTATAACGCAAACTAGTCTCTCAGTTTTAAAGCTATCTTGATGCAACTCACCACACTTGCTTCTTATAGCTGCAGGCTACATATAATTCAGAACGAACCACATAGAACCGATATATCGTATAGCTGCCATACAAACTATCGGCTGATTTTTGTTATTTCTTAAGATATTGCAACCAAGTTTTCTACATCGAACTTTCTTTATACATTTAATATCCATTAAAAATTTCATTAAAATCGGACTACTATAGCATATAGCTCCCATAGGAACAATCGGCCGAAACGAAGGTTTTTTTATGAAGACAAGTTTGAATTATAGAAATAACTTAATCTAAATCTAAATAGACACAATGCCATTCAATGCTGCATAAAAAAATATAAGTACTATAAAAACTCTCACAGAATATAACAAACTGCAAGAGCGTAGAACCTTCCACATACCGTACAGTGCATCTGCTTAGCAAGTCTTACCTCGACTAAAGCCAAAGCCACTGGTCGAGCCCGAGGCGGTTGTATCGAGTGCAACGCGACGCGGCGAGGCGCTGATCTCACGCGGGCTGCTGTGGCTGCTGCTCAGCATTTTGTTGTAGTTGTTGTTGGTGATGCTGTTGCTGTGCTGTTGCTGTTGTGGTGCGACTATGTTGCGACTACGTGGCATTGAGTGATGGTGCATGGGGCGACGCTGTGCGGCAGCCCCAGTGGGCATGCTGCAGGCGGCAGTTGACTGCCACAGACTGTCCGTGCGGTCCGATATGGTGAGGCCGTTTGTTGTTGCACGTGCAGTTCGATTTGTGAGTGAGCAACAAATTGACAAACTCAACAGGCTCAAAGTTTTTTATTAACTTTACTGGTGCACAAGAGGGAGAGAGTGGAAGTGGAGAGAGAGAGAGTGATTGTGGGGCACAGTCAGGTCAGCTGCACGGAGAGATAGCTCTGCACTTGCTAATTGCTACAAGTTGGCAGGTAGCTCAACTGGCAACCGTTTGCTGCCTGCAACTTAGTTGGGCACAAACTTTTCGCTGCCTGACCGCACCCCCAAGTTGCACAAAACTTTGCGTGCCGCACAGAAAATAAAAAATAAAAGGGAAACTTTTGAGGCGGAAGGGAGAAGGGAACTACAAAGGCAAACAGCATCAACTACTTGTGCACAAGGAACAATTATTATTAATATTATTAAATGTGGCACGAACCCAGCACGGGCTGCCGGCTGCCACTGCGGCTGCTGCTCATGACCCTTTGGGGGCACGTGAAACTAATTTAATAAAAAATAGAGCAGCGAGAGTAGAGAAGCCTCCGGTAATGTCTGTACTCCTGTAGTACTTTTTTTTTGGGCCACAACTTTTGCTGTTTATTCCTGTATTTTGCTGGTATTTTACTGGTATTTTGCTGGTATTTTGCTGTAGTTGTTTTTATGCGCTTTACTTTTTATTATAATTCACTCTTGAGCTGCGTCGCTTTGAGCTGCCGACTGCGAACTGAACGTTGTGGCAGCGTGTGTTATTTAATTTATTTATTGTGTATGTCCTGCCACACACAGGGCACCACAATTGACCCACTGCAATAGGGCAGCACCCTCTTTCTCTTTGTGCCCCCCCTGCCTGTGCTTTGTCCTTTTGCGTAACCGGCGCTGTGCAATGTTTGCGCTTTGCGGGCACGTACAATGGCCCGAGCAAGTAAGCGTAACGCTAATTCACGAAAGGGGGGAGCAGTGGGGCAGCAGAGGAGAGTAGGAAGGGGGAGAGGTGGGGAAGGGTGCTGGCTCTATGATGGACGACCAATTTTGTGTGAAATGCTATTGACAGCGGACATGTTAATGGCTCGACTGGGCAGGGCACGGTTGCGTAACGTAACGGAAAGGAAAGCAAGGTAAAGTAAAGTAAAAAGGCTAAGCTACACTGCACTACACTGCACTACACTGTACACTGCGCTGCACACGTTTGTAGCTCAAGGCTGCCCGGATGTGGACTGTCGACTGTCAGCGGAGACTCAACTCATCATTGGCAACGGAAGCAAAGCTCGATGCCATCAACAAAAAAAAAACTAGCATCTCAAAACGAGCTGCGAGCATTGTCAGCTCAGCCTACCTCCCCCCTCTTCCTACTACCCCCTCATCTGCTTCATTATCTGCACTTGCAACTGATCGTTGCAACATTCAAGGCAACTCAAGTCGAGTCAAGCCAGCGGCAAAGCAAAGAGTAGACAACTTGGCAGCCAGTCAGGTAGGCAGACAACTAGGCCATTTTGCATGTTGCTGCTACCCCCAAGGACTCCCCCCCCCTTCTGGCATTTACATGCTTGCATAAACCTGAATATTTTATGCTGTGTGGATGCAAGAATGCCGTACGAACTGTCGACTCGTTATCGCAGTGTTTGTTTCAAATTTAATTGTAAATATTTAAACGTGGCACGGCCTCACATCGAGTATACGCCGAGTGTGCTCCAGCAAACTGTCAACTAATCAGCTCGAAGTGCTGCAATTCTATTTGCATTTGCAACTGATTAAGAGTGACTCATTGCATTTAGCCGTAAATGGCTAATGGATAGCGGATAATGGCCAAGAAGTGCTCAAGTCAATTAATCTAAATTAGGCTAATTAGTTTTTTGTGTTGTGGCCTCGTGGCCTGTTACCTGGCCAATAAATTGCGCAGTGCCCAGCAAGGGTCATGGCAACAAGTTGCACAAGTTGCACACGTTGCACGGGCAGTTGCATGTTGCGTGACGCTTCTCTTGGCTGTCTCGCGTTGTCTCACTTAGTGTTACTTGCAGCTGTGAATGTTGCCTTTTAATGGCCATCAGTCTTGCTGGGTAATTACGGCTATACATAAAGTATACGCCCTGTTGCACTGGGCAAGCCCTGGCGCCACTTGTGCCCATTTCGCGAGGGGGCAAGCAGCAGTGGAAGAAGGTGTAGGGGGGAGGGACTGTGCAATGACGCCTTTGTGCGTCAAATTAACAACTTCCGCATGAGGCCACATGCCACTTGCACCCAAATGCGTCATTTTCTATGCCGCCTTTTGTGTTGCACAGACACAGAAAGAGACAGCAAGGAACAGAGAGACTTAGAGAGAGAAAGAGAGGAAGAATGAGAGAGGCAGAGTTAGATAGTGCAGCAGATAGCGACAGATACTGGCGCAGGCCACTTTCGGGCATATTGTCAACGCTTGGCCAGTTGCCAGAAGGGTTCTACGACTCGAGCCTGAAGATGCAGACAGAGCAAGAAAGGCAGAGGGAGAGAGAGGAGGAAAAAGGAATGAGAGAGAGTGGTAAATGAAAGTACAGCAAGGCAGCCAGCCTATTATTGCGCTTTAATGGCAGCTAAACTGGCAGCTAACTGAGCTCACCGACATGGCACATTAATTAGAAAAAGGACTTTCAAGTCAAGGCACACACAGCATTTAACACAGCCCGCAAAATGGTCGAGCAGCAGAGTAGATATCTTTAAAGGGACACACTCTATGCCTGTTCTCTATGTGCTAGATAACTTCTTCTTCTATTTCTGCTTCTATCTTCAGTCTCTATATGAATACTCATTTTGTTCTCTTTGGAGTAAGCTAACTTGTTAAATGCAATAATACATAAATAAATAACTTATACAATAAAAAGTATTCTATTGCATATGAGAATATTGAAATGGCAAAATAAATTAGAATTTTCTACGTAATCAATAAGCTTAGGCATAGCTTTATTTTAATTAAACTGTTTTTAATATTTGTCCTGTCCTGCCTTTGCTTTGAAACATCATTGAGCATATTGATGAAAAGATTGTGGCAGAAATGTTGACATTAATTGTAGCAAGTTGTGTTTACCATGCCCTACAGCGTATGCAACTGACATGCCTTTTGTGGCTCAAGCAGCGCTTTATTTCGATGCAGAGTTGCTCAAAGGGCTTTTCATCTGACACATAATTGAGATGGACAAACGAAGATATGAATATTAATGTCTGCAAGTCATTTGAATGCTTTTTAAGAGGTATGATTGGTGTCGTTAACTTGCTAATCAATTACTTTCTAGACTTATTTAGCTATATATCCATGTGTCTATCCATCGATATATCTATCCATCTGTCTGTTTACGCTTATCTGTCTATCAATCTAACTATCCATTCCTTTATAATCATCTGTCTAACTATCTTTCAATCTATCAATCTCCACATCTGTTTGCTTATATATTCTTCTATCTACCTATCTATCTTTTCATAAATCTAGCTATCTATTTATCTAACTATTCTATCTGTCTATTTTCCTACCTATATATTTATTTATTATATGTTTCAATTTTTATTTATATACTCTCATCTATATACCTTTTTTCACTTCTACCTAAACTTCTCCCTCATCAAAGTTTCTCCATCCTTAAGCACAAAATGCACAAAGCAAATATAAATATGCAGTCACTCTTCTATGCACACTAAATTCCGCCCTTGCCTAAAAGTTTCCACCAACTTGCTCTGCTGCCATTTCTCAGTCTGATAGTCTGAAACACCTTAATATATATTGTCTTAAATCGATTCGCCTGCCTCACTCAAGTCCAGCCTGAGAAATGGCAATGATTATCGAGCTGGAGGCGGCCAAAGTTGTGAACAGAATTCGTAAGCTTGAAGTATGCTTGAAATTTGAAATCGAAATTCAAAGCATAAAATGCCGCAGGATGAGCGCGACTGGCAGTTATGCTGTACGGACAAGGATTGATAACTTAGCAATAAAGTAAAAGTTAAAGTAGAAGTTGAAGGAAAAGTTAAAGTAGAAGTTGAAGGCAAATTTGGAATTTCAAAGTGAAATTTACTTTGCATAATTATGAAGTTTGCTGCAGCAGCAGCTGAAGAAGAAGACGAGAAGGAGAAACATGTTTCCTTCTCTCTCATTTTCGATAGCAAATCAAACAACATAAAGTATTTGCAGCTGTAGAAAAGCAAAGAAAATGTCAGCCATTTATCTGGGAAATTCATAAGCGACGCTGGCCAAAAAATATTTGCAATATTTGCTGAAGTGCCCCTGCCCTGGCCAGGCCTGTTTGACTAAGTGAAAAGCGCCTGAGAGAACTTTTGCACTCGAATTGCAGTCAGGGACATAATATCCTACATATACAGGCTGTTCTTTGTGTGTGTGTGTGTGTGTGTGTGTGTGTGTGTGTGTGTGTGTTTGTGTGTCGTCTAAGGCGATTTTCTTAACTTTTGCTAAGGCTCTTCAGTGCATTGAACCAGACGCGGCTGCTGCTTGGTCCTTCACTTGGTCCGCGCTGTGCGCTCTCGATTGGTTGGCAGCCAACAGCGCCACAGGCTGCCACAGGCTGGCTGCGCTTTCTGTTTGTCTTTTGTCCCCTCCCTCGCCTCCATTCCTGGCTCAGCAGGGGGCGCGGCATTAAAGTGGAACGCCAACGGAAGCATTCGCATTTTTAATTTCTTTTATTTGGCCTTTGTCTTTGAGTGTGTCTCATTGCTCGCTCGCTGTTCTTCTTGTTCCCCTTCCTGTTGCTGTTCTTGTTGTTTTTGTTGTTGTTGCTTGGTGGCCTTTTGTTCTGTTTGCCTTATGGCTGAACATTATTTGTTTTACTTTTGGTTTCGTTTCCCGCCTTGCTGCGTTTTATGCCAACAGTTATCAGCTGGCAGCTGCCAACGGCCAGCTGGGCACAGGCAGCTAAAGGCCAAGTTAATGCTGAATTAGAGGTGACTGGGGTGCAGGGGAGGTATGAAGAGAAGGGAGAGGGGAAGATGGAGGGGTAGGGCAGGCGAAGAGGGAGGCAAGAGAAGTGTGGAGAGGGTAAAGACGAGGACTGGTGGAGATGAGAAGTGAGACGAGATGGCAGGCAAGGTAAAGACGAGAAGTGAGTAGAGTTTAAAGAAGAGAAAGAGGCAGAAAGAAAGCAGAGGAAGAAGAGAGAAGAGAGACCAGAAGGAAGGCTAGAAGGAAGACCAGAAGAATAGGCTGGAAGGGAGGCAAAGTAGAGGAGCAGAGCAGCCGAGGGGGACTTCGAGAAGGGAGACCAGAAGAGAGTCTAGAAGCGAGGCCTGAAGGGATGCCACAAGGGAGCTCAGAAGGGGAGAAGGAAAGACCAGAAGAAGAGGCTAGAAGGGAGGCAATGAAGAGGCGCAGAGCAGGCGAAGAAGACCTTGCAAATGGAGGCCAGAAGGGAGTCCAAAAACGAGTCCGAAAGGGAGGCCAGAGGGTAGTCCAAAAAGGGGGTACAAATAAAGCACAGAAGGAAGTCAGAAGGGAGGCAATGAGCCAATAAACAGGCAAGAAGGAAGGGCAGAAGAGAGGCCAAGAGGGAAGCAAGAAGAGGAGGCACAGCGTATCTGCAGAGCAGGGGGCAATGAGGCTTGGACTTTGCCACAGCGCAGCAAAGGGTCCAAATTAACTAATGATGAAAAATGCCCGCTGTCCCTTGTCAACTGATGGATACACCCCGCACTCAAGGCTGTCCAGGGGAGTGTCACAGCTGCTTGACCAGGCTAATAAGTGTCCCTCCTCTTCCCTCCCTGTCCCCCCTCTTTCCTGAGTTGTAATTGTAGGGCACATCAGCCCGGGGCGCCCGCTCCTTCTCTGCCTCTTCAGCCTCATTTTGAAAGTGTTATTTATGGGTCTATCTGCTTAGTCATTACGCCATATGTAGGGTATTTCACAGCAGTGCAGAGCCCTCTTACCCTCCCCCCTCCTCCTGCTGTTATTTACAGAGCACTCCCTCTGTCTCTTTGCTTGGGTCATTAAAGTCGAGTGCAGATAATGTTTTATGTGCGGCCAAATGAAGCTGTCGCCGTGAAGAACCCAAACTTATCAAGATATAGCCGAATATAAGACCCCTCCCTCCCCCTGTGCCCTGCTTGAGACACTGCATGCCTTGCCCTGCATGCTGTATGTGTGCATTTGCCAGGCAGGGGGTGGAGACTTGCTAAACAAATATTAAGTATACGCCCAGCATGCCACAAGATGAACTTTGCGGTTGCTGCTGAGCACTTTGCACATGTTATGCAAATGCAAGGCACACACACACACTCTCTGAGAGTGCCCACTCATATGTACATAACATGATAAAGAGAGATAGAGCGTTAGAAAGAGACAGAGACAGCCTGCTCTCAGTTAATATTTCATTTGATGCACTTAGAACTTAATTTCAGGCTAAACTATTTCAATTGCAATTCAGAATACAAATGCATACTTACTTTGGCAACATTTTCCCATGTCTTACAGTTATTTGCAGATCATATTTATATATATATAGTATATAGTTTAATATTTGCTTGTGGACTCACCAATTCTACGTACTACAGATGTTGTGGTTGATGAGAGTTAGAGAAGCATTTCGTGGGTTGATTTATATTTTTAGATCGGTTTTAGTTGGTTGATTCGATTGGTTGATTGGTTGGTTGATTGGTTGGTTGGTTGGTTAGTTGATTGGTTGGTTAACATATTGATGAAGCATATAATTTATTTGGATATGCAAATTTGTACAGAGAGAGAGAGAGCGAGCGTTTTCCAAATTCCAAATTATCGAATTTGAGTTGAGCAAGCAACATGAAATGATTTGACGATTCAGTTAGTTACAGCTAAATATAGTTGATATGTATATATATGTATAGTATATAGGTTAGTTAGGGCTAAGATTAAACGTGGCATGCAAGCGGCGCATGCAGCGAGGCGTGGCCAGCGCGGGGGCGGCTAAGCGAAATGTGAAACGCTATTTATTTGCCGCTGCTGCGGCGTTGACGTTGACGCTGCTGCTGTCGCTGCTGCCGGGATTAAACTATGTCAACTGCAAAGCCAGTAGGTCAGGGATAGTCCATCATTCCATGCAAAAGAGTCCCAAGCAGAGCAGCAGTGGCAGCGGGCAGCGACAGAGGCAGCGGCAGCGGCAGCGATAGCAACAGTCGCCACGGCCGCCGCAGCAGCAGTTTACCTTTTTTTCACTATGTTGGCTCAAGGGGGGCGGGGTGTGTAGTTGGAGGGGGGTAGTGCATACACACATATATAGTATACACACACAGAGAGAGGGACACACACATGGCAGCACTGACACACTTACTTTTCATGATGCGATTGCGGTATTCATCGTCGCGCTGCATGGTTACGCTGCCGCCACCGTTGGAGACCATCGAGCTGACTTGTTCCATAGGCACAATATCCTGCAATGAGCAATAAGCACCAGAATGATATATAGCATGATATATAGTGTGATATATGTGGGGTGTGATATATACTCGATGTTTTTACTAACTTTCATTGCAGGGCAAACTTAATTAGCAGCGTGTACAACAGTTGCAAATTGCATTTGCACAGTGTTGCCTGCAGGGGGAGTGGGGAAACGGTGGTACAGGGGGGAGGGGGGTAGGTAGTTGGCCACTGCCAGCCAATTCATATTTTACACTGTCGTTTTTCGGTCGTTTTTGCTGCCCGGCTGCGGCTTTTGCGAAAAATGAAGTAGATAAATTGTTTTTTTTTGGTTGTGTTTTTTTTGAGGGCGCACAGCTGCGTGTTGCCAACAAAAGCATTGGACGTATGCGGTTTTAAATGTTGTCTGTCCGTGTTTTCTCTTCCTCACTGCCCCCTCTCTCCCTTTCTCTCTTCTCTGGCTGCTTTTCACTCAGATTGCAACGAGCAGCAGCTGCTGCCCAGCGAGCTGTGATATTCTCCAATGTTTATTGTTTGCATTCAAGTGACTGCTGTAGTTGGCTCTCCCTCTCCTTCCCTTGTTCCTCTCCCTCTCCAACACCCTCTTCCACACCCTCTTAACCCTTTGTTTCTCCCTCTGTCCACTACCCTCTACTTGACCCTGCCCCAAGCCCAGCGCAGGCATTCAACAAAATGGATTATTTTCTCTGCGCTCGTCGACATTTATTAATGAAATCCGCAGCACAGTGTGAAGAGTAAAAGAGACAGGATATGGAGCGAGAGAAGAGCGAGAGCTTGCTGGCTATTGTCTGGGCAAGATTAGCGGCGTAATAAACGCAGCTCAGCACTTGCTGCACCAATGTCGGAATTAGCTGATAGCAGCAGTTTGTGAGCGCTGAAATTCAAACTTTGGTCAAGTGTAGGAGGCCGAAAGAATGGGCGAATAAATGGCAGGAAGGACAGAAAACAAGAAGAGAGAAAGAGAGAGAGAGAAGAAGAGTGAAGGGTAGAGCGAAAGAGGCAGACAAATGGAGGCAGTCAGCAAGAGCATCAAATGGATGTTAAAACGAATTTCAGTGAATGAAATTTGAATTTAAAAGAGAAAGAAAGGCAGGCCGAAGGTTTTATACACTTGCAGCTACTGAATTTCTGCAATAATTTCTTTATAAGTTATATATAAAGGTGCAGAATTAATTAATTATACGTTGATAACTGGTTAACTCTGATTAGTTTAAGTTCTTCATGCAAAAATGCTCATTTCACACGATTGTTCCTATGGCAACTATATGTTATAGTGGTTTGATTTATATGAAATTTTATGTGCATATTAAATATATGAAGAAAGTCCGTTGTAGTAAATTTGGTTGCCATATCTTCAGAAATAACAAAAATCAGCCAATATTTTGTATGATAGCTATACGATATATCGGTTTGATTTAGCTCGTTCTGACTTATATACAGCGCGCAGGAATAAGCGGCATGTGTGCCAAGTTTCATCAAGATAGCTCTTCAATTGAGAGAGTAGTTTGTGTTATAATAAATGGACAGACAGAGAGACACAGAAAGACAGACAGATAGAGAGACAGACATTCAGAAAGACTGACAGAGAGAGAGATAGATAGGCAGACAGAGATAAAGACAGGCATACAAAGATAAAGACAGATAGAAATACAGAGATATAGACAGCCAGAAAGAGATCTAGATAGACAGACACACATAGAGACACACAAACAGACAGACAGACAGATAGAGAGACAGACATACGTACAGACAGACAGACAACCAGAGATATAGACAGACAAAAAGAGAGATACAGACAAACAGACAGACAGACAGATAGGCAGACAGATATAAAGACGACAGAGAGATATATAGACAGACCTACAGACAGACATGCAGACAGTAATACATACAGGCAGATAGACAGACATGACTATAGCGCCTCCTCTGTTGATGCTGAGTCAGAACAAATACTTAACTTATAGAAAAGCATATATTTCATAGAGTCTGATCTTCTCGTCCAGATATGCATTACATACTCCCAGCCAAAATAAACATACCCTCTACAAGTGTAAAATACATTTTAGTAAGTGAAAATTAAATTAAAAATGTGAAAAACTTTTAATTAAATTCGCTTTTAATTTCCAGTTCACAGCGCACTTTTATGCACAATAATGCAGCCAATAATTAAACCAATAAATAAACCTATAACGTTATGGTTTAATTAACATTTTGCCAAAATGCAAATAAGCTTTGTAAAGCATCCGCACAAAAAGCAAACAAATAATGTGCAATTTGTGGCAATTAATATGAAATATTTGCGGGCCTCGGCTCGAACAATGACAGATAGAAATATCCACAAATAACAGTCAGCATTTGTTTAAACTATAAACAACTTGCTAATAAAGCTATCAAATTGCACAGCAGAACAAACAAAAGTTGTAAAATTTCTAATAAATTTTGGAAATTCGATGCGAATTTGAAATGAGAAACGCAGCCGACTGTGATAGCCAAACAAATAGACGGCAAAACATCAGAGAGTCGACAGTAAATTGCCAAATATTCTTGGCCATAAATCAAGCCAAAACAAGCATAGCTAGAGAGTGGAGAGGGGGGAAGGAGTGTAGAACAAGCAGAAATGCGAAATCGTATGATTTATTTGGGGCATCGCTCAGCAATCGCCTTCATCGCGCTGGGCCCGCACTGACAATAACTTTGAATTTAATCTGTCGCACAGCAGACGTGCACAGTCAAGGCAAGCTCTCTCTCTCTCTCCATCTATCTCTCTCCCTCTATGCAGCAAAAAAAGGCAAGCAAGTGGCAGCAACTGGCTTCTGCTGCCGCACATGAAGTGCCAAAATGTGTATCACGTATACGCCATGTCAAAAAATGCGCAATTCAATTTCTGATCTAAGCACGCATTATGCAGGCATATTACGCATACGCCAAACACACTCGCACACACACACACACACATGCATAACATAGCAGCAATTTAAATGCAGGGAAGGGGAAGCGAGGGGGGAGTTTACTGCGTCATATTAACGACTTTTGCATATTGAAAATGTTTTGCCGGCAAATGTGACAAACTTTCAACGACTTTCAACAGCGCTGGCAGTTGCCTGCCTGTCCTGTCTCCCTTTGCTGGCTGCCAGCCAAGCGTATCTACCTCTCTCCCCCCTCTCTCCACCTCTCTTGCTGTATCTGTATCTGTATCTGTTGACGACAGCAGGTTGCCCCGAACTAGGCTTCAATTAAAATGTACCGCAAATTGCTTTTTTGTGTGTCTCCTGCAAACAAACCTGACAAAGTTTGCGAAAATCACCTGAGCTGAGTGCACACATGCAGAGATATCTTCGTTAAAGAGAGGGAGCAAGAGAGAGGGGGGGAGCGGACTGTGTTCATCGATAGTTTTGTGGCAACTTCGGCTGGCCACATGGCAAATGGAAAACGGCACCACAAAGCCACTTTAAAATGCCGCAACAACTTGAACAACTCGAAGAACTTTGAAGACGGTTTCCGAACACATTTCGGGTGCGCAGTTAAAAGTCAGTTTCAGTTATTGTTGTTGTTGTATTGTTGTTGTTGTACAGTTGTTGTTGTGCTTGTGGCTGCTACTTTGTCATGTAAATTAACGGTTAAATTGTAGCGACACAGCGCGACCACAGCAGCTGACAGGGCGCAGAAAGGACTCGCTCTGTTGGGTGTCGACTGTCCCCGAATACCACGCCCCCTGCCTGCGCCTGTGCCTGTGCCTCTGCAGCTGTAAGTCAAACAAAAGCTCACACGGCACACATAGCACACACACACACACACTACACACACATCCCACTCGCACACACAGCCCTTAAACATTCCCTTCTTGCCCTTGCTGAGGCAGATTAGTGCCAGCGAAAGTTTATTGCATGTTGTATTGAATAATTAACTTTTATTGATCGCTATAGCAAACACACAGGCACACACATACAGCTACTACTTACCCCCTTCCCCCTATCCCCTCTCGCACTAACATGTTTATTAGTTTTGAGGCTTTGTTTGCGCCTCGTCTCGCGCAGCCTTTCGGACCGTCATTGTTAAAAATACGAGGCATAATTATGTCTCTTTGTGCCTGGCTCTATGTGTGTGTATGCGTGTGTGTGTGCGTGTGTGTGTGAGTGCGTGTCTTGTGTGCTTGTGTGTATATTGCGCTAATAAAGTTAATACACTCGCTAAACTATGCTGGCCATGACTTGCAGTAGTTAGTTGCCCCTCATGGCCCAAAGCGAAGTGCGCTAATTGCCTTTTAAGTTGTTGACTTAGCCCTCAGCAGCTTTGGTTACAAGCAAAGTGTGAGCTAAAGACAATGTACAACTATAGTTGACTCTTAGATAAGGAAAGAAAGAGTAGGAAAGAGACAGTGAGAAGCTCGTTAGGCAGCTTAGGCTAACTGATTGAACGCAGTGTTAACTGCTGGCAATATGTGTTGAGATTGTTGTGGATTTTTCTATCATTAGATTGGGGACATTAAGTGGCGTGTGTTGGCTTATTGTATAAGTTGTTGGAGTAGATTAAGGAACTCAGCTCAGGGAACAGAACTCAAGGAATTGAACTCAAGGAATTGAGCACGAGGAACTCGACTCAAGGCATTGAAGTCGAGCAATTGCCAGCAATAAGTGGCAACTAGGAAACTAAAGCTACTTTAGAGACCAAGTGGTGTTTGCGCATAGAGATCGTAGTTCTTCAAACATATCAAAGTTTAGCTGCTTTTAAATCATGTTCAACTTGTCTTATATTTCTTAAGATTAATCAAAGTGAGTTCTTAGCTCTTAAATTACTCATAAATAATATAACACGATTCATCAAAGTGCATATTGATCTTAGTTCTTAAATGCTTAAGCTTAAACCAGTCTGAGCTCTTGCTTTGTGACTCTATAGAGATATAAGTTTCTTAATGAGCTATATATATATATATATTAACTCGAAGGTCTTGAAAAGAGACTTCTACTGAAGAAGCAGCAAATGAAATAATTTAAACGAATTTATTAAGCCGCCTCAAGTAGAAGAATAAATAAATAAACAGTTCTAGTTAGTTATATCTTAACAGTTACAAGATAAAAAGAAGCAAGTAGAAAGATCATGAGGAAAGTTAATGTGTTGGAACTGAAGAAGAGGCTGATAGGGAAGGGATTCTCGATCCACAGCCACTAGACCAATAGACAAGTGAAGAAAACGATGAGGGACTCGCGATCCACAGCCACTAAGCTCCGTGCAACAAGAAAGACAGTAAACTGATTAGGCGATAACAATTCCCCCTGAATTGAGTTTAATATGTTCTAACTTAACTTAAGAATGCATGTGTTCAGAGCTTCGGACAGACCTTAACCTATTAATTGAGAGTGATAAGAATTAGAAGCTCTGGGATTTTGAATATTGTACTTTTAGTAACTGAAAGAGCTTAACTCCCTTCAATGCTACATTATGAGTAGATAAACAGATGTTAATTTTACTGACAAGCTAAGCCAGTTTGATATTGAGCATAAAACAGGAGCAACATCAATGCTTGCTGAACTTATTCATATGAAATTTCACTGTTGCTAAAGCACTACGGCTAAGTTTGATCTCAAGCTACCCCACGAGTTTCTAGAACTAAATAGAAGATTTATTTGCTCATTGTCTGTTAATGCCTGCAGCCATGTCAGCGTGAAACCAGCTTAGCTGCAGCCCCTACCTGCCTCAAGCAGCTGAAGAGCCCTTCCATTCACTTAAATCTGGCATTATGCGCGATCTGCAGCTGCAGCTGAGGCCAAACAAAAGCCCAAAAACAAACGACAAACGGCAATCATGACGGTAAATGCAGCAGAGAAGGGAGGCAGAGGTAGGAGGAGGAGGAAGAAGACAGGTAAAGTCAGCAGGAGGCAGCCAGCGTCGACAAACTGATTAAATATCCGGCCTACATAAACGCTTCGCCTGGCTTGGCTTGGCCTGGCTCAGCTTGGCTCGACTCGTTGGGGAGAGTCAGCATAATGCAAATGCTTGTTGGCAAATGTAATTTGAACAGCAAAACAAACAGCAACCAGGAGCACGACAGGATGTCGAGCAGGTGGCTGCTGCTGGCGCGAAACAATAGCTGTGCCCCAGCCTGGCTGCCATGCTTGCCACACTCCTCATTGTGGGAAAAGAAGAAGAACAATAGAAGCGTTTCGTACTCACCTCGTAGCGTGTGTCGATCTCTGGCAGTTTCTCTAGGAATTCTTCCACCATCTTTCGTGTGCAGCACAACTAATCACGCACACACAGACACCAGCACACGCACACACACACGCACGCACACACCTGCACAGTCAGTTGGACTCGTGGCTCATGAATAACTTAACTTTGATTGGGGCTTAACTCTAATTAAAGCTGAAACACCTGTTGTTGTTGTTCTACTTTCTGCTCCTCTCTTTCACTTTATCTACTCTGCGTCCCTCTCTTTCTCATGCAAATTCGTGAATTGTTTTGTTATTGTTGTTGATTGTCACTTGGCACTTTTGAGCGCTATTTTTAGCCTCGAGCTCAACCTCAGCTTCAGCTTCAGCTTGAGCTGCGCTGCTGCTGCCTTTGCTGCTGCTGTGTGTGCGCTGTGTGTTGCTGATGGCGATGGCGATGTCGCTGCTTCCGTCGGTCGTCGGTCCGTGTGGTCTGTGTGTGTGTCTGTATGCGAGTGAGGAGATGATGATGCTGCCAACCAAACGCTGCCCGTTCACTGTTCAGCACTAACAACAAACTGCAGAAAAACAAAACATTTATAGGCACAGCGCGACGCGAAGAAGGCCGAGAGGCGAACGAGCAGGCGAACGAACGAATGAACGAGCCAGGCGAACGAGCGCAGAGACAGGCCAGAGATGCGGAAATACCGAGAGGTCCAGCAGCAGCAGCAGCAGCAGCCACAGCAACGGCAGCAGCTGCCCCAGCCAGAGCCGAAGGCAAGACGAGTGTGCTAAAAAAGCAGCAACAACAACTAGCAAAGGCAACTTCGGCCGTCGATAACAGCAGCAGCAACAGCAGCAGCCGCAGCAGCAACAGCAGCAGAGGAGGCAGCAGCTTCAATAGCATAGCATACTTATCAGCGCCGGCGCGCTTTCGCAGGGGCAACTCCCTCTGTCGCTGCTGCTCTGCAGCCCGTGGAGCTTGAGCGTGTGTGTATAAGCGAAGTGGAAGCTGCACTCCCCAAGTTGACATACATTTCCCAAAGCTTTCCCTGAGAGTCGCAACATGCCAGGAATTGAGCTGAGCTGAGCTGGACTGAGAGCAGAAGTTTTAGCACCACAACGCGTGTGGAACGTAACGTGGGGCAGGCCGTGGCAGTTGCAACTACCTGCTGTGTGCTGCGTTGTTTGCATCCACTTGTTTATAATTTGCAACTAACGAAGGCGGCAACAACCACTCAAACGCTAAGCAAAGGCAAAGCAAAGCAAAGGCGCAACGAGCTAGTCACAGATAAGCGGCAAACACTCGAGCCAGCTGTGCATTGTTGCGAGTAAGTCAAGCAGCAACACAGCAGCAACAAAGACAAATAGTCAGGCGGAACTTACCGAACCCATTGTGAGCGTAGCGTCGCCTGTGGCAGCTTGTCAACAACACAGAAATCCTTTGCCCAGATTCCTTCACTGGATTCCCTTACACAGTTCCTGGTGTCCTGATGTCCGCACGCGTTGAACTACCAACGCACACTAAGCTTGCTACTACCAAATACGATTGAATGCAACAATTTGTAGAGGCGCCACACATTAGCTCGTCATCAGTGGCAACAACACCCACAACACACGCCAGCAATAAAAGGCCAAAGGCCGTCGTCGGTCCGTCCACGCTGTCTGTCTGTCCACCCGCTGGGCGTGTCAATGTCAAAGTCAATTTACCAAGCACAGCGCACAGCGAAAACAAATCTTAACACCAGCCATAAATGTGCACTACGTGCCACATAGAAAAACAACAAATATACCGTATATATCCCATATACCTTCATTAGCTCGAATTCTGCGTGTCCCTGAAAGCAGCTGCTGAAATGCGCAGCAGTTGCATGCTTAATAATTCAGCTGCCAGCAGTGACAGTTTTAAGTTGCAACAATTTGTGGTTTTGTTAATGAATTCAAATGTGGCAAACGTTTTTATGCATTTTAAATTTGGCGCGTATGCAGTGCGGCAAGTATTAATTTACAAGCTAACTGCTATGTTACTTGCTTGGCTGGTAGTGCTGTGCAACTTATTGCTGTTACTTGGCTGGCAATGCAGTGTACAGATAGTCAGCACCAGTAACCATGCACTGCTTATTAGTGTTGCTTTTATGACTGCTTTCCTTGGCAGGCAATGCAGTGCGCATACACACGCTTCTCTTTTTCTCTGCATTGCGCCAGCACGCATTGGTTTTCTTAAATTTACACTGATGTAGTTATTGTTTGTCATTGTCACTTGGCTGGCGCCCACTTCTTTTCTGCACTTCTTCCAGACATTCCCATTCACACGACTTAAATGCATTACTTTTCTTCCCATCTGCACTGCTTGCGTTGCAGTTGCACTGCCGTGCTTGTTGTAATTGTGACTGTAACTTGGTTGGCAGTCACCTACTTCTTCTCTGCACTGCTTGTGGATTATCCCCTTCACAGATCTTCTAAGCACTATTGGCATGCATTTGCACTGCTTTCCTCAAAATAAGCACTGCTTGCCTGTTTAACTGAAATTCAAATACTGCTTTACCTTCCTTGTACAATTTGTAAGTTTTTATTTCATATGGATTTTTGTCTTGGTTTTTTCATTTTGTTTAAGTGTTTCACTTCATATATGCATGTATATAATTTCTGACAAACTTGAACATTCAATTAGCTTTTTGTTTTGTTTGTATTACACGTTAATAAATTTCATTTGTTACAAATTTCTCTCTCCATCTCTCACGGTTTCTGTTCGTTCATTTCTTTCATTTTGATATTTATGTTAACGTTCCTGGCATAAATGTTCCCATTCTTTGTTTTCTTTTGTTTGTTGTCTTCTCTCGTTCATTGACTTTTCAGATCAATTTGTCTATTCATACAGTATCGAAATAAAAATAAAAAACATCTAATGTTCGCTATAGACAAATATATATAAAATACATTAAGTCGATTAAGTAATAATCTCCACACGATTTTCTAAGTACTTCCCCTCAACACAGAGAATGCCAAATATGCATTTCGATAATTCAATTAATCAATTTTCATTAGATTTTCGCTATGTCATGTTAGCTACAATTACAATTTTCCCAATGAGCCTGGTTTCTTCTTAAAAACACGTTTATCTTAAGGTTTTTGGTGTTATATCTATTGTTGTTGTTCTCGATCATGTTGTTGTTTTTGTTGTTAGCTTAGTTTAGTTTAAGAGAGTTGTGCTATACGAATGTGTGTATCACCCAGAGAGGCTTGAATGTATATGACTATCGTAATAGTTATCGTTATCTTTATCGTTACAGTATTAAGTTAATTTATATCTTTTATCGTTATGCTTCAGTATATGATACGAATGATTGTAGGCAGGTGGTTGGTGGTTCACTTGACTTGCAATGTTCTTCATCTCTCCTCCTTCTCCTTCATCTTCTTCTTCTCTTCATCCTCAAAATGCTAGCTAATATTACGAATTATGAACTAATCTCTCGCTAGTCTACTAAATTAATAAAGAAACAGCCAACTAAATAATAAAAAAAAACACTCTCCTACTTTGTACACAATCTTCTTCTTCTTAGGCCTTAAGCTAGCTAAACCCCCCTTCCGCCTCCGTGCCCCCCAGCTGTGTGTAGTTCTGTAGCTGTGCCACATGCAGTTGCCACAGTGCACTGATCTGCTCCGGTGCTATGCTGTGCCATGTGAAGAGGAACTCCTGCTGATCCAATTCCCGATCGCCTTTCAACAGCAGCGCCAGATCCGAGGAGTAGAGCACATATGGCTGCAGATCGGTGATCGTGGTGTTGGTCTGCTCAGCCAGCACTCCTGTGATGTGCACGTCATCCACCCAGAAGTAGCCGGTACGCTGTGCAGCCTGATACAGACGCTGCACCACATCCGCTGAGTAGACAATGGCAAAGCCAGGACAGTAGGGCGGGTAATAGTGCGCGGGGTACTCCTTGAAGCTGACACGCCACTTGGACTGCAGGGGGAAAGAGAGGAAGTTAGTTAAGAGTTTAGCCATTTTGAAGTGTGTTAAATACTCACGCGATAGGAGCGCTTGACACGTGACGCCAACACGGGGCGACAGAAGAGCAGCTCACGATGCTGCTGCAACAAGGTGCGCAGAGGCGTCACTGGCGCCCCTGGCCCCGACGAGGCTGGTGTTGTGCTCAGACTTGAGTTGCTGGATCCCGGAGCATCCCTGAACAGTTTCAACAACTGCGGCGTATTGACAAACACATCGTCGTCCACCTTGATGAGCAGTTGAGCGTGGGCGCAACGTTGATTGAACCACTTCAGGGCCATAACATGTTTGTAGGTCATGTTGCGATAGGCATCCTGGAAATTGCCTTGCACCATGTCCGCATAGCGTGCATTCTCCAGTTCCAGTTCACGTTGTAGTTGCGCTGTTGCGGCGCCCAACAGGAAGACAACACGCAATGGGGAAGTGCCCTGCGTCATTTGGGGCATACCCCATGTCTGACGAATGAGGCTACGCTTCTCTGCATTGCGTGGCGCCGTATGCACCAAGATCAACACCTGCACATGTGCCTCACACTCTGGTTGCACCATCAGATATGCGAAATTATGCAGATCAATCAGTTGCTCCGCATCCGAACGGATTTCACGAGGAGAAGAGGCTGACGAGGATTGTGTCATCAGCGCTGTGAGCGTCGGTGCGGTGTCTACACTAACTAGGCTATAAGGAGGACTATAAATACTAAGGTCGTTGCTGTTGCTACTAAGTTGTTGTTGCAGTTGTTGTCGACTAGAGTCGTGTGGTATTTGGTATGGTTTACTGCCATTGGCACTCGGTTGCAGTTGCACTAGTTGCAGTGCATCCACTGGGGCAGCTGCTGCTGCTGCTGCTACTGATGCTCCACTGCCCACTGGCGTACTGTCATCTCCAGTTGTTGTTGTTGTCTCCAGCTGCTGCACACTCACCAGCCAGAGAACAAAGCACAGATTGACGCAGATGATGAGGTAGCACAGTGAGCGTTTATCCATCTTGATGATTAACTGTGCCCAGTTCCAGTTCCCGGCTCCAACTGCTGCACCTGCTGCTGCTGCTTACTTTTAACTGTTTGCTGTGAACACCTCAAACGGAAGTGTTTTCTCCGTGCCTCGGCCATTTAATTGACAATCGAAGGAGCTACAAAAAAGAACGACAACAACAAAAACTGTTGATTAATGTAAGTTAAATTTATAAAACTACATATTAATTTCGCTTATTAACAAATTATCTAGAGCCCTTATCAAAGGGTGATTTATCAGTTAGGGTGGTGCGAAATAAAAATCAACATTAATTTAATTGAGCACACGCCATGACGGCAACCTCTGACCAGGCAACGAACAGCGGGAGGGGGAAGCGCGCGCTAAACGGACAGTTCAATTTGGTGAAGGAGCCGTCAACAGTGCTGCGCGCTTCAGCCAATTTCAAGCTAGTAAACTAGCACTGACACTGACCCACCCTCAGACACTTGCACACCCTCGCACGCCTGTGGAAAGGTCAGAGAATCGATGAGCACAACTCACACATAATTAATTCACTATGAAAACACCTGATGGATTCCCGTTGCGTTTAACTGAACCTCGCATACACAGCAAGTGCTTGCGAATGAGAGAATCGCCTTATCGCTACCGTTATCATAGCGCAAGTTGAAGCGATTTCGTGGAAACCAATACATAATCATTTATTCCTTGTTTTATATTTGGCAACACTTCTTTTTTCGGGTGCGACATTTGATGAATTGCTGCCCACAGTATCGCACATTGATAAGGGTGCTCCCTGAGCAATGCGAGGGGCGTTAATCGATAGCGCACTCTGCCAAATGAACTATTTGATATCATACGTATTTTATAGCGCATGGCTTCAATTATGCGCTGCAACAGTTTGAAACTTGTAATATTGTTTATCAGGGATAGAGTGGCAGAAAGAGAGCCTGTCTGTTGATAAGCAATACAGTCAGCTGCTTATTTATTGAGTGTATTATGATTGTATATATTTTTTTGATATCTCATAATTAGGTGTTACTTTCGTAACAGCAAACTAATTCATGGCTTTGGGTTTTTTCTATGTGGAACTCATTCATAAGGAACTTTTATTCTGTACTTGCGGGCATAATTCATTATTAAACTAATAATGAACGGGTATAGCTAACATTAAAGGGTATTCATTGCTTCCGAAACATAACTTTACTCGCTCACTATAAAGTAGAAGTATATTGTAACATGTAACTGGCTAAAGGAGGCATCTCGGAGCACACAAAGCATATATATTCTTATTCAACATGAACAGCTCGCCCAATATAACACGATTCCTGTCTTTCTGTTCGTATGAACGCCTAGATTTCAGTTATTTAATGAGCTAGGAGTATCAAATTTGCTGACAATATTTTTTAATAAATGCCGCAGTTAAAGATTAGTTCAGACATTCCCCTCGCCCTCATCCGTCCCCAAAAAAGAACAAAATCAAATTGCAAACATTTTTTAATAGCCAAAACATTTGTTGCTGGTATGCACATCTATATAATGTCTGTTAATTAACTCTCAACTGCATTATAAACACATAAGCTCATAGAGAAATAAACAGAATGAACGAACAGCTGGTCAATAGGTAATCAACGGTCGAGCACACTCAACTGCAGCCTTTGCACTTGTTTTATATAATGTTTATTATCAATTTGCGTAATTCATTTGCCTGTCAACTGCAAGTCAGCTGTGCAGCATTAAATTTGCGCATTACATACCCTGCAGTAACCTGAGAGGCAGAGTTGAGTAGCTCTGACTCCTCACTTTGCTTGCCTTGAGGTTCATTCAACCAACCGTCATAATTTCATATATTATTCAAGATATTCCTTAACGGGATGGGCCCAGCCGACGTGCCACAAAAGGCAGCAGCTGCGTAATTCGCCGTCGCCAGTTGGTCACGTACAAACACACACACACACACACACATGTATGCATTGCATATTATGGTACAAAGTTGCAGCACACACACACACACCCATTCGATAAGAGTAATTGAAATTTTGCGGCGTGTGCATTGTGAAATTAACAACATGACAAGAGTCTGCCACAAGTAAATATCATAAAGTACAGAGGAGCTGATACCCTCACACACACACACACACACACACACAGACACCTGAGCGGCTTATCTCCTATCTGATCGAGGTGTTTTCTGTTGCTATATCGACGCCTGTCAATTCAGTTGCTTTCATGATAACAAGTGACGCTGCCCAGCCTTAATTGCCTCTATCAAGTGATAAGGCTAATCAATTGATAACAAACTATCGCCTGCCAATCGGACTTAACGTCACATATAAAAACAGTTATGTGATCAGTTCCATGTCTATTTCATTTCATGGCGTAAATCCATTGAAAGCTTCTTTTTCCGCTTTTCACATTTTAATTGAATATTAAATTGTCGCAATGCCTTGTCCGATCAATATCTTTTTAAAGGTTCATGGCTAAGGTCATTAAAGCAGCGAGATATAAGGGGTGAAAATAGGGGCAATAAAAATTTTAATATTCATGTAAATAATAATGGGTATACAAGGGTTGCGCTGCTTGCCATTGTGGTGCGACCAAGCATGTTTAAACGCGTCTAGACACGCAATTGCCTGTCGCCTGACAGTCAGCTTGCCTGCCTGGTCAGGACGCAGAGCCTCTGTGGAGCCTCACTGCCAATGACGTCAGCTTGTGTTGTTCTTCTTGTTCTTGCTGTTGTGGCAGCTGCTGTGGGACCATTTCTCAAAGTGCCCACGATAAGGCAGCAAACTAATTACAAAGACTCGTCTCCCTTGCTGACCTTGTGGTGCAGCCCAGCAGGGAGAAGGGGGCAGAGAGTCCTGGAGAGGATTCTATGCGTAGTTCTTGTTTACCGCATAGTGCTCATTTATATGCATATTGTTTTAGCAACGCACAACTTTACATGCCACTCTCGTTAGTTGCCCCGCACACAATGCAACCCAGCTTGGGCAAGGGGTGTGCAAGTAGTGTGTGTGTGTGTGTTTGTGTGTGTATGTTGTTGCTATGTATCATCAGACTGCAGAGCACATGGGTTAAAAGGCTGCCTGCCTGCCTTCCTGCCTCTTGCTTGCCTGACCGGCGGCTTGAGCCTGGGCTGCCTGCCAGTCGCCAGGCAATGAGTTTAACACCCTGTAAACAAGGCGAAGGTGGCATGTACTACGAGAATGGAATAACGGAAAGTTCTCAGAATTTTATTTGTGATTTTAGCCACAGTAAACATAAGAATTTAGTTGAAAAAACCGTACAATATGCAAAAATAAATGAGATATTTGTAAAATGAAGAATTTCTTGAATAAATCGCATTGTGTGCAGAAATATGAATATGTAATATTGTATATTTATATAAAACATACACATACAAACATCTGTGGACATAAGTTCATAATGTCGTGGATATATAATTGTGTTACATAAAGCTCTGAGCAAGAAATTCTGCGAAAAATAACAAACATGCCATTGATATCAATTTACCACTACCAGTTGATATTTTTTACAATAAATAATAATGTACCCTACTATTATTTAAGTATATATTGTAATATATATACATATAGAATACCATTCATCAACATACTTTACTATAACAATACTACATTACAGGGTATGCTCTACTCAGGCTTCATGGGTATTACTCGCCATAGCAAACTTCCTCCAAAAGAACTTAAGGAATCATTCATGCTTTTCAACACTTTGCAGGGCATCTGCTAGTCTTGCTACTCTTACACTTGTCTTTTTACAGTTTTGCATTTTGCACTCGATAAAAATGGCAACGGCACAAAAGTTTTTTTCAAGTCGAAGGTTAGATTATATCGCATTGCCTTTTTTAACTTTTTGGGTCGACTCTGCTGCTGCTGCAGTTGTTGCTCTTGTTGTTGCTGTCGTCTATTGTTTATTGAGGCTTTGATTTGCAGCAGACATAGTATACCACCTGCAGCTGTCTACCACCTGCCTCTCCCCCTCTCAATCACCCCTCTGTCTTGGCAAAATTATTTGGCTGGCAGCCAAAACGCTTTGAATGCTTGCATTGACTGGCGGCAGGTCGCCACTCATGGCTCGCATAGTTAGGGGAACAATACGAAAATTCTCATGTTTTTAAACGAGGAGCAAAAACATTTTCAGATCATCATGAGAGCAAGTGAGTAAATGAGTGAGTGTGCGCGTGATAGCACACGTAGGTGTGTGGTGTGTGTGTGCACTGTGTATGTTTGTTGTTATGACGCTGTAATTGTTATAAATTCTGGCTGGAAATGTGTTTAGCACCTCAGGTGGCGTTCACAAGTAGACAAGCACACACACACACACAACATGCATAAACACACATGCAAACATAAGTATGTCTGTGTGTGTGCTTTTGTATGTTTGTAAAGAGTGTTACGTAGAGTGGAGTCCATTTCAGAGTGCTCGCAATTAGCGAAATGACTCTGGCAGCTGTAACAGCAAATGTTTTCTTCAACTTGTCTACCCAAAATGCGAAAATCGCACAAAAATAAACAATTAAATGCTCAGCGAGTGTTATGCACTCGACTATTATATACCCTGCAATAAATTTTAATTAAGTTTAATAATATTGTTGGATTTTCCATTAGGAAATGTGTTTGAATTTTATAGCAAAGTTAACAACAAACAAGATTTGTAAATTTGTTCATTTTGTTGGAAAAGGGGTAAAAAAAAATTTAAAAAAACTGTTATTTTCGCTACTTGTATATTGACTTATCAAAGTTATTCCCACTGTGCAACGTTTCAATCAGCTTTAAAAACAGAATTCAATATCAATTATAAACTGGAAAGGAATATTAAGCCGCACATCCCGTCCGGAAATAAGTATTCTTATAAGTTTTAAGTTCCAATTTACTGACTCAACATGTGATAAGCAAGTTCCTTAAATTTTAAATCAAGGCGGCATTCAAACAGTTTCAAACAGAGCGTTGCTTTATCATTCAATAGATTGTCCTATACATGGTTCCACATACGATTTAAAACTCGAAACAAACAAAAGTTAAACAAAATTTGTACTGACAACACAATTTAGTATAAAATACGTACAACCTAGAACACAAATCTAAAATAAATACATTGAAAACTCTTTGACTATTGATGTACAGCAAACATGTCCTCCGGCTCGATCAACATTGATCCGCACGAGATAGACGATCGTGGAATATATCCACAAAATTCAATTGTACGACCCTTTAATCATGTGATCGCAATGGTTCAGGGGAACTCCCGACCATGCCCAAGAATCTATAGATTGCCGGCTCAAGAACCACAACCTCAGGGACAACCAGAGGTTGCCACGGATATTTCACAAGTTTCGGTCAATGATGTTGATGTAGCTGTTGATGTTGAGAACGATAGCAGCGACTATGATGGACTGTTCGTTTCCGATGTCGATTAGAAATTTATCGAATAAATAAATTCATAGATCATATCTATATAAAATGAGATCATATCGTATCATGCACTGTAAACTATGAACTCTGGGCCCCCATGGAGTTAAGTGGGGCGTATGCTCTGTGTGTTGCATGTTGTAGAGAGTTTTCTTGAACATGCCACAATTTCAACATAACAACCCTCCACTACTTTCCTCCTCGAGGCACCACATTGCTGCAACTATTTGCGGTTTTTTTAAATGCTCTGCCACAGACAACAAATTACAACAGAAAAATGCAAAATAATAACGGATGCAGTTGACTGCCAGTGTAGGCGTGTGTGTGTCTGTGTGTGTGTATCTCTATCTGAATCTCTATCTGCGTATCTGTGAAATTGTATCTGTCTTACACAGCTCGCTGTGAGGCAGGCAGGCAAACTTGTTAAGGCAACGCAAGACGATGAGCGGAAACAATCAGCCAACATGCCGTTGCATGCCCCCCCACACAGACACACACACGCACACACATGCACAATTAACCTCTCCACTGAGTGAGTCATAAGCTCCTCTACATACATATATGCTGGCAGCATCAGTTCCTGTCTGCCATTTGCTCATATCACAAACGGAAGCGGCGTTTCCACAAGGCCTTTTACCACGAAACCCACCCAGATAAGGCGAGGCAACGCTGTGGCAAATTGCAGAAAGAAGCGAGTAAAAGAGAGGGAGATTAAGTGGAGGGAGAGGGAGAGAGAGGGGGGCAGCGAGGAGTGCAAGATATATAGCACTCTGGGACTGGCACTGAAACTGTCAGCTGACAAATGCATTCGCCTTGATTGACGACAGCGACTTGCCACAAATTGCCAATTAAAAGGTGACAACAACAAAATGCAGAAGCGAAAAGGAACCACACACTAGTATATTCCATATACTTGTATTGTATAAAGTAAACAGTATTATAAGTATGAGTGCTGCTTGTGTTAATGGACGACACACCCCATTTTTAGGGGCTGTTCCTGTTCCTAAGGTTGGTCTAAATAATTAATGTATAAACTTTCCTTGTCCTTTAACTCGTATATTAAAATTTAATTACGCGCATTTTGTTTACATTTTCACGGCTGCCTCACAAGTCAAATGGACAATGGACAGCTCCCATCTCCCCCCCCCTTCTTCCCCGCGCACTGTCCCAGCTGTGCCCGAAACGAGTATCATGCACGCACCAACACCATCAACCCCGTCGTCACCACATCGACCCATCCCCAATTCCCCTCCAAAGTAGGCAGGGCACATTTTGTGTATTTATGAAGGGGCAACGAGTTCGTCATGAAGATCATGCGAAAAACACAAAGTGCAACCAAATGCTGCCATGACTCACAGTCGGTATAAAAATAAAACATAATTCGCGCTTAATACTCATACTTCTGCATGTTTTATACACATTAACACACATCTGTGTGTTGTTGGTATTAATATAAGTGGACTGCCCTCACTATACTGTTGATAAGAACATAATGAGAGTTAAACGAATAAATTAAAATAAAAAAAATGCCTTATCTCAAATTTTAAACATTAAATTTGTTGCAATTTGTCAGAATTACTTTATGTTGAATAACGGAAATCCATTCTTAGATTCCACAAATAACAACAAATTATAAATAGTACCAGTATTATGAACGTAATTTGCTTATTTATTTTACTCTTAGTAAGTGTGTTTTTAGCATTTTTTTGTTTATTTAAGAACACCACGACATGTTGCCTCATCGATCAATTTGAAATAAAACTAATAATACAAATTAAGTTGACAATAAGAAATATTGTTTGTATTTTATTTATTTGGTATTTAATATGGTGAAGAATTGGCTGATTTATTGCAGTTTTAGATTAAATAAGCCTAAAGTAAATAAATATAACAACTACTTCAAAAACCAACCAGTCATAAAAGCCAGTTAATGCTATCGATACAGATACCCCGTATGCGCTGCTGACCTACCATGTTTGTTTGCGATAAGCAAGTTCGATATATACATATGTATGTATATATAATGTGTGTAGATAGTTATGCAGTTGGCTGTGTTACAAATGGTGCCGCATCTGTTTCTTGCCTACATATGCATAACAGACATGTGTCCCGCCCTACTGAGCCCTTACTTAAGTTACTTAATTCCAAGAGATAACAATAAATAGCACAATAGTTAAGTGTGAACTTTCCTATCAAAGCTGATAAGGCACAAATGCTTAAGCCCTTCTGTCAATTACGAAGTATTCGCTAGTCAAGCACGATTAGAATAAATACCAAAATAGTTTTAATTACTTTTTAATTAGTAGACAGTGTCTACATGGCGAGTGTAATGCGATATGCGCCGTGTCGTTGTCAGTGTGTACACATCATGCACATACACTACTGGTCAAGGTAATAACAACACTTGTTTTCGCTCAAGAATGCGATGAATCATGGGGTAACATAACATTAAGCGAAACCGGCTAAGTTTGGGTAATTCAATCGCGGCGAATTAGAAAGCGAATGACGTCGCTGTCGACGTCGACGGTGTCTTGGGTTCAACGTCCAGTTCAAGTTATCAGCGTAAGTAACATTTTACAAATACCTGCACACACACGTACGTACACGTAAACGCATACGAAGTGAGAGCTCGATTAACCCATAAGTCTGATCAGGTGGCCTGTCTGAAGAGAGTGAGGTGTGAAAGAGAGAGACAGAGGGAGAGCGACGGCGAAGAGAGCGAATTGAGAGCGGAAACTTTATTCGGAAGCTGAACACGTGATGGGACATGAAAAGCGACAACGTAAGCAACAACGCGAAGCTTTTAATAACTTTAATTGATTACAAATATTTGATTAATTGTCAGGAAAATGCTAAAAGCATATGAGTTATTTGTGTGTGTGTGTGTGTGTGGGTGTGAATATTATTTGTGCATACACCTAAGACGTGCGTGTACCTCTAAGTGTCTGTGTGCGTGTGTGTGTGAGCTAAGCAAACATTTCTTTGCCATTCCGCAGACAACGTCGACGTCGCTGTCGACGTCATCGACGCGCAGTAGTGCAATCAAGGCCAAGGCAGCGTCAGGCGGCCTGACTGTCTCTCCCTGTCCCTATCCCACTCACACTCGCTCTGCCTATGCATCCGCTGGCGCCGCCGCCGCCTCCGCTGCTGCTGAACTTGTTCAAGGTCAGTTCGCTAAAGCGAGCAACGACATGCAAAAAGCTGCCAAAGTTGAAGTGCCAAAGGGAGCAATGGCAGCCAAAGCCAAAAAGCCAAAAGAAATTCCACATGAACAAAAAATTGCCAAACAAAAGCAACAAGAACATTATAATAAAAGAATTTGCAAAGAGAGCGTGCAAAGTGCCAGAGAGAGGAAGAGACAAAGAACCCAGAGAGAGTAAGTGCTTTCAGGCAGCAACAACAACAAAGTGCCGCTGATGGATGCTACCGCTGTTGATAACAAGCGGCGACATTGGCGCTGACGCCGACGTCGACGCCTACGCAACCGTTAGCAGCATTATCGGCCAAATTAGAAATAAAATACATACATAGTATATAATTTCATATATACGCTACTTATATGCCTATTTCAATTCATAAATTCATTTTTCCCGCATAATTTAATGACTCTTCAGCGAGAATGAGGGAGGGAGAGAGAGAGGAGGGACAGCGAGAGGGAGAGTTTTCAGCTTTTCTTATTACCTGCTTGGGCGTCGCTGCTCCTGCTGTTGCTGCTGCTAATGTTGTTTTTGTTGTTGCTGTTGTTGCCGGGGTGCTTTTTATTGGCACATTGGCACGCATTGCCAATACACACACACACGCGCACGCACACACAAAGTGGGCAACTCCGGCAGATGAAGAAAAAGGAAGAAAAGCAACAGCAAACTCTTTTGTTGTTGTTACCCAGGCTCAAATTGTGTGGTGTTGTTGTTGTTGCATTTATAATTGATGTGGCAACGAAGAAATCACTGCGTGGTGGTGCCACTTGGTGCCAAGTGGTGGCAAAGCTAATTAAACTAACACGTTCATATCATAAATTTGTGTAAATTTCACTTTTTGTTGTTGGTGCTGAATTCAATTCGCACTCAATTTTATATAAATATATTTATTTGCGGCTGAGGGTGGAGCACGCATACTCACACACGCACGCAAAACCTTTTACACACACACACTTGCACAATTACAAGGATGCTCGCTTGATGCTGCGCGTCGTTACGAAAATTTTCACCTTCGCTTTCTTTGTTTCTTTACTATTCTATATGCTTGTACGTGCGTATTTTGTTGTTATTCTTTAACAATTAAAACAAAATTAAATTAAATGAAATGAGACGCGCGTTAATTCGAAAACAAACCGAAAAATGCATCAAGGCAAATAAATTAAATTTATTGTTGAGCGCACGCGCTTCTTTACCGCTGATTTTTTCCGCGATGACAATTTCAGGGACTATCTCTAAGAGCAGCCGGCGCAGCACTGAGTCGACGGCGTTACTTTGTTACTTTTCACCCGCACACACATATGTATTTTAAATTTTAAACAATTCAAACCACTGAGAGAGCGAGTCTTAGCGAAAAAGAGAGAGCCGACGCGCAAACGCACTCCCAAGTGGTTTTTTGCATGTTAACATCTGTTTGATATCGATACATCGATAACCAAATGGACCAAATATTGGTAATTAATTGCTGCATATATTAAATGCTGGCAGCAGTAAATAAAGTTTTTAAGTTGGAATAAATATTCATAATAAAAATGCGCTAGTTTACTGTCATTTATTATGCATTATTCTTAAATTTGCATCCGCCTATTGCGCATCATCGATATGTTTAGGCGATATACAAAATCCCAAAAACTGGTATTTCCCAACGCAGAGTGACCGTAAAAATACTAACATGTACAATTGGAATTGTATTGCGCGGCGCGCAATGTAACGTATCGTGAATGGTTTATTAATAATTGTTCTGCATGTTCTTAAATTATATTTACAAATATAATACAAAAGTAAATGACTAATGCGCTAAATGGTAATGGTAACAATGAAACGATCACAATTGAAATATGTAGGCGTTCTAACTAAATAATTTAGCATCTTTTCAGGCACTTTTGGACTTCAAGGCGCCACCGCGCTTCAACAAAATGCTGGACAAATTGCTGTAGGGCACCTCAAAAGCCAGAGAAAATAATATGGAGGCCAAGTAAACAATAACAGCAAAGCCACAGGTGACGACACACTATAAATAAAAATTAAATGCTTTTATAAATAATCGTATTTAAGTGCAATATAGGAAACCGCAACTCACCAGCATGAATGGATCCGCGTGCGTGCTCGCACTTGTCAGACTGTAGAAGAAGGCAATCACTAATGGATTGAGCAAGTAAATCGCATAGGATAACCGACTGAGATGCTGGAAACCCTTGGCCTCCAGCAGGCGTGACCACCAGACGCCTCGTCCCTCTGCGCTGCCCGCAATCATCCAGCAGACACTCAGGGAGAAGAACAAGCGACCAAACACGAAGAGGGATATGGACAGCAGGGGCCCAAGATCCCTCCTTATGGTGGAGTAGATGCAGGCGAAAAACACGAACAGTGCAAAGTGCCAGATGTATCGTTCCAAGCGCATCAAATCAATAAAGCTTCTCAATATGCCCAACAAGAGATCCATCAGAGGATGCCACTCCAGCAGCAACCAGGCCGTGGCAGCACCCAGTATATATGGCAGAACACGCACAAAGGGCGATGTGTAGATCTCAGTGCCAGTTTCATAAGCTGCATCGAAGGAAAGCTGGAACTTGATGCTCAGTCCAATGCTGTAGGACCAGACAGTGCTTGCCAGGAAAACCGAAAGCACCAAAGCCTTGGCCAGCTTGGGATGCCTGTGAAGGAAAAGAGTATTAAAAGAAATATTTAAAAAGAAACTCTCTTCACCTACTTGACATAGAGGAAGAGCAGCGCATTGGCCAAGATGAAGAACTGCATCTCGCAGGCCAGGGACCAACTCCAGTTGGCGCACATGTCGCGATGATCGAAGAGATTCTGTATGAAGAGCAGATTGCGCCACCAGTGTGTGGAGCACATCTCGTCGAAGCGCTCGTTGATGTGATAAATTGAAGTATCTCCTATGTAAGCATAGACCAGATCCACACACAGCATGACCACCAGATAAAGGGGACCCAGTCTCAGATAACGATGGAAGAGCAGCTTGCCAAAGAGACGCAGGTTCTGTCGCAGACCATTCTGTCGCACTGCCTCCAGTTGTCGGGAGTTGCGCAGGAAGTTGTAGGTTTGTAGGAAGCCACTGAAAAAAGTGGATAAGAATAAATTAGAGAACCTCAAGGAATTTCTCTCGAGTCTCACCTGATGGTAAAGAAGACATCCACCAGCAGCGGCGCCGAGGAGACATATTGAAAGAAGGCCTGTTCCGCGTAGGATATCAACACAGTCTTATTGTGCACGGTGAAGTACATGAACCACACCACATGGAAGATCATAATCCAGATGGCACACACCGAACGCAGTCCATTCATGACAGGAATCTCGTTTGGACGATTCTCACGCACGGCAAAGATCTTTGCCCAATTCGTGGGCACATCATAGCAGCTAACCAACTTCTGCAGCCACTGCCAACGCAGCAGCGAGTGCAGAGCACGCCACAGCTCCGACTCCGCCGGTGCCAGACCAGTAGATTCCTTAGGCTCCCCTTCAGCTCCCTCTCCCTGCTTCGTCTTGGCTACCAACAGCTGCTGCGCGCAGAGCATCAAGGCACAGGTGGCCAATCCGCAGAGTACCAGGAGACGGAAACTAGGACGCTTAAAGAAGACATCGCGTAGCTGCAGATCTTTCATGTACACCACCTCGGGGCGTATGTCGAAGATGTCGTTCTCAGCGAACATGCCACGCGAGACATATTCTCCAGCAAGCTGCTTCACTTCTCCATCCGTGCACGCGCTGGGCAGGCACAGTCCAATGTGTATGATCTGCTCGGACATCAACTTAATCTCCACTTGCCAAGGTGAGTTATGACGCAGATAAATCACTCTATAGTCCATTTCAAAGGGGGCTTGCTGTGTTATCAGTCCATAGTGCATAACGCGATCGAAGTTTTTGGACAAGGTGATGCCCACCGGCTGACGCACGCCGTTGCAGGCCTCACGGCTGCCCAGCCAGTAGTTCTGGCCATAAACAAAGCCAGACGGCTTGGTGCCAGATGCATCGAGAACTGGAGAGAGAGAAAGAGGTAGGAGATAAGATGAGCAAAAGGTAGAGAAAGGTAGTGAGGAGAGAAGGGAAGAAAGAGTTAGAGAAAGGTGAGGTATATTATTGATTATTTATTTATTCACTGCTCAAGTTGTGGGTTCAGAGACCGAGCTGGGTTCAAGATGAATCATCGCACGTGAATGTTTCCGCGGGACAAACCCGACAAATACTTGCACAGTCTGCTAATAGAACTGGCTATAACTGTATGTTAATTGGCCGCTGTTTGTCTTATTAATGCGCGTTCTAAGGGCTCTTGAGGCCTCAGAGGGAATCAGGCATAGCTGATCGAGCGAATCTATAGATACTTTGTATCTACTTATGTATGCATATATTTCCGTATCTATCTGTACCCACCTTTCATTGCCCAGGGCTGTTTGCTCAGTATGCCGCGCTGCACGTGCCGCAGCTGGGCCTGGCAAACAGCATTCACGTTGCTGCTGCCGTTGACCACTTTGGTCAAGCCAAAGATGACCGAAGTGCGCGTTAGATGCGGCTCCAGATGATCCGCAAAGTTGTCCTCCAGTTGGGAGTCCTTTTCAGTTAGCTCCTGCTCTTCGTGTAGTGTGTAATTCCCATAACTTTGTGCTTGTTGTTGCCACTGTGTGCTCTGATTTGTGGCGCCCTTGGCTGAGCAAAAAAGCAAAGCCAACAACAAGAAGGCGATGTTGACGGCGACTCTGACTTTGATCTGCTGCATGTTGCCTCAGTTGTTGTGACTGACTATCACCTTGGTTTATTTATCGTTGTAATTAGGTACGCCTGCTCTAGGTGTGCTAGTGTATGTGTGTGTGTGTGTGTGTGGAGTGTGTGTACTCGCATCTATTAAATATTTTTGTTTGGTCAGCCTCTGCTTGCTTGGCCTGATCAGCGAAGGTCAGCAGCAGCTCCTCTATTTACCTATATTCACTTTTCGATCAGTCCCACAAAGAAAACTGCAAGAAAGAGAGTGGAAAAAGATTGAAATGATGATATAATTATGATTAATATATGTTATATATGATATATAATTATATTTCTACTTATTGTTAAGTTTAAACCTATGAACTTATATATCAAATATTATTAAGTATATTTGAAGCCTGGTTTTATACAGATGAATTACTTGAAATTAAATTAAATTATTTATTTATTTTATCAAGCAACTACTGCAGTAAACCTATCCAATATTTTTAATATTTTAATTTATTTATTATTAAGTAGAATATTTGTTATTTTATTCTATTCCTCACATAAATATTATTTAATTATAATTTTAATAATTTCATTATTTTTGTTGAGTCTTCTTAGGTGCCATTAAATATAAGTATAATAAACTAATAACAAATAAATTACTCAATCATTTTAACACATTATCACACACTGAACTGTCTTCATCTCTGCTCCCCCTCTCTCCTTTCTCCCCTCTCACTCTCTTTGCCCTGCCGCACACTCTTTAAATAATTAGAATATTATGCATACGGCGCTTGTGCCAGCTTTTGTTTATGCACTTATGCAATAAATACCATGCCAAATTTCTAATATTCCCTTGCCAATCTATCGCGCTCTCCCTCACTCACACACACGTAATAAACTTGGATAAACAAAACATAAAGAAAGACGGCGAAACACAATGACGACGCCGACGCCGACGACGATGACGAGGAGGAGGCTCAACCCAATTTCGCTTGGGCGCCGCAATACGACTAAGGTTCAATCGCAGCTCAGCCGGTCTCGACTGACCATTGAGTTGTGACTCGTTCGATCGTGCTCGAACTCGAATTTACACTCGAAAACAAACTCGAACTCGAACGTTTTTGGGGGCCTTTCGTTTTCGTTGTTGTCGTTTTCGTTTGGGTTTTGTTTTGGGACACGACACGTAATAATTTCGAGCTTTATTGCTTATTACTGCAAGAGCGTGTGTGTGTGTGTGTGTGTGCGTGTGTTTATAGGTCCGGCACCCCATTGTTGACCGAGAGAATCTCACGAGAGTGGGGGAAAAGGGAGGGAGGGGGCACAGCAGCTGGCATTGACTAAGGTCGCGTTTTGGCAGCATAGACTAAACTGAAGACCGAACTTGGTCAGCAGCTGCTTTAGGCCATTTGCTCTAGTTGTTGTTGTTCGTATTATTAGTCTTGTTTTTGTTTTTGCTGTTGCTGTTGTTGTTGCTGTGTTTTTGCTGCTCTCTGTTTAAGCTAATTTGCATAGTTAACGCTTTTTTTTCGCTTTCCTCAGCGCGTTTCGTTCGTGCTTCAGTTTTGCATAATTTGTGGCTGCGCTTCTTTGGCCGAAGAAGATGATGTTGTAAGCAGACGCTAACTGTGCGAGGGAGAGGGGACAAGGAGTGAGGGAGAAGGAGTGAGAGAGAGAGATAAAAATAGAGAGGGGGTGCGTCCAATGTTTGCCGCTTTATATAATATCGAGTTATGCATAAATTAACGACGATCAGCGCGTGGGGAGAGCGTGCGCGAGATTCCCGCGTGAAAGAGATACAAGAGTAGTTAGCCAAAGAGATATCAGATGTGATATGAGGTATTTATCATGTGTGATAAATGATATGACAGATGTGTAGTTTATATGGCGAGAGAATGCCCAAAGAAATATTAAAGATTTGTAGTTGATCAATCTCTGGTGCGATCAGGAGGATTCCCACAAAATTAAGATCGATATAAGTAGTTTATTTGTATCTATTATGATGTCCAAAGAGATATGCTAGATATATGTAGCTTATATGTTTTAAGTGTGATCAGGAGAATCCCAAAAGAGATATGATAGTGCGATCAGGAGAATTCCCAATTAACAAGTTTGGCGCCTTCTTTCTTTGTTTGTTTACACTGAGACGAGAACATAGCCATTTAAGAGCCACTAACAAGAGAGAGAGAGACTCTTCTTTTTCACAAGTTAAGATCAGCTATGTGCTGGCTAATTTTCACTTTAAAGCAACGATGAATGATTTTATAGACTCATTACGCACTGAAAGATTCCACGTGAAGACTGAACACGATGTTGATGAAGTTGGAACTGAGGTTTCGGCACTCTTCGGACTTCAGATCCGTGTGTTTCTTGCTGCTTTTTCGAGCGACTTTCGTTTTCGTTTCTTGTGCCCGATGATTTCGAGTTGATAAAGCGCACTGCACAACAACAACAATAACAACACAACAGCTGTAACAGCAGTAACAGATTAAAGAGCAGAGCTGCTCTGCTCACTGGCCCTGGGCCCTGCAACTCGTTTACGACTCGACGTACAAAATTTCGTTGATTTTACACATATATCTTTCTTCTGTTTTGTCCGTTGTCCGTCGACGCTTCTACTATAGTGTATATACATATATATTTATAATTTGGCTGAGGAGGAACGCGACGTTCGCGCGTGCAACGGTGTCGGAGCAACTGTGCGTCGCTTGCATTTTGGCCCAAAGTTTTATAAACTTGGTCAGTAAGTCGGCGACGTTGGCGTCGCTGTCGACGCAGCAGCAGCCGAGAGATAAATCAACAATTGGTATTCCCTCTCAAGATCAACAAAAAAGTAGCCCCTCTTCTCACTCCCTTTCTGTCCCTCTCGGTCCCTCCCTGTTGAGTGTTTTTCGAGTTACCTTTTGGGCGGCGCTTTCGTCGCGCACTCGAATCCGAATTCGGATTCCGATCGTCGACCACGCACAGCGATTGGTTTAACGAGCATTTTATGACACTCTTTGAGCACAATGAATTTCCAAATTAATTTCTTTTCGAATGATTATATCCTTATTGACCTAATTAACAATTGGCACAGCAAATGATGATATAAGCGCGAGTGGGGAGTGGTTTGAGATATAAGAAATGATTTATTTTTGCAATATGTGAGACATTCTTTACTGTGGCTATTTATATTACTTACATACATATGTTGTTAATTTAATTATAATTATTTATTGTAGGCGCTACATTTTTATAGAATTAAGTTCAATTTATGTATTTAGTTGAATGTTATATATATTTCCTATTTATTAATTTATTTCTGTTCCATTTTGTATTTATATAATTTGTTACCTTTATTTATTTAATAATTTTGTTGACTAACCTCTTATCATTTCTTACATTTACTTCTTAATATTTTTATTTTGTTTCATACTTTTTTCATGCAGGGTATTTAACGCGTCAAGCATACCCTAGAACAGACAGGCTCACACTACATTTTTTCCCTTTGCACTGCAACACTTAGCCAATGCACAAACCCGTCACTTATTTAGTTTCACACCACATGGATCAACAACTTGCAGTACACCAACGCACCCGATAGATGGCGCTGCGCTCTCTTTCAATGTGCAAAGCTACTGAGAGCGAGAGAGCGCGCACAACTTCGGCTTGAGCTTCGCTGAGCAACATGCGCCAGCTGGAACACGAGCTCGCGCTCAGTCGCCTCGCGCAGCTTGTCGCAAACACAACGTAAAGCGGAACACCGCGCGCTGCTTACATTTTTTACCAACGTCTAACCCCCACCCACCGTGGGTGTGTGCAAGAGAGAGAGGTGAGAAAGAGAGCGCAACAACAATAACAACAACTCATACTAAACGCGCGCGCGCAACTGAGAAAATTCAATGAAAATATTCAAGCCAAGAGTTGCCTTTGTGTGTGTGTGCATTAGTGTTAGTGTTAGTGTGCGTGTGTGTTGGTGTTAAACGAAACGAAAACAACAAGTGCAAAAGAAAATGCCAAAACAGCTAACAAGTTTTATCTGCGTAGAATACAACGACATCGAAATTCCGAGTAAACAAGCTAACAAGCAACGCATTATTGTTGTTGTAATTGTTATTGTTGTTGTATATTGGTCGATTGTGTGTTTTTGTTTTGTTTTGGCAAAGCCGTAAAGCGGGTCAAATGCATAAATGAGTACGACAAAAGTGTGTAAATAAAGTGAAGAGAAAACAAATAAAGCGCGTCAAATTCTGCTAAAATTCAAGCTAAATTTAAAGCTGACACATAACAAAAATAATTCCCGATTTGCCAATTGCCAATTACACATTGCAAATCTCTGTGAATCTCTGTAAATTCGGCAATATCTCTCTCAACTACAACAACTACATATGCACATACTAGTATTGCCGTCTCACTCCCCCACACGCTCTCTTCAAAAAAGCTCGACGTAGTATGCAAAGTAGAATAAACACGAGCAAAAACAACACACAACAACAGCTACAACTACAACTATCTAGAGAGTTCTAACCCGATATGCTACTGCACTTGCTGATGAAGTGGGGACTGTATTGAGAACCTTTTGCGCATCCACCAAATGGCCGACAAAGTAAGCGTACTAACTAAATTTATGCATATGTTTATTGGCTATAAATTTAATCAGTCTGTTTTTGGAGCTGACTGACATACATAATGGATACCCTGTAGCTCCAAAACCGCAACAAATGTATCGTATGGTTTCGGTGGTTCTCACGCCGAAAAACGCGCCAATTTACCTTTGAACTTTAAACAAAACAGGAGTGCAAAATGCAAACAGTCATCAATGAACCAGTCGGTCGTCGTCGGAGGCAATCGACTAGTAGGTAAAAACAACAACAGCACAGGCCAGGCAAACTAAAAAGGTTTCAAGAAAAACCAACTGTAAAAGCGCAGACATTGCACAGTGAGCAAGATTAGTGTGGGGAATGTGTGTGAATTGAAGTGGGAGAAAAAGTTCGGAGTGTGAAGAGAAAACATTTCAAAATCAAAATTAATTGGCAATGAACCCATTAAAAAATTCCTTAGAATAATTTACAATATTTGGTATTGGAAAGCTCAATCAATAAGGGAAACTTATCTACAAAGAAACTTGCTTTATGGCTTTCAACTATATTTTAAAAAAATTGCCTATAGTACAATAGCTATCAAGAATAAAAAATAAGAAATAAATTTTCTTTGAGTGTTTAAAGAGAATAACTTTATAACTCTATTTCTCATCTTTCAAGTCGAGAGTTTTTATGATATTTTTAAAATATTATTTATAATAATTTTAAATTTCTTAATATTAATTTTATGAAAATATTTTGAATCCATTTAATTAGTCTCAATCTCAGCTAGTTTAAATTCAAAAATTGTTTAAATTTAGTGTTGAGTAAAATTTTTTCTCTCAAATTCAGGAGTTTAGATATTCGTCCCTTATTAAATTACAGTTTTTTTTTTTAGATTTGGGAATATCTATTCTATTAACAATATTCTTTTCCCTACTTCTTGAGCATTCAGACATTTATTCAGCCAAATAAGTAAAATATTTTGACATTATTAATACTGTCATTTAAACAACTTTTCTAAACGCTCTCATTTTCAACTTTCCTACCCACTTTTTCATCAGTGTGCAACCACTGTGCGCACTGATTGCATTTTGTGGCCATGTGTCCAACCTGCAATGGGCATGGACTAAGTAAGCTCAGCTGCACTTGTCGCTAAAACAGGTTTCACATTTGTTGTTCGCTCTGTGGTAATTGTTGTTGTTGTTGTTGCTCTTTTTATTATTATTATGATTATTGTTGTTGGGTATTTTTCTCATTTTTACGAGTTTGCCTGGCAACATTTTTAATAGTCAACGTTGTCGGTGCATTTTTCATGTTTTCCGGCTGACCTCCGTTTCTAGTTCTGTTTCTGCACAGCAAACTGGCTCAGTGGCTCAGCTAGTGGAACATTCTAATTCGCCAATTGCCACCGTTGGGGCAAATTGGAGCGTGGCTAATATAGTAGATTGGCCTCCCCCCAAAGGGCAAGGGTCGGGCTCATTACAGACAGGTTGGCTGCCCGCCTGTCCACGCCCACAGGCGATGCAACATTGTTTGCTGCTTGTTCAGCATTTTAAAAATACATTTATGATAAGTCGTGTAAACAAGACAAACATCCACAGCAGCGGCAACAACAACAACAACAGCAACAGCAGTAACAACAATGCAACTGGCAGTGAATGCAACAAGCGAGAAAACTGTGTGAACATATTTCTCGTATTGAAATTGAAAAGTTGTTTGTCCGGCCATTTAGTTGACCATAACCATAACACAGTGGCAATTGGACACGGATGAAGAGAGAGGGAGGCAGAGTGAGGGAGATCCCTCATCAATTGCTTGGCTATTAACTGTTAACAGTTGATGGTAAAATGAAAACTGTATGCGGTAAACGGATCAGTCGACTGACTGAACCGGACACCCGACACCGTCGTCGTCGTCGTGCCACTGTCCGTCCGTTGATGCTGCCGCTGCTGTTGCTGCTTAATTGCAATGAGCTGAGCTGCCGTTCAATGGAGCATCAAGTTACAAGTTCGTTATGCAACATCGACTGTGACTCAGGGGAATAGTTGTTGTTGATGATGCCTCAGTGAAGCCCTTATCAACTGCACAAAAATGCAATTGCGGCACGTGCAAGCTGAACTAATTAGCCAAATTGCAAACCATTTCGAGAACTAGCTGGAATTTCAAAGCACTTTCAGCTGCTGCGCCCCTGAATCACCGTAGAAATTCTTTAGAACAAGACGAGAAATCTGAGAAATATTTAACCCACGCGCAGCAGCAGTTGACGCGGCAAGCCTTAAAAGCCTTGGCAATATAAATAAAATCGATTTCATAATCTTGGTTAATTCTTGAGAGTCTGCAGAGTGACTGCCCCCCTACACTCTCCCCTCTCTTTCCTCTACTCTTTCAATCACTTCGCAAATTTGGCTTAACGATTCACTTAACTGTCATTTTCAATCAAATTAATTCACAGTGCATTTTAAACAGTTGCACAACTGTTGTTGTTGTTGGCCAATTTGATTTGATGTTAGCGGTAAAGCTAAAGTGTTTAACAGTCAGTGTGATTAGCGAGACGATAGAGAGAGAGATAGCTAAGGAGAGAGAGTGAGACAGGCAGCGCGTATTTGCGTGTCGTCTAGTCTAAATATTCCTTATGCATTTGAATGAAGCGTGTAAAAATTCAATACAAATTATAGTTCTCGCATAACAATGGAACATGGAATATTCTTACGTGTGCTACGAGCTCCACAACAACGACTCGTGAGGGGTTCAGGGTCAACTGTACGACGACGAACGAGTATTGCACGATCGTCGTCGTCGTCTTAGTCGCCTCCCGACTGACTAAATTATGCATTATTTGTATTCACCCGAATTGAGTACGATATATGTGTATGTGCGTTCAAAGTATTATTAAAGTTTTGTCGGGGCCTCAAGTTACTTAATATTTATTCTTCATAATTATTTTATTACGCTAAAGGAAGTTGACGACATCTACTGCCGATTTTGTCATGCGTGGCTTGGAATTAAAGCACTCAGCGATACTCAGAAACGGGCAAATAAAAACCCCAAATAAAAAAAAAATTCACCTTCATGCCTGACAAATTCGTATTGCCCCAGCCACAGTCTCGACGTTATATGTCGTAGATTCTCTTCTCTAATTGCTGATGAGCTTAATAACTATATTTTGCAATTCGTCTGACTCGTCGTTCTGAGAGAAGGAGCTGGCTAATTGAAACTTGTTGGCCAGGTAACCTTTGTCGGCGTCTCAGTCTTATATTAGATATGCCCATTATACGGCTTATAATTAGACAGACTGTAGACAGTATTCAGCTTTCTAATGGGTAATTTGAATCGAAGACGTGCCAGGTAGCTAAGCTTGGCAATTGCTTTATAATTGTTTACTGTTTACGGTTTAATAGGAGAAGTATACACTATGTTATCGTTATCGCTTGTGTTTGGGTTAATCAAACTTCCCATCAAACCATTAAAATTCCTCGAACCTGTCTCAATATCGCATAAATATTCATAACTATCGTTTTCAGTTTTGGAATGGATCAATCAAGCGACGGGAGCACTAGTTTATTGCTTATAAATGGATTAATTACTGTTTGATTTCATTTAATGTCTCAGGTTTATCAATTTAGCCGAAAAAAGTAAAGTAGATTTTGGTTTATTTATGTCACAATCGATTCGCAGTTGCAACAAATTGCGACTGTCGGAGTCAATGTGATACCCAAGTTAGCCAAGTTGCCAGGGGTTGGGATTCCATTGAGATTACAAAAGCTTGTTTACAATTTTCAAAAAGATGCTGGCGCTGATAAAATTGTATTGATATTAAATAAACAATTTAGCGAATCGTGTCTTGTTTTTGCCTCCTCTTTTGCTGTTGCTGTTCCTCTCTCTTGCATCGCTCGTCCCACGATTTCGCATGTTTAATCAGTTGCGGACCTAGCTTAACTTCATTGTTGTTCCAACACAAAGGCAGCAGCAGCAACAACAAAACAAGAAAAACAGATTTCAGCCTGAGCTAGAGATGGTGATAAGACGCCGTGTAACAGTCACTGACAACAACAACAACAAAACCTGTGGGCGTTTTGAAACGTTCCGTAAATTCTTTCGCACGCCAGTCTCGGTCTCCAGCAAAGCAAATGTGTCTTTGCCCCGGACATCTTTTTATCCATTCTGACAATCGAAGAAACAACTCCAAACCGTAGCACTTCAATCGCAAAGTCATCCAATTGTCAGGCACTTGAGAATGTGTGCTTGACGTTGATTGAGCTGAGCTCCATGAAAGGTTCCCAGTTTACCAGGTACTCCAAAAGATTCTCAACACAAACAACAAAAGTTGCCGCGGCCAAAAGCCGAAAGCCAAAAATATCTAAGCTTTTTATACCCGCTTCCCATTGCGTAGAGGGGTACTATAATGTTGTGTCAATCGAAAATGAATATAACAGGTAGAAGGAGGTTGGCAGAAACCACAAAATAAATTCTCAATCAGCATGAACAGTCGATGTAGCCATGTCCGTCTGTGTGTCTATCTCTCCATGAGCTAGGGTTACCTTATTTGGTGTCAATATGTGTTATTACCTCTCAAATCTATAAAAGCCCAATTCCAAGCGTAATTTTAATGCAGCAATATAATTAACTAACACCAAAATGATTACTAAAAATTTGGTTGCACTCGGATCATTAACATAAAAGTTATTTAACAAATAGTTTCTTTAAAACCCCCACAAACTCGTTCCCCAAAGTATGCAACAAAAAATACACTAAAAAAATAAGTTCTATATTTATTAAGACGTAGTTTTTGTCATATAGTTAGGGTATATCACATTCGAGCACACTCCTCTGTAGCTTTCGTGCTTACTGTAATCTTATTGCGCGCTTTGTTATTAACTTTAGAACGCTGATGTTATAACAAATTAAGTGAGGCAACGAAAACAACAACAACAACAAAAAAGGAAATACAATCATGGTCATGTAAAAAAAGTCAATGGCTTTCTTATGATTAAAGTGCGGCTCAGCTTGAGTTTTTTGTGTGTTGTGGTGCTAAATTAATGAGCAAAAAATGAAATTTAATAATACGCAAAATTAGAAGTAATTTTGCTTTCGTCTCATCTTCTTCGCTGCTGTCATGCAAATCTATTTCTTACAGCATCCTGCTTGCTTGCTATTCTTCTTTACACTCTCCCTCTGCTTCTTCTTCATTTCGCTAGTTAATCATCTATTTTCAAATCTCATGCTATGTCAGCCGTGCATTGAACTTTCCTTTCTGTTCTGTTCTATTCTTTCTTTATGGGGAGTTTTGATTAATGTAAAAAGAATGGCTCAAACGCCTCTTTGGTTCTTAGCTATGCTAATGAAGGCCCTCTTGGCCATGCGCTGGCTTGTCTTGGCCATGTCTTGTTTTGGCTCCTCCTCATCAGCATGACAATTGGCCATTTGGCTATGGTAAAGTTTCTCGCCTTGTCTTCGATAATTTTCTATAATTTTTTGGCGCTGCACATTACGCAAATCGTAGGCGCTGTTGGCGGCGCACCCCGGCCGCGCATCACGCCGCACGTGCTCGTCAAGTTTGCATTTTATTAACTGTTTAGGCGGCATAAACATAAAACAGAAGAAGGCAGCAGGCACTCGAGTGAAATTGCCAACGTAATTTTGCGCAAGACGCCAAGAGGCTCCCCTTCGTTTATTTTTTTTTTTGGTTTTTTGATTTTTACTTTAATTGATTTTTCGACAGGCAATGACACACATCGCCATAAAGCCAAACGAACGATTTGGCTATGGCTATATGTTGCCTATGCTCGGTGTCAACTTGTGGCCAACTGGCAGCGACTGACTGCCTTGTACAACTGGGCGTATGCGTGTTTTGGTTTTTGTAATAATATTTTTTTTTTCATATTGAACGACAGCGACACGAAGCCGCGCCGAGAGCGCAGCGACCTCAGTTATCACTCTTACTTAATGTGACTTATAATGATATGTTCATATGATACGCTCCGATGGCCAACAATGACGATCTAACATGTGTTTCAATGGTGCCTTAGCATTGGTCTGTCTATGAGATCGCTTGCTCAATCAATTGAAAAATGCCCCAGAGAATTGTGAAATCTGCAGCGCAGAATCTCAGCAGAGGCTTAGCTAGTTAGTTTAAGTGAGAGGCCTTTTACCAACTCACATCTTAATCCCTTTCTCTCTCTCTCTCTCTGTTGCAGCAACAGCAAGGCGTACGATTTCCCAAGGCAGCAGCACAGATAAGTCGCCAGCAAGACTTGAATTATTGCACGCAACAGGAGAAGAAGGCAGAGGAGGCAACTGCAACTACAACGATCGCAACTGCAACTGGAACTGCAACTGCAACAGCAACAGCAATAGCAACCGCAAGACGACGCACCACACATTGCAACGCAGCTTCGGCAAACAATTGTGGAAAAGTGTGCAAACGAACAATAGCAACTAGATAGATAGTTAGATAGAAAATCAGTAGAAAGACAGAAAACCAACAAAACAAGAGCAGCACAGGCAACAATAAGGAGAAGAAGAAGAAGCAGGCAACAGACAGCAAGCAGCAGACAGTAAGCAGCAGGCAACCGGCAACATCTACACATAATCATTGTTGTATGCTTCGGTAACGATGTCGTTGATGAAAATTCATCGAAGCAATGAATCATTTTGGAGTTGTGGCATATTGTTAGTGTTGCTGCTGCTAGTTGTTGCAGAGACTGCCACCATAGCGACAGCGGCGACATCCACGACGACGACAACAACAAATACAACAACAGCGATAGCGACAGCAGACAGTGAAACGCAAACGAGTGCAACTAATGGTGCAATTAGACAGCAGCAGCAGCAACAACAGCAGCAACTATCGGCAGACGAGGCAGCGAATCATCGCAATGAAAGCAATTCTGCTGAGATTTTGAGCCCCAGCGATGTGGGTAAGTAACATATTCCTGCAATACTCTTTAAGTGAATTAATTTAATAGAAAAATACAACATACATTAATTTTAAACTATAAAACAAAATAGAGGTTCAATTTGAATCCGTAAAGGTCAAGAAGAATAGCCAATGAATAAACAGGAGTAAATTCAGCAAGTACTGTACATCTTTTGATGCGAGTGTTTTTGAGTGTGTATTCAAATGAAGCGTACTGAAATTAAGTGAAAGTTAGTCCCTCATTTGTTCACTCTACACCAAAAATGGTACCCCATTTAAAAGTGAAAGATATATTTATCCTATTAAATACATGAAGATCAAGAAGAATACCCAACTCAAGTAAAGGAATTCATCAATATTCACATGAGTTCGTTCAGCAAGTACTGTTCATCTTATGATGCGTATGTTCATGAGTATAAACTTAAACGAAGTTTACCCAAACGAAGTGAAAGTAAAACCCTTGCAAGCAACTCCGAAATCCAATTACCCACATACATTTCCCTATCTACATTCACATGCCTGTGCTGCACCCCTGGCTAAGCTGTTCAAGCTGGCCATGCTGGCAACTCTCCCAGAAAAATCATAATGTATGAGGAAAATGGCCAGAGTGTCCAAATTGCAAACGAGCCGAAATAAATCTATGCCAATTATTGACCAACTGACAGCTGCAGCAGCAGCAGCAGCAGCAGCGGCAGGCAACACACAAAAACGGGTTGCCAAAGTTGGCCAGACAAAAAACAATTGGCCAGCTGAAAGTGCGGCAGAAGAGGCAACATCAGCAACAACAAAAGCTACGTCGGCGGCGAGACACAAAACACTCGCATTGGCTAATCTTTTGCAATTGAAAGACAGCAAACGTCGTCAACTTTGTTCGTCGTTTTTCCTGGTATACCAACAATGGGGTATATCAGACTGATATGCAAGTTTTTTACGGCTTGTGAAAGCATCTGCTGAGTGTCAGGTGGTAAATTCTTTAAGTAGGAGATAGTAGAGAAATGTGATAAAGTTGAAAGTAAAGTGAAAGACTGAGAGGCAGCAAAAGAAAGAGATTGGATGCTATATGTTACTTTTAAAATACATTTCTTTAAATTACAGTTGGTATAGTTGTCTTATAGTTAAAAAACGGATACATTTCTGGTGTTTTCTTTGTGGAAAGTGAGAAATAGAGGTTGGAAATGTAAGCATTACTGTAGCCTTAAAGTTGTGCTGGAGTTGAAAGTAAATGGAAAGACAGAAGAAGAGATTGGAAGCTTATGTTAGCTATAAAATCTAATTTACATGCTTCAAATTACAGCTGGATAATGTTTCTAATAGGTGAAAGTTGAAGCAGAAATACAAAGACAAGAAATGGTAAATCGTACCTGACAATATCTCTTCTTAAGAACTTTAAACGATTAAATTCATAATATAATATAATAATATAATTACTAAAATATACTAGCTTAAATCTCTTACCAGAACTTATATTGATGTCACAGAACTACTGCAGCAGCTTGAGTAAAATGTTAAAGTATCTACATCATTAGAAATACATATTCTTCTCTTTAAATTCAATAACAAAAAGTCAGTTTCTCCAGCTCCACTTCCTCTCAATGAAACCTCTAAACGACAGTTAAATAAACTTTCTCAAAACTTATTCAAGATTTAAAAGCCCTTATAAATATTGCACTCTGTATTTACTTAGCCAAGCCCCCACAAGGTCATCTCTTCTTTTCATTTAGCTCATTCCGCATTTTGTAATAATAATAATCCATTTACTTATGACAAGTCGCTAACCCAGGGATGACCAAGCACACGAATATTCGAGTGCATACGAGTATCTAAAAAAAAAACAACTCATAAAAGATGCAGCTGTTATTTTTTCGATCTTTCGATCTCGATCTGCGGATGAATTTATGAGCCATATGAAGATTGTTTTGGTTGCTCTTCATAGACAAAACAAATTGAATATCGTTTTGGATGACTTCGGCATGCTGCAAATAGCCTTCCTTTCATACACATACGTGTTGCAAGTGAACTTTGGGGCCACATGGCATGTGGATAAATAGACTCTAGACTCGACCATGGCTTATGCTTTGTTGTTGTGTGCTCACAATTGTTATTTCTATTAAGTATTTTTATAAGCAATTATTCGTTAGTTAGTGCTGTGAGTTTGTTGCTGGCGCGGAAGGGGGGTGGAGGTCGCGTGGGCGCGCCAATTGTGAATTGTCAATTGTGGAATTGTTAATTGTGAATTGCTGTTCGTACTTTTTGGGGCTCTTCGTTTCTATTGTTTTGACCATGTTGCCGTTGTCTACTCGTCGTATGCAGTAGGCCTAGTTGCCAAGGTAACTAAGTAGCTGCCTGCCCAAGCTGAACGTGCTGGCTGAGTTTTTACCCCACCGAAAAAAATTGTTCAGTTCAAAAATTATGTATTTATGCATGTTTATTCATGAAGCTTTTCGTTTTGAATAATGTTGCCCACTCGCATTTGCGTAGCCATAATTTGGCCTAAACTTGGAGTGCAAGGTGCTGTTGTTGTTGCTGAAGATTACATAAGCAACAAAAGAGAGAAAAAAAAGCTAACTAAACAAAAGTTTAATGCATTTTGATTATTTTTAATGTATGCGCATTAAAAATCTCCAGCTCCAGCCGTGCGGGGGGCAAAGACTTTGCTCTTTCCCCTACTCCACTTGCCTATGCTCCCTCGCCATGAATGCGCATGTATTTCGTTTAGTTTTTGTTGTTGCTCAGTTACGAAATGACGCGCTGGCCATATGCAGTTCTCTCCAGCTGTTGTTGTAGGTGTCGCTATGTGGCTAAATGAGTTGAACTGGTCGAAGTCGGTGGCTGAATTGGAATCCTCAACATAAATATCAATATTGGTGTGGCTTGCGGCACTTCACAGTGTTGTTGTTGTTGCTGTTGTAGCTGTTGTTGGCTCATTACGTTTACCTGTTGTCGGTCGGCTGGGTCGATTGCTACGTCTGTCTGTCTGTTGCCCCGTCTGCCCGTGTCTCTCTCTCTCTCTTGTCGCTGCTGCTCATGTGCGTTCGTTGCGTAATCCGACATATTTACCAGGCGTATTCAAGCGTTCGCCAAGACAGCGAAGAAGAGCGCAAGCGCTGTGCGCTAAATCAGAAAAGTCAACAAAAAGCCAAACAGTCAAAGGCAGCAACAACAGCAACAACAAACTGGCAGCAGCAACTGCCAACGGGCAACATCGGTGGCAACAACAGGTCTGGCTCTGTCAGGCAGCTCAACCAACCAATTCGCCGCCAAGTGCAACAGTTGCAGCCAGCAGCAGCAACTCTTCTGTCTTTCCCTGCTGCTCTGCCTCTCCCTCCCTCTCCCTCTCTTGCTCTGCTCTGCTTTGCTGTATTCTTCTCGCCGCGTACCGCAAGGCGTATGCGCAATGTAGGCGTCATTGCAAACTAGTCGAGGCTAAGTTTTTGCCACAGCACTTAAGTGGGTGTAGCCACACATACTACACTGAATACACTCAGTATGTACTCACTATATACTCACTCTACTTATTCATATGTGATTATGAATCATTGTAGCGGGCATATCCCACAATTCGCTGGAAATAAAAAGGCAAAGAAATCCCGGTATAGCCTAGGGAAGGCCCCTTCTTACTTCTTCGTACTGTGTGTTGCCTCCCTCTACGTAATCGTGTAAATATTTGTTGGCATCTTGTGTCGTGTCTACCGCGTTACGTGTTTTGTTTATGTTAACTGTTTAATGTTTACTGCACCTCCGACTTGTTCAGGTAGCAAAATATTCAATAAAAATTCATATGTTTTCTTTATGGTTTTCGATTCGTTCGCAGACACGAAGAGACTTAAAGTACGCGTACTTCATGGGCTCAACTTCAAAGTCTTTTCTCTATTATACAACTTTCCCAAAAAGGTTTGCTAGATCTGGCTAAGTTCCCAGCGCGGTCTGGGGAACCTATTTTTCATTTCATAATACCCAAATGTGCATAATTTGCGTGCTTTCCTTGGTTGTTGTTGTTGCTGTTGCCAAATGCCTTTTCATTTAAAATGAAATTAGAAATTATTTTGCGGTTTTCTTTGCCGCATAGGAAAAGGAAATGAAACGCGTAATTTGTGTGTGCGGTTGTTGTTGTTGGTTGGTTGTTGGCTATTAAAAAGCATTTGGCGAATTTTTCGTATTTGTTTCTGTCTCGTTTTTTGTTGTTCGCTTCGCTTTGGTTTTCGCCATGTTTCGCCTCGATGTTTACATAAAATGTTTGATAATTTCATTTTCATTAGCCCTGCGAGACTGGCTGTGATTGCAAATCAGACTAACAAACGAGCAAAACGATCGAGCTGAGGTTTATTGAACTCTTCCTTGAACGGGCTCAGTCTTCATTTTGTCATCAACTTTTTTTCTTTTTGGCTAATTTTCCTTTTGTTGTTGCTTGCTTGGCTTTGCTTTTATGTTTTATGTGATTAATTAAACGTAGCAGCAGCAGCGGGAGCAGCTGACCCAGCAGAGTCGTGGGTCGTGCGACGCTGCACGCTTATGTAAGGGCCAACGCGAGCTTACATGATTTTCAAAAGAAAGCGGCCAACTAGCTAATGATGCCAATGAGTTGCAGGCGGGCCTCGCGTGCAGTCTCTCTCGGCAGAGTCTCTCTGAAAAATCAGTTTACATTGCGTAAAGCTAAAGCTGCAACAAGCTGCTGATGGGAGCGAGTGCTTCTTGCTGTGTGTGTTTTGTTTTTGCTTTTGTGTTTGTGTTTTTCTGCTGATGATGACGAACATGTGACACGCCCCGCAGCCATTTGCAACGCCTCAATGCACAACAACAACAACAACAACTTTGGCTATTGAAAACTTTTCAGACCGACCCAAGCGACTCGCACTGAATTCGTAAAGCCAAAGCCAAACAAATAAACGGAAGCCTCCTCCGAACCTCGTACAAAAGGCAGCAAAAAACATCAAGAAAAAAACTCTGACAGAAAAAACTTTGCAATTATCCAATGCTGCAGTTGCTGCTGCTGTTGTTGTTGCTGTTGCTGTTGTCGTCGTCGCTGTTGATCATTTAACATATTGTCGGTGCGCACAAAAAGCCAAACACATTTCAGCGAGTCTCGTTTGTGATTGCGCAAAAGGTCAGTGAGGCACTCTGGCCTGCTGCTGCTGCTGCTTTTAGCCGGGTCAATTCTAACTCGACTGCTGCAGCTCAAGGCTCGGCTCGGTTCGGCTCGGCCAAGGGTTATGGCAACCAGGAAGCGAGCGAGCAACCACTGTGAGGGACTCTGAAACACTTAGTGGCATTTCACGACATCTCTAAACATCAACTCTCGATTTCCGCATTGACATCCGCAACGCTTACTTATTTTTTACCTTTGCCATTTCTTTTGCTTTCTCACGGCAGCAGCACAAGCAGCAGCTGTTGCTGTTGGCGACTGCAGCATTTCCTGCATTAAGCTGCACCTACAGCCGGCAGCAGCAGCAAGAGTGGGAGCAGCGGGAGCAGCCCATGGCTTGTCAGCTCCAATTGCAGACTCCGTTTAAGGCAAAATGTCACACACATGAACTGCCAACTTTGGCAGAGTTGCCTTCGCTGCCAGAGTTGCCCATGTTGCTGAGGTATCGTTATGCTCAGCTAGGCTGCTTTTGGCATTTTGTGTTGCATGTTTCGATTTCACATTAGAAATGCTTTCGATCGCCTCGACCAAAACGTGTATCTTGCGTCCGTGTTGCATGTCTGCGCCATCACTAAACAAGTTTTTAGCCGTGAACGTGGGCAGCAGCAGCAGCAGCAGCAGACGCCGTAGGGTGAACCAGCAACAACGGCAACATAAACAATTGCAAAACGAAGAAAATAACACGAGAAATTGCAATGCAAAAAAAAAGCCAAAGCCAAAGCAGAGAAGAGAAAAGTGCAACGAAAGCGCGCAGAGAAAGTTTCGCGTATGCCAAGGCGGCATTTAAAATTTGTATTTATGAACAGGCCAGCTCAGGCTGCACTTCAAGCCGGAGATGGAGATGGAGATGTAGCCGGAGCCAGAGCCAAAGTCGAAGCCAAAGCAAACGCAGAGACAGAGACAGAGAGCAAGAAAGCAAAAGTGAAGCTGCCCCAATGTGAATTAATGCCAATGAATTAATGAAAGTTTTTTCACTCGTTTTCGTTTTATTGAATTGAATCGTCTGCGGTTGTTGTTTTTGTTGCTGTTGCTTGATTCGCTGCGGCTGCTTATTTAGGCGGAAATGATTCACAATTAGTCATAATTGTTGCCAAAATGTGCCGAGGGATTCATGGTCAGCATTAGAATACATCATCATCATCAACAGCAGGGAGACTTGAAGATTTGCACACAATGCTGGGAAAGATTTTCCATTCTGTGTTAAAAACAGAACTTAACTTTCAATTAAATATATTTCAGCACATATTCTTTAATTTACTGCCGACTTACACACTCGAATGTTGCTTGTGTCATGTGCAACGTTGCGTATGATTGATATTAGTGTCATACACTGTGTGTTACTTGTGTGTCTGACTGCCGCTGGGGTATATTTTGCACACCGAGTTGTATAATATTTCATAACATTTAATTTGACACCGAATTGAATAAGCAAGTTTAGGTAAACAACAATAAAGACAAGCACAGCTTGTCTGTCTCCCTGTCTGGCTGTCTATCTGTCAATTAGCCAGCTAAAAAACTGGCAAACTGACAGACTGACAGTGGAGGCAACACACAAAAAAGCAGGCAGCCCACTCGTGTTTGTAATTTAATTTTAATTAAAAGTTCTAAAGAAGAAAAGACATGCGATTCATTCAAGCGCTAATACCTCCCCCCAAAGTATTTATTTATACCCAAATACAGATTACACACACACTCATATTCGTACTTAGTTGTATTCACTCGTCTATTCACTGTCGAATTCAATTCGAGCGTAATTAAAGCCTTTACTTCTCTTAAATATACAATTAATGGCCAAAACAAAGGCCAACTTAGTGCGCCATGGGAGCCTTCATTCTGTTTGGTATTGTGTGGAAGTTGTGGAACTCAGTGGATGGTAAGGTGGAACTCATTAGAACCGATCTCATCACTTCCACGCTGAATGATCGCCGATTGTGCTCGTCCGCATTGCCTGCAATTAAATTTCACATAAACACAAAACATCTCTGGCTAAAAAAGAGCTGAGCAAATATCGATATTAGTCACGGTTCTGAAGATTAATAACATGCCAAGCTGCCTGTTGCTGCTGCCTGTTGTTGCATTTGTTTGTTGCGCTTGCTATTTTTGGCATTTTTTCCCGCTAATTATTTAGCTGGAATTATGTAAGCGTCGCGTAAGCTGCTTAGAATTTTTGCTTAGTCCAAAATAAGATTAGAGCATTCTTTTCGAAACACCGTTGCCCGTTGAGGCTTTGACCATTTTTACGTTTTAGTTTGTTTCGTTTCGTTTCGCTTTGGTTCGTGCAAGCCGCAGCCCAAAAACAAAATCGTGTCTATGACCAAAATCAAATTAAAATTCCACAACGCATGCCAAGAGCTGCGACAGAGACAGCAACGACAACGACAACGACGACGATGGCCACAGCGGCAGCATAGCTAATGCCAAGAAGTCGGTGCGGCCAAGTGGATTGCCTATTGTGAACTGCACCAGCTAAAGCAGCTAGAGCAGAGTGCCTAAAATAAATATTAGTGGCAGAGAAACGAACTGTGGACACCCTCACTTTCATTGAAGTTTCTGCTTTAATTCAGTTTTAGATTTCTATCTCTCTTATCCCTCTTATTCTATTTCCGTTTGTTTTCCTTTCTTTTTTGCATTTAAAATGTTTACTCATTTTTAAATGTATAACAATAAACGCTGCCTAAACTTAATATAAATTCTAGTAACACAAACTGAAGGTACCTATGCCAACTTTTGTTTGGTCTCCTATTCATATACGGATTTAGCTTTATATCTTCTACTTCTTGCTTACATTTCTTTAGACTTGTTTCTCTGTTCTTTTACATTTAACTTTTTTTCAAAGCAACATCAAATAGTTTTACCTAAAATTCTAATTGATTTAAGTGACACAAACTTCAGGTACCTATACTTATTTTCGTTTAGGCTCCTTTCATAACTCTGTTATATATTTCTATCTCTTGCCCTATTTCACTCAGCCTTCTCTCTCGCTTCTTTCTTATTTATGAATGCTAGCATGCTAGAATAAGAATTCGCTCTGTTATATAAATTAACATGCAGCGAACGGTACATGGGTACCTTACTTTAATTTAGCCACCTTCAATAACATTGCCTAAGACTTTTTCTCTTCTCTTACATTGTTAAAAGTTTACTTTACTCATTTTCTAGTCAACAACAAATAACTGTGCCCAAAATAAATACAAATACAAATACAATGAGCTGGAGGTACCTATTTTTACCCTCTATAAATTATTTTTAGTCTGCCATCTCTCACTTTTTCTGCATCAATCTCTTTTCTCTCTAAGCTCTAATCACGTCCCTTACCCTCAGTAAGTTACCTCAGTCAGCCTAGTTAGTTTATTATCTGTACTTGGCGCATTTGTTTTAGGCTTCTTCTACATATGTTTCTTCTTCATTCTGTTGTCTTTGGTCTCCATCGCCTGCTTAAATTCTCGACTCATGCTTAAATCACATAACTTAGTCATTCAACCCCTTAGTAAGTGTATTATCTTAACTAGGCTCAGCAAAACGCCCGCGTCTCGCAACGCAGAGCAAAAATGGCAGTCGCTGTTGGTAGTTGTTGTTTTAGTTGTTGGTGTCGTTTCGGTTGTCTCTTTTGTTGTTGCTGTCGCTGTGGGTTCTGCTGAAGGCAGCGACACGACGTGACGAGACACCCAAATGGGGCGCAGTGTTGTACAATGCGCAGTCAATGGAGTGAGAGCGAGAGAGCGAAGCAAAGCCAGCGAAGCTCGAACAGAGACCTCAAGCCTCGAGGCAGCTCTGAGCCAGCCTCAGGCTCGCAAGCCCAAAATCTCTAAGTCCAAATTCAAGCCTTAACCCAAAGCGACGTCTGCAGTGGCCAAAAAGCATCGGCTTGAGTTTTGTCGCTGGTTCTAGTCGCTGCTGCTGCTGCCGCGCTTGAGATGCCAGGCCTAACCTTGGCCTAAACTGCAAGCCAATGAACTAAATGCTTGTGAAAAGCAACAGCTACAACAACAACAATTCGTATGTTTGTTAACATTGTTGCTGCTGTTGCCGGTCGTTTTGGCAGTGTTTTGTTTTTTTTTCTTTTAATGGCAACGTGAAAATTAAACAATTGTGCAAGCTGCCCGTCTGATAATCGCTTCAATGATTCATGGCCCAAGCAGGCAGATTTGGCCAAAGCCCACAGAGAGACAGAGAGGCACACAGCTGTGGCAACTGTGGCACAGTCAGAACGAGCATCACTGAGAGCGACGGTGGCGCAATTTGTGCCAAACTAATTAGTCAGCTGCAAGTCAAGAGGCTACACTGGTGAACCAGTTCGTGAATTAAAATTTCTAGGCTAAGAAACGCACCTAAGCGCGCGTTGATTAATGAAGGCACAAAACAGAGACAGAAACAGATAAAGAGAGACACGAGATGAGACGAAACTCGTTTGGCATCTCTGTCAACTTTGCCGCTCGTGTTTACTTAGCATCTCTGCTGACGCACTGTTTATTTTCCCATTTGAAGATCAGATTTGGTTTTCCAATGCGCGTCACGATTTTTGGCATCAAGTATACGCCACGTTTTAGAACACAGACACAATGAGACCGTAACCTCGCACACATAACTCACATTATAGATAACGATTTTATTCTTCTCTTTCAGCAGATGTGGTTGCCGAGAAGCCCACCACATATCGCCCCACTGGCAGCAATCGACCGTCGATAGCGCCACTGAACTCGGCACAGGAGCGTGAGCGCAAATTGATGAATGTATTGGCCGCTCGACGCACAGCGTTGCATCGAGGTGGCTTTCGTACACGCATTGGCACCACTGGACGCAGTGCCACCTCACCAGTGGGAGCGGCGGCAGCTGTGGAGAGCACATCGAAGGCTCCCAGTGATCCACGTTCGGTTTGCATACGCAACTGTACCAAGAACTTTACGCGTCGCACCACCGCCAGTTGCATGCGACAATGTGCGAACTTCACACGCATGGCCATGGCAGGCACAGTGGTTGCCAGCGCGAGCAACAACAACAATGGCTCTGTGGTGCTGCGCACTGCGAGCCGGGCAAGTGGTGTAGCTGCAGCAGGAGAACGCGATACCAATGAAATACTCTTCAGCGATGAATCCTCGCATGGTCTCTTTGTGGTGGCCAAGGAACAAAATGATACACTCAATCACATAGCAGATGGTGCCAAGCCACCGTCGATAGTGAGCAAGCAGCGTGGCCGTGGCAAGCCAGCAGTGGCCACAGTGACAGCACGTGCCACATCATCTGCGGAACAGCTGGACGAAGAGGAGGAAGATGACGATGCCGAGGAGGATGAGTTGCAGCCTTATTTGTTTTTTGGTGCCAAGTTGCCGCCACTCAAGCCGGGTGCATTGACCATTACAGCAGCTGATGACGATGATCAGCAACATCCACGTGTACTGGAGGTTTCGGTGCTGCCAAGCAGCAGCAGCACCACCACCAGCACCACAACACCACAGCCAGCAGTGGAGTCGACAGCGAAGCCCACGGTCTCCACACGACGTCCCCTGACTGAGGTGGAGCGTAGTCGCAGTCGTTACAAGTATCACATGCGTGAACGTGGTGTGGCACCTAGTGTGGCAGCTGCACCACCACCAGCACCACCTGTGAGTCGTACACGCTATGTGGGCTCAGGACGACCCACTGCGGGCCTGGCTGAGAGTTCGCTGGAACAAAAGCAGAGCGAAGGAGCTGCGGTGGAATCACAGAAGCCACTGCAGGCCACACGAAGATTGGTGGGCAAACCACAGCCCTCCTCTACACCACTCATTATCACCGTACTGAGTGCTGAAGAGGAAACAACGGCATCACAGACAAGTAGCAGCAGCACCACAACCAGCACCACAACTAGCACCAGCACCAGCACGACGAGCATCACAACCAGCACAGTGCCACCTAGCACCACACAAAAGGCGACAACAACGACCAGCACCAGCACCACCTCGACAACAACCACATCGACAACGCCATCGACTACGACAAGCACCACCAGCACATCAACCACCACCACACCCGCACCGACAACTTCCTCCACAACCACGACCTCAACCACGCCAAGCACCACTACGCCAAAGCAGCGAGACATCATTGAAGAAGACACAGAACGCCTGCGTGCCTTGGGTCCATCCCTCACGCAGGAGATCAATCTTGATGATCAGAACAATCTGATCATCTTCTGCAACAGCACCGCCAACTGTGAGGCGACACCACGTACCCAGATCTCGCACACCACAGACTCCACATCGAAAATACTGCGCACCACAGTGCTCACCTCGGTGCGTTCGACAGTGAATCCACGCCCCACCACCACAGCAACACCACCAAGAGCACCACCAGCAGCACCAGTCAAGCCCATCAATGTGGGTAATGCCTTCATTGGCATTGTGGAGTCCTCCTCCTCTTCCTCGGCATCCCCCATGGACATCAGTTCCACAGCAATTGCTGATGAACGTGATGCGAATATCGATGTACGACGCATGAATCTGGTCACACTGGTGCTTGTGGCAGTGGGCGTGGTGCCACTGGCTGCCATTGTACTTTATTTGGTGCGCAACTACATGGTGCGACGACAGGCCAAGCAGGATGAAGTCTTCGATGTTTGCATTGCCGATCAGCAGCCCATAAGTCCCGTGAAGAAAGTGGACTCCAAATATCAATTGGATCACGATGAAGATGAGGTGGATCATCATCACCATCATCAGCAGCAACAGCAGCAGGCAATGCCCATGTCCAACTCACAGCAGCATCCAACACGCGATGCCAATCACAATCGGTACGATGACAAGACTTCGTTGGCCAGTGAATATCAGGAGTTCGAGCGCAGTAACATACGTCTAAAGAGTCTGCTCGGTGAGGGCAACTTCGGTCAGGTGTGGAAGGCGGAAGCAGATGATCTGAGTGGACACTTCGGTGCCACACGCATTGTGGCAGTGAAGACCATACGAGCCTGCAGCGCACAGGTTAGCCTCAAGGATGAGGCCAACATAATGCGCAAGCTGGGCTCGCATCAGAATGTGGTCACGCTGCTGGGTGCATGTGTGGAGAGCGGTAGGTTCCCTGGTGACTAACTAACAAGGAGACCAATCTAATCCCACTTTTCTCTTCCTTTGCAGAACCACACATGCTGATCATGGAGTATGCCATGCGTGGACGTCTGCTCTCCTTGCTGCGCGCAGCTCGCAGTGCTACAAACATCTTGCCCGCCTCGGTGCCAGGTGGACGCAGCCTGGCGCCGCTCTCGCCGCGCACCTTGGCAGGCTTTGCGCTGGACATTGCCTGCGGCATGGAGTACATTGCAGGGCGTAGGGTAAGTCGAAGGAATAACGTTTCCAGTTGAATTCTTATTAACTCCACTTCCTTCTCAGATTGTTCATCGCGATCTGGCAGCGCGCAATGTGCTGCTCGATCACAATGGCATGTGCAAGATCTGTGATTTCGGCATGTCCATTGATCTGGATGCGGAGCGCATGCGCAAGGAGCAGGAGAAGAATGCAGCGAACGATATTCTGCGCAGCAATGCGCAAAAGTTCAGGTTCGACTTTGGCAGTCGCTACATACTGCAGCATTGGCAGCACACCTTTGGCCAGGGCCAGCAGGGCAACTGCTCGAAGGATGCACATGCACATGGGGGAGGGGAGAAGAAGTCACATGGTCACGATACCATTGGCAAGAGGCATGCACTGCCCATACGCTGGATGGCGCCAGAGAGTCTGCAGTTTCACATGTTCACCACCGAAACGGACATCTGGGCCTTCGGCATTGTGCTGTGGGAGATAGCCACGCTGGGTAAGCAAAGAGGATTAGTTCATTGTAGTGTGCCTTGTATTAATTCCCCTTTATCAAACAGGCTCCACGCCGTACTCGAATCTCACTGGACGCGAGGTCATACGTCGTGTGCCGCAGGGTCTGCGACCCGAGCTGCCCAAGGAGAGTCGACACGAGTTCTACAACCTCATGTCGCGCTGCTGGCACAAGGAGCCGCACATGCGTCCCTCGTTTGCGCAGTCACGTCTGGAGATCACACGTTCGCTGCACAAATGGGTGGACGATGATTCAGCTGCCTCAGACTACATGGATGTCAGTGGCTTCAGTGAGGATCTCGAACATGGCGTTGTCTACTTCAATCATCGCATCTCAGAGTTCGAGTGCGAAATATGACGTTGACTGAATCACCCTCTCCAATCACCACCCGCAATCAGCATCCACTTGCATACCACATCGCCATTCGCCCACCAACTAACTGACTAGTACTTTATCTCTGGCCTCCATTATCAACAGCATCTCAGCCACATTCCCCACACACATTCAATCCCTTCAAAGGCACCACAGCTGTGTAACTGTACTTCTTGAACTATTTCGAAAATTCGCGTGCTTGTCCGAGCAGTATTATATTATTTCTTATACACTATCTTTCTACTGTTTCTGCGATTTCGGTTGCCAGCGGCTTCTTCGAGAGCTTCTTTTTGTAAATATTGTATTGTATTTCCGGCATTTGTTGCAAATGTTTATTATGATTTATTTGTTAAGGACTTGTATTTTAATTATTGGCGCTACTTGTGCTTAGTTGATATTAGTCACTTAGTTCTTCTAGTCTGTATCTAACGAAAAAAAAAACCCTTCATCTTCTTTGTAGCCGAGTTGACTGCACTGTGCAATGTGGCATGACACACCCACACCTGGACACTCACAGACAAACAGACAGACACAGACACACAACACGTTTAGTTTTGCAATACGTATTCTTTCGCATAGGATTTAAATTTATTGATCTATTGATATATATAGCAATACACATAATTGTACAAATAAATTAATAAACACACAATACGAAATATAATTATTATACTCTTTACTCGAATTTTTGAAGTTTTTATTTAGAAATACAGATTTATGTGTGAATGTTATGATTATATATTTATTTATGTATTATATAGTGTGATTATGGTTGGAAAGAAAGGACCTAACCTAGTTTTAGCATGGCTTCTGAGGCCTTTGCTATGTATAACGATAATAAATCATTCAAATGCATTTATTTTCTTAGCGTTGCTTAGAAGTACCTTTTGAATAGTCTGGCAACGCTACATAGCTACGATAGATTATAATTTACATTTATTTTTTAAGTTTCCATTTCGATATGATATATTTATTCACATTATGAAAGAATTATTAATGTTCAAAAGTTTTTTTTTCTATCTAGTCTCCTCTTACTTTTTCAAACACTTTGGCATCTCCTAATACCAGTTCATAAGGTTGCCACACAGCCGAACTAACTCTACAACAAATTTCAACTGTCTGGCAACGACAACTGGTTCTAGTTCCATTTGCAGCTGAGCTTACCGAACCGGCAAAAAGTTTGAAATATGCCGGGGGAAAACCTGCAGACCTAAACAACTTATCACTAATACTTATAGCTCCCTTGTTCTCTCCATAATTAATTTAGCATATTATTTTTTATTTATATTCGTAAGCCTTGAAAATTGGCAAAACCGGAAACACTGATAAAACATTTCCTAAGTTCAGCAACGCAAAGTTGAATCTGTCGCTGTGCATAACTTAATCAACTTGCTGCATATTAATGAGCCTGATTAGTTAATCATTGTCAAGAGTTCACTTGCAGTCAAATATTGCTGGCTGCAACTCATGCGATTGTTCACAGCTTAACACGACCAACAACAACCACAAAAAAAACCATAAGTACAGTGTAATTTGCAAATTAGCCAAACTTATTGTGGTCTTGCTTTTATATATTTTTATGGCCACTAAAGTTGGGGAAAAACAGCGGAAAAGCGCAGTGCAAATCTCGTTGAGTGCGACGTCATGATTGATGAGGCTGCAATAAACGAAACGCCAGCGATGCGGTAATATATGCTTAATGGACATTAAAGACATTGTGCGTACACAGCTGAAACGCAATGCGTGAAAATGGAAATGAAAATGCAGCCGTTTTGCCAGCATGATTACCAAGAAAGTGTGAAGAAAAATGTTGCCAACGGGCAATTGAAAGTGTGGCGAGGAGGAGGAGCGCATTAAGCTCCCCCCGAATGATGAAGAAATAACAATAAAACGCATAAAAGCGAAACGACTCGCCAAGCCTGCCCCCTGCCCACCTCCTTAGTGGTCATTAATAGAGCAGTAGCCTTAGTCAATGTTGTAGTTCAGCCAGATGAAGTGCTCAACGACTTGCCGAGGGCAAAAAGAAAGTACTCTCTGCTTAGTTCGTCTCCTGCTCGACAATTGATTTACTGCTGCGTGCTGCTGTTGCCCTAAGGGAGCTGCTGACCCTGCTGGCCGGATTGATTGGCTACATTAACAGGTAGTCAGCAGACGCCGTTTGTCATGCTTCCGTTAGGCTACGTTTTGCCAGTTTTTGTTATTTGCTTCCTGACCCACTCAAACATAAATAAAATACAAAAGACTTAAGACACGAACTTTGTAATGAGGCGTGACTAGAGCGAACAGAGCGTCAGCTTCCGCAATACGTGCGAGCTATTTAAACTAATTGAATTTTAACGGTTCACTGAACCTGCCGCACACACAAAAGAAAAGGCAATTAAACAATTGGCAGCTTCAATGCAGCAGACCAGAGACGAGTCAGGCAGAAGCAACTGCAGAACTACCGCAACGCCAGCAGCAGAGACAGCGGCAGCAGAGGCAGCACTGCAACGCCAGCAGTGGCTGCCGCGGCGACAGCAAAACAGTCTGCGGCGAGTGTTGAAAGCGTTAAGACGTGCCAGCGGCAGAAACAGAAAAACAGAAACACGCGGCATAAAAAATTATTCAAGTCCAGAGATTTGCTCGACTCTCTTCTCTACGACGCGGTGGCGTGGCGCGGCGCAAATTAAGGCGCGTGTGAAATCTGTGAAAATTTGCGTTTCAAACTGAAATCGACAGCAGCAGTGTGCGAGAGAGAAGGAGAGAAAGATAAGAAAAAGAAGTCGCGGCAGATATAAAAAGTGAAAATTAGCCGCTTAAAAAGTGGAGTGAAATAAGCGCGTGAACAGGAAATAAACGGGCCAAAGCTGCTCAAGCAGCAGCAGCAGCATCAGCGTCAGCTTAAAATAAACCCACCTACAGATCAACAGATACAGCTACAGATACCGATACAGATACAGATACAAAGTTAGAGAGGCGACAAAGTAGACGAGGTGATTTCTTGCAGCCTCGTTTAATAAATTAATCATAAAACAGAAAATCGAAAATGGAATCTTAAAACGCTTCTACCTTTTTTATTTGTATTTTTTAGCCAAATATGTGAAATGGAAACAACTTTCTAAAAGAAACAAAAACAAAAGCCACAACAATAACAGCAACAACAACAACAAAAGGCAGCGACGCACCACGAAAAAAAATTTGAATTCTTTTTTATTCTTTACGCCCGAGGAAATTGTGTCAGCTCGTTGAGGTGTGCATACGAGTGTTCGTGTGTGAGTGTGTGCGTGCTTAAGTGTTGTTGTCATTTCTCATTTGTTGCTGCTGCTGCTGTTGTGCTTTCAAGTTCGCTGCCTAAGTCTTTCGTTTAGGGCCGGCAAATTGAATTTGTCAGCACGCGCCATCAGCATTTCCATTTCCATTTAGTTTTTATGGATTGACAGCCAGGCCGAGCTGGTCTCTCAGATCTGAGAGCTAAGATCGAAGAACGCTTAAGCTGTTTGGGTCGTTCTGCGGGTTCTGCTGTGCGCTTACTAGGTTAGTCGGTTAGTTGTTGTTGTTGTTGTTGCTGCTGTTGTGGTGTCTACTAATAAGTAGGATTCTCGGCGACTTTCTTGCTGCGGTTGTTTCTCTTATTGCAACGATTTAATTCGAAGTTGTTGTTGTTGTTGCTGTTACTGTTACTGTTAATGTTGTTGTTGCGACTGTTACTGTTGTTGTTGTTGCAGTTTTTGTTGCTGCTTGATGAGTTTTTGACTGGCCCAGTTTGTGGCGCAGTTGAACAGGCGCGACGCACGCGAATTATAAGCTAATTAAAGTTGCCAAAGAATTTGCAGTGAAATTGCATGCACAGTATCTCAATTATCTCGATAATCTCTGCAATTTGTATAGCAGTATTCGTCGGGTATTCACGGCTATTCACTTTTACTCACCCACACAGCAGCAGCCTGGGAACCGCAGTGATATGTGGGAATGGCTTGCGCCTTATTGGCTCAGTTTGATTTATGTTCGACATCCATGGCATCATATACCACAGCATCACTTTCTCATACTGTATGCCATATGCAAAAGGCCACACCGAAAACCAGAAGCGCTCAGGCAATGGCATCCCTACCCGCTCCTTCCCCTCTTGGTCATCATCTACTGCCTTGGCCATAGGCATTGCCCCCTGCGCAGGTGTGCAAAATAAATTAAATAGATGCGACTGCAAACGGCAATGTTGCTCACGAGCTGCGGAGCAACAAAAGCTGTTGCAACTAACTAACGATCTTCACAAATCGCAGCTCGTTACCAGGGGGTTGGAGGGGAGAGTGCTATGTAGCATATGCAGCTGAAGATGTGCAATGTTCGTTGGCCTTGTGGCTTGTTTTGGCAGCCTGCGCTCCTGCGCCAGCAGCGCCAGTGTTATTTACCTTACTGCTAATGCTTCGCTTGGTGGCTTTTCTAAACTGTCAACCAGTCGATAGCCGGAGATAAAGCAACCCGCGCAGAGCACCACCAGCAACAGCAGCAGCCAGTTTTCACTTTTCAACTGTGCAAAAGGTCAACGCGTTGGCATTGCCAGCAGCACGATGCATCAGGCCAAAGCCTTAAGGAGTCGCCTGCCTGAGCCGGAGATCCCATGCAGGCAGACGCGCAGCGACTTTCCAATGCAATTCGTGTGGGCGCCAGCCGAATTTAACTTCAATTGTTATAGAAAGATAATCAATGCAGACGTACAAAACTGAATAATCAGGAAATCGGCAACAGTTTATTAACCCTAGACAGTAGACATGCAACATCATATTTTATGTGGCTGCCAAACCCAAAAGGGATGCGGAGATCAAAGCTTATACAGTTTGTCTGACTGAAAACTGGCAGGCAGTGGCACATGCGAAACGGTAGCAGCGACAGCTGCAACAACAGCAACAACAACAAAAGGCCTAACACTAACAGCGACATTTATGAGTTGTTTGATGCTGCTTCACGCCTTGTTGAGCACGCGCCGACAACGTTGATAGCCGCAATGTGGCGATAGAGATGGCAATAGAGATGACGCTGGCTGGATGAGGCTCTCTGGCTCTGACACTGGCAATGGCACTGGTATGGCCATGGCGATTACCTAAAGCCAAGCTGAGGCTCAAGCTCAAGTTGATCTGCAGTTGAGACGGAAACTGCTGTAATAGCTACTAGCATGACTTGATTATGGTTATGGCTATGACGACGCTGACACCAACGTGATGGCTTAGCTCGGCTTGGCTTGGCTTGGCTTGGCTTGGGCGTGGAGCATGCCATTTTTATTACAATTGTTAATGGCTTTTACTTTCGACAAAAATGTTCAAATCTAAGGCAATGAAAGCAAAAGTTCGTTGCCTAAGTCATTCGTATTTCGTCTTTCTAGAATGCCGTTGAAAGCGTGCGACGCATAATCACAAATTATGTTTGTTTTATGACTGCTGTGTTTGTTCAACTTTGCTGTTGCTGTTGTTGTTTCTTTTATTTGTGGCATTTAATTTGGCTATAATAACTGCAATCTGACCGCCCATTTTCCCATCAACTTTCGTTTGCTTCGCTTTGCTTGCAGCGTCACCTACCCCAAAAAAATATCATAAAAAATGAAAGCTGGCCGCGTATTTGGCTGCCTCTTCTGGGCGCTGCTCTATTGTGTGCTGTATTTGGATTTGGTCAATGCCAGCGAGGATGAGCTGCTGGACTTCGACTTTGCCGATGCCAAAGACCCCTCTTCCTCCTCCTCATCTGACACTGCAGCAGGCCTAGACGACTGGCAGCTGGAGGAGGATGAGCAGCAGACACAGCAGGCGGAAAAGAAATTGGAAGATAATATGCTGGATTTCAGTGTGGACTTGGATGAGCCCGAACCGGAGAAACAACTGCCCCCCTTCGACTGGCGTGAGAAGGTGTTGCGCTCGGCACTGGCCAAGGCACTCACAGATCGCGTGCTGCGCCAGCGATTTGCCGAAGTGATGCCTATACTGCGTGTGCTCTCCTCACAGCAGCGTTTGGCACTCTCCGCCTTGATATCGGCACAAATGAATGCCAAGCAGGGTCATGAGCTGCGGCTGGATCAGGTGAGAGAAGGAGGTACATAGTGCTTTATCTTATTTACAACTTTATTTTTCTCTCTGCAGGTTCGCATGATGTTCGGCGATGACAAGAAACTGCTGCTGCCCATAGTCTTTGATTTGGCCAATCTGGTCAAGAATTCAGCACGCAAATATATCAAATTGGACAATGAGTTAACCAAGGCTGCAGAGCAGCAAGCATCCACATTGCAAGCGCGTAAGGATGAGTTGACTGTGGAGGAGTCCCAGCAGGATGACAGCGTGGGCACCATCGATGTGAGTGAAGGAAAGCCACAAGAGGTGGAGCAGGCAGCCGGTGCATCACTGGAGGACTTCTTCGATGAAGTTCAGTCCGATATACTCGATCCGCAAATGATAAACGAGGCACTGCAGTCAAACAACACACCCCCTGCTGCCGCTCCCAAATCTACTGCCAGTCAAAGTTCAAATCAACACAAACGAGCTCGTCGTTCACCAATTGAATTTGTGCATAAGCTAACGCGCTCTGTGCCCCTCTCTGTGTCGGAGCAGCAGCTGCTGGGCGGTGCCGCTGGACGTACCATCAAATTGAATACGACGGCATTCCAACAGCCCAGTGGGGCAGCTGCGCAATCAGCCACCAACATCGGTCAGCAAACAACCATTACCAGCACTGCAGCGACGCCTAGCTCCACCCAGTCCTATGAAGAAATCGAGGATCTGGCCTTTGCTGGCCTCAACGGCACCGAGTTGCCACTCAATGCAGATGCACGCACTTACGAGCTTACTGGCAATAACAACAGCAGCGTCGAGGAGGAGCCATTGCCCAGCCCCGAGGAGCTCATTGCCGGCCCGCGCTATCGACTGAACGGCAGCAACAACAAACGCTACGGCCAAAAGATGCCGCCCATCAAGCGGAAGCGTGTCCAGAGTTCGTCCAGCTATGGTCGCGGACGTCCCAAGACTTCGGCCAGTTCGCACAATCCGGTTGTGGCGCCGCCGCACAAGAAATGCGAACGCTTCACCAACAACATGTGCATACGAACCGATGATTATCCGCTGTAAGAGATCCCCCCACCACCACTAAGTTAGTCGCTTCGGTAGTTGAGGGTTCCCTGGTTGCACCACTTAGTTATGATATTTAGCATTTAATTTCCTAGTCTAGTGAGATTCTTATTTAGCTTAATAAAAATGTAATTTATTTTCTACACCTGCCACAAGTAAAAAAAAAGAATCCAATTGCACATTACGTTTTACGGTTACGGTGGTTCGCGCTGGCTTGGCTACTAATTTACCCCCGCTCTCCCAGCTACACAGGCATAGCTTAACAGTTAAACAAACTCTTCACACTCCGCAGCGAGCAGATCATGGGCAGCATTCGACGTCACAAGAATGCCATGAGCGCCCTTCTGGCCGAGTTCTACGACAAGCCCAACAACAATCTTGAGTTCGGCGATGAGTTCGATGATTATATAGTGAACAAGAAGCGGTGAGTTGATAAGGAATATATAGATTATTTATAGAATTTGTTAATTATTTTAAACTAATTTCTTTCAACTCATTTCAGTCGCGAGGACGAGGGCAGCGCGGGCGGCATGTGCCAGAGTGTTGTGCGCTATGCGCGCCCGCAGAAGGCCAAGGCAGCATCGGGCGAATGGAAGTATATTGTGAACACGGGTCAGCACACGCAAACGCTGCGACTGGAGAAGTGCAGGTGGGAGTCGTCTGACATAAGCCAAAGAAATAATTAAGCTTAGTCGGCTAAAAATAATCAACTTAATAGCTGTTAAACTGGCTAATTAAAGTTGCTTCTATTTTTAGCTTGAACTAGCCATTAATCACTCTAAGTTTGTCTATTTTTCGGCTGCTATTCCATAATCAAATCTAGTTTTAAATATTCGTTTGAGCACTTAGTCTAATTTCTTCACTTTCTCTTTTGTGGCAATTAGCAATCCTGGCGAAAGCTGCTCGTATCTGGCTCAGACATACCGTTCACACTGCTCCCAGGTGTACAACTATCATCGTCTGCTCAGCTGGGACAAGGTGCGTGGCCTGCATGTGGACATATTCAAGGTGCCCACATGCTGTTCGTGCCAGGTGGATGGCTACAGACAGCAGTTCCCACCATTGTCCTCTATTCAAGCCAAGGATTACTCTCCGGGCAGCTATAAAGTGAACAGCAACAATGGCTACAGCACCATCAATGACGAGGATCTGGACTACAATGACGAGAGCGATGAGGATGAGCTCGGCTTGAGCTATGCACCCATCAATAGTCGCGACAACAATGAGCTCAGCTATCTGGGCAGCAAGAAGGTGCGCTCCAAGTTGCCTGCACCCTCCAGTGTTGGTCCCTATCTGAGTCCACCCGATGATGATGAAGATGCCTTCAGCGCTGGTAGTTACAAGAGCCACAAGAGTCACAGCGGCAGCAGCAGCATCAGTGGACTGAGTTCCAGCTCGAAAAAGTATTACAACCAGCTGAGCCGCCGGCGGCCGCACAATGAGGCACGCGTCGATGTCGATTTGGATCTGTCGCCCAGCGAGACACAGGCCGAGCAAGAGGTAAACGTATTTGGCCCACCGCTGGCTGGGGAACAGCAGCGCGTGCCACTCAAGCGCAAGCGTATTTATTCCTCCACCCACACCCACACAGCCGGAGCAGCACCATCATCAGCATCAATTGGATCAGGACTACCAGCAGCAACAGCTCGAGTACGCATACCATTATCCCAATCACAGGGCACAGCAGCCACCAGTAGTCTACCAGGCCGCACTGGAACCGCAGCCACAGCCACAGCAGCTGCAACAGGAGCCACTGGCTCAGCCACAGTTGGGGTCAGTATCAGTGCTGCCGCCCATGCCCACCAAGCAGTTGCTTCATCCGGCCCAGCTGCGTCATCTAACATTGCCTTCGGCTCGACTCAGCAGCGCTACTACACAGGCGGTATCGGCAAGTCGAGACCTAGGTACTATGCGCCCATCACGACGACGCCCCCTGCCGCCCCTGCCCCAGTCGCGACCCCAGCCAGCCAGCCAGCGACGCCTCTACCGACCACATACTACAAGCAGCCGAAGCAGCAGCAGCAGCAGCGGGAACGATCGACGGCATTTCCACAGCCACCACATGTGAATTCTATTTACGGCGAGACAGGCAGCAACAGCGGGGGCAGCAGCGGGGGGAGTAACTGCAACGGTACACGACGCATCAACTACAACTATCATCCCATCATAGACTTCTTCGAGAAGAACCGACGCGCTGAGGCGGCAGCAACTGCAGCGGTGACTCCCAGCCAGGTGCATGACTCCGACTACGAGGTGGAGGAGTCACGGCGGGTGGAGCAACGCTATCCGCATAGGATAAGTTCCTCGATAGCCACGCCTCCGTCTATGGGCATGGGCGTTTACCAGCATGTGATACCAACTTCGCACGAGCGTCGCATTGGCTTCGGTGCTGGTGCTGGTGGTGGCGGTGGTGCTGGTGCAGGTGTTGGTGCTGCTGGTGGCAGCTTCGGATTTGCCGCAAATGACAATGCATGGCAGCCGCTGGTTGTGGAGCCCTAATACCCCTATCAATGAGCATGTTACCCTATTCCTCGCCCTCCTCGCCAACTCACCCGCCTAACAAGTGTATTAACTGCATCACATTGTGGTTCTTATTTTCGTTGTGGTCTCTCCTGATGATGCATTAGTTCGTAGTTTGATTCCGCTCTGCTGCCCCCTCTGATTGCCGTCCTAGTTACTAGGAGATTAATCCTATAATTGTCTAGTTATTGCAACTGAATTTCGACGTAATTGCTTTAACCTTAACAGCATCTATTATTTATTAAAATTACTTATTTATTTATTTATTTGTAGTGTGTAGAAAATGTGGGCAGTTCTCGCGAGAGTTTTAGCAATAAAATTTAATTTATTGAAGAAGTATGAAGATAATGTGTTTTGTTCGTGGGAAACATAAAGCGGACATAAAGGGAAATATTATTATATGTTGTAAAATGTATGTATGAATGAAACCTATTTTTATTTCATGCCGAAAAACAATGAATTATATGACCAAATATTTTTTGCATGCTGTAAAATATATAAAAATATTTTGTAATATATATTTCATGCAGTAAAATGCAGAAAAATATTTCCTGACATTTATTGCATATCGGATAGTAAAAAATATATTTACTTATATTTGTTTTTTATAGGAAAATAAAGCAATAAATTTGCAAATATTTCTTGCATGTAGTAAATAATATAGAAATTTATTTCTCTTTTATATTATTATTATTGGATGCATAATTTTTATATTTAAACATATTTTTTCAATCGCATTAAAATTTCTCGTTCCGTTTCCACTGTTCCACATTGGCCGCAAGCAAGCCAATCACATTAGTGTTGCATCTTTTAGGCGCTTGCCAAAAATAGCCAATCTGCGCTGCGTATGCAAATTCGAGCCAAGTCGAAAATGATTTAATTCCAAAAAGGCGTGTGTTACTTTAATCACACCTTTTATATTCATACTTCATTAGCAGAGGCTTTCACTCTGCGCCGGCCCATGGCACCATGGCTTATTTATTGCTTTTAGTATAGTTCAAGTTGAGGGTCACACACACACACACGGCTACCGTTGCTTACTAATGAGATATGCGGCACACGGACGAATGAAATCAAAATAAGCAAATATACATTGATATTAATTTAAAACTAGTTTAGAGTATCGACAGCGACACGGCTGAAAGTTTGCTGAAATGTGCCACACAGTCGATGGGGTGTTCGCGCATGCTAAGTGGGTTTCTAAAGCGAAACGGGATGCATATACAGATGAATTGATATCGATGTGTGTGTATGTATCTATATAAGCGTGCCAACGAGATTACCCACAGCCGCCACAGTCACACAGTCAGAGTCACAGCGACGGTGGCGTCTTTGACCGGTTATAACATTGCAGGCAGCAATTGTTGCAACTTGCAACGTCACTGGAGCTTGGCTTGAAGTTGCAGCTTGCCAGTTTCGCTTTCATTGAACGACGACGGCGACGACGATGACGGGGCTCGACTCGACGCACTGTGCACCTCAACGTCGGAGGAGAAATGAGACGGCAAAGAAAAGCGCCAATCAAACTGGAAAATTGGAAAAACGTTGTGCAAATTTTATAAAGGCGCAATGATAGCAACATTTCAGCGCAGTTGCAGAGCAGACCCAAGTCGTCGATGTTGTTGTCGCTCAGCCACAGGCTCTGTTTGTCTCAAATTACAACCAAACTACCAAAGTAACCGCACGCGAAAGTGAAAAGTCAGTGAGCTGCATTGGCCTTGAAAGTGAGAGTAAAAAGTGCAAGTGCAATGGCGCCACCAAGGAGTGCCACAAACTGCGTTGTTTGCATGTTGCTGCTGCTGCTGTTGCAGCTTACTGTGGCCATCAGAATAGATGATAGAACAAGGTTGCCAGGGGCGAATAACACGACTAAGGAACTTGGTTATCGTGTCTCTCGACCAGAGCCCAAGCAACCCACCAAGCGTGTGCCTGCTCATCTGCAGGACATACGACCAGGCTATGTGGATGACGATGCTGGCGATGTTATACGCATTATTGAACCGCCACAGCACTTTCAGCAGCTTAAGCGACTGCGGCAGAGGCAGCCACTGCAGCAGCATGGTGCACCTCATGCACCACCACAGAAGGCTGTGATCTGGGAGCAGCCACGCAAGGTGAGCAAGAATCATGCTCCAGCTCAGGCTCATCTGCAGCCGCATCCACAGCCACATCTGCAGGCACAGTCACATCTTTTGCCACAGTCACAGCACATGCCTCGCCCCAAGTTGACTGTGGCGCCACCGCCACCTAATGGAGATCTACTGACGCAGGAGACGCAGCACTCGCCGCAGTTGTACAACGGACTGCAGTTGCCCATGGAGATACTCGCCTCGGTGCGGAAGACAGAGCGTCTGCTGCAGGGTCAGCGCCAGGGACAGAAGCTGCCTCAGGTGCGACAGCGACACATACAGCGTCAGACGCATACAATGATAGCACAGAAGGCACTGGAGCAGCAGCTCTATCAGCGCGAGCAGCAGCATCGATTGCGTGCCACACTCAGTCAGGATCACAAGCGCAGCAAGCGAGTGAAGCGTGAGGCAGTAGACAGCAGTGCAAACTATGGCGTGGCACAGGGACTCAAGCTTGTGGCGCACATTGGGGAACTACTCCAGAATGCCACACGCTATCTACCCGATGAGCCGGAACCCAATGAGCTGGAGCCCAAAGCGTCGCCGCTTACGTCAGCAGCGGCGGCATCGACGTCGGCGTCGCAAATTTGTGGAAACGCAACCAAGTGCGACACTCGACGACGACGTCGCCAACGGCTCTTCCAGCAGGGGTCGAAAAAGACAGCTGTGAGGGGGCGCAACTTCCGCCATGAGGCAACCACAGCAAGCCCAACTAATGCTAGACACACAACAAAGCAAGCAGCAACAATAAAGACACCAACAACAACGACGACAACGACAACGCAGGCAACTTCCAGCTCAACAACTTCCGCAACTCCGCTGGCCAGTCGTCTGGTAAACTCACGTAAATCACCAAATAACCGCAATCTACAGCACCTTCAGCTGCCTGCCGCCTCTCCCCGCCACGATGACTCCGTGCTCTATGCGGATGTTATGTCATATATACGTAACTTGTGGCAGGAGCATGATCTTGCCGAGGCGCCGCAGTTCGTTGCACCAAGCGAGGTGGCAAACAACACAGACTATCGTGCATTGAATGTCTATTTGCATGAGCTGGATCAGCTGTCCAAGAGTTTGTCCACTGTGGCACCTCCTCTCTCACTCAATCAGCAGGAGTTTGCACGTGCCACACCCCCGCCCAGTTGGTATCTGATCAACAATGAGGGAAAGATCTATGAGACGCACTTGGACAGCAACACAAAGCCAACGGCAGCGCTCTTCCATCAGTTTCCCGATATGCCAGAGGAATATGAGCCAGTGACGACGCAGGATCTGGAATAGGTCTCCACCCACCCCATGAGATTCTCTTGTTATTTATTAAACTAGTTGTATATTATGTAGAATAAGTTGAAGATCGACTGTCGCAAATGTAAATCACAATTTAAAGCATAAAGAAAAAAGATCACACGTCTTGCAGCATTTCAATATTTCTCATATAATATCTTCAAGAGCTTTCCGCCTCAGTCACGCGCCCCCGCTCCATGGTGGTCGCTTCTTAATGAGATTTCTGATTCTTTCAGCGGGCAGCCAAGCATTTAATTTGGCTAATTACAACGCCTGACTCACGGCGTGTTCTTGGTTAAAGCGGCAATTTAGATAAGCAAACGGGCAATTAGCTGCAGCTCCGTCCCCGACATGTTGTCTGAAAGTGCCGAAACCCATTGTCTTGAACCCTGACCCCGCACAACACGGAGCTGGCTGAGAACCCAGCAAAACATGACTGCAAACTTGTCAACAATTAGCAGCTGAAAGGGGAAAGAAAGAACATAAAGCGTTCCTCTGGCCTCGTTACCCAGTGGCTTTCTCGTGAGTGAAAATGAGACGAGAATCGCGTAATATGGGTTAGATTGCATGATGCCCAGTAGCACGCAAGGTTAGCTGGGCATAATGAGTGTAAGCGTATTTGGGGTATACTGGAAACTCTATTGACTTTGTTAGAGATCAACTTGAAACATTTTTTTCTTTAGTTTCCAATCCAACTCAGCTTCGCATCATATTCTGATTAATCTCTTTAATTTGTATATAGAATGTAGATTCTTCAGAAATATTGATTGCTATGAAAATTCAGTAAAATGAAAATGTTTTCTATGTTTAATCTTTAAAATAAATTAAACAATTTGAAACAGATATACTTATTCAATTTACAACCATTTCCGACTTAAATTAGTCAGTTTCTCAGTTCTTTGCTCCCTTCTCGGCCCTTTTTATATTCATTTGACATAGTTTGTCACATCATCACGTTGTTTCTCAATTTTGGGCGTATTTGGCGGCAGCTGTCGGGGGTTTTATTTCCCTTGCGTTCCACGTAATTTCCAAAAGCTTTTAATCAGATTTTTGCATTTTTATCTACCTTTTATGGGGTACTTTGGCTTTTGGCTCGTGTTGTGCTCTTCGACTGTTACATTTTGTGTGCTCTCTAAAAGCGAACGCCTTCTCATTTCCACATTCATTTGAGGTTCTACTGACGTTCCTCCACATAGTTAAGTATAGTTCTGTTCTTTATTGTTTTAGAATGTTGTTTAGCCACTTTGGCGAAAAAGTCTAATTTATAGAGCTCGTATTTTTGTATTTTAGTGTGTGCTATGTGTTTTGGCGGTGCTGGGACTGGCATCCATAAATTAAACTTTTATAAATTCTCAGATGTGGCAATTGGGAGTGAGAACTTGTTCTGCTTATGTAATCTGTGACTTTCTCGTCCAGTTATCCCGAAGGTTTTTGAACCTAATTTCGCGCCTGGAGATTTGCAATTCAAGATGTCAGGCCTAACAACAGATGTATGGTAATTAAATCGGAAAACAATTAAATATGGGATGATATTGACTGCCCATTGCGACATTGACCCCACTGACCAAACAATGAGAGAGTGGGACAGAGAGATGCAAAGTGGAGAGACAAACACACGACGAGAAAACAAAGAGGGAGACATGTGTACACACAGCCAGAGGCAGCATTGTAATTAGTAATCGGTCATGCAAGAAATAGAAGCCCCCGCAAGTCCCAAGGTACACGAGTTGCCATGAGCAACGCTTCATTGATAAACTGCCGAGAGTGGGCGGCCGAGTGGGTGGGGGTGGTGCCACAGCATAGCACAGCAGCAGAAAAGGCACACGCTGTGTGTGCTGCGTGTCTCTTTACTGCGGAGTCGCCCAATTTTGTTGTAAGCAAATTTTCGTAGACAATTGTTGTGTCGCTGCGCTTTGATGGCGATGGTTGCAAGAATCGCTGCCATTATATAAACATGCTGCACGGCTCCAGCAGCGTCAGTCAGTTACAGTACAGATCAAGTGGCATTTGCACCACCGAAAGCAACTACGAATCAATCAAGACAATGTTCCAACTACGCGCTGTTTACCTCTTCTTGGCCTGCGCTGTTTTTGCGCTGCTCTTGAGCGGAGGAGACGCTGCGCCGCGTCCACAGGAGGAGGCAGGAGGTGCTGCTGCCGACTTGGAGGCAGGCGTTGAGGCTGAGGAGAAGGATCTGCAGGGTGCTGCCTCGATAGGCTATGGATATTACTCATCGCCTTACCTTGGTGGCTACTATGGCAGTGGCTTCTACGGTGGAGGCTACTGGCCCCACTACAGTGGCAGCTACTACGGCCTGGGTGAGTACGGTGAGTGGAGTGTGAATCAATAAGCAATGGAATGAGGACAATTGCCACGTTTCCGTTAACCTCGGTTCTGTTCTTCAGGCTATCCTTACTACGGCGGCTACTATGGACACCATCATCATCACGGCCACTACGGGCATTACTTCTAACTGGCTCGATCGAGGCTCACCTCATAGTTTCTAACTCATAACATAGCTTCATGCCGACGGCGTCCATGACCAAAGTCTTCACAGCACTTCGGCACTCAAGTAGTTTGCACTCTAGCTTCAATTTATACGCAAGGATAATTGCTTCAATTAAGCAACAAAATCACAAAAAAAAAAAACAATTAAAACGAGGAAAACGCAATTCTATAGCAATTTATGGAGCTTAAGGTTTTGAGGCGTTTCAGATAGTTTCGAACTGTGCACCCCGTTCTGTATGCATACGCCATTAAAGGCTAATGAAATGCTCTAGAGAACCTGCCCCGAATCACCCATACATTTAAATGTATTATATAATTAGTATTAGACGTCATAAAAGCGACCGTTGAAATAAAATGCCGAAAATAGTAAATCAAAAGATTTGAAATTCAAAGTAGTCGATGCTCCGTTGGATGTTGACTGTGTGTGCTTTATGGCAGTGCAGCCATAACATGAAATAGTCGTTGCGTTAATTAACTGACTTCTATAATACAAATTGAAAGCATAAATTATCGGCGGAGTGTGTGTGGGAGGTGGGTGAGATGAGGAATGGGTTAAGGAAGGAATCAAAACGAAGCTCTTCGACGTGACGTGCGAACAGAATGAGGCAGAAATTGCTGCGATACATGATCTCGAATTAGCATAGTAAATACTTTGTCACGCGAACCAGCTGCTGTCTGTTCTTATGCTTGTCTCACGGGGCGTATGCGTAATTTATGAGCATAATAAAGAAAATGAGACGTAGCCAAGCGCGACGTCATGCAGATTGTGTAAGGCAATTGGCTTAATTCATCTGACATTTGGTCAAGTTGTTGGCACATAAACAAACACTCAGACACACAAACACACAAACACACCAAGCACACACACTCACTCACCTGTTCGTCTGTTGCCGTCAAGCTGTTGTTGTTGCGTCTGGTCTGAACTGCAGCAAAGGTCACGGAAGTGCTGCAAGATTAACGGCAATGTGACGGATTGTTGGTGCCACAATAACCGTTTGATGCGACTCGATGACAAACAGCTTTGCATAAATTAGCTTGCCATATCCGATTAGAGTCGGTGTAGAGGGCAGTTCGATGAATGATGGATGATGGATAAGCTGCGAACCTTGCAGACCACAAAAGAAATAACGTATAATTGACCAGTGATAAACCAAGCCAAGAATCCACCAAGAGGCAGCGTTATTGACCTCTGGCAGCATTTACCATATTAAATTTATTTATGGCATGAGTACAAAAGTATTTTTAGCTTTTTGTCTGCTTTATATATGTCATTATCAAGAACGATCGGCGTTGGAGTGTATTCATCATCAACGGCGGCTATTTTTCGGCTGTTTCGTATTCACATTTTGCAGACAATGAATGCTTCTCAAGTTATTGGCTATTAAATTATCATTTGATGTGTGGCGCTCACGTTTCTCATTTATATTGCTTTGTTTTCGGCTCTGCTGTTGCTGTTGTTGCTGAAAGCGTGGTAAATGCGGCATATAAAATATTAAATTTGGGTATTTATTATCGTTTATGTTTTGCAAAAAAGAAGAAGAACTTTTTGCAAACGAAGCTGAGAAATATTTTAAACATTCCATGGAGGCTTAATTAAATACGCCACTTAGCGATTAATAAACTTGTTTAGTTAACAATAACTTCTTGATTTTCTTGCACTTTCAGATCAATTGATTGATCTGAAATGTTTGGACAGTAAGACAAGTCGAATAACTGGTTCAAAAATCTGAAGAGCATGACTTGCTCTTCGATATAGTTTGAAGTGCATTAGTTACAACAGTTTTGAGAAATCATTACCGGGCCGCAAACAATGTAATAAAGCGAACAAGCAAATTGTTCAGAGTCGTTGAAAAGCAAACATAATTTTGGAAAATCTATGAAATCGTACAGTCATACTCATAAGCATGTTTAAATTTGCATTTACTGAGCGATTGATATTGTGGCTTTGTATCTTTTTGGTCGCTCTCTGTTCGAGTTCAAGTGCGCGACCTTTGATTGATATCGAAAACGAAGCGAGTCATTCAAATTGGGTTTCCAGTGCGTGGGCCATTTTATAACTCAATTAGACGCTAATCGTGTCGTTAGCGCTGCCTCTGGAGTGCGCTCTTGAGTGCAGTAGTGTTAAAATGCAATCAGCCCTCGAGACTGAGAGATATGGAAATTCCTATGTAAATTATACAATAAATAAATAATCAATCTATATGCAAGTGGCATTAACAGTTTAGAGTCGGCTTAAGGCGCTGTTGCAATGCCTTGCGTGAAAAGTTCCTGCTGCGACAAGTTTGTGTCTTAAGTCTTTCGTTTCGTTGATCGTTTAATTGATACGTGCTGCACGTAGCTCGACAGCAACAGCAACAGTAATAATAACTGCAGCTGCTGCCTGTCTGGCTGTGTCTCAGCTGCCAGCATGCCACCAAGGACACCGCAGGGCATACGCACTTGAACCCTCTGTCCCTCATCCTGTTCTCTCTGGGATGACCCTCAAAACTGGCCATTGAACTGGCCGCAAAAACTTGTTTCGGCCACGTTCGCTGCGGCAATTTGGCGACTTTTGTGGCGAGCATGAAGCTGACCAAGACCTGCGGTTGGTCTCTCGCTCTCTCTCTCTCTCCTCTCTCGGTCATGCTAAAGGCGGTTAAGTTTGTCTTTGACCTTGCATGCTGATCTTTTATGCGATCTTCATGTGTGAATGGCAGCACCACAGGGCGCGCTCTACGAATGCTTCTCACATGAGCCTCTGTCCATGTGTGTGTGTGTGTGTGTTGCCGTTGTTCTGCCATTTTGGCGGTACCCCCCGCACACCTTAATTACCTGTGTGTGTCCCATGCTCGAGTTGGCAAAAGCAAGGGCAATCAATTGTGCCCAGCGAGCTCTAAATGCATCCGACCAGAAACTCGCCCAAAAATTCTTCTCTAGTAATTTTATTACCGTCCAAAAGAAGACAAAAAAAAAACATAGACAACAACAACAAATCCAAGAGTCAAGCAGTTTAATTAGCTTTTAACTTCCGCAACATTTGCAACATTTGCGTTCAAAGAATGTATTTCTGTTGCCGTTGTAGCTGTTGTTGCTATTGTTGTTTGGTTCTGCTTGTCTGGCAGACATACTAGACATATATAGCATATACCTATTTATCTAACTTTAGCTATATCTCACTCACTTGTGGGTGTGCTTTGGGGTCCCGCAAGTGATTTATGAATGCGCTGAAATGTTCATAAATATTTACGGCGTCTGTTTGATTTGTGAGACCATTATAAGTATCAATTTTAATTAAAGCGCTTAACAGCGCACACTGAGCCATATAATCAGCTAATCCAGCTTTCGCTACGCTCTAAAGAGGAAGCGGTACCAGGTGCCAAGAGTTGTACGCATTCAACACGTACTATAATAGTCATTCTAAATCATAATACTCATTAAATGCGTCCGACTTGTGGACGGGAAGTTTCATTTAGATAGCAAGTCCATGAGTTATGGTCAGATTGCTCGAGTGGAAAGACAATTCAGCTCAGATCATCAAAGCCACAAAAGGCTGCGTTTTTTGTTTTTAGAAAGGCACACTGAACGGCTTAAATCCTGTACACGCTTAAGGTCATCTATATACAAGTATATGTAAAGCCCCAACAGACTTTCGAGAACGAGAATCCGCTTACAATACATTTTTACTTCCTTCTCTCGCGGTCTCAGAACAGGATCAGAACACATCTCGTGGCAGTAACAACCATAATTCATTGTAAAACCGATGCCGATGCCAACGTTGACGACGACGACGATGTCTCTTGTGACCTTGAAGCAAGAGTGCAAAAATTATTTGCGTTTATTTCACATCAATTGTTGTTGCTGGTGATGCTGCTGCTGCTGTTCTGGTGTAGGATGAATGTAATTAAGTTAAACTTGCCGGTTTTGTAGCCCGGCTTTATAACCGAAAGTTTATAACAAAAATAAAGCTAATCGTGCACTCCAAAAAAACCGTTCGTTTATTACAATCTTCTATCTATTGTCGCTCAAATTCAATTAGTTATTATTGTGATTTTTTATTGACTCTTGGCGCTTGATGCTCGTATTTTTCGCTAAGAAAGAAGACACTTAAGATTGATGATAAAGCTTGTAAAAACATCTGCAAACAGTAGACTACTGACACGCTTTTTATCGGAAGAGCATAATCATAATTAATGGACAGCATCGCACCTGGTCTGATAGTTTGTCCGTTGTTGGTTTGTCAAGTCTTGTAGGTAGCTCGTGTAATTAGAGTATAAACCCGTCGACCTTCTGTTGTCAGCTTTCTTTACGTGTCGGCTAATTTATTTATTGTATTTATTGTATCGTTTTTCATCAGTATTTAAAATCAACGCAGTTTAATGAACTGTTTGCGGATTTGTTGTGGGTGAAAATCATTGACGCTGATTCATTATTTGTTGCTGCAATGTTTACACTGCCTTCTATAATGACGCACACGCTTTGTATGCCACTGGCGAAATTGTCGCAGTCGAAATTCATAAAGCCTGCATAAATATATATGCGAAATCGTACTAAATATAATTTACGAGCCATGCGCAAGTCAGACATCGCAACTTGTTCTAGAGTTCACATCCTCACTATTTGAAATGCATACAAATCAGTTGGGATCCACCAATTCAACTTGGCTGAGAACCTGTCCACTTAAGCAATTCAACGAAGGCGCATAAATTGTGCAATTAAATGCTTATAATTTAAGTATTCTCTATGCTTCTATAAATATTTAAAATAGAGTCTCGCATGGAGACTAGTATAGTGTGTTATTTTAAGTCACTGCCAGTTTGTGCATATATGTATATGGAACAGATCAACTGGAACAGCGTCAACTCGTCTGCCTACTTACTTAGTTTATTTATATTACTTTCGCATATACATTTTTTATTCGATTATCATTTGGCAGTTGACAATTTCATATCAAGTTGTCGCTAATGGCAGTTGTTTGATTGCGTCAAGCAAGCAATCAATTCGCATTTGAAAGTTGAAATACTTGAGACAAGATGAGACGTACAAATTGTACAAATCGATGTTTCACTATGCGTACAAACATACATATAAATCTTCCGGTTGTTATTAAAAATTCAATTTTCAGTTATTAACGAGCTGCGAACACCGTCGAACTACTACCAGCATCTTTTTGGTTGTTTCCAATCTTCGATTACTTTGTTGCGCTTGGATTTATTTTTAGGGTTTTTCTTTAACTCAAAACTCCATTAAATGATCGATTACACGGGCATAATTTGTCAGATAACAAGCGCATTAATTAGCAATTAAAACAAGTCACGGCGCAAGGTTTCTAGAATTCTGAACCCGAATAACGCGAGGCTGCACTGGAGAAGCATTTGGGTGCAGTTTTGATAGCAGTCGATTAAACTCGATGATTGATGAAATTCGAAAATCAATTGCCACCTTTATCGCCTAGACAAACAACAGCAACAGACTGGCAGACAGACAGACAGACAGACAAGCCCCAAATGATTTAACAGAGCGGTCAGTAAGTGAGTAAGTGAACATCCAATTTGAAGTGGAACTGAATCTAAGGTCAGCGCAAAACTCGTATACACATTGGCGAAAAAGAGAATCAAAGCCAAAAGTAGTTTCAGATTCGATTTGGGCAGCTTCAGCTTGTCAGTTCCCCCCACAGTCAAGGTCAAACGGTAGCACCAAAAATAAAACAGAGAAAACTAGATAAAGGAGAAACAAGAATTTCATGTTGCCATCACAATTAGGTGAAGTAGCTTGGTAAATCGTTTCGGCAGGTGTCAACCGCAGCTACGGTGGCGCGTTGCTGCTCTTGAAATTTCACTGCTTTAGAATCTCAGAGCTGCAGGGCAGCGTCGTTGCTGCGATCTCGGCGCATGCGTAGCCGACGACGACGACGACGTCGGAGTCGAAGTCGAAGTCGAAATGTGGCCGAGCCAACGTTGACTCGCATTCGGGGCTCTCTTATAAATAAGCCGTGCGTCGGCGCACTTTTTGTTATTTGAACTTCAAATCTGCTCGAGTTCGCATCGTCTGCTCCAAGGCGGCGATTTAACTTGTTGTCGCGTTGTCGTCGCTAGCGAAACGCGCGCGTTTTGGTAGCGTTTTTAGTGCCAGTGTGTGCTTACAAGTGGGTAGTTGTTGCCATAAACAGATACAGAGACAGATAGAGAGACACGAAGTGAAACACAGAGATACATTGTGTGTGCTACTATATAGAACATATGTTGTATAACGAAAACATATTTATGTATATTTTTAGCTGCTGACGCAAGTGTTACTTTTATCCGCAATACACGCATACGATTGATCCGATTGATCGCGTTTCTCGTTGCATCACAGCAGCACAAGAATGAAGATGGTGAGTTGAAATAGTGTGTGAACAATCGAGTAATAACAATATCTGCTGTGTGTATTATACTTGCCACATGCCACAGTCAGAATCCGCGAAAGGGTTCGCACTTTTTTGAGGTGCAGTTGCAGTTGCAGTTGCACCTGGCAACGGCTTCAACTTCAGATTCAGCTTCAGCTTCGACTTCTACTTCGACGGCGGCATCGCATTTGTCTGTCAAACAAAATTGCTCAACCGAACCGAAGACGAAGAGGCAAGAAGAAATAAAAACAAAACAGTTTCTAATAGCAATGGCAAAAACAAACAACTTACGAGTACCCCTACTCGTATTCGCATTTGCATTCGCATGCTAAATTTGCATAAATGGCGCTACAATTGAAGAAAATCGGTACAAGTACAAATAAAATAACAGAAAACTGAAAAGGCAGACAAGCAAAAACAAGAAAAGAAAACAGCTGGCAACTGTAAGGGGGTACGCGACCTGCCACAACTGCCAGCGGGTGTTGCAGTGCCCATGATGACGATAATAATGATGATGATGATGATGATGACGATGGTGGCTAGATTCACTTTGCCCTTAGACTAATCGCTGACTCACTAAGCGATGCCAAGTTTGGATGAGCAATAGGAAAACCCAGTGACCGGAAACACTCATAAATGCGCTCAGTTGGCAGCCCCTTCCCCTTCCTCTTCCCCCGTCCCACTTCTTTACAACCACTTAGCGCTCTTCACGCTCTGCGCGCGCGTCTAGCTTGACGCGCACGTGTTCTTGGCCTCCAGCTGGATGTGGCAAGTGATTTGCCAACCAATTTGTTTGACCACCGAACACGCTGCGTATGCGCAATGCACTGAACTGTGCAGCCGGTGCGCTGCTTCAATGAATTATAGCGCCGCAGAACAAAAGTTGTCATGTTGAGCAATTGTAATTATTGCCAGCTATAAAACTAACACCAACACACCAAAACCGAGCACTAAAACCAACACCAAGACCGAGAAAACAACAACAACAACTACAGCAACCACAGCACATTTTCTTCAAGGTCGTCATCGCCATAGACTTGCTATAAACCTTTTTGTTGAGGCGAATTTCACACGCCTCAATTGTGACAATTAACGCGCCTTGCAGATTGTTGTTGTTGTTGTAGTCGCTGTTGTCGCCATTACGCATTGTTGTAAAAATGACTCGTCGTGATTTAACAATCAGATTCTCTCCGCACGCTCCAATTGTGGGTGCAGTTACGAAAATTACAGAATTATGGCACTTGCAATGAGTTGGCAATTTCCTAAGGAATTTCGTCACAATTAAAATCCGAATACGAACTTAATTTACAAAGCTGGTAGCTGTTGACCTTTTTTACATCTGCTTGTAATTAAGAAGACAAACGGAAATGTCTACACAGACTTATATCATCGTCAACTCATCTGTTGTTGCCCCAAAGAAGTATTCAGAACATTGCCATATGTAGTAAATTAAATAAAATCATCATCAGAGTCACAACATTTGCGGTACGCCTTCTGCTCAGCACGTTGAAAATTTATTATAGTATGACACCTGAGCCACAGCCATATATACACGTAGATAGAACACTTAGAATATATATGGCATATGTAGAAGAACATTTTTGTGTGTTCAACAAAACTTAATTGGGCTATGACTTAATGGACAACATATCAAACACACACTCACACACGCACACCATGTTGTCATTTGTGGGTCTACAAGGAAAATGATTTCGGCCATTAAAACCACATAATAAATGTCGTCCGAAATGGAGAGAACTGTGAACTACGATCAGATCAAATGGCTTAACCGAGGAAGCAACAGATAGTTTTATGGTTCCACAGCGACTGCAGCTGCACTTTAGCAAAAAAAAAAACAGACGATTAATCCGTCGACGAGCTCAACGGATGAGTCGCAGAGGCTTCGAGCTGACAGTTGACAAGCGACCCCAGTGAAGTAATGACTGCGGGCCCAGTTTGCTTTTTTGGAGTGTCATGTTTAATTTTTTATTCACGCGTTTTTCTTGTTTCATTTTTACAATTAATCAAAAATTCTGTTTCTCTTCGCCGCCTTGTCTAAGTCATCAAAATGTCTTCGCGTGGGAGGCTGAAACTATTTTATTATTATATTTATTTAGATGGGTTCTTTTGTCTTTCAACTCGATGGCTTCCATTGCGTTTTTGTTTGTGGTTCTTTGATAGCTGTCGTTATGATTTTATGGCTCTTAAGAGCTCTTTCATGGCGGCGTAAGTTTCTTCTCCAAGCAAAATTATGTGCTTCAATTCGAGTACAAAAAATTCCGGGTTCTTTGCGAAAATCCAAAGCCAAACTTGTTTGTTGCCACTCGACAATATATCAGCTTAATAGCTAGAATTGAAAGTATAGCATAATATTAATGGAATACTAGTCTGCTTAACTCTTGTCGAAGCTTAAATACCCTCCTCGACGCTATAATTATATCTCAAAATAGAATAGTGGTCAGTTTGCTGTCTATCTGCGGCCAATCTAGATTCCGCACACACACTTCGGCTCATCACGTTTTATATGTTACAAACATCGTGAGCAGACTGAAAGTGCCTGGAGGGGGCTAGGGTATTAAAATTAGTTTATTCAAAATGACTACAAATTGTTTTCTCCGTCTCAAGGTTGACAAAAACTTGTATCAAATTAGTTTTTTGGCAATTCGCTGGCTTCCAATTTAGATAAATCCGACAGTTTCTTAATTAACCCAACGCTGAAATGAAATAAATAAAAAGTTCTTTGAACTGGTCTGGTCGACTGCTGGCTTAAAGCACTAAATTCCAAAATTACATAAGATCATTAACACTTGTGTGAATTTAGAACATATGCCTGACTTAACTATCGTATGCTAATTGCAGATGCGCTGACATTGAGTCGCCGTGTGGCTGCGTGATTGTGGCAGTAGCTACCAGTTTTGCTGCCCCAATAAGTTGTGACGCAGCCTGACTGACATGCGGGCTTGTTTCAGTCTCGACCGTCTGTCAATAGGCCCATAACTAATGATCAACTTGTTAGTGCAGAGGGGGGCAACCAGCATTCCACGGCAACGAAAAATGCGTTTAAATGCTTTTAACTTATTAATCACAAATAATTTACAAAATTGAAAACGCGTTAAGTGGCTGCAAAACGACCCGTTGACCCAATTTGTAGTTGTGTGCACGTCGTCCCTCACTTATTAGGGTTATAAATAATAATAAAATTGGATATTGGCAATTATGACCATCGGCAAAAGTTTCCAAAAGTTTCAAATACTCTCACACACTTTGCGAAATGGCCAAATCCGCAGGCTTTAATTATATGCGGAAATTTGCGACGCGATTAAATACACTGTTAGATATGCCCATAAAACGACTTTGATCTGTGTTGAAGCTGTCGGGCAGCTGTCAAATATAGAAACCTCAGCGATTGACCTTTGTTTACTCGATTGACAAATGATCATTAACTTTTGATTTATATGTGTATATTTTTGCAGCAGCTTCAACTTGTGTGTCTCGTTCTTGGCGCCTTGTCCGCCCAGGGCTACAGCGCAGTGCCCGTTGAGTACCAGCAACTGCAGGTAAGTGCTCAGTATGGACTTTGGTAAATCAGAATATGCATAATGATAAGCAATGTTTTTACAGGACTTGAGCAACAACTTCCTTCCTCAACAAGGAGGATACGATTACCCTCAACCGAAAGTGCCTTTTACGGATGGATACTCCTATCCACCTCCATCGGTACCTTTCCCACCTCCAGCGCAGCCCAAGGGATATGACTATCCCAAGCCAAATGTTCCATTCCCACCACCACCAAGTCCACCACAGCCGAAAGTAGTTCCGGAGCAGCCCAAGAGCGGATATTCGTATCCGAAGCCACAGATACCTTTCCCACCGGAGCAACCGAAGTACATCCCACCTCCGCAGCAAAACATTACACCTAAGCCGAGCAAAGGATACGATTACCCTAAGCCTGAGGTTCCGTTCCCACCTCCGACAAATCCACCACAGAAACAGTACATACCTCCACCACAACCTAAGGGTTATGATTACCCCAAGCCAGAGGTTCCATTCCCACCTCCGACAAATCCACCACAGAAGCAATACATACCCCCACCACAACCTACCATTCCACCAAAACCAAAGGGTTATGACTACCCAAAGCCGAATATACCATTCCCACCACCTCAGCCCAAATACGAACCTCCAGTTATCCCAACTACACCACCTCCACAGAAATATTTGCCTCCCCCTCAGCCCAAGCAAAGTGGCTATGACTACCCAAAGCCGAATATTCCATTCCCACCAGTTCCAAAACAGTACATTCCACCAGTAAAGCCAACAAGCCCACCCCAGCCTAAATATTTGCCTCCTCCTCAGCCCAAGCAAACTGGTTACGACTACCCTAAGCCCAACATACCATTCCCACCTCCAGTGGTTCCCAAACAATACATTCCACCAGCAAAACCAACCAACCCACCACAACCACCGCCAGAAAAATATCTGCCACCAGCACCAACCAGCCCACCTCAGCCCAAGCACCAAGGATATGATTACCCCAAGCCTTCGATTCCATTCCCTCCTCCTGTTATTCCGAAGAGCCCTCCTGCACCACAATACATCCCACCTCCGAAGCCAACCAGCCCACCCAAGCCCCAATACTTGCCGCCTCCTCAGCCCAAACAACAGGGTTATGATTATCCAAAGCCGCAAATTCCATTTCCAGCACCGACCGTAAAGCCAACCAACCCACCTCAGCCAAAGTACTTGCCTCCCGTTGTGCCCACCAGTCCACCACAGCCCAAGTACTTGCCCCCTGTTGTGCCGACCAAGCCACCTCAGCCAAAACATCAAGGCTATGATTATCCCAAGCCATCGATTCCATTCCCTCCTCCAGTAATTCCGAAGAGCCCGCCTACGCCACAATATATTCCACCTCCGAAGCCAACAAGCCCACCCAAGCCACAGTACTTGCCTCCTCCTCAACCCAAACAACAGGGATATGACTACCCTAAGCCTTCGATTCCATTCCCACCTCCGATCGCAAGGCCCACAAGTCCACCACAGCCTAAGTACTTGCCCCCTGTGGTGCCGACAAGTCCACCACAGCCTAAGTACTTGCCCCCCGTTGTGCCCACAAGTCCACCACAGCCTAAGTACTTGCCCCCCGTTGTGCCCACAAGTCCACCTCAACCCAAGTATCTGCCACCTGTACCGACTAGCCCACCTCAGCCCAAACATCAGGGATATGATTATCCCAAACCACAAATTCCATTCCCTCCACCACCATCTCCACCCAAGTACCTTCCACCTCCAGCTCCAGTACCCAAGAGCGAAGGCTACTCCTACCCGAAACCGGCGATCGCCTTCAACTACTAGGCTCGTTCCTTGCCCTCGTCATCATCACTAATTAATTGACACGATTGCCTCTCCGTGCCCATAGGAACTTACGATATTGAATAATTGTAATTAACTATAATAAATTTATTTAATATTTAATATTAATGATGTACCTGAGTCTACGTGTGTGGGCTCTGCAATCAAATTTTAGTCATTAAACTATGTTTATAAAATTTAAAATTGCGCAATCCTGCCGAAATAAAACGAACGATATGAATATGAGATCTGTGGTTTTCATCTTAGTATACGAGTATCAAAAAACTCCTAGATAGCGAGGGGATACATAAATTTATTATAAATTCATCAGATTACGGTACAAAAGTAAATTACAGATCCCGGGAAGGGCACGGTTTTTAAGTTCCAGACCTTATACACATGAACTTGACATAAACACTTTTTAATAAAATGCAGATAGAATTAAGTTGCCAAAAAAGGTTATTAGTCCAAAAGTCGATAAAAAAAAACAAAAAAAAAAAAACGATATACATATGAATATATGTCAAGAATTTCAGAAAATGTATTACTGTTTAGAATTGTAAGTGTTAATGATTTGTATATTTTCACAAGACAGTATTTGCATCCCACAATAACAACTGTAAGCAATTAATTAACAAAACATATAAGAAAAATGTTTTTTTTTTAAAGAGCCCCTAAAAGTTTTCTACAGACTTTTTGGTCTATTGTATGCACTGTTTTGTTGCATACTTTTATAAAGAATTAAAATACAAAAAATTATTGAGTTGTCACAAAAAATCATTTTATGTAAGATGCAGATATATATTCTTACTTTAAAATGTAGATTCTAATCTTGAAGAATCTTGAATGTGTTCAAGAAATAGTATAATTAATAAACTCGCTTATTATCCTCATAGTGCGATTTGATCGGCAGACAACGAGACCAGGGAAGCCAAAAGATTTAACTACAAGTAGCTAAAACGATTTAGGTTAAGTATTGTGGCTATCTAGTGATAGTTCTAGGGATAGTTCCCATCATATGATATAAAATTGAATACTATATTTTTATAATTAATAACAAATTTGCAAATTATTTTTAGACGTTGTTTATTTATTTCGTTCCCTGGCAAATACCATACAAATTACTCAACAAGAACATTAAAGTTAGGAATAACGATGGCTCAATATTTTGTAATATTGTAGGATTGCTATGGGTAGCCTCTAGAGCTGACCATCTAGAACTTGCGGCGGACGACGCGACGACGCTGGGTCTTGTAACGGTAGCCATCGTTGGAGGAGTAGCTGTGGGCAGGTGCTGGCTCAGAGGCAGCAGTTTCGTAGGACTCAGCGGGCTGGGCGTAGCTCTGGACTGGAGCCGAAGCGGCGAAGCTCTGAACGGGAGCCGAGTAGGTCTGGGGAGCTGGGGCAGCGGCGTAGCTCTGGACTGGAGTCGAAGCGGCAACTGGGGGCAGGTACTCAGAGGATGGTGCAGAAGCGGCGCCCTGGAAGGGAGGCAGGTAGTCGTTGGAGGGGACACCACGACGGTGGCGACGGAGCACAACGCGACGGTGGGTCTTGTAACGGTAACCATCGTTGGCCGAGTAGGTGTGGGCTGGTGCTGGCTCAGAGGCAGAGGTCTCGTACGACTCAGTCTCGACTGGGGCGCTGTAGGAAACTGGAGCTGGAGCTGGGGCAGAGTAGGACTGGACTGGAGCCGAAGCAGCAGCGGTGTAGGAGACAGCAGGAGCAGAGTAGGACTGCTGGACAGCTGGGGCAGAGTAGGACTGGACAGCTGGGGCAGCGTAGCTCTGGACTGGAGCGGAAGCAGCAGCGGTGTAGGAGACAGCAGGAGCAGAGTAGGACTGCACTTGAGCGGGAGCAGAGTAGGACTGGACAGCTGGGGCAGCGTAGCTCTGGACTGGAGCGGAAGCAGCAGCGGTGTAGGAGACAGCAGGAGCAGAGTACGACTGCTGGACAGCTGGGGCCGAGTAGGACTGGACAGCTGGGGCAGCGTAGCTCTGGACTGGAGCAGAAGCAGCAGCCGAGTAGGTCTGAGCAGGAGCCTCATAGGCCACTGGAGCCGGAGCCGAAGCAGCTACATGACGGGGAGGCAGGTACTGGTTCGATGGCAGATGGCTGACATCAGCAGCCACAGCGGCGACGAGGGCACAGATCAACAGCAGTTTCTGCAATAGATATCAATGAATTATATTAGTGATGTGCAACTATGATCGAACTGTCGATTGAGCTCTACAGGATCTAGGCATACCATTTTGGTAGCTTCAAAATTGATCTCCAGCGCACTGTAGAATCCAAGAAGAAATGATACTTTTTGCCAATTTCAGTCGCATATTTATATGATTCTAATCACCGCAGCTCTGCTACCAAAATTAGCATTCAACTTTGCTTTAAATTAATGTATTTTGCATTTTGTGTATTTTGTGAAAAAAGCTGACAACGTTAAACATAAATCTATTATAGTTTTTGCAATCAGGTTTAATTCAAGTTTTGCGCTCTTGTCACTAAGAGTGCGCTGAATACATCGCTATATCCATACACAATACACTTAAACCTCTGTGTGTGTGTGTATCAATTTTTTCGGATTTCACCAAATCTACTATCGATCGTCCCCGACCGTTCACGCGTTTGAATATTGATGTCCGCTTCCCCTTTGCAGTCCAATCGCATCAATTGGCAACAAAGCTGGCCATTTAATGGTCTATTCCAATTTGCATTTGTTGAAATCTGGTTTCACCACTTCACTTCCTTTCACCCCCTTTCTTTCACTCATCTTCCATCAAGCGCGCGTGCCGCCTTCTTCCCAGTTCCGAATATGAGTTAATTAATCCGCAGTTAATTGCTTGTAATTAGATTCGAATAATTTGATTTACGTTATGGCCATCTATATGTACAATTGCTATATTAGAAGCACGCTTCGATGAAGTCTTCCAGACACTTTGGCAGACAGGGTGGCAAAAGAGTATTGCATACCCCAAGGGGGCCGGCAGATGCGGCTTTTGCCATGAAACTGGTTTTCGTTTTCGTTTTCTTTAGATCTATTCAAAAAGTTGCTCCAAACACATGTTTATGAGTTGTTATATATATGTTCAGAATTAATAGACACGTCTAGATTTAGCCATGACCGTCTGTCGGCAGGCAAACATAACTCAAGCAACATATAGAATCTTCGACATATAGAGCACAGATATTAAAATATTACCTTGTACATCAATTTTTAGTCAAGTTTAATTTTTCTGCGATAGGCAACGAACGGATATTGATTTTTGAGATATGTATGAATCGGAGACCTGCATGCAAACACCGCATGGTTGATGCGGTGGTGTATGCATGTATCTATGACTTTTAGTAAATTTGCTCTTTAGATTATATCCTAAAGTACGTTTTGAAAGATATTTCTTAAGTGGTTTTGCTTACAATGCAGCCTCTTCATAAGTGACTAGTTAAAAGTTGTTGTTTTCGTAATATTTTATTTCGTGAACGAAAAAAGGAAATATTCTTATATTAAACCTGCACTCCCAAAATGAGTGCAAGTTGATCACCTAGTGAATCATTTCAGATGAGGTTTAGTGACGACGGTAGACGACACGGCGGTGGGTCTTGTAGCGGTATCCATCAGCAGCAAGCTCATGAGCTGGCTCAGCCTCAACGACGGGGGCAGCAACCTGGATGGGAGCAGGGGCAGCAACCTGGATGGGAGCGGGGGCAGCCACCTGGATGGGGGCTGGTGCTGGAGCTGGGGCAGAAACATAGACGGGAGCTGGGGCAGCAACCTGGATGGGAGCGGCAACCTGTTGGGGTGGCAGGTACTCGTTGGATGGAGCGGCAGCAACCTGTTGGGGTGGCAGGTACTCGTTGGAGGGCAGGTGGCTCACATCACGACGGTGGCGACGGAGGACAACACGACGGTGGGTCTTGTAACGGTAGCCATCGTCAGCGAGCTCATGAGCTGGCTCAGCCTCTACGATTGGGGCAGCAACCTGGATGGGAGCGGGTGCTGGAGCTGGAGCGGAAACATAGACGGGAGCTGGGGCAGCAACCTGGACGGGAGCGGCAACCTGTTGGGGTGGCAGGTACTCGTTGGATGGAGCGGCAGCAACCTGTTGGGGTGGCAGGTATTCGTTGGAGGGCAGGTGGCTCACATCACGACGTTGGCGACGGATGACGACGCGCTTGTTGGTCTTGTAACGGTATCCATCATCGGCGAGGCTGCCTTGTTCAATGGTGGATTCAACTGGGAGGGGAGCCAGGTACTCGTTGCTGGGAGCGACAGGGGGCAGGTACTCGTTGGAGAGCTCGTTCACATCACGACGGTGGCGACGGAGGACAACACGACGGTGGGTCTTGTAACGGTATCCATCATCGGCGAGGCTGCCTTGCTCAATGGTGGATTCAACTGGGAGGGGAGCCAGGTACTCGTTGCTGGGAGCGACAGGGGGCAGGTACTCGTTGGAGAGCTCGTTTACATCACGACGGTGGCGACGGAGGACAACACGACGGTGGGTCTTGTAACGGTATCCATCGTCGGCGAGCTCATGAGCTGGCACAGGCTCTTCAATGGTCTGAACGGGTTCAGGGAGGGCAGCAACCGGGAGGGGAGCATACTGGACGGGAGCGGCAACCTGTTGGGGTGGCAGGTACTCGTTGGATGGAGCGGCAGCAACCTGTTGGGGTGGCAGGTACTCGTTGGAGGGCAGGTGGCTCACATCACGACGGTGGCGACGGAGGACAACACGACGGTGGGTCTTGTAACGGTATCCATCATCGGCAAGGCTGCCTTGTTGAACTTCGACGGGTGCGACGGGTGCGCTGGCGACGGGAGCCAGGTACTCGTTGCTGGGCTCAACAACGGTCTGGACCTCCTCCAGAGCGGGGGGCAAGTACTCGCTCGACAGGTGGCTGACATCAGCGGCCACAGCTGCGATCACAGCGAAACCAATCAGGAAAAGTTTCTGCAAAGTAAGTAAGAAAGCAGCATAGGTCAGAATAGTCAGAAACGCGATGAGATAAGTCCTTCAGTGATCGATGTGGGATGCGAGGTGTGCACAAGGCAGCTTGTGAGATGAGACGTACCATCTTTAGTGCTGGAGTTGCTTGTTCACACAAGTAAATTCGAAACTCTAATGAAGAAATACGAAGAACCTTTTGGTATTTATACAAATTCTTCTCTCTGGGCCGCTCATTACAGCGTTCGCAGCTCTGCCCTGCATTGGCTTCGCCAAAACTAGCGTCAACGCCAACGCCAACGCTACAGTCGACGTCGCCGTCGACGTCAACGATAGCCGGCTTCGTCTTTGATCGCGCTGTAAATTCGCACCACTTGGCTCTGCACGAGTTCTAAGCCACTCCGGTGGCTCAATTAACTGACCACACGCTTTAGCAAACTCGCACAGCAACGTCGAGCGGCAACAACAGCGACGTCTGCGCCAATGTTAATTTCGACAGCGACAGCGACTGAGGCAGCAACGCGGCCGCGGCCGGTGAGCGGCGCGTAGCGTCGACGTCAGCGTTTACATTCGCACAACGAGCTTGGCCAATTCGCTCGGACGGATTCTCTTAATTGTTTTCTTTAATCTTATGCAAAACATTTGATGGACAACACGCTCAACGCACACAGCCTCATCTCAACAAACTATGGGAGTGAATTTATTTTAATTTTTCTGTGTCTGTTTTTCTCTTTTCTTTTACTTCTTCTTCTTAAATCGCGCCCGATTTAGTTATGTGTTTCAATATAGTTTTGCTCATTGAAATAGACAATCTGGTACCCGTGTACTTCTCTATGATACACTGTTGTTGTTGTCGCAGATGTTGTTGCTGTTGCTGCTGCTGTTAAATTTGGATGTTGCTGTTGCTTGGCGATGGATGCCTTGGTTCATTGTTGTCATGTCGTCGTTCGCCGTTGTTCATTAATCATTTAAAGGAACTGCTGAAGAGCGGCATTCAGCCGAACAAAAAGATATTATAATGATGGCATATTTTTGTTATATTTGATCTAGTGCGTAAAATAAATGCCGGATATAATAGTGAATGAATCTGAGACACACGCTACAAATCGAACAACAACAGAACAACAATAGTCACACTTTGATATCCAAAAATCAAAACAAATTTTTGAAAGGCCTATATTGGTCCAAATTCCCATCCCAAACTAGTAATAAATTCATATTCATTTGATCGTTAACAACTAACGAACTACTCGATCTAATTTATTCACATAATATTCCTTTCATAAATATGCGATGATAAGAAATGATCTAACTATATTTTTAAATGAACAACATACTTTGAATTATAAATATACTATATATCCATCTTCCAATCTCTGCAGCGATGGCAGAACTATTCGCATGATTGATGATGGCGGCATAACGGAATCAGAATCGGATAAGGAATTGCAAAAGCTTAGTCATGCACCAGTATAGCATCAATGCTAAACTGTGCCACAACAACAGGCTCAGCTGGCTCGTTAGTGGCGCCAAGATCTAATTGGTTCCGTACGGTTGAAGGATGATCTGAGCAGAGATCTGAGCTCAGTCAGTTCATCTCACATGACTCAAGTTCGTTAATAATTCGCAGAAGTACACATAATGATTATAATTATTTATCATAGTCAAGGCTGGACAAAGCCATCTAATGTACCTGGTACCGTCAACTATTTTGAAGAGCACTTGGAAGCGATCACTGCCAGCAGAGAATTGAGTGGGCGGCAGCAGAGCCACGTGATGTGGTGTATCTCTTTCTGGCATCACATTATCTATCATATCTTGATATGTATAGTACAAGTTTTGAGCTTGGCTAATTGACTTGTGCTATAAACCAAAAAGAAGTTGATCATAAAGAGCGCAGCACTATTCAATGCATCCACATTTGATGAAATAGAGTTCTAGTTATCGCATAAAAAAGAACCGAGAAGTGAGGAAACAATGAAAATACAGATTTGATTTCCTGTATGCGTGCAGCATTCAAATAAGAGATAGTCGCAGGTCAATTGATGCCTTGGCGAATTTACAGTCCAATCTAACGTCCGAATCAGGGCTCATTATACTAAAGTAACTTAATAAATTTATATTCTATTCTATTTTATTCTATTGTGTTCCTTTTTTAGTACGAGAAGAGGCCTCGTGTTGTTTTTGGAAGTGCTTCAGTTGGCCATAAATGTTCAGATCGCTTGATGCTGAACAATACATCACCGTCGTAATTATTATACCGCAGCAGGGTAGCAGCAGCCCAGCAGCCCGACTAGCCGGTCCAAGCACTTAAAAGTGCCATTTCGGAATTAATGCTTATGCTGAAATGGCATAAATATGCAAATTAGTGAATGGCAGGCAAGCAGGCAGCTCAACCCGTCCCCTAGAATCGAGAACACACGAAAATAAATACACAAAAGTCTCATCATAATAGGTATTAAACATAAAAGTGTTGGTCAAAAAATCATGTGCACATATTAACGTATCCACGCTAACACAAATCCCGACGAGCATCCCATTAAAAATGGGCAAGATAAACAGGGAACAGATATGTCGCCTGGCTCTATTAACAATGGTTCCCAACTCCAAGTGCTGATCGTGTATAGTCGCCTGTTAGCTGCGCTACAGTCGGGGCAACATAAAACTCAGCTTGGGTTAGGGGTGTGTCTGGAGTGTAGCGCATATGGCATGCAGTGTTGGCAAATTCTCGGCAACCGCGTCGCTCTGTCTGACAAAAACCTTTTTCTACGGTCTCTTGAATTATGCAAATTCTGTTTTAATTAATATTATTCGCATGGGATTCTGCTTTTTAAGAGGCAGCATCTTTCTCGTTGCTTCCTTTCCTTGCTCGCACGCTCGCCTTAATTTAGTTTTCTAAACGCATACCCTATAAAATGTGCGAGTGGGGGGTTTCCATAAACTTATCAGAGCGAATCTCAGAGTATTGAAGTGGCAAAACTCTCGGTTCTTTACATCTTAGTGTAATTAACTGACCAAAATGATGTGTTTATTATGAGGTATTTTTATTTTATTTTTCATGTTTATTGTTAACAGAGCTTTTATCTTTATTTCGCGCTTCATGCTTTTCATAGAGTATACTGTTTAAGACTTCCTAATGGCCAACATCTTTCTTGTTAAGTACACGTTTTAGTCTTTTATGATAAATTAAGCTTTTGTCTTTTGATGCTCTTTTTATTTTTTCTCTTTAGTTTCATTTAAATGTATGATAAATCATTCTGGAAACCAGTTTCTTTCTCGCTACGAATATCGTCTAAGCAGGCGACTAGAAAGTGCCGCCGCCATCGACATGGATCTCATCTTCAGCACCAAAATAAGCTAAAAAAAGAACTAAGAAATAACGAAATTAAAAATAATAAATAAAATCATAATAACAAACTTGCGCACACTTCCAACACGCGGCCGGGTCATTAAAAATTCATACGCGTGGCACAAGAAATTTGGCAAGTTCCTTTCGAAACTGAAGCCAGCATCGATTCTCCTATAGGTGTGAGAGTGCGTGCAGACCGTGTGTGTAGGTGTGTGTGTCTGTTTCGGTTGCCGATCAAGGGTTCGAGTATTTTTGGCTGCCTGCTGGCTATGAGATTAATAATTTGTATCTGAGTGCTATGAATTAATCACTTTGCATACAGCATCATTTGTAATGCTTGTGGGTTCTCTTCATGCTCGGTTGCTATGTTTGGCATATGACGTAAGCCTAGGGCAGCCCTTTTTGGCCACGCAGTTCCCACAACTTACAAGACACTTACGCACACACACACACTCGTACACATATTGTGATGTGCCAATTAAGCGGGGCGTACACAATTACCTAGCCATAGAAATGACCATACTGTTGCCGCGTGCGGATCATTGAACTCCAGCCTCCCGCTCTCCATATCTCTGCATGCTCAACTCTAAGATCTGATCCGCCGACGCCATCACCGCCGCCGCACTCGCTTTGCATAGCTACAACGAAAAGAAACAAACAAAAAGGAAAAAAGAAAAAAGCAACAGAAAATTCGCACACATCTTCGAAACAAATTTATTTCTGTAATCAGAGCCAGAGGGTCCAAAAAAAGCGATACAAATAGAAACACGAGCCGGGTCAAGACAGACGCTGCGGCGCGATAGCTCGCCCGATAAATTTATGCAAAGATTCTTACTCATGCGCGAAGTGTGTGCCATAAATTTATAGATTTTATTTTCACAAATTATCAGCTTTATCTTTTACATGCTCCGTTTTAATATATTCGCCTCACTGAATTACAATGATTTATTGGAGAGTGAGAGAGAGGCCGATTGGGGCGCGAGATTACAACGATAGACTAATTAATCGATAAGCTAATGATCTAGTTTGCATATATAATGACTGCAGTTTCGATTACCATGGCCAATGACACTGCCACTGTGCTGGCGATGATGACCTACAGCATGGGAAGAGATGCGAGATCAACTATGATTTAAGAGTTGTCTGCCAAATATTGACATTGATGGCAAACAATAATTTTACTATGAATACACTGTATATGTCCCATGACCACCTGTCTGTGTGTGTATGTGTGTGAGACCCGCCTTAGTTTACCCACAATACCTTTTTGCATGACACACGCATCATATTTGCCTTTGGCCAGATTGGAGATGTACCCCAGCTAGACGGGTATATATTTATATTATTTGTATTTTTTGTTTTTCTTTCCTTACAAATTCGTTTGGTTCAATTTGTTTATTTTTTTTCTATTTCTTATACGTGTTTTTTACTCTTTGTTGACGCATTAAATTTGCATGAGAATCGTATCTAAACGAACGCATTAATTTATGCTGGCAATTGATTTTGTTGCGACCAAATGTGTTCATCTTCCTTTCTATTATGTCCAAAACTTGCATGACCTGTGTGTCTGTTTCCATTGTGCTGCAAGCTTGTGCGGCGCTGAACTAGTTTGCTAGACAAACATATAAGCATGTAGATAGCTTTTGTTTAAGGCTGAGCAGACTAAAGAGAGTTGGGCTCAGAGTGTTAGATTAAGAGAGAATTTCTCGTTTGCTAGACAAACTTCTTTTTTTCCATCTAACTTAAGTCAATCTTGCTCACAATTCTTCACTTTAAAAAAAATGAAACCATGTAGTCGTGTGTAAAGCTCTGTTGAAAAGCTTAGCTAAGCCAGCTTCGTTCTTATTTGACAAAAAAGCTTTTAAGCTCGACTTTGCCCAGCGGAAATGAGGCCGGCGTCCATTTTCTAATCCTGCCCAAAAGATGGCAACACATTTTCAATTTTTGATCTGCTCTTTTAGCACTTGCTATGATTTATTTTGTGAAATATACGAGTATATTTTGAAAAGAATCTCACTTGATACGCCTGGGATTCTTGTAATGGTAGCCATCTTCGCGATACTCATCGTGATGCTCCGAGGCAGCTGTTTCGTAATCTCTGTTTGATTTCTTCTTCTCTGGAGTGGCATAGGTAAGTTCAGGTGAGCTAGCTGCCAAACCCAGATCAGTAGAGGTTAACCCAGTATCATAATCATCATAGTCGCCGTCAGTCAGCAGTACGCCACGTCGATTGCCGTTTACTCTCAACAATCTACGCTGATATTGGCCGGGATAACTGTAGAAGTTGCCGTCGATAATATTTGTATCCTGCTGATTGCCCACAGCATTGGTGGGGCCCTGCACATTGGGTTGACCAAAAACGTTGCCGTTGACCACATTGAGACCTTGGTAGTTTGAGCGATTGCGCTGGCGAAGGTTGCGTCGACGAGCAGCTAAAAGTTGTCCAGGTGTAGCTGGATTTCCATTGCCAGCAACTTGAGCTGAGGTAGGCAGCTGTCCACCAAATGTGGGATCAAATGGTGCTAATGCCGATGTTGGCAACTGGGCGCCTAAGACTGGCTGTTGTCCATTTGGCACAGCTCCAGTGCCCAACTGAGCACCTAGAATTGGCTGCTGTCCATTTGGGTCTGCACCAGTACCCAACTGAGCGCCTGGAATGGGTTGTTGTCCATTTGGTAAAGCTCCAGTACCCAACTGGGCACCGAGGATAGGTTGTTGTCCACCTCCGGTACCCAACTGAGCGCCTAGAATAGGTTGCTGGCCATTTAGTGCAGCTCCAGTACCCAACTGTGCTCCGAGAATAGGTTGTTGTCCATTCCCAAGTTGAGCAGCAAGAAGGGGTTGCTGTCCCGTGCCTAGCTGCGCTCCAAGAAGAGGCTGCTGACCTGTTCCCAGCTGGACACCAAGAAGAGGCTGCTGTCCGGTACCCAATTGAGCACCAAGTAGAGGTCGCTGTCCCGTGCCCAACTGAGCGCCGAGTAAAGGTTGCTGGCTGACTGGTGCTTGTGCGCCTACCACAGGATCAAACTGAATCAATACTGAGCTTGGACGTTGAGCAACTGGTGCCTGTGCCCCCAACAAAGGAACTTGTCCACCGAGCTGCAACTGACCACCGATTGCAGGAGTAAAGAGATTCTGATTACCCAATCCAAGTCCATTTTGCTGACCAGCGCCAAATTGATTTCCATTGCCTAACTGAGCGCCCAGCGAGGGATCAACGAATAAATTGTTGCCAGCTGGAACAGCAGCATTGGTTGCCAACTGTCCGCCAAGTGGGAGACCATTGGTAGGCAACTGTCCACCAGCTGGCACTGCATTCGTTGGCAGTTGCCCGCCTGCTGGCAATCCATTGTTAGGGAAGGCACCCGTGGGCAACTGTCCACCTGCTGGTAGTCCATTGTTGGGTGCCAGAGCTCCAGTACCCAACTGTGCACCAGCTGGATCAAGTGCACGACAACCAGCTGGAGGATTACCCGCCACTGGGAACTGACAGTTAGGCAAGGAAGTCACTGGCACTTGAGCACTTGTTCCCAACTGTGCTCCGATTGGAGCTTGGGCACCTGTTGGCAACTGAGCGCCAATGGGGGCCTGAGCGCCTGTTGGCAACTGAGCGCCAATAGGAACTTGAACACCAGCTGGAGATCCAGTGATTTGTGAGTTCAACTCAGAGTCCTGCGATTGCACATTGATCTGGGTGTGGAAGACTGAATTGGGTGCGGTGGCGTAGAGCACGCGATTGGGACGAGTGCGACGGGTAACGATCTGGGATGCGGCAGGTGTCAGTATTTCTGCAGTGCGTACTACGGGACTAGGTTGCTGGTAGTGAATATGCTTGGTCTTAACCTCAGGCTTCTTATCGTAGTGATGGTAGTGATCCACGCGCTTTGGTTCATGCTCATCCTCGTCCTGGTGATAGGAAACGCGTTCGCTGGTGTGCTTCTCCTTGTGGTAATACGCATCCGAATCGCGCTCCGCTGGCGGTAGATAATGACGATCATCATCATCGTCCTCGTAATGATACCGCTTGTGCTTATGATGTTTCGCCAGCGAAACCTCAGCCAAGCAACCCACCAACAGCAGGGCAACCAACAAGGATCGGAACAGCTCCTGTAGGGGATCGGGATAGATTAGTTCATTGGGCTGCTGGTTGCATACTCCGATTGCCATTTGCTTACCATTGCGTTTGTGTCGTTGAAGTTGCCTTGCTTCAATTATATACCAAATCGTTTGTGCATCGTGCACTCCCAAATGGGCAAGAACCTGTTATCAAGCGTGAGAAACCTAATGAGCACTCGATGTGACCCATTTGTTGTATTGAATGCGATCATTTTGTATTCAAATGAATGTTCTAAGACACAGCAAAGCGCCTGCCGCAAAATCTCTCAGATCAAAGACGACTGAATTTATGGAGGAGCTTGCATTGCGAACGGCGTGTGCAATCAGCGGGTTGAACAACCAAGGATGCGTGTGCTACAGTCAGTGCAAAAATCTTAGTACACATTAAAAGAATAACTGAGAAATTGTTTTGAAATACTTTATTGTTTGGATTGTTCGATCGTTATGTCGTTATTGCCTTGAAGCTTAAGCACGGTTCTTGTGCACGCGACGACGCACGGTCCTGTACTGGTAGCCAGCGTTGGAGGCAACTGGGGCGGAGGCGGCACCTTCGAAAGAGGATGACTCGAAGGACTCGAAAGAGGGAGCGGGAGCGGCAACTGGAGCGGGAGCGAAAGACTGCACTGGGGCGGGTGCGGGAGCGAAGGACTGAACGGGAGCAGAGGCAGCAGCGTGGTGGTGGACCTGAGGAGCAGCACGAACTGGTGCAGGTGGCACATAGGTCCTGGCTGGAGCGGGTGCAGACTCAGCAGCGGCAAAGGAGACAGCTGGGGCAGAGGCGGCAGCATGGTGACGGACTGGAGCTGGTGCTGGGGCGTGGTGGTGAACCTGAGGAGCAGCACGCACTGGTGCAGGTGGCACATAAGTTCTGGCTGGTGCAGGTGCAGACTCAGCAGCCTGGAAGACTGGTGCTGGAGCTGGAGCGGGAGCAGAGTGGAAGACTGGAGCAGGAGCCGAGGGAGCAGCGTGGAAGACTGGAGCTGGTGCCGAAGGAGCAGCGTGGAAGACTGGAGCTGGAGCAGGAGCGGAGTGGAAGACTGGAGCTGGAGCCGAAGCAGCTGGTGCGGGTGGCACATAAGTTCTCACTGGAGCCGCAACAGAGGCAGCTGCCGACGATCCAGGGTTGGCATAGTTGTAGCCAGACTCGGCTGCCACGCAACCCACCAGAGCCAAAGTAAGGATGAAGAATTTCTGCAAGGACCACAAAGGCATCTTTAGTATATAAATCCAGGCAAGCAAAGCGAAGCGCTTAGTTTATTTACCATTTCGAATGTTCCGTTTGCTGATAAGACAAAGTCTCGAATAATAATTTCCAGCAATCGCCCATTACTTTTATACGAGTCGTTCGCAAACGGAAGTAATGTGTATCATCAATCAAAGCGCCTGCAAATTATGTATTTCTTTTTTCTATTTTGCATGATTTCTTCTTTCTGTTTGGAGCTAAACAAATTTGCCGTATTAGCCACAGCAGATCGGCGTCTTTATCAGCCAGCAAGGTACCCAGCTGGGTAGTTTGCTCATTTACCTCCCTCATTTATTGTTGTCACTGGCAAAAGGAATTGCAATCCATGAATATTTATAAGGCATATCTCCAAATTATTTTGGCTTGAAAATAGCTCAAACCTGATTTCAACTATACAAAGTTTCGAATGTATAATTATTAACTGGGTATGGACTAAGCCAAACTTATGGTGCAGATGTTTCATAAATTAATATGTTTGTTTTTTATAATCAAGCAGTAGCTGTTGCAACCATTGTTGTTAATACAAGTATAGATCGGTCAGTTTCGCAGTTCATAAAGCAAGTTCCACTAGATCAGATGGTGTAGATAGTATAATAACAGAATGTTCCTGTTAGCTGATTGATTAATTAATCAAATCTGAATGGCGTCTGGCGCTTGGCTCTTGATGTCTGGCATCTGCAAAACGATGACTTCAAAGCAGTACAAAAATCAACTATCTGGGCACCCCTCATAGGTTCATTGTCTTCTTGCCATAACGAACTTGGCAGTTTCGGGTATTGGTTTTGCGATCGACGATAAGGTCGCTCTCAGTTTATTATTAACTATATATTTATGATGACTCTGGCTGTCTTTTGTGCTTTTCTTTATTCTTTCGTCTTCTCTTTTAGGTAAAATGCTAATAAAGCCAACATAATTTTATATTTCCAGAAATTATTCCATAGGGAATTTGCATTTCAATATAGTCGCAAACGTGGGATAAACCACAAACCAATTTTGAATAAAGGGAACGGCTGATTGCAAATACATTGGTGGGCGATCGTGCAGATTTTATCATGTCAATCGGTTCCGCTTGCTATACTACAAAAGCAGGGGAGCAATCAATAAAGTAAACAATCGATCGACCACGCCCTCAAAAAGCCGCTGAAAAGTAATACTTAACATATTTAGCGGGGAATCAAACCAGCAATGTTAAGTTTACTGGCTCCCCTTTCTCAAACAAATTCACTTGAAGCAACGGCAACAGAGCGGCTCGAAACCTGTTTTATTTCTAACAGAGATAGATAACATTCTTAGCTTGGACACAAACCAAAACAGTTAACTTTTATTGCTACTGTTAAATTATATTTAGAATTTATGTGCGCTTTATGGTGATCGGGACACATGCGGCGTATGGGTAATGTGCTGAATTTATTATTAATTAATGAGTTATTTAGTCTCAGCTATCGTTCGACCTCTGCACACTTGCATACAGATCGCACTGCTTTAGCGGGTAAAGACATTCACAGTCATGGATTTGTTTTCATTTGTTGCTTTATTAGATAGTTAGTTAGTGAATTATATTCAAATTCAATTTCATATGCGGTTTTGCACGTTTTCAAGCGCAACATTCTTGGACAGGCTTTGCGATTGTCACAACAAAATCTATTGGAACGCTACAGAACTCTTCTAATCATCTGCTATCAGCTAAATTTATGCTTGGTCAATACCTGAAATTCACAAAAATAAAACCACTAATAGAACCGGTTGCATTGTATCAAAATTGGTTATTTTTTTTTTAATTTTAGAATTTTATTCTATCGTTTTGGGATACAGTTTTGCGTATTTAACTCTATTTCAGTTGCTGACAGCACTAGCCAATAACATTTGCATTTCCATGAACACATTCATAATTGATAGGAAATATATAGACCTATAAAGCATAGGCTGTTCTTAATTATACCAGTATGGGGACTTCAAACATCCATTAACATGTATATACCCATCTGTTTGTAACCTTATACGCGCTTAATAATTATTGTATTAACAGACTGAAACTCGTTTACCCTCTTTTATTTTGACATTTAACGTACGCCATCTAATGAACCGAAAAATTTGTTAATTTCTGTTTTCATCTGTGATGAAGTAATCAGAGCTGATCTGAATGTGGACTACACACATTTGAATTGGCTTCCATTTAAATGCCGGAAACTTGAGTAAAATTAATACAGTTAACGGTTGCCGACTGCGTTTGTGGTCGCTGTGGAGCTACTCATCGCAAAGTTTGCGAATCCATATACTCACAAAAAACTCCGCTAAGAAAGCAAAAGTGAATGATCTGATGTGACTTAATGGTTTCATGAGTAAGGCCACTCAGGGCCAACTCAAACGACTCGAAATTCCAGTGACTACCATCGTATGATTAACAGTTAGACAGAGAACTCAAACAAAACTGCTGACAAATTGGTGACCAAAAACGTAATTCTAAGAATATTTCATAAGTTCATGTATGATATATGTAGTGAGTAGGGAAAGAACTATGATAATCGCAATTGGGAAGACAAAAGAAGTGTGTGTCTTGGCCCTTTGGGTTCACTACACAGAGCTAATGGAAAAACCCGTCTAGAACAAATTCTATTTTAGTCCAAAAACCAGCATAATTTTATTAACATGCAGACTGACTAAGCTTTGCCTGGGCGACTATAAAATACCCTAATTGAATATTGGCAAAAAACTAATAAGCAAATAAGCTGAATTTTAAAACCAGTTGATTCATTAGAATAGCATAAATTTACCTAACTGTCTTAGCAACCAACCGTTTGTTCATTTCGGTATACCCTTCCCGTTACACTTAATAAATTTTCATATTTTTAGAATAAAAAAAAAAGTCCCGAGTTTTTGGTAAACATATGTAGATTTTTTCCGTGCAAAATTTGAATATGAATTTGAATGAATAAAATATTTAAGTTCAGGAAGAATCAAGAGATTAGATTGTTTCTGGGTAAGCTGCAAAACTTTAGGCTTAACAATCAAACCAGTACGTTCCCAAAATTGGCAAGGCCAATCTCAACTTGAGTTAATTGCGTGCTAATCAAACAACGAACGCTAAACACTAATTAACGATGCAAGTTTTATTGATAAACAGTTATAAACAGTGTGTATTGTGTGTGAGTACAGAGAAGAGTTGCCGACTGATCTTCCCATATTAGCAGTACCCAAAAAAAGCATTGTTCGAATATTTATTACCCACTGTGGCAGGAAAAAGTTGTCTTATAGGTCAAGAGTGATCAAGGAATTGAGTGGGATACATTATCTGGGCAAAGGTTGCTTTGTGGCATAGTTCAAGTTGAGCCCTTCGTCCAAAACTGGTTTCATACTTTATATATGGCACACAGTTTATGCTTGAAGGTTTTTGCCGGACCAGGTTTTTTTTTGTGTTGGTTTCGTTGGCCGTCCCGCCGTCTGGTCGGGACCTGCTTGTGAGTAATTGAGGTCTCATAACTGGTGGCGGAACTGTTTCGATCTCATGCAAATTTTGTGCGAGTTCAAATGGGTTCTCATCTCATAAATAAAACATAGTATAATATCAAATTCTGTGCACATTTATATTGAGCCAATGTTTCATTAATAACCATAAAATATCGATTGGGTTTATCGAAATGGACTGCATTCCATACGGAAAATAAAGAGTATCTCTGTTCAAGTTAAAGTATAGTGCGAAATTACCAGACAGAGGTGATAAATCTAACAGGAACATATAGGCTTTTTAATGGTATGTTTATTCGAACGATTCTTATCATAAAGTTCATTGTTTAGTATTTTATGCTTTTGCATTAATTAAGCCATGAAATGATATCTATACACTTACCTCGATGGGTATATGATTATTTGCTAAACACTTGACACGCAACTCGTTTTGGCAATATCAATGAAGAAACTTCTTTCCTCTTTCAATCTGATAAACTGTTGATGGTTATTTATTGATCTCTTCGAAAGGGTATGTAAGTTTCGTTTTGCAAAACTATCTTGAGACATTTTGTTTTATTTACTAAATTTGTCTGCCTGCTGATATCTTGGTATTTCATTGTATTTAAATGTATAACGCTTGGGAACAGCCCCAGAGTGAGAAGAATAATTTTATGGGTGTCGTTCTGTCACAGCCGGTTAACCAGCCCAATCAGGTTCGGATTCAGCAAAAGCTATTCGATGACGATAGTGCTGAGGCTGTTTCTGTTGTCGAGAAGATTCTGCTTTATGCCGAATAAATTTTTGGATAGTCGAAGCTATCCTGAACCGATGATGCTGACGGCAACGACGACGCCGACGTATAAATAATGTCGTAGTCTTGATCGCCAACACAGTGATATTTCAACATTCGTGGTGTGAATTTGGATCTGAGCAAAATGGTAAGAAACAGAACTGTGCAAATAGCAGAGGATAACTGAGACGTGAAGAGATAAAATCATCTTACCGTGAAGCATGCAAAGAAAACATCAATTTGAGCTTATATCATCGCATGATGTGCTTTAAAACACAGCCAACTAGTCTGTTGTGTATATAGCTAGTTGGTTAATTCCTGGAACTCTCTTAACATGTCATGGATCGATTCAATTGCAGAAATTCCTGATCGTCTTCGCCCTGGTGGCAGCCGTCAGTGCTGATGTTTCGCACCTGTTCTCGAGCAGCGACAACCTGCAGGAAGATGGATACCATTACCAGCTGCCCCAGAAGCAGTTCGTGATCGATGTGCCAGCTCCAGTTGTGTACGAGAAGCCCGCTCCCGTCGTGTACCAGAAGCCCGCTCCTGTTGTCTACGAGAAGCCTGCTCCTGTCGTCTACCAGAAGCCCGCTCCCGTTGTTTACGAGAAGCCTGCTCCCGTCGTGTACGAGAAGCCCGCTCCCGTTGTCTACCAGAAGCCCGCTCCTGCTCCCGTCGTTTACGAGAAGCCCGCTCCTGCTCCCGTTGTCTACCAGAAGCCCGCTCCTACTCCAGCTGGACTCCTGAAGGAGGATGGTTACCACTATGGTCAGCCTGCCGTTAAGTTCGAGCCAGCTCCCGTTGCACCCAAGCCAGTTGCTCCTGTCTACAAGCCAGCTCCTGTTGCACCCAAGCCAGTTGCTCCTGTTTACAAGCCAGCCCCTGTGCAGCCCAACAACGAGTACCTGCCCCCTGTTGTTCAGAAGGTTGTCACCCCAGCTCCAGTGGCACCCAAGCCAGTTGCCCCTGTCTACAAGCCAGCTCCAGTGGCACCTAAGCCAGTTGCTCCAGTCTACAAGCCAGCTCCTGTTGCACCCAAGCCAGTGGCTCCTGTCTACAAGCCCCAGCCTGTTGCCCCTAACAACGAGTACCTGCCCCCTGTTGTCCAGAAGGTAGTCACCCCCGCTCCAGCTGTCTACAAGCCCGCTCCTGTTGCACCCAAGCCAGTTGCCCCTGTCTACAAGCCAGCTCCTGTTGCACCCAAGCCAGTTGCTCCTGTTTACAAGCCAGCTCCTGTTGCCCCAGTGAAGCCCAACAACGAGTACCTGCCCCCTGTTGTTCAGAAGGTTGTCACCCCAGCTCCAGTGGCACCCAAGCCAGTTGCACCAGTCTACAAGCCAGCTCCTGTGGCACCTAAGCCAGTGGCTCCCGTCTACAAGCCAGCTCCCGTTGCACCCAAGCCAGTGGCTCCAGTCTACAAGCCAGCGCCAGTTGCTCCCGTCCAGCCCAACAACGAGTACCTGCCCCCTGTTGTCCAGAAGGTAGTCACCCCTGCCCCAGTTGTCTACAAGCCCCAGCCTGTTGCACCCAAGCCAGTGGCTCCAGTGTACAAGCCCCAGCCCGTGGCCCCTGTCTACAAGCCCCAGCCCGTGGCCCCCGTCTACAAGCCAGAGGTCCGTATTCCAGAGCCAGTCTACCAGCCAGAGCCTGTTGTTCAGGGTCACCAGGGCTACAGTTACCCCAACGACCCCCAGCCTTCTTTCGAATACTAGAAAGCTTCATCTAATTAGGAATAAAATCATCCTGTAGTATTAGACCATTTATGCGAATGACAAATGAGAGATAAATCGAAATAAACAAAAAAATCTAAATGAAATGACATTGGAAACTATTTTAAACACACTTACCTTATCATCTTAAGGGCTTAAAGTTAAATTTTTTAGAACTATGGGCTGAAAAAAGAAGCGCCCTTTTGAGTTTTACTCTCTTTTCAAGTCGGGATTAATCTAGCCCATAAAATTAGCTCTCTTGTACATTAAATCTAGTTTCTTGTTTGCTTATTGTTTTCTAAGACTCGTAAACAGGTAAATGCCAATTAGAATTAGAGTGAAGGCGAGTTAAGCGTGTTCCTTCTAATTATAAACGTTTGGGAAAACCAGGCCGACCTGATGTCCAACACTGACAACTGGGTTAAAAATGTTATAGTTACAAAATAATAATTTTTCATTTCATTTGAATGCTACCCCTTTTTGCAATAGTTTGTTCGTCCGTTGTTCGACCGATCGTCCACCAAAACCATATCTTAAAGATGTAATTTATTTGTCAAGTTCAATCTATATTGCATACTCTTAGGCTGCGTATATTAGAAATATTAATAAATTCGACAAATGTGGCTCTTAAACATCTGGAATATTGGTTTTCGTACATATAGATACCCAGAATGATCACTGGACTAATGAACATGAATATAGGGATTTGGTACATACAAGTATGCTGATTAGGAATATACCATATATACTTATTGGGCTTAAAGATTTCTCATTTTGTCTTTTACTACACGCAATAATAACAATTTGGGAAGTCAAAATGTCAAAAATCACGAAAATGTCAAAAATCACAGCTCAAAGATTACTCTATTACTTTAAAGCGCCCAAAAGTATTCCGTTACTTCAGCTTAAACCATTGTCGTCTAAGAGTATGTTACAGATATTTTTAAGTCTCATCGTGTTTGCAAACCCTCAAAAGCCGGTCAAGTAGCATCTTGTTTATTTTTTTGTCCAAGCAAGATTTAAATTCAAAGATAAGAACAACGAAAGCTCCGCAAAGACAAAGACAGAGAGAAGAGCAGCTCAGATGAACTGTCGAGCGCATAAAGAAATCGTTGAGTATATAAAAAAAGATGCGCTTTGGCAGTTGTCAAAATCTGCGCAACGTGGGACCAGTTAGGATGCAAGATTCGCTTGTCAGCATGATGATGTCGGCACGTTGCATGGGTCAAAGGTAGAGTACATAGAACGCTGCCTGTTCATGGCTGTCAGATCGAAAGCGACAATCAAATTGTCAAAGTTGACAAAGGCAAATTGCTCGAGTTTAATTTGCTTGGCAATAAAATACATACTAATGAAACGGAAATGTGCCGAAACTGTTGACAGTTCTTGTGTGTTTTAGATGATTGGATACGGGTTGAGATCGACTCTATTCCAGCTGAGTTGCGGGCATAATTGATTCGACTAAATGCTGAATACTGAATACTTTTGGCATGCTTACAACATCTTTAGTGGAGCGCACGTGATGGATGCCACAGACATAGAGCCATAGAAGGAATCATTAATTCAAATCTGAAGACAAAGCCGCTAGAGTGAAACAACGAATGAACCAACGCACTGACACTTGACCCCTCACACAACAAACAAAAAAAAAACAAAACAAGTCTTGGCCTTGACAATGAGGCGATGCTGTTGTATGGCATATTCGATTTGGAGTGCTTCGATCTTGCCGTGTATTTATCTAGGGCCGCTCTAACTATCGAATGCTTGTTGCTTGACAAGCAGCAACAGAAACAGAAACAGCTAAAGCATCGCCAGCATCAGCAACACCGGCATCAACAACAGCAACAGTCACAGCAGCAGCATCAGCGCAATTAATAAACTGAGCCAAAAGCAAACACGATCTGCAAAGATATAGAAGTATAAATAGTTTGTGTCGCGGCGCCGTTGGCTGCATTCGTGTGAGCTACGTTGCTGGAAACCATAAAACGTTTTAAAAATATTTCTCAGGCATTCTGTAAGATTCCCTCTAATAAAATGGTAAGTGCTGCCACCGTTCTATAAACACAATTTACAATTCAAATTCAATTCTTCTACACAGCGTCTGTTTATTTGGTCTCTTCTGGCTGTGCTCTGTTGGCATTGCGTCTGCGCGGATGTTTCGCAGTTGGTGCGATCGGGCAATGGATTTCTGTATGATGTGCCCAAGGTTAGTGAGCTGGAACTGGAGCTGAACAATGAGTTCCCCACCGGAGATGAGTTTCCTCAGGATGCCATTCCCGTGGCGCCATCGGATGCGGAACTGGGTCAAGCCGAAGAATCCGAATCTGAGGTAGCAGCAAGCGCTGACAGCGCTGTCTATGCCTCATCCAAGGGCCACGGTTATGCCTATGAAGTGCCCAGCCGTCGCTTCAAGAGTTAAGAAGACACCCCCTCCCCCCCGCGCATAGTTAAGTGTATTTGTTTGTACCAAAGTTTTTTATCAAAATAAAAAAAAAATCGAAAAGACACCGAAACACCTTTCACCCCTGAAAGCCAAGGGCTCGAGCGCTTGCCTTGCCTTGGACGGCGCTTAGAATGAAATCAATAAGATATCTATTGTGACCATTTGGACTCAATCCCAATAAATATACACACAAGTCTCGATGATATGCTCTTTATTTTTTATGTCTTTAGCTAAAAATGTCTACGACAAACAGGTTTTAGCTAAAGAAGTCTCTAGATTTTTTGCACATTTTGTCGACTTGTAGAAACCAATGCGGAGGCCTATTAATTTGTGTGCGGCGCCTACACAACAAGACATCGCATTGCCCGCACGCAACATCACACAATTAATTTAATTATTTCCATAAATTACGTAAAATACGCCAAAATGCGAGCAGAAACAATCAAGCACACGCCAAAGCAATGGATAGGCAAAGTCTTTTGATAATCTTTCGGTTCAACAACCCGCATTAATTAGCAAACCGAAGATGTCTTCAAGAGGCCAAAAACAAAAGTGATAGTTGAAACGACAAGACAAGACGAAACGAGCCGAGATGCGATTGTATGTTTTACTTGTCTGGGTAGATCGTAAAACGAATCGTGACTTCTAATCGAACTAATGATCTGTTTAAACGATGCTGCCAAATTACCAAACAATTTGTCTCACTTTACGGCGGTTCTGTTTGTGTTGCGAGAACATATGAAGATCTCTTCGGACTAGTTCTCGCCCTTTGTAGGTAGCATGTAGGTAGCACAGTTACGATGTTGAATCAGAAACGCTTCCGCAAAAGTATCAAGAGCGCTTAGAGAAGCTTTAGCTGACAGAGAGCCCGGAGACAACTTTATTGTCTGTGGCAGAGGGCCATGAAACCACTGACCACTCCAACAACTTCTTAAGCCGAGCGTAATTATTATAAATGAAGTCTAAATGATTTATGACACTCAGGCAGGGGGCAGCGCGTAGTGCGTTTACAACGCTGCCAACGGCGGAACTAAATGCTCTGACCGTAGGTCGGAAGCGCAGCTTAGCGCAGCACAACAACAAGAAGTTTCATTGTACCGCACTATGACGACGTTGATGAAAATGCTCACGAGCATTTGGTGTTGACGAGAAACAAAACTTCAACGCGCCTAAGAGAATACCGATCGTAAATAATGCATAATGAACAAACATATACAGATACAGATATGCACACAAATACATCTACAGATGGAGCTGCAGATAAAGATACACAAAGAATACATACATATAGTAATAATCGAGCAACGGCATATCGATTTAAATAATAATAATTGGCCTTTTGAGCCATGGACAGCACGCCGTCGGAGTCAGTCAGAGTATCGAACTGTTTAGAATTGTGGTGCTATAAATAAACAGGTGTCGTGGCTATTGGTCAATCATTTACGGTTTTCGAGCTCAAGGTGTAACATGGTGCGTGCTCACTGCTCTCGTGATCTATATATAGATATATGTCTAATTTGTATTCGTTTTCCTTTACCTTTGCAGAACGCATTCCTTAGCCTTGTCTTTGCCACTTGCATATTGGCTTTGGCCGCAGCTGATGTCTCTCACCTGTCGCCGGAGCTGTTGGCGCAGCATCATGCCGAGGGACACCATCACGACGAGCACCACCATCACGCAGAGGAGCATGGATATGGCTACGATTACCCCAAACCGGTTGTACCATTTGTGATTGCCAGCACAACAACGACAACAACGACGCCAGCACCCACACCAGCGCCCACTTACCTGCCACCTCCACCACCGACACCAGTGCCCACCTACTTGCCACCTCCACCACCAACCACGACGACAACTACAACAACGACTACCACACGCAGACCAACACCTGTGCCCACCTATCTGCCTCCTCCACCACCACCAGCACCAACAACCACCACTACAACAACAACAACACCTGCACCCACGCCAGCTCCTACCTATCTGCCTCCTCCACCACCCACCACTACCACCCGCAGGACCACCACTACTCCCCCACCCACGCCTGCTCCCACCTACCTGCCGCCCATTGTCATTGAGGAGGAGTTGCCCGAGGAGCATGGATACCGCTATGATGCACCCGCCGAGCCCTTCATCTTCTAAGCAGACCCACCTTTCTCCCGACCCTTCTCCCACCCTCAAACCTTTGTTGATCGCCCGGAATGTTGTTTGTACCGTTTTGCCTAGTCGTAGTCGCTTTATATAAGTTCCCAAATATGTAAAATAAAACACATTTGTTAGCCAATTGACATCAATCTTGTCTGATTCAATCACCGGCCAATTGTCCCAACTTCGAAGTGGAAGTTCAAACTCCAAAATTTCCTTATTCACGCGGACTGCATATTCATGAATGCCAGTCGAATCTCGAGTTTGTTGCTCTGGGCTCAATTAAGAGTCGAAATCGATTTAATTGTTTTTTTTTTCTGTTTGTTTCGTTCGAAAATAGATGTGGAGCGCGTCATTCAAAGACACACGTCTATAATTGGCTCTACGTCTTCAAGTTCATGAAAACCAAGAAAAGTGTGAAGAAAACCACAAAATCAACAGCAGCAACAACAACATCAACGAAAACTTTTAGGCAAATTAAGCGTTGGCCTTTGTTTGGTCGAAAGCGAAAGAGGCCAAAACAAAGCAAACAAAAACAAATATTAATTATTTCCCAAATTTAAGCTGGAGACTCCGCTTAGGGCACTATCTCAGCTGCAATATCGAGCGGCGATCCACAGAGTGTATAAAAGCTAAAACGTCAGCGATCAGGGCATTACATTCAGTTGTCTGCATACAGCAGCAGCATCTACCTTGGACAGCTACTCATCCCGCTTTGAAATGGTAAATAAGGACCAGAGAAAAGTTGGGATCATCCTTTGGATTAATCTATTTTCAACTTTTCCAGAAACCTTTGTGCATCCTCTTGGCCGTTGCGGCTCTGTGCGCAACTGCACAGGCTGACGTATCCCATCTGTTCGGAGGTGGCGGTGACCATCATCATCACCATGACCCGCATCACCATGACTCCCACTACGATTCGCATCATGATTCGCATCATGATTCGCACTACGATTCGCATCACGACTCTCATTACGATCCTCATCACCATCACGAGGACTCTCACTCGCATCATCAGGACTCGCATTCGAGCCATCAGTCGCCTGGTCTTCACTTCGATCTGCATTTCAAAGGACTGAACCAGCAAAAGCCTGCTGGTTACAACTATGCAGCACCCGCACCTCCAAAGCCAGAGTACCTGCCTCCTCCTAAGCCAGAGTACCTGCCCCCTCCCAAGTCGGAGTATTTACCACCAGCGAAGCCTAGCAACACTTACTTGCCCGCTGCCAAGCCAGCTGAGAAGTATCTGCCACCCAAGGTAGCACCCAGCCTGCCCCCACCTCCTCCACCACCACCGGCCAAGCAGCCCAAGGCGGAGTACCTGCCACCACAGAAGCCACGCTCCAAGTATCTGCCTCCCGCACAGCCCGAGACCAAGTATCTGCCCCCTGCTCAGCCAGAGAAGACTTATCTGCCCGCTGCAGCACCGGCACCAAAGTATTTGCCACCCAAGGTGGCACCAAGTCTGCCCCCACCACCACCACCACCGGCACCAAAGGCTACTTATCTGCCACCAGCTGAGCCTAAGGCTACCTATCTGCCACCTGCTGAGCCAAAGGCCGCCTACTTGCCACCCTCACCACCAGAGTCGCAGTATCTGCCTCCCGCTCAGTCTGAGGGCCGTTCGGCCTCACCCCAAATCGACTTTCACATTCCCGTTCCATCATATGCACTTCCCCTGAGCCACTCCGCACCATTGCCTCTGCCTGCTGGCAACCCTGGCTACCAGTACCGTCAGCCACTTCGTCGCTTCAAGTTCTAGAACGGCATCAACATATTTAACCTCACACCTCATCGCGAACTGCATCCTATTCTAAGTTGTGCAAATAAAAATGCATTTAAAATCAAAAGAAATATCTTGATAATACATAAACTTATTCATATACTCATAAAATATTATCGATTGATTGCCAAGCTCCAATTTCATGCAGATCATCCCGTGAATTTCACCAATCACCGCAACCTTGGCCGAACTGCGAATGCATCTTACGACAGACAATGAAATTGCTGCAGACAAAGGCAAACTCGAGGCTGTTAAACTCTATTAGTCCGGCTAAATTTACCGTCTAAACAAAAGCAGAGCCGCATCTATTTTAAAAGCGCGAAGCACGCGCTGATCTCTTGCACTCCGACATCGATGCTATAGGATATTTAATTATTGTAGCCCATAGTCTGAATGAAAAATGATGTTGCATGTTATGCTCCGCGGCATATTGATTACAGACGCGTCTGTCGTATCGCTTGGCAACAAAATAAAAACAATTAAACAAACTCGCTAATTGCCAACTGCAGCCGGCAGCGTCGATTGCCGCTTTTGTTGACCTCTTTCGAGATCGAACTGACCAAGTGAGGCCAATCGATTTTCGGCGCCTAATACAAAACTCGGCCAAAATGTAGTGCAGAGTACGAAATCAATAAAAATCATGCAAAATCTACAGCTCCATAATACGTTTGCTTCAAAGATGTTATCTCAAATGGGGAGGAGGCATTTATGGCTGTTGGCCATTAAACAGCAGCAGCAGCACAGCAACAGAGCACAGCCCGCATTCAGAGAGCTATCAATAAACTAGCGCAACTTGGCTAACTAATTCCTGTACAGGTTCACGCGAGAGCCGTGAACCGATGTCCGCTTCACGCAGTAAAACGCATAAGGCGATTGGAAATTAATAGAATTAATAGAAGTAGAATTCAAATGCGAATAACGGCTGCCTAGGGGTAAGACAAACACTGAGCTGACAGTTGTTGACGTCGACGCAGACGTCGGCGTAGACGTTGGCAGCGGCATCAGCATATGCGTTGGGTTTACCATACATCAGAGAATCCGGCAATCAGAGCTCAGATCGGTCTAGTGCGCGCCCGGTTTTGCGCTTCGGTTGTATAAATAAAGAAGCACTTTCCGGAAACTGTATCATTCGAGAGCAGCCGTCGTCGCATCAAGAACTGTTCCTATTCCGAACCAAAATGGTCAGTACAAGCCGAGCTCACAGGATTATATTCTATTCATACTAATTCCCTTTTTCCAATTTAGAAAGTCCTTGTGCTAACTCTGTTCAGCCTGGCGCTTGTGGCCGCTGATGTTTCGCATTTGCTTGGCCACGAACACGATCACCATCACGATCACCACCACGAGGAGCACGCACATCCTGGCTACAACTACGAGCCACCTCAAATTCCATTTGAGCTGCCCACAGCTGCACCCAAGGCCACCTACTTGCCACCAGCACCACCTAAGTCTACTTACCTGCCCCCTCCTACACCACCAAAGCCAGTCTATCTGCCACCCGCACAGCCCAAGAAGGAATACATTCCACCTGTAGTCGAGGAAGTCGCTTCTCTGCCCATCGAGCAGCCCCAGAATGAATATCTGCCTCCTGCCCCACTGCCAGTGCCAGTGCCAGCTCCCATTCCAGTCTCCCTGCCCACCTTCAAGATTCCCATTCCCTCGTACGCCGCACCACTGGAGCCAGAGAACTCATATCTGCCACCAGAGGAGATCATCGAACCACACAGCGATGATGGTTACCATTACAATGCCCCAGCCACGCGCTTCTTCTACTAGGTCATTTCCCCCAGCCCCAACTAGCCGATATCACTCAGTCCCCTATGTGTATATACTTATATGTATTTCTGTAATTGTAACCACTCCAGTTATTTATTTATAACCGAGCCCTAACGCTATTGCTAAAAATATAAAACAAAACAATGCTCAAAGCTACATCCTGCTGGTTTTATTGATCTTCAACTGAGGGAAAATCCTACTCGACTTCCAACTCGACTCAAGTGCCGAGACAACATAATTAAGAGTACGTTGAACGAGTCATCGATGAGCAGTAAATATAATATACACATATATAGATTCATACATATGTATCAGTCTCAACTACTTGAGCAACAGTTTCATTCATGGGCAAGTGATCGTCGTGTGGGTCGTCTGTCTGTCCACTCTGCTCGAAATTGAACACCCACAAGAGTCGGATCTCACAGATCGTGAGTGTATGTCTTGCGTATTGCTGCCTGAGTTATGCACTGTCTGGCCAAAATTCTTCTTGGCGAATTCCGTGTTGATTTATTGGTCGATTCGCTCATTTGTTAATTCGCGTGAGTAATTGAAACCAAACGGGGCAGCTTGAACCTAGGCTAAGCTCACAGTTGAGTGTTGGCTTTGTGCCATAAGTCCAATAAATGAGCAGCTTATAATTTATGGAGCTCACTTGAGCATTAGCCCAATAGCAAACAAACGCTGTCATTGTTTGTATGGTAAGGTGTGAAGATGATGTCTGCCCCTGTCCACGCCCCCGTGTGTGAAAGTGAATTCAATGGCAAGTGCAAATAAATAACGGAAATAAATAACGATCGATAGCCAAATTAAGAGAATTTCGATTGTTGTTGACAAAATTGATTCGTTTGCATGTACTCTCGAGGTATGTAAATCGAGTAAATGATCTAATGCCGAATTATGCGAGCAGAACCAGTTTTCTCCATGAGCTATGCTAATTAATTTGATAAGTTCGCTTAATGCCTTAAATGTTTTCATTATGTATTGTATGCAATGGTTATTAGTATTAGTTTCACGTATTAGTCGCAACATTTAAACAAATACGCGGTCATAAATTAATCTTGAGTACCAAACTATCGGGAGGATTAAGCAAGTTCTCTTCTGAGTTGTGCAACTGGTTTCGTTTGCTTTGGTTTCAACAACGTCATCAGAAACATCTGATTTATTTATTAATCGCATGCAGGAATTTTAAGAATACAAAAAGAGAAAGGCTGCTACTATTTTAATACCTGTCCATTCGATTGGCTGACAGTGCGAATGCGTAATCTATCACTAATAATATCAATCCCACGTAGTTAAATCTCCATGGAAATCATTCTAGAAATCAATCTATTCCATTCATTGTGGGGTTTCCAAGGTAATAAAATACCTAATGGGCAATAAAGATATATTTAATTAACAATTAATAAACAGTCGTTAAATTGTTTATTTGAATAAACTGGACTGAATTAAAAACTCTACACTCATTCACATCAAAGAAACCTTACCTACTTTTAGGCAGTTTGAACTCGATCTAAAAGATATGCTACAGAAATGGAAACTTGTTTGTATAACAGTTTCGATTTCGGTTTGAAATTCGGCAGAATTCAAATAATGGTGCATAAAATCTGTTCCCACAGCAACTGAAAATACTTTGGATTCCTTTGTCAACACACTCATAAAACACTTATCATCGCATATTCTTCCTCATTCAAGTTTAGAGCAGTTTCCACAATAGACTATTATGTGACTGCCCATTGTAAGGTTAATCATAAATCATTGTAATGTTTGGAAGGTCAATTAGCGGCTCTGGTAATGATCTGAAGGAGTCGCCATACGGAAGTATTACATTAATTTTGACGCCCATTCAACATCCATTAACACCGAACAGTGTCACAAATCGATTCAAATTCACCATTGGGGGTACAGTCACACATATCATGCAGTCATGTGTGTATAGTCACTGAGCCAACACACACAGGTGGCACAATAAAAATGGCAATCAATTCATCAATCAATAGCACTTTGTCTAGTTCGATTGACCACCCGAAGCCAAGCCGAGCCGTGTGAAAGGCTCTTTAACTGATTTGTTTGCAAATTTAGGAGATGATTCGAGAGCAGCGACAACAAGAGGAATTAAGAAGAAGAGACTCGATTGTAAACCGGTTGATTTAGTGAATTTTTGAAAGTATTTTAGTAGATTTATGTATTTGTTTACCCAAGCTTAGCTGGCGTTTAGGCAAGCCATTCTAAATCATCAAACTCCCGAAAACTCACAACACAAACTCAACGTAAATGGAGGCAGCTCTTGACTTGGTCTCAATGGGGTCTGGCAGACAAGTTATATTGTATCAGGTAATAATGCCTTGTCAGTACATGGCACAGTCATCCATTCACAGCTTCCGTATGCAAATGCCACTCGGTTTTCCTATACATATTCATATTCGTATTCATACATTCATGCTCGTTTGTGTGTATGTGTATGTGCGTTTGGGGTCTTCATAGATATATCGTGATTAATGATGAGTGCTGCAAAGGTAGCCGCAGCAGCAGCAGCAGCAGTTCTCAGCGGGTTTGGTGGCTAATACAGGGGGAAATAAGAACGCATCTCGCAGCTCGTACACTATTCGACACATTTATTGTGTCGTTGATGAGCTGTGAATACTATAATTAAAGACATGCTCCGATCTGGCATATCATTCACCTGGAACTAGACCTTGACCGAACAAATGAAACATTACTCAACATTGTTGTTTGTTTTTTGGTTTTTACAAATAATTTATCTTTATTTACTTGCAACTTTGCGATTCAACAATAACTAAATACTTCGTTTTCCATTTCGATTGGTTTTTTTTTTTGTTTTTGTGCCTTGGTTTTTGTGTTATCTTCCGAACTTCATTTGTCTCTTTGTACTTTGATGTTTAGTATTGTAAACGTTTCGTGGGAAAACGCCTCTGATTAGGTAGTTGGTTAAATGTGATAGTTGGATAGATTGGAGAGGCTGAAGAGTGTTGTGGTTTTGGCTGTGTGCTTGGTATGTATGCTTGATTGGATCATGGTTAATGCTAGAATCGATTACAATAACGATAACGATGGCGATAGTAGTTCCATGTATGTAGATAGTAGTGTAGATAGTAGTAGTAGTGTTGGTGGTGGTGGATCGGAAACGGGTTCATGAGCGGGATCGGGAACGGGAACGGGAGCAGGAACAGGCGGGGGCGGGTGATAGCAAAAGAGAGAAAAATAGTTGGTGCGTAAATAAAAACAGCCAGAACAGATAAGGAGTCAGTAAGAAATAGGATATATATATTAAATAAGTAGTCAGAGTTAATTGCTAGACATGGCAGCCCCTCTTTAGTAGCGGCGCTGACGGTAGACGCGTCTTACATAGACTGGGCGACGATATGAGTAGCCAGCCTGGCTGCTGTATGCATGTCCGGGCAGCTGCTGCTGGGCCAGAGGGGGCAGGTACTGGGCGCGCTGTACAATCGGTTGCTGAACAATTTGCTGCTGGACAATAGGGCGGCTGAAGGACTGAGCAATGGCCACAGGACGAGCAATGGGGCGAGCCACAGGCAGTGGGGCAATGGGACGTGCTGGGGCAGGTGCAGCGGCTGCTGGTGCTGGATCCTCAATGTCAATGTATTCCGGTTCGGGTGTGGCAATGTCCTGGGGATTGGGTCCCTGTGTCGCCGAGTCGGGCAATTGTGCGCCAGCAGCGAAGCCAATGAGCGCCAGAGCGATGAACACGAAGAATTTCTGTGCCGGAAACAAGAACAAAAATTCAATTTGAAGTACACACTCGCAAATCCCAATTGGCAGTTGATTTATTTTTAGCAGCAATTGCGCCTGGGCGCGAATGGAATGCGTGAGAATGACACTCGAGCCTGTCAGCTGGCAATGAAGTTGTACACTTGACTCGCAGGCACTTGAATTGATTGTTCCTCTTGTACGTTTTTTTTTGTTTTTTTTTTACTGTTCTTAAGGGTGTTCACTTTCAATTCGAGTTCTTGCATATCCTTTTTTATTCAACACTTGTTCACTTTTTATCCTTGGCAGGATCACATACCATTTTGATTATTTGTTGTTTGTCGGATTTCGTTTTGGGTTAACGCTAAAATTTCTCGTCCAAGAAGCGCACGAGCAATTTACACTCAAGAAGTTCAAAGCACAAATGATGATGAGCTGGGCAGTTTCTATGAAATTTATACTATATCTGGCCCGTCCGGTTCGCTATGTGGGTCTAAGAGAAGCAGCGCAAAGCGACGACCGCCAAAAACAAAATCAACTCGATGAAACACACACATGCGGTGTTATAAATAAAGTAACAACAACCATGACAACAAAATGCTGACAGAAGCATGCCAACAACAATGGCAACACTAACAACAACAACAGCAACAAACAGTAACATTAACAACATCAAACAAAAATTCAAATCAAAATTTAAATTAAATAATTCGATATTGGCGGCAGCAGCAGAAGCAGAAGCAGCAGCAGAGGCAGCAGCCGCGGCGGTTAGAAGTGATCATGTGATGCCTGTTGAACGCATGCCGTCCCTTAGACAGTCGCAACAATCACTTTGCTGTCGTCACGACGCATGACGCATCACAGTCACAGATGAAGCTATGCTACATTTCAAACAGAGGCAACAAAACAACAAAAACCAAAACAATAGAAGACAGTTGGCCATTTAAGAGCGATCTCGTTTTCGATCTCAGATCTCCACTCACACTCTTTCTTTCTCTTTCTCTCTCTGCGCGTCGCTCTTAAGTGCGTTGTGGTGTTCTGCTGTGCTTGGCACGGCTCGTGGCTCAAGTGAAGTTCGTTGCCTAAGTCTTTTGTATTGTTCGGCTTTTTTCGCTCTAATTTGCATAACATTTTGTAAGAATAATATTTTTGCAGTCCATTTCAATGAAGTATAGCCATCTAATTAAGTCGGGACTTTTTTTATGACTAACTTTATTGTGCCACACATAAATCTTTGGGGCTGTAAATATAGATTGTTATCTCACATGTTTTGGCAACTTTGTCACAAACAGAATTATGACAGTGCATTATGTTGTGGGGTTTTTAGGAAAGGCAAATCCGTAGATCATCTCCAGATCTGTTAAACATCTTGGCAAACAAAATCTTGACGATCATGTCAAGCTGAGGAGATTGTCTGCCCCATCCATTTGTTTGTCTGCTCACTTGACCTCTGCCACACAAATAGAAACACATAGCTACAACAAACTTAACGGCTTTTGGGCATAGAAACATCATTTCCGTTTACTGAACACTATATATATCGTGCCCAAGACTGTGTGTGGGGGAAATACATTCACCTGGCCGAAGACTCTCAAGAGTCGCACTTAAAGTAAGCAATAAAAATGCAGCCAACGAGCCAACGTACAACTTAATCAAGGCTATCGACAGGAAAGAGCTAAAAGCTTTTTGCCAACTTAGCCATTTTGTTGTTATGGCTATGAGGAGCGGCTGGATGAGTTATCCCATGCTGGACTATAAAAATTAGCTGGAAATTAGCCAGGCTGCTGCTGGTTCTGAGCATCATGTGACATCACCAACAGGTACTGCCTTTCACCTGCTCCGCTGCTGGTGATGCTGCTTCATCTGCTGCTATGCCTTGATTAATTGAATGTTTGTCATCGAAAACAAGCAACATAAAGAGCCGCAAACAGCAGTTAGCCAACTCAGTGCGCACTATTCTGTGTTCGGCATCTTGTTCATTGTTGGGCGCGCAATTTATGGTTATTTTTACGGTTATTAGAAAATTGAAAAAGTAATTAATAATCACTTTGTTGGCATATTGTGTTTCAGGCAATGCTTATCGAAAGCTGAGCATTCATAAATCTCACATTAGCCACGCATCCATCCATCCCCCAGTCTGTGTGTGTGTGTGTGAGTGTTACGTAACTGTTTTGAATTGCAAACTAGTATGTCATTCGAATTTAAATCACTAACTAGACGCTTCGATTCGATTGGATTCTACATACGACAAGCAAAACAATACGAGAACAGTTTTGGGGACCGCATGCAGGGCGTGCCAGATTTATTGTGCTAGAGCTTCTGCCACACACACGCTCTGTCGCAGTCAATAAATATGATAAGATTTTAAAAACTCATTTAGATATTTTTATGGCAATATAAAGCGAATTCGCTCGATCATTTCAACGTCGCTGCTGCTTCTTATTTGGCACCGGAACAAGACGGAAATTCTGCCTAATTAGCATAGACCAATCGCCAATCCCCAATATTCAAAAAAAGAAGAAACTATCACAAATTGAATCAAAAGCGTGAGCCGACAGCATTTGGAAATTACCTTAAATGCCGGCAATCGATAATGTGCTTATTTATGGACTAGAGAAGAGCATCGCGTCATTAGGCCAGAGAGACGCACTTGAGCTGACTATCGAAAGCAGGCCCAATACTGGAGAGAACGGGCCAGAGATCATTTGACCATTGACCTTGTGCCTTGTGCTGGGCCACGCCTGCTTTGATTATTATGTTTTCATGCGCGCCATTTCCAAGTATAATACACATACGACCTGTTATCCGAGCCTAACTCGGCACGTTTACAGGCGATCTTTGCGATAAGAACCATACGCAGGCTATTATAGGCGATAAATATATTAAACTGCCCCAACAAAAGTTTCCCATGCCAACAAATTATCACCAAAGCGATCGAAACGATTAGAGGCACGCCTCGTTCTCTCTCGATGCTGCCGGTTTGTTTAGCATTTGAATAAGTTTGTAAATAACCGCATATAGTATTCGTATACCGATAAATGACAAATTTGCATGGCTAAGCAAAGTCAACAAGCGGTGCTGCTGCTGCTAGCCGTTCCTCTCCATTGTCTCCACATATATATCGATGATTTCGGAGGTGTTTCTATTTTCTTTGACATTTCAATCGACACATGACAATATTTATATTGTTATTGTCACGAGCGAAACAAGGCGGCACACAATGCGTATGCGCAATGCCAAATTAAGTTGCTAGGTTAACGCAGTTAGCTCGCCGTTTGCGCCGTTGCTCCGTTGCTATCGCGTCTTTAGCATAAATTAACAAAAGCCAGAAAAATAAACCTCATAAATAAAAGAAGCTGCAAAAATTGCACAATTTAAATCATCATCGTCGGGCTGCAGCTTCCGACCTTGGTTACTTAGTGGTGATTTAAATTCTTCCACTCCGAATTAGCCGCAGCACGTCGATATGAAGTGCCAGGCAGTCAGTCCAACTTGGAGCACGCATAGCAACGCACCTCTCACGCTCCTGTCATTCACTTCTAAGTTATTTTGTCAAGTGTCCAAAACAATGAATCGTAAATTACTGACGCGCTTCCGCACATTCACCCAGTGGAGCCCGCAGCCGACGGCATTAGCATTATAAATATTCAATTAATTACGGAAAAAGTATAGCAAAAAAGAATTATGAGCAGAAAGATGCACCGAATTCTAGATTCCCTTTTTTGGCAATACATTTTTAAGATTTATAATCAAACTTCCGTTTCTTGAAACTTGCGAACAAGTTGCCATAACTTATGCCATAACATGCCTGAAAAGATCGTAGGCATCTTCTGCTCGTATCGTACAAATTTATGGCAGACTGACTGACAGTCCGACAGAGTCGTAGAATGTTGAGCACTCGTCTGATTTATAACTACTTCAATAAATTGTTGTTTAAATGGCCGAGTGCGAGCAAAAATAAACAAATATTGCCGCGCACACATTGTTTCCGCCTCCGCATTTAGCTAATCACAATTTAGCAACAATTAATGATTACTTAAGCATCTTTAGGCCTCAATTAACCTGTTCGAGTTGATCTGGAAACTACGTCAGCCACATCATGTTGCCTGTCAGCCAAATACAAATTGATAGCACAGTTTATTAAATGTTAAAGGTTCTAATCGTGTTCCCCATTCCCGTCTGAAACTGGGTCGGGAACGTGCCCGCTTCTTTCGGATCAATTTCAATCAGACACGCGCTGCGAAAGCGGCTGGAGATGTTAACATTTAATTGGCAGAACAGAATTCATTATGCAAATTGGCGGCAAAGCGATCGAACAACACAGAACGCTGAGCAACAACCAGCGTCGTCATCGGCATCGGCAGCGGGCTGTATCTAATCATTATTTAACTTAGTAATTAGCTTTTATAACGCAACAAAAAAAAATATATTTATATGTATATATAAAAGATAATAATTATAGCGCCGACTTGCCGTTGGCTAAACGAATTCGCAGACAGCCGCGACAGAGTTGGCTGGAGACGCTTAGCAATTTGGCTTAGACACTTTGGCACCTTTTTGTCGATGCTGCCTCGCTGGCTCGTGCCGCAATTCGGCACTCTGAACTTTGATTAAAACTGTGAAGATTATAATTAATATTTGTATAATCGAGTAATTAATTGCTGGGCCATTGTCGAGATTGAATTGGCAGCACAACGAACTGGCCTAGGCATTGAAGAATAGGGAATAAGATCCTTTGTCAGTCAAAAGATTCCATTCGTATTTGAATACTAGTTGAGTTATGAGGCTTTATAGCTTGTTTTACCTCTAAATCATTTTTATTATCGTCGAAGAAGAGCTGCATTCACGTCTTCCATTCAACTATTCATTCATATTTGCGTTTGGGCGATGGTGACAAATCTAGTTCATAGCAAAACATGAACTGACACTGATGGCTATCGCTTTATACATAATATGCCATAAGTCCGCCATAAAAGTAACCCGTTCTAGCTGGTGCTAGTGTTGTCTGGCCAGCACTTAGTAGTCGAGACCAAACTTGTTGATTTAAATGTTTATATTTATAAGCCATTCAAGTTAATTTGCACAAATGCAAATGAATCTGCCCGTCGCTAAGTCTCTGTGTGCCTGTATCTCTCAGCATCTTAAGTTTGTATCTTTTATTGTCTAATAGAACCCGTTTATCTTCAGGCTTAGCTGGCACGTGACGTGTTGCGAAAGACAAAAAGGTTCTCTCGCCAAGCCCGCCAGAGTGTCTGGTCCCGATGGGGCTGTAAAGTTCTTTTAAGTTCTTATCTCTGCGTCATGTCAATGGCCCAGCTAATTGTTACTGTAAAGGTTCATGCGCGTGCCCATCTCTGTGTGCGTGTATCTATATATATCAGTATCTGTATCTTTATCTCTATCTGTGTGTGTGCCAAGTAGCTGTGCTCTCGACATTGTTTTCGTCTTGGATGCCGCTTGCTGCGCTTTATTTGGCATGGGGCTTTGTTGGCATTTGTTTTGTGTGTGCATCTTATAAATGACTTGAATGATGCTGCCTTTGCCTGAATGTGATTGTGATTGTGCACAGGTGTCTGTGTGTGTGTTTGAGTGTAAGGCCAAGGTTGAAATTTGTAAAGAGATTGTAAACATTGGATAATTTAATTTTGTTTTTTTTTTTTTTCGGTTCGCTGCTTCTCATTTGCATCTTTGAACCATGTGACCACCAACAGCATTTCGGACGTGTTGATGTGTTTGACATGTATTATGGATTTGTTTGACAAGTGCCTGTCAGAGTCGGGGCCCTCACTGATCGCACGACCCACATTGTCTCTCAGACAGTCACAAACTGCACGGCCAATGACGTGTGTGTGCCGTGCCGTTAATTGATTCACGCTCACCGAAAGCGCAGCCCGGAGTCCGTCACACACTGGCTTCCTGCCAGTAGTCGACACTATTTTAATAGTTCAAAATGAAACAGCATTTGCGTGACAAAGCCGCCCCGAAGGCACTATGAATGGCCCAGTCAAAATAGTTAAGTCAATGATCTGCTTGTCTTCGTCACAGCGTCGCCACAGTGTAAAGCTTTTTAATTGAATCTTAATAGCCGACAACACCAACAACGACACCTTGATCTTATGGAAATTGCTTAGGCCTCAAAACAATGCGAAATCGATTACACGAGATCATCATCAAAAATTGCCAATATCTTTGCTATTTTTAAACAAAAGGCTAAGCCAACTAATGAGCCGCTACTCGCGCGTATTGTCCACGAGCCGGGAATGAATGGCTACAAATATAATTGGCAGTTTTTGGCCAACTAAACGATTTTGTTCGCGCTTTGCTTATAATTTATTATGTGCTGCCAGTTGCCAAGATGTTATTGCTACTTAGAAGCTGTGTTGTCTACAAGATTCACTCGTTTTTGATTCATTTGCAAGCACTTGAACGCTCAGAAGGTTAATTGTTGCTAAACATCTATTAAACTCTTGATTAATTTTAAGATAATGCGTTGCAATCATATTAAAAATTTACTTGTTATTTCGATCAAAATCGGAATCGGATAAGGAAGTTGAGCAAGCGCAAATATAGTACCATGAAGCGTTAATAATTATATGGGCTAAAAATAGACATTCAATTCGATTCGCCTGAAAATAAAGATGCTACTAACGCACAGCATGGTTTCTTTGCTTTTCATTATCAGCGTTTCGCTCCCATTAATATTATATTAAACTAAATTAGTCTGTTGACCCCGCAGCTTCATCACAAACTGTCTGTGATGATTCACAAATTTAACTTTGAATTAAAAGCTCAGCTTGATTCGTACACAAACCAGCTTGAAGAGGGTAACCTAAGTTTAGCCTGTAGAAAACCAAACCGAATGAAATTCAACTTGAAGAGTCAAAGCTCAGCTTAGTTTATTAACAAACTCACATAAACTCAGACTTTTAGTTGCTCAAAAAAGTATGCAAGGTTTTTTAAATTAATATCCAACCTGTTTTCTTGGCGACCAAAAGAGAGTTAAGACTTAACAACTTATCGTTCGTTCATTTGTTTTATTTAATGTAGCCAAGTTTTAGGCAGCTGCCCAGCAACAACTCGAACACAGCTCAATCTTCACTAACCACAAGCATGACTGCGCAATCAATTTTCATGCGTGGCTAAGTTTTCAACAACTTTTTTACACTACTGCTGCCGCTTGTCCGTTCATATGAACGAACGGACTATTTCATATTTCTTGGCGGTCTGGGCCGTCTACACAAATCATCATACGCAATGTTTGCTCAAACGAAAGGAAAAAAAACCATCACAAAAATGAACGTAAAGTGCGTTGCTATAGCAGCTTCTGCTACCATTGTTGCTGTTGTTGTTGTACACACACCTAACTTTGACGTTATGTTATGTTGTCTATTTTCTGTTCATGTCAGCGTCAGATTTTTAGAAAACAAGCCGCATTCGCTAGCAACAACTATGCCAAGGGCAATTTCGCTCTCTGATTGATTTACAAGAGGCGTCGCACGAGAGCGTTGCCCGCATTGCGTATACGTCATTAGAAAACATGACGATCACTTCTTGTTGTCTTCTTTCTGTGCTTGGCCATAAATCCATTGGCTGTCGATTAAGTCATAATTATAATTTGTCCGTTAATATTTTTGATTAGTTGTCGAAATTAATATCCAAGAAATTAATAAAGAATTTTAAGATGAGATAAAAACACAACGCCGCCGCCGGCCACAGAGAGAACAACAAGAAAAAGTCTGTCTAAATATATACAATATATATATTTGTGTGGATACTTCTAATTTTTTTTTTCTGTTGCTAAAATTATTGTTTAATATTTATACTCGTATTTACATTTGCGTGTCGTTCGAGTCCGCAGCTATTCCGGCTGTATGAATAACTTGTTTGGGAAATTACACCCGGATGGATGATGGGGCTGTGAACCTGAGAGCGTCGCTGTAGCGCGGTATATGTCATACTTGGTTGGTGCCTTGGATTATTGTGTCGTTACATAGAATTCGATAAGGTCATCAGGCATCGCACACACAGCTAATGAACTTGTTCTAGGCAAAGAAAAAAGCTCAAATTAAACAAATGAATTGAAACTCTAAGCTAATCAAGCGCTGGGAACAATGAGCCAACAATGCGTGCCGAATCTTTTGACATGCCGAAAAACAATCTAAAATCATAAATCAAGCGTCAAGCTGCCACTTCAACTGCAGCTGCAGTGCGCGGTCAGAAAGCAACAAAACCAACATAAATCACACCCAAACAGACAGACTTGTTAAGAAGTTGTTAATCAAAAGCATTGCAGTGGGTCGCCAGTCGAAGGGCGCGTGTCTTCATCCACCAGCACCTGCAGCAGCACCACTTCTAGTACCACCAACACACGCCACAATGACCAATTGCAGCTGAGCTCGGCTCGGGCAAATCGAAGGCCGTTGGTAAGTGCTTATGCAATTAGTAAGTAGCAGGCCCTCTAAGCACCTTAAAGCCATGGCAAAAACATTGCCTAACCAGTTGCTGATGTTGCTGTTGGTGTTGCTACTGCTGCTGTTGTTGCCGCGTCAGTTACACGCGCAGTTGCAGTTGCAGTTGCAGTTGAAGTTGCAGTTTTTGGGCCTAATGAAGCGGCAGCTCAATTTATTGACTAAGCCCGCCTGACATATTGACTGAATGAATGATGAACCAACTGACGACAGCTTGTGGGAATTGACTCGTCGACTCTGGCCGTTGACTGACTCGTCGCGCCGTCGATCATATTGATTTTGGCTTAGACAAACGAACGACCGAACGATCGATTGATCGCTCTAACCAATCCGATCCAATCGACCGATGACTTCGCTTAGGCACCTTGAAGCCATCGCCATCTATGGTTAGTGCATGTTGCAGTCGTTATGTGCGTTTATAATATAGCCATTACGGGCTTATGAATTTTTGTGGAACCATAGCTCGAGCATTTTACAAACAGTTTCACCTGAGAACATTCACGGCTGCTTGGCGATCACGGAATTTCCGCCTGCCTGGTTGGCTGGCTGTCCAGGCATGTGGACAGTCCCTGTGCGCAACGGCAACATGTTGATTTATGGCATAGTCGCATCGCTTGATTGATTTGACCTAGCCGAGTGCACAACCTCTGACTCCTACTGGGTGCAGTGCACTGGGGAATTAACCTTTGGAGGAGATTGATTCACTGTAGACGGATAAACTGCTTCGTTTTAATAGCTCATAAATATAATGATTATTTCACAGTCGAAATAAGCATGAAATAGTCGAAGCAGCAATTAAAATAATTGTACTTAGTTGATATTTCTCTCAGTGTATTTATCGGTTGCCAACCGGCTACCGCTGCACTTGAACCACTGATATTTGGCTGTGGCATCTGCCGGCGCTAATGACCGTCACAATATATCTTCGAGCGCGTCAACGGGTTGTCAGAACTGACGCCAGCATAGAAGGTCAACTGCCACAGCAGCGTGGACATTGACCAAGTGCAGCAGCCACAGCAGCACTACCATCAACCTCTACTCGGAGCAATCTGACAACTCGATCTGACGAGTCTGTAAATTTTACTCGTAATTTGTTTTTCGGTACAGAATTCTCTTTATTCGAATCGACAATTTTTACAATAGATTCATTACAATGTACGGGTTACAAAGAGGGGCAGCAATTGGTTCGAAATTACTTGGGATGCCTTGGGCTAAAGTGATCCTAAGTGTGTAAGTATTAAGTGGCAATTTCTAGTAGGTAAAAGGTTTGTTAGGTTTGTTGTAGTTGTAGCCATCGGGGCCAAGAGAGCCGGCCTCAGGGCCACTTGGCTCTGGGTAGGTTTGCGTGGGTGGTGCGGGAGGTGCTGGTGGACGTGGCTGGTATGTGGGCGGAGCTGGTGGGCTCGAGGGAGGAGGACCATATTCGGGAGTGGGTGGTGCTGGAGGAGCTGGCGGTGCTGGTGGGCGTGGCTGGTATGTGGGCGGTGCTGGAGGACTAGAAGGAGGAGGACCATAGCTAGGTCTAGGGGCTGGAGGTGCTGGCGGAGCTGGTGGTGCTGGTGGGCGTGGCTGATATGTGGGCGGTGCTGGTGGGCTAGAAGGAGGAGGACCATAGGTGGGACCAGGTGCTGGAGGAGCTGGTGGTGCTGGCGGACGGGGTTGATACGTTGGCGGTGCTGGTGGTCCAGACGGAGGTGGGCGTGGCTGATAAGTGGGCGGCGCTGGAGGACTAGATGGAGGAGGACCATAGCTTGGACGAGGTGCTGGTGGTGCCGGTGGTGGTGGTGCTGGGGGTCCAGATGGTGGACCAGAAGGTGGCAGATACTCCGCACCAGGCTGCTGAGGACGTGGTGGTTGTGGACGCGGTGGTGGTGGTGGGCTAGGAGGCTGTGGACGTGGTGGTTCCGGCTGAGTTGGTGGGGGACCATATTGAGTTGTTGGTGGCTGTGGTGGTGGAGGTGGTGACGCTGGTCGGGAAGGAGTCGGGCGTGGCTTGGGTGGCTGAGGCTGATCTGGTGGCAAGTACTCCGGGCCAGCTGGTGGGGGACGAGGTGGCTGAGTCTGAGGAGGTCCATAAGATGGAGCTGGTGCTGTGGGCACAGGCTGTGGTTGTGGACGTGGAGGCTGCGTCTGAGGAGGTCCATAAGAAGGTGCAGGTGCCGTGGGAATCGGTTGCGGTTGCGGACGTGGAGGCTGAGTCTGCGGAGGTCCATAAGATGGTGCAGGAGCCGTTGGTATGGGCTGTGGTGGCGGACGCGGTGGCTGCGTCTGAGGAGGTCCATAAGAAGGAGCTGGAGCCGTGGGAATTGGCTGCGGCTGTGGACGCGGTGGCTGCGTCTGCGGAGGTCCATACGATGGCTCAGGCGCCGTCGGAGCTGGTCCCGGACCTACACCGGAATCCTCAATGCCATTGCCCGAGGGCGGCGGCGGAAAGGGCAGCGATGGCTGCTTGTAATGGTAACCATCCTCACGCAGATCCGTGTCCAGATGCGAGACATCCGCATAGACCCCGCAGGCGGCAATCAATGCCACCAGAGGCAAGAAAAGGCGCTGCGAGAAGAGACAGTTAAGAGATTAATCCGCGGAGAGGTCTCCTTCGAGCAGCCACTCACCATGTTGGCTAAATCGAAATCCCCGAACAGAGCGCGAATCTTCACAAAGTTTTTCCTCGTGGAAAACTCGAAACACGCGAGCCGAGTCGAAGCGATTCGAGACGGGACGAAAGAGATGAGCTCTTTGGCTTTAGCTCTACCGGTTTCACTGACACACTTGCACACACTGGCACACTCACGACAATTGCAGGTGTATATCCACTGGGCAACGGAGCCAGCGACGTCTTCGTTGCAAAATCAGAAAATCGAATGATGCCCAAATGTTCTCCCTTGGCGAATTTATACCACAGCAGCCCCTAAGCCAGTTGCGCTCAATAGAAACCGCCGGGTTCGAGTCGCCGTTTTGAGTGAAGCCAACAAGTTTTGGCTCAGTCGGCCGACTTGACTCGGCTAGCGACTCCGTCATCGTCGTGATGCTGCAACCTTTGTTCGTTGTTGCTGTTGCTGTAGCAACTGTAGTTGTTGCTATTGTTGTTGTTGCTGAGCTTCGTCGTAATCGACAGCGATTGTAAGTCAATAACAACGCGTACTAGTTACTTTTTTCTAGCGCCTAGGGATTTGCTGTTATTGTTTCTTTTGTTGTTTGAATGCTCTCTGTTTCTGTCTCTGTCTCTGTCCCTGACTACCAGGAACAATACCCAAAATGCACTATAGAGCTACTACTATATGTAGTAGCTACTACCTTTTGCGGTCATGTAAATCTTAATCTCATCGGCTTAGCATAAGTGAATCGTGGTGGCAGCGCGTGGGCAGCCCGCGCAGTTGATTGATGTGCGAAAAGCGAAGCGAAGATTTGCATAATTTCAGACACCCATCGATGCATCGAGTGACAAATGTTGGCTAACATCGAAATCGTGCCAAAGATTCTTGATTATATAAACGCACAGCGCACAGTTCGCTTGGCTGACTCACTCAAGTGCAGCATGTGCAGCATTCCGTGGGATATTTATAGACACATAGCGATTTATAGCGGCTCATTTGAATTGACAACTGCCATACACACATACATAAGTGGCCAGTTGAATATGTTAATATCAATTAATTAACTAATAGCCAATTTGTTTGACCGGCCACATGGCGTATGCGCAATCTGCTAAGCCAGTTCGCTTCTGTTTCTGTTTTTGTTTCTATTGCTGATTTGTGTTTTGTTTGTTTATTAATTAACTTTGCATTTTTATTAGTTCTCATTGATGTTTTCGTTTAGCTTTTGGTGTACTTTGTCTACAGGTTGGTTTGGTGTTTTGGAATTGGTTTTGGTTTTACTTGTAATTGTTGTTGGAGTTCTAGTTGGTGTTGTTAGTATTCTTGTTGCTGTTTGGGTGTGAAGCATTTACAAATCGAATTCAGTTGTTTGTTGTCTTATGCATTAAGTTGTTTTTTGTATTTAATTGGCTTACTTAAGTGTCTAAACATAACAAGTTGGAAAATACTGTTTGTCATTAGAGTTCACATGGCACTCATTGTTCTTTTTGTTGTTGTTGTTATTATTGTTTATTGCGCTTAAACATATTCGTTACTATCCCGCTATTCGATATTAAAATAAAACATTTTCCACAATTCCGCTAGTTGTTGTTGATCTTCTGCCTCGCTCGGCCTCAAACCTCAATGAATTCTATGTCTAAATGTGAAGCGTAAGTTCAATGTGTGTGTGAGAATGTGTGTATATGTTAGTGTTGCTGTGATAGTGTTTCATGCATCAGATAATTAATTTTAATTCAATTACTTTTCATATTGTTGTTCATTTTGATTTGTGTGTTGCATTAAACTTGAACTGCTGCTAGCCCTAAGGTCGTCGAATCTGCCTTCAATCTGCCAATCATTTAGTTTCGACACATTCTCAAATTGTCATTATTATTATTAAAATCTAAAAATCCGCTTAAATCGTTTCATTAATTCTTCGTTTATATTTATTGTTGCGTTTGCAATGTTTAACCTTTTGTTTTATCTTCTGATTTTCGTTTGTTTTTTTGTGATTTTTTCCACACTCTCCACGTCTCTCCTTACTTGCCGCGATAGATTTCGATGATGCGATCCTGGTCGACATACTCGAAGATATGTGGCGCATCCATTAGAATGCCGACAGTGCCCGCTGTGGTCACAATGAAGAAAATGTACAGCTGCAAGCGATCGATGACCATGGCCACGTACTTCCAATCCTCGCGAGTCTGCAAGGGATGTATATTAGTATCAGTAATGTTCTCTCTTGCTCTGCTCCTCCCACTCACCTGTATGTAGAGATCCTCGTTGCGCAGATGCTCGGCAATAAACTCCACTGCCTCTGTGGCCTTGCTGGCCTCCGGGGAGAGTAGTATGGAATCGGAAGACTCACTCTCACGACGACAACCGTCGCCCAGGCCCAGTTCGGCGCCACTGTTAACTTTACGATTGATCTTGCAATTGGGATGATGCAGATCGGACAGCTCCATCACTTCCATCTTGGACTGTTTGCCACCGATGGCGCTAATGTGTTTGGGCAACTCGGCCGGGGAACCGTACGAGGGATGCGGATGTGCTGGCATACTCATGCCCGGCATCTCCATCATCCAGCGTAGACGAGTCTTTCGCGGACGCTTCATGAACAGAAAGGCGGGCAGATAATGCAGGAAGACGGAGCGTATCCACATGGGCATACGATGTGTGCGTGGCCCACGGAAGTTCCAGTTGATAATCACCACTGTCACCAGAATGGACACCGTGTTCATGATGAAGGTGAACAAAAGGTACTTGGCGATCAGTGGCAGCACCAGCGATGTGGGTGGCAGAATCTTCGAGACGAGCAACAGGAACACAACCAGTGACAGCAGAATGCTAATACCCAGCGTGACCTAAGCAACAGAATCCGGTTTGAACCATCAAAACAAATCAATAAACGAATCGAGTTGACCCGCAACTAACTTACCTTTTCGCCGGCCTCGGCGGGAAGGTAGAAAACAAGCACGCAAAGGAATGAAATCAACACCGTGGGCAGAATCAAGTTGACCGTGTAGAAGAGTGTCTTCCGTCTGATGATGATGTAAAATGTGATGTCTGTCTCTGTCGGATGATTGCTATCGCCCTCATATACATTGAGATAGGCAGGCACTTCGATGATGTCCCATGTGCCTGATTTCCAGTAATCCGAAAGATCCACAAAGTTCTTGTTGTTGTAGAGCGCCAGCGAGACCTGATCACCATTGAAGGTCCACGAGCCGAACTTCATAATGCAAGTCTGCTGATCGAAGGGGAAGTAGGTGACATCGATGGTGCAGGAGCTCTGATAGATAGCAGGCGGAACCCACAGAACCTCTCCCGTGGGGTAGATCAGTACGTTCGACTTGTAACGCACCTCGTAGTTGCCATCGGCGCTGGATAGGAAAGTAGATGGGGATACAAATTAGTAAAATCTTTCCCATAAAGTCTGAACAATGTTGACGCCTACTTTAACAGAATGTTAGTTAACATTTAACAGTGTACATAGCTTTACAGAGTTTGATAGAGACAGACAGAGTTTTTATTTTTTTTTTTTTGGTGGGCAGAGACAGGTGGACAGTAGTAGTTACAGAGTTAGTAGGAGGTAGTAGGTAAAGCCTTTTACTCACTTATTGAAGAGCACAATGTCCGGCTTCCAAACCTTATCCGGCGGCAGTCGCAGCACCCCGATGCCGCCGTAGTCAGCCTCATCCCATTGTAGCTGATAGTCGTACCAAACCAAACGTAACCAAACGTTTGATTTCATAATTTGATTTTTCTCATTCTTGGTTTCAATTGTTCAGTAGTTTTCGTAGGTAGTTGATTGATATGGTTTGATTGATTTAATTTTGAGTTGAATTCGTTTGTTGTTGTGGTGTTGGTGATGATGGTTGGTGGTTTGGTTGTGGTGGTTGGTGGTTTGGTGGTGATGGTGGTTGTTGTTTTTATTTTTCATTATTTTTGTTAGCAGAGATACCGATATAATAAGTAGATTCATTTTGGGGCATTCATTCGATATATATCGTGTATATCGTATCGAGACAGAGAGTCGAGAGAAATACGTTTGAGAGAGCGGGTGGGAAGGTAGTTAAGTCATTATTTGCATATTGTTTCGCATATAAGTAGAGTAGAGAGTAAGTAGTAGTAGTAGTAGTACTTAGTGGTATTATTTAGTTATTGGTTAATGCAGGTTTATTTTAAATAGCTTTGGTTAGTTTAGTTAGTCTAGAGTTTGTTTTTTTTTTCGATTAGAGTTAGTATTTCGTAATGCTAGGCACGAAGTTTCACTACAAACATACAAAGACAAGTCAAGACAATGTGTACGTAATAAGGTATTTACAAAGCATAATCGAAACTGAAAATGGCTGGCGGGCCGCCATCACGACGCACGGATCGCACACACATCCAACCGTCCATCCGTGCCCTACAAGAAGTGGGGCGTGGTTGTAGGCTGTGTGTGTGTGCGTGTGTGTGTGTGTCTGTGCACGGGCAGCAACAAAACTCAAGAGTTATTCATGAACACATTAGTTACACGCTACGAAAGTTAGTTTTGATTAAATTCGCTAATACTTGTGATATTGTTTTTTTTTAGTATTATATTTTGTTAACGTTTAAGTTATATATTTTTAATTGTGTTTTTGTTGTTGTTATTTTGCTTAAGAGAACACTTACGACATTGATTAGCTGTACGAACGCCAAACCAAATCTTACTCCAACTTTTTGTGTCATATTTTGTACGGGTCGTATAAGTTTATTGTAGCCTCGAAAGAGGTCACGCACCAGGCGCTCTTCGTCTTCGGATGCACTGACTATAAAAACGAAAACGAAAGACACACAAAGAGAAGAGAAGACAAATTGAAAGGGAACTCAAGAAAGAATCAAAAGAAATGAAATAAAAGTGAACCCAAAATCAAACAAAAGTAAAGTCAAAACGGAAAAGGAAACAAACCAATTGGTAAAGAAATCAAAATCACACACAAGAAAGTAGAATATGGAAAAACGGAAGGAAAGACGGAACGTATATGAGCAAATTTTTGTTGTATTCTTGTTTTGTTTGGGTTGTTGTTGTTGTTTGCTTGAGTTTTAATGGCTTATAATGATACAGTTGGAGAGAGCGATAGATAGAGACAGAGAGATAGAGAGAGAAAGCACGCGAGAGACAGATAGAGATAGACAGACAGAGTGAGAGAGGAAGAGAGAGAGACAGCAGATAGACTTAGGCCGATTCTTCTTTAGAGTTCTATTTAATTTCAACTATGGAAAATTAAAATGACGAAACATGAAGCCGCTCGTTTCAAATGTTTGTTTTGTTTTCATTGTTGTTGTAGTTGCTGTTGCTGTTGTAGCTGTTGCTGTTGTTCTGGTACTAGTTACAGTGCTGGCAAGAGATGCGTATTGTTTTGATTGATGTATGCTGTATGCTGTGTGTCTGCATGTTTACTGTTGTATGTGGCATGTGAAAGACACCTACGTTGTTGCGTATACGCCGCATTAGACGCCATTGCACTAAACAACTGTGCGCGACACAAGTTGCCATTGTGTGTCCATTGTGTGCACAGCTTCTGACGCGCACAGTGGCAACCTTAATGCAAAGACCTCCTGCACAAAGAACAGCTAAACAGTCCTACAGAGCTAGTGAGTGCACACGTGAGTTCAACTAGGGGACTGCCCTGCAACTCTAACTCCTACGAAACTTCAGCTAAGTGACAGCTAAATTATCCGACAGCTCCAAGAGAGCAACACACAGAGAGAGAGTAAGAGAATGGGAGAGAGGGAGAGCGCTCTCTCGCACATGTGCAGTAAACCGGGATGCTGCCGCTGTTAGATGCTCGCTGATGTGCCCTGCCAGCTGTAGGGCATGGGCATGGGGCATGGCAATGTCCCTGCTATGCGAGTGTGTGTATGTGTGTGTGTGAGTATGTGAAGTAGCTATCATGACCGGGTTATGCTTGTCTATGTGTGTTATATAGAGCACAAATATGTTGTGGTTCTCCTTCTTCTTCTATTTTTCGTGTGTTGTTTCGTTTCGGGTTTCGGGCGTTGGGGTTGGGACCGAGTGTCAAGTTGCAATTGCGCTATTTCACTTTGGATGGGCTGTATAGATAGCACTTTACATGTGTATGTATATATGTAATGTATGTATGTGTGTGTGTGTGTGCGCCTGTGAGTGCGAGTGGGTGAGTGAGTGTAAGAGCTCTAAGTACACCATTAAGTACTAAGGATATCTCTTCTTCTGTTGGTGCGCGTTGTTCCGAATTTTTCAGAAATATTTCCACTAAGGTTTCTCTTTCTTTTCGCTATATACAATATAGTACTATATATATATTGGCTATTTTGACTGGACTGCTCAGAAGAGAAGGAGTATGAATTAAGATTCGGCAGTTGATACAGAAATCTCATTTGTTTCTTTCTTGTTTTCGTTCTTTTTTTTGGCAATCGAAATTGCTCATTCTCATTTTCAGTTCGTTGTTTTCTTTTTCACATTTTCACACTTTGCTTTGCTTTTGTGTATCCATCAGCTGAGGGAGCTACACGCTTAGCTACACGCTTTGCAGTTAACGTTATTTGATTTTAAAGGGATAAAAAGGTTAATTACAAAAGCAGAGAGATAGCTAATAAGAAGGTTGGGTGAAAAAGTAGTAGTAGGCAGTAGTAGCGGTAGTAAGAGTAGTTTGTAATATAGTAGTAGTAGTAGTACTAGTTGGTTTAGTAGTGGCAGGTTGGGAGTACAGAGTAGAGAGAGAGAGAGAGAGTAGTAGAGTATAGTAAAGTAGTTGAGTAGTAGTTAAAAGGGGGGTTCAGAAGAAGTTCAGAACAGCTTGAATTTATTGCGAGCGTTAGAGTAGAAGTAAAAAATCTATGCTAAAGCTTCATAGAGCAGCTATATAAGTATTATTTAGGTGATGTTTGGTGGTTTATCATATACGTACGAAAGAGAAGATCTAAGCTGCAGTTGAATTGTTATTCGGGTTGGGGGTGCTAGGAGAGTTAGTTGATAACGGAGTCGCTAAGGCTACTAAATGATTACGTGGTTATATGTATATAGCTTATATGGCATATATATTGTTTTTTTTTCTGAAATTTGGCTGAATTGGAGTTGCATTTATGAGCGGCGCAGTCGTTGTTTCGTTTCGTTTATCTTTTTTTTGGCAGCGCTGCAGCAGCGACGCTTTGGCAAATTCCTCAAGTTTCATTGTTTGCAGCGCATAGACAGATTGTGTTGTTCTAGTTGTTGTTCTAGTTTGCTGTAGTTGTTATATGGATGGTGCTGTAGCTGGCCGCCTAACTATATACACGCCAGAAGCTGGATAGAGGCAGAGGCAGAGGTTGAGGCTGAGGCTGAGGTAGTTGCTGTAGCTAAGGAGCAGGCAGAGGCTGAGGCGGAGGCTGTGGCAGATGCAGAAGAGGCCGTTGCAGAGGCACAGGCAGTGGCGTAGGCAGAGATACAGAGGCCGAGGCTGAGGCTGCAGGTTGCTGGTTGTTGGTTCGTGGTTATTGGTTCTTGGTTCTTGTGGTTGGTTAAGCTAATGAAACTTGCAGAAATTGTCAAGGCGTCGCTGCTAGCGCATTTTCGTAAAATTTAAGAAAAAAATCAAATCATTGCTGTAAAATTTGTTGCTAGCAGTAGTAGTAGTAGTAGGTTGTAGTTGTTGTATTTGTTTTTCTCAAACAGTTTCGGGTTCAAGTTGTGGGTTAGAAAATCGTTAGCATGTTCCTCATCATCCGCCTGTCGTTGCTTTAACTTAATTACATAACCCGCCCCAGCAGAGAGTTGTTTGGGCCCCCCTCATAAACAAACGGGGCCGCACAACTGCACCGCACGCACGTACCTGAGTTAATCAATAGCAGCCCAAGGAGGCTGCACAGCAGCAGCCATCGCAGCCGCATCGCCAATGACCTGCAAGGTAGCTCCATTTTCCGAGTGTGTGTCCTTGCGCTTCTATTTGATATTCAGGCCAGGCATAGTGTGTGATTAATTGATGTGATGTGTGTGCTGTGCCCACGCCCTGTGCTGCAGTAATAAATATGCAAATTAAGCCCGAAACGAGTTGAAAAAACACTGACAAATAACTTTACCCGTTTAGTTTAGATTTAGTTCTATTTCTTTTTGAATTTTGCACAATTTTCTTTGGGCTTTTCACGGAGCCTGCCCGAATTTCACAACTTTTACAAAGGCAGTTTGGGTGCGGATTAAGAACTCTACTTCTGGACTCTGGATAAAATCAATGCGATTGAGATTTGCGATGCGCACAGCAGCCAAGCGAACGCAGTCTCACTGCGCACACTCCGGATAAAAGAGAGCAAGAGAGGGAGGGAGAGTGCGAGAGAGAGAAAGAGCGGGCACACACTGCTCTCTGTCGTGGGGTGACTCACCCCGCCCGGCTGAAGTTTGTAAACAAAAGCACGCGACAAGGGTTGGCCTTGTCTCAGTTCGGCTCAGCTGTTGCCTGGCATTGTTTACATGAGCTGAGCGCGGCCAGAGTTGCCACCCTACAATTATGCTGTAAGACAGTGCGTGTGAAATGTAATGCTCCAATGCCTTTGCTTCCTCATCTTCTCTTTAATTATGACACAAGTTTTGGGGCCAATAAATTAACCAAGTCAGAATCAAGCAACGCCAGCAACGCCTTACAAAAGGTCAACGGGGCGTCAGCCTTTTGCGTGATGTTGTTATTGTTGTTATTGTTGTTGCATGTTTTTATGATTTGCTACGCCTAATCACTGTAGCCAGAAGCAACTACAATTAGCATACCGCAGTTCCTCATGGCGCCCAAATGATATGCAAAACCAGCATCGTCTTGTCTACTAAATTCCCATTAGGCAGTCGCAGGTTGCCACACAAGCATCAATAACCTATTTAAATAATATTTTTATGTTTTTTATTTTATTTAATTGCTGCACATTAGTCTAAAACTTGTAAGTAATATAGAAAACATTTGAAATAAATAATGGTACCTAGATTACCAGCGAGAACTTGAGGGCCGTGGGAGACTTCCGCGTGTTTGCTGGAATTGATTGATAACAGCGCAATTTGTTTAACTTAGGCAAGAACAATGGCAACGTTTAGAGTTACAGTACCGCGACATCATATGGAAAATCTGTAAAAAAGAAGCTAAAAAAACTAAAAGCTAAACAAAACAAACGTTATGCATGGCATATGTATAAATCCGCGTGCGAGACGTTTGGTAATGAAAGCATATTTTAGCATTGTTGATGTGGATGCTGCATGGGTATTTGTATTGGTTGTGTATGTGTGTGTGTGTGCTGCTGCTACTGTTGATGATTTTCATGTGCGCATGACAGCGCAATACAATGCAAACGAAAGACTCAGGCCACGAACGTGCAGCCGCACAAAAAAATTATGAGGCATGTGCCTGACGAGACTGCTGAGACTGCTACGACGACGACGACGAGTAGCTTACTTGGACTCAGAAAAGCTAAGGTCGCCAGCGCACATAAAAACTCAATCTTTAGCTTTTGTTGTAGTTGCCGCAATTTGGGTGCCTATTTGGTGTCACCACACATCATCAGCCAGTCCACAAGCCTGCAACTTGCAATCGCAATCGCATTCGGATGCAGCAGCAGCATATGTCTCTCTCGATCTCTTCCAGTCTCTTCTTTGTCTCCAACTCCGTCTCAATTTTGCACAGCGATAAAATCGATGGCAACGCCAACGCAAATTACACGATATTAATTATTGTATTTTCATAGAGTTTTACTTAATTATCGCTGCATTTAATTGTAATACTTTGGTGTGCAATTTTCAAGGTTCCCCCCGCAGCCGTTGCGTCCATGGCTCTACGTGCCTAAGATGCGCCCAGCAAGATGGCCTACGAAAAGTGCACAGCACAGATACATATCTTGCCATATGACTTCACAACTGGGTGTAGCTTTACAGTTATGCCTAGGTTTATTTGCACTGAGGAGCTTCGTGTCCGTGCATAACAAACATATTTGTTTATCTTGAACGAGTTTGCCAAAAAAGCGGAACAATAATTTTCGAAAGTTTGTCTACTTTTTTTTGGGGTGTATATTTTTATAGATTGCTTAATTTGTTTTACTCGGCATCCGCATGATCATTTGCTTTTAAACTACAATTAATCATAAACGCAGAACGTACGTATATGTGCAGAGAATTTGCATGCTTCATTCTATGCAAATGGTGTGTGAAACTTCAAAACGTAATGTGATACCATAAACATTTAAATTGTGCGCCTTCTGCCTTTGCCTTTGTCTTTGTCTTGGCTTTTGTTTGTTTCTCATAGCTAAATAAATTAATTAGCCATGGCAATTTGACTCGCCTCACTCACACACAGGGCACGGACAAATCACTCTAATGATTCCGTGTTAATTTTTACACCAAAGATTCTTGCACATATGCGAGGGCAACAGCAACAGAAGGTGAGAAGAGGGGAAGGGGTACAGCCGCAGCCCAAAATAAGCAACTCACCGAAAATTGCACAATTAGCGAAAATCTGCTGGCTGCCGTCTGCTGCCAGCCAGCCAGTTGGGCAACATTAAAAGTCCTCAACCATATTAACACTTTGGGCAATGTTTTGCGGCGCGCCGCAACGCTCAAAATTTGTGTCAAACCCAGCAACGAAGGCAGCAAAGAGCAACAACAACAAAGCGTTGATAGAAAATCATGCAGTAAAGCGCACGACAATGCACAACAACAAAGAGAGAAAAAAAAAAAACTCAACGAGAAAAGAAAAGGAAAACACAGCACTGCGCATAAATTGTAGACGATTTGACACACGTTCAACACTTTTGCATTTGTTTTTAGCGTCCCTCGTTGGGGGCAGGCCAATGAGGAAGTGCAACAGGTGACATACACAGCGAACTTGCTGCTTCCTCATGTGCCACACATGGCTCAGCATAAACGAAGTGTGGCTAAACGCCATTTTGCAACAAGGCTGCGGATTGAAAACGTTTTGTTTGAGCGATTTGAATGCTGGCAAGAGGGCCAGCAGTGCACTGCTTGAAGTGGTGTTTAAACTTTGTTGTGCGACTCCTGTTGAGAGCAAGCAGTGCACTGCTTGAAACTTTGTTTTATTTTCGCATTGCGCTTGAAAGTATGCACGCAATTTTTATTTATTAATCGCACGAAACTATACTACAAACCAGCTGCGTTAGAGTGTTAACAGAGCTTGTTACAGTAATGTTAACTTTAACAGAGCCACAAATTTTTTTTTTTTTTTTTTTTTTTAAAAATTTGGGAAATAATGAATGAAATGAAAAAGAAACGCAAGACTCCGGTTTTCCGACAGTTTACTTAGAAATTGAAAAAAAGGCTCGAATTTGTTTTTTTTCCAAATGATAAAAAAAAAAAGGAACAAAACAAATTTGATAGAACCGCAAGGATACAGATCCCGGTTCTTTGAAGACAAATCGCTGGGCAAACCACTTACTTAGAAAGCTCATGTGTCCGTGATTGACCCGCTATGGAAGTAGAAAATAACTAGATTTGGCTAAAAACCTTCAGATGGCGGATAAAAAAGGCCGTCCTTTCTATTTAAAGTGAAGTAACTTTAAACTTTATTTTACGAACGAAATCTAACTACGAGCGAACAAAACTTCGTTGGTATGTTATGCGATAAACTATTTACAACGTCTCACCAAACCAGACCCTCACCAGGTGGTCTGCCCCTCAATCAATATCAATCAATCTGTCCCTTATGCGCTATGTACGAGTCGTAGATCGTTGATTGCTTGCGCCGCTTCAGGCGGGAGCAGGCAATAAACAAGGTAACTGCCAGCAGGCAGAGCAGGGCGGAGCAGCTGGCCGTCAGCGCCGACACTGTGGATGTCTTCATGCAGGTCTGATGCGGCAACTGCGTCTTGGATTGCCGATGCGCATAGACATCGTCGCCATCGGTTTCGCCCTCTTGCAGCACACGCAACGATTGAAACAGATTCACATTCTCCGACAGCGAACCCTGGGAGGGAAACTCCGTGACCGACTCTCCTCCGGCCAGTGGAGGTAGGGAGAGGTTCGTGGCCGTCATGTTGGAAGTGTCACGTTTGGTAACCGCCTTCAGGTTGCGCCAGTGACAGGGCTGGCTCTGCAAGCAAGAAACAAGATGAGCAAATCTTCAGAGATAAGACTTGGAGTGATCTCCTCACCGGACAGCGTCCATGGCACATGCGCACATCGCACTCAATGTACAGCGCCGGCGAGCCCGTGAAGCGAAAGGTTTTCATATACGCATAGACCTGAGTTTCAAACACACCCGAATCGGACCACGAGCCTCTGAAGCGTGAGATGAGCTTATCGTCCACAGGGCAACCATGCTGATCAATTAACTGAATGCGCTTATTGGCGCCGTTGTGTGCGTAGCAATCGTTTACCACAATGTCGAAGCCATCTGGGGCGGGAGAAGTTAGGCAATTAGGTTACCACTTCACCCTTGACCCACTTTCAACCACTTACCATATTTGCTTCTCATGTAAATAATCAGCGTAAGCGGATCACCCACACGCACGGGACCCGTCACACGTGGCCCGCCAATGCCGTAACCATTTTGGATTTCCATATAACATTCAGGGGGACTCAGCGTGAAAACAACAGGATTACCAGTTGCAACTCTGCAGGGAAGGGGAAGATTATAAAGACATAATGAATTGAGGGATTACAACTCAGTACTCACTCCACATCTAGAAAGGGAAAGGTCACTGTCTTCCAGAAGTCGTAACCATACTCGCAGGTGACTTTGAAGTGCTCGTCGTACTCCTCCTCAATCAGTGGATTGTACTGCACGGTGACCGTATTCCACATAAAGTTCTGGCGCAGAGAAACATATATAAATCAAACATATTCAAGAACTCTCATAACTCATACGCACTGTGGGATTCTTGCGACTCTCCTCCTGCAGCGAATTCTTGCCCAGAGTGCCGCAACGATTGAGTTGTATATAGAACTCATAGTAATCCCTGCCAGAGCCATTAATGTACATGCAATCGGGGTCGTAGGCATAGCCAGCGGAGTAGAGCAGCCCACTGAACGAACCATTAAAGCCAATTCGTATCTTCATGTAGTCGTCCTGGCACTCTGCCTCAATATCTGTGGGGGAAAGGAAATTGATATGTGAAGCAACTGAAAGGTAGCTCCACTTACGCTGCACTCTGGTGCTGTTGTGCGTGTACTGCTGTCCATTGTAGTCCTGATCCCAGTACTCCTCGTGCCATTTGTTGCCCTCATAGGGCACGGCGTGATAGCCAGCGCTGCCTGTGGGTGCGCCACTTGAGTCCACACCCGTTGAGCCATACTCCAAGTGAACAGGATGACCAATGCGCTGCGGCACATAGCCAGAGGAGTCGGGCACGTGATCGGGCTGATGGAGGGGGAAATCATTCAAAAGATATATAATCTGCAAACAGTCTGTGCAACCTACCACCTCATGCTGCAGTCGATTGCGTTCCACGGCGACACTGCTGCGATTGCGCACATCCTTAGCGAACTTCTTCTGTGCGGGCAAACCAGCGCGCTTGGCCAACTTGGAGGGTTGCGTGGTGGGCCCAGAGATATACGATTTGGAAGATAAGGCCAGCAGATCCTGTTGAGATCCTTCGGCCACAGCAGTGGCAAGTAGTGGACGACTTATGCCACGTTTGCTGCTGGAGTTTCTCGGCGTCGTTGTCTGCACGCGACCCTTGAAGCTGCGTCCCGGCAAAGTGGTAGCTGGCGGGGATGTCGTGGTTGCTACAGCAGCTTTGCTAACTATGGCATATTCTGTGCTTAGCTCTGCGCTGTGGCTGTGCTGCTGCAACGGGTAAGATTTGATTAGATTTGATAAACCACAGACAGAGTTTGTTGCCTAAGTCTTTCGATAAAACTGCTGCATCATCAACATAATTTTGCCCAGCCACGCCACAAGACGAGACAGGCCCCAAACCATCCGCTTTGGTGCCCTCTCGCTCTCCCTCTCTCTTTGTCTCTGCGTTTTGGCCAATTTTGAACTTACAATCAATCGCCGCTCTGGGAAGCTACGCAATATGGCCAAGCATATCCGTTAGTCAGTGCGATTGGCCAACGATTGGTTACGGTTCATGTGCCAGCTGCGACTGCGGCTTCTGCTGCTTAGCATAATCAGGAAGTTCATTCTAAGAATGCAGTTTAACTGTTAAATAGATTAGTTTTTGCGCCGCACAAAAGACTTAGGCAACGAACGCGACTTAGGCAACTCAAACGGGCGGAGTGAAAGGCCAATTTCCGATTCTGCTGATGATTCTGATTGGGATTCTCGTTACTTAACTCACCTGCAACAGCAACAGCATCAGCGGCAGCAAGTACGTGATCTGCAATCTGCACAGCTTCATCTCGCCGAGAACTGCAACAACAAGACAATTGGTTAGTCAATACTTAATATAATCTTCGAACCGAAGGTCGCAACAACGAAGGGGCAACCTTGCTAGTGGTCACTCAAGTGTTGTTGCTGCTGCTACTTGTTGGTTCAGCCTGGTTGCATTGTGCGTGGGGCAGGAAGGAAGTTTGTGGTTCATAAATTAATTGTGGTCAATATGCGAGAACAACAACCATAACAATAACGACAACAATAACAAGAACAACAACAAGCAAGACAACAACCAAGACTACAACACCCTGTTGAGACATCATCAATGTCATCAGCGCAGGCCCAGAACAATAGCTTGACAGCGACGCTGCCTGTCAGGCGTTAAGGTCAAAGGCATAAAGCTAAATCTGTCAGCCATTTTTATGGCGACGCTTTAATTATTCAAGCCAAAGACAAGAACCCTTTGCAGGAGCTACAACGCATAAAACTCTGATTAGATTTTAATGAATGACAGTGCGCTGGAGTCTCAGTCCCCCAACATGATCACCTGCCCTCACCTCACCTCAGCTCTTTGCGGCAGTTAACCAACGCCCCCGCCAAATGGTTGGCTGGTTTTACGCTTAGCTGTAAAAACGCACGCCGTTTGCTTAATTGTTGTTATAATTACTTTTTGGCTTGTTGTTGCTGTTTTTGTTGTTGCTTTGCCTTTACATCTGTTATGCAATAGTCGCGTCTTGTTGCCTCCTCTTCAACTTTAGTTTGCGTTTCTTTTAGCTTTAGTTTTGGCTTTAGTTTTGGTTTCGGTTTTTGGCTTTCATTATTTATTTTTATTCGCGTTCTTTAACGGCGGCCACGCTTTGCTCCTCTCTGTTATAATTATAGTTAATTGTTGCTGGTGTTGCCTGACCTTGAGCCGTTTTGCTTTTTATATGTTTTTTTTCATACTGCCAACATTGTAGCGTGTCTAACGGTTACATTCCACGTTATGGACGGAGCACGCGTTTGGCCCGTTTTACCGTTACGAAGCAGTTGACAGTTTGGTTTGTGGTTTGTTGACCGCAGAGCGTGAGATTTTGATCTTGAGCTGAGGTGTAATTGAATATGGTTTATTATTATTGACGGTGCTTGTAACTGAAAAGAGCTTCAGAGGTTTTCGCTGAGTGAAAACAAGTTGCACAAGGTAAAGGAGGTTCAGAACATGTCATATTGATCTACACAAGTCAAGGAGTTACGTTAGAATAAACTAGATTTGTTTAGTAAAGAAGAAATAAAGATTCAAATAAATATAGCCATAAATAGATGATTTACAGAGCTACTACTTTGAAATATTACAATATAATGTGATAATTATCATATCTTTCAAAGGTTTTATCAAAAATGTCATATCTTTGAAAAGAGTTTAACAACAAATCAAGATTAGAAGCTTGATATTTCAACCTCATAATGATTACATCTAGAAATTATTCAACTGCACTCCTAATTTTCAGCAATTCAGACATCAAACAAACTGAGAAATCATCAATATAAGTGACTTACTTACCCTAAAATTTATAAATACAAATACATTATATTAACTTTTAGTCATAAACTCATTATTTTGATATACCATGATCCTAATTGATTTATCAGCAAATCAAGTGGACCTATCTAAAAATTCAGCTGTAGAATCATTTTCTGATTTTTCAACTTATCTATAACTATTCGTTATCCAAACGATAAACTTACTGACTTAAATCACCCTTTGTTATTTCAAAACTATATTTATGAGAATTTATATTTTTCCCAAAACAATAAAAATTATTCTAAACCAAATAACAAATTAAATAAACATACCCCTCATTCTTCATACTCACCTCGAATGGAATACACCTTCCTCTTCTTGCCACTTTGCTTCTCCTGCCGTTCTCCACTTGACTTCTCCTACCTTTCACACAAAATATTCAAGTTCCGAATTTCGCAAACACTGACCTGCTTCAATTTGAACCTGTTTACGCACACTCACGCACTTTGACCAACTGACATAATAATCTCAGCTGAAACTTGGCCCATTTTCTTTTTTGATGAGGTGCTTAACAAATCCTCGCGTTGTTGCTGCTCATAAAACTTGACGAGCCGTGCCCAGAAAGAAAGACAAAACGATAACAAAACACTTAAGATTGCGTAGAAGGAGGGTGGAGTGGGGGAAGGTGATTTTCACTTTCGATCTGCCAAAAAGCCGACGAATTTTTTTGGTATTGCGCGATTTGATGTTATGCTCTTGTTGTTTTTGTTGCTGTATCTGATGTTTGTTGGTTTTCTACACCATTTATGCCATTTATCTGGCTTTGCTTTACATGTTACACTCTGGTCTGGTAAAACTTTTGTTGGTTTTCCGTTTTTTGGAAGACCGAAAAATCACTCAAGTGCAACTTGCCAAATAGAATCGGCGACCGACCCGGACTCCACGTATGTGTTCGTATGTGTGTGTGTGTGTATATACGACTCTTGGATTGCCCAATCTTACATAATAGCCCTCCTTTATGAATGGCGCACCGAGTTCCGAGTGAGGAGGGTAGCCTACGACGTTGGTTCACGTTGGTCTCTTGTGGTTGGCGTTACGCGCAGGTGTGAAGCCAAGCGCGGCTGGAGCGGATCTTTATAGAGTTTTGCAGCGTTTGGCGCCTTAGAAGCTGAGCGAAGAAGAGGCACACACACAGATTGTGAAAGAGGCCAAGACTGGCTGGCTAACCTGGCCTGCCTCAACGGGCTAGACACAGCAGAGCAGAGCAGCGACCCAGCAGTCAGTCTCAGGTGCCTCATCTAGTACCTCATCTGCATCTACATCTCTATCTGCATTTGTGGCTGCTTCTTTTTGTTGCTTTTGCTTTACTTTCGTTGCGAATTCGCCGTTAGTTGCCAAGGCGGAAACGCAACAGGAGAAAGAGACTGAGAGAGAGAGAGAACCAAGTCGAGTGCATTGCTGACCCATTACTACTCGTACCTTTTCTGCCAAGGTCAACGGCACCAAGCTAACTGTAACTGTGCAGCAGCTTTGGCTCTTTAATTGCCACTTGCTGCTTGCCACTTGCCACAGCGTGCCGAGCGTGTCTGCGTTAAATTACAAATTACTAATTAGTTTGCACTTAAATGGCGGCTAATTAAACGGCAACTTGGCGAGCGGATTGTGAAAGGTGCTCGCTCTCGCTGCCCTTCGCCCCCTTCTCCACCCCCACTTCCCCCACTCCACATTGACCCTGACAGCCGCCGCTGTAAACCGTTCAGCAAGGGCAGCGCATCCACTGTGACGACTAGGACCAGGAAAACTGACCCAATTTATGGCCAGCCCACACTTTATAGGAACTAGCAATAGTTGCAAAACTATGGCTGACCCCACGCACATTAAACAAAAACTCCAAGCACATTAAGGTTGTAGCATTATCATTTTTATTGGGATCTTTTGCAATATATACTATTTATATGTTTTTTTTATATCTTTTTTTATCATTTTCACATTTTTTTTCATACTTGCACTCATTATCAACATAAATCAGGCATACAGAATCATATACAACACATTTATATTTATATATATATATATCGCGTGCCAGTGTAATACATTTTCGATATATATCTTTATACATATATATACTATATCAAATTATAAGTTAAGCGTACGCTACACAAAAATACATACACAAAAATTCATCGCGAATTCGATTTGGAAATTAAATCCAGAACTCTTTCTTCTTGTTTTACTTCTTCTTTTTCTTCTTATTTTTCCTTGTTCTTGTTCTTTTTACTCTTTTTCTTCCTGTTCTTCAATCGCCAGCATGAGATGCTTAAATCATAAATCATTAATAAATAACATAAGTTTACATTTTAAAGACTAAAAGAATTGAAAGTGATTTCGCCTTCGTACATCTTTTTTTTGTCATTTTTCACGGTGTTTTTGTTGCATATTCATTTTGAAAATATTGTATTGCATTTTTTGGTATTTTTTAGTTTGTTTTTTTTTTGTTTTTTGTTTATACGTTTGTTGCTCTTCAAGTTTTACATGGTAAATTGAAACTGTGAACATTAAAAACTACTCTTTACACATGTTTTTTTGTGGGGGAGGCCCCCCTTTTTTTTATACACTTTCTAATTATGTTAATTGTTAGATATTTTAAGTGTTGCTTCTTCTTTCGTTTCTTCTTCTTGTTTTTAATTGCTAAATTTTGATATTTTTGCGGCTTTGTTGATTTTAGAATTTTTTTGCTTGTTTTTTCATAGTTTTTATATTGTTTTTTGGCAATTTAAAATACTAATTAATTAAAATTCTACGCGTTGCCATCGCGTCATTTTGCCATGATTGTTTTTTTGTTTTGATAATATGTAAAGCTCCCTCAGATGGGAGGGAGACAAGGGGAGGGTCGACTGCATTAGCAGCACTTGCGGTTGTTGTTGGCACCGCTCACATTCCTGAAGTGCTGCATGTCCGAACGACGACGCTGATGACCCTTAGACTGCTGCGCCATCACCTTGTTGGAGCGCGTCAAGGCGGTCTTGACATAGCGATGGTGGTCATCTTGCACCTTGTTCTGCAGAGGGAGAAGGAGATAGATCAGCATTAGTATAGAGATAAAAGAAATTGTCCCCTAAGTTATCTCACCATCAGACTACGACGAGCCAACTCAATCTTCTTCTGCTCCGCCGCATGATGACGATCAAAGCGAGCGCTGGTAGCGCGATTTTGACGCTCCAGCTGCGCCTGCTCCTCTGGCGTCATCGAGTCTGGCTCTGGCTCCGCTGTGGACTCTGCTGCCCCGAGATCAAGATTAACAAAACTTTCGGTGCCCGCCTGGCTGGACCTAATACTATGATAGACCGACATGCTGCAAAAGAAAAAAGGGAAATTAGTATGGCATATCGAGTAAACGCAGTGTTGTGCGTGCGCAGTTTGCAGTTGCGTGTGCAGTGTGTGGTTGGGAGAGCGGGATTGGGGAATATCTTTTGGGGAAATGTACTTGACCGTGTGTGTTTAGAACGAAAATCACCAACCTTGGATGCTCAATCAATAGATTCTCAAAGGGTGATGCTTCCATATTGATTGGCCCAATCGAGGTGAAGCATGGTGGCGGTGTTACGTACCAGGACTCCTCCATCAGCACGACGGAACCATGTCCTGTGCTGCCATCGCTGCTCTCGCTGTTGCATGGCGACAGAGCCGATGGCGGTGCGTACAACGATTGAGTGAGTGAGTTGTCGCTGTCATCGCCGCCGTTGCCGCTGCCGTTGCCGTTGCTGGCGGCATCGGATATTGGCACAATGCGGGGCGGGCTCAGTGCTGACATGGTTAGCGGAACGCGTATGTTGAGTGTACGTGACATGCGATTGCGATGCTGATGCGGACGCGGTCCGCTGTACAAGGAATGCGTTTGGAGATGCAACTGCCGGCGTCGATAAGGCACCAGCGGCGTTCCACTCGAAGTTGTTGGCTTCGACTCGACCACAGATAGCTCCTCCTCCTCGGAATCGCTGCGAGGCAACGAGTCCTCCTCCCCATCTGCAGAGCAAGCATACACACATTAAAGAGCTGCCCCGTATGTTTATACTCTCTGTTTGGTACTCACCTTCCTTCTCTACAATATACCATTCGTCCTCGTTGAAGTCCTCCTCGAGTGGACTCTCTCCGTTGGGTGTTAGTAGCTTCGTTATACTCGGTGCCTGCTTGCTCTCCTTCTGCTGCTGCTGCTCCTTCTGCTGCTGCTGCTGTCGCTGCCTGGCGCGTCGCTGCTTGGCGCCGCCTCGTTTACCGCTGCCGTTGCCGTTGCTGCTGCGTTGCACCGTGCCACGTTGGTTGCCCGCCACAGATGGGGTCGATGAGGTCACCTCAATTACATCTCCGGCTGCCACAGCACAGGAATCTTCGTTGGCTTGATTGTTCTTCTGCTGCTCGGGATTCTCTACACAATTATCACTTGGCTCAGACGTCGCTTGCGCTCCAAATAGAAACGTTGCGAGACTGTTGAACATTATACAGTAGCTGAGTAGCTGGGCGGGCGTCGCTTATCGGATGCTGCGTCGATTGTTGTTGGTGTGTTGGGCGAAGTGCGATTGATTTTCTTTATTGCTTATCGAATTGAGATCAATTTGTTGCTCTGGTTGTTGTTGTTGTTATTAGAGAGAGATTGCTTTTGTTTGTTCCTTGGATTGCTCAGTCTTTTATTAGTTATTCCTTTTTGCTTTGTACGCTTGTTCGCTGCGCCTTCTTGTCTTTGTTTTTGTTGTTTGTTTGTTGTGGTAGAAGCTGCAAGCAAAGATATAGAGAGAAGTTCGTTGAAATTAAAACAAATTGTGGGAACAATCAACAAATGAGCTGTGTGTGTGCTCAGCTCTAATTGCGTAATCGCGCCCCACCCACGCACAGCCAACTTAATGTCAATTAATCGTGCATTTTCCTTCGTCTCAACGCGACTCGGCTCGTTCTCGGCGCATTTCAATTGAAATGCGAAAGTGAAAATGAAATTGAAATTGAAATTTCATTTATGCTCTCACAGGCAATTACAATGATTGCACTAATTACGCGTTTGTTACTGTTGTTGTTTTTGCTTTTTTCGCGTGAAAAAATTGCAAATTTGCCGATTGACCTGCAAGCAGTTTGACAGGGACTGCAGCTGTATGTGTGTGTCTGTGTATGTGTGTTGACAGCTTTGTACGCGCGGTTTTTATGGCATACGTATTTATGCACGTAAAGCCTGCCATAAAGCGACGCTGCACAGTCCATTAAGTTGCCAAGTTGATAGCTAGACACAAAGCTACACACACACACAGGCACACACACATAGAGAGCGCACTCAGCTGAGCGCACACCCTCTCGGCGAGTGCACGCTGTGTGCATGCGCCGAGCATATGATCAAGGCAATTATATATGCTACACATACTGCCATCTATAACATGCTATATACATATATATAATTTAAATTGAGCGCACGTCATGATACATCTCACACAACACAGCACACACACACACTGATGCATTCTGTATGCCACTTTGAGTGGCTGCAATACGTTTCTATTTCCAGCTCTGAAAATGAAACTAGATAATCAAACTGTGCCAATGGGCAATGCTAAATGACGTTGGCTAGTTTATTATTGTCAGTGAAATTTAACGTGCGCAGACGGAGTCCAAACAAAAGCAAATGCTGAGCAGCTGAAACTGCAACAACAGCAACTCCAGCTTAGCACAACAACAAGCAACTGCAGCTAACAACAACAAAATCCAATTGCAGCGAGCGCAATTTTCAATTTGACCGCAAAACGAAATACACGAAGCAACTAAATAACCTCCTACTGCTCCATCCCCTCTTCCTCCTCCTTCTCCTGCATCTCCTCTGCCTCCTGCTCCTCTTTCCACTGCAACTACAACTGCACATTCAACTTCAAACGTATTAAGGTTCAGCAGGCCGAGCAAGTGAAATCTCTGCGCAGAGACACAAAAGCCTCTCGAACTAACTTGCGACAATTTGTGGCCAGTTGCGACTTTTGGCCACAAATGTCAGCGAAAGTTTGCCCAAAAGGATTTGTGATTGACAAGGCGGAGAATTGCATCGAATTAGCAGGCAACAGCCAGCAGGCAGGCGGGCAGGCAGGCGGGCAGGCAGGCAGGCAGCTCTCTAGTTGCTCATGACGTATACGCCTCGTCTGTCAGTACGTGCATTCTAAGCATGCATTGTTCAGCTAAGTACGCGCTCTATGCACAATATAATATGGAATTACGACATCCCGTATGGCTGTTGTACATTTTCGGATAGGGAAGGAGCGCGTGGCAGGGGCAGGGACAGTCCTAACTGCATACCAAGCTGTCATTATATATATATTTGCGAACACGTTCCACATGGAATTGCGCGTTGCAGCGCATCGTACGCGTTTGGCTTTTACTTTTGTTTTGCCAATTTAAAGCTGAAACAGCTGATAAGGGAAGAAACACAGGGAGGCAATGACTGAACTCGCCTATCATAAAACATTTATAGCAAAATAAATACGCCTATTTGCATTAAATCATTCTCACTTTTGTCAGCTAAATTAATATAATTATAAACTGTCAATCAGCTGGCACAACAATCGTCTCAGCAATTTACGTATACTTTCATATATATATATAGATATAGCACGATATATATACACATGCCGTATATAGTCTATATAACGTTTATTTTTGATGCCATTTGTTGCTTTGCCGCGACCTTGATCGATGAGTGCGCGCTTATATAAGACTACAGATGTGCCTGCCTACCCTAAAACATACTATAGATATAGATACATTTTCTATATCAGCTATAGATACCGCGTGAGCTCGCCAGCACTTCTAATTGGCTTTCCCAGCGTTATCGTAAGTTTTGCACACTCATTTCGAAGCGATAACACGGCATGGCAGACGGACTGGCTAGACAGCGCTTAATGCTTAGCAAAACAAGAGTTCAGCTAGAACTAAAACAACACACACAAAATACTATATGCAGTGTATACTATGTTGGTATATTAGTATACAGTATATTAGTAAGTATATTAGTATATACTGTATTCAAGTCTAGCTTGCTGTGCTGTGCAAAGTTAGCGTCGTTTAATTGATTAACTCATTTGCTTAGGCTGACGTGTTTGTTGAGGGGGAAGGGGAGGCTAATGAACTTGAACTAATTCCGTTGGTTGCTCGTCAGATACCTTAAGTAATGGAAAATAACAATTAACTGCCAGCAACTGCTTTTTGAATCGTTAAAAATGAAATTACTCTCCATAACAAAACATTTAAAACTCTTTCTAAATTCTAATCACTCTCAATAATAAATAAAAAGCCTTAAATATTTCATTAAAGTTCGAAATTACTCTTAAAAGTAAAACAAAATATATGAATAAAATAAAATAATTTAACGAAACCCTTAAAGTTTTCTTCTAACTTCTAAATAACTCACAGTAATAAAAGCAAAGCCCTCAAAGATTTCCTCTAAGTACGAAATAACTCCCAAACAAAGCACCTTAAAGTTTCCTTTTAAGTGCAAAACAGCTCGTCAGCTAATTGAATTACCTGTTGAAATGTCCAATTCAAGTTCGATTAGCGAACAAAGAAATTGTATGGCTAAAGCTTTTTCAAGTTCTTGAGCGCCCACACATAACTATAGAACGCCCACATATATCTCTCTATATCAGTCCGACTATCAGTGCTGTCTGATTAGCTTAAAGCTTGTCAAGCTTGGTCAAGTGCAAAGTTCCTTCGGTCCCCTACCCCCTCTCGCTCTGCTCTATGGGTTAGCAGAGCAGCTAAAAAGGGAGTTGTGGTTGAGGGAGAAAGAGGAGGAGGCTGATGTAATTGAAATGTAGCTTAACCACAGCACGATATACTATATTAGGAATTATGCAATGCTCGCACAAAGAACACACGCTGACGTCATACGCGACCTTGTAGGGCACCAAAAAAACACAGAAGCAATAACTAACTAAGATGCAAACTTAATTATATTTACAACAACTCACTGCACTTAGTTTCACTTAGTAAAATCAGCTGATCGCTCACCTGGTTGCAGAACACACACACACTGACTGGGTTCAACTTTGGACGCTCAAAATGTATTCGAAAATCCCCAAAAAAACAGATACAGCAGCAAACACAAGAGATACGAATACAGCTACGGATACACTCGGATATACAGGTAGACCTGGACGAAGGTGGAGACAACGGAGGCAACACACAGAGCAACTGCAGATACTGCAAAGTCGACACTCGTTTGCCAACTAAAACCACATCGCATCGGACGGAAGCGTATTTGAATTTCAAAAGCGCACGAAAAGAACAAAAGCTACAACAGTGAGTACAAATAGCAGCGCACACACTCACACACTCACACACACATGCAGGTCACGGTAGGTGTAGCTGTGTGTGTGTAGTCACTGTGTGTATCTGTGCCTGTCTCTGCCAGTCTGTGCGTGTCTGTGTTTGTTTGCTGCAGCTTAGTTTGCCCCGAAAATGAATTTCCTTTTGTTTTGCTTTTTGTTTTTTGTTTCTTCACAATTTATCAACACTTTGCTTTATCATTATCTTAACAGTTATTAACAGCTGTTATTTACCTATATCTTCTTCTCTTTTGTTTCGCTTGTTTCACTTTCTTTTGCTGCACTCTTTGGCTGCTGCTTCTGTTGCTGCTGCGCGATGCGTTTGCTTTCAAATATCAAAGGCGAATGTCAACGGGGCGTCAGCAGCTGCTCGGCCAAACTATCTGACTGCCCCAATCCCGATCCCGAGTCCCAGTTCGCTGCACGAGCCGAGGAGAGGGAGGGAGTAAGGCAGGGAGAGAGCAGAGTGTGTGAGAGAGCAGCGACTGAGAGAGAGACTCGTGCGGATCAAGCGAGCGTATCTAAACACATAATTATGTATTTTTTTAAAACGCAAAAAGCGACGCCACAACAGAGAACCAAGCAAAAAGAGAGAGAGAGATAGAGGGAGGGAGAGGAAGAGTGGGAGAGAGAGAGGGAAGGCAGCGCGATCGTGGGCAGCTGGTAAACAAAAGCAGAGCGTCAAATTTATGCTACACGAGCAGCTGAGCAGTCGATCGGCTCGTGGCTCGGCTCGGCTGCCACGAAGATCGATCATACGCTGCGTTCGTGCTATTTTGTTTACCAACAAAAGCCAAGGCAAGAGAACCGCTCTCGCGACCACTCGTTCTCCCTCTCCCGCTCACTCTCCCTCTCTCTTGCTGTGCAAATAAAGTGGAGTCTCTCTCTCTCTCCCGCAGTGCGATCAGCTGCGCTGACGTTTGCGCACTGACACACTTTTGTCTATGCCCCTCTCCCTCTCTCTTCCCTCTGCCACTCTTCCTTCTCCCTCTCCTACCTCCTCTCCCCCTCTCTCTGCATATCTAGCGGATAGTTTCTATTGCTGGCAGACCGAGTGTCTCTTCGCTAGTTGTATTTGTTTTTGTACTTAGTCAATGACTAAGCTGCTTGTGCCGAGTGGAAGAGGGGAACAGAGAGAGAGGGAGGAAGACAAAGAGGTAGAGGGAGACCACTTGCGCGTGCGAGAGAGCGCACAAAGAACTACCAAAAGTAACATAGTTGTAGTTGTTTTTCTTTTTTTCCCCCAGTCTGCTCAAAGTTCAATCTAACATACAATATAGACAATTCAATGCATATATATTTCGTTCAGTTAATGCCAACTCATGGTTAGAATTGCAAATATAAAAAACATACACTAGACGATCAACCAGTCAGAACGCATTAGAATGCTAATGAAACTGTTTAAGAATATAAATTCGTTATGGTCTTAATGCAATTGCCATTGAGGCTAACAACACCTTGCAGGCATTCCAATTGAGCAAACACAATGTGTATATATCTATATATGTATTTGACTATATACGATGTATAATTATGCAATTATTCAGCACAAATTTTGCCCATAGCTGCTCATTATTTCTTGGTAAATTTGTTGAACATTTTTTGTATATTTTAAAATTGACAGAGGGAAAGGAAAGATACAAATTGATATCTTCTACTATAGAATATACCCTGGGAATATATTGGTATAGAGTATAACCTACAGTGTATGCTCTAGTCCCCTCTTCTCTATTAAAGCATTTAAAACATTTTAACCACATAAACAACAAACCACTCCCGAGTTTTGAGAGTGCCAATTCGCCCGCGCAAAAGCTTTACACAGCAATTTGCCAATACATACGAGTATCTATATGTATTATACATATACTATTTATACTATATAGAGCAATAGCTACACAACCTCGCGGCCAGGTTCAAGGTGATTTGGTGCTATGCAATTCTCTTATTTTGATTATATTTTTAGAAAATTTATCATGCAACAGCTGACAGAACTCAAAGAGAGGCCAAGCCAGAAAATCTTTTCATTTTCGGCCAATACGTAAGAGCCGAACCACAGTGCGGAGCGACAACTTGTAGCTGACGTCTGTGTGGCCCAGAAACATACGTAAATAATGCTCAACAGCGACAACATATAAATCTTCAGGCTACTACAATGAAGACGGATCCACACTATGTAGGAATACCACTGCAGATCTTGTGATTTTTCGCACTGTCGTCGAAAAAAGCAACAAAAATAGTTTATCATTTCTTTGCACGCGCCTTGTTTATGTTTTGAACAATAACAAAAACTGAAATTAGTTCGAAGTATTGCGTAGAGAAATCGTTTTTTTTTTTTCTTATATGTAAACAAAATTGGCGTCATTGCTTAAAGAAAATAAATGAAAACAAAATACAAGAAAGGCATAAACGAAAACAACACTTAAAATATAAATAAACAACTGAGTGGAATTTCTTTTTTTTTCTCTCTGGTATCTGCTTGATTTGCGCTTTATCTAATCATCGGGAATGTTTACTGATAAACATGCTGCCAGTTTGAATAAAGAAGGCCACATAAATCTGCAGAGCATCGGAGAAGTTACAACAAATGTTTGCGCCCTCAAACATCTAAACAAATGTGGCGGGCAGCTTCAAAAAAGAAAAGGCCAGATCTGAGATCTCATTACTATAGATGGTTAGATGTGGCTAGACTACTGCGTAAAACCGCTGCCCCCAACCTCTAACCCCAACCCGAAGACGAGTCCCAGCCCTTTGTCTGATGATCCGGAGAAACACCCTCAGTAGCATAACGCAACGCAGCAAATGCGCAGTTGGAATACGAATGACAAAACGCTTTGCAGCTGTAAATGCGACATAATAATAATGAAATTTCTATTTCTCAATTTGTCAGTTTACAATAATGCCCTATAAAGAAGGCATAGCTGCTGCTGTGAGCTGCTGTTAATGTTCGATCTACATTATAGATTGAGTTTAGCTCGTTTTAGATTCTACAAAGTTTTCGACGCAAACTTCAAGCTGCCTTTGATGTTCCGCACATGTTGAACACTTGTTTGATTATCCCACTGTGCCACTCCCTGTCCCACTGTCTGATCCACTCTCTATCTTACTGTTTGCCTTAGTGTCTGTCCCACTGTTTGTCTCACTGTCAGTCGCACTCTCTACTCCAATCTCCACCCCACTCTCGACTCCACTTTGCAATGTTTGTACCCACTGTGTGTACCACAGTATCATCGCGTATCATCAATTTTTGCTCCTCTGTCTATCTCAATCTCTATTCCACTGACTGTTCCACTATCTACCCCACTCTGTACCCCACTTTCTCCACTGTCTCTCACATATGTTAAGTAGTGTATCTTCACTCTCTGCCCCAACTGTCTCCAGAATCAAGTAAGTATAATAACGGTTTGAGGATTGGGTAATGCTTTCTGGACTGGTTCACTGCCTGTTTGCCCTGTTGCTTATCGGCCGATCGATGATATAAAATATATGGGCAAGGCAGGTTCACAAAGACAGGCAATTAAATCGTATATTGACATGAGAATATATATAAATATTTCATTTATACTTTTAACTGTAATTAGAGAGCGATGCATGTGTGTGTGTTTCCAGTCCAGTGCAGCACACCTTGCCTGGCATGATTTGTTAATTGATATTTAAATGCTGGTTCAATTATATATTTAGTACATATATGACATACTTATAGTATATATGTAAATATATCTGAATCTGCTTTTAATGCATGTTTTATAACGCGTAATTTGAATCAATAATGCGACGCAGTTGATATTTTTAGGCAACGTATTTATTTTATCACTTTGTTTATCAGTTGTTGTCTATATGTCGCTGCCCTATGCAACGATGTGTATGGTATGCTATATACAGTATAGACAGGGGTTGGCATTGTGGGTCAAGCATAGGCATTTAATCAATTTGACTGTAACTCAGCGATTACATCAGTTGAGATTGCTGGAGGGGGGAAGGAGGAAAATCAATCAAGTTCGTTGCTATATATGCATTTATAATCATGATATATACTGTATTTATATGTATATGCATGACTTGGGCTTGTACTATGCACCTATGTGGATGATAAGATAACTGCTGCATTAATCAATCGATTTCTAGTATAGCCTCATTGTTTGCACTGCAAATGCATTTATTATGACACCATAAACATTTTTGGCATGCCAAAAAATGATTATCATGTGGCAAAGTTATGGCCAAAACAACAAACAGCAACAGCAACAAACAAAAGCAACACAGTCACGGCTAAAAATATGTGAACCCGCTGTGGGGTAATCGCTGAGCTCAGAGGTTTGTGCTGTGCGGTAATTTCCCCTACGCAGTGTGGGTACATTTCTCTTGCTTACCTTACATTTGCTCTCTCCTCTCTCTCTCTCTCTCTCTCTCTCTTCCCTTTGGGCGCATTGGCATTTTGTTTACAAACAAATTGCCAGCTATGTTTGACCTGCGCAGTAACTACAGCAGCAGCCACGGCTGCCTGAACCCATGAGTTTTCACTGCAATTATGTAGCCTAGTGTGTGAGAGTGCGTGTGTTGGTATACAAAGTAACAACTTCCGCATGAGAAAAGAGTAGGCTCCCTCACAGCATCTATTTCTGGGGGTCACCTTAGCCATTTTCCAGCCACACGCACAGTGGCAAATTTGCACCTATTTTTAGGCAAATTTATAACTGCAAAATATCGATTACTGTTGTTGTTGTGCCACGTCAGCTACGCATATCACATGTAAAAATAAACTACCCCCTTTATAGGAAAGGAGAGAGAGAGAGAGGGGAGGCCTGCGCTGCGCAGTTAACGTACATATAAATTGCAGCTTAGCCTGCGCCTACCTGAGCCCAAGGGGGTTGCAAGCATGCCCCCAGCTGTGTGGCAATTATGACGTCATAATCTTTCTACTTTCTTTCTAGCTTGACACTTTTAATGCCCAGGCCACAGGCAATCGAGCAATGCATAAATTTCAGAGCTGACAGACAAGTACAGCGACAGATACAGATACAGATACATATGGCAAGCAGGATCAGGTTTTCCCATCGCAGGCATTTCACTTTCGACTTCAGACAGACCTTCCTTTTGTTTATATCGTAAATCAGCTTGAAAAGGACGCGCTACCAGGCACAAAGGGAACAGGCCGAGCGCACTTGATGCCATTGTATGCGTTGTGCCTGTGCGTCTGTGTATGCCTGTGTGCGTGCGTATCTGACAGATACACGTAATTACAGTTACAAAGAGTCGCTGACTAACTATCGAATTATAGTGCGAGAGCCGCCAATGCGTGCCATTTTGAGATTAGCAAGGCACACAAAGCCGCTTTGAGCCGCCGTCTACCTGACAGCGCATTTCTTTCCCTTCTGTTTTGCCAGGTAAAAGCGACAAACTGCCGCGTCAGTTGGCCACAGCGCTAATGAAAGCGACTAATGCCCTCTAATGATGACTTAATTGTTTAGCTGCCACTGTAACTGCAGGCCGTAGGGCCAGAAAACAGTCGCAGTCGCAGTTGTCTAGCCTAGCACAGTCTATATAAGGCAAAGACTGGTTACGAAAATAGATTCACAAAGGAATTGCCAATTCCTGCAGCCAATTAAAGCAGCGCAGATAGAGATGCCTGCAGCCAGATTCGAGCTAAGGCTGCCTGCCGTCGGGGCTGCTCGTTAGTTCAAGTCCAAGTCGTGCTGATCTCGGCCAAACTGAAAATGTATCTGCCAGATACACACAACATATACACACATACAAACACGAACATACACTGTCTGTCGACATCAGCTGTTCGCTGTTTATGTTTTTTGCGGTCTTCTTGCCTCGACTCGACTCGTACTGGACAGACTTGATTTATCGTCAGCTCACTCTAACCGAAAAACACATCGCAGAAAACAATAACAAAAACAATGAGACCTGGGCCTGGGCCTGCAAGACCTGTTCTGTTGGTTGTACGTACTGTGCACTTTGCCTTTGTGCATGATTCACTTGGGGCTCCTCTCTTGGGTCGCGATTGGGTCTTGTAGTTGCTCTGCTGCCTATTGCATTGTTCAAACCCTCGTCAAAAACAAAAACCATATAGAGAGGGTTTTTTTTTCATCATTTCTTTTTCCCTAGACACACTCTTTGATGTGCGCTTAGGCATTTCTTTTATTTACGAGCCCAACATGCATCGCCAATGTTCAGTCGACAAATTTCACGCTGTTTGCCTTACCTTGGCAGTCGGCCAGACGACAAATACGAAAAAGATTATGGCAAAAAATCATACAAATAAATGTGAAATACATATAATATCGGCAGCAAAAACAGCTGACAGCTCAGAGAGAAATCTAGTCAAAAGCTTAAAATGCTTAATTAATTCCAATGAGAATTACACGAGACTCTACACAGGAAACAAATTCGAGGCTAATTAAGATACTTATCAGTGGAGGCAACAACAAGAGCAATGAAATCATTTTGAGATGTTTTTTCATAATGCCAAAAGTTGAATTTGCCTGCGGCTCTAGACGTGACTGTGTTGTATGGGGGCAGACGGGGGAATGTCCCCACAGTGACCAGTCTACGCTTTTCTACCTCTCTCTCCCATTCTCTCTACTGATAAAGATCTGTGGAAAACGTGATGCAAGTCTAATTTATGGCTAATCGAAAAGATGCAGCAACATGTAGGACCCCCAAGATTCGCAGCTATAGATAATGTTTTTGGTGGGGTAGGGTACACGCGTACACCTAGAACCTTGGGGACAAGTTAGGCGGAGAGGTGCGCACAGGTCAGACAAAGCCCAAGCATAAACACACACTCCCACACACACACACCCAGCAAGTGTGAACTCTGCAAAGGTACAATCAGAATCTGTTTCCAGTTTTTTTTGTTTTATCGCTTGGCTGCACTTTTCCTATGTGTAGTAGAATTTTCCAAAATATATACATATATAAGCATATTTATGTGTCTATGTGTTAGTATACGTATGTCAGTATGTAAATTTCCAGAGAAATGCGCTCTTCTTCGTCACCATCATCGTCTTGCTCTTCTTCTTCTACGCTTATGCCATTTTTATGTTGACTTCCGCAAAAGTTTGTTTTGCTTTTGCGTTTTGTTTTTCTGTTTTTGGACTTTCTGTGTTTGTTGTGTGTTTGTATTTGTGCTTGTGATTTTGTTATGGGGGTTAAATTTACACTTACTTGCTTAATGCTCGGGTTTATTGATCCACTGCAATCTCAGGCCTGCACACAAATTTCAGTATCGAAAATTTTTTTGATTTTTTTCAACAAGAATTTTCTTTGTTTTTTTGTTTTTACACAATTTATTTTGCAGTTTATGATTGGATCACAATCAAGAAAGTTTGAATTTTGTTTTGTGCAGAGTGCAGAATGTATCTGAGGGGATGAGTAGCAGAGTAGCAAGACGAACAACAAACAAACTCCGTGACGTTTGCTAACGACGACTGACGGCGAGCGAATGAAGGCAAAAAGGGGCCCTAGTTGCTTCTCGATTCGGTCGTTTGTCAGTTGGTTGCTTGGCTAGTTGCCTCTGCTGCTGCTGTTGAGTTGGTGGTGTTGGTCGGAGGCTCTACACAGCTGAGCTCGACACAGTTACCCTGTTTTTAGCTGCCTCTGCTACGCCTGCGCGAGAGAGGATTTCCCAATGCGTATGCCCTGTACGCAGAGAGGTGCGTATGTGCGTATTTAATAGGCAGGTAGGCAAAATGTAGACCACAAATAGAAGCAAATTACTGCAAATTATCCCAGATTATATTAAATTCTATACAAAATATATACTGGTATACCGAACTTTTTAAGCCTTTGACATTTAACAGTTATTGATGCTTATTAAAAATATAGTTTAGTTTGTAACTTGTTAATTAATATTTATTCACCGAAATTCAACAATTTCCATATGTACCAGACGCACATAACTTTTACAGAGTATGGCGTCTTCGTTCACAGCGAAAATTCTGCACTCTCTCTTGCTTTACTGTTCACTCTCTCTCGTTTTTCTGTTCTCTCTGGCACACAGCCTTAGCAGCTGACTTTTGTTTGTACACAAAAATCATATTGCATTGAAGCGCAGTGCGTGAGAGGATGAGAGAGAACGAGATTTGAGAGTGAGAACTGGTTTTGTGCAGAGCACACATTCTGTAAATATGCACATACATACATAAGTACATGTACATGTTAGTACATGTTCAAGAAATTTATTACTAAGCACAGCCGTTTATTTCGAAATTCAATTCACGTAAATTATTATGAGCTATAAAAAAGCCATAACTTACCCAATAAATATGAGTGATAGTTAAGTTTTTAATGACGTTTCAAATCTTCAAATCAGTTCACAATTTTGTTCTTAGCGCAAATTGAGTTTTAAATAACAGAACTATGTTAACAACATGAACGCAATATTGAGCTGCGTGAAGTTGGCTGCAAGCACATTTATATCGATATCAACGATAGGCATATCGACAGCAAATGCACGTGTGGACATTCTGCAACGCATATTGAGTATAGCAGAGATCCATAAAACAAAAGAAATTTTGTTAAAAATGGGTCGGAATAACCGTTCGCGCAAACGCCGCGATGAAATGAACAAAATAAAGAAAGATCGCTATGACGCCAAGGAGCTGATACGTCTTAAGAAGACGCTGGGACTCCTGGACGCCGATGGCAAAGAGATCAAAATGGAAATTGCTGAAGTAGCTGACATTAAGACTTCAAAGGAAATCAAGCGGGTGAGTTGTAGATAAGGTAAAATACTTGAACATGCACTAAAAGACTCTTATACAGGCTGCCAAATCAAAAGAAGAACAGGAACTTATATACGAACATCAGGAGAGCCTCGAGAAGGGCCAACCTGTTGTGCAGGTCAATGAGAAATCAGGCGTGGAGCACGTTTACAACAGCAAAACACTAAAAGATCAATTCGGCAACTATCCCGCGTGGTTCAAAAAGAAGAAGACCGCCAAGCGTCTACGCAAGAAGCAACATGCACAGAAAAAGAACTTCAAACAGGCCTGGACAACGGTGAATGTGCCGCTCTAAAGGTCACAGTTCACGCTGCCTCGTCTAGTTGATAAGGATATTAATAGTATAAGAAAGTTTGTACCTCTTACAAATCGAACTCGTAATTGTTAGCAATAAGAGTTTTTATTGCATATTAAACGCCTTAAAATTATAAACACACATAGATGGTAAATCTTAGAGAGAACACATTGATAAGCTACTTAGTCAACTGCCTTGGTGGATACATATAACAAAGATTCCATAACGCTTAAGCTAGTCAGAGAGTGAAGTTCGAGTATGGTAAAATTGGATTGCATTGCACGTGAAAATCACAGGGTATGGAACAAAACTGACCTTGGCTTCACTGCAGATTACAATAGCTGCGCACACTGCACAAGACGCCAGTGGTGGCTGCCTCCAGGCGACGTGTATTCGTTGTCCACATGTGCGTGGTGACCAGGGCCCGAGACGTGTCTGTGGGTCATTCAGACTTCTCTGCCAGCTCCAAAGTCTCGGTGGAATCGCCTTCCTCCTGTTGTGCCTGCTGTTCCTCAATATTGCCATGCATTACATTCGGATTGCTCTTCAGCACAGATCCCCCGGTAAAGCCAAGTATGCCACAGCCCACGGCAGCTAGGCCCCCTGCCTTCATACCAGCCACCATGCCAATGGGTCCACCCACACAGGTGCCCAGCAGTGCACCCACCACGGGATACATGGCCTTCTTGTAGTACAGTGCACTGCGCAATTGTCGCTCGCCCTCCTGCACATTCTCCAGTGCCTCCTCTGCATTGTCTGCTATGGACTGCACACTGACTGCCTGCTCTTGTGTCAACTCACGCAGGCCGTGGAACATGCCTTGCAGGTCGTATATCTCATGCTGTAATCGTTCCATTTGTTCCAGGCAAGCTTCTCGTTGTGCTAACTGATGCTCCTCTTTCTGGAAATTTGTCTGCAATTGCGGCAGTGCGTGCTGCAGCGCGGGAACATTATCAGTATTAACGGCTTGATTATCCTGTTGCTCGTCCTGATCCTGTGAACTCAACGTGGAGCTGGGAGAGCGTAGCTTCAGTTCTGGAAAGGATAGACGCACTGAGATTCACAGCTGCAGAGATTGCTCCTTCTTCTTACCTGCAAATTTATTCATGCCCTCAAAGGCTTTAGCTCTGCCAGGCTTCATGAGCTCATCGAAACGCGCCTGATCCTCTTCGCGCAGCTTCTCTCGCAATGTGTCCATTTCCAGCAGAAGATTCTTGATCTGCTTGATGACCCGCATGGCATTCAGTTCTTCCTTCTTGATCTTTTGCCAGTCACCTAGCGCCAAGCTCTTTTCAATGTTGCTGCGATGATTTTGCAGCAGGCTTAGGTGATGTGGGACAGCCATGTCCTGAAACCGTTGCACCGATAGCTCGGCCTGCTTCAACGCCAGCTTTTCGTCCGACATGATTGATCTTTCAACTGTGTTTGATTTGTCGTATCACTTGCGCTTTCTTTCTCGAGGTGTCGAGTGAAATTGTCAATGAATCGTGCGCAATTGTGCGGGCGATACCCACATCCAGTGGCAATGGCAACCACAAGAAAAAGGGCAGTGCCAATATCTTCTATCTCCCCTGTGGTTGTTGTCTCCTATTGCCCTTTGGCACACACGCAAGTCGAGCTTATTGAGGGCAGTTTTTAACTGCGTTTTACCAGATAATATTTCTTTTGTTTTGGTTCAATTAAATTTGCAGCTGTTATTGTTTTTTTGTTACACGCAGTTAAATATTTTATGGGTAGCGTATCGCGCACATTCGCTCTTTATACATTGCGTGTGACGTCACAAAGAGATATGCAAATTGCTCTCTGTATATTGATGCTCTCTGTGTTGTGGGACATTTTTATCAGCTACATGCTGAACAAGGCAATTGTTCACTCTACCCTAGCTCACTGCACCATGCACGAATTTCCCTGCCTGCTTACGCCCTCTCTGTTGTGGGACATTTTTATCAACAAAGGCAATTATTGTTTTCTTACCCTAGGGCGGCACTGCACCATGCGGGCATTTGTAGCGTTGCCAGATCGCGATAAAATTCCCGCGTCACAGTACTGCCATGTGGCAACGCCAGCCAGTTCAGTTGAGCGCGCAATTTGAATTTATTTAAACAACTTTGGCATATACAAAAACGTATTTATTGGTGCACTATTTTCTCATATATATTATATACAAATACATGCAAATACTAGACACATACACGTAAATAGCAAATCGTGAGTGAGCTTACACAACTAGAGCATTCGGTTTAAATACATTATACAATTATGACACGCGTTCGCTTAAGTACTACGGAGAGGCACTTGCTTTCTGGGAATGGCTTACAAGCAGGAGAGCAGCTACTACAGTTAGACGAACAAAAAATACACTGTATGTTTAAATATAAACTAAACATTTAATTGCTATTGCTAAAATGCAGTTCTGTGTTTGGCGAGCACACGCCCACGTCTCGCCCATGTCCTGCACAATCCTATGGGCAATTGGCATTGGGACCATTCCGGCATTTCAATAGCAAATTCAACATGTTCTCCAGTTTATTTGTGCGCGATTCTGTTTTGTAGAGATTCGTCTGCATGCGACTGACGTCCTGAGTTTGTTTCTCCTGTGAAGAGAAAGGGAAAGGTTACTATACAGATATATATTGGAGGCTATAGTAGAATCCTCCACCCACCAATGTGCTCAGCCTGCTCTTGAGCGTGTCCACCACACTGTAGGTGGCCTGCAATGACTTCTGCAGCTCATTCGTGTGCACTCGCTCATTGGCCAGCGAGCGTTCGATCTTCTGCAGCCGCGTGGCCACCTGTGAGTCCGTTTCATCGATATCGTTCTCCAGATCCCTTGCCTCAAACGCATCATCCGCATGCGAGGAGATCTTGCGACAACTCTGCTGATCTGCCTGCAGCACAAAGCCCTGTCGGCAGCGACAATAGTAGGAGCCCTGCGTATTGACGCACTGCTGATCGCAAGGCTTCTCCGTCTCGCACTCGTTCACATCCTGCTCGCAGTGGCGCCCCGTAAAGCCTGCCGCACAGCTGCAAGTCTGTGGCGCAGTGCAGTTGCCACCGTTGTGGCAGCGCGTGGTGCAAATGGCTGACAAGAAGAAAAAGGAAAATGTTGTTAAGGGAGATTGGAAGAGGTTACTCCATTTCTCGCTACTCACGTTTCATGCACGCATCCGAGTGCGGCGTCTCGCGACTCCAGCCCGTGCAGCAGTCGTAGGTCATCTGCTGCGCCGCCTTGTGCTTGATCACATCCCGGTAGGCCTGCTCGTGCACCAGTTGGACGCGCGTGCACATCTGGCCCGGGTGCGTGGGCGGCTGACAGGGTGTGCTGATGTGCTTCCAGGTGGGTCGCGTGTACACCTCCGTTGTCTTCACCGGCATCGTGATCGTACGCTGTTGCACGCAAATGTGTCGCCTGTGCAGCAGAAGGTGAAAAGTGTCAGAGTACAGTGGATAAGTACATTTTTTTAACGACCAAAAAGTGAAATTGAAATCGCGACAAGCGCGAAAATGAAAACGAAACTGACTTTTCCAGAGCCCCCAGACGATGTTGGCCAATTACTGTCATAATAAAAACTGGACAACAGGTTGCAGCAACCTAGCAGATGTTGCTGTTGCAAGTGTCGCCTCTCCACAGCTGGACACAATTGTCACATGCACATTGGCACATCACGAAGGGGCGCGTCGAATCAGCGATGAAAACTCTTTGGCAAATTTTTACCCATTTACTTGTAATAAGCATTTTTATAGCCATAGTTGCATGTGTGTGTGTTTGTGTGTGTTGCCATAAAAAACAAATCGAGAAAATGCCATAAAATTATATGTAAACGTGTGAAAATTATGTTTACAGCGCCATCAATGCGATTCCGGGATCGAATGCCAGACGAGGCCTATTTATAGCTTCATATAGCTATATAACCTGGTCCGGCCTGTGTGCCCAGTGCCTGTCAAACTGTGTGTTAACACACTATGTAAGGCACCTCCTTGTCGTCAGACCTTTGGCCGCAGCATAAATGCCGATAATAAGCGCCTTTTGCGAGCGCATTTCTTGCGCCATTTTCCGTACTGCCGAAAAGTGCAAATAATAATCAAGTTAAGAAAGCGCAAGTCAGTGAGAGTACACTTGACTGGCAGATACCCTAGAATAACCAATGATGTACGTAATTTAACGGAGGAATAGAGAAAAACGTTTTTTATTGTACGGTGGCATTCAACGAGAGTTTCGATCAGATTGGTAAAAATTAACAGATGCTTAACAGCTGCTTAGCATAAGACATAACAGCTGCTTAGAACATAGATTATGAACAGCTGATTATAATCGATATTGCAACCTTGTTTAGATGTGGACGAATTAACATAAATAAGTGAGTAAATAATATGTAATAATATATTTGGTCGCAAACAATAGTTACAAATAAAAAACCAAAATTTCATGCCAAATATAAAGTAAATTCTTTTAAATATGAATAAATGATATCAACCCACTTTATCTCCTGCGTTGCTTTTCCTCTTTCAACACAGGGTATCATCAAAAAAAGCAGAGCTGCACAAACGCAACCATAAATTGCAGCAGGAGAAGGAGGAAGGAGGCTGCTGCTGGAGTTGCTGCTGCTGTTGTTGCTGGTGTCGTAATTGGCAATGCGGGCCAAAGCCAAACAATTGCAGACGCGTGATGTGGTCACTGACTAACTGACAGACAGAGAAGGAGGACAGGGGACAGTGGAGAGACAGACAAGCGCTTGAAGCTGCCCCTGATACCGTTGCTTACCAAATTTGTGACTTGGCCAGGGTAATAAGTATAACAACAGCAGCAGCAGCAGTGGCAACGTCAGCAACAGTTGCCAAGTGGCTGCAGTGCTTGGGACTTCTGTCCTTCTTCTTCTCTCTCTCTCTCTCTGGGCCTGGGACACTTAACAGTTTCTTTATTGCTGCGCATGCATATTTATGTAACTGGACTGCCTCTTGTACCATAATTCTCACGTTATTTATGCAGCATGGGTTCTCAGCGTTAAGGGCGCCACAGCAGCAACACAGGAACAACAACAAAAACAACAGCAGGAGCCACAAACGCGGAAGTTTTTCTTTGGTCCGAAAAACTGTGCCAACCAAGTGCAATATGAAATGCTCATTCTGATTTCCATTCTACATTCCCATTCTCCATTGCCCATTCCCATTCGCGTTGTCCATTCTCAGTTCCCTCATCTGCCCCGTTCCCATTCCGCTGGCTGCATAAATCTTTGCCAGCTTCCATGCCGCATCCGCAGCCCGCCCGCAGAGCCAGTCGAGACTGCCAGACTGTCTGTGTGTGTTGTTTTTGAAATGGCTTCATTGCCTTTGTTTAGAAACGTTTAGACTAAAATTAAAACTGAAAACTGAATTTGAATTTTTAATTGTCGAACGTGCAACGTGGAACACCTGTGGCTCAGGCCATGAACGAAACACCCTGTATAGCCGCATTACAGCCTACTCGTCTGCTCTGAATTTTTTATATATGCCCGTGTACATTTTTTACGTAAAATTATAAAAACATCAATCACTGTAAAGTTTCTTTTCACATCTCTCCACTGAAATTGTCTTGTGCCTTTTTCCTGGCCAATTAATCAAAGTAATTTAAAACTGTTAAACTTTTTTTTTTTACAGACCCCTGAGATCCCTCCAGGTTTTGGGGCCTGAACTCTAAAGTGCGTTTTATTGATTTACGATTTATTTTTATTGAACGCCAAACGGAAATTGATGAACGCCTCAGACGCAGTCGCAGTCGCAGTCGCAGCCTTCCTCTGACTCAGCCTCAGATTGCAGGCCAAAAGGTGACCCCAGATTTGTGTGCGTGTGTGCGTGTATGTGTGTGCGGGTGTGCGTGTGTGTGGGCGTCGGCTTAATGGACTCGATCTTTATAAATGGCTGAGCATTTTTATAGAGAGATTCGAAGCTGCAAAGCCAGCATAGAGCAACGTTGCATCTTAAATTGTATCAATGAAAAAAAAAGGCTAAAAACATCTTCAGATATGCTAATTGTCTTAGATAAATAGCTCAGGTGGTTGAGAAATATTTATGCTTTTAATTTTCCGAAGGGAATTAAGAGTTTTGTTTGGGAAATATTAAAACTTAAACTTTGACCATAAAAGGATTTTATTGACTAATTATTTGTTGATAAAATAAAGACCGCGCGTCGTCGTCTTTGTGAGGCAACTGCGCATTGTTCCGAGACTTATAGAGCTGAAACTCTTTTAATATCTTTTGTATGGGAAAGGCTTTATAATTTAACAATAATTTTAAGCCTATACAATGCCGGAACAAAAGGAAACTGTGCGCTATTGTATGATATATATAGTATAAGTTGCTATATAGCTCGAGAGCTAAATCATTTTTATGGCCAGCTCGGGGGTCATTTTCACATGGAAACCCGTTTGAGCTGCAGCAAAAACGCATTTAAGAAACAGTTAACACATAAAGGCCAAACAAAGTTGGCGACACTTAATAGCCATAAAGCGGCTGAAGTTTGGCTGGAAATTTGACTGCAATTGGGCTTCAACTTTGGCTTTAACTTTTTAGTATGCAAATTGGCAAAGTGCACAATGGAAATATGTTTTTTCTCTTCCTCTGTTTCTGTTGCTAGTTAACTCTCTCTGTCTCCCTCTCTTTCGCTCTCTAGTTAACTCTCTCTCCCTCTCTGGCTAACTGTACTGTCTCCATTTGTGGCTAACTAATCTGATTTGCTACATGAAATTAGAATCTAAATTGGCCTACCCGAGGACAGAGAAATGGCCTGACCAAATGCATCATTAGACCGAGAGCTGCAGCAGTAACTCCCACTCCCCCACCCCCTCCCTCTCATCTGCTGTAACAGTAACACGATGACAACCATGACAAGAGCAAGAGCAACAACAGCAGCAGCACGACAAACTGAGGCCGAGTGAGGTGGAACAGCAGATGAGGAGGCAGCTGCGATGGAGCAGAACAACTGCCTGCATTTTTAGACATGCTTCCTGGTATCCTCTGCTTGCCGCATTTTGTTGCAGTCCTCCGTCGTAGTGGCAGTCGCAGTCTGGGCTGCCCCTTTATTTGGCTTTTTACTTAGCGTTAAATGCGAAAGACGAAGCCAAGCGACCAAGACGAAGACGACGACGACGACGCACTGCATCAGAATTTCTAATAATATTTCAGCCATATCCATGTGGCGGCGGGGCAAGTGCAACACACAACAGCTAAAGCAGCAACTGCAACTACAACCAGCAACCAGCAAATTTTGCCGCTTTTAGTTTTATTTCTTCTTTTAGCCAAGAATTATTACAGCACTCAGTAGAAGTGGAAACACTTTCTCGTAGAGCTCAGCGACTGCAGAATACGCTACGTTGCTATCGATAGAATTAGGGATGTGAGGAAGTCGATAACGAGTTCGAAATATTGAGAGTTTAGAAAATTATTTCATACACGATATATTTATTTGATAAAGAAGATATTATATAACTATATATACGCATACAAATGCAATATACTCTAACAGAAAGGAAAGCTGAGTTATATTCTACGCTACGTAATCGATTGAATTAGAGATGTCAACGTCTTGATAACCTATCAGAATTGAGAATTTTTAATAATTTATTTTGAATATTCTATAATTACGTGAAATTATTGATTGATAAAATACATACGAATATAAACTACTCTAATAGAAAAAAAAAGACAGAGAAAAAAAACTCAATGCCCTTTGGAAAAACTGTTTTTTATAGGTTGAATGTATAAATGCTATGAAGTAATGTTCTCATATGCAGAATAATCCTTATTTTACTGAATTCAGTTTCCTTTTCTTTATCCCTTATACACAGTTAACCAACATGCCCCACACTACTCTAACCACTTCAGTGCAAGCAGCAAAAAATAGAGAAAAACGGCTAGTCACGGATCTGTCTAACCGCATTGAGTCAGTTCTAATTTGGCCGTAAATTTGTCTTGCTGGCAGATTATGCAATAAAAAACTCGCCGCACAGGCACAAGCGACTTTTCTGAAAAGCTGCGCTGCGGCGAAAAGTGAAATGAAAATTGCTAGTGCTGTGTGCTGTGTGCCGCATTGGCAAGTGTCAGACTTGGTGTCTGACGAAGCACAAGAGCGAAGATCAAGTGCCGCAAGCTGCAACGCATTTTGAGGTGGAGTCGCTGCTCTGTGGCTGGAGCTGATTATATGCCAAGGAAGTGGGCTCAATAAGCCAATGGGCTGAGCAAAGTGGGTTCACTGCCCCAAAGCATACTCTCTCTCTGCGCCTTCCCCCCTCTCCTACTCTTTCTCTGCCTTGTTGCCTCTACCATTTTCCATACAACATAATCGCGCGATAAGCGATCTCTCGCCATGGGCCTGTCAATGCGTTGCGCCCTACTAATGCGGCCCTGTTCGCATTGGAAACCCAAGAAGAGAGCTTGGCCTGCAACTGAGAGGCGTGTGAGAAGCAGGAGAAGGAGGAGGAGAGCGTGAGGAGCTGGTGTAAAGCATGATTAATGCCCCAAACTTGTTTAAACAACAGCCGTGTCGAGCCGTGGCCGAAAATCCGATTAGTTTTGTGGCGGCGTGAGCAATGCAGAAGCAGCAGAGGCAGCACCTCAACCCAGGCCCAGACCCAGACCCAGTTACAGAGCTGCAGTCAAGGCGAAAGAGTGCGACAGAGAGAGAGGGAGAAGGGAAGAGAGAGAGGGTGTGCACGATTTCCATTTTTCCATGGAAACTGCTAACAAAAGCGCAACGAAAACGAACAGCAGCTCACAAATTTTCATCAAATTAACATATTTTCGGCTCTTTTTGGCTTTTTATTTTCACGGTGAGTGTTAAAGATTGGAATCAAGTTTGGTAACATGCGACACATGGAAACTACTGCCTAATTTTGAAAGCATAGATAGAGTTATTGTTTTCGTTGACACGCCTCCCGCCGCCCGTTGCCAGCCCCATTTAGCTTCCCTTTCTAGTGTGCCCCTTCTTGACTAGCGCCAGATGCAAATCGGCGTCGTCATCTTGGGGTATCCAATTGCAACATAATTAAGTAAACCGAACGTTGCATGCCTTGTTCGTTGCTTATCTCAGTCTCTCTCCCTCTCTCTGTGTAGCATGTTGTGTGGAATTTTGTGCGTCATGTTGTGTATGTTGCACGAGACTTTTTGCCTGTTGCCTGTTCGTGTGTGGCACAAGGCGCAGTTTTGTTGTCTTTTGTTTGTGTACTCAAGTTTGGCTGCAAGACAAAGCGCCACCCCCCGAGGCCACACTCCCCTACCCCTACTGCCTCTTTCCTCTACTTGGAGCTGACCAAAAACAAACGGGTTTACATGTTATATGCCTGCCCAGTCTGTCTGTCTTGAGCCTGGCTCTCTGGGCCTGCCAGCATTGCATTAACCCAATTTTCAACTTGAGATGCGAAGCTGCGTGATTTGCAAATTACAGCACGACGCGTTGTTGTTGTTATTGTTGTTGTCAGACAGACAGACAGACAGGGGGACAGACAGCGTGTCATGATTGTATTTGTATTGTCCAGTTTGGTCCGATCTCTCGTCTGTGTCACTTGTGTGACTTACCCCATTCTAACACACTAATTGCACTGATCTTTGTCTGTGAACACTTGCCCGATTGAGACTTGACTTGAAGTGTTCCGAATTCCGTTTGCCATTTTTGTGGCATTAATTGCGATTGAGGAATTCCGCTAAATGACGCGACTTTCCGTTTTTTGGGTATTATATAAGCGTACAGGTAGCTTTTTGAGGCTGTTTTGGCTTTTAAATCTGTTTCAACTTGGGTTTATGTACGACTATTACTATGACACTAGTAAGATAGTCTAAAAGGATCCTCATTCCGCAGATCAAACTCGTTTTATTTAGAATATAAAGTTTTACGATTCAAAAAGATGAGGATCTAAAGGTTTCAGCTTGATTTTCGTACTCCTATAGGTTATACGATCATCTTTATATACGATTTGTTTCTATTAATGTTTATTGGCTTCGTATGGTATTAAAAAGAACTTCAAAAAGCTGTTTACCTTAATAATAAATGGTCTTCTAGCTCCTGCTCAATTCTTACTCACAGATTAAGAACCTTATTCATAAACTCTACTTTAATTACTCTTTTTAGAATTTACAGTCTTTAAAAGCCTCATCTATAAACTTCAACATTCATCTTTCTATACAGACCTTCTCTACCAATATTATTTTAACCATAATTCTACAAATAAGAAACCTATTCAAGTGTTTACCTTTGTTTAATTTAGCCTTTTAGCCCATACAAACTTGCAACTCTATAGAACCTCTATCTGAGCACCTACTACAGCTGTCTACCTTTGTTTCATGAGTCTTCTAACTCCCACAATAATCTTCTAATAAGAACCTCATCTATTAGGCGTTGCTTTTCATTTTTCTTCTGCTGCACGTGTTCGCACACATCTGTTAGACACCCACAGACGCACACATTGGAGGAAAAACTCATTAAAGACTTTGGCCTGCTGTTTGCCTGCCTGGCAGCCTGGGCCAAGGTTTACCCTTGCCACCCGCCAACTGATGCCATGACTTGGATAAGCCTCTGCGACTTGGAATGGATGGCACGTGTAGGCGTGCCCAATGAGCATAATACTTCACGGTGCAACAAAATGTTAACGAATTTTCACAAGCTGCAGCCGCATTCTAAGTGCAGCATATCAAATCATTCGTCACTCGCCGCGAACCCAAACCCAAACCCAACCCGACTCCAGCTACGGCTGCAGCAGCTTCGTAATTATTGCGCAGGCCGCCAGGTTGCCGCCTTCGATTGTTGACAAGCAAATTTGTGCTCAGGCAGCGCAGGCAGCCCAGACTCGGCTCCAAGTGCAGCTGAGGCTGTGCGTCAGTTTGTGGCAGTGTTAGGAGGGTCACAAAGTTGCTGAAAGTGCACATAACTTTTGTGGCACAGTGTGGTGGCTATTGTTGTTGCATATGTTGTTGTTGTTGCTGTTGCATTGTTGTCTCTCCCCTCATTTGATTTAAGTATTTTTTGCCAATTGTTGTGCGGGTCTCTGTAGCTGCCATTGAAGTCAAGGCTCTGCTGCTTTGTGTGTGTGTTTGTGTTTGTTGCTGCAACACAATTCGGGGCACGGTTGTGGCAGCTTCAAAGCTGCTGCAAGTGGTGCCCAAAACAAAACAAACGAACTAACAAAATGTAAACAACTTTTGGCTGTTTGTGCCACATAATTAATTCATGTTGCACTGTGTGACGCAATCGGCGCCACAAACGAACGAAATCTTCAATCAAAGCGTGCGCCAAATACAGACATCCATCAATTGTCAGCTGCCACACAGCGGCAGCAACAACAACAACAACAACATCAGATTACTGGCAAAACATGCAGCAGGACAAGCAGAAATTGAAATCATCAACAGAAGCAGCACGAGGCAAGGCGAGGCGGGGCAAGTGGGGCATGCAACCAGTCGCAGTCGCAGTGCGGTTCATTTTTTATATATGCAACAGACATATCTGCAAATCGGCGCATATTTGACGCTGATTAACACCGAGTTGCATTAGCCGCAGGCAAATGCAATTGAAACGTTGCACTGTGCACGTTGCACGTTGCACCGCAATGCAGTTTGCCATTAGGCGGCGTGTGAATATCCGCGCAGCAGCGCAGAGCAGCAGTCATTTCCATATCCATTATTGCCACTTGCAACTTGCTGCACGTGCAACGCTTAAATAAATAGCAAAAAATAAGGCAAGGCAAAGCGCAGCAGTGTCGCCTACACGTTGCACAGTGGGGCGACAAATGTCTTGTGCTTTTAGAACGTGCCACATTCACATACAAGTTTGCCCCACTGTGGCAATTTATGACTGATGATGCTAGTGCTGCGTTTCGCCCGCTGGCGATTTTTGGCAGTTTCCGTTGTTGCTGCCACATAAATCATAATGTGTCATAACATGCAACAGAATTGCAGTCAGAGAGTCAAAGCTGCAACACCTTCTGTATCAAATTGCGCATAAGCCGCATTGCCCCGCAGCCGCGAGCGACTTTTGCCATTTGATGCGGGCTGGTTAAGTTGCTCGTGTTGCACTGTTGTTGTTCTCGTTGTTGTTATTGTTGTTGCTGCTGCTGCTGTCGTTGCATGGCTTTGCCCTTAAGTAGACGCACATTAATTCCAATTAGAAAACATCAACACTGGCAATTGAAAACTCGTTAAAGTTCATTACCTTAAAATGACCATGCAGACAGGCAGCAACAACAAGAGTAACAAAACAACAACAACAGCAACAACAACGGCAACGCGACGACAGCGACAACACTTCAAGCTGGCAAGTCAATGCCACAACAACACAATCTTGGCCAGATCTCTCAGATCGTGCCTTCGTACCGTTGCGATAAACTTACTTGTAAATATGTGTTTGCATTTGTGTGTTTCCCTCTGCATTTGTATTTGTGGTTACATTTAAGGAGCTCAACAAGTGCACATTGATTTGCTGCAATTGACACAACAATTGAAAGACTAAACAAGTCGCGCGCTCACTGCACTTAGCCTTGAAGCTAATAAACCAGCCCCAAGTGGCCAGCTGACATTTGAATTAGAGCGATGGGGAAAAGACAAAGCGACAAGAGACAAAGCGCGCACGCACGAATTTATTACGTTTTACAAATTTCAATTTACAATTGGTGCAACAAATTGCAAATCACCAAAAACGCGGCAATGATCGATTATCGATAAGTCGTAACATTTAATAAGTGCTGCCACTTCGACTTTAAACATAACATACATATCTTAGTAGTCTGTGATTAACATAAGTTTAACATGAAACTCAACTCAATGAAATGTTAAATATTTGCTATGCAGAAGCTCAGCTGCAAATTGCAGTCTGCAGTTAGCATAGCTCAATTAGCTAACGAACTGTTATGGGCGCATAAATATCGATTACTGCTTGTAATACTCGTGCCACGACACGCGCACACGCCACCGTCTCTAATTTGCAGCAAATTATCGGCGCAACGCAGTGGAAGTGATTGAAACCGTTGTATCGTTTGGATTTCTTGCTTGGGGCTGTTGTCTTGCAATGACATTGAAACAGTTGTGGCGTGTCATAATATGTAAATAATTTATGAGCGATAAGATAAGCACCACCAGCAGCAGCACAGCAACAAAAGGTAAACTAGCAGCGGCGACAGCTTACACGGCCAATTTATGACCATCTCAGCCTTGAGAAATCTGCCCCCGAGGTTCTTCTGTGATAAATGCAATCGGACACGCCCCCCAATACACAGAGTCTTCCCAAAAAGGGCAGAGGTAAGAAGAGCTATCCACTTACCGTTCCATCTCCTTCGCATCTGTTGGATAATTACGACTGATTGTATTTGTTTCGTAGGGATCATCCGTGGTGCCAGGACCGCTGGTGGTGCTGGGTGCCGTTGTGGTGGGGGTGTAATTGTAGCCCCTTCGTGCCGGCACTAGTGGCGGTATGGTGCCCATGCCCAGCACGGGAGTATTGGAGCGACGATTGAGATTTGGTGGCGCCGCCGTAGTCGACATTGGAGGCATATACTCAAAGCCACGTCCTGTACGGCCACTGACACCAATGAACTCCACATCTTGCGTATTATCCTCACCCTTACCGGCATGTGGTGGCAACGGTGGCGGTGGAGGCCCAAATGTGTTTGTGTATATGTTGTATGTATTGTAATCCCATTCGTTGGGCCTGCTTCCACTGCCGGCTGCAGCTGCACCCTGGCGACGTGTCAACACTTTGTTATACGGATTGTGCGCATGATGCAAGCGACGCAATCTCGTTGATTCCGCCGTGCTGCGCGGCAGAGGAGGCGCCATTGTTACGCCCGGCAACAGCTCCACCTCTGTCTTGACATGATGACGATGCGCTCGATGCACGCGATGATGGCTATGCAAGCGGGTGTTGCTGTTGTTGTGGTGGTGGTTGTTGTTGTTGTGATGGCTGTGATGACCGCTTGGATTACCTGTTGCTGCCACCGTGCCCAAGAGCAGCAACACTGTACAACATAGCCAAGGCGTCGTTCCACACTGCGTCATCATCGTGCACACTTGAACTCTGCCTACGCCGCAATTGAACTGAGAAGAGGTAGACTGAAAGAGAGAGAGAGAGAGATGGAGAGAACAGGAATATCTTTATTAAGTGACCAACCAGGTAAGTACTCATAGCTGTCCAGACATTCACTTTCGTTCAGTTCACTTCAGTTCGTTTCGGTTCGTTTAAGTTTGTTTCGTCCCGTTGCCATCTCGACTCGACTGATTCAAATTCCTAGTCATTTTGCACGCCTCGCTTAATGTAAGCAACAAGGCGGATCAAAAAAGGAGCCCTCTCTGCTCTGCTCACTGCTCATTACGTATTCCTTTGTCTTACGACGCCGACCTGTCCATCATCAGGTATAACAAGAATGTTAAAAGACAACTTCAACGGAATGTGCAGGCAGCCCAGAGAGTTCAAGACGAAGAAGACGATATTGATATAGCATATACTCGCCCTCGGGCGATAAGATATGCCTTTATTAAGATCACAATTTGATTGATCTTAACCAAGAAAAACACATTTTGTGGTCTAAGTTTCATTTACCTTCGCAAAGTGAAGATTGCCCTCAGAGAGAGAGAGGAACAACAGATTGGGATCCATTGCGTTTCATGGTCGAGTGGCGGCGAGTGGAGGCAGCCACACACACACAAACACTTCACTTATTCCCGAAACAAAGGCAATTTGTACAACATGACTCTGCCGGTTTCTCGTTGTTGTATAAATCACTACAAAAAACTCAAGTAAAACAACAAAAGTAACGCGTTAACTGTTAACTGAAGCCCCCGAGGGCAAAGGCAGAGGCGCAGCTACCCTGAACAAATTAAATAAAATAAAATAAACTGACCTGAAACGTTGTGAACCGAAGCAGAAGCCGAAACCGGAAGTGTTTGTGCAACACACGCTCAATTTTGGCAGCGCTTTGTGCGTTGTGTGCCCCGAGAAAGGAAACTTTTTAATGATTCTCTCACTCTCTGGCATTTATCAAAATTTCACGCGTTTGTCAACACGTTGTCGAGCACATTCCCCTCCCTACGCCTTTCCTCTTACGCCCTCCCCCCTTGAGCAATTATTGCAATTGCTCAGTGAGCTGCTTATTAATATTCATCGCCGTCAAATGGAATTTATGTAGCATCTCATTAAACCCAAAGTTGCCCTAACACATGTTCGGGGACTGTTCCAGTTTCCAAAGTAATTGAAAAACTGACAAAAAATTGAAAACCCTCAACAATTGCGCTGTGCGGGGCTAATTAAAAAAGAGACAGACAGAAATTAATAAAGAAGAGATGAAGACGAAAGAGAGGGCAATAAGAGAGAGAGAAAGGATTGCCAGCTGAAATGGAACTTGGCTTGGGAACAGCGACAGGCTCCATCAGGTGCGGCCTTTAAGCCGCTTAGTAAGTGAAACCCGAAAAAAGGCTTGACTTGGACAGAAGCTGTCCGCCATCTCCCCCATCTGCCCCTCTATCTGCCTGTCTCTCTGGCTCACAGAGCTCTTCAGCTGAGTTGTCATAACTGCGCAGCATCTTCCACGAAATGCAAAAAGGTTTCGATCGGGGGCGCCGTCGCTTAATCAAAACTGCAGACACAGAAAAACAGAAAAAATGACGCCAACAACATCCAAGTCAAATGTTCGATACGGTTTCCATTGAAATCTTGGCTAATCTAAGTTCAAAGCTGCGTTGACAACACACACACTCACACACACACATAGACTTGCCTTGACCTTGCCCCTTGCCAAAAATGGTCAGCGCGCAGATAAATCAAAGCCAAGGCGGAGTCGGAGTCAGCCCACAGGGCACTGAGGCTGCCCAACTGGAACTGGATACGAGAAACTGGTACGAAAAACAAAAGCGAAATTTCGAGTAATATTTTGATATATTTCTAATTAATAGCATCGACATTGGCGGCATTATAGAGCTATATATCGGGCATAAATCAACTTTACCTTTGCGGCAGCTTAGCTGGAATTTCACACAGATAGGGAGTATCTATGTGTGGGCCAAGGAAATTAGTGTGTGTTAAATGTTATTGATTTGTTTTCCCAGCGCATAAATCACATGCTAAATGCCGCATGCCGCACTGGAAATAGAGGCGTGGACAGCCCCAAGAGGCAGCACTAGCAGCAACAGAAGCAGCAGCGGCGGCTGCGGCAAACGGCAGCCGCAACATAAAAATGTCAACTTTATTTTTGTCAAACTGACAACAGAAGCTGTGGGTGTTCATATGTGTCACTGTGTGTGTGTGTGTGTGTGTGAATGGTGTGTGACTGACCCAGACATGAGCTACGGCCAATGAATCACAAGAGATGCGAGAAGCAGACGAGATACGGTAAAACAAGTACAAAGCACACAAGAACGGTAAACACTCGATATGACTGTTTAATGCGGACGACAAATCAGCCAAGAATTCTCAGTATGTTCAAGATGAGTGAACTGTTGGGAATTTATGTATGTTATGCGGAATACTCAGGCTAAATATTGATTATTTGAAACAGAACTGAGGTCCACAACAAGTAAATCTACAGAACAGTAAGGAAAAGAAGGAGCCTAACAAATGAAGCATAATAGAAGAAGCCTAACAAAAGGAACCTAACAGAAAGAACCTATCAGAAGGAGCCTGAGCATTGCCTGAATGTACCTGGACTGAAATTCTTAAAGGAGCTAATGGATAAGGAACCTGGAGACGTTCTAATCTGCAAGAACTGTTACAAATAAGCACAAAATGGAGCACTCCTTAGACAGCGCCAAACAGAGATCAATAGAAAGCACTCTATCTAAAGGCCCAAGTAAAAAAGAACAGAAACATAAGAAGTTCTCAAAAGTGAATTCAAAGTTGTATAAAAAATTTGACAGAAGATGCTCCAGCAAAATCTTCCACTTCCTGTGCACTAATCTCAGTACTTACTGTAGCAAGAACAGCACTACACACACGCACACTCATCTATATGTAACATATAGTTCTCTATGACAGTCCCCTACTCAGTCAGTAATACGTTTTGGCTTGCCATGTCTGCTCTAAGAAATGTTCCCGGAACATGCCGCATTCATTTTATTAATAAAACTTTTGCATTTCTCCATTAATCATTTAAGTGGAAAGACGAGAGAGGGGAGGCAAAGAGAGGGGCAGGGGCGGACACGACTAAAATCTGCAGCAATTGCTTAATTATTGTGGGCATTATTTTCGTGTCTTATGCAGTGATTTCAACGGACAGTTTAGCGAGTGCTCAACCTGTTTACACACACACACTCGCACACACAACGCATTCCTTAGAGTGTGTGTTGGTGTTGGTGTTAGTGTGAGTGTTGTGCCTGCTTGTATTTTTCATCATTTGGGTGCCGTAATTTAAAGTAACAGCTCCTCAGCAGCCTCTGTGGCCATTTAAATGTTAATTAAATGCTCGAGCTGCCTTTCCCTCCGGACCAGACCCGACCTGAGCCCGCTTGGCCTCCTCCTTGTTTTTTCTTTAACTTTGTGCAATTCAAACAGCTGCGTTTTTATTTATGTTTTGTGTAATCGCAGGCACAACAGCAACAACAACAACAGCAACAACTCTTCAACATGTTTCGGAAAAGACGGCGCGCCTCAAGTTCTTATAAAGAGATAAACTAACAGCTTAACGCCGCCGCCTGCCAACAACAAAAAACCGAAGGCAGATTGTTTGGCAACTAACTCACAAGCAGGCAAGGCATTTAATGGCAAACACTGCAATTGATTAGGGTATTTCTTTTGGGGCACAACTGTTCCCGCAACTGTTTGAAAATGTTCAAACGCCTCTATGCCGAAATGAGCCGCCAAACATAGATGAACTGTTAAATGTTTTAGATCTCTTCAGATCTCTAATGTCATTCAATCAGCCAAGTGTTGGTTAACACCCCCCAACAAAGGAAAGTGTGAGATTTGGGCTGGATTTGACTGACCACCCAGTGATCGGAACGGAACAGAAAGACTTTTGAGAACTGCTTCGAATTTTGAACTCATTTCAGCGCGAGCAGGCGAGTTCAATAACCCAACCCTGTCAGGAATTACGTTGCTCCCTCTCTCTATATACATACATATATATCTGTCTCTCTCTCTCTGTCTCGCACTGTTGTGCTATATTTTATCTGACGGATCATCAAATATGTGCCTTATGCCTGCATATCACTCAACCTGTTGCTGCTCTGCTGTTGTCAGCTTACGAACGTGAGAAAGCTGACAAACGCAGCGAGTGCAGGAGAAGGAAATGGAGGAGGAGCTGATAAACTGTAAGAGGGGCGTGGCGAACTGTCCCAGTTAAGCCAGAGTTATTTCATTGCAAGCAATTTGTTTAAGTTTAGTTTTTAATATAAAATACATTTTCTTATATTATGCAAATTTTGCCAGAGCGAGAGAGAGAGAGATAGAGTTCATCTGTATCTCGTTTACTTTTGACATTTGTGTTTTATTTTTACTTCATTTTGATTTGTTGTTTTTTGCAGCAAAGATCAACAAACTGTGGCTCGTGGCACAGGGAGGAGCAGGGGGAGGGTGAGTACGGAATCAATCGCACGCTTTTTGTTTACACTTTACTTTCCAGTCCAATTAAAGGAATGTGTGTGTGCGTGTTTTAGTTTCTTTTTTTTTTTTTTGCTTCACTTTTTTTGATGTCTTGCGCCTTGTGTTTTCTCAAAGTCAAAGAAAACTATGCGCTGAGCGTGTTCGGCACGGGACAGTTTGACATTTTGGCACCCTGAAAAAGCTGAGAGCAAAACAGAAAACCCAACAACGACTCGACGACTTCAACTCAACAAGTTCAGCTTCAAGAGTCCAGTTGAATAACAATTGCAGAAAAAATAAAACACTCGCGAAACAGAAACAGAAAAATTGTAAAAATTCGCGAGAGAGAGGGAGAAGGAAGGAGAAAAAAAGCGAAACCGCGACAGACAGACATAAACCAGGTTGTTCCAAGTATTTTGTAGACGCCTGCTTATTCAAGTCTTTTGCTAATTGCACTGCAGCTGTAAAAGGGGCGTTGGTCCACGCCCACGCACGCAGCCCGCAGCAGCCTCGTCTGAATTCCCGACTGAAGTCGAGTGTCTTTTTTTTCTGGTCTGGGTCAGACGGCGCTGCTGCTGTGCTGTTGCTACACACAGACAAAAGACATAAACCCCATTTACCGTTAGCTGCGTTATTCATGCAAATGACTTTGGTTAATTAGAAAAACAGAAAAGCAAAAAAGGAAAAATAAATAAACAAGAAAAATTGAAAATTATTGCTGGTGCCTGAGCCGGGCGAGTCCAACATGCGCTTTAGCCGAAAAATAAAAAAAAAATACGATATTTCAGCATGAACCAAAGCCATAACCGATTTACACATATCATATATAAATGTGGTATATAAGTATATCCATATATCTTTTGCCATACTCACTCGCACATGTTTCTGTAAATTGCGCAAGTCATAGAATAATATTTTTATTATTCTTGTGCTTGGCGACACTGAAAAACAGGCACGATCAATTTTGAACGATCGTGACAATGTCAGAATTCAGCATACGAAACATATATCAAACGGTATTCTATAGAAACGGAAATTACACGAGAAAAACTACATGCATATCCTAAGCATGTCGTAAACTAGAGATAACACGCTGATGATTCCAAATGTGGGAACATATTGAGTTGACATTTCCTGAATTTACAATTAAAGGAGGAAGATCTGGGTGGGTTTTTGAATGCAAAGTGGGATCTGTGAGTCAGTCTGCAAGGTTTAGTTGATTTGATTTGAATAATGACTTAAATTTTATTTAAATTTCTTGTGTGCTCATGATCTCAGATTGGTCAGAAGGAATTCCTCAAGATTTTAGTTGATATATTTCTCGGACTACAATAAGGTTCTTGGGTGAACTGATTACGAATGGGATCTCTGAGTTGGCTTGGAGTTTTAAGGGTTTGAGACAACAGTAAAGTCACATTTATAAAGAAGATCTTGGTGTGACTCAGGGAACGATCCTTAAAACGATCGTTAGTCCCTTAATATTCTCAAGCTTTTCATTTGAGATCAATTTCAAACCTGCGTTAAGGCTACAGATATCGCATGATACACATTCATACATATAGATCTGCAACCAGAACAAACGCAATAGAATATTTAATAAGCCATTCTTCTGACAAGACTCCGCGATCTTGCTGTTCTAAGCTCAGACAAGACTATTCAATTATTAGCACATGCAAATTGCAGTCTCTGCTGCGACTTAAGAACCATGTTGCATTTAGTGGTCATTTACTGGCAACAAGGAAATGTCACAGTGCCACACGTCAGTCGTCGTTGTTCAAGAGTCAGTGGCGTGCATAAATTATTTGCATATCGTTAAAATTAACATGGTTTTTTTACGTTTAACTTACAAACAATTGTCCAAGTTCTGTTGAAACTCGGATTCCGGTCGTAAAACGAATCGCTTCCCAATTATGTCAAATTTGCAATCACAAACAATAAATAAATCGAAATGGATTCTTATATTTTATACGCTGACATTAAACAGATACGCGGCATATGTTGGTGTAATAAATTATATATATGCATATATATTCGTATGCAGGGTACTTATTATCGGTACCACGAAGTGAAGATGCTTTTAAATTATATTCGTAAAAAACATTTGTTAAAGATTACAACGCTGCTTCCGTGTGCGTGTGCCCGATGGAAGATCGAAGAGGAGCCCGTAAAGATCACTGATCACACACATTCACACGCTGTGATACTTGATCTTTCGCGAGTGCGAGCGCTGCACAACTTAACGCTTAGGCGTTCGGAACCGAACTAAACGTTGCCGAGAGAGAGAAATTGAAAGTCTCAGTTCAGTTCGGTGCGATCGGTTCGGTTCGGATCGGGGCGATCGTCGTTTGGGGCAGAGAACATGTTCACTTTCTTTGTTCGATACAAGGCTGGGGAACTCAACCCGAGTCGAGTGCAACGACGAGGTTTCTGTTGTTGTTGTTGTTGCTAGTGTTGTTATTGTTCTGCTGCTTCTTTCTTTGCTTTCCTTTTGTTTTGTTTTTTGTCATGCTTGGAGGTGTTGTTGCACCCCCGCGCCGTGTCTTCCGCCTCCCACTGGCGGTGCTTATTCTCTTTATGGGCCTGTTCTGCAGTGGCCAAGTTGTTAAGTTAAATATTTGCGCTTGGCTAGCCACGACCCGATGCGACGACGATCTCAAGAGATGCAGTTGCTGCCACTGCTGCAAGAACTTGTTTGCGTGCCCTTGCCCAATTGTGGCGACACGGCAAGCTACCTTAGTCGGCGGACTAGCTGTCATCATAGGCCTCTTCCCATTAGTTCTCCCCCCTCCCTCCTCCTACTTCTTGCCTAGCATACACATTGCGCATATGTCAAAAGGATTTCTGTAACTGACTGAAACTGGTCGAGCGGGCTTCGCTCATCATAAAGCGCTGGAGCTGATGCAGCTGGCTGCAGCAGCACAAAAGGTACCGCTTGCTTAGTTAGCCAGTTACGAGCTAACAGCATTTATTGGGCTATTAACTGCCACTTGTTGAGTCCAAAATTCGAACACCCACGCAGCAGATGCAGCTGATAACAATGCAGAGGCAGCACAAAAGAAGAGAGTGAGAGAGAGAGAGAGGGAGCGAGAGAAATGATAACATTTCATTTGCATTTGATGAGTGTGTGTGGGGGGCGAACCCATCATCGTGTGTTTAGTTAATTTGACAGCCGTTTGATGAGCTGATGGCAATATCACTTCAAATCTTTCGGTCTCTCTTTTTAAAGTGGCAATCGAATCGAAGCCAAATCGTATCGAATCGACGCGGCGCAGCTGTGAAGAAGAAACACATCAACATCATCAAAAACGAAACAATCTTGAAGATCTTTTTTATGCGCTGTCATAAAATCTATGTAAATGGGGTATGCACAATTTCAGCGGCAGCAAGTTGAGCTTAGAGTCGTTGATCTTGGAGATTATGGGAGTTAGGGTAGTGAAATTTGGAGAAATTATGAAAAAGAGTACAAGCTTCATATATTTTAAGTGTATTGTAACTTAAGTCCCTTGATTAAAAGAGATAAATGCAGTTAGGTTCATCAACTTGGATATTGTATAATTTAATCTCTTTACAGAGCATATATTAGTTGGTTATACCCCACTGCAGCACTTTTACTTGTCAAGAAAGTCGTGTCTACTAAACTTAAGTTCTTTCTCTCTCTCTCTTGCTGCATTTTTATGATAATATCCACTAGATCTTTAACTGTTTCTTTATTATCATCTCTGCAAGATCTTAAATTCACTCAATTAACCACACAACAGCAACAACAACAGTAACAACATCAACAAGAAATTCACTTAAGTCCGCAATTCGCAATTCGGTTTTATGTTTTTTCAGGGGAACTCGAGGTCCAGCTGCTCGAGCAATTATGGATGAGTAAGTTCTATCGGGGGCTGTTAAATCAGACAGACAGACACTCTTGAATGGGGCGTCGTCGTACTCATTTTCCCATGCGAAAACATCATTTGCAGTTGGCTAGAAAAACGAAATAGAATAATAATAATAATATAGAAATCATCATGGAGAGTTAGAGAACTCGCAATGCTGCGATGTGTCAGCAAAATCAAGTCGAGATCGGCTCGAATCGATGGCAGCCAGGCTGGCCTGTCCGCCTGCAATTTGTGTGTTGCCACAACGACTCTGGTCTCTGGGTTGGGCTGCCCGGCAATTTGGAGCAATATGCAATGTCATATTGGGCCTAGATGGGGCCCCCAAAGACATGGCCATAAATTCAGGCGGGCATGTGTCAGGCGCGGGTTGGCAAATTGTCAAACGTACTCGCATGTGCTGAAAAGATCTCTTGACGCGCGGCCGGCACACATAATTTATTTGATCACGCTTTTCCAGACGCTTTCCTATCCAAGCTCTCCTCTCTGCACCTCCACTCCACTCTCCTGCTAGTCACATTTGACGGAAGCGCACGAATTGCCAAGACAGGCAAAGCGATCGATGCTCAAGCCTGAGCCTGAGCCTCGGCTCGTGATCATCGCAATCAATCGCAGTTCACACCAAACGTCGTTGCTGTCGTTGTCGTTGTTGATCGACCTTGATGCCCGATTAGGTGTCGTGTGGCATTGAGTCTCTTCCTGGTTGTTAAGGATAAACAAATTGTTTGTCTTTAATTATAATTAGTTGACAACACCTCTGAGATTCTTCGAATTCTCTCGCCCAGCTGAGACGGCTTTGCTTTGCCTGCTCTTGTCTCTCTACAAATAAAGTTTCATGAACGTATTTCGTTGTTTCTTCTTTTTCTTTCGTATATTCTTGGCAAATCAAAAAAAAAAATTAAATAAAAAACATTTTGACACAGTGTGGTAAATAAAAAGCCTCTAAAAAATTCAAACAAAATTGATAAAAAATTAAAAAAAAATATGCTTTTATTTACCTTTTGGAAAAACGAGTTGAAAAAACCGCAGCATGAAAATGTCTCGCAAATCTGGAAGGACTTAAATGCAACCTTTGTGGCGTAAGCATGACTTTTAGAAGATATAAAAGAAGAAAATGTAGATGTATATGTGTGTTATGTGCACAGTTTTCTAGGCTGGAGTTGGCTGATTTACACTGTTGCTGCCATTGTCATTGCAATCTGTGGCTACTTTGCCTACTGTGAGAGCTGTCGGAGAACTGAAATAGTGCGACGCAGACGTGTCATACAACGTGCACAGGAGAGGTAGCAGAAAGAGATAGCATATATTTATAATACCATATTATATATGCTTTTTCCTCTCTAGACCTCCCCAAAAGCGTCGCCCGAACGCCGCGTATCGGGATCATCAAATCTATCGTCACATCATACTCAGTGTGGCCAAGTACATGAAGAATCCCGAGGGTGTGCGTCCATTTATCGATCACATGGATCATCTGTATCCCCTGCGGCACTCACAGGCCGAGATGGCATTGAACATAAACCATAATGCAGCTGAATCTGTAGAATCGGTGGCACATTAAGCTCAGCTCTGTCTGCCTTCTCTAACACTTACCTTGACTGTAAATTTGATAGCTCTCTTTGAACGTGATAACAAAATTTAAGACAGACCAACAAAGCTTTTGCCGCTCTCCCACTCACTCACTTCCTCCCCTTCCCCCCCTCACTGTCTCTCTCTCTCTCTTGTGTGTGGCCTAAAAATATGCAACTGTAGCTGTAAAGCTCTGCAAACATAAACAAATGCCATGTGCGTTAGGCAAAGCTCGGCAAGCTTTCGCATGCTGGACAAAAGCTCAACGCTGCGTAACGCTTCCCTGTTGCGTGTCGTTGCTTGCACAAGGAGCCAAGCTAATGTTCCAGCAAACGTGTGCGGGCGTGAGCGAAAGCTCCCTCTCTTTCTCACTGAGAGGTCTCTCTTGTTGCTGCGTGCTTGGGTTCAGTCGCCAGTAGGACAGCGAGCGCGTCGCACGTCAGCACGGACACAGCGCAGCATTAGCAGCAGCAGCAGAGGCAGCAGCAGCAGAAGCAGCGCGGGCGCGTGCAGTGGTTGTTGAAAACAGTCAAACACACACACACACAAACACACTCAACACACACACGCATACCTACACACACCTACACGGCCAGCAAACAAAATTTTCTGTTCTTGCTGTTCCGCTTCCAAAAAAAAAAAATGAAATGAAAACGAAATGAAAGAAAACTTTTTCAGCTCTTCTGCTGCTCTTCATTCATGTGTGTCAACGAAGAAGAGCAGAAAAAAGGAAGAAGAGGAAGAACGCTAGCGAATATTGATAATAATTAAAGTGTCGAACCAAATTATGCAAATTTTATTTAATTAACCTAGTGAATAATTGAAAATCAACTCGCACACCTGCGCACATGTTTGAGCGTCTCTCTGTGCGTGCGTATGCGTGTGTGTGGCTCGGCTTGTGCTTGTCTGTGTGTGTGCGAGCGTGTGTTGAAGGCTAACTACGGCAGCAGCAGCAGCAGTCGCAGCAGCCAGGAAAAGAAAAGCCAACAAGTAAAACAAAAAAAAAGGAGAGGCAGCAAAAGCTGCATGTGCTCCGAAAACGGGCAGCAGCAGCTGCAGCACGTGTGGCAAGTGCGTGAAAACTATGCGGAAAAACGAGCAACGAAAAGTGATGAGTGAAAAGTGCAAGAATATTTAATGCAAAGTTAACAATTGAAAATATTGATGAATACTTAAAATAATCCCCGAAAATAAATCAGATAAAAGTTTCATTTAATAAAAGAAATTTAAATTAAAGAAATATAAAACAACTTAAATAAAACAAAACATATGAAAACTTGGCAATTTTTATATGACAAGCACAGCAAAATTTTCATTCAGTTAAATATCCCGAAATCCTTTCAAAACTTGTTTGTATAACAATTAAAATGAAGTGAAAATTAACAGAAATTCGGCAACAAAATCTATCAAATTTAAATGCAACGAAACACCTGAGAAATAATTCAAATTTTATTATACATTTCAAAGAAAGACGCATTTATTCGTATCCCTTCAAATCCCAGCAAATCTCTCAGCCAGACCTCACAAAATCTGCCTGGATTTACTCTTCTCTAAATTGTATTTTGAGCCCCTCCTACTAAGCTAACCGCCTAGCCTAGCTTTCCATTCCATCTATGCGACTATCTTATCTCCCTTCCTGCACTTTTAAATACATGCATTAAATGCTTATTTGATTGATTTATCGACGGGCTTTCGCATGGGCCCTATGGCGCGCCAGACACAACCTTATATCATTATCATTATATATATAAATATATGCCAAGTTCTCATAGTCAGTTTCCCCATTGCTCGTTGCAGCCAAACAAAGTGATAAAGACAAAGTGTTCAAGACAAAATGTAATAACTATATACTCAATATATATATCTATCTCTAATGTATACAACAACAAATAAGAATTACAACAACAACTACAACTTATAACACCAACAACAAAGCAAAGAAAATCCCCGAAAAACTAAATGCTGGAAAGATTTCTGCAGAATCCCCTCAAGTCAAAGGTGAGTATAACATGGAAATACATACTATCTAGGCTGCAACAATAGACACACCTAGAACGCATACACACACAAACACACACAAATCTAGTATACGTACACATACATAACGCATACGCACTGTGAGCACTCTGGGCGCATCCTACCTCAACACGAAGCAGCCAAGCAAAACATAAACAACCCCAAAATGGCCGCAAAAGCCAGCGACAAAAAGCCAAAGCCAAAAAAAGAAGCTGCCAAGCAGCAGCAACGCCAGTAGCAGCAGCTGAGCAGCGCTGCCTCAGTTGACGTCGCAGAACTGCTTCAAATAGGCAGCGCAAACAAGCGCAAATTCGCTTGAAAAAGCTCAATGCAAAAAATGTTTGGCAAGCCAAGCAAAAGAGGGGGAGAAGAGAAAGGGAGAAATGGGGGAGAGAGGAGAGAAGGAAGGAAGTGGGGTAGGGGGTATAGTGAGCACAGAATGGGGATTAGCCAAGTCTCTGCGTAAATATTGAAAAGCTCACTTGAGTCGAGTCTCGCAGCAGTTTGGCAGCGCAGTCGAAGGCACTGTCTCAGTTTCTCTTTCCTTTCCTTTCTCCCTCTCTGTCGCTATTTCTATCGCAATTCCTCATAATGCCTTGAGTGGCTTAAGCAACTATTCCTAAATTATCAATATCATCTTGAAAAAGCTTAGCTCTGCTTAGGTTTTCATTTTAATTACTCAAAAGGGAAACGGAACCTCAGCCATATTGCATGCGTATCCTGCGTTTGCTTCGCTCCGTTTGCCTCCTTTCCTTTTTTTTATGTACTTTCCTTTTATGGGGCTCATTTGTCTTTTAGCCTGCGCTGTTTCGCCGATAACTTTTGCTCTGTCATAAAAGAAAGGCAGGCAGGCAGGCTTGGCTCGCTGCTCTCCTCCCTATGCGGGCTTATCTAGGGACGCAAAGTTGTTTATTTTGTCGTAAATTTGCCTTCAAGGACAGTGTACAGTTTATCGATCACACAATGGGAAATTTCACACCTGCCTGGCTCGGAGTCGAGTCACGTTGCTGCGTGTTTGGGCCGCTTGCTCTCTCTCTTTTCAATTACGCGCTGTGCGCTGGCAAAATTGTGCTGCGCCTTGCCTCGCCTCGCTTCGCCTGCTTGAAGGTCGTTGCGACGCTTTGCATAATTCAAGGGTCCGATCGGCGCCTACTGCGGCTATTTTATTATGGCATCCTGCCACCCCCACACGCTACACACCACTTGCCACACTTCACACATGACCAAGCTTGTCTTGGTTTGCATGCAACATTTTCTTGTGGTTTTCATTGCATACTTCAAGGCTGTGCGAGGCGGTTAATTTACATGCCAAATGGCGCGTGCAACACTTTGCCGTTTTCCCTGCTTTTCTTTTGTTTTTTTTTCTCTGTGGCTGCCACGTATTCAATTACCCAACTGCAACAGCGCCAGCTGCTGCTGCTGCTTTTGTGGCACATAACCTTGATTAATAAACCGCTTAAAGTAGCAATTAAATTAGGACTGCAAATGAAAACATTCTTTGATCTTTGCCCCGATATACACAAAAGGAGGCAGCATGTGTACACTTTCCATATATACTCTATATATATTATTAATATCGTGGACTATTCATGTGTCACATTCGTTGAAGTTGAACGCGCCTACGCCAAGATTTATGACCACAACGTGTGTATTGGCCCCACAATGCGTCGCGTCTCGTCTCATCGCGTGTGCGGCGCAAACATCTGTTATCACTAAGCCAGCAAGAAATTAGAAAGTAAGAGTGGCAACCTATAATATATACCATATACTCTATATATATGTATATAATTTGACCGCAGTTTAATAACAAAACAGGCGAAAATGAGAACCACAAAAAATGGCAGCAACAACTACAACAAGAGTTGAAGAGCTAAATATAAATTATTATAGCAGAAAACGAAATGAAAGCGAAAGTGAAGGCATAACGAAGTCTGAATACACTATGTGATGAATAGAGGAATCAACTAAATCTAAATATATATACATAGATCTAAAAAGCATATAAATTTTCACAGATATAATTTTTAAATATATTTATAGTTTTTCAGTTGGAATCTTGACATTAAATGATTTGATTAACATAGCATAGATTAGATTTGCTATAAATTTATGTTGAGACGGGTGAATGGGAAAGGTCATGAGATTATCGCATTTATACTTAAGTTGCTGACTCAATATAATGATATGTAGACAATTTTTATACAGAATGTTCATAGACTGCGTGTTGCTCTCTCTTTGAAAATGAATTAAAAAGAAGAAGAGAAGTAGATAAAACAATAAAAAATAATTTAATAAACAATGAATACTTGATGAAAATAAACATAAAATTATAAATTATTAAATTTTAAAATAAATAAATAAAAATAAATAATTTAAATTTTAATAAATGCTTTTTTTTTTGCTCTGCGCGAGGTCAATATTTCCAGAATTCGCATGTCGAAATAAAAAACTTACTTGGGGTTCGTTTCTATCTTCGCTGCTAGAACAGGTTGAGAAATATTAATGAATATTAGATATTGTAATAGCTCTGCGTTTTTATTATTGTGTATTAAAATGGATTCATTTCAAAAATAAATTAAAAACAATTCGAATATGAAAAAACTCATTGCAATTTTTGCACATAGTCAAAAGATGATAGCTTAGAGTTTGCTTAAGCGAGTTTGTATTGTTTTTCGATGTTCTACTATATTTATAATTATTACTTTGTTTCTTTTTATATTTATTTTATGTTCTTTTTATTTAATATACTCGTGTTTCTTTCTGTTGTTTTATTTTATTCCTTAATTAAATCTGTTTTTTTTTTCCTTCTTTATATTAATTTTATTTTGCAATGTTTGCTTTTTTTATTTATTCTATTTCTTTTTGTTTCCATTTATGCATTTTATATGTATTGTTTTTTCTTTATTTCTCTTACTTCCTGTAAACTCGCATATACCCTGCCAAAATCATTTAAAATCATCGCAAGAAAAACAAACGACGACGTCAGCTGGCAATGAAACAACGCCTCACAATGGCGCTGCCGGCCGTTCTCTGCTTCTGCTGCTCTCACTCTCCCGACCTATCCCTCTCCCTGCCAGCCACTCTCTTTCTTCCTCTCTCTCTCCCTCTCTCTTTCTGCTCCCCGCTTGGGCATTTCCAGCTGTGTCTGTCCATCTTAACGCTTTGCTGGTCACACAAATCGCGCTCTCTGAGGCGACAATAAAACTAGAACTGAACTTGGTTAGGTTAGTCTAGGGGTGGGTGTGTTTAGGAAGGTGTGGCATGTACAGTGTAGTTGGGGGTGGCAACTAATTGGTGTAATAGAGGCGCAAAGAAATTACAAGGCGAGCTTCTGTGGCAGGCGTGCTCAGCAGTGCTTGTCAAACTGTAAAAGGCAAAATAAAGTGAAGGAATGGAAAGTTGGTGGCAAGAACTAACTGACTTGCTGTGCCTCACTTTTTCATCCTCTCCCTCGTGTTCTCTCTCCCTCACTCTCTCCCCTGCTCGTTACCCCCTCTATTGCCTTGCAGCACACGTCTACTGTGGCATGCCGCAATGCAATGTCGCCTGCCAACCCTCTCGCGCTATGCAGATCAATCAAATGGCAACAAATAAACAGACAAGTTTCAACTATTTGAAATGGCAACGAGAAACTGACAAATTGATGCATTGCCATATTGATTCGACTGGCTTTGCAGCTCCTAACTGCGACTGCGGCTGCCTTCGCTGAATGTCAAGTTGCAGCATTGAGGCGACTTTGTTGTGTTCTGTTTTTATTGATTGACTATGCGGGTGTGTGTCTGCCAGTGTTTAAGTGATGTGTGTGTGTGTGTGTGTGTGTCTGCGAGTGTGAGCCGGTATCAGTCGCACAGGCAAGTGCCCTTAGCCTTAGCGCCTTAGCTTTATTTATTACGCATACGTCACGTTGCCCCTGGCGACAGCAAGTGCAGCGCAAAAAAAGAATCTTAGACGCAGCTCGGCTCCGTGTCCTTGGCTCGCGTAATTTACAACATTTGTCAACTAAACAACAACAACAACAAACTCTGCAACGTTTCCTGGGAAATCAAAATCAGCTGAAAAAGAAAAACAGAACGAGAGAGAGAGAGAGAAAGAGGGAGAAAAACAATAAAAATAATAATAAAACTGCAAAGGGGAATAAAGCGATATAAAGCTAAACACGGGTGCGTCGCCAAGGCACTGTGTGTGTGTGTGTTTGTGTGTGTGTGGTGTCCTTGGCCAACAACAACGCTTCGAATTGGGCCAAGCGAGCATATTACGTATACGCCATGTTGTGTGTCAATATATATGCGTACGCAGGGAGGAACAAGGGGAGTTGGACTGTGTTTATGAGCTACACACGCGAAGCACGTGTGGCCCAAAGAGCAGGCAGTAGAATGGGGGAAATAAGAAGGAAAGAAAAACAAACAAAGAACAAATTTAAATTGCTTTCACTTTACTTATTTCTTTTCTTGCTTCACTCTCAGCTGCTTGCTGTATTTGCAACTTATTTTCATTTTTGTGGAAAGTTTTGCAGACAAAACTTGATGGCGCAACAAGCGGCAACGTGCAACAACAAAAGAAGCCCGTGGCAAGCTGCGGCAACTTTGGCAACTTGCTTAAGTCAGTTGCACAGTTGCAAGCAGCAGTGGCAGCCTCTGCTAATGCCACATATGGCTGACTTAATTAATTATGCGCGTGGCAAATAGAAAACTGTAGACCTGCCACACGCTGCGTGCCTAAAAATAAACAGCATTAAAAATAGATGCCACCCTGCCAAGCTCACCTACACACACACACACACAGTAGGGTGTCAGTTACTGAGGTCATGCTTATATAAGCCTGCCTCACTGCATGACGTGGCAGCAGCAGCAGCCCCTGCCCCCCCTTTACCTTTTTATTTGCAGCAGCCCAGCGCCAACGTCATCAACCTGTTTCTCTTCTTCCTTCTGCCTTTTTTTTCGCCTGCACTCTCTCGCCTTGGCCTTCGCCATTTGGCTTTATTTTTAGCGGAACCGCAAGCCATACCTGCCGCCCCTCCCTCCGCCCACCTGGCCTGTCATTTAAATATGATTTGATGGCAGCCCCAAAGCGACAAGGCGCCTCCTCTCTCGCCTTGCCTCCTCTCGCCTTGCGTGGCTTGCTAAATCAGTTGGGCAGCTGCCGCGCCCAGCAGGACAACACTCTGTCGCATTTCGCAACTGTATTTGTATCTGTATCTGTATCTCCAGCTGTATCTGTATCTGTGCTACGAGTTTGTTGCGCCATAAACACGCATGCGATACATATTTTATGGCTTCAAATGAAATCTACAAGCGCAGCCCACAAATGGCACAATACACACAGACACACACATACTGAACTCTTGCTCACACACAGTCATAACTCTCCTGGCTCCTGCTACAGCGCTGTGCGTTTGTATAGAAACCAACAAAGTTGGCAGCATTCATAAAGCTGTCAAAGCTGTGACAAAGTTTGGTTTAGTTTTATGTAGCCTACTTTCTGGCGCAGCATAGAACGGGTTAAATATGTGCGAGAAAAAGAGGCGACTACACTGAGAGAAAAGTGTGGGGAAGTTGGGCAACTAATTTTAGCTTGAGCAGCGCAAAATGACTTGACTTTTCTTCAACTGTTTTTATAAGTTTGCGCTGCTTTTGCTTGACTTAACTTCTATGTTTTTCTTCCCCTCTCCCTCCCATTCTCTACACCACATCCTCATCTTCTATGCTTTGCTTGCTCTGCTCCTTTTAAGCCGTGACATAAATAGAACTCTTTATTGCGGCTCAGCACATTCGTTTCAATTGTGAACAGATTTAGCTCAAGTAAATTATTGACTGGGTAATCAAAATCTCATCAAGCGAAAGGAATGGGAGGGAGAGGGAAAGAGGTAGAGAGGAAGAGGAAGTAAGAGAGAGCAGCACTTTTGCATTTTCATAATTAATCACGCAGGGGATTCACGTATTTATTGATTTTCTTTTGCATTGTTTTTGGGCGCAAGTTCGCTGAACTCGTTTCTCGGCCGCCCCCCTTGACTGCCTCATTATGTGGCACACACAAATGTCAACGCTGCTACGGTTAAGTTGGCAGCAATAACTGTTATTTCGTTGTAATTGCCTGCTGCCCAGACCAGGGCAGGCGACTTGATGGCGACGGCGGCGCCATGAAACCATTTGCACAAATGACGTTTTCCGCAACGACAATCCACGGCCAGAGAGCAAGCAGAGAGGCCACGCCTCCCCCACACCGCCCACTCAGGCTGCAATCGCTTACGCAATGATTGACAAGATTTGTGGGAGAATAGGTGGCAGAAGGAGGGGAGGACTGGGGGGTTAGGCAAATGCAATTCATTGTTATTTATCACCTGTCGCACTCTGCCAAACCATTGCGACATTAGCATTAATTGAATTACCAACGAGAGAGCAAATGGCAGAACTTGTTACAGTTACAGTTACCCCCCCCCTCCCTCTTCCCCCTCCAATCTCCCCCTCCCTGTTAACCCTTGTTCTGCAGTCTGCAGCCTCCCCGCAGCGCAGCGCATTGGCGCCCAGCTGCTGTGGGCCTTAATGGCCTCTTCGATAATGCCGCGCCGGGTCTGCGTCTGTGTTTGTGTTTGTTCTGCGTAAATGGCGCAATGACGTCGTCCTCAGTACGGATGCTGATGAGCTGAAAGCTATTTAAGGAGGGTAGGGGAAGGAAAGGGGGCTGACTTACTCTAAAACGGGGCATTGATCGATGGGGGAAAGCACTAAGCAATGCCAAAAGTCAAATAGAAAAGGTAAAGATGGAGGTGCAGGCAGGGAAGATAGTATGGAAGAAGATAGAGTAGAGAATAAAGAAAGAGATAGAGAAGAACACAGAGAAAGAAAGAGAGAGAGGAACAATGACAGTGAGAGATGCAAATATTTAAATAGCAGGACAAAGAAGAAGACGGAAGCAACAGAGAAGTAGATTGCGACTGAGGATGATATAGTAAAGATAAATGCGGAGGTGCAGACAGAGAAAGAGACGTTAAAGGCGATAGAGAAAGGGATAAAGAAAGCAACAGAGAACTATAAGAAGAAGAAAACTGAAAGAAGGAGACGAAGCAGAGAAGAAGAACACAAAACGACTGAGAAGCAGACAGAAAAGAAGCCTGAGAATGAGATTTAGATTAACACTTTTGAGAGGACTGGGAAGAATTTCCCATTCCCTTTACTATTCAGTCCCATACGTAGTAACCTTCTAAGTATCCTCTCTCAGCAAGATAGACAAGTAATAGCAGAGAGAAGAAGACTTCATTAAAGCCGAGGCCAGAGATAGAGACATTAGTAATGTAGACGACCTCTACCTCTCTAGCTCAACCTTCAGGGTGCACAATTTAACAGTCTCAATTCTGACAGCTGCTCTGGTGATAAGCAACAAGACTTGCCTTGATTATTACCAGTAGTGGCTCCCGTGCCAAGTGACGCATATTTGACTAGATAAATGAATCGTAGGACTTGGCAACACAATCATCATCACCATCACACGTCATTAGCTTTATCAAGTACATTAAATTTTAAGCTACAAATCTTGTGACGTAAGGCAGAGTGAATACCCTCTAACGTATGTGCGATACTAAAAGATATATGACATGTAATCAGCTATTATATTGATTGAAATATCCTCCAAAGTACACGAAGCTTATCGATGGAAATTTGCCTCTATTGAATAGGAATATTCCTTGAATTTTTTATTGTTTTGATTGATATATCCCCTTCAAGATTGCATATTATTTTGATTAATGTATTTCATTAAGTTAATTTATTGATTACTTATTGGAGAGTTTCAGATTGGCAAACATTAACAGATGCTTAACAGCTGCTTAGAATTAGATCTAACAGCTGCTAAGCTTAGAATTAGATCTAACAGCTGCTTAGCATAAGACATAACAGCTGCTTAGAGTATGGATTAAAACAGCTGATTTTAGTTGATATGGCAACCTTGAGCATTTAGATAAAGAATCATAACAAAAAGTAAATATTTTAATTTACCAGTGATCGTCCGCGAACAAATTTGTTTATTATTTTGTTTTTAAATTTTACTACAAAGTTATTTTTATCAAATGCACACTGTAAGAGAACTTCACAATTTTGCGAAATCATTTAGTATAGCCGAATTAGTTCCACTCCATGGGGGGCAGCTGCCTAATTGCAGTTTGACAGGCACTGCCTCAATTGTTTCTGCAGCCAATGACACTCGAGACTGTCACAGCGATGGCTCTCAAACTGTGTCAAGTGCACAATTCTAAAGTGGGTCAGTCGCAGCAGCAGCAGCAGCAATTTTTGTTGTTGTTGCTGCTGGTGCAGCCGACCGAGGTGGCATTTGCAACGCTAAAGTGGCACGGAACGGACAGAGGAAGGAATGAAAGGGGGGAGGGGACAAGATAAGCAGCGCTTATGTAAAGCTGACAAGGCTTGGCGAAGAGAAGGCGTAACGATTTATTGATATTTTACTTACGACAGTCCGGTCCAGGCCAGGCTCATCTATCATGCATTTTGATAAGCTTACCATAACATGTTCTATATAGTGTATTTCTCTCTCTCTCTTCCACAGATGCGCACAATTAGCTTAAACTGACAGCGGAAAATGCAAAAATAACAAGAAAAACAACAACCAACACCAACAACAGCCAGAATTTACAAGCAAAAGGATAATCACAATCACAACGCAGCGAAGAACTAAACAAAATCGAAGAAAATTAGTTAAAAAAGAAAATTAGTAAACAAAAAAAGAAAAGTAAAGAAAACTTAGTCGCATAGTTTTAAAATTAAAAAACGTAGCACATCAAAAGCCTTACGAATATTTCAAACAACAACAACAACATTTGTGCTGTGCTCTATATATAGAAGAAGAAGAACAACAACAACAAGCAAGCGTCAACGTATTCAGAAATATTTAAACTAGCGATTAATTAAATATTAAATTGTAATCATTATTCTTCCACTTTAAAGTTCGAAATGTGTAAAATTTTTAAATTTAAAGAAAACAAAAAGAATTAGTCAACAAATTTAGTAAACAGCAGCAGCAAATATAAATAATACCAGATATATATATCCTCTATACAGCTATATAGATGGTAATTCAAGTTTTAGTAGCGACGAACGTTTAAAGATATTAACTAACTAAACTAAATTTTACTATTAGCGAAAAAAGCGTTGTGAATTTAATACCGAGAAAATCCTAAAGATAAACCCCCAAAAATTGTCTATTAGTAGTTTTTAAAGGTAAAGAACATTTTAATCAAACTTTTAAACGAGCTTCTAACACACACACAGACTCACACACACAGGCACACACACAAGAGAACTTGGCAAACGTATAGCTAGCATTATCCTTAACCTTAACCGCAGCCCCCAAAACAGCGCTACGTGGAAAGAGGAATTTGTGGTGCTTGGCGCAGCGCCAGCCTAAAAGCAGGCAACACAAAATTTATACAAATTCGGCTCCCTCTCAAGGTGCCGCCGACTCGAGGACGACCTTCGCGTGTGCAAGCGCCGCCATTGCACAATAGAGGGCGCCAGCAGTAGACAAACAAATACACACACGCGTACACCTGACACACACTAACACACCTGATACACAGTTGTACACACAGACGGCCCCACACCGATGGCAGCTGCAGTGGGGCGTCATGAGCGGAAGTGAGGTCGGTCTACATTTGCGCCGCTGCTGCAAGGAGAAGGAGGCCTCTGCATAACCTCTGCCTTAAGCCTACTTCTGCGCCCGTGCCTTCCTGCCAGCAGGAAAATGCAGGAAATGAGCTACCTGCAGGATAATTCCAAATTGGAGGCCCTCACCAAAGCGGTACTCATATCCATACTGGGCGTGGCCATTGTCCTATCGAATCTATTGATAATCGCAACCTATGCGAATTTTAAGGGTGAGTTGGGGTAGGACAAAGTCTGATCTGATCTTAAAAAATATTAAAGATGGATTATATAAAATATTTCTATACTAGAAGAGTTGAACTCTCTAGTTATTTATTTCAGTGTCAACTCTAACTCCTTACCTTTCTTTTGCAGGCCCTACAGAGGTCATCAACTATTATCTGCTGTCGCTGGCCATAGCTGATCTGCTATGCGGCCTGCTGGTGGTACCGTTCTCCGTGTATCCCGCACTCACAGGAGAATGGATGTACGGCGACATTGTGTGCCGTTTTACAGGGTATCTGGAGGTCACCCTCTGGGCTGTCTCCGTGTACACCTTCATGTGGATCAGCGTCGATCGCTACTTGGCTGTGCGCAAGCCGCTGCGCTACGAGACAGTGCAGACAAAGACGCGGTAAGCAAATCGGATAAATGTCTTATACTTTCTAACTAATAAAGATGTTTCACTTCCCTTTTGTACAGCTGCCAATGCTGGATGGTCTTCACATGGATATCGGCAGCGCTGCTCTGCTGCCCACCCATTTTGGGCTACTCCCAACCGATTGAGAACAATGTGACGCACATTTGTATGCTGGATTGGGGCAATATGGCGGCATACAGTGCCACATTGGCAATATTAGTATTAGGTCCCAGCCTCATATCGATTGTACACAACTATGGATACATTTTCGTTATGATGCGCAAAATACGATCCGGCGAGCCCATACATGATAAAGAATATGCAACTGCATTGGCTGAAAATTTATCGAACCCTAGTCATATGATGTCATTCGCATTAGTCTTTGCATTCTGGATGTCCTGGCTGCCATGGATATTGTTGCGTCTCTATGAGGTGGTCACGGGCTATGTTATCCAAAGTACTCTTATCAATTTTGCCGTTGTCTGGATTGGTATATTGAATTCGTTTTGGAAAATTGTGATTATGTGCGGCATGTCGCCACAATTTCGGATTGCATTGAGAGTATTTTGCTTAACAATTTGTTGTAAGACTAAGGGCAGATTGCAAGCGGAGCTAATCGGGTTGGACCCAGATGACTAGAGCCGTTAAATTTTCAAGTATAATATTATATTGGTTGTATAATGTATAACGCATCGCATAACAATATTTCCATTGAGTGATTGCCCAAAGAAAAAAATACAAACCATAACAAATCGTACTTGCCCCACAACGGCCACATAGCATTGCATATTTGGTCTGGATCGTCTGGGGCGCCTGCGCACACACACAACACACCCACACACAGCCTCCATCTAACCCCAACATGACACTGCAACATCGCCACAACAGCAACAACAACTACTGCAACTTCAACGACAAGAACAAAAACAACAAGAAGAAAACCTTATAAAATTGAAAGACATATTCATTTTCTAGTCGATAAGCTAAATTTCATAAGAGAAGGTTTTTATCGTAATTATTATATTGATTATGGTTCGGACGACGATTTATTAATATTTAATATTATACTATATTATATATTGTGTATTTATGAGCTTACAACGTCGTGTATATCTATATAGATTTACATACTACTATATCTATATATCATACAAAAAACAAAACTATAGATCGATTCCGTTTTGGCTGCATTTTCAAACTTTAAGTTAGCGTTAGACATTCTCTATTATTGTTTCTCTTATTCCCTGTTTTAAGAAAATTCTTATCATCTCTTGCTAAGCTACTCAAAACTGCAGAAAGACATATGCAAAGTGGGCGCTTGGCGCTTCTAAAGTCCTTTTCGAAAAGTCCATTTTAAGTACTTGTAGCCTTTAGAACTTAGAAATGAAAATACTTTGTGTGTGTGTGTAGAGTTTATCAATACTTGCCAAAGAGAGAGACCGAGAAGCGATGAGTAGTTAGATGATCCGAGTTCAGATTAAGATTTCAATCCTAGCACGCTTCAGAGAGAAAACCCCTCGGAACTTAGTTTATTCCCCTTGAAGAAAATCTAGAAAACGAAGAAAATGCAAAAGAAAAACAAACACATTTCCAGTAGGTTTTAGAGCAAGATAAGATTAAATGAATATGGAAAGAAAGTGCGGGAAGAGTGCATACAAATCGTAATCTATATATACAGTTAGTTTAATAAATATATTGTACTTACGATTAATTTTAGTATTAGACAAGTTCAATAGTTTAATTCAAAAATCATGGACTATAAATTACATATATACGCTTAGATTAAATAAATTACGACATTATATGATTTCCCGGACGAACATGAGCGCAACATTTGTGCAGATTTGCGATTTTGCCTAGTTCCCTTAGTGGGTTAAATTCAGTTTCCCAGATCCGGGCAGAGTTGTGCTCATGTGCTCACGTGTGGCACGTTTGCAGCTAACAACAATATAGAGTATAATAGATTTGTTGTTATCCACAAGCGAGGCACGTTTAATTCACACACAGAACAACACACATTACTGTATATTAGTTCATCTTTATTGTACATTATTTTCAGCATTTGAATTAATTTTTAGTACTCGTTATTGATTCGATATGTAAGCAAATTGTAAGCAGTGTGTGCTACGCAAGAGAAACGTGTTAAAATTACTATATACATACATAATTATTAAATGAGTGCAGTAAATAATGGAGCATGTACATGGAGAGTTCAAAACAACAATGTGTATTTTAATCAAATTCAAATTAGGCGCCTTTTTGGGATATTTAATAAAATACTAGAAAATGTATAGCGGCCGCGCGCTGTTATTTAACATGCTGTACCGCTGTTAACACCAGCTACCTGTTGTGCTGTGTTTTTTAGTGCTTAACAGATTTGGTCACACTTTAAACAATGCGTGTTGTTTACATGCATAGCCTTTCTAAATTATTTTGTAAATAAGACTACTTTCTAAATGGAGCGACGCAATAATGATCCTGGAGCTATGCAATATGGTAATTTCATGAATTATTACCAATTCAACTCGGCCATCGAGCGGGTAAACTTGCTGCCAAATGAAAGTATTTGGTTGCCATCAAAGCAGAAGGAAGATCGACCCAATACCGAACCCTACCTTATCTTGGATGTTGGTTGCAATTGTGGCGTCTTTACACAACTGTTACAGACCTTTCTAGAGGAACAACTGCAGCGTCCAGTGCATGTGCTTGGCGTGGATATTGATGAACGGCTCATTGAAAGAGCCAAGGTGGAAAACGCATGTCCACAGAAGATCAGTTACTTTAGTGCGGACGTCCTGGAAACAGTTGCATTTGACGCCGTTGCACTGGATTTCTTGGCACAACATCAGCGCAGCAAATTTGATGCCATATGCTGCTATTCCATTACAATGTGGATCCATCTGAATCATCATGACAGCGGCTTACAATTCTTTCTGCGAAAGTTGGCACAGATGACCGAATTGTTTGTGGTCGAGCCGCAGCCTTGGAAAGTGCTATCAGACTGCCGAACGTCGTATGAAACGAGCTGGCGAAGTATTTCCCCTGTTTCTTGAGCTGAAATGGCGTTCAGATGTAGAAGAGAAAATACAGCAGTACTTGGAGCAAGAACTGGGCCTCCAGAAGGTATACGAGTCCACGCCAACCAAATGGCAGCGTCGCATTTGTTTCTATAGATGAGATTCTTTAATAGCTCGTTTCTAAGTTGGCTGTGAGAAAGCGTAAGACAAGAGTCTTCCTAATTTCTTCAGTAAAAATTTTTGCAGTTTGTTAGATTATTGCATTGGAACTTAAATTATAAATATAATTATATTAAAATAAAATCAGAATTAACAGCAAGTCTTTAATAAAAAAGGAATTTTAACATTATGTTAGCAGCATAGCGCAATCGATTACATTTAGGGTTGCAATTAAAACTATCGAAAATCTTTAGTATTTATCGTGCAACCGCCACGCATTTTTAGTGAGACAACAACAAATGTGCGAGCGGTTGTCCAAGAATTGCAAAAAGTAAGTTCATGTAGTAACAATAATAACAAAAAAGTCAAAAGGCCGGTGTAGGATAACACGCAAGCAACCAGAACTTTAACTAATTGCGTCTTAAGAATTTCGGGCAAGAGCAACAACAGCAAGAACAAATACAACGTGTGAAAATATCAAGATGGCAGAGCAGCAGAAATAAACTTGTTATGCTTGTTTTGTGTGTTCTTTACGCTTCGTTACTTCAATTAATTAGCTAATTATTTTACATATGTGCATGTAAGAATAAATAAGCAAGCAACCGTAAAAATATGCACACAGGTCCTTAAGGTAATTCAACTTCAATCCTCTCCAACCTTTCGTCACTTGTTGTGTTCCCCCTTTCCCCTTGTTCCAGGGTCTTCCACTCGCTTGAACTTCTTTTTGCGTCGCAAAGAACCAAATTCAATTAACTGCAGCCGTTTCCACTCCACCAACAACACTCAACAGACAGAGAGAGAGAGTACTTCCTTTCAAAAGCTGTGCTCAATCAGTTCTTGTCTAACACACACACAAACACCACACCACCCCCCATACCACGCCATGGATAAAGTTTGGTTGCTAGCAGCTGTTTTACCATTCAAATGGCTTCCACACCGAAGTGTCTCTCTGTCTATGGATGCCATGTTGCGTCTCATTGTGTGTGGATGCTGACCTGTTGTGATTTCTGTTGCTTTGCTTGTTTACGTACGTAAGTATGTATGTATGTATGTGCTGCCCAGCTGTTGAGTCTACATGGATCCTGTTTAACTCCACACGTAACACACGTACATGCTGCGTGTATGTGTGTGCCAGCCTGTCTGTGTATAAAAACGACAGTTGCTTTGGCTTCGCTCGGTATATAACTATGTATGTATGTATTCATACATACAAACAAACAGTCATGCATATATGTACATATCCTGCAAAATGTCTACCCTGTCGCACAGTGGTGCAAAATGCCTAATTGTAAATTGATATCTTATTGTCCGTCTGCGAGTATGTATTCAATTTATAATATTTAACGAGCAGCTTCTGTTTTTATTTCATTATTTTTGAATTGAACACACATTCAACAAATTATGGCCCACTGTTTGTGTGTATGAGTGCCGTGTCGTCGTCGCATCCCTTGCCACATACAACACACAGCTGTATTTGTTGTTGTTTTTATAAGCGCCTAGCAATCCTTCGTACACATACACACGCACACGAACATCATTTCACACTCGCACACACACACACAGCGCGAGGGTTTGTGTGGACTCCATTTGGCTTCGCTTGGGTACTTGAAATGCTGCTGCTTTTGCCGTCGCTGCCTCTGTCGACGTCGCCGTCGCCGTCACCTTCTTCGTCTGCCTTTTCAGTACCTTCGTGCAGCGCATAACGCGCGGTGTGTCTGTTTTGACTCTCGCAGAGTTTCTTATTTGCTGCCGCCCGCTCATTAATTGTTAGTAATCTCCAGAGTAAAACAAAGGGAAAAACAAAAAAGAAAATAATCATAATAATAAATAAACACATAATTATTGGCCATTAATATGTGCATATTAAATTAGCTGTAATTACACCTCTTCTAACGCCATTTCTCTCATTGCTTTCTTTACCTGACTCTTCTCTTTACAGTTTTGCAATATGTTGGCGCAGGTTCAGCGGAAAGTATGTGAGATGCAAATATGTTTAAAAATATAAAATGCTATAAATACATGTATGTGTGCAAATGTATGACGTACAATACATGCAAACATACATAATTTCAAATTGTGCAGCGACGACGGCGACGCAACAGAAACTCCAAAATAAAAGAAAACGAAAAGAGTGTTAAAGTGTTTGTGTGCGTGCGTGCGTCCGTATGTGTGACTGTGTGTGCGTACTTGTTATTGTGTGTGTGTTAAAATGTGGAAAAAGTGAAAAACCAAAGTGAAAAAAAGAAGTAAAGCAAATATGCGCGCGTTTTGTGTCTGTATATGTCTGAGAGTCACGCACACAAACACACACACACACATACACAAATTAAATGAAATCCAAGCAGAGCAAAGTCAAAACATCGAGTGTGGAGCCTGTCGACGGGCCCCCCACTTGGTCTGTCGGCGCTGTTGCTTTTTGGATTTCATTTCAATCGCCCTTTTTCGCAAACACACAAAATGAAAACAAAAACAGGCTTTACAATAACAACAGCAGCAGCAGCCTCACTAAGGATTTTGATTCTCTGTTGAGAGGTTACCGTTTGTTCTCTGTGCGTGTGTCGTTGTTGTTGTTGTGACGGTGATGATGTTTTGCCTTTGCCTTTGCTGCGTCACAGTCACGCGCAGTAAACACAAAGCAAAAGCAAAATTTCATATTTTCTTTTCTTTTTAATGCTAAATTTGATTTCCGTTCTTCTTCTTCCGATTCTTATTTGCAGTCAGCGCGCCTCGACATCTGAGCGTTTCCCTTAAATAAAAAACATGCATTTTAATAAGAAGAAAATCATCGTGAATAAAAACATAAAAAGAGGCAAAATTATTAACAATCAAAAATACGATGTGAAAAATGTGTAATGTGAAATTTAGCAGTTAAGCGCGAATTGTATGTATTATTTAAATTTTCGTTCCGTAAGTTTTCAATAAAAAAAAATCAAAAGAAAAGAAAAAGAAAAAAACCTAAACAAAAAAAAAAAGTAAAACTGCAACGCTAAAAGTCCTTAATAAAAAGAAACTTAAAAAGAAACCCGAGAAACAAAAACAAGACGAAACAAACTACAAACAAAAACACGCAAAAAGAAAACAGTCTGCTGAGGAGCAAAAACAAAACAAAAGCAAACAACGCAAAAGGACCAAACGCGAAGTAATCGAGTGCGTGAGTGTAAGTGAATGTCTGTGTAGTGTAGAGTAACAGAAAGAAACAAAAAGTGGGAAAGAGAGAGCAACGTCGGGGGCACAACGCGCGCAGTTCGCCTGTGGCTGGTGGAGCGACAGAGAGGGAGAGAGACAGAAGGTGAAAACGAACAAAAAATGTCAACGTTCTTGAACAATTTCTTCCCGGCAGGTAAGTCGCAACAAAGCAAAACAAAAAACAGAAACAAATAAAACAAACATAGTAAAAACAAAAGCAAATAAGAGACAGACAGAACGACACCTTGTGCTTTTCTTTCTAATTGAAAGTCACCTTTGGTATATTTTATACTCTTCTTCTCCTCTGCTGCTTGTGGTTCCTCTTTCTTAGTCTTCTCCATGATGATTATTGGCAATTACTTGCAGCCGTGACCGTGGTACGGATCACAATGTTAAAAGAGATTGTGGATAAACGATGCATCTCTTGTGTAAAGTGCCCTGTAATCAATCTACCCCTGCGCTGTAATTACAGACGGAAAGAGAGGGGGATGGACACAGCAAGATAGAGAGAAAGAGATATACATATGTACATAGAAAGACTGCTTCTCGAATGTTCGTTCTTGGAAAAGATCACTGAGCTAGTTCATCTCATCCCTCTGGGCAATCTGATCTGTTCTAAGGGGGTCGCTCGACGAACGAGTTCCACTTGTTTTCCATTGTTATAATGCGCCTGATCCTGGTATAGTATACTATGTATACCTGTGCTAGAAGAAGCCACTTCCTTTAGCCCTTTGCGAATGAGAAAACAGTCAAAAAAAAAAGACAGAAAACAAAACAAAACCAGTTTCTATGGTAAACGGCAGCTGACGGAAATCGACAATGACTTGGAGAATTGCGACTTCTGGTTCTCTGTAGGTGCATTGGGTTACCTGTTGTGTTGTTGTTGGTGTTGATGGGCCTTTGTTATTTTATTTTATTTCTTCTTGTCTTGTATTCTTTTTCTTTCTTCTCGTATCGGGTGCAATTCGAAACTGGTTTCTTCTTGGCCTCTGTGTGCTCTGCAAGAAGAAGTTGGCCAGAAAAAGTTGGTGTTGGTTGTTGTTGGTGTAATGCCAACATCGTTTTTAACCAAAAACTGCAACACGAACTCAGAGCCAAAAGTGTTGCTGGTTGCCCTCTTGACAAGATGGCATAATGTAATGGATTTGCGTCACTTGTTAAGAACATTATTTCTTAAATCTCTTCATTTTATTTTTTATAGAGTTTTTTAGGAATCAATTGACGAGCTTTGTTTTTTTAAGAAAAAAATCATGTATGGATTTGCACTTCACTTTACTTCCTTTAAAATGTATATTTGTTTTAGAAATCAATAAAAAGTTTTACGATTGCTTTTCAAATGAAATAACGCAAAGATCTCAAGGTTAACATCTTAATTCAAAAGGAAATTTAAATAGCTTCTAAGAAATTGTGAAATTGTTTGTATGACTTAATCATTACATTATTAAATGCAATAAAGATTTCACAATCTACAACATAAGTTGACAGGAAATAGAAATATTTTGTAAAATTATAAATAAAACACGTATCTAATAATCGACATTTCAATGAATTCATTATAAAAAGCTTTTGAATCATAATACACTCACATTGTTCCATCAATTCTTTGACATATCCATCACATTTTTTTGCAATGTTGTTGAGTTACACATTGTAAAATTGATTTCATGACTAGAATGACATATTTATTTCATCAAATAACCTAACAATCTAAATATCTACAACATAATTTGTCAGAAAATTTAAATAGTTTGCGAATTATATTCATGCATACTGTGTAAACCGATCGTATCGTATCGATCTACAATTGAAGTGGTCACGAATTTAAAATAGCTTACATTATACTCGTATAACATTGTAAAAATTGCTTGAATGACTAACGTCACTGTTTCGCATTGTTGTTCTTGTTGTTGCAAATCCACAAGATGTTGCGACAAAGTATGCTATACATTCCGTAGCGCATATCTCAGTTTGTTATCGTCTAATTGCGACTATCTCTTTGTCTTCGCACTTCGCACCTTCTGGCTATTTATTTTCGCGCTTGCTTTCGCTGCCAAATAAAGGCTGCCCTTGAGCCTCGTCGCATTACTCATACGCAGCGGCGTCGTGCGAGCTCATTTGCCAAAAATTTGCGGGCTATGTATATGTGTGTGTGTGTGTTGGTGTGTTTAGCCATAAAGAACTTTGAGTGCGTGCGTGCGACTGCTGCTCTGACTGCTTTATTGCCATTAGCGTGCCATTATCTTTTATCTATGGCCTGCGAGAAAGGCCTGTTAGATTTGTATAATGCTTTGGGGACCTGGAAGGAAGTAGAGATAGTCAACCCATTGTCACGATGTTCTACCATAAAATTCCCTGTTACAATCTCATTGCTGTGCGCACATTAATGATTTCGATTTCGATCTATAAAACAAGATTTCCAGTGCGATTTTTCGCTTATTTTGTTTGAACTTGTTTTCTCGCTTTCTTGAACTTGTTTTTTCTCTCTTTCTAATTAATGATTACATCACGCGTTAATCAAAACTGGATAGAACTGGTTGAGTTGAGTCGAGAGTCAGGGAAATCAGGTTCGATATGCGAATTCTAACAATAATTTCATTTAATTTATCGTTTGTTCTCTCTCTCCCGCTTGACCTTGTTCGCTCTTTGAACTGGTTCAAACTGTCAATGTCAATCGCGGCTCATCTTTGGAAATTACCACAGTTTGAGAAGCACACTGTACACGCCAGTACTATTGCAACTGTATTTTGTGCCTCTTTATAATCAGTTAATGCGGTGCTGCTCAAACTGTATTATCAGTTAGTCTTTTGTGACTCGCCGCTCTTTATGACTTTTTATATTTATATTTATTTTTCGTGTTTGCCTTTGCACTTGGCTTCGTGTTATTTTTGGTGTGTGTGTGTCAGTCAGTCAGTCTTTTTTCTTTCTTTCTGTTTTATTTTTTGTGTTCGTCTCCAAAACGCCGCTGCTCACCTCTTTCAGTTAGTCACTCTTTGGCAACGAACGTTACCACACGGCGCGGCGAAACGAGAGCTCAACAGACAGACACACACAATACACAAGTGAGTGAGTGAGCAAGCAAGCGTGAGTGCGTGTGTGTGTGTGTTTGTGTTAGTTTCTGTTATTATTTGTTGTTGCAAAAGTAACGAATGCGTGTGCGTGTGTTGCGTTTGTTTTTGTTTTGCGCGTGTGATTCTTTGAGAGAGTCGGGAGAGAGCGAGTGTAGTGAGAGAGTGTGAGTGCACAGAAGAATGAAGAGAGAGTGAGTTTAATGTGAGTGAGTGAGTGGAGCATACGCAGTTGGGAATTATAATGCACACACAGAAGGTAAATGCGTAAGTCGGCAAGAAAACGCAGCGTTGTCAATCGCAGCAGCGACGTTGACGTTGACTGAGCAAAAAACACATCAATCAAAATGAAATTGAGCGGACGTCGACCGTGCTGCTGCCTCCGCTACCTCTGCTGCTGTCGCCGCTGCTTCTGCTCTGCTGCCATTTTCAGTTCTGTTTCTGTTTCTTTTTCGTTTTTGGTTTTTCTGCCAACGCAGCGGAAGAAGCGCAAAGAATAAACAGACTCAGTAAGTGTAAAAAAAGGGCAAATCATATAGTGGGAGAGTGAAAGAGAAGCAAAGTGAGAGGGAGTGAGGGAGACAGCGCATCATTGACAACGACGTTGTTGCTTTAGCTCTTTTTCCGCTATCCGTTTCGTCTCTGTTCGTTGTTGTTGTTGCTGTAGGCATATCATTTTGCGCCTCGCTACCCATTTACGCTTCCGCTAACATTGCCCGGCCCCTTGCCCCTCCCCTCTTGTTACACCCACGTAATATCTTTCACTTCTTCTTCGCTGCCGCCGCCTACGCACAATGCGACGCTTTCTTCTTTGTCGTGCGCAATTTCGAAACACAATTTACAATTTTATATGCGTTTCAAACTGTCGAAATTACAACAACAACTATGCAAGGCAATAGGCTTAGGCTTTCAATTGTTGTTGTTGCATACATTATAATATTTTTGCAATTGTTGTTGTTTCTGTTGCTGTTGCCGCCTCGTGCTTCATTCAGCTGAGCTTTAAAGCGCGCGTCGCGCCCGCGTCCGCTGCTCATTAACCCATTGGCGCCCTCAATCTATGTATGAGCACGACGGCATTTGCACAGCTGTTCAACTGGCTCAACTGAACTGAATGTCGGCAACGAATTGGGTCAAACTGTTGCTGACAGCAGCAGCAGCAACAACAACAACAAAAACTAACCAAACTTGTCTTTGGTCACGTTGGCGCCTTACGACAGAGCGACGCGCGCTACACGAGCCCCAAAGCGAACCCTCCACCACTGCCTCTTTACCCTCACACGTTGGCTGACGTTGTCAATATCATGCAAAGACAGAAAGAGAGAGAGAAGGAGAGAGAGAGGGAACTAGAGATAAGATCACACCATAACCATAAAATGAAAACCGTTCTTTGACCAAGTTTTTTATAACGACACAAAGAACAAAAGAAATGTCGATTGCAAAACGTCATCGCTGTCAACGTTGGCAATACATATACACAAACTCCTATAGCTTCTGCCGTCCATCATAACGTGTTACAACTGTAGAATAGTTGGCGAAAGCCAACAGTGATGTTGATGATTGTTGATTGATTTCAATAATTGATTAACATCTCTATAATAAATACAAATTGAGACTGTGCTCCCATTACAAGCAAGTTCGACTTTGTAGCACTCTGTACCCTGTAATATAACAAATTATATAGTCTATTTTGTACCTTGATATGGTTTATAATACCTCCAATTATTTATTTACGAGGGTCGTTTGATAAGTCCGTGACTTTTTGTATTTGCCGCGCACCTGCTCTAAATACAACACTGCTCCTGTCAGCAGTTATCGATTAACAGCTGACTGTAAAATTTTGAGAAAGCTGCGTTTTTTGGTTTGCGTTTTATAGGCATTCACAGCAGACGATCTCGTGAATTTTAACGAAAATGGAAAAAGTGAATTTCGTGTGCTAATTAAGCATTATTTTTTGCGTAAAAAATCCATCACCGAAACCAAGGAAAGACTTGATAAATATTATGGGGACTCTGCACCATCAATTTCAATGGTTAAGAAATGGTTTACTGAGTTCCGTTGTGGTCGTACCAGTACAAGTGATGCCGAACGTTCAGGTCGCCCAAAAGAGGTCGTCATGCCAGAAATCGTCGACAAAATCCATGGAATGATATTGGATGATCGGAGAATGAAAGTGCGTGAGGTAGCTGAGGCTGTAGGCATCTCAACTGAACGGGTACATCACATTTTACATGAATATTTGGACATGAAAAGCTTTCCGCGCGATGGGTGCCGCGATTGCTCACACACGACCATAAGCGCAACCGTGTGACCATTTCAAAGGAGTGTTTGGCGATGTTCAACCGCAATCCAAACGAATTTTTGCGCCGTTTCGTTACCGTAGACGAAACATGGATCCACCACACCACACCAGAGACCAAAGAACAATCAAGACAGTGGGTTTCTCCGGGTGAACGTGCACCAAAGAAGGCCAAGGTGGGTCTGTCGGCCAACAAGGTCATGGCCACAGTTTTTGGGATGCACAAGGTATCATTCACATCGATTACCTTGAAAAGGGTAAAACGATCACCGGCGAATATTATTCAGAGCTTTTGGACAGATTCGATATTGATTTGAAGCAGAAACGACCGCATTTGGCGAAAAAAAGTGCTGTTCCATCAGGACAATGCACGGGTGCACACGTGTGTAGTCAGCATGGCAAAATTTCATAAATTGGGCTACGAACTGCTACCCCATCCAGCATATTCTCCAGATTTAGCCCCTGTGACTATTTTTTGTTTCCAAACATGAAGAAATGGCTCGGCGGTAAGAGATTCGGGTCAAATGAAGAGGTCATCACAGAAACAAACGACTATTTTGAGGGCCTTGAGAAAACCTATTAGTTGGAAGGAATAAAAAATTGGAAAAACGCTGGACTAAATGTATAGAGCTAAAAGGAGATTATGTTGAGAAATAAAACGCTTCTTTGACGAAAAAAATATATTTTATTCAAAAAGTCACGGACTTATCAAACGACCCTCGTACTTTGACTATTTATGCGAAGTACTTCACATTTATTATTATCAATTTTCAGTTTAGAGCGCGAAATCAATTTAAATTCCAATTGATAAGGCAAAGTTCTTGACGATTTTTACCAGGCTTCAAGGTTTTAGTAAAGGGTATATGATAGTCGACACTCGCCTCTAATTTTCTTAATTGTTTTATTATATTTTAAAGTGTTTCGCCTCAAAAATCAGTTGTGTGTAATTTACACAGGGAAAGACCGAGCGCTGAGTGCAAGTATGCGATAATCCCCTGATAATGATTGGGGGCCACAATAATCTATGAGGGTTTTATAAACGTTTTCTTGGTTACGACGTGTAGATAATGTTTTATATGATGACTGATTGTAAATGGCTGCACTGGTAGATTGCGTGGCCACAACACGTGCTCCCCGCACTGCCTCTCAGTGTTCACTTATTCCCCCGATAAACAATAGTAAGTCTCTCTTACATTAAATAATAATAATTTAAGCACCCATACACACACACGACACACGTTTTGGAGGACAAATAGGGGGTGCTAATGGCAAACACATGATCACGATCATGGGAACATATAGTGTGGGATAGCAGAAGGGGTCATTGCATTACACATTACACTCTCAAGCAGTGCTGCTCAAACTGTACTGTGTGTATGGTATAAAAAGTAAACAAAGCCCCCATTGTTGTTGTTTGTTCTTTTTAATGAGTGTAGACAAAAGTTGAACTTTTTAGCTAGAACAGCTGCTGCACACACACACTCACACACATACACACACGAGTGAACGAGGCGCACTTACACACAGGCACGCGCACGCCCACTTTTGTCCGCTTCTATCTGCCTACAGTTTGAGTGTCACTTCTTGCTTTGATTTTACACTCTCCCCCATCCATAGACATTAACTGCTTGAGTGCGCTCTCATGTGCTGCCGACTGAGCGCGCTCTCTCTGCGTTGGCTCTCTTCGTTCTTATTCTCTCGCTCTCTCTATCTTGCTTACACCTTCACGTCGCCTGCGCCTGCTTGCTCTCGCCTACTCAGTTGACTCTGCGCTGTGCTGCCGCGCAGTTCGTTCGTCTCCCGCGATCGCACACAGAGCTTTGCATACACAGGCACAAACACACACATATATGCTTGTATATATATTTGAAAAGCAGTGTAATATATAACGGTAAACGCCGCAAACCTACAACGTGACATAACGACGAAATATTGTGATTGTAACTCCCCCCTCCCTTCCCCCGCACAACAGTCGCGCGCCATCTTCCGCTCTCAGTCTCTATCTCTCTCCATCTGCAGAAGTAAAGTTTCTTTTTTGAGTGAGTGTTTCTACACGTGTGTGTGTGTGTGTGGCGCGTTTTCATGAACGCGCTCGTGATCTTTGAAGCAAAACACAGCTGTCTGATTTACCGCAACAGCAAAAACAGTAACAACAACAACAACATCGGGTCTTTAGTTTGTTGTTGTTGTTATTGTTGCTGGCAGTAGCGCAGTCAATTTATGTAAAGTGAAAACGCGTTCACACAGATACAAAATACATAAACACTCACACACACTCGCACACACAGATACGTAATCAAAGTGGGCTCACGTACTTACACAGACACTCACACACACACACGCACTCAATTGAAGCTACATGCGTGCGTGTGAGTAACAGCAACTCGTTCTCAGCGGTTTTACACGCACTGGCCATGCTCAAGTAAGTGTTCTAACTACTTCAATTGCTCTCAAACTGCCAAGCACCTGTTTGTGTACCCCCTCAACCCGCATTGTGCCCGTCAAATTGCAATACACTTGAACATTTTATTAACTTCAGCATCACACATTCAATTAATTCATTTCATTTCGTTTTCATTTCGTGTTTTGTGTGTGCTCTCAAATTTGAAATCAAATAAATAAAGCAGAAAGCACAAGTGATTGCCAGCTAAATACATACAGTATGTACAATACAGTCACTCACACACACACACATCAGTGAAATGAAATTTTGTTTTTATTTTGTTGTTGCTTCTGTTTTCTTCGTGAAATACATTCACACAATTTGTTTTCAAGGCCAATATCACTTTTTCATACCTTGTATTCCCCCACCAAATAAACCGAAATACATATCGGGGTATATATATTTCGATTCCCAAGCAATCCAGTTCTTGGGAGTTTTGCATGCGTGATTTGCACATAAATTCACATTGAAATCACCATAGAGGAGAACAATCGTTTGCTCGTTTATTGATTGTGGTGTGGAACAATGTATTTACTGCTGATATTATATCATATCGATCAAAGAGAAATTTGCCTTTGTTTCGTTCTTTTTAATATCAAGATCCAAGTCAACATTATACAATTGGAATGTATGGTGTGGGGGATCAGGGAATCAAGATGATCAAAACTGAATACATATAAAAACATTACTAAGTGTTGAAGAGTATTAAAATAAGCAGCAGGTGATGCAACATAATATAAAGTGTATTTGTATTAGATCTTAAGCAGATTAGATTGTCGAGCTAATATAGACTGTAGATACTCTTAAAGTTAGAACTACCTAGTTTGGTGACAATAATTTTTATTATTGCAGGCAGATATGGTTTTTTTTAGAATATAACTAAGCCTTTAAACCTGAAACATGTTTCTAAAGCTGTTAACAAATTTATCATTCTACAAATTAGTTCTGTAAAATTTGCTTGGGTTTGCAAAATAAACATGGTTATTATTCATGAAACAGTTGGGTATAATTAGGATGCCTTTAAATCAATCCGAGCTAAATATGTCTTAAATTAGTTTCCTTAGTTGCAGAGTATACCGCAGTTGAGTTGTTTCACTACATACATATTTAATATTACTTATTTTCTTTCTGTCGCAATTCTTGCTGTGCCATGGGGGTATCCCCCAACATACCCCTCTGCCTGCCTTATAAATTTATATTTGTCTCTTTCTTTTGTTTACTTTTCACTTCTTCGATTCGATTTTGTGGACTGCACAAGTGCACTGCGAGAAGAGTATGTACAATATAATATGTGTACCCAGGTGTATAATATCTGCATCTTTAGAGGATAAATGCAAAACAGATAAAGTGCAGGGGAGAGGATTGTGGAAATTTCTCTTGTATTCTGTATCACACCTTTAATTCTCACAGTCGACATTAACATTTTTGCGCATTTTTTGTGAGTTGTTTACCAACAGAACTCGAAAGCGTATTGCGTCTTGCTTTTTTCCATTATTTACATACTCTAAAAAGCAATAACAAGAACCACAACAACAACAACACAAACAACGCGAGAGGTGTGCACCAAAAATAAAGCAGTACGCGGCGTTATCGTTTTATCGATAACGTCGGTCGACAAAAGCAAAACAATAATAAATATCAACAAATCTCTCGCACTCACTTGCACACACGCTATCGCTCTCTCCCTGTCTCATACACAGCTAGACAACACAAATACACTATATCTATTTATGTTTGTTTAATTGATTTCTAATCATTTAATTTTTCTAATTTCTCTCTCTCTTTTTCTTTCTCGCTCTCCCTCTATGTATATTTCAGATACGGCTGCTATGGATCCAATTTTCTACTCACCATCAAATGGTCTACCGTCTGAGAGTAAACTCGCCACTTATATGGTATGTGTACAGTTTGACAAGCACATGTCGTGCGTGACTGAAACAACAGTTTGAGGGGCATGCGCCCGCTCGTTGTGATTGACTTACAAAAATCGTCAAGTTGACGCGACTTGACGCGTGACCCTGCCCAACAGCAACGCACCCGCCCCATCTGTTACTCCCCTGGGTCCCCTCTGCTTCCCTTCAGCCCCAGTTTGGCCCACAAACCCGCCAACTTAACCCTCACGACAATAATTACCTTATTATCATATAAGTAGGTACACATACACACATGTGTGTATGTGTAGGTGTGTGCGAGTGTGTGTGTATGGTATAAGTACTACAACAAACACGTCTGAAGTTTGTTTTCCTTGTCAGCTTGTCGAGACGAAGCTTGCCCCGGCCGCGATTGTGCTTTTAATTATGTTTTATGTATTTGTTTTCACTCAATTTGCTTGAACAATTTAATTTCAATCTATAAGTGTATGTACACACACCAACACACACACACACACATACACGGACAGAGAGACAGAGGCATGTACATTATAATATCCATTATATTCGGTACACTTGACCGACTTTTTGTGCTACTGAGCACATTAAAACATTTAAATACACTGAAATTGCCATAAAAACACACAGATATCTCTTGCCTTTATGAGTGATATAGAAGAGAATATACCCTGTAGATTACTTTGAATTAAAAGTAGCCCGGTTTTACCGATTGAGGATATATTAATAACACAATAAGCTACATCCTCCAAAGATATCTCTCTCTTGAAAAATAAATAGATGCAGGAGGGTATACCTTGTAGCTAACTTGATGCAAAGAGTAACTGCCCTTCGAACTAGCCTGTTTGACTGACGGACCATATATTGTTGATACTCATACAAATATATTTCAATATATCAATTGTTTAAACAGCTAGTTAGTCGCCCCCACCACTGCTACTGTTCAAAGGGTATATCAAAATTTAGAGTGAGCCGCGAAAGCATTAAAAACATTTGCAAAGCAAGTAAAATATAGAAAAAAATGATTGCGCTGCAGCTGTTCCCCGTTTTAGTCCAATTAAAAACTGAATAAAAGTGAGAGTAAATCAAAACAGACTTAGATTTATTTGCTACTAAAATTGATAAAACAGTCTTTGGTTTATTACTCAAAAAGCATTTGTCAATATATTTTTTATATATTTCTATATAAATTCTAACTGGGAGAGAGGAACAATTGTGAACTGCAGATAAGATAATGTATATACGGAGCACACACACAGACACAGATAGACCCACACACACACACATACACAGATAGAAGTAGAAACCGCTTTGACTTCGCTCTGCTTTAACTGCGTTATTCAATTTGTTTCTCTATCTCTTTATCCCTGTCGCGTCTATCTCTCTAACTATCTCTCGATCTCCGATACTCTCTGGTGTTGCCAGAATCGACAGAATGTTGCCACAACGACGGGCTTCGGGCTGAATAACGGTAATGCTAATGGGTTCGCACTACTTAACTTGGATTCGTCCTTAGCAGTTAACAATAAAAAGTCTCAGGTAAAACTAGATACTCAGTTCAAGTAGTTTGTCTCACTACCTCCTCTTCCCCCCATATATGATGTGAGTAGATAACAGTTAGACGTAGTTTAGACATAGTCTCTCGAAACAGCCTTGAACCTCAACCAAAGTCATCTTTAGCCTTCCTTTGTTAACAATCTCATTATATCTAATCATATTCATTCTCTATTCAGGTAACGCCTCAATCGCCCGAATTCATTCCAACGCGCATCAATTCGTCTCCCAACTTTTACCAACCATATCACATGAATAATGGCCTAAATGGCGTCAATGGGCTAACAGCCGCAGCAGCAGCAGCCGCCGCCGCAGCAGCCGCCGCAGCAGCCGCAACAGCAGCAGCAGCAGGTGGAGCAGCATCATCGGTGCCGTCCACATCGACAGTGGCGTCTGCCAGTGCTGCCACAGTGAGCAGCATCAGCAATAAGACGCCAAATGGCAGCAGCGGCAATTCAACGATTCTTTCCATGCAGAAGACAACATCGGTTGCAACTGTCAGCATTACGCAGCAGCAGCAACAGCAGAAACAACAACAGCAGCAGCAACAGGCATCCCTGGTGAATAATACAGTATCCTCTGTAAGTTCAGCGCCAATTGCAATTATCGGCAGTGTACCACCGAATCCCGCTGCGGCGCCATTTGTCAGTGGCGCCATGTCAGCGCAGACGCCGTTGAAGACACGTAATGCAATGTTGCGACAGGACTCACCCACAGCGGCGGCGTTAATTGGGGGCGAGAAGTCCCCGCCCCATGGCATGACGCCGCATGGGGCATCGCCCATACCCACAACATTGCCGACTAGCGTGCATCAGGTGAGAGTGGAGCAATATGTCAATTGTAATTTGTGTGTGTATAATTATCATTGTGTGTTTATTGCAGGAGAACGTCGGCGGCACCATCTATTTTTATCCAACTGCCAATGCACAGAATAATCAACCTGTTGGTAATTCAGTTGTTGGTGTGGACAACGCTCATCCAGCGCATCCGGCACATCACGGCGTTGTCAATGCTGTGGCGCCTTTGAGCGCAGTGCCGTCACAACTGATGTACGCCGGGCATGTGTATCCGGGTCCAGCGTCCAATGTGATTGCCATGCAACCAAAGACGCAACTGGAATCCGCGTTCTTTATGCCCGATGAGATGCGTACCGATATACTTGCCCGCAACGAGATCTCTAATCTGATTATGGATGCAACGGAAGCGGCACAGCATGCGCTGCCCCTCGAAGTGGATAACTATCATGCACTATACCCGCTAGAGCCTCCGGCACAAGCGATGCACACGAAGTTAACGTTACCAGCCAGTACGTACCGGGCCACGCACAATAGTACAGGATTTAAATACTGTCTGAGAAGATTACACGGTGAGGGAGAGATCGAAATATATAATTGCCATATCCAGTATCTTAAATGGAGTTCTGTATACTTTGCAGGATTTCGCTTGCAGTCCACAAAGTGTATGACGCTCGTGGAGATGTGGAAGAAGCTGCAGCACACGAACGTGGTGCAGCTGCGTGAGGTGTTCACGACAAAAGCATTTGGTGATAACTGTAAGTGGTGGCTGCCATATATTATAATGTATTTAAGTAACTAATGTAGAATAAGGTCCCGTGAGTGTGGTCTTCACAATGCCAGATTTACAAAGTTAGAATTTATTTGGTTCTTCTTTTCGCCTTGCAAAGGTTCAAATTGTATTCAATTTCACATTTTAAATAACTTTAATTGAATGAATTGTTTTCTGTAAATAAGTAAATAATTATATGTCTCTCCCCACAGCATTAGTATTAGTGTACGACTACTATCCCGGCTCCCAGACATTGCTGGCCAAATACTTTACGCCAACGCCAGAGACCAACGGCTACACAGATCCATTCCAAGGCGAGGCACGCCCTTTCAGGTGAGTAGTCTCCCACTGCGCGCCTTCCACTCCAATCAAGCTAATCTCATTTAATGATTATTCCACAGTCATAAGAGCAACATGCAGCGCACAAACAATGGACCATTGCTGCCTGAATCGACCATTTGGTCAATTATTATGCAGCTTACCGCTGGCCTGCGGGCCATACATCAAGCGGGATTGGCCTGCAAGTAGGTGTAACACAACGCACCACATGTAGTGTAGTGTAATTCATAATAATTTGCATTCATTTTAGAATTCTGGATCCCACAAAGATCATAGTGACTGGCAAACGTGTGCGCTTCAGCTCCTGCTGCATCTCAGATATCACGCAATTCGATCCGAATGCGGCAAATCCCTTAGCATTGGTTAACATGCATCAGCAGGTAATGAATACTTGGCTCAATTTGCTTGAGAGTGTAATCTGATATTTCTCGTTTATCTTGCAGGATGATTTAACCGCATTGGGTCGTTTAGTATTAGCGTTGGCCTGTCGCTGCCTACAGTCTGTGCAGCGTGATAATGTACAGTCCAGCATTGATATGGTGACCCGAAACTATTCCACCGATCTACGTAATTTTATTGTGTAAGTGCGAAACGAGATAGATCCCCTAAATTTCATGGTTTTAAGTGTTTATAATGGCGTTACAGTTACCTCTTCACCACGAATAACCGCCGATCTGTAACAGATCTGATGCCCATGATTGGTGCACGTTTCTACACACAACTGGATGCGCTGCAGGCTCAAGTTGACATGCAGGAGGACGAGCTGTCCAAGGAGATGGAGAACGGTCGTCTGTATCGCATATTAGTTAAACTGAATAGCATCAATGAGCGACCCGAGTAGGTGCCCAACGAATCGCATAATATGAATGCATTCATATGATTCCATCTCATTTCACAGCTTCAACTTGGACTGCACTTGGTCAGAGACTGGTGATAGATATATGCTGAAATTATTCCGTGATTTTTTATTCCATTCCGTCACTGAGGATGGTCGACCCTGGTTGGATCACGCACACATTGTACAATGCCTCAATAAGCTGGACGCTGGCTCCATGGAACGCGTAAGTGGAGCTGAATAATTAAATGTTGTTATCCAATGTTGTAATCAATTTAACTGCCTTTTTTTCAAAGGTGCAACTCATGTCACGCGATGAGCAATCGGTACTAATTGTCTCCTATGCTGAACTTAAGAATTGTCTGGAGAATGCCTTCTCTGAACTGATGTCGAGTGCGGCCAACTGAGCAAGTGAATCAACCGACAACAACAACAACAACAAGAAACACGCGCAGCTCATTTAGCCACGCCTACTCTCTCCCCCCACCCTACCTCTTCCCCTCCCACTATTCGACCACAAGAGTAACTACGATTAAACGGTTTAATATAACAAGAAAAGCAAACATTCATTATAAATAAGACATTTTATATATAGGCGAATGCCGAGTTAAAAGCAGAGTAAAAAAAAAACGAGTAAAGAAAATAATTTAAAATAAACAAAATCAACTACTTATGCAGATTTATATTGTTAAGCCAAGCAAAAAGATAATGATAATGATAAAGATGGAAAAGAAACAAAGCAAAACAAAAGAAAACAAACTGAAATCCAATGTTATGTTAGATCTTAACTACATTTTAGGCATTTAAACTTACAAGAAACAACAACAACATACAAACAAAATAAACCAATAACAACAAACAGAAAAGGAGCAACAACTTTTTGAAAACGAAATCTCTCCAAAAAAAAAAGAAAAAATACAAAAAAAAAAAGATGAAAAAGAAAACAAACAAAAAAATGTAAACGAAAGAAAAACTGTAAAACACAAACAAAAAAAACATGCAAAATTTGTTAAAAGAAAAACAAAACAAAAACGTAAAAAGTACGAAAAAGAGCAAAGAGAAAGTTGATCTATTTTTACAGAGAAGAGGGAAAAAGAAAGTATTTATATGTATTAAAAAAGTCTAAAAGAAAACAAAAAACCCAACTGAAAAAAATTGTAAAATAAATCTAACAAAAATTCAGTGCAGTGCGTGAAATGTTGAGCAACAACAACAAAAAGAAAGGTAAAAAAATACGTGAACAAGGAACCACATCAAATGTTTTAAGCATTGTCTGAGCGCCTGCCTATATATTCCCCTACAGCAAGAACTACAACAAGAACAACCAAAAAACCAAATCAAGATGAAAAACGAAAACAAAAAACATTTCTTATTTTTCAACTAATATTTTTATAGCGAAATATTTTTTAAAAAACACTTTCAACAAAAGAAATTGAACAAAAACTGAAATGAAATCGTTGGTTAAGAAGAAGATGAAAGACGAGAGATGATGATGTAGAAGAACATGCAAAGCGACGCACAGCGCGACTTGGCAAGTTGCTCAAAACATAAGAATACATACATAATATGAACACGAATAACAATAACAATAACAACAAGGAAGATAACGAAATCGTCTAGGCCACACTGCGTGATATGTATATACATATTCTTTTTTTTAAATGTACAACTCTTGATGCAATACTTACAATTATTTAATGGTCTTTTCTTTTCCATGTACACACACACACACACACATACACATATTTTACAACGCACGCTCTAAAATTGCAAGTACAACAAAATTACTTAAAAGTCTGTCTATATATAACTTTATACACATAAAGTATATTGTATATATATTATTTTAAATGCTACCTACCCCCACAATTAGCGCCATGGGCCAAAAGTCGCGTTGCGCCTGCGCGGCCGCATATCATGAGACCGAGAAGAAAATCCAAATCCAAACCAAAAAAAAAAAAAAAAAAGGAAATGACTTCAACCACCAGCACCACCAGATAAAAGAAGGGAAACCTCTAATACCATAAGTAAAATATGATTTTATATGCTCTATTTTCTACTCGGCTGGATGCTCAGCTAATGCTGCGAATCGATCAATTGTTTACACTAAATTTTGTTTTCAAGCAAAATCTTTTTTGTTGTTGACCATTTATACAACATTTATACCATCCTCGAAATTGATTATTTTTGTTAGCTTTTGTTTACACTGACTTTTCAATTATATTCAATCCCTAATTTCGTCTTCACTTGACATACTTCTCTATACCATATATTTTTGTATTCCCCTTTTTCCTCTCTTTTTCTGTTTGTCAAGCATTATCCAATGCGTACGTGTACTTTTCTTCACTAAGTTATTGTATACTTTAAAGTAAGACTAATTAATTAGTTTTAATTATTACTATTAAAACGAAAACGGGAAAAAACCATCAAAAAACAAAAAATGTAAAAGAAAACTTTTTGAAAAAACCGATACAAAAAAATAATAAAATGTTTAAACAAAAACCGACGTGTTTTATTATACGAAATTGAGTTTTCTTAGGTTTGTTACAGTACTGCATAAAAAGAAATATGATTTTTTTGGACTTTAGATCTACCATAGCCTTAGAATTGACAAACATTTGCAATCCTTTATATTCAATGATTTTTATTGTTTGAAACGATTCAAGTAATTGGTCTTTTTGGCTTATCGAAGTTTCGTTGCCACTAAAATACAAAAAAACTACAACATTATTTTGGTGTGGCATCGTGAAGTATGTATAAAGCTAATAGATGTTTTTAAAAAAGGCTTAAATGTTGCCAAATAGTGTTTTAGTTCCCGTTAGCTGCTATTTAATAATCCAACCCGCAGTTGCAAATTATAACACCACAGATCTAGCAGAAAACGGCTAAATTGCCAACACTTCGTGCGCACTCAATGGTGGTGAGTCAACGAGAGAACCAAAGCCGAAGTTTTACAATATGCGCTCTCTCTTTTTCTTATTATGAATGGTGAGTTTGCATGTGGTCTGTGAGATATTCAACAACAAAATGTGTTGTTAGTGGTAGTGAGTCAACGGCAAACCAAGAGTAGTACTGTTATCATATGCGCTCTTTCTTATTATCACGAATAAGACTGTTCAGTAGTGTACGTGAGCTCGTGAGCTTCGTCTATTGCCCGAGCGTGCAAAAATGAGAGCGAAACTTCTAAACGAGAGTAAAATCGCAACTTCGATCAAATCAGTCGCTGTGCCGACTTTAGTGAGGTAGGACTGCTGCGGGTGTCCAAGACCGAACTAAACAATTTTTTTTTTCATATCTTAAATAAATAATTGTATTTTTTATTATTTATTTTATTACTTATACAAATTTATGCGCAACTGACAAATGCTTGCCGTTCTTTGCAAAGTCAATTTAAAGTTGTTTGTAATATTTGTGAGTCGCAAGTTTTTTTTTCAGTGCATTCGTTTGTCGCTCCTCACTAACACAACCAAGTGTTTGCTGTTTTCGCCCGCCTCTAGTTCACAATTTTTAACGGAACAACGCAAGTAACGGAATTTGTTAATTTTTCGCTTCTCTTTGGTGTCCGTTACATTTTGTGCGTATAAATGTTCCCTATCAAGGGCGTACGCAGGGGGTGCAGAAATAAGAAATGAGAATAATCAGAAATAAGTGATGAGAATAAATCAAGTATTCGAGTCCCTCAGAGGAAAGAAGTCGAAAAATTCGGAAAAATGTGTGACAAAAAAATTCTTTAGTTGCATCATATTCCGGTAGACATGCGAATATTCGCTTTTGTAGCCAACTGATGCAGTATTGCTTGGATCCTTGGAGGGACCAGGCTGGCCAGTCGAAGGGACGCACGCGCTCATCGCCATCCTTGGCGAACATCTGCCTGAGCTGGGCGCACACAGCTCTGCCTGGCAGATAGCAGGGGGGGGGGCTGCCAGGACTTCCTTCATGGCATGAGGTCGGTTGGTCCTGTACATTTGTTGGATCCTCTTCGCTGCCTCTGCCAGTGTTTGGGGTCCACGCCTACCCTGGGAGGCGGGCTCGCTATCTCCAGTGGGCGGGCGGTTGAGTTGGGCTATTGAGCGTTGTTGGTGGGATTATTAAGTCGGTGGGTGGGCTTGCTGGGCTATTGAGGGTGGATGGGGTGATGACTATTTCGTGGGGGTTTGTGTGGCTATTGTTCGTAATTGAGGGGGAGGGGTGGTCGACAGTGGCCGAGACGTTCCCCCCCTGCCCGCTGTGGCGGTGCTGGAGAGGATTTCGGGAGGCCTTCTGCTCGCAGCAGAGGGCGCCGAGACTCCCAGACCGGTACGGGTAGGGGCCCGTAGCGAGCAACTAAAAACTTAAGAATAAAAATAAAAAAAACGGAGAGAAAAAAAGGAAAACTTAAAAAATAAAACATATATTAGTACTCACTATCGAGAAGGTTCAAGCTGACTGATAGTGACCCCACACAAAAACAACGGTTCACAAGACAAAAATATGATCGCAAAAGAACAGATTTAGCGATATACACTCTTTACAGGGCCAGTGAATGTTTTGACTGCAGCTGCAGTCCAGGAGCCTAAAGTGTTTGGTAAGTTATTATTTTTATATATTTTTTTTATTTTTGTGTTTTTATAATTGTTTATTGTTATTTATATATATTTTTTTTTTATAGTTTTTATTATTTATTTTAATTTATTATTATTTTTAGAATTAAATACTTATTAACATTTTAAAATTTTTGTTACTTATGTTTTAATTTATTATAATCTTAAGTTTCTACTTCTTCTTCCTTTCCTTCTTAGGGAGCTGCCAGGGTAAACTGCCTGGTCCCGGAGACATGCTCCACGTATATGTCCCGGGACCACCTGATGGTGTCGGCCACCATCAGTCTCCGCATCAGGTTGGCGTAAAACCTGGAGACACCCAATGCCTTGAGGACCCTTTCATTCTTAGGGTCCCACGAGCCCAGGGCTCCGACAATGAATGCCTCCAGTTTTACCTGGTATCCCAGGGCGCGCAGGGCTTCAGCTAGGGGGCGGTATTTTTCCACCTTTGCTCCCCTCGCTATTTCAAACGCTTCGGCCCCGTTCTCGAACGGAATAGCCACATCCACAATTACGATGTGTCTGCTCCGTTCGTCGCGCCATACCAGATCCGGCCTGAGGGCCGCCAAGTCATCGGCGACTCTTTCCACGCGGCAGTTCACCCTGGGGGTCCCCAGGCGTGAGCCAGCTTTGGCGAGGCGGTCCATCACCGCGTTGTGCCTCTGCTGCATTGCGTTTGAGTGGTGCATGCAGTGGCACAGCACGTGAGGGATGCTCTCCAGCTCGTATGCACAGACCCGGCAGCGCTTGTCCCCGCTGCCCCATCAAATTGCTCAATTTACCGGGAGGACTCCCAGTCGGGCTCTGTAGATGAACCGCCAGTCAGCGAACCTCGTGAAACTTCCGTTACGAAGAAATGCATTGCTGACTGGGGTCAGAGTGGAGAGCTTCGCCACCTTCCCCTGGTCGGGTTTGCTGAGGAGGATAGCCAGGAACTCCTCCTGGGCTGCGTTTCTGAGGCGTTGTATGAGTTGGGACCTGGAGCTCGAGTCAGTGGCTACTGGTCGGTTTTTTGGGCTTCTACATTCAACCAGTAGCTCACCTCCTCTCCAGGCCCATCGCACTGCTAGAAGCGTAGCTTGCCTTTTTGTGGCCATCCTCACTCTCGACCAGAGTCCGGCATCGCCAAAGCTGGCTGTCTCACCAGATAGGACGGAGCCCGAGAGAAAGTGGGCCATCTCGTCGCCGGATGGATCCCGGTTTATTTTTCTTTTTACCGCTTCTCTCAGGCCCCCTCTTGCAATCTGGGAGACGACCTCACCAGGGCAGGACAGCATACGATATGCCTGGGCGATGGTTAGGACATCAGCAAGGACAGATGTAGGTAGTATTCCCGCTCCCCCTTTTCTCGTAGGGGTGAATACTACCTCCGCGCTCGCCCTCTGTGGCAGATACAGCCATTTTTTAATGGTTTTTTTATGACTGTATCCAGATGACTCAGCGGGGCCCGCAAAATGGCGCCGCTTCGAAGCACGAAGTCTAGCCTCGGTGCTACGAAGCTGCGGACCGCGTCAATCTTTTGCCACGGGGCGAGCAGCGAGCCATCGCTTCCATCGCTGTCCTGGGTGTTTGGTCCACGTCTAGACCCACGGGGATGTCGAGGTAGTCGTAGGCATCCCCCTCTGTCATAGCCGGTAGTGGTGTAGGGTCGCACACTTCTTTGGGTTGAAGTGCAGACCGGCTTCAATTGCGACGTTGTCTGCGGCACGCAGCAAGGACCTCATCTCCTCTGGGGAGCTCGCGATCAGTACCAGGTCATCGGCGTACGCCAACGTGCTGATACGGCTCCCGTGGAGCAGGTATCCCGCATTGATGGTTTTAATTTTGCGAAGTACCCGCTCCACTGCCATGTTGAAGAGCATGGGGCTGGCTGGGCAGCCTTCCCGCATGGTGCGAGGTCGGTTGGTCCTGTATATTTGCTGGATCCTCTGCGCTGCGTCTGCCAGTGTTTGGGGTTCACGCCTACCCTGGGAGGCGAGTCGTGACGCAGCGGGAGCTGTGGCAGCCGTCTCTACGAGCATCTCGTGGGCATCGGTGACGACCTCGGGATGGCTCGCGGCCACGTGGGCCTTGAGCTGCTTCATTCCACGCAGCATATCAGTATCACATAACCGGCATCGGTATATGATGGCCACTTGAGGGTGGCGCCGGGATATGTGCTGATATGCCCCAGCGTACGTGCCGTACAACCCCTAACGACCTCGTGGGGTGCCCCGCGTATGCATCCATACATATGGAGCAAAAGAAGCTCCCCACGAAGGGGTAGGCGAATACGTGCACTCGCTGGGAGCTCATTTCCACAACTCTACTGATCGAACGAACCGCTACGTCACTAAACAACAGAAGCACGCTATCAGGTCGAAGGAGTGATGGTGGTTCAAGCTGACCTGATAGCGAGCAAAAAAGAGAATAAGAAAAAAAAAAAAAAAATGGGAAAAGGAAAAAATAAAAATAAACTTAAAAAATTAAAATTAAAACATATATATATAACATATGGAGCAACGGAAGCGCCCCACGAAGGGGAAACGTGCACTCGCTGGGTGCTCATTGCCACAACTCTACTTGTCGAACCGCTACGTCACTAAACTAAAGAAGCACGCTATCAGGTCGAAGGAGTGATGGTGGTTCAAGCTGACCTGATAGCGAGCAAAAAGAATAAAAAATGAAAAAAAAGGGAAAAAGGAAAAATTAAAGAGAAACATAAAAAATAAAAATAAAAATTAAAACATGTTTTGATACCCACTATCAGTCGAAGGAATGAAAATGGCTCAAGCTGACTGATAGTGGGCCACAAACTACGAACGAAAAACAGAAAATAAAAAAAAATTTGATCGCAAGGAACTTTGATCTTAGCCATAAGGCCGAGAAGCGACCGTTGCGGGTTTGTTGGTGTTGTCCGCGCAGCGGAAGGTGCCCTCAGGCACACCTGTCTGGTGGGTGTGGGAACAGCAGCCCTGTCGCTGCGTCCGCTGGCGCCCGTGGCAACCGGGCTGCGCGCGGGGAGGGCCTGCTCCTGGGCGGCCCTCGCGGCTCAGCGTAGGGCTGGGAACGACACGCCTACTTGTGGTGGCGGTCCTTACGCTGGCTCTCGAGGCCACGGGGCTGAGCGCAGGGTTGGGTTGTTGTCCCAAGGAGGGGGCAGGCGGGGGGCGAGTAGTGACGCAGCGGGGGTTGGAGCTGTGGCAGCCGCCTCCACGAGCATCCCGTGGGCATCGGTGACGACCTCGGGGTGACTCGCGGCCACGTGGGCCTTGAGCTGCTTCATCCCACGCGGCATATCGGTGTCACATACCCGGCATCGGTATTTGATGGTCACTTGTGGGTGGCGCCGGGATATGTGCTGATATGCCGCAGCGTACGTGCCGTATACGCCCAACGACCTCGCGTATGCATCCATACATATGGAGCAACGGAAGCTCCCCACGAAGGGGTAGGCGAATACGTGCACTCGCTGGGTGCTCATTGCCACAACTCTACTGATCTACCGCTACGTCACTAAACTACAGAAGGACTCTAGTGTTCGCTATCAGGTCGAAGGAGTGATGGTGGTTCAAGCTGACCTGATAGCGAGCAAAAAGCAAATTAAAAATAAGGTAAAGAGGAAAAATAAAAATAAACTTAAAAAATAAAAATTAAAATTAAAAACATATATTGATACCCACTATCAGTCGATGGAATGAAGATGGCTCAAGCTGACTGATAGTGAGCCACAAACTACTTTAAACGGACAAAAGTTAGATCTCCAAAACTCTTTGATTTTAGCCATAGGGCCGAGGAGCGATCCTCGAACCCAATTCGCTAACACAATTTGCCCTAACCCTTCTTTACTTCTCGACCAGCAGGAACGCTCATGGCCTTTCCCAAGGAAGTGCGCGTCTGTAAGTCCAGATGACCACACAGATCTCAGCTATTATAAAAGCAAGAGACACAAAATTTCGCATGAAGGTTTTTGTTGATCCGGGACAGGTGAAGTTTATTTCAAATGTTGGGTGCCACGCCCCCCGCCAACGCAAATCAATAATTTCATCTTTAAAGCTGATTTGCGAGCGACATATAAAAGAACCAACATGGTGAGTAAGACTATATTTAGCTAATTATAATACCAACATAACGTTAAAATTCCAATCCGATCGGACAACAAACACAGAAGTTATTAAACAAAAACCTTGTTCGCTTTAATTTTGTACCAGCAAGCTGTGACGTCATTGCAATACTCATGTAGGAAAGAAAAGGAAAGAGAATGCAAGCGCGTAGCGCCATCTGTTGTTCTTCTCTTCTTTTCTATGCACACGCATTTTTTGCATTCAAACGCACACACACACATACATACATTTGTGCTTGACCAATTAAATGATACACGCATATACGCGTATTCATACACAGACGCATATAAAGGCTTACGTTTCGATATTTCTATTAAGTAGGTTTATTGTACAATTATTGACTCTACGTTTCAATAAGGTCGAAGGGTATCCCACTGTCGCGAGCCGCTCGACTGTTGCTCTTGTTTTTCAGTGCATTTGTTTGTTGCTGCGCACTAACACAACCAAGTGTTTGCTGTTTTCGCCCGCCTCTAGTTCAAAATTTTTAACGGAACAGCGCAAGTAACGGAATTTGTTAATTTTTCGCTTCTCTTTGGTGTCCGTTACATTTTATGCTCATAAATGTTCCCTACCAAGGGCGTACGCAGGGGGGTGCAGAAATAAGAAATGAGAATAATCAGAAATAAGTGATGAGAATAAATCAAGTATTCGAGTCCCTCAGAGGAAAGAAGTCGAAAAATTTGTAAAAATTGTGACAAAAAAATCTTGTTCCCTACACATCATTTGGAGTAGACATCAAAGTCATCTAGATTACCTAGAGGTAACCACTCGAACCAGCCACCATATGGAAACGGCTGCGACATTGCCCAACCAATATAAATTATTGGCGTCTAAATATACCAGTTAGGATGAAACTTTAGTATTCCGGTAGACATGCGCATATTCCCTTTTGTAGCCAACTGATGCAGTATTGCTTGGATCCTTGGAGGGATCCCCATACCGGCGACCGCGTCCATGATGGTGGTGAGCTGAATCGACCCGAATGCGTTGGACAGGTCCAGCCAGCCCATGACGAGGTCCTTGCCCTGTCTGCCGCTTTCCTCCAGCACTTGGCCAAGACAACAAAGTTGTGTTCATGGCAGCCTTCGTGCTGGAGGAAGCCTTTTTGCACCTCGCTGAGTCTTCCTCCGCCCGTGAGGAACGTCGTCAGTCTGTCCGCCATGACGGCCGCGAACAGTTTGGGGATGGTGTCGTCCATGGAAAGAGGCCTCCAATTTGACAGGTCAGTTCTGTCCCCTTTCTAGTGGATTAGTATTGTTCTTGAGTTTTTCCACATATCAGGGACATGACCTGTCCTCAGGCAGGCGCTGAATACCGCTGTGAGCATGGAGGCCTTGGGGTCGATTTTTTCAGGTTTCCATAGGTGACATTATCGGGACCCGGCGCAGAGCTCTTAGCCATAGGGCCGAGAAGCGATCAACACTTTAATCTTAGCCATTGGGCCGATGCGATCAACTCTATGATCTTAGCCGTAAGGCCGAGAAGCGATCAACACTTTGATTTTAGCAATTCGGCCGAGAAACGATCAACAGTTTGATCTTAGCCGTAGGGCCGAGAAGCGATCAACTCTATGATCTTAGCCATAGGCCCGAGAAGCGATCAACTCTATGATCTTAGCCATAGGGCCGAGAAGCGATCAACTCTATGATCTTAGCCATAGGGCCGAGAAGCGATCAACACTTTGATCTTAGCCGTAGGGCCGAGAAGCGATCAACTCTATGATCTTAGCCATAGGGCCGAGAAGCGATCAACACTCTGATCTTAGACATAGGGCCGAGGAGCGATCAACAGTTTGATCTTAGCCGTAGGGCCGAGAAGCGATCAACTCTATGATCTTAGCCATAGGGCCGAGAAGCGATCAACAGTTTGATCTTAGCCGTAGGGCCGAGAAGCGATCAACTCTATGATCTTAGCCATAGGGCCGAGAAGCGATCAACTCTATGATCTTAGCCGTAAGGCCGAGAAGCGAACAACACTTTGATCTTAGCCGTAGGGCCGAGAAGCGATCAACGATTTGATCTTTAGCCGTAGGGCCGAGAACCAGGAACGCTCATGGGCTTTCCCATTCGACTCGTCTTTAAAAAGGCCGAGAAGCGATCAACACTTTGATCTTAGCCGTAGGGCCGAGAAGCGATCAACACTTTGATCTTAGCCATAGGGCCGAGATGCGATCAACTCTATGATCTTAGCCGTAGGGCCGAGAAGCGATCAACACTTTGATCTTAGCCATAGGGCCGAGAAGCGATCAACTCTATGATCTTAGCCATAGGGCCGAGAAGCGATCAACACTTTGATCTTAGCCGTAGGGCCGAGAAGCGATCAACTCTATGATCTTAGCCATAGGGCCGAGAAGCGATCAAAATTTTGATCTTAGCCGTAGGGCCGAGAAGCGATCAACACTTTGATCTTAGCCGTAGGGCCGAGAAGCAATCAACTCTATGATCTTAGCCATAGGGCCGAGAAGCGATCAACTCTATGATCTTAGCCATAGGGCCGAGAAGCGATCAACACTCTGATCTTAGACATAGGGCCGAGGAGCGATCAACAGTTTGATCTTAGCCGTAGGGCCGAGAAGCAATCAACTCTATGATCTTAGCCATAGGGCCGAGAAGCGATCAAAATTTTGATCTTAGCCATAGGGCCGAGAAGCGATGAACTCTATGATCTTAGCCATTGGGCCGAGAAGCGATGAACTCTATGATCTTAGCCATAGGGCCGAGAAGCGATCAACTCTATGATCTTAGCCATAGGGCCGAGAAGCGATCAAAATTTTGATCTTAGCCATAGGGCCGAGAAGCGATGAACTCTATGATCTTAGCCATAGGGCCGAGAAGCGGTGAACTCTATGATCTTAGCCATAGGGCCGAGAAGCGATCAACACTTTGATCTTAGCCATTGGGCCGAGAAGCGATGAACTCTATGATCTTAGCCATAGGGCCGAGAAGCGATCAACAGTTTGATCTTAGCGGTAGGGCCGAGAAGCGATCAACTCTATGATCTTAGCCGTAGGGCCGAGAAGCGATGAACACTTTGATCTTAGCCATTGGGCCGAGAAGCGATCAACTCTATGATCTTAGCCATAGGGCCGAGAAGCGATCAACACTTTGATCTTAGCCGTAGGGCCGAGAAGCGATCAACTCTATGATCTTAGCCATAGGGCCGAGAAGCGATGAACCACTTTGATCTTAGCCATTGGGCCGAGAAGCGATCAACTCTATGATCTTAGCCGTAAGGGGCCGAGAAGCGATCAACAGTTTGATCTTAGCCGTAGGGCCGAGAAGCGATCAACTCTATGATCTTAGCCATTGGGCCGAGAAGCGATCAACTCTATGATCTTAGCCATAGGGCCGAGAAGCGATCAACTCTATGATCTTAGCCATAGGGCCGAGAAGCGATCAACTCTATGATCTTAGCCATAGGGCCGAGAAGCGATCAACTCTATGATCTTAGCCGTAAGGCCGAGAAGCGAACAACACTTTGATCTTAGCCGTAGGGCCGAGAAGCGATCAACACTTTGATCTTAGCCGTAGGGCCGAGAACCAGGAACGCTCATGGGCTTTCCATTCGACTCGTCCTTAAAAAAGGCCGAGAAGCGATCAACACTTTGATCTTAGCCGTAGGGCCGAGAAGCGATCAACACTTTGATCTTAGCCATAGGGCCGAGAAGCGATCAACTCTATGATCTTAGCCGTAGGGCCGAGAAGCGATCAACACTTTGATCTTAGCCGTAGGGCCGAGAAGCGATCAACTCTATGATCTTAGCCATAGGGCCGAGAAGCGATCAACACTTTGATCTTAGCCATAAGGCCGAGAACCAGGAATGCTCATGGGCTTTCCATTCAGCTCGTCCTTAATAAGGCCGAGAAGCGATCAACTCTATGATCTCAGCCGTAAGGCCGAGAAGCGATCAACAGTTTGATCTTAGCCGTAGGGCCGAGAAGCGATCAACTCTATGATCTTAGCCATAGGGCCGAGAAGCGATGAACACTTTGATCTTAGCCATTGGGCCGAGAAGCGATCAACTCTATGATCTTAGCCATAGGGCCGAGAAGCGATCAACTCTATGATCTTAGCCATAGGGCCGAGAAGCGATCAACTCTATGATCTTAGCCGTAGGGCCGAGAAGCGATCAACTCTATGATCTTAGCCATAAGGCCGAGAAGCGAACAACACTTTGATCTTAGCCGTAGGGCCGAGAAGCGATCAACACTTTGATCTTAGCCGTAGGGCCGAGAACCAGGAACGCTCATGGGCTTTCCATTCGACTCGTCCTTAAAAAAGGCCGAGAAGCGATAAACACTTTGATCTTAGCCGTAGGGCCGAGAAGCGATCAACACTTTGATCTTAGCCATAGGGCCGAGAAGCGATCAACTCTATGATCTTAGCCGTAGGGCCGAGAAGCGATCAACACTTTGATCTTAGCCATAGGGCCGAGAAGCGATCAACTCTATGATCTTAGCCATAGGGCCGAGAAGCGATCAACACTTTGATCTTAGCCATTGGGCCGAGAAGCAATCAACTCTATGATCTTAGCCATAGGGCCGAGAAGCGATCAACAGTTTGATCTTAGCCGTAGGGCCGAGAAGCGATCAACTCTATGATCTTAGCCATAGGGCTGAGAAGCGATGAACACTTTGATCTTAGCCATTGGGCCGAGAAGCGATCAACTCTATGATCTTAGCCATAGGGCCGAGAAGCGATCAACACTTTGATCTTAGCCGTAGGGCCGAGAAGCAATAAACTCTATGATCTTAGCCATAGGGCCGAGAAGCGATCAACACTTTGATCTTAGCCGTAGGGCCGAGAAGCGATCAACTCTATGATCTTAGCCATAGGGCCGAGAAGCGATCAACACTCTGATCTTAGACATAGGGCCGAGGAGCGATCAACAGTTTGATCTTAGCCGTAGGGCCGAGAAGCGATCAACTCTATGATCTTAGCCATAGGGCCGAGAAGCGATCAACAGTTTGATCTTAGCCGTAGGGCCGAGAAGCGATCAACTCTATGATCTTAGCCATAGGGCCGAGAAGCGATCAACTCTATGATCTTAGCCGTAAGGCCGAGAAGCGAACAACACTTTGATCTTAGCCGTAGGGCCGAGAAGCGATCAACGATTTGATCTTAGCCGTAGGGCCGAGAACCAGGAACGCTCATGGGCTTTCCATTCGACTCGTCTTTAAAAAAGGCCGAGAAGCGATCAACACTTTGATCTTAGCCGTAGGGCCGAGAAGCGATCAACACTTTGATCTTAGCCATAGGGCCGAGATGCGATCAACTCTATGATCTTAGCCGTAGGGCCGAGAAGCGATCAACACTTTGATCTTAGCCATAGGGCCGAGAAGCGATCAACTCTATGATCTTAGCCATAGGGCCGAGAAGCGATCAACACTTTGATCTTAGCCGTAGGGCCGAGAAGCGATCAACTCTATGATCTTAGCCATAGGGCCGAGAAGCGATCAAAATTTTGATCTTAGCCGTAGGGCCGAGAAGCGATCAACACTTTGATCTTAGCCGTAGGGCCGAGAAGCAATCAACTCTATGATCTTAGCCATAGGGCCGAGAAGCGATCAACTCTATGATCTTAGCCATAGGGCCGAGAAGCGATCAACACTCTGATCTTAGCCATAGGGCCGAGGAGCGATCAACAGTTTGATCTTAGCCGTAGGGCCGAGAAGCAATCAACTCTATGATCTTAGCCATAGGGCCGAGAAGCGATCAACATTTTGATCTTAGCCATAGGGCCGAGAAGCGATCAACTCTATGATCTTAGCCATTGGGCCGAGAAGCGATCAACTCTATGATCTTAGCCATAGGGCCGAGAAGCGATCAACTCTATGATCTTAGCCATAGGGCCGAGAAGCGATCAACACTTTGATCTTAGCCATAGGGCCGAGAAGCGATCAACTCTATGATCTTAGCCATAGGGCCGAGAAGCGATGAACTCTATGATCTTAGCCATAGGGCCGAGAAGCGATGAACACTTTGATCTTAGCCATTGGGCCGAGAAGCGATCAACTCTATGATCTTAGCCGTAGGGCCGAGAAGCGATCAACAGTTTGATCTTAGCGGTAGGGCCGAGAAGCGATCAACTCTATGATCTTAGCCGTAGGGCCGAGAAGCGATGAACACTTTGATCTTAGCCATTGGGCCGAGAAGCGATCAACTCTATGATCTTAGCCATAGGGCCGAGAAGCGATCAACACTTTGATCTTAGCCGTAGGGCCGAGAAGCAATAAACTCTATGATCTTAGCCATAGGGCCGAGAAGCGATGAACACTTTGATCTTAGCCATTGGGCCGAGAAGCGATCAACTCTATGATCTCAGCCGTAAGGCCGAGAAGCGATCAACAGTTTGATCTTAGCCGTAGGGCCGAGAAGCGATCAACTCTATGATCTTAGCCATAGGGCCGAGAAGCGATCAACTCTATGATCTTAGCCATAGGGCCGAGAAGCGATCAACTCTATGATCTTAGCCATAGGGCCGAGAAGCGATCAACTCTATGATCTTAGCCATAGGGCCGAGAAGCGATCAACTCTATGATCTTAGCCGTAGGGCCGAGAAGCGAACAACACTTTGATCTTAGCCGTAGGGCCGAGAAGCGATCAACACTTTGATCTTAGCCGTAGGGCCGAGAACCAGGAACGCTCATGGGCTTTTCATTCGACTCGTCCTTAAAAGGCCGAGAAGCGATCAACACTTTGATCTTAGCCGTAGGGCCGAGAAGCGATCAACACTTTGATCTTAGCCGTAGGGCCGAGAAGCGATCAACTCTATGATCTTAGCCGTAGGGCCGAGAAGCGATCAACACTTTGATCTTAGCCGTAGGGCCGAGAAGCGATCAACTCTATGATCTTAGCCATAGGGCCGAGAAACGATCAACACTTTGATCTTAGCCATAAGGCCGAGAACCAGGAACGCTCATGGGCTTTTCATTCGACTCGTCCTTAAATAAGGCCGAGAAGCGATCAACTCTATGATCTTATCCATAGGGCCGAGAAGCGATGAACTCTATGATCTTAGCCGTAGGGCCGAGAAGCGATCAACTCTATGATCTTAGCCATAGGGCCGAGAAGCGATCAACACTTTGATCTTAGCCATAGGGCCGAGAAGCGATCAACTCTATGATCTTAGCCATAGGGCCGAGAAGCGATCAACTCTATGATCTTAGCCATAGGGCCGAGAAGCGATCAACTCTATGATCTTAGCCGTAGGGCCGAGAAGCGATCAACTCTATGATCTTAGCCGTAAGGCCGAGAAGCGATCAACACTTTGATCTTAGCCGTAGGGCCGAGAAGCGATCAACTCTTTGATCTTAGCCGTAGGGCCGAGAACCAGGAACGCTATGGGCTTTCCATTCGACTCGTCCTTAAAAAGGCCGAGAAGCGATAAACACTTTGATCTTAGCCGTAGGGCCGAGAAGCGATCAACACTTTGATCTTAGCCATAGGGCCGAGAAGCGATCAACTCTATGATCTTAGCCGTAGGGCCGAGAAGCGATCAACACTTTGATCTTAGCCATAGGGCCGAGAAGCGATCAACTCTATGATCTTAGCCATAGGGCCGAGAAGCGATCAACACTTTGATCTTAGCCATTGGGCCGAGAAGCGATCAACTCTATGATCTTAGCCATAGGGCCGAGAAGCGATCAACACTTTGATCTTAGCCATAGGGCCGAGAAGCGATCAACTCTATGATCTTAGCCATAGGGCCGAGAAGCGATCAACACTTTGATCTTAGCCGTAGGGCCGAGAAGCGATCAACTCTATGATCTTAGCCATAGGGCCGAGAAGCGATCAACACTTTGATCTTAGCCATAGGGCCGAGAAGCGATCAACTCTATGATCTTAGCCATAGGGCCGAGAAGCGATCAACACTTTGATCTTAGCCATAGGGCCAAGAAGCGATCAACGCTATGATCTTAGCCATAGGGCCGAGAACCAGGAACGCTAATGGGCTTTCCATTCAACTCGTCCTTAAAAAAGGCCGAGAAGCGGTCAACTTTATGATCTTAGCCATAGGGCCGAGAAGCGATCAACACTTTGATCTTAGCCGTAGGGCCGAGAAGCGATCAACTCTATGATCTTAGCCATAGGGCCGAGAAGCGATCAACTCTATGATCTTAGCCATAGGGCCGAGAAGCGATCAACTCTATGATCTTAGCCATAGGGCCGAGAAGCGATCAACACTTTGATCTTAGCCATAGGGCCGAGAAGCAATCAACTCTATGATCTTAGCCATAGGGCCGAGAAGCGATCAACACTTTGATCTTAGCCGTAGGGCCGAGAAGCGATCAACGCTTTGATCTTAGCCGTAGGGCCGAGAACCAGGAACGCTCATGGGCTTTCCATTCCATGATCTTAGCCATAGGGCCGAGAAGCGATCAACTCTATGATCTTAGCCATAGGGCCGAGAAGCGATCAACTCTATGATCTTAGCCATAGGGCCGAGAAGCGATCAACACTTTGATCTTAGCCATAGGGCCGAGAAGCGATCAACTCTATGATCTTAGCCATAGGGCCGAGAAGCGATCAACACTTTGATCTTAGCCATAGGGCCGAGAAGCGATGAACTCTATGATCTTAGCCATAGGGCCGAGAAGCGATCAACACTTTGATCTTAGCCGTAGGGCCGAGAAGCGATCAACTCTATGATCTTAGCCATAGGGCCGAGAAGCGATCAACACTTTGATCTTAGCCATTGGGCCGAGAAGCGATCAACTCTATGATCTTAGCCATAGGGCCGAGAAGCGATCAACACTTTGATCTTAGCCGTAGGGCCGAGAAGCAATCAACTCTATGATCTTAGCCATAGGGCCGAGAAGCGATCAACACTTTGATCTTAGCCATAAGGCCGAGAACCAGGAACGCTCATGGGCTTTCCATTAAACTCGTCCTTAAATAAGGCCGAGAAGCGATCAACTCTATGATCTTAGCCATAGGGCCGAGAAGCGATCAACACTTTGATCTTAGCCGTAGGGCCGAGAAGCGATCAACTCTATGATCTTAGCCATAGGGCCGAGAAACGATCAACTCTACGATCTTAGCCATAGGGCCGAGAAGCGATCAACACTTTGATCTTAGCCATAAGGCCGAGAAGCAATAAACTCTATGATCTTAGCCATAGGGCCGAGAAGCGATCAACAGTTTGATCTTAGCCGTAGGGCCGAGAAGCGATCAACTCTATGATCTTAGCCATAGGGCCGAGAAGCGATCAACTCTATGATCTTAGCCATAGGGCCGAGAAGCGATCAACTCTATGATCTTAGCCGTAGGGCCGAGAAGCGATCAACACTTTGATCTTAGCCGTAGGGCCGAGAAGCGATCAACGATTTGATCTTAGCCGTAGGGCCGAGAACCAGGAACGCTCATGGGCTTTCCATTCCATGATCTTAGCCATAGGGCCGAGAAACGATCAACTCTATGATCTTAGCCATAGGGCCGAGAAGCGATCAACACTTTGATCTTAGCCATAGGGCCGAGAAGCGATCAACTCTATGATCTTAGCCATAGGGCCGAGAAGCGATCAACACTTTGATCTTAGCCGTAGGGCCGAGAAGCGATCAACTCTATGATCTTAGCCATAGGGCCGAGAAGCGATCAACTCTATGATCTTAGCCATAGGGCCGAGGAGCGATCAACTCTATGATCTTAGCCGTAAGGCCGAGAAGCGAACAACACCTTGATCTTAGCCGTAGGGCCGAGAAGCGATCAACGATTTGATCTTAGCCGTAGGGCCGAGAACCAGGAACGCTCATGGGCTTTCCATTCCATGATCTTAGCCATAGGGCCGAGAAACGATCAACTCTATGATCTTAGCCATAGGGCCGAGAAGCGATCAACTCTATGATCTTAGCCATAGGGCCGAGAAGCGATCAACTCTATGATCTTAGCCATAGGGCCGAGAAGCAATGAACTCTATGATCTTAGCCATAGGGCCGAGAAGCGATCAACAGTTTGATCTTAGCCGTAGGGCCGAGAAGCGATCAACTCTATGATCTTAGCCATAGGGCCGAGAAGCGATCAACTCTATGATCTTAGCCATAGGGCCGAGAAGCGATCAACACTTTGATCTTACCCGTAGGGCCGAGAAGCAATAAACTCTATGATCTTAGCCATAGGGCCGAGAAGCGATCAACACTTTGATCTTAGCCATAAGGCCGAGAACCAGGAATGCTCATGGGCTTTCCATTAAACTCGTCCTTAAATAAGGCCGAGAAGCGATCAACTCTATGATCTTAGCCATAGGGCCGAGAAGCGATCAACACTTTGATCTTAGCCGTAGGGCCGAGAAGCGATCAACTCTATGATCTTAGCCATAGGGCCGAGAAACGATCAACTCTATGATCTTAGCCATAGGGCCGAGAAGCGATCAACACTTTCATCTTAGCCATAAGGCCGAGAACCAGGAACGCTCATGGGCTTTCCATTAAACTCGTCCTTAAATAAGGCCGAGAAGCGATCAACTCTATGATCTTAGCCATAGGGTCGAGAAGCGATCTACACTTTTATCTTAGTAACAATTCCGAGAAGCGATCAACACTTTGATCTTAGCCATAAGGCCGAGAAGCGCACCACGAAGCCAATTCGTTTAACACAATTTGCCTTTACCTTTCGACTTTTTTACTTCTCGACCACCAGGAACAAGAAATGAATACATTTTTAAACGTAACCCTACGAATTCGCTCATGGGCTTTGCATTCAACTCGTCCTTAAATAAGGCCGAGAAGCGATCAACTTTTTGATCTTAGCCATAAGGCCGTTACTCCCCAATGCTCTCTTGATTGGAGAATGTGCGCGCTACCACTTCCTGTTGGGATGTAGGCCACCTCAGCACTTGCCCGTTGGGAGAGGAACATCCATATTTGGGTCGCTGAATCCGAATCCGAGGTCAGAATTTCGCCATCACGTCTGGACTTCGACGTAACCTAAAAACTGAAAAACTTTTGAATATCCCCAAAAATCAAAGAATCCTGTTTTTGGCATGCGGTATATGACTTAATTGTTTCTTGACCTTCTAAGGCCGAATCCTCAAAAAACTCGAAATATTTTTAAAGCCCCAATAATGGGGGGGTCATGATCGGGTCATGCGATATATGTTTTTTGAGCTTCCGAATCTGAATCCAAATTCGAAACTGACCTATCACGTCTGAATTTCAACCTCACCTAAGAATTTTTCAAAATTTAACGGTTTATGACTCTGCTATACTTTAAGCTTGCTTATAAAAAACCGCACGTAATTTTTTTATACATGTTGTTGCCGGCAATTTTGATAGTTCGTAGTTCACCAGAAAACTATCCCGCATTCGGTTTTCAACGATTTACGGCGGCGAAATGGGGTGTGCCCAAAATCTAAAACACTTGATAGTACCGTACCTACGATTTTATACGTAGGGACCGACAGATAGACGGACATGGGGCTATATCGACTTATATGTTGTTTGTGGGGTCTTGTCACGCCGCATTCTGCCTGTTACAAAAATTTTTCGGTTGGCACAATGTAGCAGCCATAAATACAGTGGTACCCGAAGAAAAAAATTTTTTTTTTCAAATTCCCCAACTGGCTTCATGAAAGCTCCACTATAGAGGGGAGACACTTTTAGATGTAAAGTGTTTTTTTCTTTTTTTTTGTTATTGTTTTTAAATCGTTTTATTTTTGTATTTATTATTTAGTTGGGCCGAATCCCGGCGGTACTGCAATACCGGGCCAACCCGTGACAGAGGTGGAGCAAGCCCCTAGCACTCCGTCTATTTCCAAAAATCAGTTTAACATTTGTTGCTCCCCAATGGGGAGACTATCAGATGTTAAGCTGATAAGAACAGATACTACACTTTGATCTTAGCCATAAGGCCGAGAAGCGATAACTTTAGCACACAAATCAAACGTTTCTCAACAGTTTGTAGCTAGAACCAGTAAAGAATTTGTACAAAATGTTGTGAAAAAAAAATTTTTTCATCATGTGTACTGAGTGGTGGTGAGTCAACGAGAGAGCAAGCACCGCAGTGTTACAATATGCGCTCTCTTCTCTTGTTATTATAAACGAGAGAAAGACATTTTGGTGGTTGTTCTGGTCGCGCTCTGCACTGTGTGCTGTGAGACACTCAACAACAAAACCAAAACAAAATTTTTTTTCAACATGTATGTATGTACTTGTACACTCAATGGTACTGAGTCAACGACAGATTATACCAGTAGCATTTTATTATGCGCTTCCTGTTCTTGTTATTAATAATAAGAAAAACACTGTTTGATAGTTGTTTTGTTTGCGCTCTGCATTGTGTGCTCTGAGACATAACAAGAAAACCAATGAAATAAAAATTTTTTTTTACATATAATATGTACTCAGTGGTACTGAGTCACCGACAGATCAAGGGCAGTAGTATTAAAATAAAAAAAATTAAAATATGCGCTTTCTTTTCTTATTATTATGAATAAGAGAAATACGGTTTGATAGTTGTTTTAGTCGCGCTTTGTACAGTGTGCTTTGCAATGTTCAACAACAAAACCAAATCGAAAATTTTGTTCCTCTTGCGCACTCAGAGGTGGTGAGTCAACGAGAGAGCGAGAGCCACAGTGTTATAATGTGAGCTCTCTTTTGTTGTTGTTCAGCATAAGAGAACAACTGTCGAATAGTTGCTTTAGGCACGGGGCGTGTTGTGCGCTGTGAGATATGCAACAACAAACATGAAAAAATATTGTTTTCGACAGTAGCGTACCTTACAATTCCCAACCAGTTCTGGTACCGGTTGTGAAGTATAGCCTACTGGTGGCACTCCAACGTCACTCTGGCTTCTCTTCAGTTGTCGAATAAATCTTTCGCCTTTTACTAAAGATTTCCGTGGAGAGGAGCACTCTAATGAGTCTAAAATAATTTTTGATTGTGCCTGATTGCAAAATCGGGCCATTATAAAATACATACAAGATTGGTGGTTTTTATATTTATGGGGGGTTTTTATTTTAACTAATTACAGCGTATAATACAAATTTTATAATTAAAACTTGGAAATGTACAACTTTCGTTCGTGTAGGGTCAATTTAGTCGTGGCGTTGTTAGTTGTTTTGAATGTGTATGTGTGTGTGAAACGGCAGTTTGTAAATTTGTGAAAGAGTAGAAAAAAATTTTAATAAATTTCTTGAGTTCTTGGGGCCATATTGTTGTTCTTCTTGTCTGTTTCTCTTATGTGATTATCACAGTTTAATATATAAAAGGTCGGTCGATCGCTTCTATATACCCTTTTGTTTTGTATTTACCTTGAATTCAAAAGTTAGGAGCTTGGCGAAAGATGTGTAAGAGTTAGTGTGTCTGTGTGTTTGTCTGTTTATCCGTCCTGTGGAAAGCAACTACATAGTTGTGCAATCGTTTTTAGCTAAAACATAAAAACTACTTAAACATATATTTAATTAAGCTTACATTTAGTACAAAAAATTAAGCTGAACTTTAGCAAACTTTTGAGTATTCTTGTTTGTGTGTTTCTTTCTTTTTAGGTTAGTGTTGCGGGATGAGGGCAGCAAAAGAGGAAAAAATATTCGTGGCAGTTTTACATTAAAAGCTAAAATCTAGGGCATCATATATATATCGTTCATAATATATACTTGTATTAACAACTCGAAAAATTGGCCAAGCCATTTTCAGTGTGTGGATGTGTGAGTGTGTATGAATGTATTTGTGTGTGTGTAGCCCGATTAGGCAGGTGCTTCCGTTGGCGCGTGACAGCCCTCAACATTCTCGGGCCAATCGCAGACATTCTCTTGAGGATTGAAGACCAGGTTGGCAGGACATGGCATGTGATGCTTGCGTTCTCCCTCGCACATGTAATAATGGGTACAGTCGGCCCAATCCTTGTGGTAGCTAATGTGTCCATCCTCTTCCGCACAGGTCACATCGTGGGCTATAATAATTAAATAGGTTAAAACGAGATCTAATCTATAGCTATCGTAAATGACTCACGATCTTTTGTTGTGTAGGCACCGCGTGGTCCACGGGACTCATAGGGTCCATCGTATTCCAGTTCCACTTTGTAATCCTTAAGCTCATCGGTTAGGGCATTCAGTAATGGATACTTTCCATTGCCACAGCGTCCAGAAAAGTCATCCATGTCGATGGACCAGACCATTATGCCACCGAATCCTTGTTCTTTCAGCCATTCCGTCTGTGGGTTGAACAACAACTTAATCAATATGACTCTCTCGAGAGAAAGTTATTTTGAACCTACCTTAGTTTTCAGCGAGCGTTCGTCATCGAAGCCCACCCACTGGTTGCCTCTATAAGCGAAGGGCACTTGCTGCTCCGAGTCCCAGACGAGTGTTGTGTTGTCAGCAGCCAAAAAGGAACAAACCTCGTAGTAACTGAGGAAGCCTGCCTCGTTGGTGAACTTTCCAGCCTTGCCGCCGCCCGACGATGGTGATCCAATATCAAATTGTGTGTCATTGACTAGCTCAAAGCTGCGTCCGTATGTAGGCATGCCGATGAGCAGCTTCTCCTTGGGGGCACCTTGCTTAACCCATTCGCGTGCGCTGTAATCTACAGTCAATTTCTTCTGGTAACCCGTTGCGGATTCCAGTGCGAACAATGGCGAATTGTGGCCAACAGTGCGCTCCCACTGACCATGGAAATCGTAGGTCATCACGTTGATAAAGTCCAGATATTTGGATATCTCAGGCACATCGTAACCAGCAGCAATGGCCTCAAAGGAGGCAGGCACAGCAGCGGTGAGCAGCAGGCGCGGCAGACCCGATGACTTGGCTTCACCTTCGAAGGCAACGCGCAATTCGCGCAACAGATTCACATAGGCAATACGATCCTCGGCACCACGTGGATACTCCCAGTCAACATCCAATCCATTGAATTTATAGTCACGCAAGAAGTCAATGGCCTCGTAGACGAATTGATTCATGCGGAACACGTTAGAGGTGAGCTCCTTGAAGGGTGTGGAGCCAAAGGCCCAGCCGCCAATTGCCAACAGGATTTGCAAATCAGGATTCGTGTCGCGCAATGCAATGACACTCTCGTAGTTCTCTGGATCATCATCGGTCGCCTCGGTTAGTTTGTAATCCTGAAGTGTGGCGAAAGCATACACAATGTGTGTGCAGAGCTTGGGGTCAATGTTCTCTGGCTCGAACTTGCCGGCACCGGGTCGCTTGGCAGACCAGCTGGTCAGATAACAGAAGACTTGCGCAGGACGAGCTAGAGAATGTGAATCGTGTTAGTTGGCAAGTTCCACAGGAAAGGATTTTCTATAGATTACTTACTGTTCTGTTCGACGGCATGTGCACCTCCCTTGATGCGCTGTTTCTTGTTCACCTGCGGCTTGCGCACCTTATTGAGAATCTCATCAACAGAAATCTTAATGGGTTCCGGTTTCTAAAAGAAGAAAAAGAAGATTTAATACTTAAATCACAAATTGGAATCAACCTCTACAAACCTCTTCAATATCTTCAAATGTAGCAGCCACAGCTGTCCAGTTGACGTCCTTGGCCTCCTTGCCACGTGAGATACCGAGCAGCTCCTCACGCATGGCTCCAATCAATGGATACTTTACATTGCCTCCACATACTTCACCCTTGAAATCGTCCATGTCCACAGTCCACACCATGGCACCACCAAAGCCATTTGTCTTGATCCATTGCATTTTGTTTCTGATGGCGCGTTCATCATCGAAACCAACCCATTGATCCCCGTCGACCATGTAGGGCACCTTCATTTCCTCATCCCAAACATAGACGGCACCGTTGTTCAACATTTCGCAGATTTCGTAGTAGGCCAAGAAACCGCTCTCCTTTGTGTAGACACCTTCGCGTCCACCGCCCGTTGCGGGTGCATTGGGTCCGTGTTTATCCGTGTTAGCAAGTGTAAAGGAACGTCCATAGGTGGGCATGCCAATGACAAGCTTCTCCTTTGGGGCGCCCATTTTGACCCACAGACTGGCGGCGTTGTCCACGGAGAGCTGCTTGCGCCACTCCGAATCGGAAGATGGGGCATATCTAAATGAAGATGCCACGTTAAGTATCCTCTTTAATTATAGGGTATCTAGTACTTACAGCGGTGCATTGTGTCCCGTTTCACGTTCCCACTTGCCGTGGAAATCGTAGGCCATAAGATTGATAAAGTCCAGATAACTGGCAATGGCGGGCACATCGTAGCCACCACGCACATTGTCTGGTCCCACAGGGACAGCGGCAGAGAGGAGCAGACGTGGCTGCTTCAGTTCCTGTGCTTCAGCCTCGAAAGCTTCCCTCAATTCCTTGAGCAACAGCACAAAGTTCTTCTTGTCATCCGAACCCTTGGGGTACTCCCAATCCATGTCGAGACCATCGAAACCACGCTTGCGCAGGAATGGAATGGCAGAGTAGACAAAGGTCTGGCGAGTGTATCGAGTGGCGGACATGTCCTTGAATTTCTGTGTGCCAAACGACCAACCTCCAATAGCGAGCAGAATCTTTGGAAGAATCATAAGGTTAATACATGAGGGGGATAAGGAAGAAAAATGTATTCCCACCTTTAATTTGGGGTTGGCCTTGCGGAGGTTCATCATGCGTTCGTATAGTCCGGGCACATTATCCTTGGTCTCATCATTCGACTCGTATGAGCTCAGTTTGCCCTTCTTTAGCCAGCCAAAGGCAAAAATAATGTGTGTGCATAGATCGGCGGGAATATCCTCGGGCACAAACTTGCCAATCTTGACACGATACTGCGACCAGTTGGTGTAATAGCAGACAATCTTTGGGGTGCCATCGTCAACCTTGGTCTTCTTTCCCTTCAGTGATGAACCGCTGGCAACAAGAGCTGTAGTGCCGGCAGCGGCTGCCGCTGCTGCTGCTCCACCACGTAACTTTGACTTGGAGCGCAAACGTGTCCGACTAACGCTGGTAGTCGACGCCGGTTCCTGATCGATGCGTTTCTCGGCAACTGGCGATTCAGTGGCCTTCTTGGAGGTCAACAAATTGCTGCGTGACGAACTGGCAACTGTTGTGGGGCGGCGCAAACGTCTGCGTGTCTTGGCTGTGTAGAATGAAACATAATTAAGATTAATATAGTCCATAAACAACAACAATCATGACCTTATCTAACAACTCTCTAGCGCAGGCAACCCTCCCCCCATTCCTCCCACACTCATCATCATCATCAATCAAGTGCGCGAATCGCTTGGGCAACCTTCGAGAGATCGCAATCTCAATCGCCACAATTCACAGTCAATCCCCTCAAGTGTGTCGAGTGGGGCCGTAAGTTTGGATTAATCTACCCGATTGGCATCTTCAGCTGTCAGCTGCAGATTCAGTAAGAACTCGTGGCTAATTAACTGTGATTATTTGCCGGCCCATTTGACAATGACATGTTTCTTGTTGTCTCCTCAAATTGATGTTAAAGTTTTCTTAATTCTCCCTGTCGCCAATAATGAAGACATATGATTCATTAATGAAACATGCTGACTGCTTCTCTGTTCCTAAATACTTGGCCAATTAAAATGGCAATTGTATACCTGTTTTTTCGCAAAATAAAGTAAAATTGTCCCCCAGCTGAAATAACAATTCGAATTTATGGCAAAATACTGTGGAACCGGTTTAAATACATTTATGTATATCTTTTATTTAACGCTCACTTCACACTGCGCAAGCCCACACAGAATGAGAAACCATAAAGTGACTGTCTACATTTAGAAAACTCTCTGGCGAATGGTTCTAGTAGCGGTTGAGTCGATAGTATTGCAGCTGGGGATATAGCTCAGTGGTAGAGCATTCGACTGCAGATCGAGAGGTCCCCGGTTCAAACCCGGGTGTCCCCTTGGTAAACTTTTTAGCTGCTTTTTTATTTTATTTTAAAGGAAAAATTTAATCAATTGCTTTTTTTAATCACATAAGGAACAGGGAAGGGGTGTACTAAAAAAGTACGTACAATATTGATTAAAAATAACTATTTTCTTATTCCTTAGGCTTGTAGCTCCAAGCATTCATGGGGGATCCACACATGGGGATATAGCTCAGTGGTAGAGCATTCGACTGCAGATCGAGAGGTCCCCGGTTCAAACCCGGGTGTCCCCTTGGTAAACCTTTTTGCTCAAAGAATTGAACATTAAGACATAAGGAAACAATGAAAAGGAGAATTGTTTGTTCTCCTGTAAATATCATGAACATGTGAGTAATGAATGATAAGGAATAATATTTTTCTTTGTAAAGAACTGCAATTTCTATTATTAAATGGATTTATTATTTATTTTTCATTAAAATCAGGACAGACTAAGGGTTAAGCCAGCCTTTCAACTGAAAACCAAACAACTAGTCCGCTTATGTACATGCATAGCCACCGGAGGCTGCCGTGGGGATATAGCTCAGTGGTAGAGCATTCGACTGCAGATCGAGAGGTCCCCGGTTCAAACCCGGGTGTCCCCTTGGTAAACTTTTTTGCTTGTTTGTTTTTTATTATTTAATTAATCCTTTTTTTATTGCTTTATATATTGTAATTACGTTTTGTTTTACTAATGTATGTCTTGTTATTGCCATTGTATCTCCGAATAGTTTTTAAATGGATTGTTTTCTAGGTTTATATATCAAATCTTATAATTGAAAGTAATGTAGACCCGTTTATGAAGCATATTTCCTTCCGTTAAGTGATAAACGTTGTACTTTACAGATAAGAATTATCACAACAACTGTTTATCAGAAACTGTCTCGAAAGAATGAAGTTTCTGGTACGATCCGCCCACATAAGGACTGACCGAGGAAAATCAAATCTGTGCTTGTATTTCTTGTTTGGTAAATTTTTGTTCATTGCATAAGTGGGGGATATAGCTCAGTGGTAGAGCATTCGACTGCAGATCGAGAGGTCCTCGGTTCAAACCCGGGTGTCCCCTTGGTAAACTTTTTTACTGACTTAAAAGTAGATTTTTGTTCAGAATTTATTTATCTTTAGAATGTTACTTTGTTCTGAATGTTATTTTATCATTATCTTATAAACTACTAAATGGTTTTTACTTACTCTGTGCGCTGTCTGTGGCGGGTGAGAGCAGAACAATCAGCAGACATATCAAAAAGGCAATTTGCAGCAATCGCGGTGGCAACTGTAAATGAAATAACATCACAAAAATGAGCAGGGCAATTAATCACAGGCATTTGCTTGATGTGCAAGAGATAAAATGATTTATGTGGGGGCACGTCAACTTTCAGCAAATTACGTGGCACTTGTTTTGAGGCCTGTCAAAAATGGCTTTTATTGTGCCGTCAAAAGAAGGTCAATCGTTTTCGTCGTCGTCGTCGTCGTCGTCTTCGTCATCGTTTTGTTTTCGCGGTGGCCCTTCGACTCTTCACTCTGAAAACTCTCCATTCTCCACTCCAGTTTGTTCACACCGGCAATGGCGCCCACAAAATACAAACAAAGCCGCGATAATGACTGTCCGACTCTTGACATTGACCCAGTTTACAAGCCGGGCTCTGGGTTAATAATATAACCTGTGTTTGCCCAGACGGTCTTTACTCGATTGCCACAACAACTAATTAAAATTATTTGCCTTTTAATTATGCACAAGTTTGTTTGCCTTTTGTTTATTGTTGCCATTGTTATGCTGCATCTGAAGCAACTACGGGGTGACATCTTCAATTGTAAGCCCAGTAGCAACACCAGCAATGACAATGTGAAACAGAAATTCAATTCAAGTGACGTCTTGACTTTGAACATTATAAGTACATGATGGCACAAGCCTACGCATTTCCAATTAACTTGTTCGTCATCGAACGCAATTTGTAATTCAAACACTTGCAAAAGGCATTACAAATGAAATTATCAGCGCCGATTCGGCGATTGCACTTATATGGCAAGGCATATTTTTATGGCAACCAGACTATTATACCATGAAAAACAGAAAATAAACAAAACCGTTATGATAATATTAAGCTTATTAAAATGTTTCGTTGCGCTGTCAAACTTGTGAAATTTATTGGGAATTTCGATTGGATCTTTGTAAGCTATTTTCGGTTGTCCATTCTCTCTCTTTTCCTCCCTCTCTCTAATTCCGTAAGCTATTACCCGACATTATCTACTTGTTATTCCGCATACGCTGCCATTAAGAACACCTTACACAACTGCAGACAGTTAGACAGTTAACGAAGAAATGGCCAAAATTGGCACAAACGTGCCGAGCCTGATAACGTCAAGCGGAGTTACAGTTAACTGGCGGTTAGCTCAACGGTCACGCCTTGCGGTTAAAAGGCGCTGCATGCTTGGCTAATTGCTCTGGCCAAGGTCGATCGAGAGACAGACAAAGGCTTTAGCTTTAGCTATGGCTAAGGCATGCGGCATTTGGGATCCCCGCCATAATTTATAGCCTAGCCCTGCCATAAACACCCCGACAAGCCCATAAATCGTACTAAGCACATTATTCTCGAAATTTTAAAACATTTCTCAAGCGCCCCCTTTTAAAGTGGGGGTCGCTTTCAACACGCAGCAAAAGCACGAAAAAGTGAAACTGGTTTATAAACTTATCTTCTACGATCTGCGATCTCTTTGCGGCAATCCATTTAAATGCTTAACAAAATAATGCATAAATTAAAAATTTTAATGCGCAGCCAGTTAAGGAAAAAAAACAAAAGCAAAACGTAAAACGTAAAACAAAACACGAAATACCACAGAAAGAAATAAAACGAACGAGAAAAGATCTGAGCAGCTTGAGAAAAAAAGTTCCTTATTGCGTGGAGCCGGGACCAGACCAACTGGTTTTGTGACGCACTCCATCCCGCTCTAGCATTCGCCACGGAAATGAAATACGGGTGAAAACATGTCCAAAAGGCCTTTCATTTTCTCTTCTGCGAAAGCGAAAAGCGCCCAGAACGCGAACCCGAAGCGGCCGATCCCCTAAGCCAACAGGGCGTGCAACTAACGTTTGCCTCGCTCGTTTTTCTCTCTCTCTTTCAAATTTGGCAAATCATGTCTACACTGGCGAACAAATCTTTGGCCCCCCTCTCACTGAGCTCTTACGTAAATTATTGTTGTCCATTACGGGCAATTGTTGGCGGCCTCCTCCCCTCCTAGTGTATTGCAAGTATCATTAGCTAAGTCCGATAGAGCTGGAGCAGCGCCAACTCGATACGGCGATTTGCTTTGGTTTTCGAATCGTTTTCGAGTGCGAAAGCCGCACCGAGGAGGAGGTTTGAGTGTGTGTGTGTGTGTGTGTGGGGATTTGCTGATTACTGTTTGCCGATTACGACAGCACTAAATAAAAGTCAATAAATAAAAGACAAGCAGACAGACAGACAAACAGGCAGACCAGGCAGACTGTCAGTCGAACAACAAGAGAAAGATACAACAAGGAGAGGGACAGGAGAGGGGGGAGGGAGAGATAGAAAATCAAATACAATAAGAGACAGGCTAACTGCATTCCAGGCTCGAGATTGTATGCGAATGCAATTGTTGTTGCACGCCTTGCGCAGCCTATTGCAGAAGATGAATTATTTAGCCACACTCTAAGCCGCATCTCAACGCGTTCGTCTCGTATTACACGAGTATCAAGTTGTCGCTGCCTCTTTCGCTCACACTCGCTCAACTGTCTCCCTCTCTCGAGAAAGTGCAGAAATTGCAATTCATTTACATGTTTTTCATTTTTTTGATTGTTGCGCAAAAAGTTGCATTAATCATGTTTCTGCTGGCGACGCGTCGTCGCGTTTGTCGCTTAAGTCTTTCGTTTCGATAATGCATTTTCATGCATTTTATATGCTTATTTGATTTTTAATTTATTAACGCTTTTATGCTATCGTCCACAGTGCACGCTGCAGTTATATTTAATTAAGTTGAATGTGCCTGCAGCTTGACCGAAATTAAGCTCAAGGTGAGAGACGTGTGTGAGTAAATAACAAAAATAAAAATATATACGAGTATAATGCATAAAATACCACTCAAAGTGGAGAAATGAAAACCGCTGCGACACGCGCCAAGTGGGGGCTATCAATCTCCCTCCCTCTCTCTCTCTCTCCCTCTGTATGCATCTCTGTCTCTCTGTCTGTTTTCATTTGAGTAGACGCGCTTAACGGCAATAATAAAAACCTGCAGTCATAACTGTTTGCCAATATTTTTGGCTATGATAATGCAAGGTGTATGCATGCTTAGGTATGTGTGTGTGTGCCTGTATATACATATGTATATGTGTGCAGGTCTTTACAGTTCAAGCTGTTACATTCGCAGACTTGCTTGGGCCGTTTTGATTGTCTTTAGTCGTCGATGCTTAGCGCGCCCTACAATTGAGTTAATTCGCTGTCCGCCGTCCGTTGCGCACCTGTCCTGACCAGACGACCTTGCGCAATCCGGCCAAAGCTTCGCTGAGCGCTAAACTCAAAACGAGTTTACCAGTTGCCAGTTGAGAGGGAGAAAAACAGACAGACAGACAGAGCAACAAACGAACAAGGTGTGAGTCAGAGCTCATTAAGTGCAGCCGAAACTGGTTCACTGACCAATTAGAATAATACTTAAATTGCGCACTTCAAGCCACCATTCGAGTCCATTCGAGTCGGATTACCACAGCCGCACCACAATGCGATGCTGTAAGTCCGCAATACATGGACATGGGCGTGGAGCCAGCAGTTACTTCCTGCTCGCAGCATAACCCTGAAACGGCCATTCACATTGTAGCCCCAAGTCTGAACAGCTGTGGTAATAAAGGTACTTAAACATATGCCGTGCATAAAGCATACAACATGCATGGCACATCCAGCCCTCTTGCCGAGATGCAAGCACATCAAATAATGGCCCAGACGTGCGCGTACAATGACTCAGCAGATCTAGCTAGATCTCTCTCTCCCTCACTCTGTCTCTGTCGGTTATCTGTGGGCATTATTCTTAGTGTCTGAACAGTTGACTGCACACAACTTCCGTTCCACTCGTGATCCATTGTGTTTCCTACATTCTGCGATCTTGTTCATAATGTCAATAAAATTTATGTCCATTTGTGTGTTTCGCATCCGACGACGATTTCAGTTTCAGTTTAAGTTTCTTTTCTCGGCGACCTCGTCTAGAATTCGTCTATTTGTCAGTGTCACATTAATTTTAATACCCCCTGCTTGAGGTCGGGGGAGTGGGGAAGTGTTTTTTCACTTTGTCTTTGCTGGCGCAACAAAGCACAGTAAAGCAAGGTAGCTAAGGCAACTAATTGTAGCTAACTGTGTGGAAAACTCAGCAGGCATAACGATGGCACACAAAGAGCTTTCTACACAATAAGAAGAAGATGCAGATGCAGTTAGATATCAGAGTATAGTGTATCTGCAGCCCGACTTTGACTCAGGCTGGAGTTGTCATTTAATTTCTTTCTGGTTTTCTGGTTTCACATGCATTTTGATGAGGGAGGCGTGTTTTGGGCGCCCAAACGACAGGCCCAAACAACAATAAGGAACTACATAGCTGGCCCCGGACATTATGTCATAAGTGACTCGTTGTGCACCTGTGTATGTGTACAGCAGCCGCCTCCTTACGTAAAACGTATGCGCTTTTATTAATAAACAAAGCGATAAAGAAAAATAACAACAACAAAAAAACGGCAGAGAAACAAAAATAAACTAACAACAAACAAAGCGCATCAAAGTGAAATTTCTGTTATTTGCAAGTTAATGCTTGGGCTTAGGCCTTTGTTGTTGCTGCTTTGTTACTGCCTTTGTCTTGTTTAGTACGTGTACTACATGCTAGTATGAGCTATAGCTAAATTAACTATGGGCCATTGTTCAACTTTAACCTTTTGAGCCAAATCGAAGACCGAAGACGATAAAAGACAAACCAGTTTGTGTGCGTCGTTAATACTCATTATATAGTATATACCCATCTGCATATATGGTATATATAGTATATACTACTTATATATATGATTATTTTTAGAGAGATATTCAAATGCAGAGTGACGCCTGGTCGAGGCTGGCCAGTTTATAGAGCGGCTATCGCGCACAGTGTTTATGGCCTAGACAGTCAACGGTATTAAGTCAAACGTTTTTATGGCCATTGCTGCTGCTGTTGAATTTACGGCCCAAACCACTGCCAGAGGAGAGGGTCAGGCAAATGAAAACAAATTGCATTCACCGTTAATTAGTTTAATTATGAAAAAGACTCTGACAATAACAAAAAATATAAAACAAGAAATTGCCAAACGTAGAGATAACAAATTGTGTTTTGTGAACTCAACGTTGTGCAACTCTGTTGAAAGTTTCAGATAGGTTTGGAAGATATATCATTCAGATACGCAGAGATACGTTGAGATATTGAGATATTCGTATCTTTTCATTAGCGGCATTTAGCGTGTTTTTTTTATTGGCTTTTAATGATTTGCAGGCTGATTTTGCTCTTTTCGAGTTTGTTGTTTTTGAGTATTCGATTTTTCGATTTCCATTTCGATTTCAGCTGTTGCCTGCGGCTAAAAATGTCATAATACAAAATACGAAAATGAATAGGAATACGAATAAATGTATATATTGTAGATACTGATTTAGATAATTTATATAACAACAACGCGTGCGTAAACGAGTTTAACTTCGATTTGTGATTTGATTCGATGTCCCTCGTTTTCAACTTTTGTCTTGTCGTCTTGGGCTGCTTGACAAATGATTGATATATTTGTGTCCATAATTAACTTCATTTGTTTATTGTGCTCCACTGTGCAGCCGCCGCCGCTTGGCATTGACCAGCCAACAGGCAACTGGCTGTGACAGTGTGTGTGTGCGTAATTATGCGACACAAACGGAGCTAACTTTATTTTTTAAAACGTGCCAAAGCTTTTGTTTATTTTTGTTAAAGTTTTCTACTCTTTTTGGGCTTTGGCGCACTTCCTGTTCATGGCTGAGAGACTGAGTAAGAGACCTACGTTCGAGTATTTGCTTTGGCTCATATGCAAAACAACTTGGCAGTTCAATAACCAACTGAAGCATTCACATTTCGCAGCCTTTCCATTGACTTGTTGCAAATTCGCATCGAAAATCAGCATAAAAGTGAATTGCAAGCTTCATTTAGTTTGCGTCTCTCTTACAGTGTGTATGTGTGTGTGTGTGTGTATTGCTTAGAGTGCGGCACAAACAATTGAGCTGCCCACTCAGCGCGGCACTCGACTGCAACTCCAACTGCCACGGCAGCAGCAGCAGCTGCTGCAGCTGCAGTTGGGGAGCCTGACAGGGCTAGGCCAAAGCAAAGTAAATGTGACGCTGGCTCGTGCAGCACAGCAGATAAAATGAAAATGAATAACAAGCACAGCCAGCAGCAGCAGCAGCTGCACAATCAAATGACGCAGCTCAAATACTCTTTCAAAAGAAAGATCGAGAAGAGAATGTGGAGATATAAAGATTAAATTGCAAAACGACTCTCAAAGGGAAGCTCCATAAGCAAGAACTATGTGCAGAGTATCAACTGCGTGGTGTATACACTGTGTAGGGTATAAACCAAGTGCTGCAGCTGTTCTTTATGTTGCCATGCAGGCGTTGCAAGCTGAGTGCTGTGCTGCATTCTTGACAGTTTACTCGCTCAGGCTGCCTTAGGCACTTTATAATCATTTTTATTAAATCTTTTTTTCAATGCTGCATTTTATTTTAATTTCGAACGTGCGGCAATTTTAAGTAATTAACATATTTTATAAGATTTTAAATTGTTGCATTAAATGCAAGCTCAAGGTTTGCGTGGCAGACAAACGAGAGTTGTCAACCCTTTGGCACGTTACGCATGCGCCCCGTTGCCAACTTCCGACAACTACAAGCAAAGTTGCCTGCCTGCTTTGTTTTTCTTATTTTCTTTTTAGGGAGAAAGTCTCTGAGTGTGTGTCTGCCGTGCAGTGTGCAATTATAATGTGCACGAGTGTGTGTGTGTATGTGTGTGTCTACTATTAACTTTTTTATATGTAAACACACGCCGGGTTACTCGTAAAACGTCGACGCGCTGCTTGAATTGTTTGTATCACAAACAAATTCTGTGTGAGTGCTGTGTGAGTATTGTCTGAGTGAGTGAGTGTTGTTCATTCAATTGTCAAACGAAAGTGAGAGTTTTTTCAGCAAGAGGGAAAAATAATAATAATAAAATGCTGCACATGTCAGTCGGGGCTGTCAATAGCGCGTGTCAGAAATCTGTTTGACGGCAGCTGTCGAGGGCGTGCCAGCAACAGCAACAGCAGCAAGAGGAGGGGTCAGCGAGGGGTCTAATTAACACACACACAAGCACACACACACACACTTCAAAACAGTTGCCAATTAACATTTGAGATTATGCTCGCAATCCGCGACCTGCTCCATTAACAAACCTCACACAATGCCGAGCGAACTCAACTTCGAACCGATAAAAAGGCGAGCGAGCGAACGAGCAGCGAGCGTGCGATGTTTAATTTATAAATCAATTTTGCTTTGGCTTGTTTTTCCACATGCTTCGACTCGTTTCGCGTTTCGCGTATTTCAAACCTAATTTTAGCGGGTTTTTCAATTTTCGAGACCAGTTTTTGGCCAAAATGATTTGCCAATAGCGACAGACAGCGACGATTGACTGGCAGCAGTTGTAGATTTTTTTCATTTTTATTTTGCAGTTTTTCTTTTGGCTCTTTCCTTTGTTTTTTCTGTTTCTTTTGCAAATATTAATTGTTGTAAAACACACACACACACACATACAGACACATGCATAGAAAACTAGTTATTGTTTGCCTGCGACTTTTACTTGACTGTGCCAAATTGAGGCGTGCCCAGTTGCGCCCGCTGCGACTGCAACTGTTGCTACGGTGGCTGCTGCTGTTGCCGCCTGTTGATGGCGTGCTGTGTTGGCCATAATGGAAAATGGAATAATGGAAATCGTGTATGCCCAAGGAAGTAAAAGCGCATTTCTCGCTCTCTTCTCTCTTGTACCTTGCTACGAATTTGGTCACTCGCTACGAAAGCGAAACTGGAACCAGCAGCAACAACAACAACAACAAATAGCAGCGGATACAACAAAAAAGAGCAGGCGAAAATTGTCCGCAATCTGCGTTCATAATTTGTATTCACATTTTTTTACAGCCATTGTCTTTTGACAGGTTTGCCTTCAACTTTACTTGGCCAATCGTTGTCCCCGTCAGTCTCCAGAGAACTCGTAAACGCAGTCACTGTTCTTATAGCCAGTTAAGCAGTCAGTCTGCTAGTCTGTCGGTTTTTCTGTCTGCTTGTCTGTCGGTCTGTCTGTCTGTTCTACTCTCTGTCTTTCTGACTGTCTGTTTGTTAGTTAGTCTGTCTGTTAGTCTGCGTGTTAATTTATCTATCTCCCTGTCTGTTAGTCTGTCGGTCTGACTGTCTCTCTTTCTGCCTGTCTGTCTGTCTGTCTGTTCTTCACTCTTACTGTTAGTTTGTCTGTCTGTCTCTCTGTCTGCCTGCCAGTAAGCCAGTTTGTCTGTCTGTCACTCGGTCTGCGGTATATTTCAGACGTTCTCCAGTTCGTTTCAACATTCATTTTTCATTTGTTCCCTTCGCTGACTTTCAATATTCATAGTTCGGCGCGTAGTGAATATGATAATTCCGTTCTTCTTTGTCCGTCGTTGTCGTCGGTGGTATTCATAAGTGTATTCATAGTTATGCAGGGGGTTCTCTCTGACACACTTTTATGCGGCGCTTGCACTCACCATTTTCATTTCGGGGGGCTCTTCTAGAGAACACGTGAGTTAATACACTAATCCAGTTGCGTATTACTGTTGTAGATCGTACGCAGGCTCTCTATGAATATAGATCATATACATATAGATATGTATTTGTATATTTAGTAAATATATGCTTTGGAATTATTAAATATACTGTTTACTACACTGCACTGCAAGTTTTTTGGACACTCGATTGGTTCGATCGGTTCACTCAGAGTCAGAGTCAGACTCCTGTCTATCGATTGTACTAACCGTTATTCGCAGCGAACTCGCACGTTGGACTGAAAAACTGAAACTGATTTGTGCGCAGTCGCGGCCAACTGCCAAGACGACGGTGACGACGTCGACAACGCCAGCAGCAACAGCAGCGGCAGCAGCAGCAACCACAACAAAACAGCAGCAACAGTTGTGGCTCAAAAGTAAACGGCAAATTGAGTGAAGTTGCTCCAAGCTTGGGGCCTTCTCTCCCCTCTCCTCTCCTCTTCTCACCATACTCTGGGTAACTTTTGTTGTTGCTGCTGGGTTTTTGAGTTGAGGCCGTGCGTCCACGTCCGAGTGTCTGCTGCCATATACGAGAAACGGCAACATAAAAAAACAACAAAACAACAAAAAACATCGCCAACAACAACAACAACAAAACAACTGTTGTTTTCTGTGAGCTGCATGGAAAATTTAATGTTTGCTGCGTTGCTTTTGTGCACTTCTTTCGCGTCACTCAAAAAAAAGACTTAACAGTACGGCATGCTCTCTTTACAGCTGCTGTTAACAGTGACCACTCACCGTGTGCTGGCATTTAACAGCGGCTGTAGGTTAACAGGGCAAGGATCGGTAGCACACGCGCGCAGAGGCAGCGACAGCGCTGCCTGCTGCTGCATAATTGGTAAATCAAACAAGTTTTATTAGCATAAATAGCCAGAGAAACATCTTTGAGATGCAAATTAATAATATGATTTACAAAATATTCAGTTACAGTATTATGTATTATGTGACGTATGTATTTAGAAAACATTATGATATGCATACAGCTGATTATTTCACACGATAGAAAGCCATTCAACCTGAAGCTCATTCATTTGCATATGTGTGTAACTGTCTGTAATTGGAAAGGGTTTCCAATAGTCCAACTGATCACGGATCACGCCCAATAGCAACAGCAACAACAACAACAACAACGGCAACGAATAATGCTCATATGAAAGCGAAAGTGCCGGCAAAACGAAGTATCAGAATTAATGAAGTTATTGACAGGGCCGTAGCAACGGTCTTGGGGGCCCTTTGGCAAAACTTCTCGGGGTGCCCTAGGGTAAATGCCTTGCCTTAAATTATATTATTAGTTCCGAAGTACTTAAAATATATATAATAGTTTATAATAATAATACTTATTACATTCATTTTGTTCCAAATTTGGTATTGGCAAAATCATCAATAGGTTTTTAGAAAGCTATATGTATTGCATCTGTTATTGTTGATTAATAATATAACCAAATCCGATCAATCATTTTTGCCGCATCTACAGATATAATTAGTAGGGCCCTTGTGCAGTGCACAGCCTTGCTACGGACCTGGCTGTTGGATATCGATTGAGCTACACAGACAAGAGATATTCTCTTCTATCTGGGAAGTATGCAACATGCGATTATTCCTGTGAGGTCCTTCTCACGCTCTTTGCATGCCATAAATTTCACTGCCTTTCACTGTAAATCATTTGCACGACTTAATTGTGTGCATTTTAATGCGTTTTGCGTGCTGCCTGCAATCTACCTGCTTGTTGCTGCTGTTGTTGCTGTTGCAATTCTGTGCCAGTTTTCACGAGAAAAGTTTCTGCGCGAGCAACAGAGAAATGGAAATGCAACGCTCTATTTCACATGGCGGCAAAATTTCACACCAGCCCCCAAGGCTAATCAAAGTGCGTATTACATGCACACACACACCCAAGCACATGCATTTGTATACTTTTCTGGCTGTGAGAACTGATCTGATTCGCGTTGTTGGGGGAATATTATCTGTATGCTGGCGGCGTGATCTACCATAGAGTGCATTGACTGCCGCATGGCTTGGCGGCCATTTTGGCTTTCGAAACCGTTAGACTACAATTGAATATCAAATCGGGTAACTTAACCTTCACTGCCATTGCGACTGGGACTGCGACAGCGTCTGTTCGACTGCGTCCGTCCACAACATCGATCGGATCGGGCAAGTTCGTGTCTCAGGGCTTTTGTTTTTACACACAAATTGAAAGTGAAATTTCATTGTTATTACTCGAGTTGTTGTTGTTGTTATTGTCGCTGTTCGCTTGCTGTGATTTTGGTAATTGCTGAAAAAGAAAGGCACTCTCCGTGGCCACCACCAACAACAGAAACAACAACAACAAAAACAACAACAACGCCAACAACATTTCTGATAAGAAACGTGATTTAATTTTAAGTTGAAAATTATGAAAATATGTTGGCAGTTTTCACTTTTTGATGGCCTTGCTGAACCACATCAAGACTGGACAAAGGCAACACTTATCCAGCATCACCTTGCCACAGTATGCCTGCTTGCCTCAAGAGAGAACTAGCGCTTAAACAATAACTTGTCTCTAGTCCTGGTGTATTTTTAATACTCTACCAAACGGGGATCTATACACATATGCAAAATAAATATATAAATGAAAATTGTTTACAGAGTATACATGACTCGGTGTGCGCTTTCCCTCTCTATAGCCCCGCAGTTTGATGCCCAGCATAGAATGGATTCGCAATACTCTACAACAAAAGATATACCAGTGTCTGAATAATTTTACCAAATGGGGATCTAAGAAATCTATTAATATATAAAATAAAATTATAAACATTAAAAAATTTGAAATGTTTAGCTTTAGCTAGTAGCGTATACGCAATTAGTTGTGCTCTCTCTCCTCATGGTTTGCTTCGTAGCATTGTTGTCAGACACTGCCACCGATCTCGGTATCAACTCAATGTATCTGCAAGCTTGAACGGCTTAGGTTCACCCGGTAGTCGTATCTCGGATTAGATATAGCGCAGAGGTTTTGTATAATATGATTGATGAGGGGGCAAGTTTTATCGCCGAAATCTCTTTGGAATGCCGCAAAATTGCCGGATGTGTGTTCTAGTTAAATCATCGTCGCAGACCTCAAGGTGAAACGAACAAAAATGAAAAAAAGGCAGTCAAGGCATGGGTGTGACATCGCATTTTCATGGCAAACCCTCGGATGAACAAAGGTCTTGCCATGATAATGCAAGGTATCACCCGTGCCTGAACTGGTTCTATTTACTAGCAGGCAGCATACAGGCAGGTGTTGCTGCTAATGGTATCCGAAGAGGTGCTACTACTTGATGAAGATATATAAAACTGTGCCTTGCGTTGACTTTTGTTGCGTAATTTCAAACGCTTCCAAAAGGGTTTGACATTTGCATTGCTCTGGTAGCCGCTGCTGCTGCTCAATTCGCTCACATTTACCTCGACGGGGGCGACGCTACTGTTGTTCTTTCCAAAAGGCTTAGCTAGACGCTTGAAGAACGAATGGGTCCATTTGCGAGACTTTTCTTTTCTAGTTGAGATTCGAACAGGATCTTCATTATGGTCAGGAGGACTATAGAATGTTATTGACGGCAATGCTGCTGGTGGAGAACTTGTTCTTGCTGGAGGTGGCAATGGCTGCTGAAGACTCTCCAGCACACGAGCCAGATTTCTACGCAGACTCTTGAATTTTTCGGTCTCATCACAGCGGCATGACAGTGTCGTAAAGGGATCCATATGACAAGGATAGCTCTCGGGTGAGATATTCTGCATGATGCGCGAGCGACGACGTGGCGGTGGTTTTGGTGCAGCACGACGCCTGCAACGTGGTGGCACAGAAGGTGCTGGCAGTGAGGGAGCTGCAACCTCAGGCAGAACAGCAGATACCGGCTTTGCGGCAGCACCGGGCTGCATAACCAATACAATTTTCTGTACATTGCGATCGGTGCTGCTATTTAGGTGCCAGCTAAGAAAAAGGATTCATTTATACACATACGAAAGAGACGCAAGATAATCCTCTCTTACCCAATTAAAATCAGCAGCAAATTGTAAATGGGAAGCGCCATTAGAGCATGTAACAGCAGCCGCACAAAAGGACACTGTGAACTCTGCAGCTCCATTAGCCAATGCCAGCGAGAAAGCCAGTGACTCGAAGGCTTACTGATACTGGGCATGGAGAGGTCGCTGTGATTGTGAATGCCAAAAACAAAGAGCTGATTCCCTGCCACATCGGGCCAGTTATAGATCACCAGTGCTGCCACAAGAACTGCCAGATATTGCCAGTTATACATTTTCAAACCGTCGTAGAATTGAGTTTCGGAGCACGAAATTGTTACAGATGTTGTTGTCATTTAAGAAATATGTATATATACTAAATATTTTTCAGTAAACATGTTTCAAATTGATTTAGTTTGGCAACGTAGCCCACTTTGCATTGTCGAGTTGATTCCAACTCAAACCAAATTGAGAGAACTATCCGGTATACCCATTTGGAGTGTTGATCAAATTTGGCACAGAGTATTACCGGATGTTGCCGATACACAGTGTGCAAGAACTTGTATTCTTTCAATTAAAGAGACAAACAAGTATTTTATAATTTATATTCTCATAATATTTTCACAGTAATTGCGTTTTCTTTTTTTTTTTTTTGTTGCTTTGTTTAGCATTAAAACTTTGATTCAGATTATTGGCTTATTGTTTAGACACTAAAAAGGACTTAAGCAGAAATTCATGAAATGTTCGTATTGTTATTAAAAAAATACGTAAATACACTCATGCATACTTTTGTTTTTGTTCTTTTTGTATAAGTTATGCTTAAATTAAATACATACAATCAATCAATTGTGTGTGTGTGAGTGTGTCATTGTGTGTAATTCGTTATATATTCTTGTGTTTTTTTTCACTTTTATTATTTTGGCTACTTGCAGTTTGTTCTGAATTTTTTGACATACTCGTTGAATACAATTTGAAACGTTTTTCTTTTTGTTTTGTTTTTTTTATAATTTGAATTTCTGTTTTGTCAACGCTGACAGATTGTTAAAGTTTGTCTTATTCATATATTTAAAGTGCGTCAATTTATGTTTTAAGGAAGTGATTATACGTGTATGTTGTGTGTGTATTAGTTTCTTGGAAAATTAATACAGACTCTAGATAAAAATCAATCGAAAAGTTCATCTGCTCTGATACTCTAAATTAAAATGGCAGTTCTTTTCTTTTTAATTACAGTATATACTTCGAAAGTAATATTCATTTAAATCTGTCATTTTTATAATCATCCCATTGATCTAGTTGTATAAATTGATTATTTTGGGATCTTAAATGCAACTCTTGACTGCGCGTTTAATCAGTTTAATGAGATTCTTTGAAATCTATTGAGGAATTTCCTGGAGTCGGGGGATACGTGTATGGGAGAGGGTATTAATTGTGATCCGATTTTGTTTTTACCACTAACTTATTAAATGCTTTTACTGTGCTTTGCTCTGCTTGCAACGCACATTGCAACAAATCTTATCTTTCCTCACTTTTCTTTTTGTTGAGTTTTGGCAACATTTTAAATGTGTGTGTAAAGTTCAAATAATACAGTTTTCTTCATCTTTTGCTTTGACCCGCGCTTATAACTAATCTTTACCACTACTACACTCTTCTGGCTATGTATATCAAATTGCTGGCAGATCGTCTGATACAGTCCAAAGAATATATTAACACATGTGATGCTAGAAATTACATAACTTTAAATAATAACTAAAAACTAATTTCTCAACTAAAATTACAGTCTCAGTTAAATGGGGGTTTTGTTTCTTTCTTGCAGTATTCAAATTTTAAAATCAAATTTAATTCAATGCCATCTCATCATTAAAGCCATCCTTCTTAACAACGTCCACATTTGAGTCGCATCCAACACTTTCTGCTTAATCCTGGTCTGAGGCGCCAGGATAATAGTATGGCGGTGGGCGTTCATATTCCGAAGATGGCGGCGCCACAGGAGGATTGTGGTAACGCGGTGGCTCGTGATCCCAATGCCTGTGAATGGGGAAAGTTCAAATTCGATTAGTTAATTGATAAAGGTAATTTTTTAAAGTGTATTTTTGTAGAGAGTAGCAACACAAAAACTGTATTTAGTTCGTATTAGTTTATTGCCAATTTATTTGCAGTTAGTTGCGATTGGAGCAGTATCAGATCAGTAGTTATCTTACAAGACCATCGATAGAAAGAAATCAATGAGAACACAACAAAAACATAAACAATGAGATGCTAGGTTATGCAAACCAGTTAGGACTCTTGAGGCTGGCTATGAGAATTTTAAATGATATGACAAGGATGAGGCTAGATAGACAAGGCGTCTCTTTTGGTCAGAAAGCAACAACATTATACACACACGCACAGTCAGACACCCAGCCAGAAGAATTTGTTATACACAGACCAAAAGCAGTCACTTTACCCAATAATTGCCTAGAAACCAAACCATTTGCACTTCGGGTTATGCCTAAAAGAAACCATCTGCCGCCAGTGCTTTTGGCCGTGTATCTATAGTCACAACTTTAGCGCTAAATTAAATAAAACAAAAACAAATAGCAATTAAAGAGCGGCTATTAAATAATCATGGATTAGCCACAATATTGCAGAGTATTAAATAGTCTTGTGTATTAGCCACAATATTGCAGAGTATGTGAGTGTGTGTATGTATTGTTGTTGTGTCTGTGTGTGTGTGTTAATATGCCAATGCCCGTAGTATTTAAATTAGAAATTTATAAGTCCGCATCTATAGTTATCAGTTATCAGGCAAGAGGAAAACTTAAGAATGGAACTCAAAGTGAGAACCAGAAACACTTACGTGGGTGCCACATCGTTGTAGCGCATATTGCTGCTGCCAGCAGCGGCATCGCCACCACCATTCATTGCACCACGTCCTTCTCCACGTGACACACGCGATACACCCGGCGATGCGTCCTCGTAGTAATCCTGCTGTTCTCGTCGTCGTTCATAGGCTTTACGTCGCTTCTTGGGCACACTGAAAGCATGAAGTGAATCACAAGACGGTCAAAATCATCTTAATTAAAGGTATATCTTATATTGTATATGAATGATATATCTCTTACTTGGCCAATGGCACGTGCTCACGATCGCGTTCGCTATATGCATCGTATAAGTAGTCGCTGCTGTTTGTTGTGAGTGTTATTTTGCAGGGTTAGCGGTGAATTTGAACATGGAATGAACATGTAGATATGGAAACAAAAAACAATACATTGTGTACATGTAATTATGGCAATTTAGTTGTTAAAACATTCAAGTGATTATTTAATCATGCGGCGACTATAGCCAGCGCATTCTCAAGTTGCCTGAAGACAAAATCATTCCCCACATATCGTGCAATACCCAATCCATTGGACCCATGCAGATTCAGTTCCAAGATGATGACAGTCAACATACAACTTACCCGCCCTCAACAATACCGCCAGCTGGTGCTGAATATGGATCGATCTTCTTATACAAGCAAAGCAATCGATGGGACACAAAAAGTACGGGCACGAAGAGCAGAGCACAAAGTAGCACGCCCACCCAGAAACCATTCTAAAAGAATTACATGAAAAAAAGGAACGAAATTAGACATATACTTTAACAATTACTTAATTGCGCTTACCATTGGGTCAACCAGACCATTGCAAATCAAATTAACTCCGTGATTATAAATAGATGCAAGCGGAGCGCAGTTTCCAACGTTGCTGGTGCATTCATTAATCACCCTTTGCACATACATTCTAATCTCTTCCTCGACGAAATTCGTCATATTTTCACACAATGTATTCACATACTGCTGGCCGCGTGTTCTAATAAAATCTTCAGCTCGTTGAGTGGCTGCAAGTAGTAGTTCCATGGATTCACCAAACGGTTTGTCATCGTACAAAATTAGTTGATCGATTTCCGTAACATTTGCCGTTAATAAATCCATTTGACTCTTAATCCTTGGAACGAAATGAGCATCAGTTTTCTCTAAAATAATAGCTTCGTTCTCCAAGGAGGTCCGGGCCCAATCATAAGTGCCCCAATGAGTCCACAGGTTATTTTTCAGATCTTTCAACTGGTTGATCATGACGGGCAACTCAACTGGTGATAATTGCTTGCAGTAGGCCTTTGTATAGACAACACTGTGATAGGTCGACAAGTTGCTGTCACGTACATACTCTAGTTCTTTGCGCTCCCTCGGCTCCAGTATGACAAAGTTACTTAAGTCTGCAGTGAATATGGCAGGTCTTTTCTCTTTCATTCCTATTTGTGGTTCGAATATCTTAACATCCATTAGATTGTTAATATCGTAGATCTTATTGTCTTGCAATAGCTGGAAGACTGTTTGATTTGCTCGGCAGGCTTTGATTGCATTCGACATACGGAATGGTGGTGTAATTGAATTTGATTGTTGACTGGCAGCATGTGGCAAATACTGATTGAGATCAATTACAGTATCTAATTGATTGAACAACGTATTATTTTCCTGATCTCGTAGTGGAGCGCAGACGCCTTGATAGGACACCATGCCCAGGATGAAGTAGAATAATCCGACTAGAGCTATCAGCGAGAACACACAGAATATGAGCAAAATAGCGCTGTAAAGAAAGGGATAGTTAGTAATCATAAGGTAGGCATTATTCAGTAACATACAGTAATAGGCAGGTGGCCCCTGTGCCCTTGCTGCAGCAGTCATCACGATACCCACGACGACGTCGCCCACAACAACCGCACATTAGTGCAACGCTCAGTACAAGCAGTATCTAAAATAAATAATTTCAGTATGATAGATCAAATCAAAAATAACTAACAATGTCTCACACACTTACCACCAATAAAAATACACATATTGTGACACTGACAATACTGCGATCTGTACCAAACCTTTCATAAACATCGTCAAATGTTTTTGTCGATCTTACAGTATTCATATGAATGTCACTAATCACACTGTCCACAAGGTTGCGTACTTTGTCCGACTGTCCTCGGAAAAAGTCCTTTCCCCTGTGCACACTATGAATTAATGCTGGAAGCACCGGATCCATGCTAGCCTTAATCATCTTCTTTATATCTTGTACACGATTCAAAGCTTGCTTTACAATTTCACTAGGTTTTTTCCCAACAATTTCGTCACAGGCCTTCATATAATATGATTTAGCTGGTAGCTGCAATAACAGAAATTTATTGAGTAAGTTATTTGATATCGTCAAATACAGCTATATTTACCTTATCAAGACTTAGACACTTTGAGGTATCAAGATATTCAATTTCCGTAGTTTTTAAGAATTGAAGACACTCATGATTGGCGCAGAGTACAGCACAAGCATAGTTTACATCACGTTTAACGCCTCGTAACCCTATATAACAAAGAATGTATTGGTTGAATGCGTGAAATCAATCGGAGTGATAAATTATTTACTGTCTTGCAGTTGTTCGGTTTCAAGTAAAAGCGACATCTGTAGAGTCTCCATTTTATTAAACCTCGTAAGCGCCTTGTCCATGTTTGTTAATATACGTTCTAGTTCTTCCAGAGAATTTGCCTCAGAAGCATCCATTAAGTCTAAGAATATGTGATTATATGCATCTGAAACAGAAAGAAAAGAATATTAATATAAGTTATTTAAAACATTTGAGTTTGGTTACTCACTTTTGACTAATTCAACTAAATGGTTCTCCAGTTCTTCATAGTTGTTGACAAACAAATGGTGGATGTGGTCCGAAACTTCTTTTAGATAGGTGCAAGTGTCCTCACTGCCTCGCCGCATAGTTACACTTGTACTCTCAAAGCCACTATCCAAGTGTTTATTCGTCACAAAGGCAATGATGACACCGAATCTGTAAAAGAAAAGAACGTTTAGTAATTAAATATAAAAGGGAAGTAATATAACGTACAGAATTCCAATGATAAGTAGTAACAATAGCAGGCCGTAGCAGCAACGTTTCACACCATCCTTTTCACTATCGCACGGCGGACATCCTTGTTTACAATTCCGGCAGCAGCAGAAGCAGCAATAACAGACGCTGAAGGTAAGCACAACAATTTAATTATAACATTTGCGGTGGATATTATAACCTGGCTATACTTACGCTATAAAAGGAATGACGATTACGAGAATGAGCAGGAAGACAACCCATAGTATGACCATCCAGTAGTGCATGACCAGTTCACGCCAGTCATTTTCCGCTACTTTGGGTCCCAGAGCGAGCTGGTCCTTGTTCTTGACAACAATATAACCTGGAAATAAATAAAAAATGGGTCATTAGAATAGATGCATTGTATGGTTTCCTATTATAACTCACCTGGTGGTATTGCGGGATCATTGTATAAGATTTTATCGAACAGGAAGTGAGTGAAATTGTATACTGGATGCATAGCCTCACTGGTAAACTTCATGTCTTTGGTATAGTTTGACGTATGATTGTATGTGGTGTATTTTGCATTCTCATAATGTGGCTGACCCAACGCCTCATGGGTGGTGCCAATCCCAGTGTAGTTTCGACGCCCCTCTGCGTGAGCTGGCTTTATTAAGGTGGTCAACGCCAAACCAAATATTATCACGCTTAAACTGCATATGGCTAGATAGGCAATTTGTCGATGTCTCCTCTTAACTGCGGCGCTTCTTTTGTTACGTGTTGGCTTCGAATTTAGTTCTTTGCCTGCCATTTTATAGCTGTTCTTCTTTTTTTACGTGTGTCCAACAATAAATGTTGCCGTCGTTTGTTCTATATTCATTTAAATTAGCCACCAAGCACGCTTAGCTTCTCTGCTCGCAATGGCTCCTCTGGTCGCCGCTAGAAAGCGCATCCATTTCAACCAGAACTGAACTGATTCAGGGTAAACAAACATAAAACGAAGGCATTTAATACATATGAGTTTTATAAAATGGAGCACACGCCCTAATACGATTTTGGCATGTCTTGATCTTATTTATATTAATGCATGCCATGCTAGGGCACAAAATATATACACATGTATGTTATATTCGACGCATGGGCGTGTCCCGCAGCCTGACGTGTCAATTGCCTGTGCCATATTTTAGTTTCTTAGCTAAACCTTGCAAGTATATTATTTTCTTTTATGAGGACTTTAAAAAAATAATTAACTTAACTTGCAACTATAAAAAACAAATTAAAAAATATTATAAAACAAAAAAAAATTTACATGCCCCGGGTGAGGCTCGAACTCACGACCTTAAGATTATGAGACTTACGCGCTGCCAACTGCGCCACCGAGGCTATGTCAGGCTGCGCGCCAAACGCCCAATTGTTCTGTGGCTGCCGTCCTACAGTTCCGCAACCGTTTCTACATTTATCAACATATCAGAAATGTGAACAACACTTCAATAATAAATATAAATAATAATTTTATGTGCGACTGCAGTTCGTGTTATCGTTATTTAAACATCTCAAACATTCAAAGAATAACAACAACAACAACAGCAACCACAACAAGTGCAGCTGCCTGCCAAGTCTTGATATGAGCGAATAGAAAAAGGAAAAGCGAAAAGTTCACTGAACCTTTACTGTCTACATTGAACTAAACAGAGTGCTGAACCGAGTTCAGCCGGACAGCTGTTAAGGGCTCCGACATGGATGTTTGTATGTACGTGCAGAGGGGCCACTGGAGGCGATACTATTTCAATCATTGACAGTCTCGTCTGCCTTGGCCCGTCTGCTTATATAGAATGTGTCACAGCAGACACACACTCACACTCAAACACACACACATTTTGGGGGGGCCCCTTTGCATTTGACGTTGGCTTTTTATCTTTAGTTTCTTTTTTTATGTGCACATTTTACTGCTGTTTGTTTTTGCAATCCAAGCACTTCTAATGGCTGTAAACTACCTCGTTTGCGAACACTTGCAGTATTTGTTAAGAGCTTGTTTTAGATAAAAATAATCTCAGACTTAAGTAGATTATATAGTGTGAGTCTAAGTTGATGATATAACGACTTTATAAAAGTATCTTTTGGTGATGATTCTTTAACTAACTGTAGCCTTGTATCTTTTTGATGCGATACACGGTTTCTGCGTGGATGCTGATTTTGGCTACTGTGTGCAGAAAAGTCTGTATACACGAGACTTGCCAGAGAGCAAGGCGACCCAAGCTTTGAATGGCCTTGACATGAGGCAGCAACACACAATGCTGACAGCCCCCGCGGAGGGCCGGAATAACCTAGGCAGAGCATTTGCCGCTGGCACGCACAAACATACCATTTGTGTATGTATTTATGCATACATATGTACAAATATGTACATACAAAATAAACGAATCTGTAGCATCATATACACTTGATGTCTGCGCGTTGTCAAAAAAAAAAAACAAAACAAACAAAGTGTGCAGACGCGATAATGATGAGAACATGCGCAGTTAACCACAGCAGGTGGTATGGATGCTGCTTCTGGATCCCTATGATGCTCCACGTGCTGTAGGGAGCCCTGGACTCTTATTGTTGCGTCCCCAAAAACTAACAGACTGCCAGTTTATGTCAAAATTATGCGAATGCTGTCGCCACTCAATAGGTTTGCAAAGGTAAAAGTATTTGTTTCTGAAACTCTCTTCATATAATAAACAATGGCGCTGCAGTTAGTCAGCAGCTGTGTCTGCACAGTGTTTTCTTTTGTCAGTTTCGCCAAACTAAAATCAACACGAATGTACATACATATACATTTTTACGACACAAGTGGTCTAACCAAAACCCAAAGAAGCTAAAACTGATGACCTATTTGTATGAAATATTATATAGATTTCGTAGCTTAACAGGTTTTGAAGCTATCAAATAGCACTATAACAGTCCCTGCTCTGACGCATAATGCACATTTACAGTTATACAGTATAACAATTTAGATATAAACAGAGCAAACAAATCATATTTCATTCTAATGAACAAGTCTATAAAAAATGTGGTGAAGATGACTAAAAATAAACAATTTTTTATCAGCAAAAGTATTATGATTTCCTAGAATTCAGTGATTACTTGTAAATATTTTGAGCTTGCGTAAACCGCAATGAGCATAAACAAATCTTAAGTAATTGGCATACTATTGTGCATACCATAAATAATGAGAATTAAATGGAATACCTTTTCGTAATTAATGGCGAACTCGCCCCGGTCTTAAGTGAAAGTTGCAAAGCGAATCAATACGTGCACCATCGGATACCAGAGTTTACTAATGAATAAAGCATATTGCCAGCAAGGTGCAGCCAATTAGATTAATGCAACAAGGTTGATTAAACAAGCATATACGAAGCATTCTTGTGTATTCAACTTTTTAATGGTCTCCATCTTAAGATCTCCACAATGAGATACTATTTACTAATTGTAAATATGACTCATGTTTAATAATAATACCTCATATCATACTTCAGCCATTTTGTAGTTGTATTATCAAAAAAACAAAGGTAAATAAACTTAATCACGCTCATCACGCCCAGTTGAAATTGTGGAGAAAGAAATCTGGGCCGTTGTCAATGCAGTGGAAGATCTTTTACTGAAAGAACCGGTACTGAGACATTGGTTGGACAAGGGAAACAGGTTTTGCGAATATGAGTCAGCCAGCTGTTCACTGAGAGTAGTAACGGAGCTCAATCAAGATCTCTGCCACAAAAGACTATTTTCAATTGATATAAAAACCAAGAGGCTAGCACACACAAGTTGTATACAAACACAAATACATACATATGTATCTGGCTGCGACATGAAGAAGAAGACAATGCGAGAAATAAGTCAAGTTGTTGCATTGATGGCGAACGGAAACACGGCGATAATGTAACAGGAAATAAAAGAGAATTAAACTGAGAAGAATTGCCTGCTACATACAACAACTTGAGCACAAGTTAATGACTTTTTTATAAAGATGGTTACTACCTGGAAACGTTGTGCATACATACATCCATTATTATATTGTTTTTAAACTTTATTGGCGCACGAAGTGTGCCCAAAAAGATATGTAACTATGCCGGCTTGCTATAAATATATACTAGCACATGCGCATAGTCGAGCTCTAATAGTATTGCGCCATGCTGGGCCTAACACTTGAGAATATACATACATGTATGTATGTATGTAGATGTGTAACACACTGTGTATGCATGTAGCTGCATTTACATACACACGATGTTGTCGTTAATGTACATGTCTTACACAGGTCAGGGATGAATTTACATACTACATATGTATGTATGTACGTATATATGTATCTGTATCTGCACTTGTGCGTGCGAGTCGACATACTTTCAACTGCGGAAGTGCCATGCGCATGTATTTGTGTGTATGAAGTACAAAGATGTTTTCATCATAAGCATCTTTTTCTCGTGCACTGCTCTAGATCTTCAACTGCATTGTGTGAAACCGTAAGACTAACGGAGGTTGGCCCTGACTGCAGTTGGAATTAATTAAGAAATTAAACCCCATGCCAAGCAAGTGAGAATATCATATTAAAAAAGAATTTATGATAGTGATTCCAGGAAATAAGAAAAGAAATATTTTTAAATTCTACCGAATCTGAGTCATTAAAAAAAATTGTTATATCAGTCGGACACCCTGAACTGTGGCATAGATGTTGGGAAAAATTATTTTTATTTTTTCAAATTGAAATAAACAAGCTCAATTTGAGCCTCATGGATTACACTCACCAGAGCGGGGAGCAGAGAATTCTACTTCAGCTTTTTTTGTGAGCTACTGTAAAATGAGCTTTACTATGTGACAGATAACGATGAGATTAATTGGAGCCACTGTAGGGAACTTCCAAATCCAATTAGCTATCAATGCCAGTCCACAAATGCACAGACACTGACAATTATTTATGCCAGACAACCAGACAATGCCTTTCTGAGTCTGAGTTTGCATGCGAAACACTCTTTAAGCGACAATAACAACATAGCTACATACATGAACATACATACATATATTCTTACATATATCAGTAACTCTCTGTCAGCTAATTAAGTCCAATTAAATCTTGAATTGAGTGTTGAGTTTAAAATTTCAAAATATTTTAGAGCTTAATCAAAAACAATGCATTTCCTTGTATATACTCCTCTGACAACTTTCCATTTACATGTGTACGTATGTAATACATATATATACATATGTATGTATTTAAATAGCACAGCTTCCAGTGGCCTGGGCTTGTCTGTTTGCCCTCGTGTTCTAGTTGGAAGTTATAGAGCACGCGTGGATCAAATAATACCAGTAAATCTTATTCAATTTTGCAGGTAGCACACAAAGTGCTTAAGAACTTTTGTATATCAAAATAAAGAATTACTTTCACATGTCAATTTTCATTTGATGCTCTATTCCACTAACACATGCATAGACTGTTTGCCTGAATGCATATGCATAAATTTGTTATGTGTATATATACATATGTATGTATATGTAACTATTGCACTCTCTCTGCCCGCAGCTGGTTGGTCACAACGTTCTTTTCTTTGTTTGCACACGAAAAGTAACTTGGTGGCGGGTCTCGCCCAACACATTAAGCACACACAATGTTTACATTAGATACATTCGAATAATTTAAATAAAATTATATTTTCATTTATCATTTAGTTATACACTATTCAATTCACCTTTTGATGAAGCTAAGGAAAAACAAGAATTTATCGCCTCGGAAGAAAATTCGGGTTCCACCGATGCTGCCTTGACGCGCGGAACGCACTACTGCTCCGCCATTATTTTCATTAACAGCATTGAGCACAAAACATAAAATCTTATCTCTGTTACTTAACAGAAAAACCTGCTGTTGGCTGATTTCATGTAATGTAATTTTTAATCATATATATGTGGACTAAATTAATTGCTAGTAACTTAACAAAATGATTAGTTATATCAAAACACGAGTTCTGCTGTAATTTTTTTGAGTATTTCTTTTAAAAGCGAATTATTTTTCAAGTGTAAATGTTAAATAGCAGTCATCGAAAATAATCGATAATAAAAGAAATAACTCCGATAACACAGCGACAGCGCCCTAATGATTGCGATGAATCAGTGCTGTTAAAATCACTGTTTTCCCGTCAACTGCCGCGAACTCGGGAAAATTTGAAAGTAGGGAAAGCTGGTATTCTGGACTTACAATTCACTTAAATTTATTTTTGAGTCTTGGCGTTTTTTTTTTTTGGAAAATTTTGCAAGCTTTTCATGTGTAGTGGTAGGATCTTCCATAACCTTTGGTTCTTTAAAAGCGTCATTAGGTTTTGTGGTAAGTGTCTCACGACCTTGCCCTCATGTCCAGCGGTGGTGCCTAATCTTGTTTAGCCACCAACGATAGGGATTAAGCATATGAATGCTTTAAAACTTGTCTCACATGTACATATTACAAGTCGTTTCTTTATGAGTTGCTTATAAAAATGTACAACATACAGAATAATTATTTACCCTTTCAGGGTGCAAACACTAAGAACGCGAACAAACACAAAACAAAAACTTAAAAGAATAATTAATAAACATTTTCTGTGAGTTCTGAATAATCCTGTAAAGCATACTTCTGTCTTCCCCTCTTTGGATCTTTAAAAATAAGTGCGCATTAAGTTTTTTTCATAAAACCATATATATCTTTATTTTTGTAAGACAATTTTTTCATAACTTTTGGTTGTCCTCTACTTATTTTCATCCTCTTTTTATTATTGGTGTGTTTTCACTGCATTTATATACATATATAAATACAATCATTACATATTGTTACTATGAATGAATGTACGTAAATTTGTAGTAGCATGTATTGGTTGAATGTACTGCTACACAAACTGTTACATAATCCGTTTCTTTAATAAATTAAACAAGAAATTTGGTTTCAGTTTGAAATGAATTGCATGATTGCATTTCAAAATCAAAATAATATATATATGTATATATATTTTTATACATAACTTTCTAATATTATTATAGTTATTTGTGTTGTTTTTATCTTTACATCATTATCGAAAGGTCAGAGTTCTTTGCAAATACTTTACATATACTTAGTACTATACACAAACGCACTTGTTACTTTCAGTACGTCAAGCCTTGATCATTTTAGAAAACATTAAGCATTAGGTTATAACCAAATAATAAAACTATAGCTTAGATCAGCACACGGTTCGAGGTTCGAGCCACATACATACAGAAGTATGTTATTTAAATTTGGTGACCAATTATCGTGAACTCGAACAGTTTTACTCTTACATTCTCAGATCAGATCACTACTTTTGCAAAAGCAAAGAGCTTATTACTCAGTTAATTCTAGTTATTAAGTGTGTGTGTTCTTGTCAATTCTCTATGGGATTTCGTTTAGTCGGATTCTAGTATAGTATAGATACTGTTAGTGCTGCGGTTTAACTGATTGGGAAGGTGGGGGAGGAAACATATCAAAAATATTGTTCTAATTTGTAATATTTCTAGTGCTGCAATAATAATAAGCAATGTTATTTGTTTATTTCTTCATTTTTTTGGCAGTTTTTTGTTTTTGTTTATATATATGAAAACAAAATGGTTTGTGTTTCTTTTATTTGTTGACACATGTTCCTGTGATGTTAAATAATACGATCAAATGATAACTAACACGCATTGATAAAATTAATAAATCGATTATAAATTAATTATGAAATACATATTTTATAACGCTGAGGTCATGCACAATTACAGTTTGTTGTACAATTTTCAATTGTTTAATAGCAAATCACAATATGCAGCAAGGAAAATAAAAACAAAACAGTATCTTCATCATTATTATTATTTTTTTGTTTTATCCTAACTTAGCACGCTGGTTATGTGGGCTATTTGCGATGAAACTTAAGCAAAAACTAGATACAGCATTTTGTTACAGCTACTACATTGTATAGACTCCAGCTGTTTTCCGATTCTGTGACAATGGCATTGATGTCGGTGTAGGAGGCTTGGGCGTAGACTTAGGCATAGACGTTGTCAGATGGAACTACAGCTGCGCTAGCGAATCGGATCGTATTAGGGGCGCCAATGAGCTGGGCACCTTGTGGCCCGTTTCAATTTCGTACTGCACATCAAGCGAGGCACCTGTGATTGATCGATTGAAACGGCAGAAAAAGAAGAAAACAAACAATTTACATATCAGTTTAAAATACTTGGCAATTTTATATCAATAATAATGTGATCCCCCAAAGAGACACACACATATCCTATGTGGTGACCGCCCTCTTATTGGGTTCTTCCTTACGTTTCTTTTCCAATGTCGTTTGCTGACCCTCCGGTATAAAGGCAGCCACGACAATGGCACAGAAGACGCACAAGGCACCGAAAACGAATGGCGGGCCCGGCACATGTGCTGAGATTTTTTCGACATTTGTCGAAGGGTTTACAAATCTATCATGATCAGCATTTAAATCAACGTTGAATAAATAGAAGATTACGCCAAAAACCGCTGGTCCCAGACCATTACACAGTCCCCTCATGCCAGTTATCATTCCCTGAACGGCACCTGAAAAATTGAAACAAAAAACAAACGAATTTAATAATTGTACTCGATTATTTGTGAAAATCTTTGGGCTTACCTTGACTTTCGGGGGAAGCGTAAAGTGATACAAATGCACTTATAGCAGGATATGTGATAGATCCCAAAGCTGCCACAATTCCAGCCGACCACATCATCCTATAGTGAAATAATTTATACATTAATGCTTTACATTTGTATAGGTTGTACAATTATTTACTAACCACTTTTGACTGCCTAGACCATACCAAAGTAATTGGACTATCTCAAGAGCTAGGCCCATAATGATAGTGTGTTTGGCGCCAAAAGCTCTGAAATGCAATCGAGAGATGGGATTAGTTAATTACATTATGTAGAGACATTCAACGCATACTTCATGAACGAGCCTAACGCCACTTGTACAGTAATGCTAAGGATTCCCACGACGGCAATAAAAATAGACACTTCCACATAATTAAAGCCCATTTTAAGCTTCAGGTAGACAAACATACAGGAATATTCCCCAGCCTCGGGTAAATAGGAAAGCAGAACCGTTAAGCACAACATTAAGACTGTCCTGTCTGTACCCACTTTGCGCAGTGCCTGTTGATAGAAATTTAGTAAAATGAATTAAACGATTTAAAAAGAATATTTACAGGATTAAGACGCACCAAAAATGGATCTGCTTGCTCCCAACTTATTGGCGCACCCCATGATGCAGGCCTCATTTTCTCTGACAAACTCTCCGGCACGGCGACAAGTATAAAGAAAACATCTAGCACCGCAATGGCTGTGGACAGTGCTACAACCAATGTATCACCGTACATATCCATGAGAGCGTTACCTAGGGCTGGTGATATGACCAAACTGGCTGCAAATGTAGCCGAGACTAGGCCATATGCCTTGGAACGCTCCTCTATTGTCGTCACATCGGCCACATAAGCAAACACCACTGAAAAGGTGACGGCGAATACGCCGCTAATTGAGATCAAGGCAAAGAACCACCAGGTATTGACGCACATCAATGGTATGGGCATGCATGTGAAGAATACTGTGACTAATAGGAAAAATTTACGTCCCCAAATGTCGGATAAGGCGCCAATCAATGGCGCCGATAGGAATGACAGTATGCCCTTGATGCCCATCACCAGGCCGTTCATCAGGAACGTGTGATCCGGAAATGTACGATTTAGTTTCTGCAAAAATACATAGGCATATATTAATGAATGTATTTTAAATGTATGGGCTATATAATATATTACCGATATAATGGGCATGGTTAGCAGTCCCCAGGCGAAAAACTCTAAAAATATCACAACCAGCGCATGATGCACACTCGGTTCGCCGATTCCCGAATTCTGTTAAAGAAATAAGAAAAAAATTAAATGAATAATCAAATATATAAGAATTATTTCTTAATAATATTTTAAATTATGCAATAAACTAATATGGACTCATAACTTGGACCTAACGTAATAATGCTAATAATACTAATCCTAAACAAAATACTTTACTTTTCCCCAATCATACCCTACTTAAAAGTTAAGTGCCTCAACAAACCTTGCAGCCGCAGCACTTGAAGAGCACGCGTAACCACTCGAAGAAACGATTCTTTTGCGGTCCTTCCGGAGGCACCGCTCCTGATCCACCTCCACCCAATTGCGAACGCATCGATATATACGAGGCGGCCGACAGTGTGCGTCGATGTGTGCTTGGATTCGATCGGCTAGCGGATGATGTTGGGGGCAATATCGTTGTCTCAGCAAATGCTGCACTGGGATGTGTGGCAGCGTAGCGTGACGACTGCAGAAGAAATGCAGGAGATGAGGCAGCGTTAGCTTCAATGCTTCTGCTTGACTGCTGAACGCTTACCGTGGGCACATTGTCCTGGTCGGGAGTCTCGCTGGCGTTGGTAGCAATGGAAGCGGATAGATTGTCCCCTAAATTGGTCTGATGCTGCTGCTGCTGTTGTGGCGAATGCGGCAGCAACTGCTGCTTCTGTTGTTGTTGTTTTTGTTGTGCTGACGCATGTCGCTTTACCGATTGACCACCCCGTCCATAGATTGTTGGCGATAGCGGTAACGATGTAATGGTCTCCACATCAGCCACATCCGCCGTTGTTGGCGTCGAGCTGCTACTGTGTGTACTTTGCGTATCTGTCTGTTCCCCCGTATCCGACTCATCCTTGATATGCGCCGTGAAGTTTGTTGTTGTTATTGTTGTTGTTGTGGTGCTGGTACTATTTCTATTGCTGTTGGAAGGGGTCATTGTGGCTGTGATCAAATGTTTAGCCGGCAGTTCGGTCGTCTCATGCGTCTCATCCAACTCAAAGCTGCTGTCGACATTGTCCTCCGTGGGTTGTCGCATGGTATTACTCAGCGCATTCCGCATTTTGCCTTTACTTATTTGCTTAAAAATCAAAACAGAAGTTCTCTCTTTTCGTCCTCACTAACTCTCTTTCTCTCAATAACTCTCTCTTTCTCTATCTTTTGCTGTAGTTCTCTTCTTGTCTTCTCTGTATCTGTCTGTTGTCCTCCTTCTTCGGGGCTAACTCAGGTGTTGACCGATTTCCGTCTCCTGGCTCGACTAATTGCACACAATATCGTTAGATCGTTTATCACACTTATTTCCATTGCCATGTGTCCACATGTGGGTGGTGTGTGATTCAAGATCAGCTGCTTATGGCTAGGAACATAGCACACACAGATCACAGATCATACAGCCAGAATTTCCAGTTGATGGTGGCACTTTTTAGTTCTCTCCGTTAGTATATATTATACTCAATAATTGCACACTTTTCTCTTATCATTTATAATTTATTTTAAACATATACATCGATTCGAGATCGCCTTGCTTCAGTATCAGGCACTTTTCTGGCTGTAATAATAGTAAATATTGTTGTTGGTGTTGTTTTTCTCATTATTGTTGTTGCTCACTCTCTGCACATTTGTTTTCCCAAGCAATTTGTTTTCAGCTGCCCCCAAACTAATATGAATACCACTGAAAATAATATGACACTGGACTGGCAAAACAGTTGTCTTATAATTGATATAGTTCGGATCGGTTGCAGCCACTAACAAACAAAAGAAAAGTTGGAACACAGTTCATTCTTTGGAATAAATGATCATACAAATTAGTTCCTAGTACAAAATTTATATTCAATATGAATTGAAACAAACATGGGACATGTCGCTCTCAAGTATGCTATAAAATATTATTAATATATCTCTTTAAACTCTTTAGTTTCATGAGACATTTAACATCAATTTGTCCCCGTGCCTATTTCGGTTTCAACTGCGAGTTGTGTAAGTTTAGCACACGGTTGCGAATTGAACTTACAAACAAGTTTTTGAAATGGCATTTATGTGAGTACTAAGTGAGTATTACTTTGTATTCATATAGCAATTAGCAGGCGACAAACGGAGCGAAGCAAATCGTAGTATTGCAAATCAAATCAAAAATGAACAAAAAAACAAAATAAACAAAATGAAATCGAGTCAAGTCGATCGAGAAAGCTTTGCTTTTCATAACAAGTTTGTTGTTGCTTTTCTAAGCATTTGACGATTTGAAATGTGAAACATACACACAAAACAAACAACAAAATTTAACGTCCGCAGTAAGTTGATGCACGCGTGGATCAATTGTGAGATTCTTCCCAGAATTCAAGTATACATACATACAGATAGAGACAGTAATTTACAGAGGTTCTTGGGAGTGTGAGCCAAAATAACAATAAATCAATTTATAATTTTAACTGTACACGGGAGCAACAAAAGAAACGTTTAGAATTTTGACAAACATAAGTGTATTTCATACGACACTGATAATTGTAACTCAAAAATTTGTATCTTTCTCTGTTCTCTATTGTATATATTATTTCTACACAATGCGACAAACTTTTAGCGACGTCTGTTAGGCTTCAATACGCGGTTTGCACTGAACGAAAGAGCTTCTAAACGGAAGAGAGCGAGAGAGAGAGAGGGAGAGTGACAGACTGTGCCGCAAAGTTTACGTTAGAGAGCACCGCACGAGGCACGTAGAGAAGAATCACAAAACGATCCGCAATGAGCTTGCGCTTGCGCCTGACGCTGCACATAGAATAAGCAAGACTTTATATAGACCAACCACGCCCGGCAAGCGCAACTCTGTTATACCACGTAAAAGTGCAGGTATTTACAAACATACATTATGTTTAATAAATGCATTTGTGTTATCTTTAGAGAAGGTTTGATTAAACGATTGTTGATAGGGCTTAACCCCTTTTACAGTTCAACTCTAGAAGTCTTTAAAATAAATGTCAAACTTTATTTTTCAGTGTTCTACTTTGGTCATCTCTCACAAACAAAATGAGTCAAGCTACTGTTGCTAATACTTGCTTAGACTTAGATAAAAGACATAAAACCAACTGACATGCATAAATCAAAGCGACGACGTGCTTAGCTCATCACCCCAGTGAGTATACAAAGAGCGCAAACAGTGGCAACAAATTCCGAAATAAAATGGAATAAAAGTTCCACATGGCATTATTAGGGTCAAGTGCAACACACACACACACATATGTGCAACTTAATGAAAGAAGTGACAAAAACAAAATATTAAAAATATACAAAGCCAATCCGTCGTCCAATCAGAGAAAAGCACCACAAACGGGTTAAATAAACAAACAATGACATACGATAAGAAGAACTGACTGTCTGAGAACTGCGCCAAGAAAATTGAGCTACTTATTATACCCTTACAGAGGGTATATACATTTTTTCCAAAAGTTTTGTACAGCAAAGCTGCAAATTACAAATGTAAGAGCATTTAGTATAACTTTAGTAGAACTTTTATTTTATAAGATATCGCAAACAAAGTACAAAAAAAAAAATTTTTTTTTTTTTAAAAAAAATCCGGCAAAATTTAATCAAATTTGAACTATTCAATCTATAGGAACAAAATCTTTAAATAAGGGTTTTCGGTATGAACCTTGTATTATTGATCAAAATTACACATTAGTACCAATTACATATATTTTTACAATAGCCCGTATATATATTTTGTGCATAACTATATACTTTGGCTTTCACAGTAATTAACAGTCGAACATGAATAATTCCATCAACAAAGAGTATTAAACCTTTGGCACATCGAATAGAACTTTTATTTGTTGTTTTCCTTTTCATTTTTGGTTATCTGAGATACCAAATATACATAGATATGTTTGTATCTATGTAAATATGATATTCGAGTCATGTGTAAGTACATATTCATATGTAAGTATGTGTAAATAATTATGTTTAAAAGCGAAAAGCAGTTTCATTCATTTGCAGCCAAAAATGACCTTGAAAAGATCAGCATGTGTAGACGAGCCCCATAGGCAAAAAGAACTACAACACAAGTAGAGACAGACGAACAGAGAGACAGAAAAAATGCTGACGATGGCGTAACATTTTACAAGAGAAGGCAAAGGGAACGTTTTTCGTTTCGTTATTCTGTTTTTCTTTCATTATTGTCAAAAGCATTTTTGTTTTTACAAAGCATATGAGCGATGAGATGAGATACTCTATGTATGTATTTAGAATATTAAACCCTCTTCTCAGACCTAGATTAGCTACCCAGTTAGGGGCCCCTCTTTAATTTGGGCCTAATTAAAATGCGGCCACTATTTTTTTTCCACTTTTTTGCATATGGTTGAGGTAAAAAGGTTCAACTGTTGTGGCAAGGTCAAATTTTGGGTTGTTCTTTTCGGTCTGTCCTCGCCCCCTTATTCTTTTGCTCGCCCAAAAGTATGCAATATTCATTGCAAGCGGAGTTTGCCGCACTTTAATGCGGTAATAACAAAGTAAACCTCACGTGTTGAGGCTAACAAAAACTAGGGCAAGGTACTAAGCAAGTCAATTGGCAACACACAGACACACACATACACATATATATACAGCCCTGTGCACACCCACACACACTCAACTATAATATGCAATCCGCACATTACGCAGCTGACACAGAGCTGTCACTCAAAGTGCCGCCGTTGAGAATTTCCGACATCGGTTGGGGACTAATAGGGCTGGTATAAAGGGGGCGGGCAGCAGTGGAAGCTTAGGTTGCCTAAGCAGCTGTCAGAAATTCAATTAAGAGAAATGTCGATTTTAATCAACGATAACAAGTTATCCCCTTTAATTCTCTAATCAGTGTCGATAACTGTCTGTTCTGACTATGCATCCATCTGCTGCTACTTGCTCCTTGCTGCGGCTGATAGAAAAACTATTGTTTGTACAATTGAAAAACAGACTCAAGGTTAGATGAGTACAGTGCAATGTGGTGATGATGATGATGATGCCACTGTGGCGACGGCGCTACTACAATATTCAATTCAATGCAATGACGCTGTATAGCGAGTACAATGTTACGTATACGCAATATGTGCGCTTGCCTAACGGAATTGCAGGAGCAGAATTCAATCAAACCACAGTGAGAGTCATCAATCTTATTTTATGCATTTCTATTGTGTCTAATCGATGAACGTAAACCTACATAAAACGCTCTTTTCGAGCATTAATCAATTGAGCTGCGCCGTGTTTAGTGCTTTTTTAACGATCAGGTCATACCCTTCTACAGTGCATAAATAAACAAACACACTCACACACACACAGGCACACATAGAGGCACACACACACACGGGTGCACACACGCCTTGTTGGCAACTCTCGAGCGCGTGCTGTCAGCGCAGCTTGCCGCCTTTCAATATTAAAAATAGTTTGTCAACACACACAACGTGGCCAGAAAGTGTCAAGCTGCTACAAAATTGCTTTGGTAGGAAAAAACCTAGCTATACACACACACACACAATATATACAAACAGACCAGCTTATACCGCACACGCCATTTACATGATGAATGTGCATTTTATTGATTTTAGTTTGGGACACGGAATTAAATAATGGAAACTGCAGAGCGAAAAAAAAAATCAAATCAAATCATGACAGCAGGAACTTTGTTCCTTCTCCACCCTTACTCCCCTCTATTTGTTCTAAACAAAAGGCCAAAAATGCCCGCATATGGCCAAGTGCAAGGCGCTTTCATGCCGTTTTTTATTCCTGCGCTTTATTGATTAACTATGATGATGTTGCAGCACTCTGAATCACTCACTAACTAACTGACCTTGCATGCAATGCACAACAAACGCTTTCAAAGGTTCAACAACAGCAAAGTTGATTTGCATATAGAGAATTTTTGTGGCAGCGTGTGTTGCAACTTTTTGGCAACATTGCCAAATAAACAGCAACGAAGAATAACAACAGCAACAGCAACAACCGCGACATCCGGTTAAAAAAGAGACACGTTTTAGTTGGTTGTCAGGCCACAGTTTATGAGTCCCCTACCATATAGAGAGCTTATAGCTTGGAGTCCTGGGTTTGGGTAAACTTCCCTGCTTGCACTTGACAGCACAGAAGACAAACGAAAGAAGACAATGGCTTCTTCCACTTGGCTGGCTATGGCGACATTGCGCATACGCCGCATTAGCCACCGCAGCTGTTTATGAACTGTCAGACAAAAGCACCAAACAACACACCAGCACACACACACACACACACAACCTACAATTTATGGATGCCATCGTATTATCTAACGTCATTGTGGCTGCCCCTCTCCCTCCCCTTGCCTATAATTGATTGACATTCGCTTGCGCTGGCGGCTGTGAAAATATTTGCTACACCACTATCCCGAATCGGGGTCATATATTAGTGTCCGCAGCTCAATCTTAAACCCAAAGAGGGCTGCATAGTCTATAGAATAGCAAACACACACTTATACCGACAAATATATATATATTATACTAGTCAAAGCGAAAGACAGATATTCCCCCCAAGAACGCTGGAAAATATGCTAATGAAATGAGTGTAAAGAGGTGTGTAGAGAGCAAGGCTCTTTTGCCTTCTGCTTTCAACAAAAGTTTACTGAACTTTTGGCATAAGACAAACACACGAAACAAGTTTCCAGTGCCAAAAAGAAAAAAGGTAAAAGTTGGTTATAAAAAAGTGGACAAGAAGAAAAACTCAGCAAAAGTCATACGAGGCATGTGTCAACAATTTTGCAATTAGTGTAATAATTAATTTGCAATATTCCACAACAGTCCTGCCACATTACGTATACGACACGTATAATTCAATTAGTTAATCGACATTTCAATGCAATGAATACATAGAAACATGAGTAGACACATGCATGTGTGTGAATATGATCGAATTAAGCTTCATTAAGTCTCGAGTAATCACAGGCTTGCTGTGTGTAGACTAAGTTTTCTTGTGAAAGGGGAGGTATGTAAATATATTAGGGCGCTCTTTATGCAAAGAATACCTCCATTAAAATCATTGCCCCATAAAAATCCAGCGGAATGAGTGAGCAGGGCGCATAACAAAAGACTCTTTTAATGAATGTTTTTTTTTTTGTTGCTTGCACTGAAGTGCGATCGAAATGCTAAAATTATGCAAAAATGCTTAGCACATTAGGCGAACGGATGTCGAAAAGCAATGCTGGTCAAGGCAGTGAAAGTACAAGTAACGACAGAAGCACAGTAGCAGCAGGCAAGCGCCGACAAAGCCGAGGCATGAGGGGACACAAAAAAGAAGGCACTGATGGCGTTGTTTGAGTGACCTTCTTCAAGGAAAACAACACGAAGGCTTCTCTGCCAGTGCGTATGCGTGATGTGTGTGTGTGAGTGTGTGGGCCAGTGTCTGTGTGTGTGCGTGAGCCTGTGTGTATGTGTGTTTGCCTGCGTATGCCCCAATCTGTGTGTGTGTGTCTCAGTATGGCGACGCTTGGTCGTTCAAAGGCAGACACGAAACTAGCGTCGAAAGCGTAAGATGAGACAGCAGCAACAGCAACAACAACAAGTTTAAGAAGGAAAAGAAGAAGGCAAGGAACTACAACAACAACTAGTTAAAGAAGGAAAAATCACAAGAAAAACAACTACAATGACAGCAGCCACGTTTAATGCGAGAGAACTGTGAAATAACAACAAAAAGTAAGCACTACGTGGGCGCATTTAAGTACAGTTACAGTTTTTGCGTAACTTGGGACTGCTGAAACCAAAAAATGCAGCAGCAACAACAACAAGAACATCAACAACAACCACAGAGTTTATTTTCCATTAGCAGTTTTCATTTTGTTGCTATCTACCGCACTCAATTGTTGTTTATTTTCCCTCCAAATATTTAAAAACAGCACTTACAGTAAATCTGCAAGTACACACACGGTCCCTCTGGCAAACACACACACACACATCTACACACACATACTTATTTCACTTTAAGCATATTTCATTTAATTTATTGTCGGAGCACACCACACATGGTATATATTTCCAATTTTAGATCTCAACACCGGATCCCGTTTTATTGCCCGCACACGAACATGAAAACTTGGCGAATAATTTGCGACCGAGAACGAAATAAACGCACGGAGGGGAAGCAATTAAAATAATTAACTAAAATTAAGTACAACAAAATCACAAAATCTTTGTGTTGTTTTTTTTTAGGGTTTTTTTTCTATTTTTTTGCTTTTATTTGTAGCGTTGGCGGCGGTGACAGCGACGACGACGACGACGAAGACGACAGAAAAGAAGATGACAACAACAAAAATTTGGGATAACGTTTCCGAGCGTGTTGTGCGCTTTTCCACATGCTGCCGCGTACTCAGCTGGAAAAGCGTCGTGTCGTCTGGGGCAATGAAAATTTTCTATGCCGTCGCCGCGCTGCCTCTTTGTATGCAATTTTTAGCATACGGCCGAAAAAGCTTTAACGCGCTAGAAAGCTTTTTTTTTCATGGTATATTTTCGGCTAAGCCTCTCAGAGTGAATATAGATTCAATCGTCTAGATTTTAGATTGTTTTCTTTGCCGTTCAATACAATTTCTCTACTGAGAGACGACTTTCACTGCGCACTGCCACTGCCCAGCCACCCACACAGCCTCAGCATCATCGGCATCATCATCATTATCATCATCTTCATTGTTTCACTTTCGTCTCGTGTTTGCTCCATAAACCTGCTTTTCTCTCGATGCACACGCGCAAATTTCCCACAACATTTCCCTGCGATTCTATATATTTTTCAACATTTTTGTTGTTGCTGCTGTTGCATGTTGGCTATGTTGAGTGCACACGAGAGAGAAAGAGAGAGAGAGAGGAAGAAAGCTTAGGCACCTCAAGGAGAGCCGAAAAAGCTTTGCTAAATTTCGCTTTCGGTGCGCTGCGACTTCTGCGCCCTGTCGATTCGGTTTTTATGAATGAAAGCTTTACAGACAACAACAAAAAAAGTACCAAAAAAGGCAAAGATTTTCCATATATATTTTCCAAGTAACACAGGCAAAATGTACACTTAAGTTTAAGTTGATTCTTGAGAAAAGAACGAGAAAGCTTTTCGTTGATGAATATATAGGGAGTATATTTATGCAGTATTCATTCTAAATCGTCTATAGTATCTATGCAGTTTCATTCTCATTCGATTTCTAGAGAATAGCTTTTGTTTGTCGCCACAAGGAAAAGTGCCAAAAGTCGATAATTAAGTTCAAGGCTAAAGAGATTTTTTGGCAGTTTTTTCATTCTTTTTTTGTGGGAATTCCAAAGCAGCGGCGAAAAATGATTAGTGTTGCCCTTAGCGTGAGCAACACTGTGCTACAAAATTAGCAATATTTCGACAAGATTATTAAACATATTATACAAGTTGTAACCCAACATATTTGAATGCATAATATTATAGCGAAAATACATTAAACATCGACAGCTGCTAAACAAGTGACAGCTGTTGTGTAGCACAGTGTATGTATGTATTGTAGTAGCTGGCGGCAAGCTGGCTGCCCAGAATGCTGTTGTTTGGGTGGGCCTGACTAACGGTTAATTAGCTAGAAGTCACAGCATTAACTATGCATACAGGGAAAGGGGGAGAGGGTTTTATGAGAGAGTTAGAATGAAGTTGCCACAATTGTTGCCCCAGCGAGTGTTGTGCCACATTTTGTGTGGCTGTAATTACACACTAGTGTCACTCCTTCCACATTTATCTAACGGGGTAATAGAGACGGAAGGGTAAGGGGAGGGGTAGGTCAAGGGAAGTGAGAATTGTGATTAATGTAATATTTACACGCGCACGCATTCAAACTGCCCACAGTGTGTGCTGATTTACCAGCTCTGCCTCATTAGTCGCACCCATTCGTGGCAAGTTGTCAAGCATCGTCCGTCGGGGGTTCAATGTACTCCGAAAACTTATAGAGACGAGCGAATGGAGGAACGAACTACTTCAAGTATGTATTTCGTTCTTAATGAGCCACAATAAGCCACACTTTACCCGAAAACAAAACACAAACAGAACCAGAAATAAACAAAGACAAAGAAGTCGCCGAACGGCTTTGAAAAGAAAGCGAAAGTCGACCGAGTCTCGAGCAGCTTATATCTCTCTTATCTCTTCTCTCTCTCTCTCTGCCTTCCTCATCTAGAGGTCAACATGGAATTGATTATGAAATTTGACATACATACGCCGAGATCTTGAATTCAAAATGTTGTGTGCTTGTTGTGAGGGGGATATGGTAATGGGGCCTCGCTTCGGGGTACGCTGATGTCACGGCGCGGCGCGTTAGTCATGTAAAGCCCTAGGAAACCCATTTACCCCTTCAATTATCTACACACTCATCTCTTTATGCACTTGTTTGCAGTTTACACAAGTTTAAATGAAAAGCTTTTACAAATCTAAAAGCTTTTCCAGTTACACAACGATTCTTTACGAATCAAGATCTATTTTAGCTTTAATTTCTAGCTTTCTATAATTAACCATAACTAAAAGCACGTAGTACATTCATTTCCTACTGTCCCGCATTTCTTTGTTGCTCCTAATTGAGCAACAGTTATTAAAACCGACCAGACGGAACAGCTGAGCTCAAAAACAAAGCAATCAGAACATTTATGATTAATTTTATGTTTTAAATTGAGCAACAAACGAGCCGAGACAATCTTAGTTTATATATCAGTAAGTTAAGTTATTAAAATAAATCGAACGGAACAATCTATATCGGTTTATCGATATGTTAAAAAAGCATACTATATACTAATTGAAAACAGTTGAATTGTGCAGCCAATCAGAAATAGTTTAGATAAAACATTTTAAGTTTCGATCGACGAATAGTTTTTCAAGGCAATCAAGTGCCATACTTCAATTTATAATGGCTATATACACTTTTCATGGTTATCAGAGAACTGTTATGCGAAAAACAATATTATGATGACTGTTTCAAATAAATCTTTACACACCTATAGGGTTCTTTTTTACATTTACCTTTTGCCTTTTATATTGCTTTATGATTTAAAAAACCCTATTTTTTTGGGATATTATCGCGATGTGAGCGATAAGCAATCGCCTGATGGGAAAACACACCATACGCACACGCACCCAAACCCAAATTGCACCTCTATTTATCTAGAACGTGTGCAGCTAAGCATGTAAGTTTAAGTACAATTATTAAAATGACTCTTTGATAGGCTCTTTAAAGTCGCTTTAAAGGCGCCCATTATAATTAATAATCGTATAATACGACGAGACCGGCGACACACGAGGCGTGATTCATGACGACGAAATCAGCATGAACGCGTCGCTCGTTCGCTCGTTTATGATAACGTTTCTCATGTCTTAAATTAGGCACAGTAAACGCTAGCAAAAGTAAATACACAGAGGTCGAAGTAATGACCCGATACAAATCGGATTTATCGGTTTAACAAGTATAGAAATAATGAATTATTAGTTACAATATTTTTATTTATAATACATTTTAAACTACGCAATTAAATACTAGATACTATATATGACAACAATGCCTATCGATAACCGATAGCTGGCAAACAGATTTGTTATGAGTGAGTGTCCACTGTGCCTGCTATCAGTCGCACAGGTGTTTATGAGGAGGGTACCCATTGTGCGTGTATATGTTTATTGCGTACATACTTATACGAGGATATATATACATATGTAAGTATACTTGTGTATATGCATTCAAGTACTTACAGTGAATATACTGCCCTTGTGCGCCCGATTGCGTATGACCAAGCCCGCCAAGGGCTTTTTCACGTAGATTTTGGGCATCTTGCTGGAGGATGAGTTTACGTGGCCTAGTGGCCCTTCCGTTCAATCGCTTTAGACACACACAGCCAATGTCCAATTGTGCACTTTTATATAGTATGTAGTATTGTTGATATTTATATTAAGTTTGTTGTTGTTGTGTGTTGTATGCAACACCAGCGAGCTAATTGACAGTGGGGGTATGTTGTATGTTATTCTTTTTTTTCCTCTGATATTTTTCGGCGGGGATATTCGATGTTTATCAACAATTTGCATGCATTACACTTGGGGTTATTTTATAGAATAGTTCTTGAATTTAATAGTGACCACGATTTTGATTATTCTTTTCTAATTCTATTTATTCATTGGCAACAACAACGAAGCGCGCTCGATGTTGATGATGCCTTCGCTTGCTGGCAATTTAATTGGCGGCTGCATCACTCTGGATATGTTCGGTTTCACGGCAAAACACTGTTGACACCGCCTACTCTTCAGGGCAAACAATTTGGTACACGTCGGCTTTAAATGTTTATTGCAATTGTTTAATTTCGAGCGATATTACGGAAAATTTAATGCGTTCGTTGCAAACACGGGCCGAAATACGAGCAGAGCGCGTTGTTGGTGCTAAAAAATACCAACAGTGTTTGGCCCGTATGAGTCGTGGGTTCTAGAGTTGCCAGCGCTGTTAAATCTACTATTTATCGATTGAAGAACTTTGCAAATTCTAAGCAATGTTTCAGTTAATTTATAGATTATAATAGGTTGGTTATACTTGATACAATAATTAAATATTATTACAATAAATATAAATGATGACACATTATATAGAACTTCCATCTGCTGCCGCCAGCTGACGTCAATGCTGTCTATCGATTGCGGCTGTAGCCTATCGACATTAGTTCTTCAAAATTCATCGTTGTTAAAGTTTACCAAATAATCAAAATAAAAACTCCAATTATTTAAATTTTAGTAAAATAATGCAAATTGAATGACATTTAGGTAAGTTAAATGCCGCCAATATATCAGCTGTATTTTAATTAAATTGTTACAGCTCAAAATGGTGCGTGTTTTGTTCCTGCATCCTGATCTGGGTATAGGCGGAGCTGAACGTTTGGTTGTAGATGCCGCTTTGGCCTTAAAGGAGAGAGGTCATGACGTGAGCTTTCTGACCAATCATCATGACAGTACGCATTGCTTCAAGGAGACAGCGGATGGCACCTTCCCAGTTCAGGTAGTGGGCGACTGGCTCCCACGTCAGCTCTTCGGACGTTTCTATGCCTTCTGTGCGTACGTGCGCATGCTGTACGCGGCCTTCTATGCCAGCTTCTTTATGCCGAACCGCCAGCAAGTTGACGTTGTCTTCTGTGATATCATTTCCGTGTGTATTCCAGTTCTCCGTTTGGCTCGCCATCGTCCCCATGTGCTCTTCTATTGCCATTTTCCCGACCAGTTGTTAAGTGCCCAAGCTGGCCTGCTTAAGCGACTGTATCGAGCACCAATCAACTGGTTGGAAGAGCACACCATTGGCCTAGCCGACAAGGTGTTGGTGAACTCAAAGTTCACTCTGCGCGTCTTCCAGGACACATTCCGTAGACTGAGCACTGTTCCAGAGGTTCTTTATCCATCGTTGCACACACAGTACTTCGACAAAATGGAACAGAAGCTGGAACAGCGCTCTGTCTTGCTAGATGAGCCCATACATGCACGTGTGCCACGGAATTCCTTCATCTATCTAGACATCAATCGATACGAGCGCAAAAAGAATCACGCCCTCGCACTGCACTCACTACGTCTGCTTGGTGACTTGCTACCTTTGCAGGACTTCAAGCGATGTCGTCTGATTATTGCCGGAGGCTATGATACACGTTGTCTGGAGAACGTTGAACACTACGCTGAGCTGGAGGCACTGACCGAAGAGTTAAAGCTACAGGACCATGTTGTTCTGCTGCGTTCACCCACAGATGAGGAAAAGTGTGGACTACTCTATGCTGCACACTGTTTGCTCTACACGCCGGAAAATGAACACTTCGGCATTGTGCCTCTTGAGGGAATGTATTTCTGTAAACCCATAGTGGCCCTAAACAGTGGTGGACCCACGGAAACAGTGGTTAACACCTCGACAGGCTTCTTGTGTGAAAAGAATGAGAAGAGCTTCGGCGGTGCTATGTATCAGCTTTTCCGGGACGAGGCCCTACGTCTTAAGATGGGAGATCTGGGCCACAAACGTGTGGAGCAGAAGTTCTCATTCCAGGCATTTGCTGATCGACTCAATCAGATTATCCACGAGCTGATGCCGCCAAAGAAAAGCACCAAAAAAATTGAATAAACGTGCAGAACATCACAAAGGCTTTGAATTTGTAGAATTATTCGAGTTATATCTAGGGAATCCTGGATGGGTTTTGCTAATAGATAATCGATTTTATTTCATTATTTGTTTCATATATAATTTTCACAAGACTTATGTTGAGAGTGGTTGCTTGGCTGGGCAGGGGGAGATCAATCAATTAATGCTCATCTACTCGTCGCGCATGTACAAATACAGATAGCCCAGATCCTTCGGTGGATTCTGTGATTTGGCCACCTTGGTGTCGTTGTAGATCACCCACTCTCCCTGTTTGCGGATGTGGCAGACATAGTGACCCACTTGGGCGGAGGTGCCCATGTGAGAGATGAATGCCACTAGCTTATATTTGCCAGATCCATCGCGATAGTTCGTGGTAGCTGTAGAACCACCAGCAGCAGCTGCTGTTGTGGCTACTGGATCGGCTGGCGTATCCTCAATGCTGTCCACGTGGGAGAATATCCAATCTGTGGCACGTTCAACGTTGCCATCGGTTGCCTTAAGCGCAGCCACTGCCTGCCGCTCGTTGAAGCCCATGCTCATGAGCATGGCAAGACTTTCGGGATTGGCTACAAATGCCTCGCTGGCGCCATCACCAATGCGGGTTATTGGTACCTCGAATGGATCAGAAATATCGGCGTCGGCAATGTGTTCCATTAGCCAATTAGAGGCGACTTCAAGGCTGCTGTTCTTGGTATAAAAACAGGCACGTTTACAGGCTTCCGGGGGGAATCCCATATTCACCAGCTCGGACATAATGTGTTCGTCGAAATCAAATTTAGGCGCCTCGGCAGCCGGTTCCGGCAGAGGTTCCTCGCCAGCCTGCAGGCCGCCCGTAGAGCGCCATGCGTTCAAGTCCAAGTCATCGGGCATATCCACAGAAACATCCAGTTTCTTTGGTACCCAATCGTCGCCCAGCGTAAACTTACCCAAATGGATCATCAGAAAATCAGGCATGCTAGCAATGCGTGTAGTCTTCTTGGCCGTCGTCTTGCCATTGATTGCCGTCGAATAGAACTGCTCAATCAATTCGGCGCCAAAGAAGCGCTCCAGACACGCCTGGAGAGGCACCTTGTGTCGCACAATGTCGCGATCCAAGAGACGCTGTCCGCTGGCACGTGCAGCCTGCTCACGCTCTTGATACTCTCTCACCTCATCGAGATTGGTTGCTTGATCCAACGGAATGGGCAACTGAAAGCTGTACTCCTCACGGGTCTTGTACTTGACCTTACGGCTGGCAAGACATTCAACACGATCTTCCAGTTGGAACTTCAGAGCATCAGCTGGATTTGACTGATTGCGCGAATTTCGATCGAGCAGCGTCAACAGATGTAAGTAGAATTCATTGGCATCCTGCTGCTGCTTGGTACTAAACTCCGGATGATTCTTTCCCACAATATTCTTAAACATGGCTGGCGATATGCCAGACATATGCTCCGTATCCAATGTATTTGTGGCAATGCTGCTATACTTGCCCGACTGAAGACCGTTGCCCAACTTGGCCATTTGTATGTTGAAATCATTAGCCGGATCACTGGGGAATTCTTTAAAGTAATGCTCGGCCCCGGAGCCCACAAAACGTTGCTGGAAATCGGGTATGACAAACAGAACCTGCATGACGCTGTTGATGTAGCATGAGTTGCCCAGATTGCGCATGCCCGTTAGGCCGGGACCAGCCAGCGGTTGCAGCTCACTCTCGCTTTCGGTCAGTGCGGACCATTCACCAATGCGTTGATTTATCTCAAGCTCCAGTTCCACCATAGATTTCTCGCACTTCTTCATGGCTGCCATGTTGATGCCAAAGTGCGATAAATGCTTGGCCAAATGCGGATCAATAACCATGTCATCCTCCGGGTATGAGAACACATCCGACTTACCCTCGGCAGTAATGGTGCCAAGCTTTACGGCCAGCGGATAACCTGTCTGACGATAATGCTCCACAGCGTGATCATTGCCACCGCTGCCATCGAAAAATTTGCGACCACACAAAATGGAACCGTCGGTTAAATTCAGCCATAGATTGTTGGTCAGATCGCATTTCTCGCACTTCCAGCCACAAGGTGGAATCTTTTTGCCATTGTCCAACTGCTGTAGGTTCTCTGCATATTTCGATGGCTGACGCACCTCGCCATCCCATGTGCCTGTGGAAGGGAGAGAGAACTAGGAACACTTCTTATCTGAAGAAGATGCTGACTTACCAGACAACGTGGCCTTCTCCAATTTGGCAATCGCTGAGTCCGCCTCAATAATTGCCTCCACAGCCTGAGTAACACGCATTGGCAGCTCCGGATCTGGATAGGGCAGCTTCGTTTCTAGATTGGGTGCCACAACAATGCTGTAGGTGTCCTTAATTTCGTACTTCTTAGCCAAATCAGTCTCATTGTAGCCGCCCTCCACACCGATTGCTAACCGGGTAATCTTTCGTTCTGGCCCAGCCTCGTCTGTCGGCTTTACTTCCGCGTCGGCAGTCTCGCCCTCCTTCAGTTTGCGATTGCGTTTGATGTGAAGAAACACATTGTTGCCGGTCTTGGCGGCATATTCGCGTACGTACGCCTCGCCGAAACCCAGGAAAGTCTGCAGGCAGACATAGAGGCCTGTCGGGGTTTCTGGATTATCGTAGGAGAAAACGCATTCGTCTTTGTATATCGGTGGATTGCCGCAGGGCACATTCACTTTAGATAAATGCTTGCGTAGTTCCTCCATTAGTTTATTTATTATTATTATGTTTTTAGATAATTATGATGAAAAACTTATTGAAATTCCTTGCAGCTGCTGCTGCGACGCTTTTGCATTACTCGGCAGAATTCGCAGAGATGCCAACTTGCTGTAAATGACATACGGTAGCTCCATCCCACATATTCGCAGTATTTTAGTATTTTCTTATGCATTTTGTTTGCACGGTGACTAAAAGCTGACTACTATGTAACACTTGCGTATAAATTTAAAACAACCGTTGGATTTTATTATTTGGTATTCAAAATTTCATTTACTTTTGCTTTTCTTGCTCACTTTGAAAATCTTAAAGATTACATGCTTTTTTGGGTACATAATATTTGTATTTCGATATATTAATTGCTTTTGTGCTGTGGGTTGAAGAGTTGCTCAAAAAATATTTTCTGCTCATCTTGTATCTTGTTTAACTGGTCCATCCACTCTTTGTACAGTTTAGGGTTGGATGCCTGGCAATCGATTGTGACTGTTGGCTTATTTGGGTTTGTTGACTTGATTCGAAAACTGTACTCGCTATTCTTTAACGTCTCCAACTGCATGTTGTGTAACTTTTCCAAAAGAGAGATGCAGAGAAAGACATGCATCAATTAAATTGTAATTGAATTTCATTTGATTAACAATTTACCTGTATATGGGTGCGATATTTGAAGATGGGACTGGAATACTGTGTCTTAGCCTTTCGTATGTCAGCAAAGATCATTACTTTCTGGAAAAGAAACACTTGCTGCTCACGCTGTTTCTGTCTGGCATCGATTGAGCAATTCAGTGAACCCTGCATATACAGATTTCCCTGTGCGGTTAACTCGCCATCGAAATCCCGTAGACTACGCAGCACCACAATTATATCGTTGACTTTCATCACGATCTTCTTCATATGTTTATAGGCCTCCGAAAGCGGAATCTCTTCATCGTGTAAGCCCGCACGTTGCGTCTCTTTCAGCACCTCATTGATAAGCAGCTCGTATTTGGTGATGCGTTGCACGGGCTTTATTATAAAATTGTTTAGCTGAAAATTTAACATATTTTATAAATCATTTTACATGTTCGAAATAATCTCATTTAAACTTACATCCATACGGTGTCCAATTTTTTCCCGTAATTGGTCGAAATACTGATAATGCGCATTGATTAAAAACTCGGATAATGGCTTGTTGCTGCAGAAATAGTAGTACATGGTGAACTTCTTGGTAGAGTTTGCGATTAGTGGACCCAAATCGGCTGGTGACTTTTGGCAAAGCCGCAGACCACTTAAAAATGTACTGCAAATATATAATATAGATCATAATATAATGATGATATACGTCAACTGTGTCATAAGTTAACTAGGTTGCTGAATACTCACTCTCTGTGCCACTCGTAGATATCTTTGATGTTGTTGAATACTAATTTCATCTTGTCACTCTGCAGATCAACTGGTCTGGGTATTTCTTTGTTGTCAATCTCTTTCATGTAGCTGAAGAATAGAAGAAAGAGAAGAGAGTTCAAATATCTATACATATATTTCAAAAAGCTTCTTAACTCACCCATTGACTATCTCTTGCAGATCTCGTACGTAAGACTCCTCTGTTGTAACTAGCTCATTCAGCACCAATTGGCGCTTGGTGAGGGCTGCCGCTCTTTCGGCTTCACCGATTTTGTTCTAAGAGAAATAATTAGATTTAATCAAGAAGTTCTTGAGCAGTTCACAGTTCATCCTGTTAATTCTTTTCTTACTTACCTTGTCATTGTTGTCCTGCTCAAATCCCAACTCGGCACCGGAACGAGCACGTCCGTTGGTGCAGGCAACACCATCGACACCCTCTTCACCTGTTACACTACCATCTACACGGCTGTTGGACTCGTGTTGTTCCTGTTTTGCCCAAAGGGTCAAAAGTTGTTAGCTCAGAACTCAAGGAACTTGAACAGCACACAACTACTGCACTACTTACCCTGCTCATCCTGACAATTTGTTTAATTTAGTAGATGGATAATATTAAAAACCCTACTCGGTACAGAATTCTGAATTTTGTATGTGGCGAATCTGGATTTGAGTCTGAATGGAGTACGTCTACGGTGCCATAGTACTTATAAAGAAATACCTTCAACCGCAAAAAAACACACAAATAGCACACACGATGGGGCAGCTGTTTATTTTGAGGGCTGGTGTATGGTTAAATAATTGAAATTCATTTGAAATATATGACTTAATGTGGCAAGGAATCTATATCCGCATCCCACATATTCGCAGAATTTTAGTATTTTCTCATTCTTTTTTTTGCCCAGTGACTAAAAGCTGACTGTTTTGCAACACTTGCGTATAAATTAAAACAACCGTTGCATTTGAATATTTAGTATTCATAATTGCATCTACTTTTGCTTTTATTACTCACTTTGAAAATTTTAAATTCAGATTACATACTTTTTTGGGTACATAAGATTTGTATTTCGATATATTTACGTTATATATATATTTATATATAAATTTATATGTTGCTGTTGCTGTTGGTTGATTGCGTCGTCAATGTTCAATGAAATTCCCAAAATGTTTGGCGCACAACTAACTGTTTAGCATTTTGCTTGCTTACTTGGCTAAAACACAGATTAACACGTTTATTTGATGCTCTCTCGCATTGCAAAGACGTACATAATAATATATATTCATTATCATTATCATATTAATAAAATACACGCACATTTCAATTACATACCACAATTATCTAGAATTTCCATTGCCCCATTCCTATTGACGTACGCTTTGGTATTCGCTCGTAACAGTTTAAAGTACAACAATAAGTTTAGTTTTTTGAATAAGAGAGTACGACACGTAATTCCATTAAATTATGTTACAAATACGCCCGATCAATACATAGATTTCCATTTAAGAGATGTGGAATATATGTTAGTTGTTAAAGGTTTTTGTTTTTTAGAGAGTATCTTGTGTGTGTTCTGGTGCAAAAATGTAGAAAAATGTGGTCTTTCAGTTTTCCAATGTGCGTTTCTTTTTTTTGCTCGTTCGTTACATGTCTCTTCGTCTTATACATCCATTAATTAATTAATGCCGGAGGTTCATTTCACATATTTGTAAAAAAATACATTTCATGTTCATCTTAAACGCTTCTCTTCTTTTCTTAACTCTTCTCTTTTCATCATATTTAGCTATGCTAAATAATTATTGTTTACATTAATGTTGATATATATTCGAATTGATGCATATTTCCAGATATTCACCGGTATATATGTTCTGTTTTGTTCGGATGTTTACGAAAAGAAATCAATAAAACAAACTCGATAAACAACCACTTAGTAACTTTGTCTTGTGTTTTATACATTTAATCAAATCCTGGTCCTTTTTTGCATTAAGTTATATTATGTATTCATATTGTATTTACTTTACTTGAACCGTTGTGAACTGCAAATCGCACTGACTTAAACAGACTTATCTCTTATGTCATCTACTCTGTACACGTCCCTAGACACACCTTACCAGCTAACAATGACGCACACCAAAGAGAAATATATAGTACTATATATAGGTCTATATAGATTTCCTTAAATATGGTAAGTATGTTTGAGGGGGTTTAAAGTTATATTTTTTTAGTGTGCCAATCGAAAATAATATTTAAATACAAAATAAAACAAATTCATTTGATATCTGAGTAAAAATTATTATTATTCTTTGTTTATTTCTAATGCGTTCTTCAAATTATAAACTGAAAAGGTCTCTCTAAACTTACTTCTTTTGATTCTTTACTTTTAAAGCTTAAATAGTTTATTTTGTAAAACATATATAAAATACAAATACGCATTAATATCTTTTGCATATATATGTATGTATGTATATAGTATTAATTAAAGCGAACTTAAGATATTCCAAAAGTTTCTTGCACTGAATTATGTGTACAGATAATTACAGAAATCACCGCTTAAAACTCAAATTAAATTTAGCATGTAGATTAAAACTAAATTTGAAAACTAAAACTAAACGTACTCGGTAAATACATTACTCTTATTACTTTTAACTTTTCTATCTGTGTGTTTTTAATTTAGTTTGTATGCTGTTTTAAAGTATTTTTTTAATTGCTTTTGATTGTGAGTACTTGAGTTCTAGGTTTGCCGCTGTCCAACAAAACGAAAATTAAAAGATTTAGAATGAAGTCACATAAATAAGTTCATAATACAATCAAAATTCTTGAGCTTATAATACTTTTTCAAGAAGCAAGTCGGAAACAAAATAAACAGACGGCACATACAAAATAATACAAATAATTAAAGTAGATCAGCACACTCAAGAAAAATATTAATGACAAAACAATAAATAAATTACATGCTACATACAGATTAGGACTTGAGTATGTATGTGTGTGGGTGTGTATGTTTTCCATGTATGTATGTGTGTGTGGTCGATAGTGAGCAAAACGAACAGAAACAGACGCTCAGACAAACAAGTGCGAGGCGAATGCTCACTAGAATTTGTGTGAGTCCTTTTAGGACCAAAACACCTTGCAATGTCATTTTTTTGTTGTTGTTTAACATTAAGTATTCCTATAGAACTACTCTCTCATTTTATGTTTAATTTCTTCATTTGCTTTCATGTTTGGAATTCATATTTTGTTTTTGTTTAATTGTGCTGCGGGTTGACGAGCTGATTTAAGAAGTTTATCTGCTCATCTTGTATCTTGTTTAACTGGTCCATCCACTCTTTGTATAGTTTGGGGTTGGATGCCTGGCAATCGATTGTGACTGTTGGCTTATTCGGGTTTGTTGACTTGATTCGAAAACTGTACTCGCTATCCTTTAACGTCTCCAACTGCATATGGTTTAACTGTTTAAAAACAGAGAGAGAAAGGGAGAAACGTATCAATAAGATAACAATTCAATTGAACTTGATTTGATTCACAATTTACCTGTATATGGGTGCGATACTTGAAGATGGGACTGGAATACTGTGTCTTAGCCTTTTGTATGTCAGCAAAGATCATTATCTGCTGGAAAAGAAAGACTTGCAGCTCACGCTGTTTCTGGCTGGCATCGATTGAACAATTCAGTGAACCCTGCATATACAGATTTCCCTGTGCAGTAAGCTCGCCATCGAAATCCTGTAGACTACGCAGCACCACCATCATATCGTTGACTTTCTTCACGATCTCCTTCATATGTTCATAAGCCTCCGAAAGCGGAACCTCCTCATTGTGTAAGCCCGCACGTTGTGTCTCTTTCAGTACCTCATTGATAAGCAGCTCGTATTTGGTGATGCGTTGCACGGGCTTTATTATAAGATTACTTAGCTGTAAATTTAAGATTTTCTTATTAATCATTTTTACATCTTTAGTATAGTTTCAGCTTACATCCATGCGGTGTCCAAGTTTCTCTCGTATCTGATCGAAATACTGATAATGCGCATTGATTATAAACTCGGACAATGGCTTGTTGCTGCAGAAATAGTAGTACATGGTGAACCTCTTGGTAGAGTTTGCGATTAGTGGACCCAAATCGGCTGGTGACTTTTGGCAAAGGCGCAGAGCTCTTAGAAATTTACTGCGAAGTAAATATAAAGGTGATATAAGTAAACTGTGTCATAAGTTAACTGGGTTGCTGAATGCTCACTCTCTGTGCCACTCGTAGATATCTTTGATGTTGTTAAATACCAATTTCATCTTGTCACTCTGCAGATCAACTGGTCTGGGTATTTCTTTGTTGTCAATCTCTTTCATATAGCTGAAGAATAGAAAGAGAAGAGAGTTCAAATATCTATACATATATCTCAAAAACCTCCTTAACTCACCCATTGACTATCTCTTGCAGATCTCGTACGTAAGACTCCTCTGTTGTAACTAGCTCATTCAGCACCAATTGGCGCTTGGTAAGGGCTGCCACTCTTTCGGCTTCACCGATTTTGTTCTGAAAGAAATAAATAGAGTTAATCAAGAAGTTCTTCAACAGTTCACATTTCATCCTCTTTATTCTTTTCTTACTTACCTTGTCATTGTTGTCCTGCTCAAATCCCAACTCTGCACCGGAACGAGCACGTCCGTTGGTGCAGGCAACACCATCGACACCCTCTTCACCTGTTACACTTCCATCCACCCGGCTTTTGGACTCGTGTTGTTCCTGTTTGGCCATAGGGGTCAAAAGTTGTTAGCCCAGAACTCAAGGAACTTGAACAGCACAAAACTATTGCACTACTTACCCTGCTCATCCTGACAATATGTTCAATTTTCGATAGTAGGTGGATAATATTAAAAACCGTACTCGGTACTAAAATTCTGATATTTGTATGCGGCGAATGTGGATGTGAGTCTGAATGGAGTACGTCTACGGTAGCATAGTATTTATAAAGAAATACCTTCAACCGCAAAAAAACACACAAATAGCACAAGCGATGGGGCAGCTGTTTATTTTGAGGGCTGGTGTACGGTTAAATAATTGAAATTCATTTGAAATATATGACTTAATGTGGCAAGGAATCTACATCCGCATCCCACAAATTCGCAGAATTTTAGTATTTAATCATGTTTTTTGTTGGGCAGTGACTGAAAGCTGACTGCTCTGCAACACTTGCGTATAAATTTAAAACAACCGTTGCATTTGAATATTTAGTATTCATAATTGCATCTACTTTTGCTTTTATTACTCACTTTGAAAATTTTAAATTCAGATTACATACTTTTTTGGGTACATAAGATTTGTATTTCGATATATTTACGTTATATATATATTTATATATAAATTTATATGTTGCTGTTGCTGTTGGTTGATTGCGTCGTCAATGTTCAATGAAATTCCCAAAATGTTTGGCGCACAACTAACTGTTTAGCATTTTGCTTGCTTACTTGGCTAAAACACAGATTAACACGTTTATTTGATGCTCTCTCGCATTGCAAAGACGTACATAATAATATATATTCATTATCATTATCATATTAATAAAATACACGCACATTTCAATTACATACCACAATTATCTAGAATTCCCATTGCCCCTATTGACGTACGCTTTGGTATTCGCTCGTAACAGTTTAAAGTACAACAATAAGTAAAGTTTTTTGAATAAGAGAGTACGACACGTAATTCTATTAAATTATGTTACAAATACGCCCGATCAATACATAGATTTCCATTTAAGAGATGTGGAATATATGTTAGTTGTTAAAGGTTTTTGTTTTTTAGAGAGTATCTTGTGTGTGTTCTGGTGCAAAAATGTAGAAAAATGTGGTCTTTCAGTTTTCCAATGTGCGTTTCTTTTTTTTGCTCGTTCGTTACATGTCTCTTCGTCTTATACATCCATTAATTAATTAATGCCGGAGGTTCATTTCACATATTTGTAAAAAAATACATTTCATGTTCATCTTAAACGCTTCTCTTCTTTTCTTAACTCTTCTCTTTTCATCATATTTAGCTATGCTAAATAATTATTGTTTACATTAATGTTGATATATATTCGAATTGATGCATATTTCCAGATATTCACCGGTATATATGTTCTGTTGTGTTCGGATGTTTACGAAAAGAAATCAATAAAACAAACTCGATAAACAACCACTTAGTAACTTTGTCTTGTGTTTTATACATTTAATCAAATCCTGGTCCTTTTTTGCATTAAGTTATATTATGTATTCATATTGTATTTATGTACTTTACTTGAACCGTTGTGAACTGCAAATCGCACTGACTTAAACAGACTTATCTCATATGTCATCAACTCTGTACACGTCCCTAGACACACCTTACCAGCTAATAATGACGCACACCAAAGAGAAATATATAGTACTATATATAGGACTATATAGATTTCCTTAAATATCGTAAGTATGTTTGAGGGGTTTAAAGTTTTTTTTTTAGTGTGCCAATCGAAAATAATATTAAAATACAAAATAAAACAAATTCATTTGATATCTGAGTAAAAATTATTATTATTCTTTGTTTATTTCTAATGCGTTCTTCAAATTATAAACTGAAAAGGTCTCTCTAAACTTAATTCTTTTGATTCTTTACTTTTAAAGCTTAAATAGTTTATTTTGTAAAACATATATAAAATACAAATACGCATTAATATCTTTTGCATATCTATGTATGTATGTATATAGTATTAATTAAAGCGAACTTAAGATATTCCAAAAGTTTCTTGCACTGAATTATGTGTACAGATAATTACAGAAATCACCGCTTAAAACTCAATTTAAATTTAGCATTTAGATTAAAACTAAATTTGAAAACTAAAACTAAACGTACTCGGTAAATACATTACTCTTATTACTTTTAACTTTTCTCTCTGTGTGTTTTTAATTTAGTTTGTATGCTGTTTTAAAGTATTTTTTTAATTGCTTTTGATTGTGAGTAATTGAGTTCTTGGTTTGCCGCTGTCCAACAAAACGAATATAAAAAGATATAGAGTGAAGTCACACATAAATAAGTTCATAATACAATCAAAATTCTTGAGCTTATAATACTTTTCCAAGAAGCAAGTCGGAAACAAAATAAACAGACGGCACATATAAAATAATACAAATAATTAAAGTAGATCAGCACACACAAGAAAAATATTAATGACAAAACAATAAATAAATTACAAACTACATACAGATTAGGACTTGAGTATGTATGTGTGTGGGTGTGTATGTTTTCCATGTATGTATGTGTGTGTGGTCGATAGTGAGCAAAACGAACAGAAACAGACGCTCAGACAAACAAGTGCGAGGCGAATGCTCACTAGAATTTGTGTGGGTCCTTTTAGGACCAAAACACCTTGCAATGTCATTTTTTGTTGTTGTTTAACATTAAGTATTCCTATAGAACTACTCTCTCATTTTATGTTTAATTTCTTCATTTGCTTTCATGTTTGGAATTCATATTTTGTTTTTGTTTAATTGTGCTGTGGGTTGACGAGCTGATTTAAGAAGTTTATCTGCTCATCTTGTATCTTGTTTAACTGGTCCATCCACTCTTTGTATAGTTTGGGGTTGGATGCCTGGCAATCGATTGTGACTGTTGGCTTATTCGGGTTTGTTGACTTGATTCGAAAACTGTACTCGCTATCCTTTAACGCTTCCAACTGCATGTGATTTAACTATTTAAAAAAAGAAAGAGGGAGATATGTATCAATTTGATTACAATTGAACTTGATTTGATTCACAATTTACCTGTATATGGGTGCGATACTTGAAGATGGGACTGGAATACTGTGTCTTAGCCTTTTGTATGTCAGCAAAGATCATTATCTGCTGGAAAAGAAAGACTTGCAGCTCACGCTGTTTTTGGCTGGCATCGATTGAACAATTCAGTGAACCCTGCATATACAGATTTCCCTGTGCGGTAAGCTCGCCATCGAAATCCTGCAGACTACGCAGCACCACCATCATATCGTTGACTTTCTTCACGATCTCCTTCATATGTTCATAAGCCTCCGAAAGCGGAACCTCCTCATTGTGTAAGCCCGCACGTTGTGTCTCTTTCAGAACCTCATTGATAAGCAGCTCGTATTTGGTGATGCGTTGCACGGGCTTTATAATAAGATTACTTAGCTGTAAATTTATGATTTTGTTATTAATCATTTTCACATTTTTAGTATAATCTCATCTCAGCTTACATCCATGCGGTGTCCAAGTTTCTCTCGTATCTGATCGAAATACTGATAATGCGCATTGATTATAAACTCGGACAATGGCTTGTTGCTGCAGAAATAGTAGTACATGGTGAACCTCTTGGTAGAGTTTGCGATTAGTGGACCCAAATCAGCTGGTGACTTTTGGCAAAGGCGCAGAGCTCTTAGAAATTTACTGCGAAGTAAATATAAAAGTGATATAAGTAAACTGTGTCATAAGTTAACTAGGTTGCTGAATACTCACTCTCTGTGCCACTCGTAGATATCTTTGATGTTGTTAAATACCAATTTCATCTTGTCACTCTGCAGATCAACTGGTCTGGGTATTTCTTTGTTGTCAATCTCTTTCATGTAGCTGAAGAATAGAAGGAGAAGAGAGTTCAAAGATCTATACATATATCTCAAAAACCTCCTTAACTCACCCATTGACTATCTCTTGCAGATCTCGTACGTAAGACTCTTCTGTTGTAACTAGCTCATTCAGCACCAATTGGCGCTTGGTAAGGGCTGCTGCTCTTTCGGCTTCACCGATTTTGTTCTGAGAGAAATAAATAGAGTTAATCCAGAAGTTCTTGAATAGTTCATCCTCTTCCTTCTTTTCTTACTTACCTTGTCATTGTTGTCTTGTTCAAATCCCAACTCTGCACCGGAACGAGCACGTCCGTTGGTGCAGGCAACACCATCGACACCCTCTTCACCTGTTACACTGCCATCTACACGGCTGTTGGACTCGTGTTGTTCCTGTTTTGCCCAAAGGGTCAAAAGTTGTTAGCTCAGAACTCAAGGAACTTGAACAGCACAAAACTAGTGCACTACTTACCCTGCTCATCCTGACAATTTGTTCAATTTCCGATAGTGGATTGCCCTCTATTTTACCGGTATTCGCCTGCAAGGACACAAAATACACATGCATTAGAACACACACAGATATATAGATAATAATATAAAACGGTAGCCGGTACTTGGTGGACAAAAACTGCAAAAACTTTAAAACTCGAGCACAATTGAAAGCTGATTATACCTTCCTTCTCACCCGCACAGACACACAAGTGCGACTACTAATTGAAAAAGTTTTCCTTCTGGTCGACGAGAGAACTAACTATGCCAGCAGCAATGATGGAATTCGCATATTTGCATGCGGCGAATGCGAATGTGAGTCTGAGTGTGAGTGCAAGTACGTCTATGGTGGCATGGGGGCTTATAAACAAATACGTTCAACCACAAACAAACACACAAATAGCACACACGATGGGGCAGCTGTTTATTTTGAGGGCTGGTGTACGGTTAAAAAATTGAAATTCATTAAAACTATATGACTAAATGTGGCAAGGGAAAGTCAATTCAACTAACTAACTAATTGAGCGCTTAAGTGCAGGGAAAATCCGAGAAAACAATTTAAAACAATGTTGTTTAAAATTCTCGACACCATAGTAGTTTATTGTTTAAAAAAGTATGTTTTATTATATAATGTATCATATATATTTCATGTTCCATTCCCATCCCTGATTGCCGAATAAAAGCGCCATGAAATATACCTAAATAGTTTTTGTTTTTATCATTGTTGTTGTTTTAATTGTGTACACCTTTCTCGCAATTTCGATACACTGCCAAAGGGTATTACAGCTTCAAGATAATATTTATATGATTTGTACATTATTTACATTTTCATTTGCATACATTATTTATTCAATTTATATGTCATATTTTGTATAATATCTTACACAAGTTTCACTTGAAAAGGGCATGGTTTATTCTATGTGCTAAAAATAATATTCTATACGCATTCACGCGCAATGCTTTGTTTGCAAATCCATCAAGATGAGTTTTATACATTTTATATAAATTGATTATTATTGTTGTTATTCACACCCGGACGGAACGCTGTAAATAGCTTGAATCACTAACTTATTTTCGCATGAAAAGCCGATTTCAATTGTTCTGTTGCTGTTGTTGTTGTTATTATTGCATAAACAAATCAGCTTAGTCGAATTTTGTGGACTTTCTACTCTCTGATTAGGGCCCTGGTTGGGGAAAATTGTTAGTTAATCGCAGATAAAATTGGGTAACCAGAAGCAGCAGAAATGACACGGGACCTACGTTGTTTATGTCTTTCAATTCTTTCCTGTATATATCGTACTATATGTATCGTAATCGTAGCCCATAGTCAGATATAAAATATTTCACTGTCTTTGTTGTACGTTTGCCAAGGTAAGATAAGATTTTCGCTAGGCCCAAAACCAACCAACGACGACGACAACGAGTCACAACACAGCGCTAGGCTTTTCTTCAGTCATCGAATAGGTTTTTTTTCTTAATTGTTATTATTTTCCATACATATACAACATATATTATTATTAATACTCTTTTACTTTTACACCTTTACAACGTGCACTTACAAACAATCGAAAAAAGCAGCTCATGGCGGCACGTGTTCGATTTGAATTCGCTACACAGAGTTGAAAATATTTTGGTTATACGAAATGCCAATTTTGGATAATTGTCTATAATAAAATTTTAATTAATTTTCCGTTGTGCTGTAGAGCTTTACACACTTTATAAGGATGTTCGCGCGACGACGACGACACCGTCGCATTGCGATAATACTGACAATTGCATGAGAGACGAGTGACCACAACGACAACCACGACGACGGCGACGGCGACGACGACGATGACTGGAACGGACTGAACGGCGAACGGCCGACAACTAACTGACTGTAGGTCTGAATGACCTGTCAGGGCTGCCAATAGTTAGCTCATATGTTTTACATACACGCACAACAGACAAACAAACACACCAATACACGCACAACAAACAGAGACACACACGCACACACACCGACACACTGAGGCGCAATCAAAGAAACTCTCAATCAGCGTCGCGTCGCCAACGAATTTCGACGGCGTCGCCACTTGTGGGACAAGCATTAAAATAATTGAGAGAAGCACACAGAGAGTGAGAGAGAGTGACTGAGAGCGCCAACGAGAGAGTGAACGGTAGAGAGACAGTGAAATATTCTCCCCTATCTTGTTGTGGGTGTGTGCGTGTGTTTTGCCAAAATTCTTAAATACATAAATTAATTCGCCTTCAACAATATCAACAAAACAAGGCGAGAAATTCAAAGTGTGAAAATTAATATGTAATAAAAAAAATAATAAAATGAAACAATAAACCAAATAAAGAGTAAAATGAATAGCTAAAAATAATGAATAATTATTTAAAAAAGTAGTATGGTGTAAAGAAACAAATTTCGAATAATAATAATAATGCATGTAAATTACTATTTTAAATTATAATAAAATTTTATCACTAAAATTTGAGGCATAAAAATTAGTTAGACTAGCTTGTGGCGCTAGGATAATAAATTAACATTATAACTGTCATTACAAGCTCAATAACTTGCGGATACCCTACACACTCTCCCTCTCTCTTAAAACAGCTGATTTTCTTTGCAATCACACACACACTCAGTAACACACACGATTTCCATGTCTCGCCGCCACTTAATTTATTTATTTAATTGGATAATGCACTTGTACCTATTTTTATTGCTATTGTTTTTTTCCTTTTGTTCTTGTTGTTGTTGTTGCTTGCCTGCCTTATCGGGGGCATTGAGCATTGAGTTTTACATTGCTAATGAAGTTGGGAAATGCCCTTGCACGACGTCTTCCTCTTGCCTGCCTTTCACACTAAGTGCGCTGCGCGACATTTAATTAGGCTCCTAAGGCGCTATAGAGACAAGGCAAAGGAGGGGGTGGGAAGTGGAAGGACTGAGCGTATCACTACTCAAGGTGGTTGCCGTAGCTGATGTCAGCACCGTAACAGCAACAACATCGACAAGGGAAAACAGAACTATTAAAATTTAATGGCTATGCAAATAAACAAAAGGAACAATGGCAAAGAATGAAGCCAAAATGGTAACTAAACAAAGGTAAAGCATGTGAGAAACCCAATTGGCAATTGTTCCAAAAAATATACAACAACAATTGGTTAATAATACTATGCACACGACGACGACGACGACGATGAACATTTATTTGCACACCTAAATAGGTTAGCTAAAAAGTTCACACCCTGCTACGAGTCAGAAAAAGAAGAAGATAAACAAACATATTGCTAAATTAACAACACAAAACAGCAACAATATTAAGCAAAGGAAAAAACAACAATAATAAATATTACAAAGAAAAAAAAAAAAGAAATTGCCAAAAAGAGGAAAATAAAATAGTCAAGGCAACACGCAGCAAAACTTCTACAAGGCAAAAGCGAATTTTACATTAAAACGACTAATAAGCCATAAAATATAAACAACAACAGCAGCAGCAACAACAAGAACAACAACAAAAGCAGCAACAACAACTTGGGGGTAGCTGCAGACACAGACAACATTAAATTTATTGATGGAAATGTTGAATAGCGAGCGACAAAGTGGCGACAGTATTTCGCATTGGCGTCACACACACACACACGCACATACGCACACACCGGAACACACACATGCATACGTATACACCGGACACACACAATCACACATATAACCATCATCATTGCCATGTTGTTAATGGCGTCTAAAGACAATATGGCGGCAACGAGATTTTCAAGTGCCCTGACGAAAGTGAAAATTGTCATTGATTCATTGGAAAATCTCCCCTAAAAAGTAAAGCTGCGCCTCAACAAGTGTCTAAAAATAACGGCAAATATATGTACAAATATATGTACGAGGGTCGTTTGATAAGTCCGTGACTTTTTGTATTTGCCGCGCACCTGCTCTAAATACAACACTGCTCCTGTCAGCAGTTATCGATTAACAGCTGACTGTAAAATTTTGAGAAAGCTGCGTTTTTTGGTTTGCGTTTTATAGGCATTGAAAGCAGACGATCTCGATCTCCATTTTCGTTAAAATTCACGATATATGTACGTATATGTGTATTTTCCGTAGCTGCAGCAACAGCTTTGCGCATTGATTTCTACTTAATTCGAGCAATTGATTTGCTATTATTGAGTCAGCTGTTCGCTCGAATGAACTATGATAAATCCTTTGCATTGGCGAAGTGAAGTACCGATACGTAAGCAGGCAACGCATCAACATGCCTCATGCCACATGCCACCCACTGCCATCTAAACCACATTCTGAATCTAAATGTAGCATCATTTTTGCCACACAACGTTTTGCCAGCTAATTTGACTGCGCAAAATTTATGCGTCGTTTATTGTGAGGGAGGAGGGCAGGGGGAGAGAAAGTGTGTGTGTGTGGGTGTGTAGGGGGGCTCTTGTCGTTGCTGCTGCGTCTTGTTGCGAGCATCTTAGGTAGCTCACAGTCTGTGTCCACTCTCGCACTCTCGTCGGTCCCTTCTCCATGGGCTGTGTAAACAAAATAAAGTGGCGCATTTATGGCAAAGGTGGCTGCCCCAAGGCAGAACCTCCTACCCTCACACACCCCTCTTTAGCGAACGCTTGAATATATATTTTTGTGTGTTCTCTCCCTCGCTGTACGATCTGCTTTATTTGCTATGCTTTCTAATTGAGCAGAGCGGCAAACTCGTGCTCGGATTGCTTAAGCGCAATCTTTCAATGACGTGGACCTCAACTGTTTTCATTCGAGTGTATGTGTGTGTGAGTGAGTGTGCTTGTGTGTGTGGGTGGTGTGGGCCAAAAGGAAATACACATTAGAAAAGTTGCGTATTAAACAAACAAACATGAAGAGCCAAAACAAACAAAGCCCAAGCACAAGCACAAGATATAAAGAAAACTAAAGCACTGGGAGAGTGTGCGGGGGGAGGGAGGTAACAACAACAAACAAACGCGAGAATGGCGTGAGTAAATTCCAAATCTACACACAACTCTTTCTACTATTTATTATTTATATTTCCCCCAGTTCCAGTTACCATAAACTGGCAAACATATCAATGATATGCGGCGAATAAAGCTCAATTCGAATGCGCCGCCGGAAAAGGTAAATATGCTCAGATCTTTTGAGGTGACCTCGCCAAAAATATATATTTCCAGGGGGTATCCCTTCCCGTACACTTACCATATTGGCTGAGCTCTCTTTGAGATCCTTGGGAAATGCAGGCGGTCCATTGGCAATCAGATGCGGCTCCTGTATGGGCTTCATCGGTGGCGGCAACTCCAAGCCAGCCTCCTCTTCGGCCTCATAGTCGGCAGCCTGGTGAGCAGCTGCTGCTGCTGCGCTGCTTACATTGGGGAATTGTGGTGGCAATTGTCCAACACTGGCGCTGCTGGTACTGCTGCCAGGTGTCGCTGCGGCACTGCTGCTCGTCTGCTCTTCCTCGGCATGCTTCTGTGGTGTCTGAAAAGGCGCGAGACACGTTTGTCAATAAGTACATATACATATATCGTCTATAAAAATATATAAATATAACATTTGTGGGGCTGTTGCTTACTCTCAGGTTCTTCTCCGAGGGCTTCTTCAAGAGCGCCTTGTCGTTTGGCGTCTTCTCCACCTTGCTCTGCGAAAGTTTACGCAGCTGAGGCGGTAGCCATTTGCGCCTGCAAAACAGAAACAGAAACAGACAAATTTGATTAATGTTTGTCGAACAGACATAATAATAGATAGCAACAGATTAGGCTATAGCTAATTGGGGGGGCCGCAGGGGGAAGGAGGCATACAGGAACAAGCGTATTGATGTCGCGCTCTGCACGAGTTCATCCATTGCTGGTGTTGCTGCTGCTGTTGTTTTCTGTCTTCCTATTTTATTGAGATTCTTTCTCTTTCTTTCTCTCTCTGGTAGCTGGCGAAACGTCGTATACGCAATTAAAACAAGATCCCGACACCCCTAAAAACACACGCGCTGGCAAATTGGCTGTCCAGCTGCGTGGCCAACATGAGACTGTCGCCACGGGCTGAGCATGTCAGGCAGCCACTTTGGCCCGCCCGCTGCTCTGCTCTGCCGCTCAGCTCTGCTCATTGTCGCCGCTCGCACAGTGGGGCCAAGTTCATGGCACACGGCCATGTGAAAGATGACGACGACGACGATGATGATGAAGAGAGAACGATGAAGAATTCATTGCCAGAGCGCGCCGAGCGCACACAATAAAATTGCGTTCCTCGAAATTTATTATTCGCCTCGCTATCAAAAACAACATTTTTGTGTGCTCTTTTTCATGAGACTTAAAAATCATTTTCTGTTCGTTCCTTTCTTTTGTTGATTTTATGTTTCCTTTTTTTTTCGTCTTTTGAATGGCTTTTCCATAACTGTTCCAAAGTTTTTACTGGCGCCATTCTGATTAATTTCCCTGGCCTGGTTTTATGGGATCAGTTTGCAGCAATTTGTGTTGCACAAGGAATTTAAATGAAAACTCATTTATCATGTGCGCACGCTTGAAATTTGCATACAGAGTGGGTTAAGCGCAAGATGAAATCTATAACAGGTTAGAGTATAAGTTACAGATGAAACTGCTTGACTGTGATACACCCGCTATGATCGAGTGATCTCTTAAATACTCTCCGAACAAATTGGCGTGAGATATGTGAAATTGCCTTTTCTCTTGACACTCTTCAAGCAAAACAATATTTTGAGGAATGAAACATGTCTTCCTTTATCTATTGTACCCTTCATTCCCCTAAAAATAGTCTAGTATATATTTTAATTGTTCTTCCTGCACAAAGTATTCAATTTATATGGTATATTATATTATATTCTATACTATGCTCGCATTGCGGTCAACACGTCTCTCAAATCGAGCGCACATTTTGCGGTATTTAATTAAAAACTTTCACTCTCAGTTCCCTCTCGTAACCGCAAGCAAAGTTCTTAAACCCCTCGGGCGATCCCCAACTCCCTTCCCCGTTCATCCTCCATTTCCCCTGCCCATTCTGGATACATCCCCAGCTCAATTAACATGCCAATAGTTGATGTAGAGGGAGGACACCGACAAGGGTTCGCTTTTAATGAGTTTGCTGTAATTTAAACCGACCGAGATAATCAATAGTCCACTCTCCCTCTCTCTCTGTTTCTCTCTCTCACTCTCTGTGTATGTGTGTGGCGTTTAACCCCTTGAGTGCAGCGCGATAAATAATAATTTAAGCATAATTAATTAGCAATTGTTTTGTCGGGCCATGGCTTAAAAACTTTAGGAAAATTCTATTTTAATTGAATTGCTTGGGAAAAAGTATAAATTGCATACATAGAGAAGAGGCGGGGGCGTGGCTGGGCGACGTCTACTTGGCAAAAATGGTGCAACGCCCTCCCATGCCAGTTCCGTCTCTCTCTCTTGCTGCGCCCACTCGCTGCCAACGTAACATAATTCAAAGTAAAAATAAACATTGACACAGACAACGAAGCAGCTGTATAGAGCACGAAGATGGGCGGGGGCAGTGTAGTGGCAGGGGGTAGGAGGAGGAAACGTAGGAGCTGAGTCCTTTTGGTTCCTGGAAAATAGTATTTAATTTATTACGTTTTCGTACGCGTTCAAAATTCATTTTGCTGATGTAATGTTTTAGGCAAATAAGCAACGCTTATACACACACACCCATACACCCATACACAGAAAGACAGCACAAGCGCGAGTAACACATTAATGAGGTCGCCTCAAAGTATGCAACAAAGGCTGCCACACTCAGGTCGCTGTGTGTGTGTGTGTGTGCGCGCGTTGCAAATATGGTAGGTAAAGCGTGTGTCCATTTAGTTCATTGGACTTGGCAGCACGCGCGCTTCTACTGTCTCTCCCACTGTCCCACTGTCATCCTTCTGTTCCACTGTCAATGCCCTCAGCAAATAGACACACTTATTGACAGAGCGCTTGAGACAGAGCGACAGCAGCAGCAGCACCACCAACACCACCACAACGACATCGACGACGACAGTTGCCTCTACTCTTTGTCATGCTCCTACTCCAGACTATAATCTATATTCATGGTCAGCGGTTGACTCAGCAACAACAACCACAAGAGCAGAAGAGAATGGAAGGAGGTAAAATTGAAATGGCTTTTTGCTCAATGCTCACTAGGTGGCGGGGGGGGGCTCCAAGAGTGCGCGCCAGTAAACAAAATGCCCAATTAGTGTGCAAATATTGAAAGTATTTCTCCCTTTTTTTCTCTACTATTCCAATTTATGTCTAGGGGTAGGACAAGCCCGATAATTAGAAAACAATTCTGCAATTATTGTGAAAACCTTTTTTTTGCGCATATCAATAACGTGTCTAGTTTAAGCCGTCGATAAGATTGTGCACAGTTGCTTATCGAGGCGAATTTCGATGGAAAATGTAATTATAAATGAACTTTAATGCCAAATAAAGAGACAAAGTGCGATCGACTTAATTAGTCATTGTGGGAATAAACAATGCGTATGATTAATGTCAATCTAGTTGCAACTTCTTCAATTACTTCTTATCAATAATGACGCAGCCGGTGCCAGACTGCGCCACATTATGGGCTGACTAATGCAATGTTTATATGCCTTCTCGGTTACTCTCTTCACTCTCTCTCTTTCTTTGCACACTGGTACAAAAAAAACAATTGCATTGGCAATTTAATGCGATAAAAGTTTTGCATGTTTGAAAACAGGTTTCACTCAGAGTAATTAATGCAAACATTTGTGGGAAATACTAAGCCGCTTTTTATAGCTCTGGAGGTCTTAGTGTTGTTGTTCTTGCTGTTAAACTGTTTAGAATTTAATTGCCAAGAAGAAGCAGAGAAAGATTGAAATTCCCCTGTCTACTGTCTGTCAATTTCATAATAATAATAAATGATTAAATCCATGATACTCTACCTACAAATCACTTTTATGGCAAATAAACAAACCGCTTATCGGGAAACATTCTCGAACAGTTTGTGGTTACGTAACAATGCTAAATAGTAGGGGAAGTAGAGGAGCTGCGGTTCTTTCCCTTAATACATCATTTGTCTTTACTCTCTTTTTTTTGTGGGTTTTTCTGCATTTAATTTAGCTAACAATTGCTGCACTGATAACAACTTTGGCGAGTTTTAACCACAAAATAAATGCGCTGCTTGTTTGGGTTTCCATCAGCCTCTCTCTCTTGCTGCCTGTCTCTATCTCACTCTGCTGCAACTTGTACAAACTGATGCCACAAGCAAGTTGTAAATTAACTTTTCTTTCTTCGGGCCCCCAAAGTAAAGCGGTACGTGACAAAAGTCGTCGAGTGCTGCTGCTGCAGTCCAATCAAACTTACTTAGAAATACACACGATATACGTAGACAGACGTATATATCTATATATATATTAAAGATAAAGATATGGGCAGTGTGAGCACATGCTTATAATACTGGGGTCAACAATCAAATTTAATGCCCGATTTGAGCTTATTCACTTTGCATGAAGAAAAAAAAACAAATGAAAAAAAGCTGATAATGGCAGATCTAGTGTTGCTCATATATAGCTTGTTGGTGCATAAATAAAGCTCTTACTGTTATTGGGAGAAGCACTGAACACTCGATATGCTCATGCTCATGCTCTGCCCACAATGAACAACCTAATTGAACGTGAGGCCTGGCGCACAGCTTGGATTACAGCCCGTCGCAGTGAAGGCAAACAAAGGCTGCGCATTGTTAGCAATAGAAGAGAGTAGCCACTCCCTCCTACTCCCTTCCTCTATCACCCCATCACTTTCCCCTATACACACACACATACACAATTTATTTAGCTTGCCCTCTTGTAGATTTACCAAGTTTTGACTCGTTCATCGTTGCAGAGCGTCTGCAGTGGCTCCTCGCGTTCACAACAGAAGCAGGCAAATCCCTCCGATGCTCCATGATGATGTTGTTGCTGTTGTCCCTCTTCATATATCGAGCGGCTGTTGTTGCCACCAATGTTAAGCGATAGCGATTTCAAAAGTTGAGGTGTTGTTTTTTTTCTGGGCACTTCAAATGCTGAGTAGCGTTTCATTTGTTTCATGTTCACAATTGTTTTCTGACTATCATTGTTGTTATCTTTGCTATTATAGCTACTGCTATTGTTGTTGTTCTTGTTGTTGTTGTTATTATTATTATGATTGCTATTGTTGTTGTTGTTGCTGGTAATGACACTAGCAGAGTCGAAATGCAAACCGTTTTGGTTTTGCTTATCTTCTGCGTCGCTGTTACACATGGCGTATGATAAGAGCGATTCTACGCACACACACTCGCACACACGCACGCACACAGACGCACTATCACTGTCCAAAAGGTGCAACACACACCTTCAACAATTTATTAAGACGTTTTGCGTTTAACACGTTGCGTATACGTAACGTTGCGTTTCAACGTTTGACAATCAACTGAGTGAGCGCTGTTCAAGTTCGCTTTGCCTTGCCGGCGGCGTGTGCTCTACTCTCCCACAGGCGCCTTCGCTTTCTGGAGAAACACAAAATGTTCTATGTGGAGAAGCAACAAAAAGTGCTCAAACTCAAAGGCAATCGGCCTTTGTTGCTGTTGTTGTTTCTGCTTTGTAGAAAGAGTACAACAAGACAGCAGCAAAGAGTAAGCAAGAATAAATAAAAAACCCAACTGTGAGCAACAGTTGAGCGAGTATTTTTGTTGTATTTGTTTTTACTTGCTTTGCGCTCAGAAATAACAAAAACAAAAAACATAAACGAAACAACAACAACAGAAATACAGAAAAAGAAACAAAAACAAGAATTCTTACTACGTTTTCGTTGGTTTTATGAGTATTTATGTACGACATGGTGTATCTGCTTCTGCTGTTTTTATTCTTGTTTTTGCCTCTCCCCCGAGTTGTGTGTGTAATAGGTTTATATCTTTATGGGGCCTGCGCCCCCGAGAGAAACTCGCTACACGCGATTAAACACCAAACGCAAAACTGTTAGTACAGACAATTTGAGTGGAAATGGATTTGATAGTTTTCTTTACAACAAAGCAAATTGTATACTTTGCTCGAGATATCATCAAGTTAATCATTTGAAATATAATTTTTTACAGCAGTTGAGCACAAGTTTCATTTGTGCAAAAGAAAATTTGGAGATAACTTCAAGTTTTCTTAATCACTTCATCTGTAGCTTGCTTTGATGCTCTGAAAGTATTGCTCATTATATAACAGGGGATATAGCTCAGGGGTAGAGCATTCGACTGCAGATCGAGAGGTCCCTGGTTCAAATCCGGGTGTCCCCTTGGTAAGCTTTTTGCTTCCGCTACCCATAGGGTAAAAGAGTATTTTAACATTATGTCGAACGAAGGCGTGGCAGACAGACCGACCCCACAAACTATATATTTTCACTATTAGCATCAACAGCCGAGACTAGAGAGCCATTTCTGTCTATTTCCTTAGAAAACCTATAGATCTTAGAAACTATTATAGTTAGAGCTATTAATTTTGGTGTCAATAAAAATTTGTTATCGCTTAACCGATAAAAACCGAATTTCAAGCGTAACTTTGATCCGGGATAATTAAATTTTGGTAAACACAATAACTATCGATGGCCAAAATGACTTCTGAAAATTAGGTTGCAATAGAATTAATAATAAAGAAGTTATTAAATAAATAATTTTAAGAGTTACTCATTTCCGAACCGTTCAGTAAGGTATGCAACACAAAATGTGCAAAGAATTTGAAAATTACTTTAAATTTTAATAATCACTTTATCTGCAGCTTGCTTTGATACTTAGAAACTTTTGCTTATTACATAACAGGGGATATAGCTCAGGGGTAGAGCATTCGACTGCAGATCGAGAGGTCCCTGGTTCAAATCCGGGTGTCCCCTGCTTTTTTGTTCCTTTTTGTAAATTCATTTAAATGTTGAACAAAAACATGTTTACAGGGTATACACTGGTTTAAGCTAGCACATTGTTTTTATTACAACAGGCATTTCAATTTCACAGAAATCAACAGCAGCAGCAACAGAGCAAACTGCAGTAGCGAAAAGTGCAATAAATCACAAGCTAAACTGGTATAAAAGTGAACCTCACAACGTCGTTTAGTAAACTAAGCACAAATTACGTAAATATGCGGTTACTTATCACCCTTAACACGGCAGATAGAGAACGGAAGGGGAGAACAACAGAGGAAGAGAGAGCAAATACGAGTAGCTGATAAAATACCCCAAAACAATTCAATTCAATTGGTTTTCTTTGCTCAAACTCTGACGATTAAACCTTAAACTGATAGCGATTATTTGGAAACGTCGTCGTCGATGAACTTTACACTATATACATTGATAAAAGTATTAAATCTTCGAAATTGCTGGAAATTACATATGACAAAGACAAAGTGTTATCTGGAATTGAGAAGAATTTAGCACACAAAGTGAAAGTCACAGAAATTCGGAGTAAATAATGCAGATAAATGCGAGTTTCAAGAAGCATAAATCAGAGGGTCGAGATGATATTTCTGTACACATAATGCAATGCTCTAATATATATATATTCACTGTATAGGTTGGTAACCCTACATTATGTGTGTATTTGTAGATTGCATCAATCTAGTTCAACGCTAAGCTGACTGCTGACGTTAATAAAGCTAATGGCTTTCCATAAAGCACTTTTCATAACATTGCAACTGACAGTTTCTTGGAACAGTTAGACAGACAGCCAGAGAGGAGAAGGGAGGCGGGTAAGTAGCGAGGGACGGCACTTAAGAGAGAGTTCTTTGCTTAAAGCTTAGTTGCCCGGACTAACTCGTTTATTATCGTTCATTATTTATTAAGCAACATTCACTTAAAATGCCACAAAGTTCACGAATAGCCCCCAATGTGGCCATTGTCGTTTGTCGCTGACCTTTGACATTTGCACAACATTAGTTTGCATACGAAAATAGGAGCGTTACTTACCCGCTAAAGCCACGTCGCTTGGTCGACGAGGACAATGCATCTGTCTTGCTGCGATTGCCTGTAGGAATTGAGATTGAGAGAAGAAAGGAGATTAAGTATATTTGCCTAAAGTTAAGTGATGATTGCTTTCACTCCTCCAACGTTGACTTACCTTGATCCTGCATGTTGTCACTTGACTTTTGTGCAGTGCCTGAGGTTCCGCCGCTGCCGCTTGTTGCGGTTGTGCCAGACGAACCTTGCTTGTGAGAGCCTGGCGGCGGTTTGAGCACTGACACGGGCACAAGTCCCTCCAGTACTGCCGAATCGTCATGCTGTGGATTTAGGCGCACCAGACAGAAGTCCGGCTCACTGGCTGTGGGCGGCTCGATAATCTCTACCTGCTGTCCCTTGCTGACGCTCAATTCGTTGCTGCCCGAGCTGGCAATGTAGTCGGCAACAACCCAGGTGGCCTCCTGATTGCCGAGCTGCAAATAGACAGACAGAGATAGAGATAGAGATTAATAGGAGTGACAGAGATGTAAAGAGCTGCGAGAGGGCAACGCTGAGAATAGACAAAAAGATGATGAGCAACGTTTGCTTTGCCTTTGCCACAACACAAGTGCATCCAATGGAGCGAGTGCTAAATGAACAGAGGCAAAGGGAAGAGGCCAAATCAGCAGCAGTAGCAGCAGCAGCAGCAGTGCCAGTGCCAGAGACGACATTGCCGAGTGTCGAGGTCAGGGCAAGAGTAGAGGCGCCTTTATTGATTCAATTTGTGTGTGGTTTTCGTCAGCTGTATGCACAGAGAAAGAGAGGAAGGGAGAGGGAGCGGGCGAGACCCTGCCTGACCCTCGGCGAGGACTCGCTTGAATGCGCTGCGGCTGCTGCTGCTGCTGGTGCTGCCAACACATAATCGAAATAAAACAAAACTCGCCGGGGCGACCTCCAAACTGGCTCAAGGATCATTTGCCAGCAACATACTAATTAGAAAGCCATTCAAGCCGCAACACACGCCTATTGTCTCTCATTAAATATGCAAAAGAAAATGAAGAAGAAAGACGATGAGAAGGAGGAAGCGCAGAAGGAGGCTGTGTGGGGCCTCAAAACGCGGCAGGTCAGGTTCGATTGGCACCCCCTGGTGGCCTGCGGCAGGCTGCCACACAGCCAACGTTGTATGTATATTAATAATTTATTACTTTATTAATTTACATGCTTGTGGGGACACGCTGCGGCTGCGGCGACTGTGGGTCTGTGCACCCATTTGTGGGCGTGTTGCTGCCTTTAATTGCCAAGTGGAACCACAAACCACCGTCGCCGCTGACGACGACGACGACGACGACGCGAACAATGTGAGAAGGTTTTCGTATAGAACTTTTAAGCCAGTGGATTGATTATAATCGATAAGAGGCGAATTAAAGTTTATTATTAGCATAGAGAAGAAACAAAGAGGGAAGCAGAAGAAGCAACAGGGGCAAGTTGAGGGAGGCATAATCAAACTAATCGATGTGATAAGTCAATCAAATTAGTTACTCAATGCGATTATAGAAAACGAGATTCGTTTGTGCTTTAAAGCGCCTCATATCAATGATTCAGCAGCAGCTCGCACCTAATCACAATGTGCTGCCATAAATAGCTATAATATAATTTATAAATGTTGCTGCTATCTCTCAACGCACACGTGCGACACACACACACACAAACACACACACACGGAGTGTGCTCTTATAACACCTGGCTGGCAAAGTGGCAATTACATTGAGGCGTCTGCTGCCACATGGGAGCAACAAATGAAATCAACTTCCATCAGCAGAAGCAACAGCAGCAACAGCAGCTTAGTTCATTATGGACGCCTGGCTGATTCTCTCTCTGTGTGTGCGTGTGTGTGGCAAGCAGGAAAGAGCAAGCAATGGCAGCAAGTTGTCTGGCAGGAAGCTTCCTTAAGGAGCAGCGCGTCAGCTGTTAATTAAGCGCCACTGACACGGATACGATATGCAGCAGTGTGTGCCCGTGTGTGTGACTGCCTGTGTGTGTGTGTGTGTGTGTCTATGTTCGTATGCGTGTGCATGCGTATGTATAGGGCACGTTTCCGCTTGTAATGCAATTAGTCGAAAAGTTTTCAGCGCACCAAGTATTAAAAGTTTTCAACAACAGTTTGTCGTCCTCGTCGTCGGCTGAGGGTGCAGAATTTTCTACAGAATTTTCTCTCGCCTGGCAGCTCCCACACAACGAGCGCTATTAAAAGTTGCTCCCAGAGCACACGCATACACAACAGAGACTGTGCCTCAACAGCGAATGCTGTGTGACTTTGCTTTTGACGTGACACAATTTGTTTTGCACCAAAAAAAGAAGGCAGCAGAGGAGCTGGAGCAGCAGCAGCAGCAGCAGGAGTAGGAACAGCAGTAGGAGCGGGAGCAGCATGAGAAAGCAGCAAATAAATCAAAGCCAAATGTTGCCGTGGCTGACAAATGTCTAACGCTTTTACGTAAATGATGTGCGAGCTGAGCACGAAACACAACAAAAAGAGCAAAAAGCAAAGAGCAGAAAGTAGAAAGTGCGCACAGGCACTGGCAGCAGAAAGGACAGTCAGTGAAGAGCTGTAAAACTATTTCAATAATTGCGAAAAATTTGTAAAGTGCATTACACGCCATATTACGTATACGCAGTGCGAATGGGGAACTTGGCCTTGCGCCTCATTGTCATTATCAGCCCCAGTTTCCTGCCATTTAGCACTCACTGCAAATTGCTGCAGTCAGAGACACGCACACACTGACATACAGACACACCCACACAGGCACACGCCCACTAATAAGCTGTCATTAGGCATCAGGCAGATGGCTCGTCTCGCCTCGCCGTATGCAGCACTTTCACTCTACTAAAGTGCACTGAAATGATGCGAAATTCGTTTAGCAAACATTTGCTCAAGTTGCTGGCAGCAGTTTTGCTTGATTTAAGAGTTCTCGTTAAGTTCTCCTCTTTTCAATCTGGATTCAGGGCACGAACCACTTGAAAGCACTCGTGTATATGTGTATGCAGCATGTAGATGCTTCCTTCCAGTTCAACAACGTCAAATTTTAAATGTCGCTGCATTTCAATTAAATTCATTTCGGTCAATTGCAGTGCACGACGTGCACTTCCTCCTGCCCCGCAGAGGACACGCCCACACGACATGTTCTCTCTCACTCGCTCTTGAAATTAAATTCATCTGCATAAGGCACTTTGTTGTGGCCTCCTCTGCGTTGTAAGCCTGGCCAAGTCTTTCATTAAAATAATGAAAGGATATTTCGTCAGGCAGGCAACTGGGCGTATACGTGTTGTGGTTGTCGTTGCTGCTGCTGTTGTTGGTCTTTGCGGTTGCTCTGCACAATTTAAAGCCGACAATTTTTATGTTGCAAAATGCAATCAGCGTTGCCTTGTTAAGCTGCTTCCCCTCCCTTTCCTTCCCCTCTTCCTCTTTCTCCCACACACTTTATCTGCAACTTTGCTCAGCGTTTTCATCTTTACTCTGCATAAAATAATTAACATGGCTTACACTTGCCTCGTTCGCATTTGCATAGTTAATCAACGCGACGGAGAGAAAGAAAATGGAATAATAATGAAAAGCGGGGTAGCAACGGCTCAAGTGAAGAGTTGAGGGGGAGAAAGAGAGAAAGGAAAGGAAGGATTAGCAGACAAAATTAAGACCCAGCTCTATGTAGAAGGATATAAAGATGATGTAAAGAAATAATGTGAAAGTTCCACAGCACTATTTTAATGCTATCAAAACTAACTACCCCACATGCAACTATTTCTCTGCAGGGTATTGTCAACTGTGGCAAAGTGTGGCAAAAACTGCGACTTAACTGTTTTCTCAGCTGCGCAATAAAGCGACACTCGCAACGTTTAATTATTTCAACCAAAAGTTTGCACCAACAAAGATTTTCTTCGACATTATTTATGCGGAAATTCGATTGAAAAGTTTGCCCAAAATGGTAAATTTGCATATCTAACCGACAAAGTACTTATTGATAAGAGCCGCACACAAGGTGAAAGAGTCGAGAGATAGAGAGAGAAAGGGGAAAAGAGAGACAACAATGCAGCATTGTCGTTTGAAATTAAAACGACAAAATTGAAGTGGAAGTTTGCAACATCCTTGGCAAAGGACAAGTTTCACATTTTCCACACACACACACATAGAAATAGTAAACACACACAAGCAGTACACATACACACACACACACAAACATACAGGCACACTCGTTGTACTGAGGCTGATTACATGCCCGATAACAATACAGCACACAAAGGCCCAGGCAAGCGAAAGGACGCTGTGTGCGTAACTTGAGAACGTAATACGTAGAATCCGGGGTTCTTTGACGACCCGGAAAATGTGCTTGGCCCGTAAAAAACAGAGAGAAGGACGGAGACGGATAGAGGGGAAAGAAGGCGGAACGTACACAGAGAAAACAAAATCAGCAAAGCGATTTGGCAAATGCTTATGTTATTATTGATGGCCATGGCGCGATGGCAATGAGGCAAGCAGAGAAGCTCATGACTTTTGCCAGCCTTTTTATGGAGCCCATAATAAAACACACAATTGCAAAGGAAATAAGAGGGAAAAGAGAGAAGAGAAGAGTAAAAGTAGGGAGAGGTAGAAAAGTCAGCAATTGTTGGGTCATTAAAATTGCCAGAGAAGAAGGAAGAAACAGAGAGGGAGATTCGCATTACAAACCTCATTTAACTGATTGCAAAATGAGATCAGATTAGAGAGACAAAGAGCTTAAAGAGAATGAATACATTTAGCCAATACATAGAAGAACATCAGCAATACATGAGGTAAATAGATTGTACACTTCATCAACACATAGGTAAATACATTGTGCACTTTGCTGTCCGCAAATCAAAGAGAGATTCAAACAAAGGCCACAACAATTGCCAGGGTATCTCATTAGCCCCACACACGCACCCACATACACACACAGACACTTGTAAACAATTGCTGCGTATATGTTGTTTGTACATAAAACATAAACGTCTATTATTCAATTAACTGACACTGAGGGCGTGCCATCAGGGCCAGGCAGGCAAGAGGCAGACGCAGAAGGTGGCTCGCTTAACATCAATTACATTGTAACGAACCCAACAAGAACATGGCCAAACAAAGCGTCAGTAGGGGGTTGGTAAGGGGGACAGGGGAGGGGGGAGTGAACACAACAAAACACATTCCAGTTGGCTCCCTCTACTGCATAACCTGCCTCTGCTGGTGGCACACTGTGGTCTCTGATAATTGTGTGACAGCATGTAAACAACGTATGTGACGATTCCTCGACCACATTTGTGGGCTCATTGTTTGTGCGAGTGCTCCCTCTCCCCTGCTCCTCCCTCCCTCCCCCTCTCTCTCATTGTATTAAATGAAAGCCATTTACAGCACAAATCGAATAATATTCTAAATAAATTACGTGCAAACATGACAGGAGAGATAAGAAGCAGGGCCAGGACGGAAGCGGGGGACAGGTTAGTGCACTCAGCAATTAGATAAGAACAAATATTGATAAATGATAGACAAATGTGGAGGGTATGTAAATGGCTAAACGGAAATGAAGCACTTTAAAAGTTAAGCTAATTGTGAATTGACCTCAACTAGGAGAGGAAGACCTTGGGTTAATTACGCAGCTCAGCTCAAGTATTTTCTTACACTTGGATTAAGTCCTCTCGCTGCCCCAAAGGGCATTAAAGAGCGGAGCGAGCAATATATGCAGCCAGGAACAAACAAAGAACAGCAGCGGGTCAGCCCAAATGCTGTTGAGGGAGAATGTGCCTTCTCCTGCTTCTCCTACTTGCCATCACCCGCTGAGCGTAATCAATATGATGGACAAGTTTGGTAGAAGCAGAACAAAGACAAGTTAGTGGCCAGAGGGCGCAGTATTGATGGCAACCGAACTGAAGATGATAGATAGCACAGACAGCCAGCCCCATGTTCGCCTACAGATTTGAGCACATTTCAGTCAACCAGGGACCCATTGTGATTTGCCATGACGAATCGTTGTCAATGGATTTGGACTTGTATAAGTGACCCTGAAACCAAGAGCAAGAGACAACAGCAACAGCAATAGGAAGAGCAGCAGCAACAACAGTCAGAACATCTTCATCCTGGGGCTTTGCATAAGCTGTCTTTGGCATAGTTTTATCTATCCATAGTAGCAGTATTTACAACGCAATTGTAACTGTAACTAGTTTTAGTTGTAGCTCTGTGTATGTGCAACTGTATCTATCTGTGTGTAGTATCTGCAACTAACATGCCAGTTGAGATTTGCTTGCTTGGCATTGCAAAGTTTCTGCCTCGCGACAATTTACTTACAAATTGTTGCTATTTGCTTTGTCGTTCTTTCTGTGCTGCTGCTTGTGCATCCCTGATTCCTTTCGCTTTGGCTTTCAGCTCTTTGGGCTTTCCCCGGCGCCATTCAGCGCCCACTTTTTGCACAATTTGCATATCATTGTTGCAAAAGGCAGAGGGGGAAAGTGGGGAGAAGAGCAGAACCTGCAGATAGTGCTGTATAGCGTCTGCTGTTGCTGCCATAAAAAAGATACAACAACAACAAGAGGCAGACAATGTGGAAGCTGCACGTCAGCAACGTCTAAGTATCTTCGTCTTGTACTATGGGTTTTTTATATTGTTCGTATACCCTACACTCTTGTCTAGGGTATTTGTTTGCAGGCTAAAGCATAATTGAGATGGATTTACTTTTGCCAAGAACTTTTACTTAGAATTTGATATTAATTTATGATGCAGAAAGAAAGTTTTGCAGCAGAAAAGTTTGCGGAAACTAGAGAATTTAATTTGCATAAAGACTGTTAAACTATTTTCAATCTTTAAGCTTGGTTAGAGCATTCAGTTGTTGATAGAGTGTATATCCTCTATACATATATTATGCAACATTTTTATGTTAACGGCTGCTGTCGTTGTTGTTTTGGGTTCTTGTCTTCCTTGCCTCGTTTACTATGTTTTTTTTTCTTCTGTTGCTCTTGTTGTTGTTGTTGCTATGGGCACGTGAGCGTAGCACGGAGAAGAGCTTGCCCCGGAGTGCAGCTGACAGCGACAGTGTTGGAATTTTTGCGTGAAACTGAAATTTTGTTTTCCACGACACGTTTTTCATGCTGCTGTGCTTCAACTTCCTCTTCCTTTTCATTTCCCTCTCCCTTTCTCATTCCTCACTCTCTCAACTGCGGGAGGATTTATTTGGCGTGTGCGCGCAAAAGTATGCTATAATGGAATGCATAAAGCATACGCCGCGTGAGCCACGCGCAACTCAAGCATTGCATGCAACAAAGCATCGAACGAAGCGTGGCACGAGCAGCAACGCCAGCTGAAAAGAAACTTCTTTAGTGAAAGAAATTTCAACGACATTGGCATTTCCACAAGAATTCGCGCGAGCGCGTCTCTGTCTGCCTGTGTGCGCGTGCATGTCTGCGTGTGTGTGTGCGTGCTTGAAATATTAAATTCCACTTGAAGTGCGATTTAAGTTTTACAGGCAACAAATGCAATCAACTCTGCTGTAATGCAACACAAGTAAGTGTATTAAAAGCTTCGTTAATTGAGTAAAGTAAATGAAAAGGGCAGCAAATTGCCCACGGCCCGAAAGGAAAAGGGGAAGGGAGAGAGAGAGAGAGAGAAGGACGTGGGCAGCGGACAGCGGACATTGTCATCACTCAACACCAAATTGACAAAACATGTTTAGGCAGGCGGCAGTGGCAGAGGCCGTGGCGAAGGCACAAGCACACTGGGCCGGGGCAAGGTCAACACGAGACTAGAGGACTCTCTCTCAATGCACACACTCACTGAATAATGATGATGATACAACAACAACAAGAAGCAGTAGGACGATGATGATGATAAGCTCTTACATGGCTTGATGAAGTGATAAATACATTATGTGTGGAGCCAGTTGGACAGAGCACTGTGGCAGCGTTGATTGGCTGCGCTTCTCATATATTATATTATATTTTATTCTATATAGACATAAATGGGGGAAATAGGAAAAGGAAGACAGGCAGGAAGGGAGAGCAAACGCTTCTGCTGACAATAATTGAGGCGACTTGAAGTAAATAAATTAGCGCACAACACTGCGTATGATTAATGTGCTTATTAAAATGCCAATGTGACTGTCAGTCTGCCTGCGTCTCTTTGTGTCTCTGTGTGTGTGTGTGTGTGTGGCGTGTCAAGTTGGCCAACGGGGTCAACAACACTTTACAATCAACTTGGGAGCAACAAAAGCTTCTTATTATTATAGTTGGCCGGAAGCGACAGCTGGGAGGGAGCAGAGAAATGAGGGAAAATTGGCAATTCTCTGGGGCAATAAAGAAGATTTGTCGATGCTGAGATAAGCTTGAAATACAGTTCAGATCTGTTGTTAAAATAATGATAACCTTTGTCAGAGATGTTGAGAAAGAGAGAGAGAAAGAGGAGAAGGCAGTGAGAGTTCAAAGTGTCTCCATAAGTTGATACCCTCTGTAAGTAGGTACATTAACAGACTAATGACACTCTTGTCTCTTGCAAAAGTACAGGGTATACAGCAGCTTAGTTAATTGACTTCTACGCTTAATCACGTGCCGTTTGTCAAAGTTTTCCAGGAGTCTGGGGGGGAGTGGAGGAAGGGAAACTTGTTTTACCTTGAAGCCGCTATTGCTGGGCTGGCGAAAGAAACGAAACGAGCTCGGGGTATCGATGGTATGCTGCCGCGAGAGTGCTCCATGATTGCTGACACTCGATTGCCGGAACCAGGGTAGCGAGATTTTGCGGCGTGTTTTGCGCGGTTGCGGCGTGGCAGCAGCTGCCGTTGCTGCTGCTGCTGCCGTTGTTGGTGGCACTGTGGGAAAGGTGAAGGGCGAACGTGACAGCGACACAGCCGAAGCAGAGGCAGCTCCATTGTTAGCCTGTTTCGGTGATGTGCTTGAATCCTCCTCCAATGTGGATAACGGTGTATTTTGTGCCGAATCAGCCAGCGATGGTGATGGCGATGGATCGCCAATGGCAATGGGTGCACTCAACGGTGGCAGAGTTAACGGTGTATTTGGCATCGATGCGTAACCTTTGCCACCAATGCCACCGCCACCATCCAGACTCCGTGTTGCCTGCTCCTCGTTGTCGTTGCCACATTTGAGACGCTCCAATGGCGTCTTCTTTGTGCCACCACTGCCGCCCGCAACATCGGCAGCATCAACACTGTTTATGCGTTCGTTGAGAAACTTCTTAACACTTTTCATGATTACGTTGGGCTTCTGCTTAACTCTTCACAATGTCTCTTTGCACACTTCACATTGGTGGCAGGAAATGAGTTTACAGTTTTTTCAGTTTCCTTTCTGGCTTCTCTCTGTGTTTTATTTTTGTAAATTTCAATTTCATGCGAGGCTTAAATATTTTGTCAATAAATCCGCGCACAAATCGATAAATTTTGTCTACGTTGAACGTTGAGCGATGCCAATGTTTTATTTTTAAACGAGCTACGTTTTTCCACAAAAAGCCGCAAAGCCAAAACCTCCCAAAATACAATATATAAAAAAAAAAAGGAAATCCAAATTGGAACGAACACTGCGTGTGCGTGTGACAAGCCCTTGTGCGGGTGCCGTGTATTGGGTGGAGGCGATTGGATTTACGGTATACATAAGCAGTGGAGGCAGCAGAATCTGCTCTGTCCAACCTGACATTGCAATTTGTATCTATTAGCACAACGAGTCGTATGAGCGATATTTTGCTTTATAATTATTGGCCGAAAAACTGCAGCTTTATTGACTAAACTATAACACGCATGTTGGTCTCATCTACCCCTAAATTTAAAATCATTGCTTTCTCTTGCTTTGATTTTAATTGTTCATTTTCGATATGATTTTATTTCCTTTGCCATTTGTTGAGATAAAAAGCTGCCGCCTACCTCCACACACACCCACAGATTTATCATTAATTTTCATTTTGTTTATATGTAAATTGTTTGTTATTTTTACAGGCAGATAGTCGATGCTGCCCACGTGTGTGCGTGTGTGTGTGTGTTGTGGCAGGTGCGCCATAGCCGCCGCCACTTGGCCATCGTGCGATTCACACTCTCTGGAGTGGAGACCACAGCGTGCCGCACCAACTGTTTGCGACTGCAGCAATTATGATTAAATAATTTACGAGCCGATTTGCGGTCTACAACAACAACAACAAAAACAAGGCGGGAATAAAACCCCATTGGATATTTAACAGAATAACCGCATGGGCAAAAATAAAGCACGCAGCAAATTAAAGTACAGACAATATTAAAAGAGATTTTCTTGAATTAAATTCAGTGGTTCCCACGGATTAAATTCTTCTTTTCTTTTATAGAATTCTGCTTCTTTTTCTGATACTTTTCCTATAAAAAGTTCGCACTATAACTGTTGAAATATCTGTTAGATAAGCTGTCCAAGTAGACAGCCAAAGTATCAATATCATTTGGCATTATAAACAAAGAGATCGCACTACAAATTGATCTATACAGCTCATCCAATGCATATCATCCATTTCGCCGTAATTCATCGCACTAGACAATTTGTTTAACACAATTGTTTACCTGATTTGCATTAAGCAACTGTACTTTAAAAATTCTAAATAAAAACCACAGAGAGGGGAACAGAAACAAAGCACTTTGGCTGTCGATTAGAACGAGGTTATTTTGAAAATAGAAATAAATGGAATGTTAACTCTCATGTACGCGTGAAAATTTGCATATGTTGGCGGAAAGTTGCAGAGACCTTTTGCTGTGTAGCGTGTGGCAACAACAACAGCTGCCTGCTAAGTGACAAAGGGGGTTTGGGAAGGGGGACTGAGGCTGACGAGCTGAGTTTTGTGGTTTAGCCATTGGCATTAAAAACTTTGATACTTTGTACGAGACTCAGCAAACGACCCAACAACAACAAAAACGACAAACGAAAACAACGCAAAGAGCTCTTGACATATTCGGTTTGCGGCGTTGACAAACGGCTAAGCTGCCACGCCCACCATTAGCCCAGGACAGGACAACTAAGCTAGCAGAAGTTGGAGTACCCTTCCTTCACTCACCACTCACCAAATCTACCTTCATTATGTTGTTCCTTGCAGAGAGCCTCAACTTAATTCAATTTGTGCAAATGAGTGCGCACATCGCATTAGAGCGAGACAGCAGAAGGAGTCCGAGTAAAAATACAAATAATAATAAGAAACCCATTTTCCATTTTGAGTTACATTTGTGACATTTAAAAAAGTATCCACAAAAAAACAAACAAGCGAAAAGTTTTCAACTTTTGGCAGCTGCCTAATGGGAGAGAAAGGAAGAAGGAATGAAAGAAAGAAAGAAAGAAGAAAATGTACTGCTAGATGAAATTTCTCTCTGGGCAGTTGGCATTTCTTTCTTTCCTCATTTTTGCAATAATTTTAGCAAGCAACAAATTACCGCTATTCTTAAGCGAATAATTGAGGTATTACAAAATGATATACTGAAAATTTCCCGCATTGTTTCTGTATGTATGTGTGTGTGTTTATTTCGCGCGAATTCCTTGATGTTTATCAAACTGACCAAACCCATTTAACACGCACACACACACACACACACGCAAGATTAAATTGCAATGCAGCGCGGCAGTAACGAGTCGAGAGCAATAATAATAATAATTATAATGACCAAAACATGTCGCACGCCATGGCAACAACAACAGCAACAACAACCGAAAGCAATACTAACGCGCCGGCGTATTAAAATGCAATAGATAAGCTAAGCGTGCAATTAATTGCCTTGTCAAGGCACAAGACGCGGGCAGCGTTACAAAGAAGAGAGCAAGAACGACAGAGAACGAGAGAGAGAGAGAAAGAAAAGTGACTCAATGGGAATATACCCAGTGCAAGGTATGAAGCTGTAAAGATAGGCAACTTTAGAAATGAAAATCCAGTGACAGTTTAACAAATGTTAAAGCAAAAGAAATAGAGAACTCTAAGAGAATATACCCTGTAAATTATTAAAAGTATAAAGCAGGTAGACTCAAGGATAATGGCAAAGGATAGTGACATTATCAATTTCTCTATAAGGAGTAAAAACGTACATATCTTAAGTCGATTGTGATGTACCTAGTTTCAATTGTTGCTTTGCATCTTTAAGGTTTTTTATCCTATCGCCAATATATCATTAATCATTTGGAAGATGATAATTACTTATAAGGAAAGTTCTAGCTTTGCAATTTTTCAATTTACGTGGGCGAAAATGGGCGTGGCTAAATTCCAAAACAACCTATACCTGGAGGTTTCATACTCCTAGCATATATATTCTCTGAGATCTAGGTGTTCATACGGACAAATAAGGCTTTATTCAAGAATTTTTTACTTTCTGGGGTCAGAGATGTCTTCATCTGTGTGTTGGATGCATTTTGGATTAACAAAAAGTTAGATAGAAAGAAAGCGGGTATAATAAAAGATACCAATAAACTCTTTAGCAGACAAAGTTCTAATGCGATTCACAGGAACAAAGTCGGCCAAGTCAAAGTATATTATTTTCAGGTATAATCTGTTATCAAAGTGGCCATATAAAATGCTAAAGTATAAATAGATACTAATGGATTCCCTAGACGAACAAAGTTCTGATTCAAATTCCAGGCATTAAGTGAGCTACAGATTGATTTCCATTTTGCATACAGATGAAAGAAGGTAAAGCATATGATTAGGTAATGTAATCCAGACTGACAAAGACACCCTGTCGCTGTGATCGCAGTGCAGTTGACAGCGACAGCACTTGTCACTGACGTCGCTAAGGGCGCCAAAGCAGCATGATGCCTCTCACAATTTGCGGCTCTCTTTTCTTTTCTATTTTTTTTTTGGGCACAAACCCAAGAAAAATATCATAAAATTGGCAAAAATGAAAAGCCAAAGAGACTCAAATTGCGTTAACCCTCCTTCCCCCCCAACAGTTTCCCTTCACCCCAGCGAGCAAATGTAACTGCTACTCAAGCAGCTAAAGGCGTGAAAAAGGTCAAAGGCAGCACAAATTGTGGGCGGCGGCAGAGGCGCGTCAGCTAGAAAAAAAGGTTTGCACACTTTGTTGTTGTGCCAGCTATTTATTAAATATATAATATATACATATATATTTATATTTTCAGCCAACGAACGAGTCACAATTATGCACAATGCGGTTCGGTTTATATATAGTTATGTACACAACATATACAAATATATATTTATATACTATATGTATATTTGTTTAGCTTTATTTATATTGTCGTTTAATTTTTTGCGGCAATTTTAATTTGGTTTTGCCATTTCTTGGGGATCGATTGCTTCTTGTGATTTATGCGCCCCACGAGAGACCGAGTACGTGGCGGGGATTTTTTTTTTGTATTTTTGGAAGTTGGATAAGAAGATATGCAGATAAAAATGAAAGAAATAACAGCTGGCACCTTTGATTTACGGGCCAAACGCGAGCATAGTTTTATCTCTATCCAAACACACACACGTACACACACAAGCCCCGCACAAGAGCTTATCAGCTGATTAAAAATAATAATAATAATACCGTTTGATGTACCCCCTTAGCACTTTAGCTGTAGATTGTTTTCTCAAGTTATTTTATATATATTTCTTTTTTGGAATTCAATTTCAAGACCCGCACAATAGAAAAAGTCAGTTTTCAGTTTCAGTTTAGCAGAGAGAGAAAGCGAAAGAGATGAGGATAAAATTCAGTTTGGACCGCAAAATGTGGCGCGGCACTGATTTTAGTTGTAGGCGAATAACGTTAGACGACGTCGTCGTGCGGTGGTGGTAATGATGTGGGAGACACTGTAGGTGGTAGTAGTGGGAGCTGCTGCTTCTGGTGCTGCTCCTGCGGCTGCAACGTTGTCGTTTGACCGGGCGCGCATCTGCAGGCAGCTGCGAAGCTTAAGAAGAAGAGATAGCGACAGAGACGACGACGACGACGACGGCGTAGATGTAGACGTAGACAGACCGACAGCGACGACGACGACGGAAACGGAGACGAAGACGACGACGACGACGATGGTGACGACGACCACCACAAAGGCGACGACGACGATGAACCTTTTGGCTTAAACTCTACGAAACAACTGGAGCAGCGAATCGCGCGGACGCTAGGCTACGCAACGTCGATGCCGATGCCGACGCCGACGCTGCCGATGGCAACAAGAACAACAAATACGAACGCGCTACCAACGCAGTGCCACAACAACAAATAGCGTGAACCGCCAAAAAAAAGCTCTCACCATGAGAGAGAGCAAAAGCCTAAGGGTAGAGAGTGTGCTAAAGAGAGAGAGAAAGAGAGAGAGAGCACGAGCGCGCGCGTTATAGTGGCAAGCTGCCAATTAGCACCAGTAGCAGCAGCTGTATACGCTGCGTATACTTAATATTCGCACTGCAAAAGCTCCAAAACTTCGCTAGGGCTCTCGCTCCTCTAATCGCTTTCTCTCTCTCACTTTGTTTGCCAAAAGCTTGTGCTATGTTTGTGTTTGCTAGCCGCAACACATACACACGCACACACATACACACGAAAAGCCTCTCGAAACGTACATGAAGCCATTTTCAAATCCCAATCAGTTAGCCGAGGATCTCGAGAACAGAACGGTCGTAATGTTACGCCCTCAGTCTGTTTTTAGAAAAGTCTCTTAACTGTTATAATTAAAAACCTTCACAAACTACACACACTGGCAAGGAAACTGTCATTAAACATTCAACTGTAATAAAAACCCATTGAAAGTCGTTGCGAGAAATCTCAACAGACGACGAGGACGATGATGATGATGATGATGTAGTTGAAACTATACTAAAAAAGAGTGTCGCATAAAAAGTACATTAAGAAAATGTAGCGAAACGCTAAAAGCAAGTCATATATAATTCAGAAGGCACACACACACACACAGACAGACACTACACCCACAGGCAGGGACAGCAGGCCAAAGCCGATGCACGCAGCAGCGAGGAAAATCTCATTAGGCCCTGCTATGAATTTTAAACATATTGCAGACAGAGCAGCAGCGACGAGCCGAAAAAACTAGTTCAGTGGCAGCCAATAGTATGTCAGCAGAGCCAGCATCTTTAACACCAAAGCTCAAAGATGCCGAGAGAGCAGAGGCAGACACACAGAGAAATGGAAAGAGAGGGAGTCTCAAGAGAGAGAGAGAGGGCTACAAAACATTTTGAATGGCTTACGCGCTTCTTATTTGAGGTAGGACCAAACTTTGAGAGCTTTGCGAGCTTGCAAGCTCAGCGCAGCTGTTAGAAGAGCTTACAGCGCTGTAAGCTAACATCATGTTTACATTAACAGAGCGCACTGTTCAAACTTACCTTGTTATCACTGTCTGTGGTATTGCCTGAACCGAAACTGGCCAGCGAGCAACGATCGTGATCGTTCTCTGTGAGTGGCTCATCCAAATCTCGAGAGGAACGTTGTGATGAGCCCGAGTTCTTGGCCGGTGACTTTGGCAACGTTAGCGAGGTGCCCGAGAAGCAAGTTTCCTGCATGACTTCACGCAGTTTCTTCACCCAAATCTGCAGGGAGTATAAAAGGATTAAGTAAGGCAAAAATAATGATATAAATGTTGATCTCTTACCTGCTTGGTCTCCAAACTGTTCGCCTTGAGCACAATGCGACAATCGGAGAGCATGGGCGAGCGACCAGTCCAGACGGCAAACTTTGTTTCATCGCCCTCGATGTGCTCTGTGATGCCCATGTCTGTGGTCATCAGTTTACTCTTGAATTGATATTTCACCACATTCGAATCCTTGACTTCCTTGGCAAAGAGCAGATACAACTCGAAGAGAAATACACGACGTTCCCGTCCTTTGCGTATAATCTGTTTGGTATCCCACGCTTGGAATGCATCTTGCAGCACCACCTCGCCCAGTTTATCAATGGATACATCACAGTTCTCGAGCAGCGACAGATGCATGGCATCGTTGGCCTTCTTGGGTACATTGAGCATTACCTCGAGGCCCTCCTTGATCTCACCGTGGCTACCCTCACAGCACGATAACAAATCCTTGAGCAGCAATTGATATTTGGTAATACGTTGCACTGGCTTAATCAGATACGCTGGCAGTGGATGCTCCACCTCGAGGCGACGTTGCAGCTCCTCGAAATAGTTACCAGCATGTTGCACAAGCAGATTATTCGATGTCGGTTTGTTCTTACAATAATGCACATACATATCAAACTTGACAGCCCACGTGACGAAACAATGTCCCACATCCTCGGGCATTGTTTCGTATTTCTCTAGCTCCCTCAAAAAGATCTTCTGATGGAAATGATGTATCTCACGTATATTGCCAAAGATAATGTCCTCTTGCCCCACGAGAGCTTGTGGCACATTGCGACCACTGCGAAACTCTTCGAGGAAACATTTAATGCATGTGGCCAAATCATTGACATAGGCTCTTTCGGTCTGCATCAGCTCCGCCATGATGAACTCTTTTCGTCGTGCCGATTTACGTTTCTCTTCGTTTATCTCTTTGCTGGCCGCCGAACTGGCCGAGGTTGTAAGTTTCGCCTCTAGTGTTGGATCCGAATGACGATCGCTGTTGCTGCTCGCTCCGGACATGCTGCTATTTGCCGATGTGGAATCGTTCGGGTGGATTAGCTGCTGCGACATGCCCAACGATTTCTCTAGCTGCTCACAATAGCTGTCCATGCGATTGCTAAAGTCCTTGTAACGTTGATCGACTGAGGCCACCCATTGCTTGATGGAGCTGGCGTGTGCATGTCCCTTCTCAACCAGACTATCAGCCAACTGTATAAGCAGCTTGACCCGTTCTCGCGTCTCCTTGGCCGTGCTACGAAACTCGTTGTGCTCCTTGAGCAAACCTTCTGTCTCTTCCCTCGATATGCCCACCAGATTGGTGCGCGATGAGAGATAGCCTTCTCCTGTATTGTGTATCCATTCAATGGCCTGTTTGGCGCTACGTTCGAACAGTACAAATTGCTGGCATTGATCGAGAGACTTCTTGCGCATTGTCCAGAAATCCAAGACTTGATTCTCCTGTGTCAGCAGCTTGTCCAGCTTGCTCTTCACATGCGCCTCACAGTTGCCCTGCGTGTATTGGTAATACTGCTGCGAACGATTCGCATATTTGAGGAATGTCTCGGCAGTGCGGCGTGCCAGTGTGCAGGCCTTGAGGAAGGCTTCCTTTTGTTCCTGATGTTTGGATATCAACTGCACAATGGTCTGAGCTTTATCACTGCTCCCTCCACCGCCACACCAATCCTCTTCACGTCGATACTCTCGCTCTAGACTGTCCAGCACAGAGCATACTTGTTCTGCTGTCTTGTAGAAGTTAATTGAAGCAGTCACAAGCTTGTGACGCTCTTCTGCATACGTGACCAGTTGCTGCCACTTTTTGGTAACATCATCGCTGATCTCACGTATCGATTTGGGATCATAATGATTGGCATTGATCAAGGCATCGGCCCGATATTTCACCTGCACCGCCGACGTGTGTGTCTTCTCGATGGCAATCTAAAAAGGAAGCGGGAAGAAATTAGTTTAAGTATAAAGAAATCTATCTTGTGTTACTCACCTGAAACTGTTCGTGTTCCTTGCGCAGCTGCTCTGCCTCCTGCAGGCTGTTGGGCGTCACAAAGCTGGCTACAAGCATCGCTTCACCATTGCGTATCCATGAGATAACCTGGTTGGCATCGTTCTGAAACTGACAGAGCTGCACGGCCTGCTCCAGCTTGGCACGCTTTGCCTCTGTCAGCTCCTCCAGATCAATTTCACGTTCACGTAGCACATCCAGCAAATATTCAATACGCGCCTGTGCCGTATGTGTGGCATCTGCCATAGATATAAAGCCAGCATTCTCGAAGAGTTGCAACAAATCCTGACCCTGCTGCAACACCTCATACGTAGCATTCTGTATATCCGTCACGGCTTCGTTGTGCATGCGAATTAGCTGCTCAGCCTTTTGATAATCACGCGACAAGTCAGCATGCTGCATTTCCTCTGACCATATCTCCAGCTGCGTTGACAAATCCAGAGCATGTCGTTCAAAGTAGCGCAAACGCAGTATGAGATCAGCACGAAACTTGCGCGCCGACCAGAGTTCCTCTACCTCAACCTTTTGCTTGCTTAGCTTCTCCAGTGTGGCCTCGAGCGCGGCCAGCGAGCCCGTGTTGTCCACATGCTCGTGAACGGACATCTCCTGAAGCAATGCCTCACCCTGTGCTATAATCGTCAGGCAAGCATTCACAGTGCTCTCCTGTTGATTCTTATACTGTTGCAGCAATTGCTCGATACCCTCGAGATTCTCTGTGGACAATCGGGTCTCATCTGTGCTCACATCGGTGCGCAGTGATTCAATCCACGCGGTCACTTCCTTCTCATGCGTATAGAAAATGACAGCCATTTCGAGGCGACGACGCCGTTGCTCCACACGTTCCGCAAAACTGGCCACCTGCAGCTCTAGTTCACGTGCCACCGAGTAGATTTCATTGGGATCTGCTTCGCCACTGCGTGCCAGCTCCTCAGCAGCTGCCAGTAGCTTCTCCGCATTGCTGTATGTATTCTGCGCAACATTCTCGAAGTGTTCATGCGATTTCTGATACACGCGCGCCTTCTGCAGGTTCCTGCCAATGCCAGTGTTCTTGCGCAGAAAGACTTCACCATGATTCTTTAGCCAGTCCAACACCTGCTTGACATCCTCCTGAAAGAGACGCAACGCTAGTGTCTGATGCAATCTGATCTTTTCCTGATGCCACTTCGCTTCCAGTGTGCGATGATGGCCCAATATTTGGTGTATGACCGCCAGCACATGACTGGCTCCCTCGCTATAATCCGCTGCAGGATTTTGTCGCTCATATTTGTTATATCCACTGTTGTTGCTGTTCTTGCGATGATCAGGCACACCCGGTGGAGGTGGCTGATTGCAAACCTGCACTAAATGATCCAATTGATAGAGCAACTTCTTACTCGTTGAATGCACTTCAGTGTAGGCCTGACACATGGCCTCATACAGTGACTGATGTGTGCGTATTGCCGTCTCCAGACTTTGTATATCTGAGGGCAATGGCTGCGATGCCTGACAAGCAGCAGCCCAGCTGGCCACACTATTGCAATATTGCTCTGCCTTGTGATGGAAGAGCACGCTCAATTGAAGCACAGCGGTACGTTCATCAAGTCCAGCACCGAAATCCTTCCAGGTGCGATCGAGACGTTGCGCCAGCGTCTTAATGTGCTGTGCTGCATAATGTTGACTCTCAATGAGACGAGCTGCTACCGCTAGAATGCGATCGATATTCACATTGACATTCATTGAGGCTACAGCGAATTTTTGATGCTCATCTTGCAGGGATTTGGCAACGGAATAATTGTGTCCAATTTCCACATAACTCAACTGGAATACATCACGATTGTGTAAAATCCAATCGAACATTTTCTCACAATCCTGTTCGAAGAGACGCCATTGAAAGCATTGATCCAGTTTGATTTTTTTATGCTGCCAAAGCATCAGTAGACGCTCCTGCCCTGAGTGTATGAGGTCGATCTGGCGCATCGCTTTGTTTATAGCCGCGGACATATCCGGATTGTTATTATTGCTGGGCACACGTGAATTCTGTACACCTCCCTGCTGCTGCTGACCAGCCGAAGAGGTGCCCGAATCAGAGCAATCCGATGTGGTTGAACCTCCAGCGCACTAAAAGAAAGAAGATGGAAATTAAAAGGGGTTTTCTATTGAAGACTTCACGCCTTACCTGTCCGGCTGTGCCGGCATTAGCTGCCGAAGCCATATTAATCTTGGTGAGCAGCTTTTTGCCCTGTATATCAAGATCCTCGATGGGCAATTTGGTTATCTTTTTACGCATTTCCGTGTGATGATCAATGGCATGCCGTGCCAGACTGACATCTTCGGCAAAATCGTTGCGATTGAGATCCTCTTGTAGATCATCTATGCGATCGGCCATATCACCTGCTTGCCAAAAGAAATCCTCGATCGCTAATCGTGCATCGGTCCACTGTTGATGATCATACAATTGTTGACCATCAAAATCGCCTGTGAGTTGATGTGATTCAGCGATCTTATTGAGCGCCTCTATCGATATGGTTTGCGTCTCAAACTTGTACTTATTTGAACTGATCGAGGCGCGTTGCTTTTGCCAGAAATTATCCGGTTTAATGATCACCACGTTGTGTATATTCGCACTGAAATGTTCCTGCAGTACCTTCAATATTGTCTTCACATTCGTCGAACAGTTGCCATTGCCTCGCATGTCAATGATGACTGTGAAGCCGAGATTCTTCGCCGCATCGCTGCAAGTGAAAGGTGAGTTAGAAATGGTTTTGACTCAGTATGGCAAAGAGAATAAGGTATAGAGAGAGAGAAAGAGCTCGGTTTGGCACGTGAGTGAGAGTGTTGTTCGGCTCGGTTTTAGTCGTGTTTGGTTCGTTGCTCTGTTTACGTCTTTTGCATAAATTATGACATTTCTCTCGAGGCCCCTCTCTGTAGGCCCCGTCAATGCGCATTTTCTATTGCTTTGACACCAATTTCAGCTAATAATTTCCGACAAACCGTTTCCCATTCAAGCAGACTGCCTCAACCCCCCTTCCCTCGTGCCCAGACCCCTTTAGACGTGCCGCTTGCGTCGTGTCTTGCGCTCTGATTTGCATTCTATTTGAATTTTAATCACAACATTAACTATAAATATTTATTTTATTAATATTAGTGAGGGCCCTCACTCCCTCTCTTTTATTCTCTGTCTGTTCTTCTATGCTCATTCTTCGCTCTTTTCTTTATGCCTTCTTCACGCTTGCCGCTATGTCTTGGCCTGATTGTTGTTGTTGTTCTTGTGCGGTTTTTGAGCATTTCTAGGGGTTTTTCGACTTGAACTGGAAACTGGTCTGAATTTTGATTAGCTCTAGAGAACTTTAGAATGGAAATACTTTATAGAATCTACAGGGAAACAAAAGAAACTGAAACCACGCGTACACGACAACAGTTTGTTTAGCTTTAGAGAACTTTAGAATGGGTTGACTAGTTAGAAATGGTTCAGTATCTATTGAGATACAAAGGAAAATGCAACCACGCAAACTTGATTGAATTCTTAAGAGATCTTTAGATCTTTGGAATGGAAGTGTTCTACAATCTATGGGAATATAAAGGAACTTGAAACCACGAAAACTTAACTGAATTCAGATGTGATCTAGAGAACTTAAGAACGGTATTGTAGAAATGTTATACCATCTATGAAGATGCAACCAAGCAAATTTCAGTTAATTTAGATGAGATTTAGATAACTTAGAGAAGGCATTTTCGCTTAGAAATTTCTTTGGGATTCAAAGAAAACTTGAACAATCGAAACTTAACTAAGTGTTCCTAAGATCTAGAGAACATTTCTTATAAATATTCCATATTCCACAGTCATATCAATGATATTGGCAAAGAATTTGTATATAGCTTGTCCCCTCTATATAACCCACACCCTTACACACCCTACACACTCATGACTAACACAAAACGTGTGAAGCAAATGTTTTCAAGAACTTCTTATCGCGAGTTTCAATCTGGGAAAGCAAGTCGTGCACACCCGCATAAAAGAAGTAAACTAAAACAGACTGACAAAGAGCAAAGCGAAACACTAATCAAAAATTGTTTATATAACCCATAAATCTGTAAGAATTAAACAAGGGATCGAATAATGGGGAAGTTGCCCAAAGCGACGCCGACGCGACGTGTCTAAAATTTTGAGAAACGCGGGAGTTGAACAAGAGAATTTTTGCATTGCCAAAGTTGATGAAGCAGCGGACAACAAAAGAGGACAGCGCTGTGCAATGGAATAAACAAAAATGCGCGAATTCGCTTGAAACGCGAAATAAATAAAAGGCAGGCACAGCCAGACAAACAAGGCAAAAGCAGAAAACAAAACAAAAACAAAAAAAGTCACAAAAAAAAATACGAAAATCGAATTCAGACTGGGCAAGCTGCCAGCGTCAGAGTAAGAGAGGGAGAGAGAGAGGGAGAAGATACAGATAAGGCGCGCGTCCATGTCGTCAGCAAGCTGCCTTCCCCTCTGCCACACTCCCCCCCCACTTAGTTCTCCCTACTAACTGCCCCCCACGGTTTACTTCTCTTATCAGTCAACGTCGAGGCTACTCGAACCCTACAGCTCGCGTATATGGGACATTGCGATAGTGTCGCGTAATGGGGAAGACTGTCTCTTCGTCTCGCCTTCCCTCTACCCCCCGTTCCCATCATCGTTTAGGTGCCGGCGCTGCTGATAAGCGACTGAATGTGAACAATGCGCCACGCGTTGACATGGCATGGGAATCTCTCTGTGAATCTCTGTGATTCATGTCGCGACTTGGCTTCGCTTTTTGGCCCCGTTGACTCTGCATCGACTCATTAGCGTGATTTTTCTTCGTTTTTTTCTTTTCTTTTTTTGTTTCTTTTGCATTTTTCCCCATGAATAAGCAAAGGAAAACTGACTGTGTCAGTCTGGCTGTTTATAGAGCATGCTCTGCCATATTTTCGTGTCGCAATCGTAATCGCAATTTCTGTTTTGCTTTTGGGCCCCATCATTATTATTATCTTTGGTAGTTTCAGAGCGCAGCTTCTTTATGGCATTTTGAGCTCTTGCCTTGAGTTTGGGGGGAAGCTTAACAATGTGGAATACCTTCGAAAACATGTTCCAATTGGGTAGCGACAATTGGTTTGAAGATGTTCAATGGGAATGGGAGAGAAATAAGCAATGTACGGCGAGGTTTACAAGGTTTATTTTGGAAGGAATTTAGTTTTGGCAGGTGACTCTTTATTATTAATAAAGAGAAACAAGTAATAAACCTATATAGAAGGTTGAGAGGGGGAAACTTGGATCTTTAAAGAATTATCTTTATGTCTATTGCTTCTTCTTTTCCTGTCTTTCTTTTGACTGAGTATTGATAATTGAATCGATAGGCAATTAGGGATATAAGAAATCATTGGAATGGTTCATTAGGCTTACATGAAGGGGAGCATTGGATCTTAAGGACATTATTTATTGTTCCTAGTTCTAAGTTCTTATAACAGGGTATGATAAAATTAATGGGATATTGTTTCAATAAGACCTTCCATTTTTCATTTTTCCCGTCTCTATAAAACTTCACGGCGAATTTTTAGTGTTTTATAAGGTTCATATTGAGACGTAGATTATCTCATATGTAAAAATCTTGTGCATCGCAATATTACGAAACTAATATTCCCACTACTATTATGCAATGCTAGAGTATTGCAAGTTCACTAAGTCGTTTCAATTTTCTCTTTTGCTTGTTTTTTTTCTCTCTGCTCGTTGTGCCTTTATTTTTTTTCGGCACTTTGACTCTTGGCCGCCTTTTTGGGCAAAAACGACAGCAATAACAACAAAAAGAACAGCAGCAAGAATAACAACAACCACAGCACCAACAACAAAGCTTCTTCAAGAGCTTAGCCATTTGCCGCATTCTTTTCGCAGAGTGTGGAAGCTGTAGCCGGCTCTGCTGACGTCGACGTCGCTGCCGATGTTGACGCTGCCGGTTTAGTTACTTTTTATTATGTCTGTTATGTGTTTATGCTTCTTCTTTCTTCTTATTTGCTTTCTTTGTCGCACAGATTTATGCAATTTGTGTTGTGGTTGCCTTGCCTTGGCTTTGCCTGCTTTCTCACTCTCCTCTCTCTCTCTCTCTCTGTCACTGAAGCTCAAGCTCTCTCATTCTCTCCCTCTTTCTCTCTTTTACTCTTTCTCTTTGCTGCTGCTTGGCACCATTCAATGTCAGCCTAGCCGCAACAACAACAACACCAAGAACCACAATGTGCGTGTTGCTTGGGTCGCCATTGTCGTCGCGGCTGCGACTGCGGGCAGCGGCAGCGGTCGCGGCTGCTGCTGTTGTTGTTGTTGTTGCCTCCGTTTGGATGATTCATAAAACATGCGAGAACTGGAAAATCAAGTGGAATGCAACAGCAGCAGCAGCTGCTGCAGCTGCGCGGGTGAGGCGACAAAGCCAAGACCGCAAACGAAACGAAACGAAGCAGAAACGCAGTCGACGGCGACGCCAACAGCGACGTCAGCTGACACACAATGGCAACGCATTGTGCCGGCAGCGGTTGCGAAGAAGGCGGCGCAAGCTTCGCGCAATAAATAAACATTTAGCATGAAAGAAATCGACAATCGCCAATCGATGGAGGCTCCCTCTTCTTCTTCTTGCTCTTCCCCCTCTCCGTACTCACCTTGGTATGCTAATCAAGTAGCTAAGCAGGCGACGCAAATCCTCCGGCTTCAAGCGATCCCTCCGTGGTGTGGCCGGAAAACAAAGCAAGGGGCCGCCACGCCTATCACGTCCGCCCGTAAGAAATACAACGCGCTCCTGCAGCAACGTTAGCAGATCGCGAGCACGTTGACCATCCATTTTGCTGTGGTAGGGGGACGGGGGCAGCGGAGCAGGAGGGGGAGCGCTTTGCAGTTGCGGCTTTATTTTGTTTTTGTTATTTTTTTTCGTTTGATGAGTCTTAACTATTGTGAAGGCATCGCAGCATAACGGACTCGCCTTCAATTTCACTTAATTTAAAAATATTTTTTTTTCGCTGCCTTCACTATTATAATTATTATTCGCGACGTTGTTGTTACTGCAGCTGTTGTTGTTACACTTTTGTTTGCTGTTGTTGCTTTCATTGATTTTCGCAAATTTCTCGTTGGCATTTTTCATGGTCACACTGAGCAGTAGCAGCAACTCTGACTGAGTGTGTGTGAGTGCGTGTGTGTGGGTGGTTTGTTTAGAGAACGTGCGATAGGAAGAGGAAGAGAGAGATAGACAAGACAAATTAGCAAAGTGGACAAAAATGCGAGCCTATTTTAATTAAATTTTCACTAATTTTAGCAAAATGCAACCCTCGACCTCTAACAAACTCCCACACTCAAACACACACACGGGGCAAACACGCAGACAGACATGAACATAAACACACACATATACACGACACACACACATGCATAGTTGTGACAGGAGGCACCCACCAAAAAGCGGGTAAATGTTAAATGTCATAAATCAAGCCGAAGGCAGCAGAACATCGTCGGCGTCGACGTTGGCGTCACGCAACGGCCGCATAAAACATAAACGCGGAAATATACACACACTAACACACACACATGGAGCATATGTCTTTGCTCTTGATTCTTTTTATTTTTAAATCTGTATGCAGCAAGGGAGGGGGCGAGGGGGTCCCAAACACACACACACACAAAAAACAAATCTGTACACAGATTTTACAACACAACGCGCGAAAATGTAAAATTCAACTTTTTAATTGCCATTTGCAATATGTTTTATTTTTATAAAGAACGAAAGACGAACTCCATCAACATCATCACCCAGAGGGAGCAGCAGCGGCAGCATGGGGAGCCAACAGCGTCGGCAGCGGCTTCAGCAGTAGCAGCAGCACACACATCTTTTCACAGTTTCAGAACTTCTGCTGCGTCTTGTCTGTCTCTGTGTATGCGTGCGCGTGTGTGTGTGTGCTGCCTCTTTCCACCTTCTGCTTCTGCTTCTGGATACAAATTGATTTTTTTCACTCTTTTCCACTTGCGTTGTCGTTGTTTTGCCAGCACTTTAAATGCACATTTCATATTACCATTGCAGGCGCGCAGGCATTTCAATTGCTTGCGACAAGGCTATAATTCACATTATTTTTGTTTACACTTATCGTTTGTTTAAACAAATTTCACAGAGCACGTAAATTTTGCGAAATTTATGCGCCTCGTTCGCTTTGTTGTTGCACTGTTAATGTTAGTTTAACTCAAATTGGCGCTGTTAAGCGTAACAGAGTGTTACCAGCTGATAAGAGCTGTAAAAATACCAAATGTAAGAGCTGCTAGTATTTTACCAGCGTAATGTAAACAAACGCATAACCTTGCCAGATATGTATAGTGCTGTGTCAGCTGAGCTGTTTGCAACGCACTGGCAACACTCTAACAGAACTTTTGCAACAAGAAAGAATTCACTTTCAATTTTTTTTGTTTATTTACTCAATTTGCACAAATTAAAACTGTAAAAATTCTGCGCAAAATCAAAGCCTCGCTACAACGCAACAAGAAGTCCCGTTCGAAGCAAAAGCAAGCGCAGCAGCAACAGGCAGAACAGCAATCGCAGCACCAGAGGCCATCAAGCAGCTGTTGTTGTTCCCATCCGGGCGACAATTGCGAGAAGAATCTTGTCGATTGCAGGGCAATGGAGTCCAATCTTAATCGCATGATTAATCAGTCGCTGCGCCATCCGCTTAGCGGCCAGCTCAGCAAGTACACAAATGTGATGAAGGGTAAGGTGAAAGAGTAGCTATAAAGAAGTTATAAATTCATGTTCCTCCTCTCCAGGCTGGCAATACCGCTGGTTCACTGTGGACGCCAAGACGGGTTACCTGAGCTATTTCCTGTGCGATTCCTCAGCTGTGGGCGATGACATAGCACCCTCGCCTCACGTGCTAGCCAGTGCGCCTCGCGGTCAGGTGCAACTAGCCGGCGCTGTGGTCTATCCCAGTGATGAGGATTCGAGAACATTTTCGGTGGCCTGCGCCTCCGGCGACACGGTTAAACTGCGCGCCAATGATGCACGTGCTCGCCAGGAATGGGTAGATGGACTGCGTGCCGTGGTGGAGAGTCACACCAAGGCCATGGATATAAGCAACTCATCACCGTTGCCGCCGCGTGAGCTACTCGCTGCCTCAGATGCTATGGTCTCAGCGCGCCAGGCTTTATTCCTGACAGAGCAGTGGTATGTGAAGGAGAAATCTTCTCTAGCTTTGCCTAGCTAATCTCTATGTTCTTCCCTCCCACCCCAGCAACGCTTCACTGGCGCGCGCCATTGAGAACATCGACTGTGCTTCCTTCTCGCCTACAGATCCGGATCTGTTGCTGCTCAAAGCCATCTCCACGGCCAGCACACAGTGCCTACATCAGTGCCTCGGCCTGCTGCAGCGTCATCAGGAGATCAATCAGCCCCAGGCGGAGCTGACGCCCTCAGTTCCCAGCATGGGCTACGTGCTGCAATAGCGAAGGATTCGCAACCTTTAACCAAAAGTCCAAGCAATAATAACACAGCCTTTGTTGAACCTATCAAAAATAAAACATAATGTAACACCCCTTATACCCGATATATTGCTGTTGTTTTGTAAAATATTTTTTTGTTTATTCCGTTTTGGTTTTTTCTCCGATTTTTTTTCTTCGATTAATAAGAACATTCATTTCGACATTTAAAGTTAATTTGAACATAAAGTTTGCACTAAAAGTTGATAGAAAACTTGTTGAAACTTGACTTCGTACAATGATATATAAGTATTTCCTGGAGGAAGTTAAGAAATATGTTTGTGTGTATGTGTGTGTGTGTGTGTGAAATACTCGTAATACATAGACCGAAGTTGTAGTTGTTTATATGGAACATTTAAGTCTATTTTAGGGGGACTCTGTAGTATCATATGAGAGTTACATACACGTACATACATATATACTATATATGTGTCTGTTTTTATATGGCTATGGCTATTGCTGTAAATTACGCTTATTACGTTAGATTTGATTTTCGATTTTATTCATTGTGTGCTTTAAAAATCATATATTGGGAATAGAAAATAATATCTACTTTATAACGATTTTGCCGAAAAGTTTTTGCCGAAAGGTTTTTATAAACATTATTAAAAATATATCAATATAATATTTATGCCAGACTTGAAACCGACGAAAGTTCCTCATGACTTTTATTGGGGGGTGCTGAGAAAATGAAGTGAAAAATTGTCAAAATCAAAAAATTCCTAAGTTAAAAATTAAGGCTAGAAAAGGCACTTTAGAAGAGGAGTAAAAGAAATCCGATTAACTTAAGACTTAACTAAAATACATAGAGCTGTTCAAATTGCTTAAATGTTAGAACATTTCGCAGCATCAGCCCCATCGATCATCTCTATAAAGATTTCTGTAGAACTTTCGTCTGAGTTTTGTTTTGTTTTTGGTAAATTTTGCTTCTAAATTTTCATTTTCATAATTTTCTAGAATTTCTTTTCTTCTTGTTGTGTATAAATACGTTAAGTTTAAAAAATTCACGTTTAGTTTACAAATTTAGCTTTATCCTCTTTTTGGTTTTTTTTTTGGGTTTAATCTAATTCTTTTTTCTCTTTTTCATTAATATTTTTGAATTTAATTCCGAAAGGCATTTTTTGAATAATGTCATTTCATTTTTTTTAGACCTAAACATTAAATTTAGTTGTTTCCATAATTTCAGTGTTTTTTCAGTTTTTTTTTTTTTATTTTTTTTTTACAATGCACGTCCAAAAGTTTCCATTTTCATTTTTACAAATTTCTTAATTTTGTACATATTTTTCCACCATAATAATAAATTAAAAATATAACTGGGCACACAATTGCTGAATTGTTTTTGTTTTATGAATTATACTCGATACTTATTTGTTTATTGATTTTAGTTTTGAAAAACCTTTTGCTTATGTGGGACTTCTTGTTGTGGGTGTGTGGAATGTTCCAGGGGGATCTTGAGAGTGTTTCCATTTATTTAGTTTTGTTTTTCTGTTTAAAATTAAAGAGATCGCTATTTAAATTGTTTAAGTTTATGCGCTATAACATAATAATACTTTTCATTTCGTTTAATGATTTAATAAGTAGATAAAACTATGCAAAAAACGCTGTGGACCTTAAGTGGTACTTAATTTGTGTGTCAGTGTGTGTATGTATGTGGGACTTAAGTTGGCGACCGACAGACAGAAAAACAAGGAACGCGCGTTTAAAATACATTTCAGTATTTAATTAAGTATTTTCTTTTTCCCTCACTCTCTCTACACATTAAAGTAAAGTTCACAATATTTTGCTCTCTTCTCTCTCATATTTCTTTGTTTTCTTTTTCTGTGTTTTTGTTTTGTTTTCTATGCTCATGTTTTGATTGTTTACTCGAGTGGACTCTATTCGCCGCTCGTGGTAATGGGTTCCACTTTGATGCCGCCGCTACTGCTGGAACATATTTCCGCTGCCGCTGCAGCCGCTGCTGTGCCCGTTGTTGTTGTCGCGGTGGTAACACTGGTCGCCGATGAAGAAGAGGAGGGCATGCCGACGCCAACGCCGCTGCCGGCGCCTACTAATTCAGCAAGATCTTCGGCAAAAAGACGCGTAGGGGAATATTCCCGTTTGTAACTCATCTCCAGCCCTAGCTCTGCCAGCGGCGACTGCAGCCGCGGCGTTTCGCTGCGTAGCGGACTTGCCTTCGACTTGGACTGCTGATGCTGTTGCTGCTGGTGTTGTTGTTGGAGTTGTTGGTGTTGCTGCTGCTGCTGCTGCTGGGAACTTGCACCGAAACCGGACTTGTGCATGTGATGCGGATGCCCAGCAGCCGCTGCTGCTGCCGCTGCCGCCGCCGCTGCCTGTTGCTGCTGATGCAGCGCGTGCTGTTGTTGTTGCTGCTGTTGTTGTTGCTGATGCTGGTGCAGTTGCAACTGCTGCAGATGATGTTGCTGCTGCTGGCTGAGCAGCGCGGCGGCGGCTGGATCTCGATGCAGTGCAACGGCCATGCTGGGCGGCAGATTCGGCATGAGGCCGGCGGGACCGCAGGGTGAGGGCGCATGCCGGGGGCCAAGTGACGGATTTGAGCCGCTGCTCAATGCCGGCGATATGCTGGCCCGACCGGGTCCACCTCCCAAATGCGGTGGCAAATTGAACAGCCCTGGCGGCGGCCCCGCCTCCCCGTGCTGATGCTGCGCTGCGGCGGCCATTTGCATCTGCTGACGTATATTGTGCGCCACAGCGGCCACCGCCGACATTTGCTCCTGGGACATTTGTTGATCGCCGGGGCCAACTGCGCCGCCACCACCACCTCCAACGCCGCCGCCGACACCGCTACTACCAACGCCACCGCTTCCAGGAACGACGCCTCCACCCCCGCTGCCCATGCCGTTGGGGCAGGCCAAGGTGCTAAGGCTGGCTGCGCTGCCACTAGCGCCGGGATAACTTAGAGACATGTCCTGCAAAGGAAATACGGGCTAACCCGTTGACAGTTTAGTGTGTGTGTGTGTATAAAGGGGGCGTGGGAATTTCATAATTAATGATGCAATTTAATAAAATCATAATCGTTAAGTTGGCTGCGCCAAATTACATTATGCTGATTGCTCTAATTCGTCATAGCACTCAGCTTAATGACCGCCTACATGTCATTTAAATTCACAATGGAATCAAAGCGTGGCCTAATTAGGTTACAATCGACTAGGATCGTTGAGTATTAAATACTTAAAATCATAGCAAACAGCTTAGTTCTGTAAGAATATTGCATATGGCGCGCGTAAAAAGGTTTTGTTCTCCGTTAAAATAATTTATATTGCTTTTAAAAGTTTTGAAAATCGTCGGAAACTGCGTAAATTTATTAAGAATGGCCTAATAAGTGTTTGGTTTATCAAGTTTTCCGAAAGCATTATTTTAAAACTGCTTTTAAGGAGCCTTTTGTGCGTCAAACCTCAACTGTGTGTAAGCGGTACGTTGCCCGGCCGGTTGCCGCGCGTCATTTTAATTGCGCGTTTTTTTTTGTTATATTTTTTTTTGTGCGATGCTGCTCTACATACCGAATGCCGGCCGTATGGCGGCATATGACCGCCCATACCGTCGTCCTTAATGTCCTTAGTGTCGCGAAAAACCACGGTCTTGATGACGCCCTTGATGTGCTCATCCGGCCAAATGCCCAGGAGTATGCGCTGCGGCCTTCCTCGTCCCTTGGGCCGCAAATCAGGGCCGCCATCGATTGACGGTCCCAACATGTTGTGCACTCGATTCGCATAGAGCACAAACGTCGGATAGGGTATGTCATATTTTCGCGCTGCCTGCGACAGCGATAGTCCCTCCTTCAGTACGCTGAAAATAGCCTCGGCCATGGTCTCGGGACGCCACGATTTGAGTGGGCCACGTTCGCGAAAGCGCATATGATGCATCAGATTCTGATTGGTGTTCCAGCACTTTTGCCACATGGACTGCAACTGATACTGATAGCTGTCTGCTGGAGATGCCAGAGATGGAGGTGGAAGTGGAGAATGAAGTTGGGTAAGTCCAAGAACAATTATGTTTTTCATACAAACCTGCTAGCGTGGACCCTGTCGCTCCCATCCAAGCGTGTGAGTTGTCCATCATTTTTGCCTGTACGGAATAGAAGTGGAGAAGAAGAGGAGATGAGATGAGACTTTTAGTGGGTCTTCAATTAATTGCATAACTCGCTTTGGTTAGCGCTCAATGTGGCGCCTGCATTGGCATGCAAGATCGACCTATTTTCAACCGAAAGATGTTCATATACCCTATAGTTTTAAGTCCTTCTTGGGGTTATTAAAGTGATTGTATTGGGGTTCCTGGAATCTTTTACGAGAAAGTTTCACGAATGAGGAATATGTTATTTTATATTGAATACCTCTTGTGCACAATGATGATTTCTATATTTTTCTTGGATGTTTATCAACACAAGGAACATTTCTGAGAAACTCGTATAATATATTGTGGAATGTAGAGCATTTTGTAGTCGCATACCCTTTGGCACATTTGCTATGCATGTAGTTTGTAACTTGATCTAACAATATAATGGCTTCGATTCTAATGCTAACGATACATTTAACTGCAGTGTCTCTCGCAGCGGTAGCAGCGCTGTTCGAGTGGCACCATCAGCGTCATTGACGTTACCGTTACCTCGGTATCGGCATCGGCATCGGCATCGTTGACGTTGCTGACGCTGTCTGTTTGCCGAGTACCGTTTGCCGAGTGGCTCGTATTGAATTCACTAATTGCATAACAAAGTAACATTTGCATATTGTGTGCTACATATCCTTAAACGTGTCTACGCCTGCACGACGACGTCGAGGGGCGTGGCAGGGGTGAAAAGCGGGGCTGTAAAGGGGGCTTGTCAATAACTTCATTACAAAAATTTCGCATCATAAAACATATCGCAAGTGCTGCATTCCCCCCTTTCCTACTCGGGGTGGCCACTCAGGAGGCCACTTGTGCCCATTTAGGCTAAGTATTACTTGTAAGTTGTGCTGCCATGTGACTGCGTGGCTGAGTAGCAGTTTAGTTGTTCTATGTGTGCTCGTTCTCAGCAACTGCAGCTACCTCTTATTCTCCTCATCGTTCTCGTTTCCTGGCCATAATAACAGCTGCCAGACAATGCGCACAGTGCACTGTGTGATGTTCTCCGAAATTTGTTGCCTACTTTTATGGGCGCCAGACATGCAAATTCACCCAAAAGTTGGCGAGTTGGAGTGGTTTCTACATTTACTTGCAAGCTTATTATAAAGTAAATTATATCTTACTTAAATAATTGCATTAAGTTGTTTGGCCAACAAACAAAATAACTCTATTTAGGCAGAGTTGGAAGGAGGTGGAAAGGGGAGGGAGGTAAAGTTGAATACTTTAGCTTGTGCTGCAGTTAAAAGCACATAAAAGAATATATATTATGTACAAATATATATATAGATTTATACATTTCAATCAGTATTCTCTACTCAGTCCTTATAGCCGGCTAAGCACATCTGGCAATTGTGTGATTAAATTTAGCTGGCACACGGACAACAGCCGCCAAATATCGCCGTGTCGCATAATTATATATTGAATACATATATGAACACTTATATACACATAGATATAGCTAATCATATATAGCGGTACATATGTTTGATGAATGTGTGCATCAAAGCGAAGAAACGTTGCAGCCATCAAACAACAACAACAACAACTACAAATGCTGCAACAACAACTGCTGCAACATGCACGTCAACTAGGCAGCCAACTAATGGTCCATTCGTGGCACTTGGTTATTGACGTTGGACTCGAATTGTATTAACAATGCATGGGGCCAGAGCCAGAGTAGATCCAACAGTAGCAGCAGCAGCAGCTGAGGCTTGGCCACTGAACTGAGCAAGTGAAGAGCCATAACGGTGCGAGGGAAGGAAAGGGTGTAGAAGACAGCAGTCGAAAGGGGGAGATGGAGAGGGGGTAGGGAAGCGACTGCGACTGCGTTTGGCTTTGATGCAAAATCGAAACGTGGTCAACTTCATTTCGCTTAATTTCGCGTTGGCTCTGAACATTCGCACACGCACACCCACACACACGTACATTGAGTATAGCGCGCTAATCTGCCGAGGGGGCGTGGACTGGCTCCCTACCTGGCACTGCCACTCAGGTATGACATTTTGGCAGCGTCGAGTGCACCAAGACTGTCAAATGAGTTGTAATGAAATCTCGTTCAGTGCGTGTTTGACCCGCACTCACTCTCTCTCTCTCTTCCTCTCGCTCCTTACTCACTCACACACCCACTCATTCACTCACTCTGCGTGTCTGTGTGTGTGTGTTGTGCTGCTTTGGCCAGCTGCACATATAATAAATAAATTATTTGGCATTTGGCGTACGTATTATTGAAGGCAGGTGGATAACAGGCACACATACACACCTAAACACACATGCAACACATGTGCAATTGCAACTGCAGCTGCGGCGCCATCTGTCGTCTGTCTTTGCGACAAACTTGCGCATTAGCGTGATTAGTCTCAATAGTCGCTCGCTGGCATTTAGACTCGCATCAGCAGCAATATACTGCAACAACAACAACAACAACAACCCCCGCCACAAGAACAACAAACAACAGCAATCTCGACAAGAGGAGCAACAGTGACATTGCCACATTCCCGTTCTGCATTTATGTTTTGCTTTAAACGTTGCGACAAATTAAATTATCCAAAATGCCTTGCGTTTCCGCCATTTTGGCGGCGACAGACTGTCTGGGGAGACCAGAAAAAAAATGATATAAAGCTTATGTATAGGGGGGAAATCAGTATAAATATATAGCACGCCCCCAAGTGACAAGGAGCCAGGAAAAAGGCGTTGCAGGCAGAAGCAATTGAAACCTTTGGCTTTGAGAGACTTTGAGACAGGCCCACTCTCTCTCTCTCTCTCTACGAGACCGCATCCGTAATATTCATTGAGGCGTTAAGCCCACACCAATTGGGCGTGAAAAACCCAAGCCTCTAAACAGGCCTCTTCGTTGCCATTTCCAACTCTCTTAGCGTCCACTTTGCGGCACTTGTGGTGCCAGTCTGTAAGTGTGTGTGTTTGTGTGCCACAGGCTACGTATAACTTGGCGGTGGTTGCTGCCACAATTTCTACTGATTCTAATGCTGATTCGCTTGAAGCAAACTGCACAGCGGGAAATGCTGAATATGTCAACGGGTAGCAAATAACAACAAGTTCACTAGGGCTAAAAAATATATAGAAAATAAAGTACTTAATAAACATAAACGATATATAAAAAATTTGAGCTCAAGAACTCTTAATTATATTTGAAATTTCTATAACAACAAATTGCAGAGTGTGTGCAAAATTCTGCACAGGAAATTATTAAAGCTTTGAGATCTGCCTCAGCATGTGTATTTGGGAGTCTGACTGTTTATGCGTGTGTGTGTGTTTGGGTGTAAACCAAAAATTAATTAGCGTGAAAAGCATTATTGAATGGCAGAGGCAATGTAAAAGCATTTGACAAATCGTTTGCCAACCTCGAAGAAGGAGAAACTTGCATTAGTTTTGTCGTGCCGACGATGTCGAGCTCATTTCCTTGCACACACACACACACACACACGTGTGTTTGCGTTTGTTTGTGTGTGTGTTTGTTGGCAGTCGCACTTTTAATTTGATTTAGTCGCAAAACTTGCTAGGCAGTACTTCATTAAAATTTTGCAACAACAAATAAACTTGGGCTACGAAAGTTTTTGGCGCGCTTTTTGCCTACTTGAAACATCAATTACAACATGCAGCTACCAACGGCAGCAGCGACAACAGCAACAGCAGCAACAACAACTGACAGCAACAAGCGGCATATTTCCGACTACTCCCTTCGCACCCCACAAGCTGCCACAATCCCCCACACCCCTTTGAACCCTTAGGCAAGCCAACAAGCGCTCTGAAGTGTGCTACGATTTCACTTGAAAACTGCAATCAAGTGAATTTTGATATGTTCGCATGTGTGTGGGTGTATTTGTGTGTGTTAGTATGTGTATGTCTGTGTCCGGGGCATATAAAAACTTCATGGATTTAATAATCAAACCATCGATGATGGTTAAAATGTTGCTCGAGCAGCGCAAACATCCGCAGCAGCAGCAACGGCAGCAGCAGCACTAAGCATCGCATTGGGGGCAAGTAGGGAGAGGACTTCTCCGCACTTGTTCGTCATTTCCTGTACAATTTTATTATATTTCATATATGTATGGGTTGTCAGTATGTCTGTGTCTGAATGTGCGATCGGCAATAGGAACAGCTTACCATACTATGGAGTATGGACTATGGAAATCTCTCCACCAACAATAACTGGCAAATGTTGCTCGTATTTATACAAAATGTGAAACGTTGCCGCATTATAAAAGATGCTGAGTGTGTGTGTGTGTGTGTGGTGTGAGTATGTTGCATGTTTGTTGCATTTAGAACGTTGCGTTGTTGGTGTGTTGTAATAATAACAGAAAAATCATTAAGTACCCCCGGCCAACAGTTCAATAAAAGTAGCAAATGGAAAATGGGAAAATATATTTTTCGCTGAGCCAGAACGTATTGAAGAGGAAATGAACGGGTTTTAATAACGTTCTCTCTGAATCGAATATAAGTACATATGGTATGCATATTCTAGATTTGTGCATTGCTAAAATCAGACTTGAACTAATCATTAAAGCGTACCTTGTACTTTCCAGACTAATTGCCTGCAATCGCAGCGAGCGAATCTCCAACAACAACAGCAACAAAAGGCGAAACTTTAATTTTTTTTATCATTGTTTGTTAAAAACTGCGGTAATTTACTAACAACAAAACAAAAAGTTTTGCAGGTTAAAATGCCAACAATCAAACGATTAGACCAGCAGGGTGGGGGGAGGGGGTGGTAGGTAAAGCAGGGAGGAAATCGGTTACGGCCGCCAATCAACCGACAAAATAATGCGTTAACTTTTAAAAACCACAACTACAACGCACACACGCAACTTTTGCCCGCACCGACGCATGCAGCAACTTTTTGTGCTGAAAAGCGATTAGAAAAACAAAGTACAGAAAAAATTATTGCATTGGAAATGGAGAAGGGCTTAGACAGGAGCCTACTACGGCCTCCCTATAAAGCAACTGAAAAACAACAATAAAAAGTTTTAAATATTGCCTACAGAGTGAGAAAAAAAGAGAGAGAGCTAGATATGGCATTTAAAATGCAAAGGAAATCAATCAATCCTAAATAACTAACTATAAGCAAGGTAGAACAGTTGTTATTGTCTTAACTAAATTATGGAAAACTCTCAGAATATTGTGAATCTAAATATACTTGACTAACTGGTATTTTATAACACCTGTTCAATAAATAATTCTTGTTCTAAATATTGAATTGCAATTGAATTTCAATGCCTGCCAAAAAAGCAGTATACTATCTTTTTATTGACCTTTGTCTGTAAAACCTGCTAAAAACTATTGACCATTAGCACTTCATCATATGCTATAAACAAAACTGCACAGTATTTTATTTTGTTCGTTTTTGTTTTTGTTCTGTTGACCAGTCGAAAACATTTAACTTACAGTTGATGCAAAATTCTTCTTTTTCGTTTCGTTTTTTTGTGTGTGTGCATGAAGCCATTCTGGGCTGTTATAAATCACGAATCTTTTATAGACTTGCAGTAAAAAAATATTGAAAATTATTTGGCTAGCGATTTTTACCTACACACACACACACGCACACACACATGCACTTGTTTACAAATACCAATAAGGCTTGCCTATTTTTCTGGGCGCACAAATTGCAGCAGACGGTTTTTTATGCATTTTGTGTGCACCGTGCACCGTTTGGCGTTGCGTTTATTGTTGTTGTCAGCACATTACGTGGCTGGCATGGAGAAGGCGTGTCAGCCGCCCATTCATGCAGCACGTGCCGTGCATCAAAAATCGAAGCGAAAAAATAAAAATAAAATGCGAGGGAGTGAGCGAGAGAAGAGGCAGTAGGGAGAGAGAGATTGCTGATGCCCAGCCGCGCGGTTTATAATCTAATAAGCAATCAATGATGTGAAAAAATGACTGGCAAACCGTTTTAAACGCTGCGGTGCACCACGGGACGACCAATCCCTGGAGGAGAGTACAGAGTACGGAGTACGGAGTACGGGTGCAATCCCGGATGAGTATGAGCAGTGGAAAACATGAGGACTCTGTGTGCATGATGGTCAGGGGATTTGCCGGTTGTGCAGCATAGCTTTTTGTTTTTTTTTTGGCATTTTGCATTTGGTCTCGTTGTTTTTTTTGTATCATTTTTTGGGCTGCACTTGCAACACAATTGTTGCATGCAGGGCGTGTGAAAAAGGCAGCAGGACACGGAAGGCACACGGACGCGCAGACAGACGAGGCCGTTTAACGGTTCCCCCTCTGCACGTATTGCATGTGTGTGTGTGTGTGTTTGTGTGTGTAAATGCCGCACAATGACAGAGTGTCAATTTATTAGGTGCCACAATTTATGGCATCAGTTGCTGCGGCGCATCGCGATAACCAACGATAGCCAACGATGAGTCAACTGCCTCAGCCACATAATAATTTTATTTTGTTGGTTTAATATGCACAATTTAATTGCTTATAATTGATTCCATAAAAGTGTTTTCCGCGTTTGCAATTAATTAAATAAAAAAAGCAAATATTTAAAAAGTAATTCATAAATGTTCAGATGGATCAATCGTTTTGACTTGTGCTATAATTTTCCTGCTCCTTCTACTTCTCTATAGTTTTTCTGTGAAGTTTGCCTTATTTGCCTCGTCTTTAATTACCTGAGCTAAACTTTAGCTACTTTTACTTTTAACTTTTGCATTCTTCGTGCGCATAAATTTAAAACATTAATTATAATAAAAATAGCAAGAAAAGTATAAGAGAATATTTGCTTTACTTGGCGCTCGGTTAACTCCTTTACCTGCCTCCAACTTGGGCACCTTAACTTAGTAAGCGCCCCCCACCTTACCTTACGTCCGCCCAGTCTTGCCCTAATGAAAAATGGCGAAATGTCTGCCTTGTTGCGTTGAAGCGAGTCTAAATTTAATTTTAAATTTTATGAAAACGCGCACATCAAAAAATAAGCATGAGGCGACGGCGATGCCGGCGTCTTCTCCATTTTGGGGGTGGTCTTGCAAAAGTTGTGGCATTAAAATATGAAAAACAATTAAGCCTGCGTCTATCCCAGACTGCGTCGTCTCAACGGGAAAGTTGTAAGTATTAGAAAATGGCTGCCTGCCCTGTCTCGGCAATTGCATATATTTTGTTGACGATTGCGCGGCTCTATAGACCAATACCTCCTCTACCCTTCTCAATTCTATTAAAATTCTGAAACAAAATGAGTATTATGTATTTCAATTCATTATGAATTATTCAACGCGTGGCATGCATTTTATATAAGACAGCGCGGCAACGTTGGAAGTTTTCCAAACGAGATGAAAGAGGGGGCGGTGTGATGGGGCAGGCATTGGGACAGGTGGCAGGGGGCAGCCTTGCAACAGAAGACATTCTGCATGCCTGTTGCAATTTCGGTTTCGGTTTTTGTTCTGTTTCGGTCTCACACTCGACACTATTTGGCAATTTGGTCGAAACAGACAAGTTGACAACGCGTTTCTCTGTCTCAATTTGTTGTTAGTTGTGGTTGGTTTTTGTTTGCTTGTCTCTTGTTCTGTACAGGCAATAAAATGTAATAAATTATTTACTCTACCCAAATGCACATTTGTTACAACAACAACTTGCAGTCGCAACAATGGCAACAACAAGTGCAGTTGTGAAATTTAAGTTCGTTATGGTTGTAAAAACTATTGAGTATGCAATTCTGATTGCGTATAGATGAGAATTAATGCACGTTGTTTATTTGAAGTGGGATGATCTATGGACACTTAGAGAAAGCACTCTATTTATTTGATATATTATAAGTAGTATATTATTAACAACAAATTAGTTAAATCATACAAATGAAAGCCTCTAAACTCTAGACTTGCTTTGCTATTTTACGTATTTATTTCAGACCTATAAATCGATAAAAATTCATGTATGTTATATATTTCTTGATTTAAATTGGCGAAAATGTGGAGTTTTAAAGGTACTGGGTATATAATAGTCAAGCATACTTGTCTGCAGCTTTCGTTACTTGTTTCATTTTCCGCTAATCTATGCAAGAGGCAAGCAAAAGTATTTTGCATAGTAAAAGTGGCAGACTCTGTGTATAGTCGTAATATTGCCTGGCGTTGTATAGAGTTTATGGCTGTTTTGTTGCTTGGTTGGTTCGTTGGTTCGTTAGGTCGGCCTGGTCTGGCCTGGGTCTGGGTCTGGTTGGGTTGGTCTTGGTTAGTCACTTGCCGCTTTTTAGGTCATAAGACGTTACGCTAAAAGCAACAAACGTGGCAACGTTCGCGTTCTATTTTAAAGACATTTCATGTGGGCCTCTTTGTTATTTTTGTTTCAGCACATTGTTGCTGTTATTGTTGTTGTTGTTATTGCTATTGTTGTTGTTGCTCTGTTACTGTTTGTTGCCGTCAGACTGAAGATTGGCACTTGATTGGCGTATATTTCCTGTTGCATATTTAAGTTTTAGCCAAGTTACGAGCCGAAAAACGGCTATGGCAAGTGCATTTCTATTTGTATAACGTAGGAGGATGTAGAAAATTTGCATTGTGCTTGCTAGCTTGGTTAAATGTTAACGGTAGTTGAGTTGTTGCAGCTGTTGTTGCTGTTGTTGTTGCCCCATTTAAAGCCTCATTGACTTTGTGTTTTTCTTCAGGCTTGTGTGTGTGCTGTGTTTTTGTGGCAAGCACATTTAATTAAATAAATGTAATAAGTAAGCCTCAATGCATTGACATTTCATCTGTCGCGTAATTTATAATTTGTGTTGCCATTATGGTCACTCTGTGTGTGTGTAAGTGTGGTAGTGCATATGATTTTTTTCAGACGCCCCAGCTGCTGCTGCTGTTGTTGCTTTCATTTTGACTGCGCTGCAAATATTTCGCATTAATATGGCGGAAAATCCATAATCGAATTACAGTGCTGCGGCTCTTTTGTTTCCCAGCCATATACGCATGCATGTGTGAATGTGTGTGTGATGTGTGTGGTGTGTGTGTGTGTGTGTGCGTACGTTTGTATCGCTTTAATTGAATCCTTAACACTTTTGAGCTACTTACGGCCAACACGTTGCGTATGCGTAACTTATTATTATTGTAGCTGCTTGTTGTTGCTTTTATTATTGTTACAACAGGGCCAGGGCTGCAGGAAAACAGTTTATGGCTGACTTAGGGCTGTTACAATGAGGTACATAAACAGTATGGAGTTAAGGACCTATTCGAAATGAGTATGAATCAGAATATAACTCTCTTTAGGTCTACTAAACGAATTTTAGATGTTTCATGTCCATTTCCCTACTAATGGAGCATATTTCTGTTTTTAATCCTGATGTTCTATATATAATTCAACTATATATCTCAATCTTTTAACTGCCTGTTATTGTCAGCAGCCCTGAGAGCTGAGCTTCAACTGGTTTTCAATTGATTTGTCTGCTTTCAATAAACACAAACAAGCAAACAAACCGTTCAATCTATCGGAACGTAGTCGTCGTGCTCTGCCATTGCATTTTACTCTACGGCGTCTCTTAATTTTTTGCTCGCATACCCTGTAGGACCATTGTGATAAGGGTAACTCGAACTCAGTCTGAATACAAAGAATAATGGAGATCAGTGAGCCAATATGTCCTTTCTCTGAGAAATTTCTTTTAACTGGAACGAACGTTATATAACTGATACAGGGTATCTACTGGTCTATAACTTGCAGCCATCTCGAAGAGTTGTTTATTTATATGTGCATGTATATATGTATATGTATATCGTCACACGCAGCTTATTGGCATATTGACAATTACACGGGCGATACATATAAATTAAGTAAACGCCCGTGCGGAGGCTGCGCTGACCAACAGCTGCAACGTCGACTGAGGCAGAGGCAGCATGCAGCAGCGACGGCAGCTCAGCTTGATGCGGCTGGCCAAATTTAATTGACAACTTACTGTTGTATGCCAGGCTGAAGGCCGCGGGGGGCAGACGCATGCCGCGCAATCTGTCACAACTCAAAGATACACACACACACACACACACACAGGCACGCATACACTTGCACAGTCGAAAACACAGACTTGCACACTAACATATGCACGTTGACCTGGGACGGCTTACAAATTAAAATTCAATATTAACGGTCAAAAAAAAGAAAACAGAAGAAGACAAAAAATGAAAATAATTTAATAGCAACAGTGCAACTGCAGTCAGTGGCGAGGGGGAGAAGGGGGTAGAAGGCTGTTGCATATGTTGTCCAGAGTGTATTGCCCATAATCGTGACTTCATAAAAATTAAACTTCGATTTAAAAGTAATGAGCAACATGACGTGCTGTTTGTACTGCAACAAACATTATCATAATAATGATCATGAACAGATAATGAAGTGGAAATACAATGTTGCGCTTGATTAAATGTGCAAGCGAATAAATAAATAAATAACTCGAATAGATTTCAAGTAAAATAAACACGAGAATAGAGCAAACAACATTATGTAATTCAAAAGCAAATAAATAAAATATAGAATACTCTTTAAACCAATGCAATTGCAATAGATTTCACTATATGAAAAGTTGCAGGCTGCATATGTAGCACATATACTATATTCATATATAGCACATCGATATCCTTTGGTCTGATGGCTTCGATTGCAACGACAGCAGCAGCGGACACAAAAAGAGAGAAAATGGTGTGAAAAACGCAAACACTCAGACACCTCAGCTTCAACTGGATGAACAGCTGTCCCACAACTGTTGTATGTGTGTGTGTGGGTGTGGCAAGGAAAGTATACACTGTGAGGCAATGTGTGTTTGTGTGTGAGGCTTGTGGGTAAATATTTTTAATACGCGTCGCATTCAACCGCAGTACAAGGCAATTAAATATTTCAAGCCGCACGCGTTGCAACGCCGCCGCCGCCGCTGCTTCTCGCATCCGATACCGAGTGGAGCCTCAAAGTGAGGCGGCATTTTCCGGCCTCGGTCGTTGAACAAAAGCAACAGCAACAACAATAACAACAGTTTATCCAGCCAGTTGGCGTTGGCGGTCAGGATGCAATAACAACAACAATAACTCTGTCGCTCTACATATGTACTTGCATGTGTTGTATCTGTAGCTCTTGCAATGTATCTGAAGCTGCAACTGCAAACTGCAACGGCAACCTGCAACTGCATCTGTTTGTTGTGGGCAATGATTGTCGCTTGATCTTCATTTCTGATATTTTTCTCTCACCCTTTTCCTGCTGTTGCTGTGGCAGTTGCAATTGTAATTTTTTGCGCTTTTGTTTTAATTGGCGCCCATAATAATCAAATAATTTGTTTATTGAAAAACATTTTTTACAATTAAGTAAACAACAAATTGATTTTCAACATGAATAATTGCCTTGCACCGAACGTACAGTGGGAAATATTCTTGTTAAATTGTCTGCGCGTCGTTCGTTAAGTTTGGGGTTTACATTGGGGGTTCTTCGATGTCTGCACTGAACAGGGGAATGCAATTATTGAAATAACGGCAATAATAACAATCGTCACACCCATACACCACTACTAACCCACTCGCTGTGGTACATTCGCGTTGCATGTTGCTGCTGCCGAGGGGCGTCAAATGTCGCACGTTTTTGCATTTTTGTCTGCCGCGGCGAGTGTCAAAATATGCGCCCAATTTTGCTTATTAAAAATTCCATGGGCCTTTTTCAACGGCGGAGGGTCGTAGGGGGGGAAGGTGTAAAGAAAGCGTGCTCTGTGCTGGAGTGTCAAATAAAATATTAACCGAATTATTATTGTGCGGCGAACAATTCATTCGTTGCATTATTTGTTAATGCAGTCTGTCTGCTGTGTAAGCAGAAATGTTGCCTACTTTTAGGGGTACACTAAAAATCGCAGTTAATAGGCTTAAGTTCTGAGCTTTAAAAGTCATTTTTACTATTATGATATAAAGTTTTCATGTGTTGAAGTTTCCTGCTTAAAGTTAGTTTCCCCGTTTTCCCTCCTCACGGCGACATTTTTCACTGTAAAGCAATTTCAAAGCTAATTTGTGCCATATGTGGGTGGACTGCATATTTGGGGAGTGGGGGCGTGCTGCGTAGCAAATGATCCAATTGAAGAGCAAATCGGGGAGGTAGGGCTAAGGGGAAGCAGTGCAATGTGCATTTGATAAACTGTCAGGGAATGGCAACTTCACTTTGGGCATATTTAATGAAAATGTTGCCAAATTGTGGGGAGGAGAAAGGGAGAGAGGAGACCATGCACCAAACTGCGAAGGGTCAAAATGGGAAAAGGGGTGGGGATTTTGACGGGGGGGCGTGGGTGATTTTGACGTAACACTTTGGTTGCGATTTGACATGACAAATATGTGCATTGGCATGCAGGACAAACACACGAGGGAGGGCAAACATGCAGAGCATTATCATCATTATCATCCACATCGCCATCGCCATCGCCATCGTCATCGTCAGCAGCAGCAGCAGCAGGAACAGCATTGGCATTGGCATAATGAAGATCATTATGCACGTAGCTCGATTGTCATCATTATCATTATCTATGGCGCTGTGTGTGATTATGATGTTTGAAGTGCGCCCATTTTGCATTTGCGCATTGCACATGATTCAATAATGATTGAATTAATTGCGTTAATAACTGACACTAGCCACAGTACGAACCAGGCAAGGCAATGCACGTCTGCTTCCGCCTGCCTGGCGGCCTACATCCTGCTTGGCCTGTCCTGTCCTGCCCTGTCTTGTCCTGTCTTGCCCTGTTCTCCCCTGTTCTCTCCCGCCTGCCTGCCTGCCTGAGCTGTCTCTGGCTCAAAGGCGCTTTGTGCCACTATCTTAAGTGTGTGCGCGTGGCAAAGCCGTAGACAAACTTGGACATACAAATCGAATTTGCTGCTAAGTAGCTGCAGCGCACTGGACAAGGCAACAACAACAACGGGGTGAGGTATCGTGCTGTGTGTGTGTGTGTATGTGGCATGAGGCACAAGTCCTGTGGCTCGAAATTAGTGATTTTGATTTGCGCATTACGTGTACGCCATGTGTGTGTGCATCTGTGCCGCATACGTACTGCAGCTACCTCACTCTTTTCCTCTCTTTCCCTCTCTCTCTCTGCCGCGCAGTGTAGCTGCAGCTCTTCTGCTGCTATTGCTTCTGACATTTGCCCACTGACAGTTTGTTGTTGTTGTTGGCGTTTGATTGATAACATACGATTAATAAAATATTGAACAGGCACAACACTCGAACATACACTTATCCACAGACACACACACTCGCACACACACACGCACACACACCTCTGCTTGTTTTGGGTGCAACATTTTTGCATGCAAATACCGCAAAAAAGGCATAAATCAGTTATTGGCCAACTAATTTATAATAAATTGATGGCCTCCGTCCGTCCTCTGTTATTAGATGAGATGAGACTAAAATAAAATTTGTTTATTTGTTACGATTGTTGTTGATGCATTTCTATGCTAATAATTGTAAACAACAATATGCTTTCAATGCGATTGCAAAACAATTTCAACTCGATTCGCAGTAACAACTCGATGGATGATGATGATAATGTGTGTGTATCACAAGAATCACTAAGTTAATAAATGTATTTCTATGAGTGTACATGAATTGGCACTTGAACCAATCAATATACCATTGAAATGGATTATAATTATTATTACCATGCACAGAGTGCATACTTTAATAGAACTTTAATAAAACCAGGAGCCCATTTCGATGTAACGTCTGCTAGCTGCTGAATTTTAATCAGACAAATGTATATGTATATTGTATGTTTATAAAGATATGCGAATGTGAAGAGGCGTTCAAGTATTTTGTATTTGTATTTTCCTTATATGAGACTCCTATATGCAGCTCTACTTTATGCTTTTGTATCAATGATAATTATTTGTCAGATGTTGCTGTTGCTGCTGCTGTTGGCACTGGCTGCACACACAAAAGGAATCAAACAAAACTTTGTGCCTTTGTCTAGCATGTAGGAGGCGTAGAGGCGGAATGAAGCGCAGTAAGGTGAAAGAGGGGGGAGAAACAAGGTGTTGAGCTGTGTCAAATTAAAAGTGAGAGAAACAGATGCGGCAGAAAGACAAAGGTGCCAAAAGGTTGATGTCTGCCTGCAGCTTAACACCTTCCTTCACGTCTTCTTCTACCCCTATATGGTGCTGACTTTTTAATATACTTGTAGCTAAAGCGTGAACGCGTTTTTTCTTTTACGCACACACACACACTCAGACAGGCAGACACTCATACAAAACTTATGCATATGAAACAAAAGCGGCGCAAAGAAAATAATAATCATAAGCAGAGATACTTTATGCATATGTATTTACCGACAGGGGATTGGGCTTTGTTAAAGAAGAAGAATATCAAGAAAAAAATCTAGAGTTGCGTTTTTAATTAGAGTATTTGCTCAGCTCTTACTTTGATTAGATGTAGAGTTAAACGTCGTTCTCTCTGTCTCTCACTCTTTCTCGGATTTTCTTCCTATTGTTTAGCTCAAATTTGCTGTGCAGCGCTTGAGCGCTTGTGAATGCGACGCTCAACTGGCCATGAAACCGCACACTTATGCGCACACTTGAATTTCAAGCACAAACAAAAAAAACAACACACCCTGAATCCAAGGGGATGGACAGACTTGGTCTTTGCCTTGCTGGTCTCCCAGGCGAATGTGCTACAAACGTGCGCCCGCAAAGTATGCAATAGAAAATGCTGCCCTCCAGCGCAAACGAAGGGGCTGCTGCTTAAGTTTCTTTGCTGCTCTATCTTGCGCTCTTTCTCGCTCTCTCACGAGTTCTCTCTCGTGGCAGACAAACTTACCAGACAGAGTTGTGTTTATGCGCTTATTTGTTGTTTTTCTTTTCACATCTCAGGCATATGTAAATGTCCTTGCAGCAGCTGCAACTTCTTTTGCTCGGCTGTTGCTCTCTTTTGTGCAGCGAATACTTTAAAGCTTGCAGAAGCTAAATGAGCTCAACAAGTTGCCGCACACAAAAAAGGGAAACAACATAAAGCGACAGACAGACAGACAAGTAAGACTGACAGGCGGTTTTGTGTTTTGGGGTCCACAAAAATCACAACACGCCAAAAACAATAAAAGCGCTAAAATATCATGAAAAATCATGTCGACACTCAAAAATGAACCTTTTTCAAAGGCAGGCAGGAAAGCAGTCAGGCGACGGCAAGTGGCATGCGGCATGCGGCAAGTGGCAGGCAAACGGCACATTAGAAGCACCGCTGAAAGTAACAGTCAAGCGTTGCTGTTGCTCCCCAAAAATGTGTTGGCAAAGTGCCGCATAAGGATTCACCAGGGACAGCCATGGGAGAAACGGCAGGGACAGGGGGTGTGGCAGGAGTTTTTGTGTGGCACATTTGCCCAAGTCGTTTGCAGTCTCTGCTGTCCTTTTTTTGTTATTTTCTGTTGTTGTTTCTCTTCATTTTTCGGGGGGTTGCTTGCTTGTACTTGACCTTGAGCCAAAAGGCGAGGCGTCAACAGCAACACATACAAAGAGTGGCATGAAGAATGAGGTGGCAGTAGAGGCAGAGAAAGAGAGAGACAGAAAGAGAGAGAGAGAGAGAGAGAATACATGAGAGCGTAGTTAAACGGGCAGACAGACAAGGCAACAGCGTGTGTAGCATACTTTTTGGGGCCACAAGTCGCTTGTTGCTTCTGTTGCTGCTGCTACCACAACTTGCGTGATTTTGCGTGTGTTTGTGCGACTGTAAGTTGTGCCAGGATAGCATAGAATGGAGCACAGCTTCGACTACAGCTTCAGTTGTAGCTTTGCCTTCCTCTGTCGTAGTTCTGCTCGTCCTTGTCGTCGTTGTCGCTGTCGTTATGCTTCGTTGTATTCTCTTTCTGCTCAGCATCTCAGCAGCTACTTAAACTTCGGCTGCTTCTCTCTTTCTCCTCTTGCTTCGTCTTCGAGTAGCTTCTTTCTTGGCTTGGTCTGCTTGCTTCGGTTTGCTGTTGCCTTGGTAAAATCTGTTTGCGTTGATTTCGGCATATTTTTCAAATGTGTGCGTGCGACCACGGCCTACCAACCTATTACGCAATGCATATCAGTAGCAGCAACAACAACAACAACAGCAACAACAACAGCAACAACAAAAGAAAAACCCAAACAACAGCTGCCGCTGTTTTTGTGATTTGTTATTTGTTGTTGTTTGTGCCGCAAATATTTGTGGTTTCCGGGTTTTTGTGGCTTTTCAGCACAAGCGCAACATGTTGCCGGACTTTTTCATTTAGCGTTGACACCCACACCCTCACACACACAAACAAAGCACAGCATGCGCACATACACACGTACACACACACAGTAGATATTGGGCAACTTGTTGCACGCTCTCTCCATCTCTTTCTCTCTCACTCTCTCTGTGTGGCTGTGTGTAAAGTGTTTTTTTCTCCTGCCGCATCGTGTTGGCAAATGCAAAATTTTAATTTGTTGATTTACTGCTCTGACACTTCATTGAAAAATACAGTTACAAATACAGCAACACACACACACACAAACAAATTTACCGGCATTGTGTGTGCATTTTATTTAGCTGTCGCTTAAAAATATGTTGTGTTATTTTTTTTGTACGCTTTGCACATTTTCCTGGTGCTTTATGCAATGCATTTTTAATAATGTAGTTTTTGTGTCCATTTGTCAATGTGAAATAATTTGTAGGGAATGCTTCTAGCTTGCAGTTCGCACATATGATAATTGTGTAAACTTTAGTTTATTAATTTTGTAATCCAATGTTTGTTGCGCATTTAGCTAATTGCCGTCAATTGCTGCATTGGTTTAACTTGGTTTAGACTGAGTCCCTTCTCTTTCCCGTTCTCTCCCCTTTTGCTGTGATTTTTGCATTGGTTAATTTAGCAGCAATTTGTCAACAAAAATGTGGCTGTTTTTAATGCAATTTTGCTGTTCATTTTTGAAGTGTAATTAATTGAAAGTGTTTAACGCGTTTTAATGCTGGTTAATTTTTAAGTAAAGACTATAAATCAGTTTATTACATTTGGCTTAAAGGCATTATGCAGTTTATAATAGATGTATGATTTTTTGGAAATTACATGAAATTATAATTATTAATCGAATTGTATAAGATCTGTAAATCGACACAATATATTTCTACACTTCTTTTATATAGACTAAAAGAATATTTTAATTCTGTGACGTAAGATAATCTCTTCAAAATATAGTCAAAAGGTTAGCAGTAATTTAAATAGGAATGACTATGAAAGATTGCTTAGTATTTTTAATAAGAAAAAGTCTCAATGTTTGATTAAGATATCTCCCATTCCTCTTTACTTAAGTCTTTCCATGACATAAAAATTATCATTATCATTTACTGAACTGTTACGACAGCGCACTGAAAATATTATCACCATAAAATTAATAGTTTACAACAGTGACAACGACAGCCGCAACAAACAGCATTAACTAAATAAAACAACAGCGAACAACATTTTTGTTTTGTATTATAATAATAAAGTGGCAATGTCGCAAGTGGCAATGTGGCAAGTGGCAAGTGGCATAAATTGCAGCCTCATTCAAGCGAACACACTGACGGAAGTGTACGTAGTTTACGTTGCAGTCACTGTTGTTGTTGTTGCACGAGTATATTGTAGGTAGGCCAATGTGAATTGCGTAGAGGAGACCCCAAGAAAGTGGCGAGTCTGAGATATTTATCTGCATATAAGTAAAGAGTAGCATACGAGTTATATATACATACATACATACTATATATCTGCTTTTGTACAACTATGCTATGCCTTATGTAGATTCGTAATCAACCAGCCAAAAGCAACAACAACGACTGCAACAACAGCAATAACACACAAGAGAAAAAGCAAAGCGCCAGCGAGGAAAGCAACATGAAAAAAACAAAAGAAAACTACAACAACATGTGTAATGTGCTGTGTTGCGGCAATAATCACTCTTCTCTTGTTGCTGTTGTTGTTGCTATTGTTTGGTGTGCCACATATGAATGAATGCCTTCACAGTGTTGTTGTTGTTGCTGTTGGTGTTGTTGCTACACGCCACGATGTGTCGGCATTTAACTTCTCAACTTTGTTTTTTTGCATTGTCCGTTTGACGTGGGCGGGCGGCAGTTGGCGAGGTTTGGAGGGGGATAGGAAGGGGGCAGGGAATCGGAGCTGGACGCTCGCTTGGAAAAGCAAGTGCAGGAAACTACTTTGCATTTAATTGTCTGTAATGACGTGCAATATAAAATGTTAAAATCTAAAAATGTAAAAATCCAACACACATAGACAGAGACGGAACAAGAAATGATGTCGGCACAGATACAAGTGGAAATGTTTTACAGTTTTCATTTGCATAGCCTTGCTGTTATTGCTCTGTGCTGCATAATGCAGATATTATGAGACTGTATAATGCTATACCATATAACATGTGATCTCTGGCTTTATACTGGATTTCCTGTTAGGTGTTAAAGTTCAAGACCTGTTCCCCTGAGGTGACTACCTCAACTGCCGGTTTCTTAGGGTAATCCAGCTTCGGTCTTATGGTTTTTCTGCCGTCCCTTAACTGCCCTTTTTTGCTGTTTTTGCAAGGTTTAACTGCTTTGACACAGTTCATGCCAAGGTTCCTTTTACTCGTCTTATTAGCTGACAAACTATGAAGAATTGTGACAGTTGAAAATTTATGTACGACTCTGATTGCCCTGCTTTCAGCCACAGTGTTAATTATGGCAAGAAATTAGCGTAAATTAGCTCAGGATCTTTAAACAATAAACTTGTGCAAATTATTCACCTTTTAAAGTGTGAAACTGCAATCGGTGATTTCTCCTCTTCTCTTCGACTGTTCTTATTTCCCTACTCCATGTCTTTTCTCTTCCCAGTCATTTCTTTCTTTTTCTCTGTTTCTCTCTCTCTGACTCCTTTAACAGGGGCTTACATGCGCAATTGTGCGCTAAAACCAAACATGCATATTTTCACTTATTATTTTCATACATAGAAAAGCAAAAAAAAAACACAACAAACAGCTTAATAGAGTGAGTTATGAACGCTTAGATACCCTGTGCAGTGGGATTAGGTGTATGTGGAGTAGCAGCATAATTCAGATCATAAAATAAGCTTAGCTGAGCAGGAGTTATGAGCCTATAAGTTACCTAGCTTATCAATGGCAGCAGAAGAGGGCGTTCATGTAGCATGCCCCTTGCAGTGTGGCGGCTGCATATTAGAGGGCATTTAATACTGTGAGCAGGAAATCGACTCACACACATACAAACTCGCCGCACGTCTATGACGACTCTGGTCTGTCTATTGAGCCGTGAATATGTTGGAATATATAATCAAGTGTAACGCAACACGCCCTTGCCGCAGCCGCAGTCGCAGCCACGCAGCCCTTGCAACGAGGGGTGGCACAACTGCCTTCAATGACACCCTTTACTCATGGCGGCGCACATGACTGAGTCTCAAGTCGAGTCAATCACCACAGCAGCAGGAGCAGTAACAGAGGGCGAAAGGGCGCTACATGGGGCATGTGGCATGTGGCATGGGGACAGGGTGTCAGAGGGCGAGCGCGACTCTGGCAGTCAGTCACAAGGCACATCACTTGCTTCGTTTGGTGCACAAGTGAATCATAATAATATTAAATTTGATTTTCAGCCCGTCTCAGGCTGAGGCGATGGCGCGTCGAAGAAATTGCGCTGATTGCGCAAAAGTATCGATGACTTCTTGACGCCTATGGTTTGTGGGCGTGTCAAGTGAGAAAGAGAGAGAGAGAGAGAGCGAGACGGTTACTTAGATATGGTAAAGGGAAGGTCGAGAAGCCAGGGAGAGGGGGCTGTTCTGAGTGCCCCTTGTATTCCGTGTTCCGTCTTCCGCGATTTCTTAATCAAATTTTGTGCGAAACAAAATAAAAGAAATGATTCGTCTTGGGCATACAAATAATGCAATTTGCAGCAACAGCAGCAACAGAAGCGACAGCAACATTGTTGTTATTATATGTAGTAAACATACATATACGTATATTTATGTGTATGTGTGTGTGTAGGAATCCACAAAAAAACTTACGTTAAATAAATAAAAGGCAACAAACGTTGCCTGCCGCCTGCATTTTTATGGTTACTGCGTTTGGGGCAATGCATTTTATATAGTTGTAGCATGTAGAGTTGCCTTTTACGGCTGCGCCTGCACCTGCCAGTATCAGAAACAGGAACAGGAACTGCCACAGCCACAGTCAGAGCACCAGCAGGCCCACCCACTTTCTCACCCATTGTGGTTGTAAATTTTATTATAGACCAAAGTCGCTGGCTGCAACTTCTCGGAACTTGCTCGGCCTTGGCAACATTTGCAGCACGTTGGCAACAAACTTGCCAACTCTGACTGATTTTACGAGTGATTTTGAAGCAGAAAATTAAAATGCTTTGGGAAACACTTAAGTAATATAGTTAATAGGTTAAAAATGGGAGGAATAATGGGGAAAATAAATAAAATAATAGATTTAAATATATTCAAAATATTTAAGAGAACATATGATAGGTAAGATTAATAATATAAATTATATTATAGCTAAAAATCGCTTTATATATAAACAGCCTGCTCAGGATGTTGGAAAATTGTATAACACAGTGAAATCAATGCCTCAGAGGGTTTATATCGTCAACTACCTTTGACTCATCCTGTTGATCTGTATCCTGTTTACTTTGTAGGGTCTCTGCCATGCACGATAAACTTTTATTACACTCGCTCGCTCGCTTCAGCAGCTAAAGGGTATTAAAAGAGTGAAGCGATAAAAAAGCTTTTAAACTCGCAAACTTAAACCGCAACTAATAAAATAATTACTTGAAAATAGAACGTTTTATATTGCAGCTTTTATTTTTGTGGTTTTTCAAACGAATCACTCACGAATTTCCCACCCACACAAGTGTTTTACGCGCAGACTTATTGCCGTCGCTGTCGCATACGTCTTCTCTGACTCTACCCCTTCCCCCTCTGCTGTCACTGTGTTCCCCTCTGTTCTACACTTGCAAAAAAAATGATTATTTAGCGGATGTTTAATTGCAACTATTTAATTTTCGCATGTGGTACGCGGTAATTAGTATCCGTATGTTTTAATTTTCATTTCATTTCAAATTGCAATTGTCGTCTTTGTGTGTGTGTGTTTGTGCGTCTCCGCCTCAGCTGCTGCTGTTGCTGCTGCTGCTGTCGTCGCTGTAGCCAAGTGCAACTGCAACAACAACAGAGTCCGATTCGCTCAGCACCGGAGAATAACAATTAAACTACATTTAAATTATATGTATGTGTAATACTTGTTGTTGTTACGGTTGTTGTTGCTATTGCAGCCAGTCTCCCTAACCTGCCAGTGTGCCCCACTCTGACACTAACCCCCTCGCATCTTGCACATTTCTGTCATAATTATAGTAAAAACTATAGCAGCAGAGCGGGGCAACAACAATCGACTAGCAACATTCGTCATCGTCATCGTCATCGAGTGTTGCTGCCGTTGCTGCTGCTGCATATTTATTTATTATTATTTTTTTATGTGTTTTCTATGCGTTGCCGCTGCTGCTTTGCCGGTTATTTGGTCTTTTGTTGCTTTTTATTGCATTATAATTTCTACTTAGCAAAACTGAGGATGTGATGCAACCTCGGTCGCTGCGCCCGACAGCAGCTGCTGCTGCCGTTGCTGCTGCTCTTTAATTTCATTACACATTTTTTACGGCTGCTGCCGCTTCCACAGTGGCTGCTGCCGTTGTTATTTCTCAAATAAATCGCACACATTTTGTATGCAATTATTTTTTGCGCTGACAAAAGGCAACAGCGCCCGTAAGTCAATGCAAAGAAAAGTTGTTGTTGTTGTTGTTGAGAAAAGTCATTTGCATTATGCAGCGCCGGAAATTGTTATTAGTAGGTAGTAGTTTTTTTCTTTCTATTAGTTGTTGGTTTTTTGCATGTTCGGTCTGCCATGAATTGAATTTTTAAATGCGTCTTTTGACTTGGCAGTTTCTTCATGGGTTATGCTGAGTCGTTAAGGTACAATAAGAAATAAAGCAATCCTAATTATGTCTTAAGCATATAATGGGTATCTGCTAGTCGTTCAACCGTTTCTGTATCTATGATGACTTCACAAGTACTACGTAAAATTTATTTATATGCAAATGTGAATTATTTGAATTTGGTTTGTTGGAGAGAGCGAAATACAATTGCTTTGAAAACCTAAACAATAAAATGTGCCGGCATTTTCACATGTGATTGTAATCGCCTCTGTTCCATTCACAATGAATATCTATATATATTTTATAAATTATATATACGAATTTACAAATACATTCATATATATTTATGCAAATTATGCTGCCAGAGTTAATGACACTTAATTGTTCGCTTCCTGCCATGGCGGCTGTTGCATCAACCCGGGCCCATGTGAAGCTACAGCGAGAGAAACACAACGCGGGTGTCCACTTGAACAACAACAGCAACATGAGTAACAACATTGAAAGTTTATCGCCGCCACTTTGTCACATGACACGGCCAACAACGGGCGTTAACAAAAGTTCAAATAAACTGCCAGCATAAAAATCTATGCAAAAAAACAAAAGCAGAAGAAAGCAGAACAGCACAGAACAGAGGAGAGAAAAAAACCAAGTTGAAGTTGGCCCCACTCAGTTGTCAGACTTGCCGCCAATGGCGTCATCCTCTCAACGTCATGAAGTTCGCGACCAAAGACTTAACCGGGCCAACGGAGCTACAGGCGGGAGAGGGATGGGGAATGGGGAAAGGCAGCAGATTGCGGGCAGCCCGGTACAAAAAGTAGCTAAAGTAAAAAGCTGTGAACAAAGCTTTAACTTTACAGCTTTCAACTAAATTAATTTACTTTTATAGCGTTCATGTTGTTGTTGTTGTTGCAGTCGAGAGGACAACGAGGTGCCTGGCTGGGACTAGCCTGGACTGCTGGGGCTAACAAGCTAAGCATTTGTGGCCGTACACACTCTCTAAATCGGCTCAGTGCGCTTTTAACATGGCTTTACTATAAGTAGCTCATATTATATAGATAATCTGAGAATTTTTTCTCACTTCTTGGTGAGTTGAAATGCCTTGCAGAGCTTATAGATATGGTAGAACTTTTAAGGCATTTTCCAGCTGAGAAAGTGCATTAAATATTCGACTAGTTGTACTCTTTTTCACCTTTGGCATTTGGGTTTAAGGCTCTTTCCTTTTTTCACTCTGCGCAAATTGTTATAAATGAAATACAATTAAATATGGTGTTCCCACTGGGCACAGCACACTGCAGCGCTGTACTGTGAAGGCAGATTACGTATACGCCGTGTGGCCAAATCAATGTTGGGTTGGCTGCGCTTGGGCCACAACTAATTCAAGCTGGCAATAAGTCAAGGCAAACAAACTGCGGGACAACCGCAGTCGACCCGCAAAGTGTCCACACTGACGACCCAACAGAACAACAACAACAGAAACAATAATCACAGAAAGAATAGAAAAAAGAAGTACGAAAAAGGGAGAAGAAACTAAGTGCGAACTGCAGGGACTTGACTCCCATTTTTATTATTTACTAAATTGGCGACAAATGCAAAGAAGAAGAAAAAGTGAGAAAAAAACTCACTGAACAATACATGGAAAAGAAATTTCCATTTAACTGTAGTTTGCCCGTCGAGGTTTTGCGGTCTCTCTCTATGTGTGTGTGTGTGTCAATAAATACAAGCATAATAAAAAATTGCTAAGGAAATTGCAGAGTAAAGCAAATAAAATTAATTGAATTCCAATCAACTAGAAATGCAACTGGCCAAACAACAACAACAACGGCAACAAGGGCGACAAGAACAATGCCCCACGAGGCGAAGGTAGTCAAAGAAAAAATATTAAATTGTAAAAAGCAGAGGCACAAGAACAACAGCTACAACAACAGCAACCAAAATGCAATTTAATTGTAAGCCAGAAGTGCGGCAGGATCCCGATGTGGCGACGCAAAGGGTGGCACCCAACTGACATAATTAGTACGCGTATACCCTGTACGTAAGGCGCAAAAGGCCTGCACGATAGGCAACTCACTTATTTTTAGATTAAGCAGGATTAAGCTCAAGCTTCACCAATTTATCCAAGTTGACCCATCAAAGAATTCAGTGTGTAGAGTATCTGTTAGTGCAGCAAACTCCAGCGACAACTTACTTGCTTATTATAATGTAATTTTATGATTTCGACGCCATTTTCTTGCTAAATTATAGCATAAATAGAAATAGAAAAATGTAAAAATGAAAAAAATATAATAAAAACGGGCCAAGAAACGAACAAGGGGCCGACAGGGGGACTCTGGCGAGCGGCGGTACAGAGCGGTGCAAATGGTGGGGTGTAGTGGGGTGGGGGGCGCAGTCAATTTGCATAAAACCGATCGATATTTTTGATTACATTTACAATACATAGAAAAAGAGACAGAGCGCACCGGGTTTTCTAGTCGAGGTCGAGCTTCGATTCGGCGACGGAGAGGGACCACTAAATATATAATTTTGTCATTTAAATTGCCCTGTCGTCGGTCGCACTGTTCCTCATCGTTCTCCTCGTCGCCCTCGTCTTCGTCTTCGTCGTTGTCGTTGCCTTTGCTTGGCTTTCATCGTCTCTCTACTATATACTTTAGATTTTAAAACGCGCTTAACTTCAAAATAAATATAATTATAAGTACCTACAGTAAAATGCAAAATTAAAGGACAAAGACGAACGACGGCATATTAATTATTACACAAGACTCAATTTGATGGCAAGTGGGTGGTTAGGGTGCTGGCATAAAATTAAAAAAAAAGAAAAGTGCGCTACCCTCAAATGCGCCGGATGTCGTTTCATTTTTATTATAAAAATAAATTATAATTTGAGCCAAGGCAAAAAGAAATAACCCCAGGAAAGCGAAAGACAATAGAATGTTTAAGGAATGATATAATTGAGTAGGACGGATGGTGGGAGTAGCAATAAGTGCTTTGCCCTAGCTCCGAGTTTTTATGGGGGAATCTATAAGTGAGGCGTTTTTATGACAGATTTCGATTTGTTTGTTGGTTTTGAACCTACAAGAACTGATAGACGAATTAATACCCTCGGCAGTATTATTTATAATGGAAATGCAGGAAAAAAACAGGGAATTCGTCTTGAGTATTCCCTATACCTATAGGGGAATGTATATTATAGCTTTTATCAGGCTTAAAAAAGGCATGTCCAAACGCACTCGGTGTATTTACTTTTTATTAACGAGCCTATATAATCATTTTTGTCAGTGTGTATGTATGAACACCTTGTGACTAACTATCAAATTTGGGGACAATATATATTTGTATAGCAAAAAGCCAAAGCTTGAATTAGAATTAAGGGGCATGGCCTAATTCTACCTACAGGGTATATACGAATTCTGAATGTCTGTTCTTCGTCTGTTTCTTTCTTACTTGATTTCAAACTGCGAAACGCATATCCTTGTAATTTAGCTATTATAGCTAGCGATTAAAATTATTTATAAATTTGTCCCATGACCTTTTGCAGTGTGTGGGGGACAGTAACGTGACCAAAATGCGTGTTACGAGTGCTCTCTAACTTCTATATATAAATGTTTAGCTATTTACATGCGTACACGAGTGTGTGTGGCAGACTATAATTATATTTGAGTTTCTAATTACATTCGCTAGTGCAGTGAAACAATTTTAAAAATTCAATATAATGAAATTTACTTAATTGTATAACACACTCGTAATTAATTCACTTTGTATGCTAATTCGTGCCTAAGTGGCGTATTAAACTTTAAAATGTCTTCAATATTTATGTGCCCTGCACGTGTCGATTATTACACGCAACGCTATAGTGCACGCGTGTGTGTGTGCGTGTGTATTTGGGAGTGTGTGCGTGTGTGTATTGGAGTGTGTATGCAAGTTCAATTTAATGTAATTTTCGAGGGGTGATTATGCAATGCCATTCAAATGCCATTGTTTCTTATAATAAGACGGTATAATTTCGTGTTTAATTGAATCGATAAATTTGGAAAACATTTGCGACATCTAATGAAATGCGCCGCGACGGCATTAAAATGTTAAGGCGTTTGATATCGAGAACTTAAGTGTAATTAAGTGAAAGTTTAGTTAAGCGCCTAAGGCGGCAATTTATATCTAATTCAGCTCGAGCTACCCCTCTTCCACCCTTCTACATATAAGAAATATTGGATGCATACATATATGTATTAGTATTTGTATTTGTTTGTAGGTAAGCACAGCTCAAGCACCGTAAAACAGTAAAATTTACAACGCAACTACTCAAGTCTGAAGCGTAATAAAATATTTGCCCTTTTTGCCGACGAATGTTGCCGACTGCATTCGCTGCTTGCTTCACATGAGCACTGACACATTTTAAGGACTCAGACAAGCCCAATACCAAGTCCAAGTCCAAGCAGGCCAGCCAGCCAGACCGTACTAGGTATGACTCAGGCCTCAGCTCAGGTCCGTTTCCGTTAAGCCCTCTTTCTCTGCCCCCTCCCCCTCGTCATTGCTTGTCAGCCAGTTTACAATGTAAACGCGAAAATGCGACAGCAGTGCATAAAAATCCTTGGCCCTAGCCACGGCTGGCTCTGGTCTGGCTTCGCATTTCTCTCTCTCTCTCTTTCTCTCTCTCTCTTCGAAGGAGATGGCGATGGCGATGGCGATTTTTATGCGTTTAAACATTTTCATTACAAAAATTGCATTGGGGGGCAAGTGTTTCGTTGTCATTAAATCTGCAGCGATAAAATCAATTTATGTCAATTTCCACTTTTGATTATAACGCAGCGCCAGCGCCAGCCAGGCAGCGACAACAGCAACAACGACAACAACAATAAATATAACAGCAGCTGCAACAGCAACTGCAGCAACACAGCAGCAACAACAAAAACAACAATAACAGAAATCAAGCCAGTGTCATTGCTTTTTAATTAAAAGTGAAAAGCTTGAGCTGACCAAACACAAAACACGCGCTGCACAACAACAACAACAACAAAAAGTGTCTAAAGTACGTGTACAAACCACCACGATCCCGACTGTATTCACCCCTCCTGCTCACCCCTGGCTCATATTTTTATCAATTTATGCAATTTATAAAATAAATATAAAAAATATAAATAAACGGGGGAGAAAAACGAAAACCAAACGACGACAGCGACGCGCACTGTCCAGGCGCAGAAATAACAAAAAAACAACAACAACATACAAAATTATAGCCAAATGCACGGCAAGGAATTTATTAATAATGCAAATACATAAAAACAGAAATCAACCCCTGATTATACAGATACACCGCACCGTGTTCGCAGCCACGGAGTCGGAGCACCAAGAGCTACCACCAAGAGCTGCTGAGTCCCGTCCGCTGCTGCTGCTGCCTGCCTGCCTGGCTGCCTTAATTTATTATTTAAATATGAATGCGAAAAAAAACCGAAATATATGAAAATAAAATAAGAAAAATTGCAATTTAACGAAAATGGAATACCCTTAACAGGGCAATAAAATGCGTGATGATCCGTCAAGTAGAAGATTATGCATGAAGCATGCGTAGAGGGTTGACCTGGACTAGGTTGTCTGTTAGGATCTACTTAACCAATCTTTAGTATTTACAAATTTTCTACTAAATGATCTTAAGCATCTTCAATCTTGTACAGCAATAGAATGACTTAATAATTGGAATTTTTGTATTATTTTATACATTATATAATAAATAATATAGCATATTCTAATTTCATTTCAAGATACCTCTAAAGGGTATACAACATTTGCATTAGTGCAATAACTTTCTGTGATCTTGAAAACTTTTCAAGGGTATCTCGAGAGAGTGTGGCATAACTACCCGTCCACTCTTGTGCCTGCACAACGAGAAATTTTCAACGTTTTGGGCGTCATCTAATATTTATATATGTAATACTCGTATAAATATAATGATGCTGGGCGACGCTGGCTGCGGCTTACGCTGAAGCAGACTTTGGCTGTGGTGGTGCTGCCCAAAAGCGCGGCAGATATTCAATAATTTATAATTTAAATAATACCCACTACAAAAGGGGGCCAGGCCAGTCAAGGCAGGCGTTGCATGCTAGGACAAAGCACTGCACTGCAGCGTAGGGCAGGGCAGGGCAGGGAAGAGAGCCAGAACGGAACTGAACTGGGCATGGTCTGGTCAGACAGTTAAGCAAGGTGAACTATGCAACGAATTTTTGAATTTGAATATTAAACACGTTGACGCCGCTGTCTCTGTTTTGCCGGCTACGTCGCAGTCTCAGTCGCAGTCACTGCTGTCGTCTGCGTCGCTGTCGATGCCAGCGATGCCGCCTTTTATAATTTTTCATTAAACTTGGCAATAAAAGTTTTCTGCGTTTTCCCCAATGCGGGCGCGCGCACACGGCCGAGCCTTAAAAAGAAAATGTGTAGCGAGCGAGCGCGCGAAAAAAAACGGCGTATATAATAAATGACATTATGGCATATTTATGACTGCTAATAATTTATATGCAGCCATTGCCTCAGCCCCAGTTTCTGTTTCAGCCTCAGACGCAGCCGCAGCCGACGCTGCCGCCGCCGCCGCAGTTGCTACAGTTGCAAAAGTTTCGGTTTAGCTGTAGACGGGCCAAAGAAATTTAATTTTAGCACACATTACAGATAGAAAATCCACTCGATATAAATTATATGGTTCAAGTAAAGTGCAAGTGGAAAGTGACAGGGAAACTTTCGAGGGTTAGAAAAGAATTGTAGCAGATGGCTGCAGGGTAATTATAAAAGAAATAAGCAGCATATATTTAATAATAATATTGTACTTGCAAAGATTTCCATATCTGATGATTCCATTTCAAAAATACAATTTTGTATACGTTGTGAGCTAATTAAATATTTTTAAAATTCTTCCTAGTTTTGATTGTTAGATCATAAGAAAATTGGTATACAAATCTCTGTTAAATAATTCTCCTTAGCAAATTTCAGAAAATAACGGAGATTTCTCATTTCTTTCTTCTGTGTCGAAATCTTCCTCCTTTGTACGTGATAGGGTATTTAAAAGTTCACTGGAACTTTCTTTACTTGTTTTCTGGTTCCTGTTCGTGCAACTTATCGATATTTTAATGCCATGCCATATATACTATATACACATACACTGTATACTATTGTTCGTTCTGTTGCGGTTCTCTCTCTGTCTACCCCTGTGGATTCCTTTCAATATTTTATAGTATTTATTTTATTTGTTTGTGTGCAATTCATATTAATGCCCCTTGCCAGTGCACGTTGCGGACTGTGTTCTTGTGTGTGTGTGTATGTGTGGGTGTTGTATGTATGTATTTAAATGCAAACATAAAATTTATGTCAAATGTCTGTTTGACACGAAATATTTAAGCCAAATGCGCGACAGTTCGCTCAGACAGTGCAAATAAAATATTAAAATAAAAACACAGAGAAAAAGAATAAAAAACTTTACTTGATAAAAAAGGAAGAAGTTGGATGTCTTTACAGTGATACCCTATAGTTTGCACAGTGAATTTTTAAGTTGATAGAAGATCGAGGGAACACAACAGATACCATCAGTACCTTGTACCCAAGAATTGCACACCCTGTTAAATATCTTTTGAGTATACCCCATTGCGATCATTTGACGATGGGTACTGGGTATAATGAGCAACGACAACACGAGCACAACTGCAATTTGAATGTGGATAATGATGGGGCAACTGCCACAACAACAATAACAACAAAATCATGTGGCATGTTTAATAATTTATTGTAATTTGTGGCAACAAATAGAAATAAATACAAAAAAATAACGAAGAGACCAAGGAAAAAACGAACAGAAATAAAATCTTTTACTGCTTTTGCTGTCGCTGGCTTGTAAAAATCGCCAGTAAATTAAGTCTTCCTCCCAGTCCAGGTCTGAACTTTTTCTGTTCCGTTCTGTCTGCTTTTTTTATTCTTTCTTTCCCCGTGTTGATTGTCATTTAGTTGCTGCCACTGCTGCTGTTGTTCTTGTTGTTGTTGTTCCAATATAATTAACTCAAATATGTGTATAATGTTTATAGTTATGAGTCGCATTTGCGCGTGGGTTGACCCCATATTTAAACTAAAAGAGAATACACACAACAAAAAAACTAAGCTTTGCTAAACTAAACTAAACCATTGACGTTTTTTTTGCTGCTTTCCCATTGTCATTTTAGTTCATAGTTCCCTTGGCTGTTGTTCACTTACTGCTTTTAAGGGGTTGGTTTTTTTTTCTAGCGATATATGTAGTATCTGTATACCTACCTATATATACTATATATTTTTGTTTTCTGTTTTCTGTGCATTTCGTTGTAATTGTTTGTTGTAGTTAAGGCTGAGCAAATAAAGTGCTTCCGTTGATTTCTTTCAGCGCAAATAGTTAATTGCCTGCCATAGGCTACAACACCAAAGTCGGCGGGCTTTTCAACTATGCATTGATTGTAGCTGCTGTTGTTGTTGTTTTTATTATTATTGTTCTGCTGTTATTTCAGTTTGTTATGTACATGCAACAAATTGATCCGCTCTGCCAATCGGATTGTGTTAAATTAATTCTGACTTAATCGAAAAAATATTATAATCTTTAAGGAAGAGCAACAAGAGTGATTGAAGTGGGAATGCTTTTTCAGTAAATGCAATACTTGAAAAATTTCCCATACAATTCTTATCTGAACTATTGAAATTGTCTGCAATTCCGAATTCCTTCAACTTTGTAATTTCCTAGACATATTTCGAAGCGTTTCTTATCTGCGCTATCTGCACGTTTATCTAGAGTATCTTCAGTTTGGTTTCTTTGTATGCTCACATTGCTTTGGTGGTATAAAAACTAAAAGACCAAATAAATGCAAACTTAAACTATAAAATAAACATTAAACAAGCTAGAAATGCTTTTATGGCCGCCAAGATGACGACGTCGACGACGATGACGATGACGATGCAGATCCCGAGACGGAGGCGAGACTGACTCTGATGGATAGTTGGAAAGTGTGCGCCTGCTGAGGGAGGGTGCAGGGTTGCTCTGCTCATGGGAATGAGCAACTTTAGAACTGTGTGTGTGTGTGTTTGTGAGTGTGTTGTGCCTGTTGCTACTATGGCTGGCAGCCGTGGACTGCTCGACTTGTGTATTTACAATAGAAATATTTTGTTGCAAGCGTAAAATGCCGACCCCAAAACGGCCTCCCCAAAACAGCAAGTGCAGCTGCAACATACAATACTCTCTCTTCTTCTCCCTCTCTATCATGCACACACGCACAAGTTTTTATACTTTAATGAAGACGACGTGCAATAAAAATTGATTAAATATAATTCAGCAACAAAGTCGGTTTTATAGTTTGCAACTCTTGCAACAACATTAGAAGTAGAAACGAGGCAACAAAAGCCGCCTGTGCTGTGTGGCAGTTGTAAAAGTTTAATTGTCATGAGAGAAAGAGAGAGGGAGAGTGGGCTATACACGGAGTGAGTGAGTAAGGCAGGAAGTGAGGCAAAAAGTCTGCAGGTGCCACAATAAAATATTTGCCCCATTTGATGGGAAAAAGCACTTAAACACAAACCATCTTTGTATGCGGCAATTTCACATTTTCTACATTTAATTTGAATTTATAGCGCCCAAAGAGGAACCCGATGACTTTGTATGCCTTCACTTCTTCTTCTTCGTCTTCGTCTACGTCTACAACTTGTTCTTCTTCTTTATTTCTACGTACTGCTGATCCCAGATAATAAGCAACAGCAATGTAATATATTTCTATGCTCAAACAGCGTACAATGTATGTGTATGTGTGTGTGTGTTTGCCTTATAAATACATATTGCCCACATGTATTGCCCTTAATTACATGCGGAGTCATCAGTTCGTTCGGTTCGGTTCGTTCAGTTCAGTTTGGTGCGGGCGAGAAATTTATTTTAATATTGCTGCGCAATTTATTTTAATTGGAATAATTTTATTTGTCTTTATGTTTATTCATTATGCGGACTAATGAATTTTGTACCAATACCAACAAATTTTACATGCGTTATCTATTCACACACACACACAGACACAGGCAAATAACCGTACAAACACACATCAATTGGAAAGGGCGAGAGAGCTATTAGTGGGACTGGCCTCCTCGGCTCCTGAATCCTGTGTTCGACTGTGTTCGACTGGGTGCTGGCTTTTGAATAATTAACGAGGGTGTCACTCAGTTCTCCCCCTCCCCACAGTCCTGCGCCAGTCCCTTCCGTTTGCTCACTTTCTATTTTCCTTGCTTGTGTGTGTGCGTGTACACGCTCATAATATTATTATATGTTATTTACCAAGAAAATGCTTAGTCAGGCCTTATACAAATGTCTATGAATGTTCAAAATATAATTATAATAATAATTGAATTAGATTTATTGATTATTTGTATAGGCAACAACAACACAAGGGTTCTGCACGCACAACAGCAGCAACAACAACAACAACGAAGACCAACAGCAACGTCGACACAAAAACAATATTCATGAATAAATCCATTTACGAAGGGTAGTTGAGAGTCAAATAATAGCGCCAAAGACATACAAGAAAAGGCTAGTCATAGTTATAAGACTGTAGAATACTCTTTGAAAGCAGTAGAGTATTATTCTAGTATTATGGGATAGTATATTTCACATTTTAATTAGCATTTTTATTTAAATGGAAACCTTGATGATAAATTTATATATTTGCCAGATTAAAATTTGCGTCATATCCTTAAAAATTCTTACTGTAAAAGAAACAAAGGCATTTCAACAGTAAAAAGAATTAAAATTTATAGTATATAATAAATTATATTACCTAACACGTATCATTTTTTATAGTATTTTGATTCTTAGGTTTCTCCATTATTTCTCAACTCAAAAATCTTTTCTACTTTCATCAGCAGTTTCTACTGCCCTTTTATAGGGTATATAAATTAATAAGCTCATCAGACAGCGCCACAAAGCTGATGACGAAAGTCAACTAAACAAATTAAGTATAGTCAGTAGTTATTGTTGTTGTTGTGGCAGTAGTTGTTGCTGTAGTTTGTTGCCTGCTGCAAGTGCGTTAAAAGCAAACGACAGCCCTCCAGCCAAAAACGAAAACCATTCAAAGGGAAAACTCAACTAAAACTTGAGACGATGGCGTCATACACACACACACAAACACACATACACGCACACACTGGCACACTCACAATCTCCTACACACACACACACTTGCAACGCTGACGCGAATTTTGCGCGCGCTTTTCTTAAGCGAACATCTTCGGCGACTCTTCGAGTGCGATTGCGATTGCGACTGCAAAGGGAACGCGTGAAGGCCACGGCATGAGCAGTGGAAGAGGGGACGAGGTGAGGTAGGGGAAGTGTAACGAAGACGGTGACTTGGCAATGCATTCCTTGGTTGGGTCGACCTCAGCTGCAACATAGCAGGAGGGCGACTGGCTGCTGAGTTTGCTGCTCGCCTGGCAACGACGCAGTCTTTGCATTCAACTGCATTTTTGTGTTGCGGCTGCCGGCGTAGAAAAACTGCAACGCCAAGTGCAGTGCGCGAAAAAGAATCAAGGGGTGACTGTGAAGAAACAAGAAAAAAATACAAAAAAAAAGACCGGCAGCCACCCCAACCTGATTAGGGGGCGCGCTACTTGCGTTTTGTCTGCTTTGAATGTTTCCGCCCAAAGTTCGATGCATTTGCAGCGCGGCAAAGCTGCGTGTCTGTCGGGGTTTATATGTGTGTGTGTGTGCGCTGCTTATCGATTTTATCAGCTGCTTCACCTTCATCTTGTAGCGTTTTCTTTTCTAATAATCTTTCTATGTGTGTGCTTCTCTTCTATATTTATGTGTGCACATTTGAAATTTACGCGCTCCCTCTTCCACCTCCCCCCCCTCATTCCTCTGCTCCGTCTACTTTACAAAGTTTTCGCTGAAGCCTGCAACGTGTGAAAAACTTTTTGCCAGAAGTTGCATTTGAGATGCTACACGCAGTTTTTCTTTGTTGACGTAGTTGTTGTTGTGGGGAGAAAACAATTTCATTTTGTTTTAGTTGAATTATTATATTTGTAAAAGTTTTGCTTATGAATTATGGTCATTGTGTGCGATTGTGTGTGTGTGTGTATGTGTGTGGAAGTGGGTGAAGGCAACGCACTTAGTGAGCAGTTCAGTGACGCCAAAGTAAATCTTTTGCATTCAGTAAGCTGTTATAGAGAGAATATCTTAAAGTCTTGTACAATAAAGCACTTAATTACAACTGAAATGAAATGAGGGGAAAACTATATAATTTAGACTTCTTTTGTGAGTAAGTTCCCCCCAGAGTTTATCTCGTCTTATCACACAGTTAAGATCGCAAGGTCTCGTCATTGTTGTGAGTTATGAGCATCCCTCAGGGCATTGGGTGACCAACTGCGGCAAGTTGATTGGGTTGTTTCGGGTTGTTTCGAGGGCTCTTCACAGATATGAAATACATTAAAATTATGAATACTTGTATATTTTATATTTTGTTGTGGGTTGTTGTATGCCTCGCCCCGTTTTTGGCATATCAAAGAGCATCAGGCTCTCTCAACCATCTGCATTATTCTTGTGCTTTGTTTGGCAACTGCTCTGGAAATACTTTATGCGTATATGTTTTATTTTTATGCAAAATACATGCAGAGAGAAACCCCTTGAGGGGCACTTGCTACAGTAACCACTGCTGGTTTTCCCGTTAGGGGTTGCACTGCCCTTACATACATATATATCTCACTGTCAACTTACTGTAACTGAGCCAAAAATGCCTGGGCTTATTTGCGATTTGCATTTATTTCTTTTTATATTTCGCGCGATTAGCTTGCACTCTTCTCCTGCTCTGGCTGCCTCAGTCTCCCAAAAAAAAAACACATCCAATTAGTTGCTTTACTTGCCTTCTGCCACTTCTACACTTTTCATTTTCGTTTTGCAAAAAGGAAAATTACAAATTGCATATAGATTATAGATTTCTTAGAGTTTCGTTGGTGTGTATAATCATGTGTACCGGATATGAATTAATTTTTTCTCTCTTTCTTTCTCTGTGTTTCCCATATTTCTCGCGCGCTTTGCATTTACAAGTAGGGTTTGCTGAGCATTTATGGACGGTTCTGAATACTCTATAAAGAGTGAAGTAAAAGAATGAGTAGAGGATTTATACAAAATTATATCGAATATATATACTTCTTAATTAGCTTACTCTAAAAGGGGTGGAAAAAGGAAAAGTAAAAGTATTAATGAATAAGAACGAATTCACAATGTTTAACAACAAAGCTTGCAAATCTATAAATCTCAAACATTTTTCCCCATTCTTTACATACTTCCATCTCCTTAGTGTATCTACAATTCGTTATAACTTATCAGCACTTTCCTTTTAGCTTGTTCCCTTTTGCTTTGGCTGTTTGTAGTAATTTGTTATTAGTTTTTGTGCTGTGCAGTGTTGGGGTACATTGTGGGCTGGGTGGGCTTGCTTTCCATTGAAATCATTTACATATTGCAAAAGTGAATTGTAGAATGCACACTCACTTGCACTCACACTCACACTGACATTCACACTCACATACACACCCATATATTTAGTTAGTTGCTGTGCTCTGTGAGGGCAGTCAGCTGACTTGTGTGCGCTGCATATTTGCTTTGGCAATTATTATCGACCTGGCCAACGATTTGTTATTATTATTGTTGCCCCCGTCTGTACACTGTTGTTGTTATAGTTGTTGTTGTTGTTGTTGGTTTGGGCAACGCTGTTCATTAATTTACGGCTGCGACTGCGAAGCCTTTGAACGCCTTTTGCATAATTGCCCGCACATTTCGTCAGCTCAAGTTGCCGCTTGCCATTTCGGCGCTGTGTGTAATTTTCGCGTCAAAATACTTGTAAAGTGGTCAGCGTCAATTAAAGGCAATTAATCGGAATGTGACTATATGTGCATCGTGCAAAGGATTGCGTTTGTGTGTGTGTTTGCATTTGTCGCTTGCGTGTGTGTGTGTGTCAAGATATAAAAATATTGCTGCATAGTTTTGAGCGCACATTGTGCATCCTGCGTATACGCAATGCACAACAATATGCAAAGCTCCCTTGCTTGTTTGTGTGTGTGTGTGTTTCTCTATATACTCTCCAGACAGACGACTACAGTCTACGGGCAACTCTTGAGCCCCACACACACACAGGCACCCCGCCACAGCCACCTACTACGTTCCGCCGTGCACTTTCCGAAATCCATAAAATTTTTACGTTGCGCGCCTGCCAAAAACGAGCCGGCAAACGTGAACGTCAGCCTAAAATCGTAGAGCTTCCTCCCCTCCTTCCCCTTACTGCAGCCAGCTCCTAACTCTTCTAACTCTTCTCTGCTCTGCTCTGGACCCGAAGAGTGCGAGATAAATGCATTTTCGTAACGTACGATATAAAATACTACTATATATGTGTATTCGTATACGTATTCGTATTCGTATCGTATCCGTATACTACGATACATATAGAAAACGCAGCGCCAACGCGTTGCTAACGGCGACCGCAACAGACACACGACGCTCGATATGGTTAGGCAAACCCCTATGAAACCTTCTCCTCTCTGTTGCCCCCTTGCAGCGTCTGTGGTTGCGTGTGTGTGTGTGTATTCGCATATTAGGTGCAAGCCATGCTGCATATGCAACTCGAGTTTCTATCTCGATTTCTCTAGCGAAGGAACAGCAGCGGAGTAGGCTGGGCTGGGCAATAGCTGTTGGTCATGTTCAAATAGTCGACGGGGCAGGCTCACAAGCACACACCAACACACACACACAGACATACCTAAAGCCACACACACACACACATGTGCGTGGTAGTTGCCAATAACAGGCGCAGCGGCGTTTCGTAGTCGGAGCTTTTTTCCTTTGACCACGACGGGGCCCTACAGGCTACGCACACACACTAACACACACAGAGCTATTCCTATTGCTATATATGTATGTGTGCCTGTATACACTGCACGGTGCATCATCTCTTTAGGCTGCCGCTTTAGCCAGACGCATTCATTTGTAAAGCTAAAACACGTCGGGGAAGGCAGAAGCAAGAAGTAAGGAGGATTGGGTGAAGTTCAGGGGCAGGGCGGGAGTGTAAGGGGTGTCTCTGCTGCAAAGTGCCGTCTAGTGCGAGGTGCTTTTACGCACCTTTTGGCCAAAGTGTTAATGAAACACATTTCGAGACCATAAAACGAGTCGCAGTTGCAGGCACTTCAAAGCAAAACGTAATGCGCACAGTGGGGCAAGAAACGAACATTACATAAAATGCCAACGCGTATTAGCATATTTAACTCAACTCGAATTTTAATTACAATCGTTTTTTATGGCTTTTCTTTCTCGTTTTCTTCCCCATGTCTTAATTTCTTTTTGTAATTTCCCTCGCTTAAAATGTTATTATTGGCACTTTTGTTTTGTCTCCGCCAGGATATATGCCGCCGTTGCTCGCTGCCCGCTACCCCCTGCCATATAATTTCATTAGTATATTTCTAAATATAGCGTCAGCCGTCAGTCAGTCAGTTGTCATATTTCTTTTTTATCTATTTTCATTTATTTCGTTGTTTTTTTCAGCACAAGGAAAAAGTTGCGACTTTCATATTTCTTCTTGGCCTACAACACAGCCCTGGCAGTTATTGCTTTTATATGCAGGCAGTATGTATGTATTCGTATATGTGTGTGTGTATGTGTGCAACATTCCAGTGTCGTTCCGTTTTGCAGCCCAGTTCGACGTTCATTGGCAAAACGCGGCATAGAAATCGAATTAGATTTTTCCGATTGAATTTTCTACATTTTTAATTGCTTTCGACGTTTCAACTTGTCGACGTGCTGCTGCTGTTCCTGCTGCTGCTCTCTACTTCTTCCGCTGCTTCTACTTCCTCCTGCCGCCGCCTCCCACCACTGACCCTTGAATTGTTGTTGGCCTTTTTTTTAGCCAATTTGTGACGTCGTCGTCGTCGCTGACATTTATGGGCATTTTTGCCCGTTCATTTGGAATATTTAATGCAAGTAAAGTAAATCAAATATGTGCAGTGTCCACATGTAATTTACTTTAGTTAGTTTCGATTAGTTTAGTTTGCATTTTTGCCAGTTGCATAGTTGATTTTTCTCGCAAATATTTGTGCAGCCAAACGAACTGCAAAAGGGATAGATAGATGGATAAATATCCAACTATATAATTAACAAATACGGAAATGTAAGTGGGAAAAAAAGTTAAGCTGAGTTGCGTGTAGCTGCCACAATTGCTGGCACTGCTAATTAATATTAAAGAGATACTCTCTGCCGGAAGAGATTGCCAAAAAGGTTTTCTTCCCGAAAAATAAACTTAAATAGAAAGAAAATTCTCTAAGTAATGTAAATGAATAATTACTGCAGTGCACACATGGGAAAATGGTACGGGAAAATTGTAAGGAAATGATCGAAAGATATTTATCTAAAAATAATCAAGTTGCGTTACGTTTTGCCTGGCCATCTGCAACTGTCGGTCCGGCTGTCCAACAAGGCAGACAGACCTTTGAATTCTGGCGGCACTCCCTTTAGCAGCTGCCTTAATTTGTAAATCATTTTCGGGAGAAGATAGAGATTGAGCGAGAGAGAGAGAGAGAGGGGCAGCGAGGGAGAAATATTTTTCTTAATATCAAAATCAGCTTATAAATACGCGCTTTCTGGCTTGTTTTTTCCCATTGCGCCCGTTCGGCGGCATCTTCCGCATTTGTTTGTAATTTACTTTTATGCCTTACTTAATTGCATTTAGATGCATTTTATAAATTACAGCACATGCTGCCGACACAGACGGGGAGATAGATGTAGCTGCTGCTGCTGCTGTTGCTGCTGGCTCCCATGAAAATCAAGTTGAAGTAAACATTAACAACAGCATCCAATTCAGTCAGCAATGCCGACGACGACGCCGACGCTGCACTTATGATTTTTTATTATTAAATTTTATCTTGTCTAATGATTCAATGAGGCAGGGGGGCAAGCACGCAGGCAGGCTGCCAGGCAAATGAAGCGATGAACCAAAAGCGGCTTTGAGAAAAATTCAATTAAATATTACAACAATTTCTTCAACATTTTTATCCCACCCTGACTGACTGACTGTTCCCCACACTGCTTATGGCTCTGGTCTGTTTTGAGTTGTATCTACGTATTTGTTATGGCTCTGCAGGTCTGCAGTTCCAGCATTAATTACGCCAAATGTATCTCTCATTATACATATGTGTGTGTGTGTGTGTATATATCTTTGCATCGCGCACAACATGCTGCATATATTAGTTTTTGTTGTACATTATTTCTAAGAAGGCCACAGCTGTAGCAGCAGCGGGCCGTAGTATAATAACCATATAATGAAGGCAGAAATGAAGCAAATAAATGAGCAAGAACAACAAACGCTTTTCTTTTGTATCTACGCTCTCCTACAACAATAAGAAAAACAATTAGCCTACTTTAGTTTGTTGTCTGACAAGTGGAAATAAAATTAAATACAATATGAAAACAGAACGCAACAGCAACAAAAACAGTACAGCGGTACTTAGTTAAATGCAATGCGACGCCGCTGATGATGTATCTGTATCTCTTTGCATCTGTGTATCTGTAGCTGCTGCAGCCAGCGACTCTGTCTAGTACTGATATTTGTACAAATGAAGAAACTACAACAACAACAACAGCAACAACAATCGGAATAGCAACAGCAACGAATTTAATTACTGCGTTTTGTGCCGAACGTTTTTGTAGCAGAGTCTCATATCTTTTTATCTGATGCGTCGCGCGTATCTGTATCTGCTTCTGCTGCTTGCCTCCTCGGCTGCCTTCTCTACTGCTGTTGCTGTGTTTGTACTCAAGTAGTTTTTAGTTATTATTGTTATTATTTTTCCATTTCTACATATACATTTGCACATGTATCTACGGATGTGTGCATGTATGTATGTATTTCTATCTGTACGCGTAGCATGTACGACGCGACGTTGCTCTGTGAGATATTGAAATTTATCGCCGCTATTTTGTAGAAAATGCTCGTAATAATTGTCTACCCCTGCGCACTTCTTCCCCTCCCCCCTTCTTCTTCTGTTTCTTCCTCCACCTTGTCTGTGTGTCCCCTACAATTGCTGTGTTTGTTTACCGTTGCGCTTTGCAGTCATTGCCGTAGCACAGTTCGATAGATACATATACTCATACCCGTATATATGTATGTACCAACTTGTGTATTTCTACGAATTTATCTGAGCTCACACACATACACAGACACACGCACACTTACTCACGTATCGCATTCGCATGTTTTATTATTCTTTATCTCTGTCAAAGCATCTTATTATAATTTTAATTACATGCTGTTATGAGGAAATGTTAATTGTTTCCGTTTACGAAATGTCTGTAGCCAGCTCGGTCGATAGTTATAGGTACACGTATGATGAACCTATTAAAGATATCTGTTGTATATGTTATGGAACCTAATCGAAAGTTCGGTGAAACTTTGAAGCTGCGATAAAGATGTATTTTATAAATAAGTTTAAACTTCTTTAGTTCTTACACTGTGCATAAGTTTAATGATATTTTGTAGTGACTACATTCCTTATGAATTTCTTGTGATATCTATCCATCAATTTATCTGTCTCTACGTCTATCAATCAATGTATCTATGCATCTATAGCTCCCATAAATGTAGGGAAACGTATGATGAACCTATTTAAGATTTATCTGGAACTTGTTACGGAACCTTACCGTAAGTTTGCTGAGGCAAACTTAATACTGGGGTAAACATGTATGAATTGTTTTAATAAATTCTTTCAACTGCATTTAAATGATGTATGGTTTTTATAGCAGCTGCATTTCTAATGAACTTCCTGTTGCTGCGTAGCTTAGTCTATCACAATCGCATCTGTCTATCTATTTATCTATCTGCCTGACTATAAAGAACTTTGCTTTATCGCACTCTCCGACCAACATCGTCAATTAGACAAACGCTAAGCCTTGTCGTTCCCTCCACCCTCCTCTCTCTCCTCTTCCATCGGGCCTGCCATCCCCGCATCACCCGCTCTTCAACTATGTAGGCCAACTGTTTTGCCGCTTTCTCGCCCATTGCTGCAACACATAAAAATCAGCAACAAAGTTGCGGCTCATAAAAAATTGCGCACAAATAAAAAACAACAGCAACAAAAGCAACAACAACAAAATGGAATGAAATAAAATTTATATAAATAACAACAAAAACAAGAAGAACAAGAGCAAGAACAACAGTTTACGGCGTTGAAGGCAAAATGATGGTGAGAAAAAGAGAGAGAGAGGGGGAGGAAGATGGAGAAGGCAATAGTGTGTGCAACGTTGCAACGTGCAACGTGCGTCCGGCATAAAAATTGTGTTTATGCGTGTTTGGTAATTTTATAAAAGTTAAATTAGTTTTAAGACCATAAATTGTGCTGGTGTTGTAGCTGCTCTTGCTCTCTTCTTGCTGTTGTTGTTATTGCAGTTGCAGTTGCAGGATTTGTTGCTGGCGCTGTTGCATTCGCCTTTGCCCCCCATCAGTTGCTGTTGCCATTTTAACTTTTATTACTTTTAATATAAAAAAGCTGGCGCTGTTTGCAGTTCGCCCAAGGAGGGCAGCAAGCACAGCCAAAGGAGCCGCGTAGCAGCTAGCCAGGCTGAGCTGTAAAACGCTGCACGCTGCCATAAAAAGTTGCAAGCAGCAGCAGCAGCAGTACAAGTGCGAGCGGTGCCGTCAGCGACGTCACATGTTGCTCGCAACATAGCCTACTGGCAACCGGCAGCAATCGGAGGCAACATCTCGCATCCAAAAGACATCATGCAACATGCAATCGTAAACCGACTGTGGCGCTCTCTGTGTGCAACGTTTTGTTCTGCCGTCGCTTTTTTTATGGTACTGTGTGCAATGTAACAATGTTGCAACATTTATACGAATTATTATTACATTTTAATGATTAATTCTAATGATATGCGACATGAAGTTGAAATGGCAATCGATAAAATGTGGCAGCAACGCAGCGCAGGATTTTGCTTTAGTTCTTGGTTGATGACGCCGTTGCCGTCGCCGGAGTTGCTGCCTGGCGCCGCGGGGCAGCGTTCACATAAAAATTGGCCCAAGTTAATTGTGGTAGTTATTTGTTGTTGCTGTTGCTCATCGTGTTGTTCTTGTTGTAGAGAGTTTTCCACAATTTCTTTTGCTGCTGCAGCCCAACAACATTGTTGCAGGCGGCAGTTGTAAGTTGCATTTGGCGCTTTTACGATCCATTTTTATATGCTTACTTAGTTGATTAAGGGCGTGGCTGAGGCAGATGTTTAGATTTCTACCACCACCACAACAACAACAACAACAACAGTAACAGTTACAACATCTATTGTGGCGTGCACAAATGCCGACGATGAGTTTTTACGACCAACAGAAAATACAACAACAACAACAGCAAGAAAACCTCATTTCGAAATTGTTGTATGAGCTGCACAAATATTTTTATCACAAAATAGTCAAATGTTATAGTATAGTATAGTATGTAGAAACTGCTGCTATAAGTCTGACTTTCATCCTCCGAACTCTGTTTGAACTCTGTTCGATTCCCATTATGCTGTCATAAATTCAAACACAAAACAGTGACAGAGGTTCGCCCCCCAAAAAAGCCCAAAACAGAATTTTCTTTCTTTGGCATTATCACGAAAGCAGCCCATAAAATGTTTGGCAATAAAATATATATTGTGCAATATATTAATATATTTTTGTATGGTGCCCCTAATATCGTTTATATATATCTTATATACTATATGCATATCATTTGTTTTTGTATATGGCATAGTAGGTAGAATTGGTATTGTAATTTGGTTTTATGCGTTGTTTTGTTGACGACTTTGTCGCTGTTGTGTTGCGGACGCAGCAATAAAACTTTATGCATTTAGTTATAAATATAAATAACTATTATCTACAGACTTATATTGGGTTTCCCAAAATGAAGATACAGTCGCTCTAGTACACACACACACACAATCGCACATACAGCGAACCAATTCAAATTGTATTTTGCCTTTGCTTTTACGACTTTGCCGACGACGATTCCGAATCCAAAGCGAATCCAAGTCGAGCCGTGACCATTATAATAATAACAATGTTATTAATGTTATTGTTATAATAATAATTTGAAATTCGTAACTTTTGTCATTTTATTAATGGGTCGAACGTGTGCGAGGCATTTTCAAAAATAAAAAAAAGTGTATATATCCAGATACGTACGCAAGTACGATACGATATACCATATCTGTATCTGTCTGTATGTTTAGATGGCACCATTACATGGCCAGCCCATTGACTTTGGCTTTTCGTAATAACCATTATACACTTACACTTAGTCCAATATTTACATCTCACTCTATTTAGAAAATAACTTTAAGTTTTACAAAAAACAAAAGATGAGAGAGGGGGAGAGAAGAAAAACAACAACGCGCTAGAGTTTCAAATATTTACACATCCAACCCTAGGCTCCAGGTCGCGAACAAACTAGACAATACTCGTACGCAAACAAATAGCTGAGACTGTGCCGCAAGATTGTGCCGACAGCTCAGTCAGCCTGGCAGTCATTCAGCCTATTCAATGATTTCACTCGTTGTCATCTCGCTGCCATTTTACAATATTTGCTCGACAGTTAACTATAAATGCGGCCATAAAGAGATGGAGATGATAAATCCAAGACTCTTTTGTAGACAATAGAATTTTAGATATATAAAGCCTTATCTGTCTTTGAAAGTTCTTACTGCGTTATTGTAGAGCATCTGCTGGTTGGGCATGCAAGTGGCGCCATTCACTCAGCACTCTCACTTGTCGTTCACGTTACTGATAAAAGAGAAGGGTGTCTTAGGTTTCTGTCAACGAATGTGTACAACATATGCAGCACAGGGTATCTCTGACCTCACAATATACCCATGTTCGTGGCTACACCAACTAGAGTCTTTGTAAAGGATGTATTCTTTGTAAGTATATTCCTTTACAAGATTAACGGTAAAGCAGGTAGGTAGTGGGTATATCTCAGTCAAGCACACCCTACACTACACTCTCTTTACTAGCTTTAACATATTTTATTTACATTTAAGTTTTACTTTATTTACTTTTAAGTCTTGCAAGCTGTGTGCTATTTAGTTAAGTTGCTTTGTCTTTCAATGGAAACAGTTTGTTTTTATAACTTGTCAATGTTGATTTTGGCATTATTGTGAGTGTTGCAAGTTGTTTATAAAGATTTGAAAGGGAAAGGAAAGCCGACTTTGGTACGTGCTCCCTCTCTCTTTCTCTCTCTTAAAAATATTGTAATCGTTTTCAGCTGTCGATGCTTACAAAACTTAAAAAACCTTGTTGATTATTTATCTTAGCTATTTTTCACAATTTACAACATACGTGTTATGAACATACACACACACATCCCCTCGTCTACATATAAATGGCTTTGTTATTTCCTTAGTAATGGCGCCTGCCATAAATTGAGCTCATAATTTTTCATTGCATTCTGGCGTTCCCAATTTTCCATTGCAAAAACATAATAAATAAAATATAAGTATAAGTAAGTCGTAAAAATCGCATATAAAATTTAATGCGCTTGAAAATTATGCGCAAACTATTTCAGGAATTTCTCTCTCCCGCCCCCTCACATGGGCTGCGACCTCTAGCGCGCTACAACTATATTTGCGCCGCGTACAAAGTTCCAAAAAAAAAGTGCGCACGTTCGGCGTATGCGTAATTTATTTTATAAGCGCATAAATAAGAATTCCCGAAAACTAAATGCAATAAAAATGCGGGCGGCAGCAAGCAGCAAATACATATTTAAAATAACAAGCAATTGCGCAAAAGTAATAACTTATAAAATATTGAAAAAAAAAAAAAAAACCGAAGCGAATCGAAACGAGAACGAAATGAAGAAGGAATGGCAATAGAATACCAAGGAGTAGATTATGTAACAGTGATGGAAGTGTGGATACGCTAAATAGACAGAAGAAACTGCTCGTTTCTTTAATAAAATAAATAATTTATAATTGCAACAGTGTTATAGTAGTAAAGTATATCCCCGCTATACCCTTCGCTTTTCTCAGAAATCTTCTCTACAATCTTTCCACATTTTCCTACCTGTATTTTTAGTCTACTTCTCGCATTTATAGGGTATCGATACAAAGCCCAGAAGCATCATCATAATTTATTGGGCCACGTATTTTGTTTGTGTTTGGCCAAAAGGTAACAACGTTGCGCTACGAAAACTTTTGCGGCTCACACAGCAGCTTCAGATACAGCTACAGAGCAGCGCAGAGCATGAGCAAGAGCGAGAACCAGAGCCACAGATACAGATACATTTGAAAAGTTTTATTCGTAAAACAAATCGCACAGAAATCGAAAATTGCGGACCAAACCAAACCAAACTGAACCTGAACCGTACCTCACTGAAGTTGGTCGTCGTGTCCTGCTGCCTTGACTGCTGCCGTATGGATAATAATTTCTGAATTCCTTCTCATTTTGATTGCGCCTAATAACTGAGTACTGGATGCCGCCTCTGCCTTTTGCCGCCAATTTGTGTGTAGAGCTCAGGCTCAGGCTCTAACGCAAACCTGGCCAGCAGATTGCAGCGGTCCACGCGAATGTGTGTGAGTGTGTGTGTATGTGGGTCTGGGTCTGAGCCAGGCCTGCGTTTATTTTTGTTACAAATATTTTATTCCAATGCCATATATTTTATTTACTGCTCTCTTTGGGCTGCCTTCGGTTCGCATCGGTTCTTTTATTTTATTGCATTGTTTATGCAGCCGAAAGTAAATTATGTTTGGTCGGTGGCGGCGGCGGCGGCATCGCGCTGCGGCCAAAGTCGAAACAAAACTCGAAGTCGAACGAAGTCGTCGTCGTTGTTGTCGTCATCGCAGTCGTTGCAGCCTTTGTCTTTATTCTCGATTTGCAGGCTGAAGAGTTGCTTGACCAGAACAAAGCGTAGGAAACACAAGGAAGAAAGCAATGTAGCTGCTATTGTATATGACTAGAGCAAGGACAGTAGTATGGGATATCTTATTGAAGAATGCAATGTGTCTATATCTGTATCTTCTTTATCTATATGCTTTTAATTTGTATCGCATTTAATCCTTCTTCTACTCCAATTAATATTCAACAAGAACATAAAGTAAAAAGTATCTCAACAGTTTAAGAAAGCGTATCTCAAAGTCGCAATCATATTGTCTTCCTTCTTCAGCTTGCAGCAGTTTGTTCGCTGTCATTTCGCAAAAGTTATTATGCCAGGTGGTTTGTCGCTGCTGTAGTAGTTGTTATAGTTGCTGTTGTTGTAGCTATTGTTGCCTTTGCTGCGCCACACTACGTACAGTTACTTAAGTTCTGTGTGTGTTTGTGTGTGCCACATTTCAGCAATTGCTTTGCATATTTTATTGCTAAATAATAAATGCCCATTAAGTTAATTGGCAAATTAGGCAAACACATATAGCAAATACACACAGACACATTGACATACACACACACACACACCTAAACTCTCACAGACACTTGACTGTAGGTTAACCTAGAGTACTCAACGTTTTTTTAATTGGAGCACACACTGAGCCCTGCAACAGTAAGAAAAATACAGCCAAAATCAATGTAAAAATTGCAACTCAAGCTAGCTTAAAGCTAAACCAATATACCCTATATCAGTAAGCTGACAATCAGGGGATATAACAGTAAAAATACAGTACTTACTGATACATATATAGTACTTATAATAGATGTACTTATAGAGATATCTTTTTATAATAGATACGCCATGTATGACTTGAAGAAATTGCACAAACTATTGGTGAATCGATTTTGATTTTGTGGTTTACAATATTTACCTAGCGCTTACAGGGCATCCAACGGGTCGTGCCATTGCTTTCAAGTGCTGGCATTGGTGCATTTGTTGTTGGCAAAGGAAATATGCAGCTTAAACTATAATAAGTCTCCCATTATTCGCCATTTGCATATGAAAATTGCAAAAAAGTTTAGGCGCACAAAATCGATATGACTTTTGCCTTGGCCGCAGGACGCCAAGCACCCTCAAGCACCCCCTCACCATTCGCACCTCTTCGCTCACTCCATTGCCATACACCACCCGCGCCCAGCGATTTAGGTAGTATGATTTGTAGAGTGCGCATATTTTCATTTTCATTTTCCTAAATGACAAGGCACAAAATGCGTTTGCAACGTGCAACGCGGGCAATGCGCGCCGCGTCGTCTGACAGGCAAACACAATTAAATGTTATGCAGATGCAATCTAAAATGTCATTATATCAAATTCATTAATCCCCAATACAGTCGCCCCAAAGAGCCCCCAGGCCCACAACGCAGCGGCAACAACAACAACGGCAGCTTCAAGAAATGCAGCCAAAGGCAGCGCCCCAACAGCAACAACAACAACGATGTGTCGTTGTGTGACTGCATCTGCACTCATTTATTTTTTTTTAATGTTTAACTCGCACTCGCGTTCACACAGATACACAGACACGCACACTCATATGTTTTTAATAATTATTATTTTTTTGCATAGGGAGAGAAGGAAATGTCTTTGTGCACAGGGCGTGTGTAGATTAAACAGATACCCTGTAAAAATATAGAGATATTGACGACGCTTGTCTGCAGATAATAAATAGATAACGTAGATAGACAGGGATATAGACAGATAGGGATATATTTAAATAGGATTCTTGAGGTACAGAACAATACAAGAACGATTAGCAGCTACAAGGGTTTTTTCCTTCTGCCATGTCTTTAGTTGCACCACCCCCTCCCCTCTTGCTTAGCATACCCCATTGTTGCCTCATTAATGAGTATACAGAAAAATGCACTGCGCCCGTTGCTTGCTTGCGATTAAAATCGCTGCACGTGAATATTTTAACGTCAGTCAATCAAATGGCTTAAAAATGCTTTGTCATAGCTTCGTTCCTGCTTCACTCCTCTCTCTCCCTCCCCCTCTGCCCCCATCGCTCTTCTGCTCTGCCTTTGCTCTAGCCCTAGCTATGCCGCGACTTACAGATACACAGATACTACTCTCAGATACACGTACTTCAGCAACAGCGCAGCACACACACTTCATATGCGGCCTGCTGTGTGCGTGTGTGTGTGTCAGGTAAATCGCCTTTGATTTGATTTCGTTTGATTTGATTAATCGCACGACTCCGTTTCGACGTCGCAGTCGCAGTCAACGTTGCCTGATAATGAGATACGAGGCAGAGGAGGCACAGACTGAGGCAGGAATCGAGGCTGAAGAAACAGAGGCTTGCACGCAATTAAGCCAAATTAAACTCAAAGCTGGGCTATAGCATCTCCTACAAGTAAATACGTGTTAAAATACATAAACCCTGTGTCTGTGTGTGTGGGAGTTCAATGCGCTCTCCCGCAGAACTTCAGTTTACTGCTTTAAAAATGACTGTTTACAATATTCATATTAATGCACGTGTGTTAACACACACACACGCGCACACTCACACAGCTTGAGTAAATAATACATACGAAATAAACAACATGAAGAAGGGAAAAAAATATTCCATTCATCGTCATAAACTTCAATTTTCGAAAATCATTTCCTTAGCAGCTGCGCGTTAAAAAATATACAACAAAAATAAAAATAAATACAAATGAAAAAAAAACAAAATAACACAGAATAATAATAAAATGAATTAGGGTTCGTACAGTGGGACAGTGAGTTGCGAAAATTGCTTAACTGATATCTTGAAAAAGATTGCGTTGTATGACAGCGAAAGCGAAACGATTAAAGGAAGGTAATTTCAATGTCACAAGCGACAAACGAATTTCCATTGTCATTGTTCACGGAATTAATTGGACTAAAATTGTGTTGAATTGATTAAAGCGCAGAAATCGAATTGGAGCTAAAAACAATAAAGCGATCAAGTTATCGTTAAGACAATAAACCGAAGTGTGAAGGGCAAGAAAGGCTAGAAATATATATTCAAAATAAATATTTAAACATCATTTAAAATAAATATAAAAATGTTTATTTATTTCTAGGAAAAAATATATTAAAAGAAAACATTTTTATAGGAATTTAAATATGCGTATGATCCCTTCCGTCTTCCCTTTTTTAAGGGCTGCGCAACGCGATTAACTCCACTGTAGCATCAACGCAGTTTGCGCAGCTTTTGCCCTTTGCACGTCGTTAAGGAATATTATAAATTACTGCAACAACAACAATAACAATAATACAAGAACGAAAAGCATGATGGGGAGGAGTGAGTGGGGGAGAGGCTCTTGAAATATTTATTTTATATTACTCTCGTCGTTCCTCTCATCGTCATCGCCGTCTTATTTTATACTTATTTTTGTATGTTTCCCTTTTTTACACTCATTCTCCCCTCAGACACGCGGGGCGCGGTCTAAATTAAAGAATATTTCTTTCTGCCTTTACCGCTTCATCTTCTTGAGTTTTTTATTTTATTCCATTTATTTCCCCCCTCTCTCGCTCTTGCGCGCTCGCTCACTTTCTCACTCAATGTGAAGTTGTTGCTTTTTTGTTTTGTTGTGTTATTTTATTTATTATTATTTTTTTTCTTTCTCTCTCCCGCTTCGCTGCAAGAGTAGCCCCCCCTTTGCACCTCCCCCAACCCCCTCTGCTCCAGCGTGTCTGCGTCTTGGTTTAAAGTGCGGTTTCTTGTCTTTCTCCATATATATTCATTATTATTGCTGCGACTGCCGCGACGACGACGCTGCTGCTGCTGCTGCTTCTGCTGCACATAACTTCAACTTTGTATCTGTATCTTTGTATCTGCCAAGCGTGCGTACGTATATATGTGTGTGTGTGTCATGTATTTAAGGAAAAAGAATGATGCAAAGACGATAAAATATAATTTCGGCTTTATATTTTATTTTAATGATGAAAAATGTTGAAACTTTATTACGAACTCATAAAAAATTTAAACGTAGGTACACACGCAGCGCGCAGAGGGGGCAGAGCAACGTGCACACACAAAGACACACACACAGTCTTACTCATACACACAGAGTCTTCTTCGTCTTCTTCTTCTTCGCTTTGTGCTCGCTCATAAATAAGAAAAGAAATACGCTGTGCACAATGTTAAATGTTATAAAAATCCACAAAAAGAAAAGTATTTATTTTTATTGCACAATGCAGCAGCATGAGAGCATAAAGTATCTTACAGATACAACACGTCACACCACAGTTGGCATTGCCGCTTGTACTGTATTGTCTACGCTTCAGTTCGCCTCGTCTGTTCTCCTCACCCCGCTCGTTTTTGATGCCGCGCTGCATCGCAAAGGCAAAAGGTGTGAAAATATATGTCATAAGATACAAATGTATCTAATTGAATGTAAAGCGATGCAGCGAACGATTTGTTCTTAACACGCAGTCCAACTCGAGCGTCACGGCATCTTTACCCCTTTGCCCTTCTCGTCTCCCCATATTTCTCACGTCACGCCCATCTTCTTTGAGCACTGTGCAAAGTCAAAGTCAAGAACATTCAGATTATCCACAACTAGAGGTAGCTCGGTTTGAAATACAATTTGAGAGCTGAGTGAGAGATGTTCTACAGTAAACGTAGGCAGTAGATACTTGTTAGAGTATGCGAACTTCACTGTATGCGCAGTTTGTCTGTTTATGTTGTGGTAGGTTATGGTTCGGACCAGACGCGCGAATAAACACGCTCACAAACAGTACACACAATAGCCCAGTGTGTGTGTGTGTGCCAATGTGACGACAACAACAGCTGCTCTGAATAAGGATGACGACGACAATGACATGACAAAATCGACGAAAAAACGAAAGCAAAAGATGACGAAAGCGAAAAAAGATGAGAGAAAATAAGGAGGTACTGCAAAGTATCTCAAAAAACGCGTCACAAGTTGCAACACCTTGCGACAGCTAATCGTCCAGCGTACATCGATTTCTAATCTTGATGTGCGTGCGTGTGTTTTCTTTTTTTGGAAATACTTTTAGTAGTACAGTGATAAGGCTGGAACGCAGCACAATCAATCAATTGGCTAATTTTAAGTTAAGTTTTTTATTATATTACATTAATTTCGACGTCGGCACAGTTTTTTTTTTGTTCTGTTCTGTTCTGATCAGATTACCCAATCGTATTAGTGGGTTATCTTATCAAAGTGGGGAAGAGCCATAAAAATGTTTTGCAAGAATCGATCGATGCGGTCGATGATGATGATGATGGTCGTGTTCTATAAAGAAATAAATACTATACGTACTACGTGTAAAATAATAAAAAAAGAAACAATAAAATAAATGTAATTATAAGAAATAAGTTGGTCGGACTGGGTGGGCGTGACAAGCAGGGCAGTTACTCAGCACTGAGCTGTGTGTTTAATTACGACTGGAACTGAACTGACTTTAGTGCCTTGCCTCCCCTCGGCCGCCTCCTCTTTCATTCTGCTTGCTTGCCTGCATTTTTAATTAATTTATTTTCATCGATATATTTCAGACGCAATCACAAAGCCGCGCACAAAGACAAAAGCCAAGTTAAACTTGCATCTTTAAGATACATACACATACAAATGTATCTTTTTTTCTGTGCTGAGGCTGATGCCGTTGCTGACGTTGTCGTTGCCATTGTTGTTGTTGCTGTTGCTGCTGCTGCTGCGGCCGTTGCCATAGCTCGTCCGCTGCCATTAATTTATTTATTTAATACTCAGCCTCTTGGCTGTGCCGGTGCGTGTGATTAATCGCTTGCACACTGTAAATATTTGTCTTTAGTTTGTTGCACTGTGCAGCACCATAAGACGTGCGAGAGTGTTCGTTTTTTTATTAAAAATAAACTGCAACAGTCACACAGGAAAAAAATTATATTAAATGCACAAATTATGTAAATTCTTGCAAGATGTTTTTCTAGGTCAGCCAGCAAGTCGATTTGCAGATACTCTACGTGTACATTATATTTATATTATGTGTTGTATCTTCTACTTAAGTCTCTCTCTTCTCATACTGTTTATTTTATTATATTATAAATATTACATTACTTATATTGCCTTCCTCTCAAGTGCCCATTAGTCTTCTGCACTCCCTTAAACATGACCGCGCCCTCTAAGCATTGCCAACGACTTGTAAATTCTAAACTTCAACAGCACTCCTTACACTCTCCGCCGTCTCCTGCTGCTGTCCAGGCCTGACCAAAGTCAGTTTTCAGTTTTTCCTTGTGGTACTTTGTTATATTTTCTTTTCCTAACCGTAATTTATAATAAGCTATTTTTTTTACGCACCTTTTTGCCCATGCCCAAGGCTTGTTTGTGCCTGTCTGTGCCTGCTTCGGGTCTCTGTCTGTGATGCTGCGGCTTTGGCTGTGGCTACCCCCTGCCCACGCTCAAGAATAACAACAACAACAACAGCAGCAACAAGAAGGCGACCTAAGACACTCAGCAAGCCGCAATGCTCTCTCGGCATGAGCGTGGTGGAGGCTGACTTACAACTAATGCAATATAATAAATTTATACAGAGTTACAAATAAACCTGTGTGTGCCTGTGTGTCTCTGTGTGTGTATGTGTGTGTGTGGGTTGAAAAATAAATAAATAAATATTTTTAGAAGCATATACGCACACACACACACACCAGACACAGATAGATAGTCATGAAAAAAGATTTGATTGCTGCTGCGCCCAACCCTTCTGAATTTGAGTCGCGTTCTTTCAGCCGCTTTTCGAGACTCTTACGAGAGTCTCAGCGAGTCTGTCAGTTTGTTGTTTTGCTTTATGATGGCATTGCCTGGGTCTACACTAGCCCCCCCTCTCCTCTTCGTTTCTTTTACCTCACCTCTGTGAGCTGTGTACAGCTTGAGGTCTCTACAGCTTCTCGCGTCGCTGTCGGAGCATTTGGTCTTGGGTCTGGTGGACTGGGGCGCCCCTTGGAGCTAAGGCTTTTTGGTTTTGGGTTATTTATCTGCATAAATTATTTATGCCGCATTACAAGCATAAAAATAAATAAAATAAATGAAGCCCTGGCAACTAAATCCGATTAGAATATGCAATGGGAGATGGAGAAGGAATGGGGAAGGAGAAGAAGAGGCAGCTGTATGTAGCTGTGGCAGTAGCAGGGGTAAACGCATAGATACAAATTTATTTTTATAGATTAATCAACGTTTTTACTTGCTGCAGCTGTTGCAACAATCTACACACGCACACACCCCATAAGTTTAGCATTTATTTTGCTTAGCTATCAAAAAATTTGTTCGCCAAGTATCTGAACGTACTCTCGGGTCTGAATAAATATAAACACACACACACACGTTCGCATTTTTTTATGGCATTCTCCCTATTAAATTAAATGTTTATGCAATGCATTTTTGCCAGCAGCCAAACTACTTAATTGAAAACTAAATGTGGGTGTAGCTCTAGATACAAATGTATCTGCAACTGCTGCCTGCCCGCTGACTGTGTGTGCGTATCTGTGTCTGTTATCCATCCGATTTGTTACAATTAATTTGCCGCTCAAGTCGTAAACTGTAAAATTACTTCAAATGCCAATGCACCCCGCACCCTACTCCTCTCCTGCCCCCATTGAGGGATATAAAATATGCCTGAATAATATAAAACAGAAGGCGATACATCAAAGCGGATTATACAATTTACTTTTGCTCTTATTTTTTGATACCCACAACACACAGAGGAACACAATGGGGTATACCAAACCGGGGTATGAGGTTCGATTTCCCTCACCTTCTAATTGGCTTGCTCATTATTTAGGGTATTAAATCTTCGACTACCTGCAGCGCCGAGGCAATTTGTATTTCGTTTATCTTATATTTCTTCATTTTTATTTTATTTATTTACTTTCATTACGGCACAGCGCAGCGTCGGCAACGTGCAACGTTCTCTTGTATACAATATAGCAAGCGAGCAGATGCAGCGGCTAAAGATACAGATACAAAGATACAGATACAGCAACAGCTACAGCTACAAACAGATTGAGAGCTATAGCTGCATTAGAAACATAAAAAGAAAACACATGCTGTGCGTGTGCATGTAATAAATTGTATTATTTATTTTATTTTATTCGAGGCCGGCCTACACACACTCACAAACACACACACACACACGCACACACACACACGCGCACAGGCAGAAACAAAGTCTTCGGGGCACTTGAGGGCAATTTAGAGAGGCAGCAAAGATCAGTTGTGCTGTCGCTGCTGGCGTCGCTGTCGACGCACAGCGGAAGCGTCGTCGATTTTGCTCAGCTCAGCAAAGGGAAGCTGTGGCTGTGCCAGTGGCGGGAGGGGCAAAGTGGGCAAGCAGAGAGTGACGAGTGTAATGACTTTTGTCGATTGGGTTAAGTGGCTTGTTGGCTTCCTTTGCGCACCTACACACACATGCAGTTCACACAAACACACACACACACAAACAATTCAAATGCACCGTGTGAGACTCCTGCTGCTGTTCTTATTTTTTACATTTTTTTCGTTTTTGTGAGTTGCATCTTTTTCAATTTTTATGCATGCCACACATTTTGTTCTCCTCTGCCTCTGCCTTTTGATTGCTGCCGTTTTTTCTTCACCTTTTGCTGCTGCCACTGCTGAAGTAGTTTGAATGTGGCACGTTTGGCTCCTTTTATTTCTTATTTTTAAGCGTCTGCCTGCCTCTGCCTCTGCCTTGTCTTGCTGCCTGCCTCTGCCTGTGTCTGCCCCAATCTATCCCGTTGAGAGATAATTTGTCTATACAACTTTTTGCTGCTACGTATATTTCCTATATGTATAAGTCGCTTATTACTGGGGAAAGTTCATTGCCAGGATATGCGTGAGGCTTGTGGGCTTGTCCCGGCTTCTGACTAATTGAGAGTTAACCACTTTGACCATAGGGAAGGGGGCTTATATTATTTGCATGGGCAAAGAATAAAGCAAAGAGCAAAGTGATAATTACGTGTGGGCCCAGGGAGGATCATTTACTATATATAAAGAGAGATTTTTTGAGATTATTTATGCACATCAGTTGAGTTTTAACGACTTCCCTAAAGAGTGAGAGAAGGAGGGGAGAAGGAAGACAGCCCTGTAAACATTTCACAGACCGATTTTAATGCGCTTTTTTTCTCGTAACATAATTCAATTAAAATGTAATTAACCCTCATCACCTACAACGCCTTCACTTCGTTGATCTGCGCAAAAAGTTCACTGAACTGTGGAGGGAAGCAAACGAAATAAATATGAATATAAAATAAAAACCCCAAAAATGAAATAAATCGCTCTAATGATGCACACAAACGGACACACACATAAAATCATAAAATGCGGAGACAGCATGGGGAAAAAAGGCGAACAAAAGGCAAAGAAACTCCAGACAAATATCGTAAAAGTGCAATTAATCACCAGAAAATCGAAGTCGAATGCGCGGCAACCCAAAGAAAGGGAGACAGATCGAGATGGAGAACGAAACGGAACGTAGAACGAAGTTCTTGCCAAGGAGTTGGGTGACGAAGACTGACACTTATCGGCTTTATCTGCTTATATACAATATGTAGAAGGAGAAGGAAAACAACAAAAACAATGTGAAACTTATAAATAAATGAAAAAGAATTATGAGTATTAAAGAAGCTGCAATGGGAATTGATTATTTTGCATTCCGAGAGATGCTCAAATGCGGATGCAGGCTGTCAATATTTGATTTTTATATATGGCATTGGCTGACAGCTATCGAGAGTGGGGAATAAGATGCAGCAGCTCATGGTGAGATGCAGTTGAAGACAGTGGAAAGAGGGAGGGGGAAAAGGGAATGGGGCGATGGAGGATCGCGGCGATTTTTAATAAATGAAATGTGTAAATAAACGACCCAGAGGCGGAGAAGAACAGACAACAAGAATGAGTAGTATAAGAATTGGGTAGGCAAACAGCAGGAAAGCATAAACATGGCCAACACTAATACAAAGGCAAACAAACAAAGAAAGAGATAGATGCAGATGCATTTCCATAGAATTTCTAAGCACACACACGCACACACAACAAATATCAAAGCCAGCGGGCAGCAGTGGAAAAATATTTAAAAATGCATAAAAACAAAATATTTATTGAAAGAGAAGCCGCTAACAAGCAAGCGCGAGAGAGGCAGGCAAAGTCAAAGAAGAAGAAGAAGATGTAAAAAAATATGAAATGAAGAAAACAAACGTCGTCAAATACTCTCGTATATGAGCACGCTAATGCGCTCAAGCCAGTCTTGGGTCTATTCCTCAGGTTCATTTTTCCATTTCTTATTTGATTAATGCACTCGAAAGCGACAATAAACAAGAACAAACTAAAGTGAGAGAGAGAGGAAGAGAGGGAGGGAAAGAGAAGGCAAAGGAGGGACTGAGATCCCTTTTGGTCTCTCTGGACACTCTGGAGTGGAGAGCTGGAGTTTTAAAGTCGATGACTGAAGTGCCCGATCGGGCCAGACAAACAAATATCGCATTCCTGCTCTCGACCAACAGAAATCGAATGAATACCCAATTGATGCAGCTCTCCCGAGGATTTCTCGACTGTCGACGACGTCTATTAGATAAATAAATAACAATAAAAACTAGTAAGAAAGCTATAGGCGAGTATGATCGACTGTGAAATACCCGCTAACCACCTGTTTGGTCAATACTTCTTTACTCCTTTATTTCTTATATAACTTCCTCTGATTTGTTGCTGATAATTAGTGTACACTTAAAAAACATATCCATTCGGTTTTGGACGTTAATCAAGAATATATTAACTATATGAAGTCATGGATGACTCGCTCAGCCTGTTGACCCTAAGGTCATAATACCCTTCTTCTCTTTGGTTAGTGGGTATAAAAGTATTTTTCTCCACTTTTATTAAAGTGCGAATTCTGCGGCTCGCTTAATGTTGACGAAGTGCCGAGAGGAGAGTGGCAACACTCGTAGAAAGCATTGACATGGACGTGGATGTGTGGACATGGTGGGGTCCCATGAGTTCGACTTGTTGTGATTATAGAAAGAACCGGTTAAGAACTGTTATGTGACCACGGAGAGGTCTCTTCTATAGATCACAGTGTGCAGATGATGATAAAATCGATAAAACATGTACACACAAACCATTTTTAAAATGATCTTGAGCCAGTTTTAAAAGATTTCTGTTAATGCGTCAGGCAAATAAAATCATATAATATTTATAATGCGAGTTCTATAAATGGCAATTAGTGTTTGTCTGAAATTTGAAAGAGTTTCCGGCATATAAACTATATGTCATACCTAGGATTTTAAAGAGTGTTTATTATTTATGTTTTATAACAAGTTGCAGTTAGTTTTAGGTATATGAATACTTATCATGATAGAATTTTATAGGCAGCTAAGTAGTTTCTTTATGATAGATTTACAGTGATCAATTGAAGGAAATATTTTAGTTTTGCGGTTTTAATTGAAATGAAAATTTAAAGAGTATTAAAGAGTGTATATTAATACTTGGTTTTATTAAATTTATTGAGGCATATGAGTGGTTGCTTTTCTAATAGGTAGAGTAACAACTGATCTACTTAAGGAGATGTTGAGGTTATTGGATTTTAATGGAAACACGAGTTTTTGATTTTAAAATACCATATAATTATATCTATAACAATTTAATTTGTATGGGCAATTGAGTATTCATATATAGAAGAGACACTATAAAATAAATAAAGGAATCTTTGTAGTTTTTAGATTTTGATAAAGAGTTTTGAATATTTAAATACAGTGTACATTGCAGTTCTTTACTTATAGATAGTGAGGTGAATGATTTGATGATGATTTTTAATAGGGGAAAAAGTTGTGTAATTAATACCATATCATTTTTTGTAAAACTTATTCCTTTAATATAGATAATTCATCGACTTAGCTAGTAAAGAAAAATCTCTTGAGCTTTGGGTTTTTAAATTACTTTGCTTCTTTTGTTGATTCTTCTTAGATTCAAAAGTTCTCTCAACGTCAATGTAGGTCAATATAAAAAGACTCATGAATCGATTTGATGCATTTTAGTTCTACGTTAACTCTATTAAAATGAGCAAAGAACAAAGCACGAATCAATTTTTGTAATTAGGTTTATTTGACTCAATTTATCAGTGTGTGTGTGTGTGGAGGAACTGAAAACGGAACCTACGACAAGACGAAAATGCTTAAAAAGCTGCCGCGATAGGAAGCAGCAAACAGTGAGCAGCGACAGCCAATGTGGTCAGCAACAACAACAGCAACAGAAGCGAAACAACAGAAGCAGAAACAGCAGCAACAACAACGACGACGGAGACGACGTGAAGCACGTGAATGCTGTCAATCATGAGCGCAGTCCAACAACATTCCACGGGATCCACACGCTCGTGCGCTCGCGTTGCCATCGCTGCTGCTATCGCTGCTGGCGTTGCCTCTGCTGTTGCTGATGTTGATGATGACAAGCGCGCAGCACATTATGACGTCACGTTTTACGAATTGCCGTCGGCAAAGTTGGCAGCAGCAGCAAGCAAAGTCAATGCCGTAGCCCAAACAAAATGAAGATCAAAACAAAAGATGGTGACGGGAGAGAGAGAGAAAAAGAGAGGGAGAGTAGCGCACAGCGCGAGAGAGTCACGCGTCACACAAGCAGCGCTGCTGACTTTGCTGACTGCGCTGCTGCTGAGAGAGAGAGATCAGAGAGGAGCAGAGCAGAGAGCGCCAACTGAGCGCGATCAGTCTGCGAAATTGTTGAATGAATACGAATACAGCAGCAAAGTGGGGAGTGTGTGAATGAGTGTGAATATGTATGAGTATTTGTAAGTTTGTTTGGGCACTCACCCGTTCCTCCTCGCGTATCATTTCGGCTATTCCCGGCTTGATCTCCATATCATCTGCCAGCGATGTGGACGTCGATGGTCCCGCATGATGATGCGGCGGTGGCGGTAAACGTGGCTCCGCTGCAGCAGCCACACTCAGCTCCATGGCAGCTGCTGCCATTGCGGCGGCTGAGCCCAGTGGAAAGCGCGAGTCAGCGGCGACGGAAGATCCCGATGTGGAAGAGGAGGAGCCTGCAGCATGGCCAAGTGAGTGATGCCCCTGATGCTGCGCTGCATGTTGCTGTTGCAGATGATGCAAGGGATGCATAGGACTCTGCTGCTGCTGTTGCTGCTGCTGCTGCTGTGGACTGGGCAGCGACTGGGCGAGGTTACGCGGACAGCGTCCTGCTGCTGCTGCTGCTGCAGCTGCTCCAACTGATCCTGGAGCGGGTGTAGTGGCAGGCGATGGCATATCCAGGCCATGCAACGTAGGTGTTAGACGACGTGGCGTAGTGCTGCCAGGTGGCAAGGGCAGAGGTAAGGGAAGGGGCAGCGATTTGGGAGGCGGTGTCAATATGGAGCAATCTCGCTGTCTTTCACGTTCGCGTTCCTTCTGCTCCTGCTCCAGCCTTTCGGCAGCAATGAGACTGCTTAATGGACTTGCGGGCGGATTGAAGATCGTATCGGCCGAGGGCCAACGACGTTTGCGCACATTGCGCCCCTGCTGACGCTCGAGGGGGGAGAGACGCAACTCGCCGCAATCCCAATCGCTGCGTAGCTTCTTCTCCGGATGCATAAAGGCCAAAAGTTCCTCGGCCTCGCGATCAACTGCTTCGCGTGATGATGTCTTGGGTGATGAAACCTGTGCGGGTGATGAGGACGAAGCGACCTCATCGGCTGCACCCTCCTCTGCCACTGCCGCTGCTGCTGCTGCTGCCGCTGCGGCTGCTGCTGCTGCTGCCACTGAATTTACCTCCTCCATGTGTGTGACATCCGCCAATCCACGCACCTTGAGCATCTCTGCAATCCTCAACAGTGGCCCGATCTGCTCTTGACTTACATTGATCTCACCACGATACATGAACTCCACAATGGCCTTGAGATCACCCCAGTTGACATCACGCATGATCACTATCGGATGCTGACAGGGTGTCTCGGCGAGGAGGGTTTGGAAGTAGGGCGAGCAGGCGGATAGGACCATCTTGTGTGCCTTCATCGAACGTCCATCGCAGGCGAGTGTCACATCCACAAAGGATTCATTTTGCAGCAACTGATCAAAGATTGTGGTTAGATTCGATTGATAGTTATTCCAGCGCAGACAGAATTGCTGTGGCAACTGTTGCTGATCGCGATCCCGCTGATGTTGCTGCTGATTGGAGCTGGAACCTGGTGAGGAGCTGCCTGCGGTGGCGGCGACATTGGGTGATCCTGTTGGTGTCGGTGGCGGTGTCACTGCTGCCTTCTCTTTATCCTGTGGTGTTGAGCTGCGTGTGTTAGAGCCGGGTCCACTTCCCCCTCCTGCTCCACCGCCGCCTCCCCCTCCGCTACCGCCGCCGCCACCACCACTGCGCTGTCGCTGCGCTGCTTGCGCCTGCTCTGTTGCATTTGTTTCGCTCTCGTTTTGCTCGCCGCTGCTGCTGCCGCCGCGATCGATGCTGCCCTGGCGCGTTGGCGTCTCCGTTGACGCCATTTTGTAAGTGTGTGTGTGTGTGAAGAGAGAGAGACTAACTAACTAACTGATCGTGAGAGAATTAGAGAGAGTCAGCAGCGAGAGCGCAAGCGAGAGGGAGTGAGAGAGCGCACACTAAAAAGTTTATTGATCGCAGCCTCGTTTCATTTGTCAAACGACAAACAAATCTTTAGTTTTTTGCAGGTGTGTGTGTGTGTTATGTGTGTGTGTGTTCTATGTGTGTTTAAACACTGAAAAAAAGTCGCGTTAATTATTGAAAACACACGTGATTGTCAGTGTGTGTATGTGTTTGTGTGTGTGTGAGCCGGTATATCTCTCTCTTTGTGTGTGTGTGTGTGTGTGTGTGTGTTGGGGTGATAGTGTGTGTTACGTTACGTTACGCGCACTACGTAGCGTGTCAGAGTTGCAAAATGACAATTGGCAAATTATGATGGAGTTGATGTTTTCGACTCGACTCGACTCGCCTCGTCGTAGGTTTCGTGTTTGTTGCCACTCGTGTGTTGTTTGTGTGGCAGGCACACCACACACACAGTACGTGCCCCAAAAGTCTTTTCAGCACGAGTGTCTGAATTAGACTGAAAACGTTTTGCACATTTTGATACGGAAAAACTCAAAACAAACTTAACACACACAGCGGCCAGCACAGGCCCAACAGACGACGGCGGCGGCGACGACGACGACGGCGACGGCGACGTCGATTGGGGCTACGACTACGACGACGATGACGACGACGACGACGACGATGGTGGCGGCGGTGGCAACGACAGTGACGACGACGATAGCGGCATTGTGGAAAACTGTGTGTAGCCGCCGTGGCAGAGGCGCTGCTTGCTGCTGCCGATGTTGCTGTTGCTGTTGTTGCTGTAGTTGTTGCCGCCGCGTCGCGTTTTGCTGGAGTCGAGAGTTGCGAATGCGAATTCTCGCTGAGTCGACTCGACGTCGCGACGCGGGCAGCAGCAGCAGAAGCAGCGGCAGCCGCGAGACCCAAGTCGTAAATAGTTTCGCTGTCGACGTCGACGCCACTGCAGTTGCATTTCAAGGCAAAGGAGCAGACGCAGCAGCGACGATGAGCGCGCGCGCTGCCTTCAAAAATAGTGCGGAGAGTAACGGCGGCAGCAGCGAAAGCAGCGCGAAAGCAGCAGCAGCAGTAGCAGCAATAGCAACAGCGGCGGCAACAGCAACAACAAATGCCGGCAACATTTCGCAAAATTCCTTTGCTCGGAAAGCACGAAACGAATGCGCTGCCAACGAACGAAGTTTGCCTCGTTTCGCTCGCGAAACTCACTTCGGCTCGCAATGCCGTGCCGCCGTGCTCTCCCACACACACGCAACGCCGCATGCAACCCCCAAAAAAGCAGCAACTGTTGTTGATGCTGCCACAGAGTCGCTGCTGTCTCGCTGTCGCTGCTGCTGCGATTGCTGCTCCAAAGGAGACAACGTGCTGCAATTTTGGCAATGCGTGCAACGAGGGGAACATGTGTGTGTGCCTGTTAGTGTGTGTGTGCTAGTGCGTGTGTGTGAGTATGTGTGTGAATTGCACCTTGTACTTGGACTCTAGCTAGAGTGCTGTTGTCGCCGCCAGCAACTATTGCTGCTGTCGCTGCTATTGAAAGGCTTCAAAATATGTTAACTCATTAATTAATTTATTCAAAAACTTTTTCTATAAACAAACAACAAAAATAGAAGATCAGTGACAAGAAAAGTGCCGAGTAATTCTCGCGCTATCAGTTTGTCTTATCAATTTTTGAGTCCCTTATCGCTGAGCCTTCAAATATACTGAGAGCGCTCTCCCTCTCTCTATCTCTCTGTTATGCTAGTAATCGCTCTCTCACACACTCGCTCTCTCGCTCTCACTATCTGTCTCTCTCACAGTTGCTCAAGTAAAAACTCAACGGCGACGGCAGCAGCAACAGCAGCGACGGCAACGACAGCGACAGCAGCAAAAAGATTGTTCATTAATTAGTTCCGTTTGTGTTTGCTGGCCCGCTGTCGACGTCGACGACGCTGCCTTTCCGGCTTTGCTCTCGCTGCTGCTGCTGCTGCGCTGCTAGCCGCTCTCTCAGCAGCACAACTTTGCCGGCTGCGAGCAACTTCGCCCTCAATTCGCCGCAATCTTGTGATGTGTTGCTGCCGTGCTCGCTCTTTTGTTTTTAAGAGATGCGCTCTCGCCTTGCACTTCTCTTTGGCCAAAGACAACTGCAACACACACACGCAGAGACGAGGCACGTACGAGCAACACGAGACGCACGTGGCCAGGGGTGGGGGAGGAAGGGGTTGCTGTGGGGTAGGTGCTGCTGCTGTTGCCCGTTGCACCTGCAGTTTTGGCCGACGATTTTTTCTTGCTGCTGTTTCTTGCTGTTGGTATTGTTGTTGTTGCTATTGCTGCTGTTGTTGCTGTTGCTCCTCTTGTTGCTGTTGTTGTTGTGGTCGTAGTTTTTTCTTTTTCTCGCTCGTGCGCTTTGCCTTTTGGAACTGCCCACACTGAGGCAGTGCCGGCTGCGACTGGAGACTGGTCAGAGAAAGAGTGTGCCTGTGTGTGTGAGTGTGTATATGTGTGTGTGTGTGTGTGCCTTTGTTTGCTCGCCTGTCTGTAGTTGTAGTTTGATTATTGTTTTTGGCATAATATGCATAAAATAAAGAAATATCTAGCGAAAAATAAAATAAAAACTTTGCTTTATTTCTCTCTCGTGTGCGAGCGAAACAGCCGAACTTAGTGCGAGCGAGCGAGCAAGACAACGCAAGCTAGCAACTTGTGAGAGCAACAGAGAGAGACAGAGAGCTACAAGAGAGCGAGAGGGAGAGAGAGAGAGAGCCGAACCGTAGCTGGCTCAGCCTCAGCCAGTCATAAATTATGCACAAATTTTTGTGACTAGCAAATGGCGGTTGAGACTACATTATTATAAATACTTATTGAGGGTAGGGGGGAAAGGGGGTACGGGGGCTATGGCAAACATGTCGCGTCAAAAGATCAGAGAGAATTCAATTTTACACGCGCAATTGGCAAACACTGCAATAACATCTGCAGCTGTTTTATTATTTCAATTTATGAGGCTGAAAACTAAATTTATTTTGTTTTTCTTTTGTGTATAAAAGAGAAATTAATTGTGGGATGGGGGCAATAAAACTTGTTTTTATATAGAATTTATATATTTTTATAAAAGAAATTAACTTAGAATAGTTGAGATCATCAGAGAAGAGCAAAAATAATGGAAGAAGAGAAGAAATGTAATGAAAGATGTACAGTATAGTAAGTGATATATTTTGGGAAGCTAAAGACATTGCATTGATAAATATAATAAAATAATGAAACCATTTTTCTTACTCTTAAATTATTATAATTGAACATTTTATTTATTAAATGTTTATCTTAATTTGTGATAAACACTTTTTACTCTGTAATTTATTCGTATTTATATCTTAACTTTAATTTATGAAAAAAACACTTCTACTTCAAGAGAAGCCTTAGAAATCAACCCCATCCCTCTCCCTAGTTTGACCTATTCAATCAACTGCATCGCTGCACAGTGTCACACAGTGTGTTCTCTTGCTTGCTTGCTCCACTGTGCGGTGCGGGTGCAACAAATTTGGTTGCCACACTAAAAACCCAATACGCACTACGCACTTTGTTGCAATTGTGCGTTGAGAGAGAGAGAGAGAGAGAGAGAATTGGAGAAATGCATTGCAGTCGCAGAAACGAAACAAAAATAGCATTTTCGGGCAGGGCGTGGCCGGCGGGGCGGTGGTGTGGCTCGTCGTGAGTCTCAAAACGCGTTTATACGAAAATTTATGTATTTAACTGTTGACGACGACGCTGACGAGTCAAAACGATGACGCGGATGTGGATAGTGGGATAAGGGGTATCTGAATGTGGATGATGCGATGTCCAAAAAGCGACGAAAGGCTGTGGAACAAGGCGACAGCGACAGGCGACGTCTAGGGTAGTTGGGGGCGACAGTTGGGGGGTAAAGACTACGACGACGGCAAAGAGGCAAACAGACAGCGGGAAATACAGGGTGTCGTTGTTGTCGTTGAGGTTTTAGAGGCTTGTGTGCGGCACACATGACTGAACGAACAAGCAAACAAACAAATAAAACGCATCTCTCTCCGGCTCCCCCTCTCTCTCTCTCTCTCTCTCTGGGAAGGTGACCATAGGCAGCTGCTTGTTTGGTGGGGTTGTGGGCGGGGCAGGGTCAGGGCGGGCAGGCGAGAAAAAATAGCGCATATTAAAACGCCAAATAGAAGAGTGCAACCAGGAGACAACGACAACGTCGACGACGACGACGATGGCGACGGCGACGGCCACTGCAGCTTAGAATGCAAAAAGGTACAAGGAGTGTAGCAAGAGGGGAAAGACGGAGGGGTGTTCATGCTGCAAGGGGTTGCTGGGGCAGCGTAGCCACCAACGTTGTACGCGTCTCTAAAGTTAGCTTACGCGGCGCACAAAAGCGATGAGCGATGATGCCTCAAATATGCAAAAATGCCTAGCGCAATAAAACGAAACGAAACCAGAATTGGGTGGAGCTGCAAAGGGTGCCACACACGCACACACACACAGGGACACACACACATGCACACTCGACGCACGGACATACAAGCTGCGTTCAATCCACACCAGGCACGGGCAATGAAAAAGGGCTTAACGTGGCGGCTTGTGCGGGGGTGGCATGCCACTGTTGCAGCAACAGCAGCAGACGTCGACGAAATCCAAACGAAGTTCGAATGCAGGCAAAGTCCAGCGGAGGCAGCGCTAACGATGATGCCGCCGCTGGCTGACTGGAGCTGAAGCAGCAGCAGCAGCAACTGCAGATGAGGATGAGGCAAGGTAGAGGGGTGCGCAAACAGATAGACAGCACGCAGCAGCAGCAGCAGTGGCAGCAGCAGTGGAGGCAGGACTAGAGGCTGGGCTAGGTAGTGGAGTTTGGGGCAGTCGCAGCACCATTGCGGCGAGTTGCCCCCCGGGCCCGCATTGATGGACAGTTAACGCGGCAAAACGAACGCGGCAAAACCGGAGTGCCATTGCCAGGATGAGAGCCGGAGAGGAGCAGAAGCAGGCGGAGAAGGGATGCAAGAGCAGGCGAGGAGTAGGCTGGAGCAACAGCAGCAGGAGAAGGGCAGGAGCAGCAGTAGAAACTGTTGGCAGAGTCACCGCCAGTTCCTCCTCCTCTTGCTCATACTGCCTTCGTCCTGCTGCTGCTGCTGCTGCTGTTGGCTTAGACGACGCAACTGTACTCGGACGCAATAGGCTAAAGTCCACACACGGCACTCTGCCACACGGCGCTGCCTGCACGGCTTGGCTGCCCCCTGGCAAAGATTTTCGCGTGCGTTGCAAGTTGCCGTTGCCGTTGCTGCATGTGCCGCATGTGTCCTTTCTGGCAGTGTGTGCGTGTGTGTGTTTGTGCAGTTTTTGTAAATTTTGCGCCATTTGATTGCATTGCCCCCCTGCCCTCTTCCCCCCTGCAGCATTGCCCCTGCCGTTTCCACTTGACCATTGTCGCTTCTTTGGCGGCAGCAGCCTTTCGCATTTATATACAAATGAACGCCTCCGCAACGAGTTTGCCCCCCAACATGCCACTGCCCCTGCCACTGCGCTGCGCCCTCTTCTATGCCTGCCACGCCCCGTCAAGTGCAGACGCAGGCAAATACATTTCTATGTTTTGTTTTTTTTGTTGCTTTTATTGTAACAACATCGACAGCAACTGTCGTTTGTTGCTGTTGTTGCACGTTCAAGTTAGTTGTTGCCCCTGCAGCAGTGGACTGTGGTCAGTAGAGGAAGGGAGTAGGGGAAAGGGAGCGATGGCAATTGGGAGTTGCGGATTAGTTGTCAGCAAAAAGGGCCGAGCTCACTTACTTTAAAAAAGTGCTTTAAAGAGAGAGCTTGCCACATGCCACTTGCCACCTGACTGCCAGCCATGACTGACAATTGATGTTGATGCCACTGCATAACTCATATTTATGTTGAAAGAGAGAGAGAGAAAGAAGCAGGCAGCAAGGAGGGAGAGGGCGGGAGACGCTTTGCCAGTTTGACTGATTGAAATCCTTCAAGAAAGTGTGCAACAAAAGCCGCCAAATTGAGCTGCTGCCACCGCCACGGCAGACTAATTAAAACATTGACAATGCAAGGAAAATATTAAAAAAGAAGCGAGCTGCGTCTTTTGCTGTGCATTTGCAGCAGGTGAAAGGGGCGTGGCAGGGGCAGGGGTAGCTTCCTAGGGGAATGTGCAGCGTTGGTTTTGATTTAGATTCAAGGAATTGTTTATAATTGCAAAAAGAAATGGCTAAAGAGGCTGCGACACAAAGCGCGATTATAATAAGCAGGCAAATGGAGCCGGTAAAGGAAAAGAGAAAGGAGGGAGAGAGAGGTAAACCAAGGCAAATGAGCAAAAGAGGCAGAGAGAAAGAGAGAGAGAAAGGGGGAAATTAGTGCATTTTGACTTTGAAGTGAAGTGTCTTTTGTTTTTGTTGTGTGCGAAAAAAGAAAAGGATAAAGAGAGTAGAGAAAGGAGAGGGAAAGAAAGGGATAGCGAAAGAAAAAGATAAAGAAAGACTTAAGCAAAGGGGAGTTAGAACAAGAGGGGCAGAACTTGAGAAAGACTTGAGAAAATAATTTCCAGTTCCTTCCCGTTTGGAATTTGGATTCTCTTTTTTTTTGCTGCCACAAACTGTGCCACATTTTGATAAGAGTTACCCCAAAAAAAACACAGCAAACCAGGCAAATCTATTGAGCTGTGCTGCGGGCAGCAGTAACAGCCCTCTCCCCCTGCCTGCTCCCTCCCCCTGTTGCATGCAGCAAGTGCATGAATGAAGCTGAACATGCACCGAAACTGAATCGGAAAACTGAATGAATTTGCCACAGCACACACACTCACACACACAGTCAGGCAACGCATGAATGAAACTGCGCGCGTTGCATGTGACGCACGGCGCGACAGTAGCAGCGACAGCGACAGCGACGCGTTGCAACAGCTGCAGCCGCGTAAAAAAATTGCACACAGGACGCGTCGCCATTGACGGCAACGCGACGCGTTTGTTTAATGGGCCACGCACGCAATGTGAAGCTGCTGCCAATGTTGTTGTTGTTGTTGTTGTTGCCACGTTGCTTTTTTTCTGTCATTGACAAGCAGCAACAACAACAGCAGCAGCAGCAGGCAACAACTCCCTGTGAGGTGAGTGCGACACTTCCCCCCACCGAAAAAAAAGAGTCGCGCACATGATAATGATGCAACTGCGGCGGCATTCGATTGTTCAGCATGCAGCACACGCGTCAAGGTCATCTACCAGCAGCAGCAGCAGTACCACCAGCAATACACAACAGCAGCAGCAGCAACAACACGGCGCGGCAGCAACACACGCGGCCTGTGCGTTTTGGGGGTCCACACACACGAATTATGTTGCACGTTGCACATACACATACACTGGCAGGCAGTGCCACATACTGGCACACTCCCACACACACTCACACACACACCTCATACTCCTTCGCTTTTTATACGCGACTGCAGTTTGCAACCGTGTGTGCTGCGTGCAACAGTTGGCGGCAAACCGAAAAAAAAAGAATGGTGTGTGTAGGGGAAAGGGCCAAAACTGGCGCATTGCCTGGCCAGGCTAAACCTCCCTGCCCCCGTCCCCCTCGCACCGTTTTTGTCGTTTGCATTGCACTTTGATTGCAACTGGTCGCGATTATCCGCACGCTGCATATCAATGTCCTGGCTGGGCCCGCGCCAGGGCCTGGCCTGCCAGCTACGCCTGCAACAACCCCCCTCTCCTGCTGCCTCCTCCTATGCGGCAAAAAATCACTGAAGGTCATTCATTGCAACGCGTAAAGGTGTCGCGGCTGCTGCTGCATTTCGCTGCGCCAGCTTTGGGCTGCTGCTGACCCTCTTTTTGATGGCTCCACCCACCAATGCTGCCACACTCTCCCCTCACCCCCCGTGCCACGTATTTCACTGCGCTTCGTTGCGCATTTTTGCATTTTTTCCCGTAGTATTTTGGTTTTGGGGCTTTCCCCTCGTTTCACTTTTTGTTTTTTTTTTTGTGGCGCGTCGTGGCGCACGCTGTGCAAGTGCATTCGACGCGATTATTAGGGATTTCAATCGACGCTGCACTTGACCCACACCTCGTTGCATGCGCGGGCGCCATGCCAGACAGGCCCCTCCCTCCCCCTTGTACCTCTTTCGCCCACTTACCCATTTGCCCGCTTGTTTGCGGTTGATGTTGCGTTTTTTCCCACGTTTCGTTTCGTTTTTTGACTTTTGCACGCGCTGCTCGCCGATTTTTGCATGAATTTTTGCAGTGGCCAGCCCCCATGCCACGCCCCCTTGCGCGGCTCCTGCCACTGCCCCTATTGGTCATTTGAATTGTTGCACTTTTTATGCAACGGCCTGTCGCCTGCTGATGGAGGCAGCAGCAGCAGCAGCGTTGAAGTGTGAAAATGCAGCGTAGAAAAAAGAAGTTAGTGAGAGTAAAAATGTGGCAACATCAACGGTTTTTTGTGTTGCATGCAAAGGTGGGCAGAGTGAGGCAAGAAGGCAATGAGGGAATACAGCGGCTATTGGGTTTAGGCCGTAGTGTGTTTTAGGCTCGTGTTTGGTTCAATGCGTTGATGCATTTTTGTTGCAACAACGTGCAACATGCGGCAGCAGCGGTGGCATGTGTATGCGTCTGTGTGTGTGTGCGTGTGTGTTCAATTGATTGTGTTGCGGCAACAGGCCAAAACCCAATTGACCGCAAATTGTGGCTTTTCTGATCTGATTTTTATAGCACGTTGTTGTCAGAGAGAGAGAGAGAGAGGGACGAGTGACGAGAGGGTGATGCAATTTTTATAGAGTGCGGAGAGAGCTATCAAATTTGAATGATACGAGGAGATGTGATAAGCAATATAGAAAGCTTAATGGCAATTGTGACGCTTTGTTAAATTGTTTTTGCAGTTAGCTTAATTCAATGCCAAAAAATATATAGAAAACTAGGTGTGAGTGATGGGAAATGTAGAAAATTAGGTGTTAGTAATTGGAAATATAGACAATGTAAATACTGATAAGTGGTTCATATCTTAATAGAAAGGATTTTTAACATTCTGTTAACAGTTTATGTGTGTAAGAGGCAGCAGAAGTCAGCATTGCCTCTACAAACTCTATAAATGTTTGTTTGAGTAAATTATAGAAAGGATATAGCCATATCTGTTCGTATGAACACCTAGATCTCAGAGACTAAACAAGCTTGGACTATCAAATTTGGGTACAATGTATAATATTAATGCAGATAAAGTTTGCTTAAGAATTGGACCATGCATTCCTCTGTGCCATTTTGTTGAAAATAAGGAATAACACGCATGATTCTAAAGCTATAATGATTGTTTTTAGTATGTAAAATGATTATTACCATTGAAATGACTTCTGTCAACATAGTGACCAACTGTTAATAAACTTATCAGTTATTTAGAAACAGTTTTGGTGGGTGAACAGGTCAGATTTACTAGGAAAGGTACCTATTACAAAAAAGGTACCTATCACCTCCTCAATTTCTAACTATACTTGTTTACAGTGCAGAAAAGGCCATTCAAATTAGTAAAAACTCATGTAAATTTAGGAATAAGAGTTCATTATTCCTTAATGGATGAATGCATGAATATTATATCAAATTTTATATTTTATAATAATTGAATCCAACAAGAGGACGTAATAACTTGTAAATATATACAGAGTAAGGTACATAGTGATTGTATAAAAATTATTTTAAACTGAGAATTCTATTTTATAACTATAAAATAAAGTGACAATTGTTTAAAAATAAAATTTACTTTATATTTTAACTCTAATAAATTATAAACAAAAATTCCAGTTTAGTTTTTGGTTATTCATAGCAATCATTCATGATTCGTTTCAATATTCACTCATGTTCAGAAAAATATTTGAATACTTTGCTGGTAAAATGTCGTTTTGATTTATGGCAATAAAGTGAGAGGGAATCCCTCACTTAATACCCAATTGAACAGTAAATAAAAAAGCGTTTAATCTTTATTCTTTTTTCGGTTTTGCAACCGAGAGGCTGTTGCACATTTATTGCAACAGTGGCAGTCGGAGTTGTTGTTGCAGCAGCAGCAGCAGCAGCATTGCCCTTGTTGCTGCTGTTGTTGCTGTGGGGCATTTTTATGGAAATTGAAAAATCATAATGCCAGAGCAAATGGCTTCCCCACAACCGCCCCCCCTCTCTCTCTCTCTCTCCTTCTCTCTACATGTGCAGCTGCAGCAATATGCAGCCGCATGGACTGCGGCAACATGGGACCATGACACCTAAAGTGCCCCTGCCTCACGGCACTTGCATGTCGCGTTGTGAAGAGTTTTGTTTTTGTATTTTTTACACACACACACACACATTTTTGGAAAGGGGTTGCCAATGGGGCAGACACACACCCAGCTGCAACACCTGTTGCAGTTATCAAATGCTGTCGCTGCTGCTACTGCTGCTGCTGCTGATCGGCAACATGTTGCAGCTGCTAACATATGCAACTCAGTTTGCCATTTTATCAATGAAAATCGGACGCACGTGACAACCAATAGCTGTTTGTAGCTATTAAATGTCACTACAAAGCGAACAACAAATGCAGCAACAACAACAACAACAGCAACAAAAGTGGCTGCTACTGCTGCTGTTGTTGCATGCAATTTTATGCTGCTGACAGCGCTGCAGCGCAAATTGTGTGTGAAAAAGTTCATACATCAAGGCACAAATACATGCAGTAATACGACACACTCACACACTCACACACAGAGACAGTAGCAGCAGCACAAAAGCGCATAAAAAGTGTTGCTGTCATGTGGTTGTTGTTGCTGCTGCTGTTGTGGCAAGCTACAGTGCGTTTTGCTGCAGCAGCACACACACACACACACGTCGACTAACCCATGCCACCACACACACATACACCCACGGTGAGTGCAGCAGCGCACACGCTTTTTTTGTTTTTGCAATTCACGCGAAATGCGTTTGAAAGCGAAAGTGTTGCTGTCACCCACACACACACACACACACACTCAGTCACAGACACGCACACAAAGTGCAGCTATTATTGTTGTTGTTGCTGCCTGCCTGCCTGCCTGACTGTTGCTGCTGCTGTTGTTGTGGTGTTAACAGCATGTTGCACGTGTCAATAGAGGATGTTGCAGGTGGGTTTTGGGGACAATTGCAATGGCCGATGGACAATTGTTGCCGCCGCCTCCCCCTGTCACGGCTTTATAGCATCAATGGACAAAAATCGGCGTGTAATTGATAGCGCATTTGGTAACTTTATCACTCAGGCGCATTGTTGTTGCAGCTGTTGCTGCTGTTGTTGTTGTTGTTGTTGCTGCAGTGGCAGTTTGCAGTTGTTATTGTTGCACACAGTTGAAACGTTTTATTTGCAATTCAGTTAGTCATTAAACTGCGCTTTTTTCAGCCCATTGAGGTGCGGGTGGAGGCCTTAATTGTTGGTGCAACACATACAGCAACAACAGCAGCAACAACAACTGCTGCAACAATAGCAGCAACAGTGGGCAATTAATTAGTGCACAGTGGACGCCTGATTAGGTTGAATAACTGTGCCAACTTTGCGGTGCTTGCGATGCTGCTGCGTTGCAATTAAAACTCAAAACAAATAAACAATGACTGACTGTGTGGCATGCCGCAAATCACTGAAATGCACGCACAACAAACTAGGCAAAATATTGTCGCATGGGGCAGCCTGCATTAGCATGCAACGTTTGAGTCAAAGAAGCCAAGAAGAGGCACTATCTATCTACATATGTTGCACTTGTCTATACGCTATATATAAACCCCCTACCCCTTTCTCCATCCCTCGTCTATATCCATCTATCTATCGACTGCCTTTACTTTGACACTGCTGCGTTTGTTGCTTAGTTTTATTTTTGGCCCAGCAGGCAGAACTCAAAACGCGCCCAAAAATCAAACAAAACATTGCAGACGGAGATGTGGCAGCAGCCCAAAAGGATGAGTGCGTCAGGCGCTACAAAGGGACTTCAAGCTCTGAGTGCAGTAAAAATCAAGCGAAAAATCTCCCACTCTACATATAAAGCTTGTGTGTGTGTAGGTGTGTGTGCTGGTGTGTGTGTCGAGTGTGTGTTTTCTTTTTCTATTGCTTGTCGGCGATGTTTTTGCAATTGTTTTTTGTCTATTGAGTTTCAAATTTCCCGGACAGCAACCACGTACAATGCGTCGCTGTCATTGCTGTTGCTGCTGCTGTTGCTGCGACTGAAGCTGAAGGCTTTGATAAAAAAATGCCAAATGTTTTCTAAAATCCTTCGCTGTCGCGCAGAGTACCCCCTTCTGTGCTTCTGCCTGCCTGCCTGCACTCGGCGAACGTAACAAGCCATTGCAACAGCCTCTCGCATATAAATGGCATGTTTGACACACACACACACATACAGAGGAACCCAGTGTGAGTGGGAGTGTCAAGCAGGAGCGGGGGAAAAGGGGGCTGAGTGTGGGGCTGCTGCTCCTGCGTTTCAAACAAAATAATATGCAAAATGTTAAAAAATTAAATGAGCAGAGTGAGGAGCGTAGATTGCTGTCGCTGCCTGCCAGAGAGTGAAGTTGTTGTCCAGCGGCAGCTCGGCTAAAAATTCGCGAATTTTTAGTTGCAAAAAAGTCGGAAAGGGTTGCACATGCTACACCAAAGGGGTGTGGGGGGAGGAGAGGAGGAGGTGGGTGTGTAGAGCGGAGCTTAGTGATGCTGCATGCGTTTTTGTGTTTGATTTGTTGGCGCCTTGCAAAAGGGCAACGAGAAAGCTACGTCCATTTGGCTGACAAGCACACAGGGAGAAAAGAGCAGGAGAGAGGGGGGTAGAATGGGGGAAAGTGAGAGCAACGACTGAAAGAGAGAGAGAGAGTGTGAATGATATGGAGAGGGAGTGCAGAGTTTGAGAGAGCGCGGACTTTGACAAAACATTAAAAATAAATCAAATGAAAATGAACACACCAACTGCAAAAAAAAGGGGGAGAGAGAAAGAAAGAGAGAGAGCGAGCAGGGGAGAGAGGGAAGTACAGTCTAAACACCATTTGAAAAGCACATAAATTAATATTTTGCCAAAGGAAGAGGAAGTCAAAAAAAATGTATACAAAATTAGCAAATAAAGTAAAACAAAATACAAATAAAAACATTTAAAACAGAACAATATTATGGACAGGAAAAAGCCACCCCTTATGCGCAAAAATTTCCCACATTTTATGCTTTGCACGCATTGCGAATTAAAGTCTGTGGGGGTCAAGGGTTAAGGCAGTAGGAAATTGAAAAAACTCTGAGTTGGAGATGGTAACTTATTGGAGGCCAGAACAAAGGCCATGCAAATGTCGGCGGTTGCATGTGGATTATAAAGTATACGGTATAATAAACATAAGCGATTAAGCGAACGTTGCAACTGCAACACGGCAACATCTTATGCTGCTGCTGCCACTGCTGCTGCTGCTGCAACGTTGCCAACAATTACAGCGCCGTTTTCCATAATATGCGAAATATAAACAATAAATACACTGACGGACAGATGGAAAGACGGACGGGAGAAGGGGGGACTGGGGGTCGGGGTTGAGGTTGGGGCAACAACAAATCATGCACAAAACAATGGGCCGCATTTTGAGTCGCTTATGCTGCTGCAACTTATATCAAACAATTACACATATTTTGCATGTTGCCTGCAAAATGCTCAAGAGGGGTAGAGGGGTGTAGGGGAGGGGCAACTAGGCGCCAGGCCACCACCGGTAGCTTGAATTTTGAACAATTGTTGGTCTGCAACAAGTTGCAGCAATGCAACACACACAGACACAAAGAGAGTAAGGCCGAGTGTGCGGCAACGTCTTCGTCTGCAGCAGCAGCTGAAGAAGTTGTTGCAACAACAGCAACAGCAGCAACAACAACGTGCCCAACGAGGCATGCAAAGCAGCTTGCAGCTTCTGTAGCTGCCACAGTAGCAGCCAAAATAGTTGTCTCTGTGGGAGCTGCGCCTGCCACTGCCACTGCTGCTGCTGCTGCTGCCTGCCAACCGGTGGCATCTCATCGCCCACGACGAAACACGACGCGTCGGCGGCGCACTATGTGAAAACGTGCAGCGCCACAAAAAAAGGCAGTGAAAGAGTGCAAGAGGAAGAGTGAAGCAGATGAAAGGCAGAGGCAAACTGTTGCGGTTGCCCTTGCTGCAGTTGCAGGCACGAGACGTTGCAAGTTTAGTTGGGATTGTTTTGTAGACTAGTGTAGCGTATTACGCATTCGTTGTGCTGCAATTTGACTTCTTCGGCTGCTGCTGCCGCAGTTGTTAATATTGCTGCTGTTTGTGTTATTGCCTTGCTGGCTGTTGGTTGTGGCTATAATGTCTTTCTTACGCGATTGCTGACTGCCTCCCTTTCCCCTCTGCTCTCTCTCTCTCTTGCTTCGCAGCGAATAAAGTTAAACATCATATGCAGCTCCCTCTGACTGAGCTGCTGTAGCCGCTGTAGTTCCCCCTTGCTGCCTCTATTGCTGCCTCTATAGCTGCCTCTGTTACTCCCTCTTTTCCCCTTAGTGCTACTGCTGCTTTATCCTCTCTACCCCTGCTGCTGCCACTGCCACTGCCTCTTACCTCTGCCTCCTCTAGCTCTATCCTCTACCTCCTCTGCCGCTTGTTTTTTTGCAGTATCAATTGGCTTCATTTGAAATTGTCTTTGCATTGTTATGCTCTCGTAGATTGCCGCGTAGATGTGTGAGTGTATGGGCAAGTGTATGTGTGTGTGTGTTGAGGCATTTTCCCCTTGGACAGGTTTAATAAATATGTTCAAGGAAATGCTGTTTGGTAATTGTTCGTTGGCGTTTTTTGTTGCTGCAGCCTCCGTCGCTGTTGCTGCTGCTGTAATTTTTGGGCGCGTTTCTTTTGCTTGGTTGCATCTTCTTCTTGCAGCGGAAATATGGCGCCGCAATGAACCCTAACTATCAGTTTAGCGAGATCTACGCCATCTATGTATGTCTGTGTGTAAAGTGTTTCTCTTCCCATTGCTGGCAAATATTTGCAAAGTTATGTAAAGCGTAGCAAGGCAGCAGCAACATAAGGCAGCAACTAAGCCGTCGCTGTCTCTCTGTATGCGTAGGCAGCGCTTGTAAGTATGCTACACGTACGCTCACACATACACCCACACACTCATGTAGAGATCCCCCAAAAATTGAAATGAGTTCACGCATTTCGACAGCAGCAGCAACAGAATTTTTGGTCTCCAGCCTACGTGTCGTATGCGCAATGCTGTTGCCGTTACATCTCCGGTGCTGCCGTTGGCGCAGGTCAGTAAACCGCCAATAAAATCAACGTTGCAACGTCGGCAACCATGTCCAGGTGCTGCTGCTCCTTCTGCACGTTGCCGAAATGAAAATTGAACTCATATTTATTTAACTTGCAACGGTTTCGGGGTACGAGGCAGTTACTATGCTCGTCTGCTTTGATGCAAGCATAGAGAAAGACAGGGGTGGGAGGAAGCTACAGAAGGGGCAGGGGGTAGTAGGGGACTGCCTACAAGCCGCCGCCTAGGCCCAATTCATCAACAGCCGTCCGAGCATTAGCCGTCAGTCAGGCAGGTCCTGTTGCGGCTTCTGCTGCTGCTGCCTGCTGCCTGCTCCTGGGTGTATACTCTTTTGTCTACGAATTTTTGAGTTTTGAGTTTGCATACAAGATGAGTTCTGTCGAGGTACACACACACACACACACACTCGCACACACATAGACTGCGTTAGAGGGTCCTCTCTGCGTGTGTGGTCTCTGTCCCCTCTGGGTGCCGTAATAAAATGTCATTCGTCATTTGGTTTTTGCGTTGTGCGTTCCGTTGCCTGCCACGTTGCATGCCACCCCCAACTCCCCCACTGCCCCTAGTCCTCCCCCACAGCCTGATGCTGCCAATAACTTCAGCAACTGCAGCCCAACAACAACGACGACGACGACAACGACAACTAATCGCATTGTCTGCACTTTTTGTATGCAACACGCAGTCAGAATGCGAAACAGAAACCGAGAGAGAGAGGGAGAGAGAGGGAGAAGGAGAGCAAGAGGGCGAGAGAAGCGCAACAAAATCCGTAGCATGCCTCACGTTACGTTTCAGGAGTCGGACTGTGTGTCGTTGTCGAGCTTTGCGAGGTACTACACGCCTCCATCACCATCATCGTCATCATTGGTTGCTGCCGTTCGCATTTAACAATTCTATTAATTTGTTTTGTTCAACACACACAATCCGAAAATGTCGCCCGCCTTGCAACATATCCTTGCCACACATGCACTACAGTGGCTGCTGCTGCTGCTGAATAAAGCAGAGCTTGCAACAATGCAACGTTTTATTATGACAATTTCTGATTTGATTTCTTATGCAATTTTTTTGGGGTTTTGTTTTTGTTGTTGTAGCTTTTGTTTAGTTTAGTTTTTGGGGCTCAGTAGTATTTGCATTCGGTATGCATGGGCTGAGATCTCGAGTCAGTCGTAAATCGGGCATAGACAACAGCAACAACAACAACAGAAACAACGACAACAACATGATGTCCTCAGTCAAGTTTCATGCAGCGCGTAATCTAATGCGGATATTGCCAGGGTAGCTGGTTTGTCCCTCTATCTCTGCCTCTCTCTTTCCTCTCTCACTTCCTCTGACTTTTGCAGATATTCAGATATTGTCTTCGCTCCGTTGGCGACAACAACAACAACAACAAGGATAACGCTGGCGGCGGCTCTACACATATCCAAAATTCTACAAAACTAAAATATATCATTGTGTGGGTCGCACCCCTCCCCCCCTTCCCACTCTCTCTCTCTGCTCACTTGGCGTATGCGTAATTTGCGTATGGTTGCAAAATGCAAAAGGGCTACTACGACTGCTGCATCTACGTCTCCATCTCTGTCTGCATCGCCTACGTCGTTGCCGTTGCCGTCGCCTAACTGAAAATAATGATAGGCGCATCCTCGCTTGGCAATCTGTAAATGTCAGTGTAGCTCAGTGTGTCTGTGTGTGGTTGGGAGGGCAGTGTATGTGTATGTGTGGGGGCAGCTCTTTTAATTGTCAATGCATATTTGGTTGCTGCGCCCGCGCTCTGCTTCCCTCCAGCCCCACCCTTTTCTCGCCTACTCATGCCTGCTCATTGAATTGTTTGCAGTGCAGTCCCCGTAGGACAATTGTGGCTCGATTTATGATTTATTTTTTGATGGTCAAACGGACGCAGTGGTTGGTGCAGCAAAATGAGCGAAAATATAGTTGAGTTTAGGACAATCGATAACATTTATAATCGATATATCTTTGTGGCATTTTAGTTGTCACGTTTAAACGAATTTCGGTGATTTCGTATGGAGTTTTGTCGCTAAATTTGCTTGTAGAACTTTCTAGTGACATTTACTTAATATGTTTACAGTTTTATCAGAATCGATAACATTTTTAATCGCTATTTATTAAGCAGAAATTTGATTGTTATATTTATTTTTTTCCTAAATTTGTTATAAATATATTCTAGTAAAATGTGCCAGAAATTTTTACAAATTAGGATAAAGCTCTGTGCTCCAAACTTTTTTTGATGCTAATAGATGTTCACTGTCTCTTTCACTCTTAGAGTTGTTATCGATAAATGATATAAAATTTGTAATTCTGCAGTTATCGAGCTCTCTTCTTTTCTCCTGTTACTATCTTTTATCTCAATGCAGACATATCTAAGCTGAGCGTAGCAGCAATTGTCATCAGTTGCATTATCAGGCAAAAGTAACTATCCTAGTCAGGCTCAGCTGTAGCAGCAGAAAGCTCTACACTTCAACCAGGTGCTAGTCAACTCCGAGTGTCGTCTGTCTTTGCCTTCCTCTGTCTATCTCTCCTTGCAATCCAATGAAGTTCAAGTTCTGCTCCTTTTACTACCTCATGCCTAACCCTTTTGTTGTATTGTTATCGCATGCAACGTCCTGCAACACTGCAGCTCCTGGTTGCAGCCTTAAGCAACAACAACAAGCATGATGATAATTCGACTGGTCATTATTTATATTCTTTGAAAGTGTTTTTGCGTATTCAAAAATTCTATTAAGGAACTTCAAGTACAAAAGTTTGTGCAGCACTAGGAGTTGTTTCATTCTAGATGTTGTTGTTATAGTTGTTGCTGTTGTTGCTTTTGCTGTGGTGCTCGTTGTTCATGCATGTCGAATACATCACAAAACGAGAGCGCCGCGTTGGGGGGGGTTTGAAATTGGGATTGGAATTGCAATTGGGTGGGATTGGTTTGTTGTTGCTTTGCCTGTTGTTCTTGTTGCTGTTGCTGTGTGTTGCTGGTGGCTAGCATGTTGTCGCCAACGTCAACGTCATCGTCATCGTCAGCCTCATCGTCATCATCGCCAGCCTAGCATCGTCCACGTCGTCGTCATCGTCATCGTCGTCGTTTGGCATTGCAGTTGTGTGTAGTTTTTGCGTTTATTGTTGCATTTCTGATGTGATTTTTAGTATTGTCCAGCGACGAGTGCAATGTGCTCAGCATTTTTGAATGCGTACAGCCCACCAGCCCCCTCTCCCACTCTCTCTCTCTCTCTTTCTCTAACTCTATCTCCCTCTCCCTGTCTCTATCTCTCGCTGCGTTCTATGTTAAATTGTTTGCTTGATGCTCGATCAAAAATGACAAATGTATCTACAGTGTGTGCAGCCAGTATGTGCTCGTAAATTAGCCTGTCATGCAGAAATATTCTAGAAATTATTTTAAATATTTTGCAAACATGCTAAACAAGAGAAAAAAACCAAAATAAAAGTGGAAAATTCGCTTTATAAATAATTTGAAATAATTATTCGTTATTCACTCAAAATTTAATAGCAAAAACTATTTTATTTCTCATTTTATGTTGCCATTTAATTGCTTGCACCACTGCAAATAGCTTGGCTAATTGTTGGCACGTATTTTTCTAGCGCTCACTGTAGTATGATGATGCATCATGTTGCACGCACACACACACACACGTTTACTCAGCTCAGTTCGCAGTGCAGCACTGTGTGTTTTGTCGCCTGCATTTGCTGGCAAAATGTTAATTTGAATTTGTGAGCATGTCATTAACACACGCACACACCCACACACACACACAACCCGTCAGATGCCTGTGTGTGTGTGAGTAGGCGTACTACATATGCATTTGACAAATGCGTTGTTAATGATGCAAAATGCAATTTTCGAAAATGCACAAGTTTTGTTTTTGATTTTATGGCCAAACGAAAAACAATACGATTGCTAGGAAAATTTTGACTTGTACAGCATATGTATGTGGTACTATATGTGTGTATGTATGTATCCAAAAGGAGTACAGATTGTATATATAGAGCATATAAAGACACATATTGTACAAATGGGGGCGGAAAAGGTAAAGCAAACAAAGATTGTTAGTCTATACAGCTTAGACGCGATTTAAATAAAAATTATAAATACAAATGAGGAAGAGTTAATAATAGTCTGCACTAGCAAATACCCTGTACTGTGTGCACATAATTATATAATGGATCTTTAGCTACTAAAATGTATAACAAGTTAAGGTTCCATATAGTTAAGGAGAGATCTGTGATAGGCCAAACAAAGCTTCAACAAACGAAGCGTCATTTAAGTGACTTCACTTCGTTGTAGAACGTAACTTAAATTTTAGAATAATTTTTTCATATCTTCTACAAAGAAGCTGCCCTGCTATACCTTTTTTCCATTTACAGGGTATGTTGAGTAGCTTGGTATGTAAAGAAAATAGGGGGCATATTTCTATATAAACAAAGCTACTCAAGATAGAAGAAGAATAATAACAAAACAATGTGCTGCTTGCGCTTTAATCAGCGCCGCCTCACCAGCAACAACAAGAATGCAGACAGCAACAACACCGACAAAAACACTGGCTAAATCAACAACAACTCTAGCAACAACTCAATTACCAACAACAACAACTACAGCAAGAACAAAAGGGCGGCAGCAAACGGCCGCTAACATTCATCACCACAAAATTAAATTGCCTTTGTTTATATAAATTTTTCATAGACAAACACACTCGCATACACACATAGAATACACACACACGCATACACTCACTACTTGAAGACAGTTGGAAAATTTAAAGAAATGCGCCTGTTAAAAGCAATGGAAAATAATTTTTCAACACGCCGCATTTGTTTAATTATAAATTTCTGTCAAGATTTTTTCTAGCTGTGCTCAAAGAAGCCGAACCGCCATCAACGTCGCCAACATGTTGCCATCTACACACACAGAGAGAGAAAGAGAGAGGAAGGTCTTGAGAGAGAGAGAGGGAGGGGGATAGATACAGAGCAATGCAAACAAATAAACAATTACCGAGGGCTGCTCGCCTCCTCCTGCTTCTCATTCTCCTTCTACGGGTTCAACAGAGTTCCACACACACACACACGCACACACACGTTCCCAGTCTCCCAGTTGCATTTGCCAACATATTGTTGTTGTTGTTGCGTTTTTGATGTTGTTATGTTATTTCGTGTTGTCGATGGAAAAGCGCAACACACGTTGAAGTCTTCTGATTTTTGATTTGTTTGCTCACACAACGTATTCGAAGAAGATCAAAGCGGAATGCACAAGTTTTTCCAGCTTGTCAATTGCTGCACAGTATGTAGTATGGCTAGATAAAACATATACTACACACAGCAGTGTGGCAGGGGGGGAGGAGAAAATATATCAACGTATGGCATTTTTCAATATCAAAATAAACACATATAAAATGCTGATGCATAATTTCTGTGCCCCCATCGACAAGACGAACAAGAAAGCAATAAACTCTCTGAGTAGGAAGACGTTTTTAATGCTCTCCTCATTGATGATGATCGTTGATGATCGCAGATCTTTGTAGATCTATATACATTTATTTGCAGTCACTGTAGATCTGGCAAGGCTTGCACTGCAGTTTCATTTCGCTTATCTTGATTTCTTTTATGCGATCATAACTGATCATCAGAACTGGGCATACAAAGTAACGAATATAAATATTTGTATTGGATCGTAAACAAGTTATTAAAGTTTTTTCTCCGTCGGGTTATTATAAACACACACACGCACACACACACACACATCGTCGTCTTGCAACATTGAGTGAGAAAAGAAGAAATCGCGCAATTTCGCACAGTTCTAAACACAATCAAAAGTCGGGAATGGGGACCCAAATACAACAATGAAGTCAAGTCAATAAGATGATGTAGAAGAAGTGAAGCGGATCGTTAAAGTTGTCCCCCAAGAGAGAGAGGGAGAAGGAAGAGAGAGTAAGAGAGGGGAGAGAGTGCTGTCTTCTTCGTTGCGCTGCCTCGATTCGTTTCGCTTTGTCGTCGTCGTCGTCGTCGTCTGCGTCGTCGTATACAAAACAAAGTCGCCAACTATAAAAATTATAGTTAATGTATAAATTTAATGGCAACTCGTTTATTAAAAATTTTATTTGAATTCTTTTATTTATACGTTTTATACGCTCTTTTGCGCACGCTCTTGCAGCGACTTGCAGCACTTGCAGACTTTTTCTGCAGTGCTGAACCGGCAACAATGTTGCATATACAGTCGACGACGCAATAATGACAATAATGATCATCATCATCACGATGATGATGTTGCCCCGTTGCAACTGCCGTTTGCCCCGGTTCTCGCCCTCTGCCCTACCCTGCCCTGGCACTGCCCTGCCCCGTTTGCCTCGGCCATAAATCGAAAGAACAAATCGCCGCGGCAAAGGCAGTAAAAGCAAATAAACCCAAGTGCAGACGTAATAAACTCGCCAATGTTATGGACGCTACGAGGCGAGGCAAATATAGTAGGCAAGGAGTGGGGTGCGGTGCAACTGCATCTGGAGTTGTAGCACTGCTACGCTCCTCTTTCCCCTCTCTTTCACTGAGTAGAACTATAGTTGTTCTTGTAGTTGCTAAAATGAAAATGCAAATGCTAATGCACTGCCCAATTGGGCAAACTCTCGCGGCAGAGGCGCGTCTCACTCTTTCTTTCTCTCTCTCCTGCGTGCAACTCGGGTGCAAATGCTCATTATTTCAACTATTCATATAATTCGCGCGTGTGGGTGGCAATACAGGAGGAGGAGGGGAGGGGCTTGGTCAACTTGAGCGAGTTATGGCAAAGGGCCATCTCGAAAATTTTATACCACGTCATTTCCTTTGGTGCTGCAACGCTTTTATGCCACCGATTATGACCCACTAGCATTGGGCTTAATTCTTTGTACTGTCCCCCCTCTCGCTCTTTCCCAGGCTGTCTCTCTCTTTCTCTTCTCAACTGCAACATACAATTTGAGCTAAACGAGCAAGTGGAAATTTTACTGTTGCATTGCCATAGTTTGTTCTTTTTCTGCCAAGTCTCTGTGCCCCTCTCTCTCTCTCTCTCCCTATCCCCTCTCTCGTTCCTCCTTTACATCAAATACTTATTTATGATGTGCTACGCGCTTACATTGTTGCCATGGCCAGTTCAACATCGGCAACAGCTCCGCAGAACGTTTAATTTCCGTTCATGCGTTAAGGCTGCTTTAAATTTTTTAATCGAAATGTATATTAGCGATACCTACCAATTTGTGTTCGCTTGAGCTTTTTTATTGTAATCATATAGTCAGACGAGTTGGCATTAAGTAGAATACAAACTGCTTCTGGATACGCGTTGAAGACAAGCCTATCATTTTCGCCGTAACTTACTGCCAGGATCAGCTGTGTAAATCGTGCTTTCGCAAATACCCTGTAGCATTAAGAAGGATGAGCATACGCACCTTATGTTAGCTCTGGGAAATTATTGAGACTCTTGACAGACTTGAGACAATTATAACAATGCTTTACTTTATTCTACTTCCCTCTGTATTCTTAATATGTGATGAATTTAAGGTCTTGAGGTCTTATATACCATGATAAAGGTGGTTCTTGAAGGTTTATCATAATTATATGATTTATAGTAACAATTTCTCGACTTCCTTTTTGTCGAGAATCTTTCAATTTTATTCGATTCGATTTACAAATTCAATTGCTTTCTAAAAATATCAAAGAAAAATTCTACTTTTAGTTCATTATCTGATTTCTGAATCTATTTTCTCAACTTCTATAGTATCTACCAGTTAAGCACACCCTCCTTTGATCCTTCAGCTGTTGATTAAGCCAAAATTTTTGGCTTTTTTGTGCCTGCTCTGCTGCAAATGATCCTCTTGATATCCCTCGATGCTGACTAACAGTGAAACCGCTTTAAAACAGCTGCTTAATTCAAGGCCAATTCACTCTCTTACGCACACGCAACGACACACACACGCTTACACACTCTCCCTCTCTTCTGTCTTTCTTCCTTGGTTCTTTCTTTCTTCTGCAAATTAATGCAATCATATGAGAACAAGTTTGCGAGCATAAGAAGGTTGTTTGTTCTAGTTTTAGCAGACTGTTTGCAACAATGTTGCGGCAACTTGTTGGCCAAGAGGCAACTGCGTCCGTTATGTTAACATTAGCATGCAATTTGTATTTAGTTTAGTTTATATTGAACTAGTTGTCTACATATTGTAGTATTGTGGGCAATTCAGTCAAGCGCACTTGAGTGCAGAGTGTGGGGAGAGTTCCCTCTTCCTCTCTATCTCTCTACCTCTCTCACTCTCTCTATTGACTTTGTCGGCGGCCTTTGAGTGAGCCAAGTGTGCTCATCAGCAATAGACACAGGCGCAACAACAGTTACAACAACTGTGCATAGCTGTTATCATATCTTTCACTTAAAATAAATAAAATTACAATTTAATAATATAACGACGAGGCAGGCAAGCAGTTGCCACAGCAGCAGAGGCAGAGGCAGAGACGGAGGCAGCGGCAGAACCAGCTCCAAAGAGGCGGCACTTCAGTGCACAACAAAAGCAACAAATAGTCAATTAATTATTAACACAATAACAACAACTACAGCTACAGCAATAGAGCAACAACTATGCGCATTTTCTTACGAAAGTGTTTTAGCTGCGTTTTTATTATTTTTTTCTTTTTCCTGGTCTGAAGCACATAATTGAAACTTGTTGACTTCGATAGGCCGCCCTTGTTACGGCTAACCCCCCTCACCACTTCATGTCTTCCCTACGCCCCATTGATATGGCTTGTATTGGTATTTCTCTCTGTACTTACTGTTGTTGTACCTATTTTATGTTAAGTTTTGCCGATATTGATAACTCGCTTGTTCGCCTGATAATAATTAAAAAAAAATATTAGTAATTATATTGTTGTAAAATAAACTTGTTTTAATTGCGCGAGATATGATAGGGAAGGCAGTGCAGGCAGCCCAAAGTACAAAACAGAAACAACAGAAAAATGCTAAACAAGGTGAAAAAAAAGTGAGGAGAAGATGAAGAGGGGGAAGTAAAGTCTAATTGTTTTTTGGTTTGTCTAAAAATGAAAGATCGTTGCGAATGCTTTGAATAAAACGTATTGTCAACGAAGATAAGCAGAATGTGGAACAGCACCAAAAATAGCATGCGATAGGGAAGGAAGATATATTGAACTTTATCGAACTGTCTTTGTTGGCAAGTAATGTATGCTTCAATTGTGTTTCATGTATTTTTCCACCAACTTTTCTATACTTTTTTCAGATATATCTATATAAAATTATTGTTAACTGTGTTTATTCGTTTTCTATTTATCATTTTTTTCTTTTAGGTTTTCTATTTTTCCTTTAGAAATCTATCATTCAATTGGTTTTATATTAAATTTTACTTTCTTTATTTTTATTTAGTTCTTTTAGATCCCTATTTTCTCGCTAAATATATTCTCTTTCCGTATGATGATATCTTTTCACATCGGTATATCTATCTGTTTTTCTGACTGCCCATTCCTCAATGGTTTTCCATATTGCAATCCATCTATATCTTTTTATCCATCTCAACATTTACGGAGCAAGTGATTAATGTATCTATCGTGAGAATAAATCTGTTCATTTATCTATCCATCCACCTCTTCCAATTTGCATCTCTATATATATCTATATCTATAATTTCGTGCACCATTAACTATGTTATCCACTTAGCAATCTATCTGGCTTTATCAAATGATTTTCAATTTACCACAAGCAACATTTATTTTAAGGCTTATCTATCTGGCGATCTATAGCCAAACTTGTCGCACTTTGTCCAATTAATCGATGCAAATTTCTCAGACTGCAGCTTAACTGTACAACCAAAACAAACTTAACATAATTATGTATTACAACTTAAGATCGGTGACAAATCGAATGTTGTTTTCTAGCTACATTGGCATCTGCCTCTCAAGGCGTTTGCCGTTTGCCACTTCAACTGTTGTTACATTAACCCAAATGTTGCTGTGGCGCATTGCTGCCACAAGCGGTTGCCGCTGTTGCTGACGATGGTGCTGTGCTGTTGTGGGCTTAGAGTCGCCTCGACTTTGACTCAGGCTCCATCCGTGGCATGTCCGACTGCCCAGAAAGGCAGACACAGACACAGCGAGAGAAAGACAGACAGACGGACAGACAGACGATGTCTCAGGCGAAGTGGTTCTGCCCACATGAGATACAAATCAAAGTTTGTTTTGCTCTTTGGCCATGTTTGGTCTCAATTAGAGGCATAATTCATGCAACACGAGGCTGAGGCGACGGCGCAGGCGACTTGTTTACACGCGCAACATATTTTGTCATTTAATTAAAAGGCCAATCAAAATGCAGACGACTTTAAAGGGGTCTTATGTATATGGTATTGTGAATATAATGTTTATACTTTGTTTGATAAACAAAATAAAGAAAGGCAAAGAGAGCTGATCGACTGTGACTTATCTACTAAGGAATGTATTATTTGTTTATCTAGTAAAATTATAACTTGAATTATTTCTATGTTTATTACCTAATCATAATTACTCCGCGCAGAGTAAAAAAATAAATCATTTACCCTCCAATTTAAGGTGTTCATACGGACAAATATGCCCAAATCCAGACATAGATTAAGATTGAGTAACCTCATGAGGTCAGAAATGCCTGCTTCTTCTTCTTACAATTATTTTAAATTCATATAAAGTTATAATACCCTTCTACTTTATGTATGGTGGGTATAAAAACACTTTGAGTGTGTCTAAATTATTTCCGTTGCAAGTCAATGAACGACGAAGCGAACTTCCTTATATCAATTTCAATAAAAAGCATTTCGATTGATCGACAGGCAGAGACAGTGGGATGGAAAGACAGTGGGACAGGCCGTCAGACGGACAGACCGACAGACAGGCAGACAGGCCACAAATAATGCGTAAAAATTATTGAATTGCAAATTGAAATAAAATAGTGCGCATAATGTAAACGCGTTGACAGTTGTTTATGAATTTGCATGCAACAGATGGATTAGAGAGAGACACGAAGGGGAAAGAGACAGACTGACAGAGTTCAATTTCAATTCCACAAGACATGCAGCAATGTGTGGCAGTTTTTGATATGCCTGCCAGACGACAGAGACACGGAGACGGATACGGAGATGGAGACAAAGTCGCCACATCGTCGTCTCGGACGGCGACAAGTTGAGGCTGACAAACCGAAACGAAACTGGTCCCCTGCAGCATAATAAAATATTTTATTTAATGTTTAGTTTATTTCGTTCGGTCAACAAAATTATGTGCTACAAAGTTGCCCCACAGAGTTGCCACAGTCTGGCTTTGCTTGCGATAGAGTCAACGACCAACGCCTTGTTTGGGTTAGTTCTGCTGCGTCGTCTTCTTCTTCTTTAGCTTCTTCTCTGCTTCTCGTGTTTGCTTTGGCTAAACATTGTAAAAATATCTGCGAGCTCAACATCTGCGACTCAGCGATCAGCGATCAGCAATCAGCGCCGATCGGACGTTGCGTCTTTTTGGTCATTAAAATTGCAACGTGCTGTTTACTGTTGTTGCTGGCGATGCTGCTGCTGCAGCTGATGTTGCTGCTGCTGCTGCCATAGCCACATTTATTGCACAGGCGTTGGCTTTGTTGTTCGTTTTTATTAAATCAACGAAGCAATTGCAATTTAATATTAAAAATAATAACAAACAGCAGCCAGAGAGTTGTGGCAAAGCAAGCTGCAGCATGTTGCAGTATGCCGATGCCGCTGCCACTGCTGCTGCTGCTGCTGCTGCTGTTGCCGCCCATTCGCATTGCTCGTATTGCATTCTTGCAGTTAATTATTTGCCCCTCTGCCTGGCACAGAGGGGACGAGGAAGAATCTAGAAATCAGAAGACTCAAGACAGGAGAACGTTGGGGAATCAAGGAGGAGGTGGAGCGACCAGTTGTTGTTGTTGTTGCCTGCTTGCAGTTCCATTGAAAATGTTTTACTGCACGCTTCGACGGTCAATGCATGTCAGTTTTTGTTGTTGTTGTTGCTGCCGTTGCATCTGCGTCTGATCTTGCAGCAACTTCCTACTTCTTGTGGCATTTGCGCAAATGTAAACAAATTAATTAATTGCCTTTTTTCTGCTGTCGATGACTTCTATAGTTGCATACGTTGCATTTAAGGTGCAAAATAAAATACATAAAAATATATATTTTATATAGCAGCTGCTCCGATATGAGGTGGCAAAAGTTGCATAAATTAGTGCGGAAAATAGAAACAAATAGGCAAAGCTAAGAGAGAGAGAAAAACTCGCTTGATTGGGAGGGAGAGCAACTTGAAATTGAAATGATCGTTTCGCGATTGCATATTTCAAAGTCCACTAATGGATTATGTATATAGAGGATGCACATAAATAAACGTCCTGCCTGCTGCCTGGTACGACGACGGCGTATACTACATGCATAAATAACGCATACGCCACGTTAGCCGGGTGCGGGCCGCAGCCAGGCCGAGGCAACGCACATTTCATAGTCGACAGTTGTGCTTAGGAGACCGAGGACTACGACTACGACGACGACGTTACACTTATATATAGCCACACACACACACAAACGCACACATAGAACCGTAGCTCGTGCATATTCCAACCAACCACTGCACCACCGCCACCACCCACAGAGCGAGGACGCCCGCCCACGCAGCGTGACGGCTGCTCTCGTTGGAGATTGGCTGCGTCAGCCAACCAAAAATCTTTACTGTTGCGAAAAAGTTGAACATTTTCGCACAAAAAGGCGCGGCTGACCAGCAGCAGCAGCAGCAGCGACTACGACGACAACGACGACGACGACGATGAGGCAGAGGACGAGGTGGAGGAAGTGACTCTGAGAGTGCGAGTGGGTTGGAATGGAAGGCAACCACAGGACGAATACGACGCACAAGGCGAAAGGCAGCATGAACGTTAGATGACCAGGCAAGCGTACACGAGTATGTGAGTGTGTGTGTGTGCGAGCCGATGCTGCTGCTGCTGAATTTGAAATTCAAAATGCCAGCAACCTTATACTCCTTTCCTGCAAGGAGAAGCAGGAGGAGAGCAAGAGAGAGAGACAGAGTGCAAGTGGAAGGTGGTTTTGGGCAACGGGTTCAGGGTGGCCGTCCGTCAATGTCCTGCTGCTGGACGTTGGCGAAAAATGCGTTAGCCGTTAGTCGTTGCCGTTGCCGTCCGAGGAGTTGCCAAAGTAGAAGGCACAAGTTTTGGGCTCAGCCAGCATCGCCTCGCCTCGCCTCGCCCGCCTGGCAAATGAAATGAAAGCGCGCGCGCGCGTGTGCGAACGAGTGAGCGTGGTGTGTGTGTGCCGGACCCCGGCCCGGATGCGGGCAAAGAACCCACAGGCCGCACGCTGGCTGGCCATCAGATGCAGAAAGCGTGGAGATGCAGATGGAAATGGAGGTAAAGGTGGAGATGGAGATGACGATGGCGATGGAGGAGGATGCCTTTCGTGAAGGCGAACTAGAGGCTGGTTCTAATGCGCAAGGATATTCGTAAAATGCAAATGTGCAGAAACGAAACAGACACACACACGCAACGCACACACACATACACAGAGGCGCGCGCGCACACACGCATCCATCTTGTGGCGCTGCTGCTGCTGGTCAGTGGGAAAAACAAAAACTAACAGCACATCGTTAAGGTGGCGGTAATGGCATTTCGGGACCACGTTCGACGATTTTGAACACCTCCGACTTCGTCTACATTGCGTATGCGTGCGCGTGTGTGTGTGCAAGTGGATGCGCCTCTACCATGGGTGTGTGTGTATGTGTGCGTTTCCGCCAAGTCACAAAATGGCGGCCATCGTCGACGTCGTCGTCGGCAATTTGAAAAATCGCCATCGCCATTATCGCTGCCTTCTCTTCACTCGCATAGAACTGGGCCCAATTCCATCATCAGGCAACTTTGGCAGCTGCAGCCGGAAAGTAAAAAGATGAAGAATGAAATTTCGGGACAGAAAGGCCTTTGACAGGGCACATGAGATGCAAATTTAGATTGAGATGGGGAATGCAAAGGAGGTTAAAGTTAATAGATCAACATTAGATCAACATGCCGGAATTTAATTTATAAGCCAGAAGAAAATATCTTCAATATACTAAAATGTAATAAAAATAATCTTGAGGAATATACTGTTAAGAGATATGGTTTGTTAATTATATTATTCTAAAAAAAATTAAAAAAAAAAAAAAAAAAAAAAATAAAAAAAAAAAAAAAAAAAAAAAAAATATTTTTTTTTTTTTTTATTTTTTTTTTTTTTTTTTTTTTTTTTTAAAAAAAAAAAATTTTTTTTTGTGGGGTTTTTTTATAAAAAAAAGGGGGGGTTTAAAAAAAAAAAAAAAAAAAAAAACTTTTTTTTTTTTTTTTTTTTTTTTTTTTTTTTTTTTAAAATTTTTTTTTTTTAAAAAAAAAAAAAAAAAAAATTTTTTTTTTTAATTTTTTTTTTTTTTTTTTTTTTTTTTTTTTTTTTTTTTTTTTTTTTTTTTTTTTTTTTTTTTTTTTTTTTTTTTTTTTTTTTTTTTTTTTTTTTTTTTTTTTTTTTTTTTATTTTTTTTTAAAAAAAAATTTTTTTTTTTTTGCACCAAATTTTTTAAAAAAAAACCCCCCCCAAAAAAAAAAATTTTTTTAAAATTTTTTTTTTTTTTTTTTTTTTTAATTTTTTTTTTTTTTTAAAAAAAAAAAAAAAAAAAATTTTTTTTATTTTTTTTTGTTTTTTTTGAAAAATATTTTTTTTTTTCCCCCCCCCCTTTTTTTTTTTTTTTTTTTTTTTTAATTTTTCCTTTTTTCTTTTTTAAGGAAGGGTATAAAAATTATTTTACAAAAAAATTTGTGTATTTTTCCAATTGATATTAATGGGAGTAAAGAAAATGAAAGATTTATAATGATGACCTGATAGTATAAAAAAAAGGTAGTAAAGACTAATGTTTTTTCTGTCATTCGTATCGAAAGAAAAGACTCAAATTCTAGAAACTCACTCATACATAATAATGATAATAATAATAGTAACATAAATGATTATAGTAATGATAAAAATAATGATAATATTAATGATAATATTAATGATAATATTAATGATAATAATAATTATAGTAATAATGATAATAATAATGATAATACTAATGAAAATATTAATGATAATATTAAATGTTTAATAATAATACAAAATAATGGTAATAATAATGGTAACATAAAAATAATAATTACAAAATCAATGATAATTATATTGATTTATTAATGGTAATAGTGGTAATGATCAATGATAATATAAATGATATTTACAATAATAATATTAATGATAATATTAATGATACATAATAATGATAATAATAACTGATAATAATAATGATATTAAAAATGGTAATCATAAAAATAATGATAAGTATTACGTAAATCATTAGACTTATTGCCATCAATAGATCGGCCTTCAAGCCCAGATACATAACATAAGTAGCTGATAATCTTCGACATGTGCACCCACTTCATTTCTAATGCAACTGGCACCACTGTGCAGGCAGCTTGCTTAGCCTTCTCCTGCCTGCCTAACTCTGCCTGCATGTGCGATGTCGTTGTCCACACCCCTTCCTTCTCCCTCTCTCCACCTCCAGTCCGTTGTCGCTGTTGCTCATCAGCGTTGTTTGCTGCGCCGTTATTTTTGCTGCTTTTCCTGTGGCCCACACACACATACACACACTGACACACAGACAAGGCCTCCTCCTCGCACTGAACTGGACTGGGCAGCTGCAATGGCGCTGCCTGCAGCTCAGCTTGCTCTTCTTGCTCCCGTTCTTGTTGTTGTTGCTGTTGTTTTTCGCAGAATTTTCGTTTCCGTTTCCTGGCTAAACGTGCGTGCTTGCGCTCTGTGTGAGCTGCAGCTACTCTGAGTATGTGTTGGTATATTGTGTGTGTGTCTATGCAACTCACAACTGAGTATAGAAAAAACAAAAACAAAAATCTTTTTGGAGAAAGAGGGGGAGGGGGTTGGAGAAAATGGGAAAACGAATGCCAGCTTGCACATTTGCACAACGTGGCCAGGCCTAAAAACCATTTCTACAACAATTCCACAGCCAAAAACTCTAGCTATGCATATGTGTGTGTGCCTGTGTGTGTGTGTGTGTGTGCTGGGTCTGCAAGAGGATAGCAAAGTCGCTGAGAGTTTTCCTAGCTAGAGTCGCAGTTTATCGATGACGACGACGACGACGACGACTTGATGATGTGGCCCCAAAGCCAAAGCAGCAGCAGCAGCAGCAAATGCAGTCAGCAACAATAGAACAGCAACAACAATAACAAGAACAACACCAGGTAGAAGAATAGCCAACTGTTTCGACGCATAACATTTGGTTACCTACCTCAGTGCCGGAAATGACAAACACAGTCAAACCCAACAAAGTTCGACGAGAAGAACGCGTCCTGTCAACAGTGCAGAGACACAGGCAGACTCCCTCATGCACACAGATTGGAAGAGGGAGTGAGGGTGAGGGGAAGAGGGAGCGCAACTCTATATAGAGCTTGTGCGAATTATACTATTCTACACATAACCAAATGGCTCATTATCAATACCGCAGCGCTTTGGCAGCGCTATCAAAATTCGCTGACCAGTTGGCCATTGTCGCTGCACTGCATCGTCGACGTTCATCCTGACCAGGCACGGCCGCTGCTCGCAGCTCGCTGCAGGTCTTTATGCGCCTTCCTGCACTTAATTATTATCAGCAAATATGCAGCCCATGTGTGCGTGTGTGTGTCCCCTCGATAGACCCCCCCCACCGTTACTCTCCCCCTCTTGCTCTCCTTTCTCCCTTGTCGTGCTTCTATTCTATCGTTCTCCTTTTCAATTCCTGTCTCTGTGCCCACATGTGACTGCAGTGCAAATTTTCTCTAAAACAAAATTAATTCCGATTTTTGTTTTTGTAGAAAATTTTGGCGTTGCTAACATTACAACAACAAACAACAACAATGCCTGGGCGACGTTGACGACGGCCGCAGCAGCAACAACAACAACAACGTTGACTTTGCCCCAACTCGGCACGCACAATTTCTGTCCCAAAATCCGCTGCCTCTGCACCGCCCGCTTGAAGCCCTCTTCCCCCACTAGCCCCTGCCTTGCCCTACCCCCCTTCTTCCGCTTCTCTCTACGCATATGCAATTTACGCCTGCAGGCCGCTAGGCACCATCACAGAGCCAGCTCTCTGCATGCCGGTCAGCTGTATATACACACACGCACACACATACAGGCACACACACACATACGGGGGCACACACGCATACAGAGGCACATCCGGGCCGAAAGTTTCTAGGTGCCCCAGACACTCTTTGCATGCGTATTTTGCACGCATTCTAGAATTTCAATTAAAAATAAATCACAAAAACGTTGCCTACGTAGGCCGCACCCAAACTCAACTCCAGACAGAGCAGCGAGTGAGAGTTGCAAGTGTGTCTGTGTGTGTGTGTGTAGGTCTGCATGTGTGTGCTGTGTGTGTGTGTTTGCCTCCCCGTTGCATTTGCATCTGCATCTGCATCTCGCGTCGTTGTGTTAGAAAATGCATTGCATTTTGCACACGCATCCAATTTCTGCTAGGGTCGAGGCCCGGCTCCAGTGCGGGCCTCACCCCTCCCACCTACCTCCCTGGCCCCTTTCCCTCTTCAGGCAGCTAACGATGCTGTCCGTTGTCGTCGCTGCCGTCGCTGCTGCAGCTGCAAACTGACCACCGACCGATGCCGCTGCAACCATATCGATGATGCGCTGACTTTGATTCGCCTGTTGATGTGTGTGTGTGTACGAGTGTGCGTGTGTGCATCCTGTTTTCTGTTGTTGCTGCGCTTTCTTTGCCACCATAGGCACCACCCATAATCGCACAACAACAACAAAGGTGGCACAACAATGCGAATGCGAATGCGCTTGCAAGCAGCAGGCAGAAAACTTAATGTGCGCTTTTCCCGTTCGCCTCCTCTCCCCCACCCCCCTTAGACAGCTCCATTTACCCCCTTAGCAGGGAGAAACGAAGGCTTTATATAGCAGCCTTCCTGCTGGGTTACCTCTCTTTCTCTATCTCTGTCTCGCTCTTGCCTACTCCCTCTTCCTCTTGTCTTCTCTAATGCTCTCTTCAATTATAATGCCGATTTGCAGTTTTTCCGAGGTGCCGCCGCCATCTGCATAGAGCGATAGAGCTTGGTAGAGTTGCTATGCTTCTTCTTCTGATTTCTATTGTCCTGCACAGTGGGGTGAATATGGGAAAATTATTAGAACTAATGAAAGTGCATAAATTGATTATATAAGGAAGAATGGGGAAGGAAAATATTAAAGAATTGCATTCTTTAAAAATGATTCTAGAAAATCTTTATATTCTGATTTATTTGTAGAATTAAGAGAACTTAACTCAATCATATGATTGACAGTGAATTGATGGAGAAAATATGAAATAGTCCTTAATTATTTCTTTCTCAAAATGCTTCATAATTTAATCGAACTTACAACTATTTTCTCTATCACTTTTCCAATTCATTTATAGAATTAATGAAGCTAATTGAAAAATTAAATATGATATTTTTTCTGAAGAAAAGCCTCACGTCGATTCTTTATGTATTCCGTATCAAAATTAGTAGATATTTACTCATTTTAAATATTCCACAGAAGCTCCTTAATTACATGGTTCAAATATGGAGCAAATAAAACAGACTGAATGATTGACTGAGAAAGGGTTTTTAAAAATATAATTTCAGAAAACTTTTACTATTCCCTCTCAAAATGTTCAACTTGCTTAACTCCATATAAAACTTTATAACACAGAAAACTTCCTTGGTTTCCGATTTAATTCTTAATAGATTTACTCTTTATTCACCTACATATAAATTGCATTTATTTCTTGCTCTATCTCTGATATCTTTCCTGTTCCTCATCATGTTAATCCACAGTTTCTAATGTACTTCGAAATCGTTTTGTTGAATTGAAAATCCTCTTCAGTGTCACGCAACGATCTCCCTCCTGCTTTGGTCTGTGGCTGGGAGAAACCCTGGCTCCAATAGCTCTGGCAAACATCTACAAAAACAACACACGCACACACACACATACACACACGCAGAGGCACACACGCACACATAAAGCACACACAAATACAGAAATTCATAGGCGGAGGCGAGGAAATCATGTATAATGGTCAACACACACACACACACACACAGAGGCGCATACGCATACTCTATGTACAACTAAACACACAGAGCAAGACATACACACACACGCACTTGAACATACATATGCACATCTATATATGTATGTCTGTATAATACGCTCGTACTTAGAAATGCTGCAGAGTCGCCGCCGCCGTCGCCGTCACCCACCCACAACGACAGCTGCCCCTAGAAGCGACCGCATGCCGACTGACCAAAGGCTGACGGAGGCAGGGGGTAGTGGAGAACTGCAGAGGCGTAGCTTGGCAGAGATTAAGGAGGTAGTGGAAGTTGGGGGGAGGGGACTGCAGCTTGCCCATGTCCTGCTTCGTGTGCGTACCTCGGCCTCGGCTCCTGCTGCAACTGCCACATAAGTGCCCGCTGGGTGGGTGGGCGTTGGCCCGAAATGGGTGGGGCCGTTTGCATTAGCGAGCGAGGCAGCTCTTCATATGTGTGTGTGTGTGTGTGTGTGTGTGTGCGTGGCGAGAGAATTCGTTGCCTCGATTTGCCTATAATTATGTGTGTTATATAACAAACTGCATTTTGGGCGAAATACTCATGTTCAGGTCGACAAAGAGGAGGTTGCAAGGGGGGTAGTGCAACGTAGGTGGCACGCAATAAATGGCGTTGGGAGTTTGGCGCGCGGGTACTCACTCACTCGCAGTCGCAGTCGCCATATTCGCCTGCATGAATATTCAATAGCTCAAATAGAGCATACACCGCATTGAACGTGGCCAAAGCAGCCGGCATTACTTATATATACAATATATATCGAAATTCATATGGTCGCAATAAATATCAAATTGAATACACAGAGCACCTACCTAACTACCTCCTCTTGCGATTTCTCTCAGTGTAACTGCGCCTGGCCGCTATCGCCTGCATTATAATTTGAACTGAACTTGCTTCTTAATGAGCTAAATTTCGCTCGGATCGATCGTTGGGGCCGAGAGACTCTCTTCAATTTCAATTCGTTTTTGCATTCACTCGCATTACTGTAATTACTACTACTACACACCACATTGCAACAAAACAAAAGGAAAACAAAACGAGAAGCACAATAAAAACCTGCACAGCACAAAATAATTCTTAAGAAACTCATAAAAACCAAAAACGAAGTCATTACAATCACACATTCCCAGAGTGCGAGGGGAAATGGCAGCACAGAAAGAGAGTGAGGGAAAAGGAAAGAAGCTCACATGCAAACTGAGTAAATTATAGAGAGAGAGAGAATTGAGAGCTGCGATTTGAATACGAACTCGGTGTGTGCATTATAATTCCAACAGATGTAAGGAACCAACATTCGTATATGGAAAAAGGCATTCAGGCAGCGCGATTTCTACACTTGAGTAAGAGTTTGATAATGTCAAAGGAAGGTAGTTTTTAAGAAAGGTAGGTGGACTTTCAAATGCGCTTTTTAAAGATCTTTTATAATTAAAACTTAACTTTGATATCTTTGTTAGAGGAAAGGAATTAAGAACCCTTACAGTCCTACTTATTAGGCTCTGTATGTAAATTTCTATAAGGTTATCAAATTTCCAAGTGCAAATGGCATTAAAATGAAATCTTAGTTAAGAACTGAAAAAAAGAAAATCGTATAGAAGTTTAAAACAAGAAATACAATTTGAGGAATTTTGGAAAATATATTTTCAAGACATTTTTTAAGGCAGAAATGTTGGCAAAACGTTAAATAGTTTTGACTGTTTCAGAAACAAAGAAATAGGGAACATAGAATGAGAATGCAGAACATTTCCATCATAAAAGACTGCTCATCCTTTGTTTTTATTCTATAATTCTAATTAAAGAAACTTTACTTAATATTAATTAATTGAACAATTCTCAACTATAATTCTTTCTCTCATCTATAATAACCTTCAATAAATTCCTATTCACTTTAATTAAATGGAAATTAAAGATGTTTCTAATCTATAAAAATCTATAATAATACTCCAAAAAATTATTTAATTCTGTAAGTTTTAGTTCATTGCATACCCTGTAAGTGTATTTAGTTAGCGCGCATGCAAAGCAGAAGCTGCGATAACTCACGAGCTGAGCAAGAAATGCTGCCCAAGTCGTATATAGTAAATGCAACTCACACACACACACGCACACACACTGTAGCAGCAGCAGAAATATATATTTTCATAATTTTTTTTGCTGCTGTAGTTTGCTGCTGCTGCTTCTGCTTCTTTAGTTGTTGTTGTTTTTTGCCTTTCTTAAGCTGCAAATCGCGGCAATCGTTAAGATCACGAAAAACAATTCAAAATTAATGGTAATAAGCAGTTTGCTGGCGCGCCAAAGCAAAACAAAGGCCGACCTGGCATGGCTCGACTGCCCGACCAGGCCAGGCCTGGCTTGGTCTGACTCTGTCTCTGACTCTGACTCTGGTCTGGCAGTCTCAGTGCTACCTGGTGCCGGGGCTGGCCCAGGCCGGGCGGCTAAGAAAAAATTACTGCGTACAACAGAAGCCGTCAGACGGGCGGTGGCTTGGGGAAGATGACTTGAAACGGCAGCTCATTTGCAGGCTGCTCCTCCGCTGCGGCAAAACAGTAGTCCAGTTTGCTGCCTTTTAGGGGCGTGTTGCGCCGGCGCTGACTGTTCAGAGCGAGCTGGACCCTCAGCTTGAGCCTCTGACCGCAGTCGATCGATGCTGCTGGCTATTGTTGCTGAGCTCTCGCTCTCTCCCTCTCTCTCTCTATCTCTCTGTGTCTTGCTCTGCCTGCCTCTCTCTTTAGAGTTTTTTTTTGAGCTGCTGTTAGAAGTCGTGTCGTGTTGCATAGCCAGCAATCATACGATATTTTCAGCATCCAAATTATTATAATATATTATTATTAGCTGTTGCTCGTTTTTTTTGCTGCTGCTGCTGTTGAAGTTTTTTGCATGCGGCTAGATAACGAATTTTCTTGGTGGTGCTGCATGACTTAATAATGCTGTGTGAATGGCATGAAGAGCCAGAAGGTCTGTGAACTCAGGCAGGCAGGGGAGAAGGAAGTTGCACAGAGTAAGAGAGAGAGAGAGAGAGAGAGACACGGGGAGGAGGTAGTAGAGCAAGGTGGCATGGAGTGAGGAATACATATGATGGATAGTCAACTAAATGAATTTGCATGCGACAAAGCTGCTGCTGTTGCTGCGCTAAAAGCCTCAGCTGAAGAGCCCTAAATAAAAAGGAAACCTGCATAAAAACGCATTAGTCCGATCTGTGTGTAAAAAAGTAAAGGGCGCACTCTCGCACAAATACACACACACACACACACAAATACAGCTGCAGCTGGACAGAGGGAGCCACGCACTAGTCGTCGTTGTCCCCCCCTTTCATTCTCAAAGGCTTTGAATATGGAACCCAGCTGGACCAATCGAAGCTCGTCGCGCCTTCTAGTTGTGCCAGTGTGTGTGTGTGTGTGCGGGTGTGTGTGTCCATTCTCAAACTGCTTTATGCGCTGCTCGTAGCTCGTGTGTTTGCCTTGTACTTGCATTTTCTTTTTATATACATTTCTTTTTCGCTTTTTACTTTTTATATACAACTCGCTACTGTGCCTGTCTCAGTGTGTGTGTCTGACCACCCACTCACGCATGCCTGAAGCTGGACACAACACATGATGTCCACAATGTCTCCAGCCTGTGGGGACGGAGGGGCAGGCAGGGGCAGTCAGGCTTTACGTCAATGTCTGAGCTGCTGCCATGTTGTAAGTTATGCCAGTTTACAGTGTGACGAAAAAAATGTAGGCAAGAAAATTGTTTTCCCTCCGTTTTCTCTCTCTCCCCTCTCCAATTCGCCTCCCTTTGTTATTTAGTTGGAGGCGGCAGCTAAGGTCTCTCGTGCATCAAAGGGAAAGCAAATTTCCATTGAAAGCTGCAGCGTTGCGTGAAATGCTTTACGAGCGGCAATGGCAACGGCAACGGCAAGGGGTGCCTTTGGTGTCCTGGTGCTGCTTCTTGAGTGCATTTGTCACACCTCGACAGCAACTACGAATGTCATAGAAAGGTAAGCAAAGGCAAATGGATTTTTATGGATTGACATGGCAGGTAATTGGTGCACTTCGCCGCCTTGCTTCAAAACACGCACACACTGATCCTGCAACGCAAAGTAAAAGCCTTCGTCTAATTGGGCTTTTGTGAGACAACGTAGTAGAAGTAGTAGTTGTTGTGCTGCCCAAAGGCGCTGCTAATATGAAATTACCAATGTCAAAACGAGAAAGAGAGAGAGGGAGAGAGAGGTGAATGCATTTAATTGCAAGTTACGCCTGTCCCGCATAGTTGAGTATAGTTTTTATACCCGCTAGCTGGAAGGTAGCAGGGTATTATGGCTTTGTGCCTAAGGAAAATGTGTGTAACTGGCAGAAGTAGGCATCTGTGGACACACAAAAGATGATATACTTGGTCAAAACGAACAGAAGAGACAATTTAGCCATATTATACTATATTTCTGTCTGAATGAACACCTAGATCTCTGAGATTATAAGAGATAGTGTAACCAAAGTGTGGGATAATAAGTCTTACTATTAGCCGCAGGTAAAGCACCTATTAGAAAACGACCACGCCCCCTTCTGCCCTAGTAAATAGTTAAAATATGAATTTTATGAGTTATTCGCATCAAAAAATCTAGTTTTTATGAAAATTAATAAAAAGAATAATTGATATCACCATCCAAAGAATCTCAGAAAAAATTTGTTTGCAATAATAAACTTTAAAGTTATTCAAAGACTGATTTTAGTTGTAAACAATTAAAAACTTTTTGTGACGGGTACATCACAGTCGTGCTCAGTCAATTGTAGCTCAAGTTACTTGTTTTTTAATGGATCCGCTTTTTAATTGACTCGTGCCCAGGGCATGAAAGGTGCGTCAGTTCGAAAAATAAAATTGAAAAACTGAATTACTTTCGAAACGAAACAAAAAGAGGCAGGGATGCCTGATCAAGGATGTAAGTGTCGGCATGGCAGAACCGGTTGAGCTTGTTCATAATATAGTATTTTAATTGTACTCAAAATACGTCAATGATAAATAAAACACAGGGTATTATTTACCTACTCTAAAACAAGTTTCTCTTCATCTTCTTGTGCTTCAAGGTGTTGCCTGCATCAATTGGAAATTGCTGATTAAGGAGGAAGCAGAAACAATCAATGGAATGGAATGGGTAAGTGTGTGTGAGTGCTTCCCATGCATAATAATTAAAATGGGGAAAAAATCTATATATTTTGCTAGATTTTTTATGCTTTGCTTTCCCCTTGGCAGTATCTATAAAGCTATATATCCTGAGCCCGCCCCCCATACCTAAGTTCTCTTTTCTTTTTGCTCATATTTCGGCTTAACGAAACCATAAAATATTGAAAAAAATTTGCAAGCAAAAGACACATAGCAAACACACACACACACACACGACACACATACAAACTTGCAACACTTGAATATGGCGCAAAGAAAGGCAAATCACAGGGACAGTGGGCGTCGCAGCCACGTCGGTATGTGCGTGTATGCGAGTGTGTGTGCGAGTGTGTGTGTAACAAAATAGATGGGCCAATAGACGTGATGAACGCAGCGCAGCAGCAAGAACAACAACAACTCGGAAAGAATAAAGAGCAAAAGAAAAATCAACGGAAAAACCCAAAGAAGCAAACGGAGCCAGCAAATTTATACTATATAATGCATATATATGCATATACTATATATATGTAGATGTACGAGTACACATCGTATCCTATATAGTAGAGCGCACCTTCAATTCCAATTGCGATTCGTTTTCGCACTCTCGTCTCTTTCTTTTTTTGCTCAGTGTGTGCTAAAATTTACTTAGAGTTATTTATGCAAAAAGCGACACCCCAACGTGAGGGGAGGAAGCACCGCAAAGCAAATGAAAATAAAACTGAAGGATATGGAGATGTAGAGAACCTGATCACACTAACAGACAAGCAGACAGACTGACTGCCCGGAAGATATATTGTAATTACTGAAGCAGACATTCTCGATTCGATTTATGCATATCCAAATCAATTTCAATAAAAACGAAGGAGAGTGACGGAGGAGCAGCAGAGGCAGCAGCAGCAGCAGAGCACGTGCCATGCAGCAGCATATCAGCAGCGCAGCATATCTATGTATACCATGTGATTTCTTGTTTCTAATTAAAAACTGCAGAGCCAAGCTGCCCCATCTGCCTGCCTGCCTGCCTCATTCTACTCCTTCAGCTGCTGCTGCGTTGTGCGTTGTGCGGACTGCGCAGAAAAGCGCGCTATCTTTTTCGCACGCATTTTGACTGGTCAAGGCAATTTAGTTTCGTGGTTTCCATCAAGTTGGGCTGCTTCTGCAACTCTTCTAACTTCTGCTGCTGCTCCTACAGCAACTACTGAGCACCTACGGCTACTACTTCCCCTGCAACTCCTACTGCTCCTACTTGCCTGCCTGCATAGGCTGCCTCTGCATTTGCTTCCTCGCCTTCTCGTCTTGTCAAAAACGGCTTCGAATTTGGCAAGCTGCGCCACGCCTAGGCGCGAATACATACCACGCACGCACACACAACATAGAAACCCACGCATATTCCCTTACACTCACTTCCTCCCACACACTCCCTCTTTACACCCTTCCACACACACACAGGCTTAACACTCCCTATGTGCATAGACTGGCCAAGGCAGCATCAGCATCGCCAACGCCTTTTACCACTGCAAATGCATTTTGTTGTTGCTGCTGTTGCTGCTGCTGCTGGCGAGGATCCATCACGAGCCTCTGCATCGTGACCATGGTTACGTTTCTAATTAAATTTTATTTTATGCCACCATTTTGGCGCCTTCCACATGCGCCCACGCCACATCTTCCCCCGCCTCGGGTCTGTGGTGAAAATTTATGGCGTTGCATGCGAAGCGAAGCTGCATCTATCATCATGCAGCGTTGCAATGCTGCCTTCAAATTTTGTCCATGTCGTCGTCGTCGTCGTGCACCTCATCCGCCTTTGCAGGCTTTTAGTTAAGAACGCGTTCGGTGTGCAAAATTTCGCCTGATTGCTCTTTGATGAAAACTCAATTATTGCGCAGTGCGTGGACTCAACTCTGGCTCTGGATGTCCTGTAACTGTGCTCGTAAGTAACGCTGCTAGCCTTAGCTGCAGCTGCCTCCCCCTCTCTCCCCCTCTCTCTCTTTCTCTTTCTATCCTCCTCTACCTCTGCTAATTGAAATGCAGGCAGTGGCAATACCAGATCTGACATTAGCCACGCATTAGGCCCCATCGATCAAAGGCTGGGCGCAACTGCATCTCGTTATCATCATCGCAACGTGGAGTGTCCTTTTGCCCTGAAATCTTATGCCAGTCCAGGATTGGGAATAGAAATAGGCGTAGGCGTAGGCGGATGTGAATGTGATGTGGATGTGCCTCGCAGCGACAGCGTGGCCAAAGTATTAATGAATCTAAGGTGATATGACGAATGGGTGATTAGGTTCTTGTCATTGCAGTGCCAGTCTCCCTGACTACCTCCCCCTCATCCCCCTGCCACTGCTGCAGCTGCAGCTCAATTTTCCTAGCAACAATTTTTGCTAAAACAAACGCACACACACACACATACAGACGCAGACTGCGGCACACACGCAACGCATCGTTGCTGGCTGCACAATTTTCGCAATAGTCTCTCTCGTATCCTGGTCCTCGCCTTTGGCTGCGATTTCTTTGCCAGGCTTTTCCACCCAATCCAAAGCGCACACACACACACAAACCAACTTGCTGTATATGCCGCTTGTTGGGGGGAGGGGAGTGGGCTGTGTAGCTGCAGCAGCACCAGCATCGTCATCGTCGTCATCGTCATCCTCAACCTGCTCCCCCTTATTCGTTTTTAGTTTGTTTATGCATCGCAGTGCTGCCTGTGCCTGCGCCTGTGTTGCTCCTCATGCTCGTCTCATCTCATCTCATGTGGAGGTCTCCTCCCGTCTCCCTCTCCTCCTTCCTCTTGCTCCTGCTTCGCTTTGCCTGCTGTCGTCCTGTGGCCATACATAGTTTTCTCTATTGAACATTTTACATATTAGAAATTTTGCAAATGGGCAACGTTGTGCGCCTACTGCCTCCGCCTGCCACCCTGACTTCCTTCTCCCCTCTTCCCTCCTCACACACACACACCAGCAAAAAGTTATGTGCCCATTGCTGCTGCACCCGTCTCCGTGCCGCGCCTCCAACTCCACCTGCCACAAAAGGGTAACGCACACGCGTCCGTTGCTGAATTTGGCGTCGTCGTCGACGTCCCTGTTCCTGCTGCTGTTGTTCCTGTTGTTGTTTTTGTTGTTGCTATTGTTGTTGTCCGCCGTCGTAGTTGGTGGCATCGTTGTCGTTGTCGTCGTTCTCGTCTCGTCGCCATTTCTCTGCCGTCGGCCGTCGTCGTTGCCGTTGTCGTTGTCGTTGTCGTCGTCGTCGGCATCGTCATCATCAGGCCGCGTCGCCATGGCTATTACAACGGACAGCTGTGGCTCCCCCTCTGGCAGTGAACCAACACCGCCACCCTACCCCCTTCCCTTCTACTCTTCTGCTCTCCCTCGAAGCTGCCGCCAACTGCCAGAGCGGGTGCGGCTTTTGATGCTTTTGCATCAATGTGTCCTTTGCTGCGAGTGTGTGTGTGTGTGTGTGTGTGTGAGAGTGTGCGTGTGTGTGAGTCTGTTCTGGTTGCTGCACTTAGCCAGCAGGTATCGACTGAGGCACAGGATCTGGCCCAAACATCGGCCTTCCTTCCCAAACAACTTTGTCGACGTTGACGAGCAACAACATGCAGTGGGAAAGGGTTGTAGGAGAGAAGGGGTGGAGGGAGGGGACTGGCACCCCTTATGCGTGGTCTATTGATAAAGTGCACTGCGCGAAAGAAGGGAGAGAGTATTGTAAAATTAATATTGATTATTGATAATTAATATGATGAATATAGAAATGCATAAAGGAAGAGATATTGATAGGAATTGATTAAGTAGAATATATTATATTGATATTGAATGGAAACAAAAACTAGACTAATATAAAGTTAGATTAGAGACAACAAAAATATAGATATAGAGGCATAGAGGAATGTGCAGAACATAAAGAATATAAAATAAAGACTGATTTAGAAATTTATTCTGTGAAGATAGTTTGTTGACATGAAATTATTTTATTACATGAAACTTAGGTAAAGTTTTATAAGATAATCTTAAACTAATGGACAGAATTAATACAATTCGCTGCGAGAAATAATACACTGGAGACAGGATTGATATATAAATAGCAAACTACAATAACTGCATCTACAGTGTGTAAAATGAATGCAGAAAAGTCGAAATAGTTGAATAATAATTGCTCAAAAAAGAAAGAAAATTTTCTAGAAAATACTCAACTTATTTAATATCTAAAAATATATGTTGATTTGGTTTTAATTGAATATTCAGAAATATATATAAATTCTGTTAAAGATCATCTACTTCTTATATAGATAAAACTATAAGTACAGCTACCTAATTCGCTCTTCAGAGTTCAAATGTCAAACCCAGTTAAACTTGTTATAAACGTTAACAACATTTACCAGCTGGAAAAACCTTTCAACACTTGATTGATTTATGGGAAACCTTATTCTATAACTAGCTATAAATTAATTGCGGCTATAAATCGTCAGCTAATCACAAAAAAAAACGCCTTCAATGAAACCTAACTTTATTAAACCACATTTCCCACGCTGCTTAGACAATCATTTCCCCTCTTTATGCATACAATTTTCTTGGAGTGCATTGCGCCAAAAGGCAACGGAAAAAGCGTCACCAAATGTCGCCTCCTGTTGCAAAGTTTTTGGCTGCTTCTTCTGCTGCTGTTGTTGCTGTTGTTGCTGCTCTTGGTGGCTCTTGGCTTAGCCGTCCCTGCTGCTGCTGCTATTTGATGCTCCAAACTGGCGTTGGCAATGTGTCCGCTGCCCACTGCCCTCCACTCTCTCCTTCTGCAGCTATCGCAGCTGCACCCACACAATCATGGCCTAAACAACGTTGGTCTGTACCCACCCCCCTCCCCGTCTAGTAGTGCCTGCTGCCCCAAACCAGTTTGTACACGTCTTCCAAGCTCATTCCCCCCTCTCTATGTATGTGTTTGTGTGTGTGCCATTGTATGCATGCATATTAAATTCAATCGAATGTATTCTCTATACTCGATGCTCGCTGGCCTGCCCCCTTACACCCCTGCTCGAGCTTGTTGCTGTTTTTTCAAGCTACTTCAACGTTACGTATACGTAACGTAGCACAGCAGCGCGCACATTCGTTAGAAATAGGCGGAGTTATCAACGTTTTCAAGTTATAATAAAAATGCAACACATTTTACAGACATGCGACCCCCGATTGAGTGTGTATATGTATGTGTGTGTGTGTGTACACACACTCTCAAAGAGGCGCTCACTTATGACCCTTGCGCTGCTGCTGCTGCTGGTTCTGGCTACTTTCCATAGATTTTTTCCTTCGTTATTGGTTTGGAGTGGAGCAACAAAACTTTTTTCTCGCTCGTCGCTGTACGCTTTTGTTGTTGTTGTTGTTGTCAGTACATATACAACAGACGTTTTGTTGCTGTTGTTGTTGTTGTTGTGACTGCGGATTTTTATTATTTTTCAATGCTCAAACGTCGACGTCGCATAAAACTTGTGTTTTTGCTGCTGTTGCTGTTGCTACTGCAGAGGATTGTATATCCGCTCTAGCTGCTCTACACCCTTCCCCTCTTCTTTCACTATATCTATCCCTATTCCCTTAAGCGCCCCCCCGCTACTTCTGCTGCCCCTGCAATGGACGCTGTTGCCGTTCGATGAGGCAAGAGCTGAGAGCGAGACATTTTGCTAATGCATTGATTAAAATTGAATTTTTAATTAAAATATTGCGCTTGTATGGGTGAGTGACAGTGTGTGCCTCTACTGTGTGTGTGTGGGTGTGTGTGCATGCTGGCTTATTTGTTTGTTTTTGCAATTTTTTAAGCAACTCAGCGATTTGCAAATTTGACTTAAGGAAAGCAAATAAAATTGAGCAGAAGTGCGAGCCGAGAATAAATCAATTAAAATTCGATCAACTTATTTGTCTTGATTAAATGATCTATATATAGTGTATGCAATTCTCACTGCCAGTTGTTGTTGTTGTTGTTGCTGTTGCACAAGTGCAAGCGGCACTGGCTTTTCACTTTCCATTTGGCAACAATAATTGATGCTCACTTATGCCTGTAAACTCAATAAATCACATGCAATTATGCAAGCAAAGCATCCTTAAGGAATATTCACACTTTCACACACACACACATACGCATATGTATTGGGTGAGAAGTGTGTCCAGCCTTCTGAGCCAGAGCCACAAGTGTATTTGGCCATAAATCTCCGATTGCTTTCTTATGCAGACCGAAGCTGAAGTAGAAATTTGGCAAGGCTATTTACAGAAAATATTTTCTTTGCATTTATTTGCCAAAATTTCAAAGAGAGAGAGAGACGCACACAGCAACCAGCGGGGCTAAAGGCGTAGACGCAAGCCATCTCTGTCATTTCCTCACTCGCTCTCTCTCTCTCTTTCCCTCTCTCGCTCTCTCTTCGTCTCTCTCTCTCTTGTTCTCTCCTTAAGTGAGCTAATAAATAAACAGAAAATTTCGACAGCAAACATTTACTTAAGCAAACGTTCGAAGATGTTCTACAAGGTGAAATTTGCATTTGTGTGTGTGCCTCAGAATTTGCAGTTATACATGTGTGTGTATTGTATGTGCGTGCAGGGGTGTGACTGTGTGTGTATTTGTGTGTGGGCGTGCCTGTGTGCATGCATGGTGTCAAACCACAAACACCTTTTGCGTAAAATAAAGCAATCAAGCAAATAATGTTGCCACATTACACTACATATCAACAGCTTCCTGAAGGCAGAGAAAGGCAAAGAGAGGGGGCCAGAAAGAGGTAGAGAGAGAGGGCGACAGACTGGCACACACACACACACATATGTACATACAGAGGCAGCGGGCAGACACACTTGGCTGGCAGGCTAAAATAAAATTGAAATCATGTCGCAAGCAACAACCTTGAGGAATGCCTGCACACACACAGACACACAACATGCTTCCAGACACACTCACATGTGCCACACACACACAGGCACACTCACATGTGGCACACACATACTGAGGCACACTCACATGTGGCACACACTCACTCACTCTCTCTCTCACATTGCCAGAAGTGTCTGGCAGAATGTCTCGACGCTCGACGCGACTCAATTCAAGTTGACTTAACTTGCTTGCAACGTGTGGCAGACGCAAGGCGCCCCCAGTTAGCCTGCTGCTTGCCAGCTTGCCAGCTTGCTCCTTACGTGCTGCCAGAGCTGCCTGCACTGCCTGCCTGCACTGCCTTGCTCTGTGTGCACTTTCGCTTTCTGACCCCACCACGTATACGTTTCAGCAGCAACTTCACTTGCAGTTCTCGCCCCCTCCCTCTGCTGTCCCCCCTGCTGGCTGCTGTGCCATATTTAACAAATTATCTGTAATTTCTCGAGTGCAGCCGCAGCGTCGCCATCTTTGCCAGTGCAGTGCAGAGCAGGGCACAAGGGGCAGAACGGACCAATGCCAATCTCTCTGTCCGTAGCACAAACATTTAAGCGGCAAAGCCAAAACCAAAGCCGGAGACGAAGTCACAGTCAGAGTCAGAGTTGAGGCGCCCCAACACACACACATAGATACGAATTACACCCACCCAGCACACACACAGAGGCACACAAGCTTCCCAGTCTGGCGGCAAGCCACTTGTCAAGATGGATAGCACAGCAGTCCTGCTACTTCTCCCCCTGCCTCCTGCTGCTGCTCGTCCTTGTCGTCGTCGTCGTTGTCTGAGAGGCAGCCGGGATTTTGGGCTTCAAGCAGCCGCAAATGCTTAACTTCAGACACACTCACACACACACACACATTTGTAGACATGGCTCGTAAAGTGGTTGTGAGAAATCAGTAGCAGGAAGCAGAAGAGCAAGAGCAGAGCAGAGAGGCAGATAGGGACAGCAGCAGGGGCAACCACAGCCGCATTGCTGGCAAGGACGTCAGTCCAGAAGGCCAGAAGGAAGTTGTTTGTGGGTCGCCGACTGGCATTCAAGGCTGACCGAGACACGAGACGAGACACAGAGCAGAGCAGAGACGTAGACGGAGATGGAGATGGAGACGGAAAGAGCCGGAAAACCCGGACAAGCAACCCGGAGTCGTCACCCCTTTTGGCCAGACGATTATTGTCGTTGTTGTTGCTGTTGTTGTTTTTGCTCTCTCTCTCTTTCCCTCGCTCTGTCTCTCTGTGGGTGTCTCGCAAGATGAAAGGCACTTGGCTCATTCATGACCGGCCAAGCTGTGGCCCCTTCCCCCGCACTCCTGCAACACTTTTGCATGCGCAACAGCCTGAGCTTATTGTTGCTGTTGTTGTTGTTGCTGGCTGCTGCTGCTGCTCCTTTTGGTCCTTGCAAGCAACTCCTTTTGAATGCGCCGAGTCTAAATGACCTTGAGCATTACTGTTGAACGTTTGTCATGGCCATGGCCGAACGACGACGACGACGAGGAGGGCACCCTGCTGTGTGCTGCTTCCCACTTGATCTCCCTTCTGTGCCGGCAGCTAAGCGCCCGCTTTGCTTGAGCTTTGACCACTCCCATTCGAGCTGCAGCATGGCGCTGGAGTTGGTGTTGGTGCTGGAGCAGCAGTCCGTTTTGCATCAGTGTAAAGTGATGTGTTAAGCTGTTAAGTGCCAAAGTAATTGTTTTCTTTCAACAGCAACAACAACAGCAACAAGTGCGGGGCAACTTTGACATGCCACTTGACCTTGAGAGTCGAGTTGAGGCGAAGCCTTGTGGCTTGTTAGATGGTTGCACTTGTTTTTCGTTGGCAGCGGCACGAGCTAATGTAGGTCTGCAACAATAGGGGAGGGAGAGAATGAGAGGAAGAGTGAGTGCTAAGGCAGAGAGAGTGGCAGAAAGGGAGAGTGAGACTGAGTTAGAGGCAAATACAGAGCACTGGTTGTGGCAAGTGAATTGCAACACTTGAGTGACGCATCTAATTCAATCTTGATTAAGTTGCAAGCTTAAGCAGCAGAGCAAATCTAGAGCTGCAGGGGGCGTGGCAACTGGACAAGTAGGGAGCATTGTGAACAGCTTGCTGGGCAATTTGCTGAACAGATTTATGTGGCTGCTTATGCATTGCTTGAAGGGATATGTCAATTATACGGGGATAGAGTTGCTTTGTAACATTGGATTAAGTTGATTATGAACTCCTTCAGAAGGTATCTAAGTAGGTGTTGTCGAAAGATACAGCTTAGACTGCAGTTAAGATAAACTAGATACTACTCTAAGTCATCATAATTTACTTCACAAATGAAGAAGAAATGAAAAGGTTGCGAGCAAAAGATTTAACTAATTTTAAATTCCTCAAGATGATATGCCAACTTCCTTTGCTGGCTATCACTTAATACTGAAAGATACAGTTTGTCTTGCAGATTAGCATTGGCAAAGATCAAAGCTCTTTATTATCATCATTGTATTCCAATAGCTGAAAGAGAGAGCGTCGATTTCCAGAGAAAGCTTGAGCCTGAAACTTGCTTGTGTTGGGTATTTAAATTGTTTGAATAAGGATTCTTTTTCCACTTAAAGATACTTCATGCCTTACAGATAAGTCAAGAACAGTTGGAAGTTCCCTATCATGTAAGTTTCTTTCTAAGTTGAACCTTTTTTCGACCTTCTTTACCTTCCATAAATCCCTTAAGAAAAGTGGCTCAATTTCAATCCACTTTGATTCCCCATATTTCCCATCTAATATAACAAATAACACAATAAATTGTTTGTTTTTTTTTTACATTTACTTCTTCACTTTTATTCTGTTTCAGTTTTTCAGTTTTATATAATTTAGGTTTAACTAAAATAATAATAATGATAATGATGATTTATGCATCATTGTGGATAATATTCACTCATAAAGAACATGCACACAATACATATGCGTATAAATATTGTAGCTGTGTGTGTATCAGTGTGTGTGTGCTGCACTGGGACGTCTGCTGTGTGCGTCTGTGTGTTTACACATTGCAAACATACATACATGAAATTAGCAGTAAATATGTATAAGTAATATGTTTCTGCATTGCATTATTTACTCGTACTTTGTTCATTCACAATAGCAGCACGAGAGAGGGTACAGGGAAGGGGGTAGGCATGAGTGTGTGGCGACTAATCTTAAGTGGATGTGTGTGTTGTGTGTGTGTTTGTGTGGGTTTGTGTGTGTGTCCTACAGCTATGGAAATTTGTACATTATTTACAGTTACATTTGGAAATACAGTTACTCGTGTATAATTATAACATCTATGCACGTTTATCGATTATATTATTATTATAATTATTATTGTTATCGTTATGTTAATAATAGTATTTATTTATAGATAATAATGTGTGTGTTTGCTTACTTTGCTTACCATTTAAAAGACAACACTGCGTATGCTTAATGTGAATGAATAATTATGTGTGCTAGTGTGTGTTGGTGTGAGCTAAACTAAAGTAAACTACATTTAAGAAATGCACAAGTCTCTCTCTAAGTGTAACTGTAATTGTATCATTTTATTAATTACCTCATAATTATTATTGTTAATTTATATTTATATTTTCCTCTTTTTTTTTTGTTTTCTTTTCATTTTGTTTCTTTCTCTGATATTGGCAAAGAATAAGGCGCACAAGAAAATGCATTCAAAATAAATAATATATAGGCGAGATCTTATCCTTACAGGAAAGTTCCGAAGTGCAAGTGTGTGTGTAGTGTGTGTGTTGGTGTGTGTAGGGTATCCGTGTGTCGGGGACGTTAATACTCGTACCTTTTATGAGCTAATCCTACTCTAAATATATATAGTAATAATAATAAAAACCAGTTAGCAACTTGAACTAAGCACTTAGCAGGCTAAAACACTAAAAACGTTGGGGTTAAAATAGCAGTCCAAATGTGTCTCCTCCTCCTCCTCCGTTAGAGTTGGGCATTGCCTCTTCTGAAGAGGCACAACCCGGCCAATTCCAGCCTCCGCCAGCAGGCAACTCTGCCACTCAATCCTCATGTTGCAACTCTGTAGTTTGTTGTTGCTCCAATTTGATTTTCATCAAGGGGGATTCACGTATTCCTGGTGGCGCGTAAGCAGCTGCAGCTGCTGCCGCCGCTGCTGCAGCGCCTGCATCGGAGCTGGCAAACAATTCACTCATATCCTGACCCGGAAAGAAATCCTCAAAGCGTGGACTCTTGTTCACTGATTTCTGTAGCAGACCATTGGCAATCGCCTCGAAATCAATGCCTGCGGGTAAACTCTCGAGAAAACGTTTGTTGTACGCATAATTGGGATGCTCCTTGGCATGCTTGGTGGCATAGTGTGAGGAGTAGGGCGATGCGGCACCGGGACGACTTGATGAGGCACCGCCGCCGCCGCCGCTGCTGCCTATGTGGGATGAAAGGGATTTGTTGCTCGCTGAACCAGAGTTGGAGCCGCCACGTGACTGAGAGCCATATTGGCGTGCATGCATGGCGGCCTCTTTGAGTTCACGATCTCGTTCACGTTCACGCGACAATTCGCGGGCATAGCTTGCTGCACTGGGATGCATGGGAGTGCCAGCACTGCCTACGCCACTGCTGTTGCCTGAACTGCCACGCGATTGATGCGATGCCTGCTGCGAGGGCATGACATTGAGACCTGGTAGACCCATCAGTCCCAATGCACTCAGATCAGGCAGATTCTCTGAGCCACGTCTATCGTTTTGTTGTTGGTGCTTGGCTGCTGCCACTGCTGCCGCTGCTGAGACCTGATCTTCGATCTCGGAACGTTGCAAGTAAGCCGGCGATTTGTACATGTTCATTGACTGCACATGCGGCGACTGTTGCTGCTGTTGTTGTTGTTGCTGTTGCTGCTGCTGCTGCGACAGTATCTGGCGACGCAACGTTTCGGTCATGGTGCTTAGCGGGTTGTTGTTGTCGGGCGGCGCCAGTGCGGCATTCTGTGCGGCCATTTTGACGGCCGCATTGTGGTAGCCATTGGCTGCAGCCGCTGAGTTGCCAGAACCAAAGTGAGCCTGAGGTAAGGAGAGAGAGAGAAAAAGAAGAGAGACAAGTGAAGGGAAGAAATGGGTTAGGAAAGTGCTTTGAAAGTTTCTTAGAGATGTAAAGTAACTTGTAGATGGCATGTATCTTGAAGCTAGCATGTATCTTATGTTTAAAGTAAAAATAAAATGTAAAATATATTATTTTAATACTTACACCATGCGCCTGTCCATTCGCATACTGATGCGCACCCATGTCCTCCTTGATCTCACGATAATCCCGGAACACGACCGCCTTGATGACGCTGCGTATAAGTTCCTCTGGCCACATGCCGAGCAGAATGCGCTGGGGTCGTCCACGTGCCTTGGGCCGCGGATCAGTGCCGCCATCCAACGAGGGTCCCAACATATTGTGCACTCGATTCGCATAGAGCACAAACGTCGGATAGGGTATATCGAATTTGCGTGCAGCTTGCGACAACGAGAGTCCCTCCTTCAGTACACTGAATATGGCCTCAGCCATGGCTTCGGGGCGCCACGATTTGAGCGGACCACGCTCGCGAAAGCGCAGCTGTTGCACCAGATTCTGTTGATTCGTATTCCAGCATTTTTGCCACATGGACTGCAATTGATACTGGTAGCTGTCTGCTGGTAGGGGGGGCAATGAAAAGAAAGAGAAACAGAACGTATTCCAAACTTAGTATTGCTTGCTATGCTAATTGGGTCTCAACAGGAAGCAGCAGGTCCCACCCCCTTATCCCCCTCTGCCTTTCACTGGCTGCTTCCTTGTAGGAGCTCAAACAACTATATGGCAAAGGTGCATGCCACATGTGGTAGCACTGTGTGTGTGTTTGTGCACTGTGTCACTGTACTTACCCGCCACAGATGTGCCTGTTGCAGGAGCACCCATCCAGCCATGTCCGCCAGTCTCAATCATTTTGGCCTGCAAATAGAAAAGGCGATAAGGAAAACGTCGTTTAGTTTAGGAGACACACAAAAACATACACAAATAGAAAGGAAAGGGGTCGCGAAGAGAGAGAAGAGAGGAGAGGGGGAGACTATGGCAAAATGTTTGCCATAAAAGTTTATTAATGCCATAAATGTGGCCCAAAGCTTTTTGGTATGCAAACGCCAAAGCAAATTAGTATACAAAGTTGGCAACCATTTGAGGCGCAGCTACCTCCCCTTCCTCCTCCCCCTTTTCCCTGCTGCCTTTTGTCTTTGCCTGGCGAGCAACTTTCAAGCAGTTTTATGACCACAAAGGCAGCAACATCAACAGCAGCAGCAGCAGGAGGGGGCTAAAGGTTCCAAATATACTACTCAACTATAGTATTTATTTATTGCCCCGTATCGGGCCTATTATTAGATATTCCAGAGTTGTCTATCTCACTCGAGCATGTCTATGGATGGATCCATACGATCCATGCAAATTAACGCTAACTAAAGCGAGCCGCATAATTGAGGCGGCTTTTAATATTTATTAATAAACACGCTGGAGTTTTTATACTGTTCACAGAAATATCATGAGGCGGACAGAAAAAAATTGTATACGAACTACAGCAAAAAGTGCTAAATAAATTAAGGCAAAGCCGCAGTTAATTTCTAGACTAAGCCCAGGCCCCATTTGCACTTCGACTCCGACGGGGAGGCATAGAAAAAAAGTTAAATTGATGCACGTTTCCATCCATGCACAGGCGAAGAAGAAGGAAGAAGGATGGATGGATGGATAGATGGTGGTTGGTTGGTTGGTTGGTTGGTGGATTCATTTGCCCAGCCCCATTGCAGCAGGCTGACCAGTGTTGCCGCCGCCCAATGCAGGCAGCTCGTCAGCGGCCCAACTGCACAAAGCCATGCATTTTATATGGCCAACAACAACAACAACAATAACAATAGCAACACTAGCAATGTGAAGAAGAAGCGCTATACAAATTATGTGAAGCGGCAACAACAGCAAAAAAATACTCGCAATAAAAAACTATATATATGTAAGTCGTTATATACTATATATATTTGTAGTGTAAGTCTTAAATATTTGAAAACAGGTGGTGCTACTTCTCTACTACTGCCTTCCCTGCTCCGCTGCCCGCTGCTCTACAAACTGCCTGCATTGGATTTGTTAGACGTTTGCGCCATGTTAAGGAAAAAGGTCATAAAATGTATGAATAATTGAAATTGAAAAGTCGGAAGCATTTTTGCATTTTTACAGGCCTTATAAATTATAGCGTATACCTTAGTAGACCGTACACAATGTATACAGTTCGTAGGTAGTCGCTGTAGTACCCCCTTCTCATACCATATGCCAATGGGTTTTGTGTGCTAACGAACGAACGCCGAACGAACGAATCAAAATGGCGCTAAAAAAGCTGGGTTTATGTTAAGCATTTCTGTTAATGAAGCGTCAAGCTGGGAAAAGGTATAGGGCGTAAGGGTAGGGTGGAAATAGTTTTAATTGGTTAGGGGTTACTCTAACTAGAGTATAGAACTCTGGGGTAATATAAAAGTGAAGTTTTCAAGTACAACACGAGTTTTATATGGAAAAAACACAACAGATAAAACCTTTTTAATATAAAACTTAGGTTAAAAATAAAATTTGATAGTTGTAGAACTGATCTATATCATAAATCAGAAAGCTAAGAGTTCCAGAAAAGTATAAGAAGACTGTATAAAGTTAAGATTAAGCATAAATCTTAAATTTCAGAATAAAGAAACCTATATGAAAGTATTTTAAACTAAAAAACTTCAAGAAATAAAAATTTCGTGTCTAATAAATTAATCTAAAAGATATAAAATCACTCTAGATATTTTTTCACATATTATACAGGGTAACTTTAAGTTCAGACTGTAAAAAGCTGCTCAAATTTAATGATCTTTCGAGTTATATAAAAAACCATAAAGGTGTAGGGTAATTAGCATTTGACAATGTACGTGTAGTTGACTGCGAATATTTTAAGGCGATTATAAAGTATGACAAACGAATCTAATTAAATTAATTATTATTTATTGTAAATTGAATTACTAAAGACGGGGACAGAGTGTGCGGAGAGGGAGGGAGACAGAGACACAGTAGGGAGAGACGAAGCTGGCCCTAAATGTCATTCTTTGCCTTTATGGCAGCCATAATTGTTATTACACTTGATGCACTACATTGTTGCAGTCTGAGCAACTGTTGTTGCTGTTATTGTTGCTGTTCTTATTGTTATTGTTATTGTTGTTGTTGAGGTTCCTTGGCGTCTGTAAAACAATTGCTCGAAATAGCTCATAACATGAGAATCCATTAGTCACTTACATCGTAAATTCGCCAGTCACTTGCCAATGCATTATGGCGACCTTTTAACCCCGCCCAGCCAAAGGGAGACTGTAGAATGTAGCGGGTGGCAAGGGGGACGGGGGGTGGCGCAAGGGGGCAAGAGGCCAAGGCACGTCTAACAATTATAAGACTCGCATAGTATAATAAAATATTGCTAGAGTGCGGCGCGGTCTCTGCTCCATTTGTTGTTGCCGATGTTGTTGTTGTTGCTGCCGCTCAAAAATGTTTAATTAATTAAATTTTCAATTTCCCGCCAGCAGAAGCAGCAACAACAAGTGGAACCAGCAACTGCCACGACACACACACAAACACACACACACAGAGAACAAAAACAAATTTGAAGCGTGCGCGCATTCAACTTTCTTTCAACTCATTTAATTTAATTTGCGGCGCTACGCTGCCAACGTCGACGTCGCTGTCGCCGGCTGAGCTCCCCCAAGCCAACACCACACCAGCAACTGCTGCAGTCGTCACTTGCTGCTGCTGCTGCTGCTGCTGCTGTGGCTCATCGTCTTCTTTTTCTTGCCAATTACTCATCGTGTGCACGCCCCATTCACATAATAATTTATTTAATTAACTTTTTCGCTTGAGCTTCTACAAAATATTCTATATAGAAAAAAAAATAAGAATCTATTGATTTTTGTTCTAGAATATTTTCAATATTTTCTCTGGAGCTTCCTCTTTGTGTGTGTGTGTGAGTGTTGGCAATAAAATATAAATTTATACCAGGTTCTCACACTCGTCTCGTATTTGCCATCAATCCGAAGTGCATGCTCGCTCTGCCTGCCTCCCCCTTTGACTCTCCTTCCACTGCTGCCCTTGCCCTTTGAACAAGCACTCTCAATCTTTTGCTGCCTCCCGCCGCCTGCCTCCCGCTCAAGCCTTTCAACACAGCCTTCAAGCTTCCACGATTTCTCGCCCCGCCCGCCTCCTTCCCCTTTTCTAACACTCGCCATAAAACCCGTTGGATTCTAATGCAATTTTAATTTTATTTTTCAAGCGAGCACATAAACTCAACACCGCCCAATCCCTTCTAGAGATACCAATGCCAGTTTGGAGTGGGAATGAGTAGGATTGTGGAGGTGGGCGGGTGTGGCAAGGGACAGAGTACTAAACTACATGACGCGACGGCTGGGGCAGGCACTGTGGGCAGGGGGAGTGAGGCATCCTTTTACCCTTGTTTGTTTCCTTAGAACTTTGGCTGTAGTTTTGCACTCTCTCTCCCTCGCTCCCACTCTCTCTTGCTTCGCCGTGTCGAGTATATTTCTTATATTATATAACACTTTATTTATTATTCATTTTCGATTCGTGCTTTTACTGTGGCAGCGCAGTCGGCAGTCGACGCTGGCAGCGTCTCAAGTTTGTTATTTCTCTTGTCTGCAACTTGCTCACCACAATTCGCTACCCCTTACTCGACTCAGCTCCCCTCTGGCCAGCACCCCTGACCTATCCTGGCCAAACACACACACACACCCCCTCAGCATGTGCGCACTGTGCCACCACCTGCTCGACGGTTCCTTGAGAGACTTCTCTAGTCGCGTGGCCAAGTCTGTCTGTCTGCGTTTTCTGTGCGCCTGCTGCCGCATAGCCTTCACTACTACTACTAATACTACTATTGCCAACTACTCTCTCATTCCATCTTCCCTCGCTCTCTCCTTCCCTTTCTTTCTCTCTCTCTTTTCTCTTTCTATCTGTGCCTGCTGTGGCTCATTCATTCATTCATTTATTTATATTACTCAGCCAACCACACGCACACGCCCCGCACATTTCGCGCACTCTTCCTGCTCCTGCAACCTAATCCTCAACTCGACTCTGCAGTTCTCTCTCTCTTTCTCTCTCCATCTCTGTCTGTTTCTCCTGACTTGGCTGCTCCTTGGAGTCGTCGTCGCGTCCCGGTTTTATAGTTTTTGCGCTCATGCCATTCATTAATTTTATAAGAAGCAATGCTCGGCATAATAAATAATTAATTTAAATGGGGCGGCGGAGAGTGGCAACTGCCTGCGACAAAGTCTAGAGTGAACTTCTCTCTCTCCCTCCCACTCTCTCTCTCTCTCTGTCCCTCTTCTACTCTGCTGCAAGTTGTCGCCAGGCTGTCGCACGTTTCGACAGTGGGTAACAGATGTAATGACAGTCAAGAGTGCCTCTGCTGTGGAAAAAATAATAAATTTACCTAGCTATAGAGTAAATGAATCGATTCTTAATGATATCAGATACTATATAAAGCACAGTAGTATGTACTATATAGAACTAAAGACTGCATAGATACTCAAACTTGAAGTTGTCTCAAGCTGTTCAAGAGTCAAAATATAAGTTAAAGTTGTTTAAACATTTTGCACAAATTGAAAACAAATACTATGTAGTAAGTATCTGTCAGTCTGGCCAAGTTTGTGCGGCAGCAGAAGGCGCAGCTCATCTTTGCTTAAGTGTGCAACTTCTGCGTCTTTTGCTTAACTATTCAACTCCTTGGTGGATCCACAAGACAGTCCAAGTCCAAGCCAAGAAAGACAGTGCGAGAGAGTGAGAGAGAGAGCGAGAGAGGCAACTAAATATTTAATAGTATTTTATTGCACGAATTTCACATAAAATATGCATATTAGCCCAATGCATTATTCATGAAATAATGTGAAAAACACATTTCGCGAACGAGAGAGGGGTAGAGAGAGAGAGGCAGGCGGCGCCCCCCACAAAAGCCGCAAAAGGAACTCAAGCCAAGTGAGTTTTGTAGGTGTTTTTGCGGGGTATTCAACTTGCAAGTATATTATATGTATACAGACAGACAGACATACTATATAGTATTTTATATGTACATATATATGTCTAGAGACTGCATGGAAATGCCAGAAACAGGGCAACAACAACAACTAACAACAACAGCAATTGCAGTGGCATTTTGTGTGCAAGGAGTGCGACTTGGGAGGGTAACGAATGTGTCAGCAGAGTGGCTTGGTATTGCTACAACAAAGTGTACTACAACAACAACAACAGAGAGTACTACAACAACAACAAAACAGAGTACCACAAGTACTACAACAACAACAACTGTGGCTGTAATTGTAGTAATCATAAAATCAAGTGCGAGTGCATGAGGCAAAGCCAGAAGCTCCTCTCACCTCCTCAACTTGCTACTGTTTTTTTCACTCTGTCTATGCACAATGAAAGTTTTCGTTTGCTACAACAACAGCAACAACAACAGCACTTACAACGAGTGACTACTACAACAATTGAAGCAACAATAATTTAAATGCAATAAATAATTATACGCCAAGTGTTGAGTGCAGCGCGCATTGAGGTGTGTCAGGCTGCCAACCAACTAACCAGCAGCAACAGCAGCAACTAACTCAACCTACAAGCAACTCAGCCCCCGACAACCGACAGAACCGACAACTAAAATTACAATAAAACATTCAAATGGGGGCACAACTCGACTCGGCGCTGCTCGACTTTGTCCAGCCAAGCCCAAAACACAGCATGAAATACCTTCGCAAGTGCAGTGCAACGCAGCGCAGCGCAAACCCTTATTCCTTCTTGAAGAACAACAGAACTATCTACCCCGCTACCGCAATGAGCCACGACGAGGGTCGAACGACTGTGCTAGCGATGACAGCGTGACTCACGGCAAGTTCTTATTAATCATACCCGATAGGAATTGAGGAGAAAGGTGTGCTCGGTTTGTGGCAATGAAAACAGTTTTTTAACGATCAAAAGAAGAAATTTCTGACTCCGCAAAAAAAATATTTCTGTTCAGTGTCAATAGAGTATTCAATATAGACGTACTTGTTTGTATGCACACCTTTATTTCAAAAATCATAAGAACTAGTGACTTTAAATTTGCTAATAATTTGTCTTATAAATGCACAAAAAATATTAAACAATCAAGAATTTGACCACGCCTACTTTCGACCCTGTAAATCATTAAAAACTTCATAAATATAAAGCTTCCACATGGGCTAGGGTAGATAAGAGTCATCACCGTCAACTCTAGCTTTTATATTTGTTTTGTTCCATTTTTATCCGAATTTTCTTGTTAATTTTGCCACATTTTTATTGTAGTTCAACGATTTTTGGTGATTCATAAAAGAAATTCTTTTTAATTTTGTCATAAAATATTTTTGTTTTCGTTGTTTGTAACTTATGTTGTTTTAAATTCATAGAATTAGTAATAAATTTGTATGAGGTAAGAGATATTAGTAATAAAAAAGGAAATACTTTGATAAGTCATAAATGAAACATTTTTGTCACGCGTTGATCACGTTGTCATCGCTAAAGGAAGGCAGCAAGACGCAGGCAACATTGCAATGTGTTGCTGTTTATTGCATTTATTCTTGTTATTGTTGTTGTAGTTGTTGCTGGTGTTGCTGCTGCTGTTATTGTTGTTGTGCTATTTACTTTGGCTATTGTTGTTTGCAACGAGTGTCGCCGCCGACGTCTGTTCTGTTGTTGTTGCTGTTGGTAATTGTAACTTTTTCCAGTGTTTTTCATGTAATTTTTTTTTTTATGCTGTATATGTGTGTTGTTGCCACACTTGGTGGCGCCTCCTCTGCTGTTGTGTTGTCGAGCGCGCCCGAACGCGTTGTTTGTTTGTTTCGAGGTAAAAATTAACCTTTTTCAAATAGTAATTTATTGTTTTTAGCATGCAGGATAATGAGGATATATGGCTGTTGGTGCAGCCACTCCCCCTACGCCCACACTGAGGACTTTGCTTAATGCTTGCACACACACAGCACAGTGCGCGAGGCTTGCGTGTCCTTTGAGCTGATTGAAAGTGCAAGCAGAGAGAGTGAGAGAGAGAGAGGGAGAGTGTTGAAAGCGACTGCACACGATCATGAATGATTAATTCAATATGTAAGCTCAACTTGGACATCATAATCATTAGTTGGCGGCGCAAATCTCGCAAGTTTGAATAAGAAATAAAAAGAAAGAAAGAAACAGGCCGTGAGAGGAGTGGCGGGAGGGGACGGCAGAGCCTGCAAGCGCAAGACAAGGCATGTCCTGCTGGGCATGGGCCTGTCAAAGTGGCATAGCATGTGCTTTCCATATGAATAAGTGAACAGGGCAAAGTAAATACCAGCGAGAAGAGACAGACAGAGAGAGAGAAAGACAGAAGACAGGAGACAAAGACAGCGACACCGACAAAGCGAAATGCCAAAGCAGGAAGCGTGGCTGCATTTCGGTCAAGCGCGCTGAGATGTATGCTATGCTATTTGGCCCCGCACATGTGCGTGATCTCACGCACACACACACACACATATACATAGACATATGCAGTGCTTCTAATGCATATTTCAAAGAGGCGGACCGTGCAACCAATCGAAGCAGGCCAAAAGGCAAAGTCGTCCCCCCTTTTGCACAAAGGCAACAAAAACTGCATAGCTAAGTGTGTGTGCGAGCACATTGAGAGACACTGCATGTGTGTCTGTGTGTGTGCGAGTGTGTGCACTCTCGCATAAACCCTTGAAATAATATTTAATATTTAGAGAGACATAAATATTAAATGAAATGCCGCTATGTTACTTAGCAAAATCCAATGCTATGCAAAAAGGTAAAACAACTTTGCACCCCGTGCAGCACCCCTACCCCTCCTACCCCTGCCTTGCTGGCAGCCTAGTATAAAACAAGAATTACAGCTAACACATTCCAGCGTTATTATTTCTCTGCTTTTTTTCTGCTATCTATGAAGGTGTGTGTGTCTGTGTGTGAGTGTGTGTGTATTTGCATGTTTGCCGCTGTAGGCTAAACGAACTGCAGCCCAGTGCCGTGGCACGATTTTCTTCTTGTAGCAAGGACTCACCTTGCCTCATCACACCTCACTCCAACTCACCCCGCCTCGCCTTGCGCGCAACATTTTTAGTTTTTGCACTTTTCAGTTTGCAGTTTTCAGTTTGAGTTGCCGTTTTGTATTTGATACCTTTGGGAAGTTGCTGCCAGGCTGTGCCAAGGTGGCAAGGGGTGAGCGGCAGCGGAAGCGGAGAGGTGCAGCACGGCGAGTCGAACTCTCAGCCGCCACGTCGAACATCGTCGCCGTCGTCGTCGTCGTTGGGGCCATACGAAAATCTTATGAAATATGCAAGGCCTCTGTAATTTCTTATTTAAAATGCCATTAAATTTTTTGAATAGCAGAGGGAGGCAGCAACAGAGAGCGAGAGAGAGAAAGAAAGAGAAGGAGCAGCAAAGAGCGCGTCTAAAACAGAGCGCAGCATGCACTCGTCGTGCACCCCGGGTAAATAGAGAACAACCTGCAGACAGAGTTACGTGCAACGTGCAACGTGTGGCATGTGTGTGTGTGATGCGACGAGGTTAGACAAATATGGTTGGGTCCTGGCGAGCTGCGCCTATTTGAGGTGCAGGCCATGTGGGAGTCACTTCTAGTCGAAAGTCGAGCGAGAGTGGCCAACTTTTAAAATGCATATTTGATTGTTGCAGGCTGCAACTGCAGCAGGTGTCCCATGTAGCGTCAGTTGCAGCGCCTAAATGAATGCAATAGTTGAGCGAATGCGAGTGCAGCTCATTAAAGTGCCAAACCAGGCACTGCCACATGCATCTTTTATGCTGCCAATTGTCACACACACACAGGCACACATGCACACGTCTGTCACGCGTGTCTGTGTGTGGCATGTGCTGGCTGTTTGCCGCTGCTGCTTGCAACTACATGTGGCAAGTTAATATTGATTTGGTCAAGCGGCCATTGCATTCGCGCGCGACTCTGCTTAAGATAATTAATATCGCTCTGTGTGATTGCAAGCGTATATGTATATATGTGTGTGCGTGTGTGAGTGTGTGTGTGTGATTGACTGTGTCTGTGTTTGTGCGTCTCTGTGTGCGCCTGCCATAATTACATATGTATGTAAATACATGTGCATTGGCACGGCCACAAAGCAACGTCTACATCGTCTACGGCTCCACCCCTGCTGTAAATCCCTTGCACTCCGCCCTCGCCCTCGCCCCCTTGCCGTCTCCAACTGTCAGTTTGATTTGCAGGACGCATTTCTAAAATAATTGCAAATACACACGAATTAAATTTGCATTAGAGCCGCAGCCAATTAGAGCCTGCCTAGAACAGGAGCCGCTTCTGACCAGCAACAGCAGCAGCGGCAATCGAAGAAGACTTCGCCAACTTTGATTTACACTGTGCTACATAGAATAGCATTACCTATGCCGATGCGGCCTCATCATTAAGCTCATTTCGCATTCGGCACATTCCGTCATTTCTAGCGGGGTAATTAAATCAAAATTGCCTTTTGCGAGCCATAAAATAATTTTCTTAACGCGAAATATATGGCAGATATATTAGCCTAATGTTTGGATTTCAATAAAGATTTGTGCCTCGATATTATGTGTGTGCACACACAGAGATATATAGCTGAATATATATCTAAATATCTTTATAGAGGGGCAACAAGGTTGTAGTTTCAACAAGAACAACAACAAGTAAGGCAGCTATAGTTGAGTGTACTCGACTGTCAAATACCCAACACTAAATTCTAAAATAATTTCTATGTTAATTATGAGATCATATCTGAATCATCAGTAATAATTAAGGTGGAGGGCATTTCTAAACACTTAAGTGAAGTTATTCTTTCTTTAATAATAAAACAAACTGTTACCAACTTTGATAACCCTAGCTCCTTTAATCCCGAAGATCTAGTTGCTCATACAGACAGATAAATGGATATACCCTTCTAAACAATGCATATCGGGTATTTAAAGTCTGCGTCATTTTTATTTGTTTCGCTTCAAGTGCAGGAAATTGTCTGTAGCCCATTTAAAAATAAACAATAATAAAATAAATAATTAAGAAATACGCTTTTTGTGCTTTTAATTATAAACAAAACTCGATTGCAGGCGCAGGCATTCTCATCGTTTCTCTTCTTGTTGCTGTTGTTGTTGGTTTAGCGAGAAATTTGTTGAAACTAAAAAAAGCAACATTACATAAACGCTCGAAATAAATAATAAAAGGCAGGCAGGCGCTTAAACTGTGAATCATTGTGAATGAAAAGCATCAACAATAACTACCCCAACACGCGCAGCTCAAATTAATAATATAAATATAAATGGCAAAGTTATTATATCGTCGTCGTCGTCGTCGATTTTGGGATTTTTTTATGTTTTCTGCTGTGGGATTTGCGTTTTTATTTTTGGCCACGCACGAAATAAATCAAGTGTGTTTATACCCTATAGTAAGTTAGACGGTATGTGATCGAATAGAGAACTTAATTGGGAAAATAAATATGAAAGGACAAAAGGTTTATGAAGTTTCTTTTAGACTTAAAGATCACCTACAACTAGATGAAAGATCACTTTATAAAATAAAAAAATGAAGTAAATAAGTCTGAGGTTTTCTCAAGTATTTTGAAGACCTAAATATTTTTATCAACAGCAGAAAGACAACTTTATAAAAGAGTAGGTACTGAAGAACTTTGCATATTTTACTGCAAGTTTTATCATGATATCCAACTTGAACTCTTCTTTGTAGCATATCTATTAGTCGTGCAATTTCCCTTTTGCCGAATTGTGGGTGGGGAAAGAGGATTACTAAATATCGCACCACATCGATTTCAAATTAAGCACAAAAGACTTTGTGTTAGGGGCGTGGCACAATTTGAGTAAATTGGCTTTAGAAATTTACAGGTCTCCGTTTGCATATCAACGCAATCGTCGCACCTTGCACAGAAATTCGTACTTAATGTGTGTGTGGGCCCTTCTTCCTCCCCTCGCTATACATTTATTTATAACCATCTCATAGCATGCCACTATATGCTATATAGAGATCTCTTTATTGACTTAACATTGTTTCTACAACAAACAAAATGCTCGATTGTTTTTACGCGAACTTTTTATTTATTTTTAATGAGCAAGACGATGATGGTCCTCACTAAAAGCATCTCTAGAGAGATCTCTCCCTCTCTCTCTTTGTGCTTGTCTGCAATTAAATATATATGTCTATATCTATATCTTTGTCGGTCTCTTGGGTATTTTATATTATTATGATATTGCGCATTTCTCTTCCTTACTTTAGGTTTATTTCCTTTATAAAGTTATGTGCCTGGCTTGCTTTTATGGCACTACAACTTTGCTGCCATAAACTTATAAAGTTCAAAGTTAAGATACAATTTTGTAGAAAAATAACTAAACTATTAGCGATAAGCGTTGCCATAAATTATGGCAAGAGATTAGCGTTAATTTGCCAGTGGGACAATGGCCTTAGCTGAGTTATCCTTTTATTTATGATGCGACAAATTAAAATCAATTGTCAATTCAATATTATAATAAGAAATAAGAAGAGAGAAAAAAATAACCTGTAAGATGTATTTTTTAGCGTTTAGATTGGTTTATCAAACAAATTCGTTTAACGCTTTTGTTCGCATTCACATTCACATTGGCATTCGCATAGGTATTCGTGTGTATTCGTTTTCGCATTCGGATTTGAATTTGGATTCGGATTTTGGAATTGACTTATTAATTAATTTATGCAGACACGTTTTAGTTTTATTATTTTTAAATTTGTGTAATTTGCTTTTTATGTTTATTATTTGTTTCACAAGATGCGAAGAATCTTTTGTTGTTTTTGTTGTTATTGGTGATTTCTCAGCTCAGCTTATATATAGACAATATATTTTTCATGTCTCTGTGGGCCATTCGGAATTGGGCATAAATTATTTCACTTTATTTACAAATGTTTGTTTTTCTTGTTGCTGTTGTCGTTGTTGTTGTTGTCTATTTTTTTATGCCCGTGATTTGATTTTATGTTTTGCATTTGTGCGTCTATCTGCATGTGCTTGTTAGTTTTTTATTATTTTAAATTTAAATAAATTAAATTTTATTAGTAAAAATTGACGAAAATATGCCACGCACTAAGCCACCAACAGCAGCAGCAGCACAGCAACAACAACGACGATGGCAACAATAACAAAGCAATACGAAAAACATTTGTAACGGGCCGTGGGCAAAAAAAAAAAGACAAACGGGGCGTGTGCACAAAAAAAAATTTAAAAGGGGTGAACATTGACTTTTCGGAATTAGTTTTCTTCTGTGGAAGAAGCAATGAAGACATTTTACTTATTTTGTGTTGTTTTGCAGCTGGCAAATGGAGGTTTGTAAATATTTAATTAATCGCGGTTTTTTATTTTTACGATTACTTTTTTATAAAGGTGCGTTCGCTAAAAAAGGAGACAAAGAAGAAGGAATTGAAATTTGTAATGATTTTCGACGATATCCTTACAACCTTGATATGGTCGTAAATGAACGAGATCGAATGCGGCCCATTATAGAAACACAAAGGGCGATTTTAAATGGACGAGAAGAAATTTTAACGCGGCATCATATAATTCCACACAGTCTATTTGTTACTTTCGCAACAAGCGTTTATCATTTTTTTGGTTCAGATCATAATACTTTGCTGATCAATCAATTACGATCAATTATACAAAATGTAAATAATATGCGTTTGGGCACTGAAACAATTCCAAGAAGATTACCAAACCAGACACCTGAAGAAAGAACATTCATTTACCTCCAAACATTATTCGAGTGGCTACCCGGTAATATATTTTTTGGACCATCTCCAGATATGCGATCCGATGATCCGGGTGCTCTATTTGAGATAAATGCTCGATACATTGTTGGTTCTGAACAATTCAATAATTTGGCAAACTTAAATAATATGATGTACGATTTTGCTTACAACGAAAATACTAGAAGTGCCGATCGAATTCTTGATATTTTGCGTGTACTAGAAACCTTTATAAACGCTGATCGTCCAGCAGCATATCCATTTAATCCTGAACAATGGATTCGTAATAATAATGGAAAGTATAGTATAAAACGTAATCATGATGAATTGAAACGACGTCGATCTATTGAAAATGTTTCATTTGAGCAAGTTAATGGGAAATCTTCAATTGAAGATATAGTGCATTACCCTCGGCGACAACGCCGTCAAAGTAACAACGAAACCTGCTTGGTATACATTGTTCATCAAATATTACAAGGGATTGAAATCCCACGAATTCATTACGAACCCTCAGAGGTACGAATTCAGAAAGAAATAGACGCAATGAGTAACTGTTTCTGGCGTATGTTTCCGGGTATCTTTTTTTTATGTGCGTTCAGTACCTAAATCTGTATTCTGTAATCCAATTTTTATCCGCTTACAAAACAAGATATTCTTTAGTATAATATTCAATATCACAACAACAGCAACAACAAAAACGACGATAGCAACAATAACAAAGCAATACAATAACCAGTTAGTTTTGATTAATAAACATGAAATGGCGTCTGTTTAGATACAGTTTATGATACTGCTTCGCTGCAGCTGTCTAAGCAGCAGCCGTAGCAGCGGCACCAGCAGCGGGGCATCGGTTTGGGGGCGTATACATAATATATATGGAAACCCATGCAAACAAATAAACATACAGTATATACATATGTATATGTATGTTTATTATAAAGTTTTATTATTTTATTATTACTTGTATCTGTTTATTGTCGCGCAGCAACAAAAGAAACAGACCAAGAGAGAGGGAGACAGTGAGAGGGAGGGAAAAAACCGCCGCGTCATATGTATCATAAAAGTTATGGAACTTGATTGCGAGAGCTCTAAACTTTGCTTTTGTTCAAGATAATTTCCAAAAAAGAGAGATATGAAAAGAGCCAACACACATGCTGGCACACACACACACAAACACATACACATAGACTCGCATGAAAAACATAAACGAAAACAGTTGAAACGCTTTCATTTAGCAGCATATCGAAACATTGTGGGGAGAATTGAAAGTATGTTTCTGTATTATTTTTATAAATAGATCTCTTATGGCTCATTAGGTCAGTGCGCGCGCACCCCCCGAAGTTATATAATTAGCTCGGCTCAGACCGCAGCAACAACAACAACAACACCGAACGGGATCGACAACAATCCTCAACAACAAAAAAAAAGCGTATCAATCAAAATGCCGCTATTTTCAAGCTTCACGAAGTTTGATTTGATTAGACAGCCGCCACACGCCGCCATCAATGCAAATAAGCCCAGGCTACAGCAACAGCAACAATACAACTAATTCTCACTAATAGAAGTGAATAGCAGCAGCAACAACAACAACAAGATTCCATGATCTCTCTCTAGCCGCAGGCTAATTCGTATATTAAAATAAATTTTAAACATTTCATCGTCGTCGTCGTCATTTACACATGCGCACAATCTGCCAAACGAGCAAATAAATAATTAATGCAAATAAACATACAAAGAAACAAGAAGAAAGAGCTAAGCACGACTTAAATATATCCTCTCTAAATGTGTTAATTAGTTTGTATACATTTTCGAAATCGATATAGAGAACTTTTTAGTATATCAGTTCTATTTGTATGAACCGCACTGTGACAACCAATATGCCTTGTTGTACGATCGATTTTAGTGTGAGTATAGAAACGTGCCGTTAACAAACACACAGACTGATATACAAACGGATACAAAGAGACAGACAGACAGTCAGACAGAAGAAGAATTATCGAGGTGGAAAGAGACAGATGGAGAGACAGAAAGAAAGGAGAATTGGGATGAGAAACAAGAACACATGTAACAGAAATTTTGTGATTTATAAACTATAAATTTAAATAAATATTATTAATAACATCAGTTGTTTGGCATTAATAAACAAAGACAAATGAGGTGGAAAATAAAAGCACGCGCAGAGGAAACTGAAAGTGCAGACAAAGGCGACAATTTGATACACTATAAAGCAGCCAACTTAACTTGAGTGTTGCCTACTATCTATTATAGTCTAGGTACCCAATGGGAAAGAGCATACACTGTGTCCAATGTCAAGCCGAGAGCGAGAAACGCGCCATGCCAAATGCAAATTTTGGCACTCTTCGAGTTCCGATTTATGTTTCAAATTTTATAATATATTAACAAATATGGTTGAAAATGCTAAGCGCTCGATAGATGACCATTTAATGGAGCATACTAAACGAAATATGGGAAATGGGAAAAAGGTAATAATAACAATACGGCAACAACAACAACCATGAAACCACAACGAATGCAAAACCGAAACCGAAAGAGATCGAAAGACGCAAAGTCATCGTGACGAAGAGCAAGACGAATGCAATAAGTACAATAAAAATAATTACAAATATAGTCGACAAAAAAACTAAGTTGGGAAAAATGGAAAACTCACACAGAGAAAGAGAGAGAAAGATAGAGACCCCGTGCACATGTAGGGCGCACCCTCAAAGAAAACCTCAACAATAACAACAGCAGCAGGAGAGGAGGAGAAGCAGGAGGAGGAGCGGAGCAGGAGGGAACATTGTTGGCGTACAATAAAAACCATTAATTAAAACTATAAAAATTACACCACCACACACACACACACACAGTCTCACACTCACGCTGTGGGGGGAAGAAAGAAAAACTCATATTTTATTATTTGTTGGAGTTCGTTCGGTCTTTTACATTAACATTACACATTTATTTAATTACAGTGCACAGACGCAGCATAAAAAAAGTCTTTTTTCCCCTCCCTCATTTTTTTTTTATTATTTAAATTTCTCGTTATGGGGCCATGTCTCTGCATTGTCTTTTCTTTTTATCTTGCTTTGTAGCACATACGATTAAATATCTTTTCTTTGGGCGAGGGTGGAGAAGAAGGAAGTGGAGAGAGGGAGAGAGCGTGAGGGGGCAGAGGGGCAGGGCAGCTGGTATTTAATGACTATGGCAAGCGTTGGCTTTTAATTGATCTCAGCGCCTTGTCTGACATATTAAAAAATGTACAAAAACTGTACAAAATATAATTATAAGATACTTTCCAAGTAGTGCTCATTGTAGGGTATTCTTTGAGTGTAGGTGGGGCTATAAAATATGCATATAGTTGGTACTGTTTTATATAAAGTTTAGACTACTTATTGATAAACTGAATAATTGTTTAAGTATTTAAAGTGTGTAGGGAATATTCTATAATATTGTGGTCTCTTTTATACGATATATCTCTAAGAATTATAAGAGTTATAAGCTCAACTTTAATATCACTGGCATTTTGTGAAAGATATCTTCATGAAATTATCCACTAATTCTCTTAGTTTTCAAGATGTTAGAGCAACTTAACGTCGTCAACATGCTCTACATTCCCAAAGTTCCAAAAATTAAATTATATTCCCAGCTTAATTAGCTCTTTTAGTATTTTAATAACAAGTTTAAGTTGGAATTTTTTTCTTTTTATGGAGGGGTCAGCCTAACGGAAGAAATAGGGTCACTTGTGACGCCGTTCATACACGACATGGCATCGAATTTATCGTTTCATTATTTTTAAACACCTTCAGCAAGTGAGTGAGTGAGGGGGTTGACTCATCGTTTTGCAGCCACACCCTCAGGGTGCCATATTTATCACTAATAAACCAATTTCATTATAAGTCAATGATGTGAATCACCATCATCCCAGCCCAGAAGCAGCATCACGAAAAATTTACAAACAATTGTCGCCCCCAAGCTCCTTTCTACACCTTCTCTTTTGCTCATTTTCCTCATCGTCATCATGCTCCCTGCTCCTCTCTCCGCTCAGTGACATTAAGTCGCTTAGTCAACATATTTTTCGCTGTTCGTCTCATTGCAAACTACAAATTTAGAATTCAATTTGAAATAATTATGCACATTTACATAAAACTTTAATAACTCGCCCGTGCAAAGCAAACAACAACAACAACAACAGCAGCGACAACGAAAACGAAGGCAAAGGAAAACAAATACACACAGAAGCTGAGGCGGCATTCGGATTTTGTATCTTGTATCTTGTGTTTTGTATCTGGCGCACATGCAAATACAGTTCAAAGACCTGTTCAGCAGCAGCAGCAGAAACAACAACAACAGAAAAAGTTTAATGAAAAAATAAAAAAAAAACTTAACAAACCAACCAAAAAATATAAAGAGAATAATTAAAAATCTTATTTGAATTGCTTGCAAGACAGCACACACACACACACACACGTGCACGCTCTAAACAAATGCCAAGCATAAAATGTATTAAGAATTGTGCAAAGACTTTGTTTTGCATACCCTGTAAGCATAAGGGGTGTGCAGTGGGGTGTATAAGACATAGATTTATACATGCATATGCACAAAATCAGTATACCCTCTTTGACTATTTTCAATGGTCAATAATATTTAATAGAACATACTCAGAGCTGCTCAGATCGAAGTCAGTTTGATCAAGAATATATAATGTAATTGATCTGCCAACTAAGTATGATAGAATGCCCTTGCTTGCTGCCTCATAACTATTATTACAGCGATAAAATGCCCGCAGCAGAGCCGACAACTTTTAATAGATATAATAAAACACCCCATGTATGTATGTTGAGCAAAAACATATAAATTAAAAATACATACTATTAATTACGCATACACACACAGCATCAGAGTGTGTGAGTGTGACTAAACTAATATTTATATCTATAACTATATCTATAGCTAACAAATAGCTATACTAGCTACAGCGAATGCTAAATTACAGCGCGCTGACGCAGCATTTTCTCAATAGCTTCTGCATCCGACTTTTAATCTGCAACTATATATTTGCAACAATATAATAAATTGTATATGTATACAAATTTATATATCTATGCAGAGTAAATGACATAGACATAGAACCAAAAAGTTGACCAAGTTGGCAGTGCGACGGGCACAAATGACTCAGTCACACATAAATTTAATTATAGCTCTGCACAAAATTTATATAGTTGTGCCCTGTTCATTATTAATCAGCGCGGCACATATTGCTTACGATATACACTCATACAAACAAACATATATAGTTTATATATATGTCTGTGTATACAAAAAGAAATATTTAATTAATTGTCGGGCTGGCAACTACAAAACTACAATTTATTCCAGGAACTTTCTTGACGCCACAACGAATAAATAAATAAAAAAAACCAAACTGTAAATGGAAAAAATGTAAAAAAAAAAATCGCTTTTAACAAGCATATCGATCAGTGTTTGCCTTCTTTGCGAATATCATTTTATATTTTGGACATTTAGCAAAGGAAAAATTAGCTGCTAAATAAATTAAGATTTTTTTCGATTTTATTTCGATTTATATTCGATTTTATTTCGCGTTTTTTTCTCGTGTCTTACGTCTCACGATAGATTTGAATTTATGACTTGCTGTGGAAATTAATAAAGTAAATTTGACCTCACTCTGTGTGAGATGCAGAACACACGACAATATAATGAATGAAGCAAGATGAAGACACGAGTGCCGTAGACTGTGCGTGTGTGTGTGTGTGAGTGGGGAAAGAGGCAGCCAAATAGGCGCATGACAAACGACTGCGGCTGCAATTAGCACGCGGCACGCTGCACGTTCACATTGCTGCTGCTGCTGCAGTTGCTGCTGCTGCACTTTGCATTAGGCAGCAAGAGGAGGCAGCACGATTGGCAACGCGCAACTGGCAACACGGCAACGCGGCGAGTGTCTGCTTGATAAATGTCTTTGGCAGCGGGCAAAACAAACTGTGCAAATATTTGACAAAATACAACTATAAATATTGCCTAAGAATTAATGCCCGTCGTAGTCGTAGCCGTTGCTGGCAGACAAATAGACTCGTCGCACAGTGACACCAAAAAGTGCGTTGACAGCGAAGATAGAGAGAGAGAGGCAGAGGGAGAGAGAGAGCAGACTTGAGAGCAAGTGTGGCCTGCCAAAGAGACTGCGTTCAACGGCAGCAACAGCTGCTCTGGCTAAGAAGAATCCATCATCATCTCTATTAACGGTGTCAATTCAGCGAAGCAACAACAACAACAACAACCACTTGACCACACCTCGCTGCTGTTCCTTATACTAGCTACCTTCACTCTCTACCCCGCTCTGTACCCTTCTTTCTCCTCTTCATCATCTTTCTCTGCCTAGCTTGAGCATTTTTCCTATTGACTTTAGCGTTACAGTTAAATAAATATTGAGTAGAAAATGTATTCGCCTTGAGCAAATATTGTAAATACGTTAGTTTTTGTTTATCCTACAGTCGTCGACGACGACAACAACGATGTCCGAGTTTGTTTAGCGCTGCATTTGCATTTTTGTGCACAGGTGAGACTCGACTGCTTGACATGTCTTAGCCGGGCAGAGAAGATGAAGTGGAGGAGATGAGTTGAGGTTAGAGAAGGTTGGAGAAGAGTAAGAAAGACTGTGGAAGACTGGAGAAGGTTGAGGAAGCTGCAGAAGACGAGGGAAGCCGTAGAAGAGACTAGAAAGGCCGGAGAAGACCAGTGGGAGGCGCATTCATGCATCACTCAGCTACAGTTAGTTTCCTTGTGGACACACTAAAGGTAAAGCAAATGCAGCTGCGAGGGTGACTCAATGAGTTGTTGTTACAGCACAGGAAGCAGCCTCTTTTGATTGAGCTATAATTCCCATTTATTCTTCTATCTAATCGTTAAATACAAACATGAAGGGCTATAAAAATATTCGAAAAAATGTAAATGGGAAAACTCTCCGGCAAACACAATTGCAGCCAATCGAGGAGGTTAACTTCAGCTACAGCACAGCAGAGCCGATTCAGGCGAAAGCCATAAAAATCCCCCACGCAGGCTAAACTAATAAAATACATAAATAACAAATGCAACAGCAAACAGAGGCAGCAACAAATCCAAAGAAGGAAAGGAAACGAAAAGAAAAGCAGAAGAAAAACATTAAAAACTAAAATGGAACATATGTTTCGTTTTACAAATTATACTATATGCAATCGTGATAATTACACGCAGCACTAGAGAGATGAGATCGAAAAGAAGAGAGAGGGAGAGAGGAGAAGAGAGAGGTAGTGAGAGAGAGAAGAAGGCAGGAAACAACACACAAAAAGACGCACACAAAAGCAAATACAAACACACAGACACACACACAGTTGATTCGATTTATTTAACAGATCTCCAGATCTTGAGCGATGCGGGGGTGCTGCATCAGCAACAACAGCAGAGCCTAAATAAAGAAATGCATTCAAAAAGGCAGAGTAGCCCGAGCAGAATTAAAAACAAAGAGCGAGAGCGGCAAAGTAAAAGAAATAAATAATGAAAAACGAATTTTACTAAGGCAAGTCGAGGCTGCAGCACAGAGTAATAAATATTGATATGCACATTGAGTCACACACACATACACACAAACACTCATGTACACTAAGATACAGATACACTTTGTAAGATACAGATACAAGCTGGAGAACTGGCCAAACATGCCATTTACATGTGTTTGTTTGATGCCTGCGCCGTTGCTGTTGCTGTTGCTGCCTCTGCCTGCAAGATGCATTTAATAATTTACAAATGCATTTTCAGCAGATGTGTTAAAATTCGTAAAGTAATAAAATAACAAATCAAACGCGAGTTGCTGTTGCTGCTGCATCAAACGAAATACCTCACTCCCTCCCTTTCCACTCTGATACTCCTCCCCCGCTGCAGGGAATGAGAGAACTTCAAAGCATTGCGCAGGCCATAGACAAAATTATATTTACAGTTGCGACTAAACATCGATGGATAAATAAACAGCGCAACTTTGCGGTTATCAAGCAGTAGGAAAGAAGGGAGGGGGAGAAAGAGAAGGGACGAGGGGAGTACGCGGAAAAGCGGAAAAACGCAGCATGCGCGCAATTGAGCTCACCTCAAGCTAATTTTCAACGTAAATCTCACGCACACAAAAGAGAGAAGGATGCGGAAATGAATACCGTGAATACACGGAATGAGTTACTGAATGGGTGCTGAATGGTTGCTCTATGGGCACTGTGAATGGGTACTCGCTGGCGAGTGGCAAATCGAACGTTTCCAGCAAATTGCTTTTGCATAAAGAAGCCAAAAGAAGTTTGCAACAAGGCAAATGCCGCTGCAGTTGCAGTTGCAGTGGCAGTGGTTGCAATGTGCCTGATGCGTGCCACAATTACACCCCCTCTTCTACTCCCTCTCTCTCTCTCTGTGCAGCGTCATTTGGCTAATATGGCCACCTGAGTGCAGTGCAAAAGCTTTTTTAGTTAATGCCAAATTAGACAGGCGTTTACTTTGCGCCTTATGTGTCCTTTTTTACGCAACATTTTGCGCAGAGAGCCGCTAATAACGAGGCTGATGATGATGTTGGAGCGTATGAGTAGAGGATGATATGATGAGTGGGCATTTAGTTGGCTCACTTTGAGTGAAACTAGAGCAGCAAATGCGGCTAAATGCGGCACTAGAAAGTGTATCTGCTGTAAGTGTAACTGTGTTTATCTGCGGGCATTAAAGATATTTCCCTACATATCTTCAGATCTTTGCAGTTGAGTAATTCAAATAATATACTTTTCATATATTACTTACAGTGCCTGCTGCATAATTAATGAATATAAAAGTATCTCAACACATTCCCAACACACGTTTCAACAAGGCCAGGCCGGGCCAGGCCAAGTCATGCTAAGCCAGGCCAGGCCAGGCCCAACCTTAGCTTGTCGAAAATTATAGCATATTATTATAGCATTTGTAAGGTGCGGGAAAATTGCACAAAATGAAGAAGAAAACTGTAGCGAACGAACGAAGTGAGCAACGGTAATAATTTTCTTCATTCGCATTCATTCGTTTGCCTTTTCCGTTTCGGCTTTTTCGGGGGGTAACCTTTAATTGTGCGAGAAGCAAAGGCGTTAACTGCAGCTGCCCTTCGCTGCCAAAAGTATCTATAAGATACAAGAGCTCAAGGTATCTGTTACACTGTGTGTGTGCGTGTGTGTGTGTGTGTAACTGTACCTGGCAGGCGTCACCTGCCACCGCCACCGCTGCCGCTGCCGCTGCTGCTGCTGTCGGTTATAAATATTGTATCGCCTGCATTGCCAGAGAGAGAGAGAGAGACCTCAGCTCCGCCGACAATAAGACTGAGACCTCCGTTGTTGTTGTTGTTCTTGATCTGTTTGTATGTATGTCTCACTGTCTCCCTGTTCCACTCTCTGTCTGTCTGTCTGTATCTTTGTCTGTTTGTTTGTAATTGCGTAAACATACTCGTACATATTTTATTTTATATTTTATTGTTTCGCTTCGCTGCGCTGCGCCATAAGGGCAGATACCTATAATTTTCTTATGTCTTCGTACAATGAAAACACAACGAGCAGCAGAAAACTACAACAGCAGCAGCAGCAGTAATAATAACAACAACAACAGCAACAGCAATGGCAATAATAATCATCATCATCGTCGGCGTCGTCGTCGTCGCCGTTGTCGTCATAAAGACAACAGCGGCAACAGTCGGCGCCGTCAACATCGCTGTTGCTGTCGCTGTCCCAACTGAACTAACGACACAGCAAATGTGTGTACCCTACAATAAATGTGGAATAAATAAATAAAATGTAATGAAAGCCAGATCCAAATAAATGAAAATATAACAAACTTAATGCAGACACGACTTGCGAAGGAAAACAAATGGCGCGAGATGAGAGAGAAGCAGATGAAGACGGAGATATGAAGTTGAAGTTGGAGATGTAAATGAATGTGAATGCTGTTGCTGTTGTTTTGTGTCTTCAATTTGCTGTTCACGGCCATTGACCCAGTCGAAAGAGATCTTCATCTTCAACTTCGTCGCATCGCGGAAACGCAAAGAAAGTCGATATTTGTTGTCAATCGATATTTATGCGTTTTCTGAGTTAAGTTCAGCGATAAATCGTCGATATCATCGTGGTGTCTGGGAAACATTCTCTATCGGAAATAGATTGTCGTTGGACTATTTTTTGGCGTCATTGACGTACATTCACATTTATTTTTATAGTCTTAATACCAAATAAAACATTGCACTATAATCGTTTTCATTTAAACAATCACCGTCGAGCTGTAAATTGTTGTGCTCTCTAAAGATAAACTATTCCAAGTCATTGGCGTCGAATATGTGACAAAGGAATTGCTAAAACTGCCTCATTAAATGTCTTGTGATTAGCAAAAGTTTTTTATTTTTCATTTTTTGGGCTCTGAAATGTGCTATGCCCCACATATTTGTACATTGTATAGTATATGTTTATCTTGTGTGGTGTGTATATTGTATATGGGTATAAAATAACAATAAATATTTACTATGACTATGGAATGGAAAATCTTATCAGCAAAATTACGTTAAAACTTTAATCGACACAAATGTGAGATTACAAATTGCTTGCGTGATACCCTGTAAGTGTCGCAAGTGGGGTCATAAATGTTGCTGAAGTGGTTAAGTTAATGTGAAAAATATCATATAATTATTTTCGTAAAACAACTTTGAGATTGGGAAAAATCCCTGTTGCGAAACTTCATATAATTTTTCCATAGGGTATTACCCAGTCCAGCAATCTTCACTTTTGCTACATTTATTTGTTATTATAGCGCGTATTAGTTCTGTCGCGATAAGATCTACAAGGGGTTTTAATAATACATCCCATTTTTATACCTTTTTACCTTTGTCGTTTACCGTTACCGTTCAATGTTAGGGAAACTCGTCTTTGGCCCGCAATAAAATAAATAAGTTATAAAGTTATTTAATTTCAAGTATGCCACACGAGCAAAAACAATATCGATTTGTTTATATAACCAACAAAAAAAAATCCAAGAACAAAAGCGCTTTATAATATCAATTTTTATGGTTTTTCCTTAAAAAGAAAAAAACAGAAACTAATGCACAACAAATTACCGAAATTGTGCCATAAATTATAGTACCCTCTTTCTCGCATCGTATATGGATGTTTATTTCAGAGCAGTTCCTGCTTATTTTACCGACAGACAAACATACTATATCGATTTCGTAAGAGCCGGGGCATTTTTATATACGAAATCCAATTGGAAATCGAAATCTTTTTTCCCAATAAAAATCGTATCTAGAGAATGCTTTAATTTTATTAAGCCGATAAGAAAAAGAGACGCGTAAACGGAAAACCCCAAAATAGACGACGAAAAAAAAAGATTTTCACACTGCGGCAATATTTTCTTAAATGTTTTTTTATGTTATATGTAAAAAAAACAGAAACAAAACAAAGACACACTAAACATAAAAATAAATTTGATTTACGAGTTACCGTTTGGCATTTGAATCAATCAAAACGGCCTAATGAGGAAAGACATTCGAGGGGACCGCACAGGTTAACCGTTTTGTGTCATTGAGGAAATGGTTGACATCTCTGAGCTTGATTCACACGATCCCTAAAGCTGTGTATGTGTGTGTTTGTGTGTGGCGGGGTCTTAAGATAACATGCGCCGTTGTTGTAGTTGTATTGGTGGCACTGGTTCGAGTAGCTAATGACCTCCGACGGGGAGTTCAAACTGCTGCGAACCTGCTTAGCATAAAGCGATGTCTTAACTTGAAGAAGCCACACACACGCACACACAGTGAGACTTGGGGCCACACATTACAATTATGACTAACACGACAGACAAAGAGAAGTGCTCTCGCTCGCACTGTCTCTCTTTCTTTCTCTTTTCTCTCCGGTCTCTGCTGTCAAAGAAGTTTTCCGCACTTGGCAATTTTCAGTAATTTTCTTACAAAAACAATTGCAAGCTTCAAAAAGCAAAATCAAAAATGAGCAAAGATTGAAACTTATGGACTTAAAGATACCCTGTAGGCATAGTAAAGCAAGAATAGAATGAAAAATGGTGGAGAACTCATTATAAAACTAATTTGCACGCATTGAAAACTAAATTAGCATAATATGTTCCAATATTTTACTAATTGTGCCTTTAATATACCCTGTAAGGCTTGGCTTACACGTGGTATTACGCACAACCAGCAGCAGTGAGGAAAATCCACCGAAAAAGTCAAGGAACTCAAGTGAGCGTCATACAAAATGATGTGTAAACAGAAGACTAAGAGCAAAGGGAGACGGAGAGAGAGAGAGAGAAGGGAGCGAGAGAGAGACAAGAACTCGCGCTACAAATGTACTACACAGATGCGCTGCCTTCCGCTCTCCATAGAGTCCCCTCTCTCCTTCCTCCTCCATCGCTCTCCCACTCTCTTTTGCTCTGCACAAGTCACAGCAGCCATCGCCGTCGCGTTACTTTTGCTGCTTGCTTGGTATGCCGCGCTCTCTGGCATGCTGTGTGTGCGTCTGAGTGTGTCGCCAGCTGAGTGTGTGCACGTGCGAGTGAGTGACTGAGTGAGTGTGCGAGCGGGTGTGGGTACTACTACAATTCTGTGAATGAAACGTCAACTAAGCCAGCGAGCCGGGAGAGAGTTCAGAGAGCAAGTGCCGCTGCTGCTGCTGCTGGCAGAGTTTGACTCTATTAAGTAATAGGCGCGCAGTCTTTTGGCAGACACTGTTAAAAAGCGCCAAATACTGCGCGACACCTACACGCATTTCCGCACGTCTGCGGGAACCCCAGATGGGCTGGGAGGGGTTGTGGGCTTTCCCCAATGACGAAGAAGATGATGACGACAACTAAGTACGTTGTGGACGACGAGACGAAGGCGACGACGTCGGAAGTTTTTGGTTGCTTTTTTGACTTTGGCGGTAGAAACTTTGGCTGCGTGCCCCTCACCAACTTATACATTATGTGTGTGCGTGTGTTTGTATATATTTGTGTCTTACTGTTTTTATTACAATTTTCTCTTGATTTCATTTCAATAAATTACGAAAGCGAAACAGTAAATTGTGCAAGCAAAAAGATAATTAAGCGCAAAAATCGAAGCAGCTCGAGTTTTTGCTACGACTTCGAGTCTCGTTTGTGCCGCAGCCACAGCTGCTGCTGCTGCCACATGCGACCCAGCTCTATCTATCTATATATCGATATCTATCTATGTATCTACCGTATATGAAACTGTATCCCATCCATATTCATAAGTCGAGCAGACACTCGATAGAGTCGCGCGGGGCATAAGTATATGCATTATTTATGCCACAACAAAACAAATGCGAAAACAAATCGAAGCAAAACAAAATTGCACACAAATACAATAACAATACCAACAACAATACCTCATAGAAAATCATATACATTTTTTTTTTTTGCTGAAATAGTGGAAAAAAATAACATTCGAAACTCAATGTCAAGAATTTTTACATAATGTGCTGCCAAGAGAGTCGACCAAGTCAAGTCATAAACTAACGCAAATATTATTAATAATAATGACAGCAGCCGAGACGAGAATAACAAAGTAATGATTAGAATTAGATAAAGAATGACTAGCAAATGCGCTGTAAAGCGAGAAGATTGGCAACAGTTGGTGAAAATTGGCAACAGGTACTAAGAAATGGCAACAGCTGCTGAATATTGGCAACAGCTGATAGGGATTGTTCCAATCAAGTCTGTAAGTGAGAAATTGTTGCTGAAAATTGGCAACAGCTGATGAAAATTTGGCAACACCTTAAAGAGATCATTGCTTATAAGTCTTTTTGACTAGAAATTCCACTGAAATGTTCGAATATGTTGCTAAAAATAGCTTAAAACTATCAATACTTGAGAGATCTCATTGCTGTCATGTCACTCAAGGCCTAGCATACCTCTCTGAGTATCACTTACACTTACAGGGTATCACTAAATGTGCAATAAAGCTTAATCAAAGCCGCATTAGTTGAAAATTATTGAAAACGCAACATCGCCTTGAGAGTTACACGAGATGGGAGCAAATATTTGCTCACTTTTGTTTGCATTGCCATCAATTTTTGTCATTTATTTAAGCAGTTTCCACTTTTCGTTTGTTGTTGTTGCTGTTGTTGTTGTTGTTGTAGTTGTCGCTGTAGTTATTTCTCCCCATATATTTCTCAACGCAAGAGCCCATGGTCTCTAACGTCTCTGCTGCGTGCATTTGCGCAATTTTCGTCATTAGCATTAAATGTTGAATTATTTTTCAAGTCGTTGACGCAGTTAATGTCGAGACCTCTCGCAATGCAACGCAGCACAACAACGCAGCAGCGTAGTTTTTTATACAAATAGAAAATCGGCTTTAATGTGCAATCTAATAGAAACTGCAATGGGGTAAATACTTTGCGAGCTTCCCCTCATTCCCTTCACATTCGTATTGCTTGTTGTGTAAATTTTGTTAATAGAGCTGCATTTATGCACAGATTTCCCTATTTCCTAGGCCCTTGCAACGTACACGTATGTGCATTATTTATAAATCTGCGCAGTGCCCTTTAGTCCCTTAAAGGGTGCTGAAGAAAGCAATGCGAACAATGCAAAGTAAATGTAAATAATTAAATAATTTTTGCATTTCATTTGCTTTTTTTTACACATTTCTTTTCCTGGCTTTTTTTCATTTTTTTGTGCCATATCACGATCGTCGTCATTGCTGTTGTTATTGTCGTTTGCATTGCATATTAACAAATTATTAACTTGACATCAAGTGTCATAATTGGCCAGTTAGTTGGTATCAGTGCGTGGCAATCTATGGCTTCGGCACCGTTGTGCTGATCTCAAGTAGCCCCATATAACCATAACATATGTAGTATAAATTATATTATCAGTACTTATCAGGTTTATATTTACTTTTGGCAATTACCAACCCTATGCCCCTGCCGATCCCCACGCTAATCACATGAACCACCTCAGCGTCTGTCTGTAGACTTTGATCTAATTCGGAAAGCGTGATGATTATTATAAAGTATAAATAGGTTTGGTGATTAGGATAAAGATTGATTGGCCGAAATGTTTTAGCAACTGATGAAATTCATGATCGTAATCGTGATCGTCATCGGATAAAGGTTAGAGCACTTTGAAGTGTACTGAATCTGATTAAGATTATAAAGAACATAATAAAGTTAATGTTTTAGAAGGAGAGAAATAATTTGAAAAGATCAGGAAATTATAAACTACAATTCTTTACTTAAACTCTTTATAGGATATATCTATTCCTTATATATTCATAGTATAAATTGTATATCTTTTTCAACTCACCCTCTCTTCCTCGCGTATCATTTCGGCAATTTCCGGTTTGATTTCCATATCATCATGATGTGCCCCCACTGAGGATGCGGCATTGCCCACTGAGCCGGCACCGCCTGCACTGGCTGCCGAGCCAGGAGCAGCAGCACCACCGGCAGCAGCAGCAGCCAAGGAAGCACCCAAAGCGCTGGCCATGGCATGCGAGTGAGCCAATTGATGCTGTGCGGCCAATTGTTGTGCCGCTGCAGCGGCGGCATGATGATGCATGGATGAGCCACTCGACGATGGTGGCGCCACAGCTGACGAAGCGGATGCATGATGCGCTGCAGCAGCCACAGCGGCAGCCATGTGTGGTGGCAATTGCGACTGCGCGCCAGACGATGAACCTCCTGCTCCGTTGTTGCCGCTGTTGGGTGAACTCAGCGCAGCGGCGGAGCCATTGCTGTGTGCCGAGGGCGGTGGGGGAGGTGGTGAGCAGCTGCGTGCACTGCCACTACTGCGATAGACACTTGCCGCCGAGGAGGCTGACGAGGCTACGCCGGTGCTGGAGCTGGAGAGGGATGCGGCTGCTGTGCTGTTACCCGCTGTGGAGGCACCTGAGCCGCTGCTGCTGCTGGACGAGATGGAGGATGAGTTGCCTGAGGCCAGATGCGCCTGCAGTGTTTGGGGATTGGGCGATGCAAATGGATTGCGCACGATCGTTGATGTGGTCATGGCCAGCGGTTGCTGCTGCTGTTGTTGTTGTTGCTGCTGCGCGCTGAGGCAGCATTGGGCGTGGCCAGCGAACGTGGCAGCTGTTGTTGCTGCTGATGCGGTGAGTCCGAGCGCAGTGGCAACGGGCTGGGCGTGGCATAGCTGCCATCGCGTGAACGCTTGCGCTGTCGCTGGTTCAGATCCAGCGCTGACTCCGCCTGCAGCTTGGCCAGCAGACGAGCCCGCTTCGGTTTCAGCTCATCATCATCTTCCTCTTCGCGTAAGATTGCAGTAGCCTCAGCCAGTTCCTCATCGTCATCCTCATCATAGATGGTCATGCGCTGTTCGGGCAGCAGAGAGGCGCCACTGATGCCACCCGGTGTGGAGCTGGAACCCGCACTCACTTCGGCCAGGCCACGTATCTTGAGTGTCTCGGCGACCTTTAGCAGGGGATTGATCTGATCCTGGCACACATTGATCTCTCCCTTGTACATGAACTCCACGAGCGCCTTGAGGTCGCTCCAGTTCACATCACGCATGATGATTATGGGATGCTGGCAGGGATTATCGTAGAACAGTGCCTGGAAGTAGGGTGAACAGGCAGACAGAACCATTTTGTGTGCCTTGATCGAGTGTCCCTCGCAGGCCAGAGTGACATCCACGAAGGATTCATTCTGCAGCAGCTCATCGAAGACATTGGTCAGATTGGACTGATAGTTGTTCCAGCGCAGGCAGAACTGTTGATTATCTCCAGCCATGGCTGGAGGGGATTTACGCTGCCCTGCTCCAGGTGATTTCTGGCCAAGCTTTGGCTTGTGCTCATACGGTGTTGCAGCGACTCCTGGTGTGATTGCTCTGCCTGCATCTTTATTCTTTCGTCCAAATTCAAAGATTCCCATTGAGGACAAATTGTGTGTGACCAACGGCTGTGGAGAGACGGGTAAGGAGCGTGATTTCTTGGCGGTCAGCTGCACCCGCAACTCGGGCTCATCCGGCTCTGTGTGTCCGACAACTTCGCTGGAGGTGAGCGGACGTGGTGGCGGTGTCAATGGTGACTTTGGTTGTTTCTCAGCTGCAGTTGCTGTTGTTGTTGTTGGTGCGTGTGGCACGACGGCGATGTCCTCCTCCTGCTTTGCCGCCTGCAGTGACGCTGCCTCCTCCTTCGCCGACGGCTCTGTCAGTTCCCTGTCGACTGTGGCTCAATGGACTCACTTGTGTCTAACTTGGCTGGAGCCGTCTGCTCATAGTCGAGCTCTGTTTTTATCTCGGACTCTGGCTGCTTTGGTATGTCTATGTTGACCATTGTGTAATCACTTGGCTCGTATTGCTCATCGCTCTCGACGAGCTTCTGCTCAAAGTCGATGATGTCCTTTGTCATATCCATTTTATAGCCAAATTTTGTTTAGCCTTTCTTTGTAGTTTAGCTTTATCTGGAGTTTTCTTAAATTGCTTCGCGCAATTGTTTAACACATTATTAATTGTTGTTGTTGTTTTTGTTTTTGTTTGTAGCGCTGCAACAACAAAATGTAAATTGTTGAAAAAAAAGTGTGAATGGAGAAGTGGAAACTATAATAGAATTTCACAGCTTTTCTTGGCTGTTATTTACATTATGTAAACAGTGTGGATACACTGTAAATGTGAGGTTATATTGTCAGATAAAGTTTGCTGTACAGATTTATAGCAACATTTGATATTATAATAAAATAATGAAGGTTGTTTGCATATTTAAGAAAGTTTTACATGAAAAGTATTTCTTAAACTGCAATAAACAGTTTCCTATAAGGATTTATAACGGTTTTTAATGAGACTTGAGACTTGTATTTAAAATTAAACACTTCGTATACCATTTTTCCTGGCTAGAAGTGCTTATTTCTACAAAATCTAGTTTCCTATACCGATTTATAGCATTCATTGTAACTATAATGCAGCTTCACAATTTTTTTTGACATTTTGTATGCCCTATAAAATTTTCCGCTTGTCAAGTTGTTCTATATTTATGCCAATTTGATATCATATACAGATTTATGGCAGCTGCGAACTGTCAAATTAATAACACGCTAGTTTTGATCAGTCTAAAGATCTTTAATCACGAAATAGATTATCATATCAGTTTCTGACAATTTAATAAATTGTTTTTGACTTTGCATATATCGAATATCGATCGAGTTGCACTAATTCCTATAAAAGTGTCTCTCGCTTAGTCATAACTCTCTGGGAAACAGACGCATTAATCTTGTCGCAAGTTTCTATGCAATGTTCGGAAATCGGAAACCCTCTTGCTATATAATTTTATAAGCTAATTTATTATACACAAACTGAGAGGGAGATAGAGGGAGATAATTATTTGCCACATTGTTGCGGATCTATGCGGGATATAATGGATATATATGTGCATTATAGTTTGATATTCATTTTAATTTTTTTAATATTTTACACTTTTAGTTGCGCTGTGCTGCGACTCGGGTGAGTTATAAATAAATGGGGAATACATTTATATTTAATTAAATATTATTATTTATGGCTGATGATGATGACGCGCGAGCTGGGGCCGCATTTGCGTAATTATATTTATTTAAATACGCTTATATACGGTTGTAGCTGTGTGTGTGTGTGCCTGTGTGTGTTTATAGATTGTATAAGTTTTAATTTATATTTATTCTGCTGTCTAACGGTCTTGCAGGCCTCTGTCTCTCTCTCTGTCTGTGTGGGAGGTCGCTCTGTGTCTATGTCTATGTATGGGTGTGTCTGTGTATCTTCATGCAAACACAGTTGGGCAATAAAATTAATTTATTTTTATTATTATTGTTATTATTTTGCCTGCTGCTGTCGCTGCCGCTGCTTCTTCTTCTTACGCGCGACTCTCTTTATTTTTTTTTTTTATGTTTATTATTTCATTCCAATTAAATCTTGCAGCGCAGCCGATGCGACACACAGTTCGACTCTCGTCTGTTATTATTATTATATATTTGTTTATTTTTATTATTGCCAACGCAGGCAGCGGCCAAGGCGACAACAGCAACAACAACGAGAAGAACAGGAACAGTCATAAGAAATTATTCCCTATTTGCCGAATTGTTTTTCTTTTTATCTTTCCATTTTTGTTTGGGGAAAGGGAAGGAAAAGAACTTTTGCCTTTTGTTATTACTTGTATTTATTGTTGTTCTTGTTGTTGTTTCTGTTTTTCTTGCTGCTGTTGCTGTTGTTATTGATATGCCTTATTTGCTGTTGCTGCTGCTGTTGTTGTTGTTGTTCTGGCCGCGCGCGCATTAAATTTTATGCTTCTTTGGAAGCAACTAAAAACGTAAATAAATAAATAAAACCTGCACACACATACACAGACAGCAAATAACAAATATTTCTATATAATTTTTGTATACCCCCATTTCCTGTTTGGGGTTTTTCAAGTTTGTTTCGAGTGAAAAACTGAAACTGAATCTGAAACTGAGCGACAGCTTCAGGCAGAGCCTTCTGCTGCTGCTGCTTCCTTGTGGCCGCTGCTGCCGCTGCTGTTGTTGTTATATTTTTTGATTAATTATTTATAATGCGCGCAGCTGTTGCGCGGCATAAAAAATAAAATTTTAAATTGAAACCAACAAAAAAAAAAAAAAAAAGTGCTGCACATTAAAAATAAAAAGGAAAAGCAGCAGCAGCGGCGGCAACAACACACAGACAATACACAAACACAGACAACACACACACACACAGACATTGTACACACACAGGCAACACACACACACACGTGCACACAACAACCCAAAGAAGCCTGGGCAAAGTTTCAGCGCCTTTTGTTTTAATATTTATTATTTTTATTTATTTTATTTACGAGTCCTTCCAAGTTTGCACAGCGCCAGCGCTTCTTGTTGTTGTTGTGTGTGTTGGGTGGGTTGGGTGTGTGTGGGTGTGCTGACTGTGTTGCCAGCCGCACACACACACAGTTGCTAACATATATAAATATATTTTGTATTTATTTATTTACGCTTATTTATTATTTATGCGCCAAGTAATAAATTACACAAGTCGCCGTCGTCGTTGTTGTTGTGCGTGCTTTTGTTGTTGTTGTTGCTGTTCTTGTTGTTGTCTGTATTGTATTTGTTGTCTGTGTTGTTGTTGTTGTCCCTGCTGCTGCTGTGTTGTTTGTGTTGCTTTCGACGGTGTCGGTGGCTTTTTACGGCCTTTGTGTGCGAGTTCGGGTGTGTGTGCGGCAGTCTATCTGTGTGTGTGTCTGTGTGAGTGTGCTGTGAACGTGTGTTTACAAAACTGTTTTGGCGCGCCACCCACCCAAGACGCATACACAAGACGCGCCCCAAGAACGGGGCAAGGAGCCGCAGGACGTCGCCTGCGCTGCCGACGCTGCTGCTGCTGCGGCGCGTAAGTTTCTGCTGCTGCTGAGCGCCCAAATAAACTTGGTAGCAGCAGGCAAAGAGATGCCAGCAGCAACAGCAACAACAACACTTATTACGAGCTAGACTGACTCGAAGGCAGAGCAGACTGAAGAGAACTGCAGGCAAGAAGGCGCCCAAGAAGGAGGTGGGCCAATCTTCTGGGAGGTCTTAGAAGCGGGGGGCGTTATAAATTTATAAATTACAATTTCTTTTGCTTTCCCTGCACAAGGCAGCAGTGAGAAGGGGGGAGGAAGATGGAACGGGAAGGCACTTTGATAATTTATATATTTTATTTATAAGCAAAGAATCGATTTTTATACGCCAATTAAATGCAAGTTAAGCACACAAATTGCTGCCTGCCCCGCTGCTGCTGTCGGGTGCCACGATCCCCCTAAGCACCCCCTTGCTTCCCCTCCCCCTGCTCTCCTACTATAACTGCGCCGCTGCTTGGCGCGCAACTGTCATTTGTCATACTGCTGCAATTATTATAATAATCATAATTATTTATTCCATTACAATTACAGCTACACACACAGACACATACGCATACACAGAGTTACAGTTACAGATACAGATGCAATTACACAAAGACACGTACACTTTGCTGTTGTTGTTGTTGTTGCTGCTGTTGTTGTTGTTGAGTTTGCCAAGGTTTTCTTCAGCTTTGTTGCTTTCTGTTGTTCACTTTGTCACTTTGCTCACCTTGTCACTTTGAACTGTTTCTTCTTAGCTTTCTTACTTTCAGTTTGTGCGTGGCATGCAACACATGTTGCAAGTGAATTTGTTTTTTTGTTTGTTTCTTTCTTGTTTACTTTGTTTTGTTTACTCTGTTTGTTGTTGTTTCATTCACGCACGCACGCATACACTGACAACTGTAGACGGACGCGCGCGCTTCCACACACACGACGTTGTTATTATTGTTGTTGTTGTTGTTGTTGCTGTTGCTTGCCTCGTTTGTTGTGCTTCGCTTCGCTTTGCCTCAAACAAACGTTGCATTCACGACGAAAGTTAAATACGAACTGATTGCTCGGCAAAAGTATCTATCAGATACAATGAATGAAACTCGAAACTCAGCAGCGACACAGCGACTGCCGTCGTCGCCGCCACCGCTGCGTTGACGTTACGCTGCCGACGCTGACGTCGACCGCAGCCGAACGCCAGAGAGAGAGAGAGCAGTCAAGCAAAAGAGAGCGTTCAGAGAGCGCAGCGTCGAGAGAGAGAACGTAGGCAATTCCGGTTTCGCGGCGAATTCGTTTAAGAGTATTTTTGGGGTGACTCTGATAGTAAGAGAGGCAGGCAGGTAAGTGTGACAGAGAGCGGATGAGTGTGGAAGAGGGGTTGGAGGGAGGGGAGAGTGCAAACAAGGAGCGCGACAAGTGTTTTGTGCGCTCTTTGCCTTTGGGGGCTTGCACTGATCTTGCCGTGTAGATTGAGTAGGGAAACTGCTTTGTTTTTTGAAAGATTATTGAAGAATTTGTAAGTTTTGAATAGATTGGTATAGGCGCAGTAAATTTAGAGGGGAAGGCGGAGGTGGAGAGCGTGTCTTCTGCTGTCACAACATTGCTGTCGCTGTCGCCGCAGCTAAGCCTCATCTTTGATTGCCACGCACGAATGGAAAATGTGTGTGAGTGGAGGCTGCCATGGAGGCGCCTCTGTAGGCTGCTATGTAGGCTACTCTCGAGTCCAGGCACTCCCTCCTTAACCTGCCTCCATCTCCCTCTAAAACCCAAACGAACCTCTGCCGAACTAGCCTCGCAATAAAGCAAAATACATAAAAATCGCGAATAACGTCAAGACACACGCATAACCCAAAACGTGCCGAAGTTTGGAGCCTACCAAGCAGAGGCCCAATAAGAGCAACAACAACAACAACAACAGTTGCAGGCAAGAAAGAGAGATGCTGCTGCTGCTGATGCTGCAGTTGCTGCTGCTGCTGCCACTGAGGTCCAGTAAGAAAATGTTGCGAATAGTTTTTAGTGCAACCCCTGCAAACGGGGGCATCTTTAGCTTATTGCAGCCATTCATTGCCAGTGCTGTTGTTGCTGCTGTTGCTGTTGCTGTTGTTGCTGCCTGCTTAGGTCAACTACAGGCAAAAGAGCACAGAAAAACTACAACAAAACTTGGCCACGCCTCTCGAGCAAAACGAGCCAACAAGCGCACGCCGGCATTGGTGTGAGCGAGTAAGCAAGCTTGGCAAGCTCCCTACGAGGCACACACACACACTAACACACACACACACAGGCACAGTCGTGCACACACGAGAGACACGAGTGAGAGCGAGCAAGCCGACCGAGTCGGGCTGTGCATGGGGGGCTATGGCGTGTGTGCTGTGCTGCCTCGTGTTCTCTCTTTGACGTCTCTCATCGTGGTAGAACGAGTGGCAAAAAGAGCAAAAACTTTTGCGCAAAAATGGAAAAAGACAAGGCAATAAAGCCTGAGAAAGAGGAAATGCAAAATGTGAGGTGCTGCGCCTCTTCTACACGTTGTTGTTGTTGTTGCTCAGTGACGTCACGCGGTAGGCGGCGCCACGAACGCATTTTTAATATGCGACTCCCAGTCGTTTGTAGGCCTCATTCTGCATGTTGTTGTTGTTGCACCTCACACACACATACACCGGCGCACACTCAAGCACGCATTAAAAAAGCCAAGTGGTTGTTGTTGCTGCTAGTTGACATGTGCGCAACCAATAACAACAACTAAACTAAATCCCCAACTCTCTCTCAGTGTGAGTATGTGTGTGTGTGCAGTGTGTGTGCTGTGTGTGTGCGCTGTGTGTGCGTGTGTTTTTGTATATTTTGCATATTTTATTTGATTTGCTTTCTCGTTTTTTGGCCTTTTTTGCGCTTCGGGTGCTGCCGGCGAGGCTCGACTTCGTGTTCGACGCCCATTGGCTGGGCATATTTTAAATATATATCAGATATATACATATAAATATGTATGCGTTCGGCTATTTGTCTGTCTATCTCTCTGTGTATGTTTGTGTGTGTGCACATAGAAAAAAGCGTAGAATCGTAAATATTTATAAACGCCTGAACAACTTCGGCCTTGCTAACGTGCTTCGGCTAACGAGCCTCGCACGAGAGCCTCCCAGGAGGGGAAATTCATTTGCAAATAATTATTATAAGCAATAAAATATTAAATATAAATATGCGCATTAGCAGAAAGGGAATACAGTATGAGAGTGGCAATATACTCGTATATGTAAATAGGTGTCTGATTTGGAAGAAGATCCTTAGGTAGAAAGTAGGATGGAAATACTAACGGAAACTATACCTGTTAAATATAGTACTAAGCATAAGATCAACAGAAATACATACTGTGCAGGAGGTTTAGGACTTTCTATACTTTAACAAGATCTATTGATAATATCTTTCAATCTTAAGGCAAGCGAAAAGGATGCACAGAAAAGGTTAAAGTAGAGATGAGAGAATAATGTAAATTCAACCAAGTTATTTTAGTTGTTCCAAAGCTAATCAAGCTACTCATAACTAAGAAGTTTAAACATATATCTAATGATCTACGAATTATCTTAGTATTTATGGTTTAATGAAGAAACATATCTGATATCATATTATTCTGATACATCTTATTTTCTTGGTATCAATCAATTATTTATTTGTTATTTCTGCCATATATAATTAGAAATATATTTATCGTTGACCTTTTCGCGTCACTCACTCAACACAATATATTATTGTAGATTCTAAGATGTATATAAATGTATAAATCTTATGTTCCCATGACTTAAAAGTATTTTAGCAAATTCCTTGGGATTTCTAAATGCAAAGCTAAATTTTCTGCTCATTTTCATAGATCTTCCAAGCTCTCAGCTTCTCCCTTTCAAATTGATATACATTTAGATTCTTCTTTATTGTATTTTACTTAGTTTTAGAGCCCTTTTAAGATCACATATATCAAATAACCCTTGCAGTAACGCTCTAAATTCGTTTCCAGTCGAAATTCAAGCAAGTCTTCAACAAACTGCGACGATTTCGCGCTTTCATTTAGTTAGTGTGCCCAGATCCAGTCTTGTGCGCCGGAAATGAAAGCCCTTTCCGCTTTGACAAGTTCAAAGATGGCAACCAAACAAAAAAAAGATGAACGTGCAAAAAAAACTGAAGTGGGAAAATAAACTAGCGAGTATTGGCTTCCGTTTCGACGTGGACAGCACCACGAGGTAGAGGAGAAAGAGGAGGAGGCCGAGAAGGAGTTAGAGACGAGAAGGCAAATCGGAAATTTCAAAGCAAAATTATTGAAATAGCGTGAAGAAAGCGTATCGAAAGTGTAGAGAAAAGCAGCGTGTGGGCAGCGGTTGGGAAACCACGTTAAAGGACATCCGCCCGAGCAGAGTGAAAGAGTTTAAATTGGCAGCAGCGCAACGTCGACGTCACGGCAAAACAGAAGTCAAAGAAATGGCGACAGGAAATGGACATTGCCACTAGTAGTAGCAAAAAAAAAAAACGGGCGACAAAAAAGTGAAAACAGCAGAGAAAAAGCAGAGAGAACCTAAGTCAAAAACGTTCCAGGCAGACACTTTGCCTATGTGTAGTCCTAACCTACAAATCGAAGTGGACAGCAAACGCTCTCAAAAGCGGCAAGCTCGCTCGCTCGCTCTGAAGAGCTCTTCAAGCTTGCAACGGCTCAGTTTTTGTCCATCTTTCGATGAGCAAAGCAGAAGGGCTAAACAAAAACAGTAGAAAAAACCAGTAAACTTAAGTATATTCCACTTTGAGATACCCTGTTGCAACTTTAAAAGAAACTCCCACGATCTTCAAAGGGTTGGAGTTAAAAACTTGACAATCATAATAATCTGGATAATCTGCAATATTTCCATTATTTTTTTCATAGTTTGACTTTAAAACTGTTAAAAAATCGGTTTTTATAACTTTCCCAAACGATCTGAAGCAATAAGGAGAAAAAACTAAACATATAAATATTTCAAAATGTTTGAACACTTTTTCGAAAAAGTTCTCAGTTTAAGTGTTTTTATGTATTGAAAATATTGAGAAAAAGAAACGGTTTGGGAATCAAAAACTTGAAGAATAAGACATATTGCATCAAATTCTAAAGTTTATTAACGAAGTTATGTAGGTTTGAAATCCAGGAAGATTATAAAACTATCGCTAGAAGCAATAAATTGAAAAATACGGTGCAAACGTAAAAATCCAGTAAGCTAAAAATATTTTAATGATCAAGTTATTATTAAAAGGAGTTTAGCTTATTTATTTTAAAAGAAAAAAAAAATAAAAAAGTTTACCAAGGGGACACCCGGGTTTGAACCGGGGACCTCTCGATCTGCAGTCGAATGCTCTACCACTGAGCTATATCCCCAATTGTGAGGGAAGAGCCAAGTTAGCAAACTTAAAGTGATGCCAAATTGATCTCAATATGATGAAATTGAAAAAAGAAAATCGCAAGTTATTCATAGAAGATAATTTGCATAAAGTTTTGGCAACATGATCATTTCAATATCAATTTTGAGTGGGATTAAAATGTTGAATAAACGGAGAAGTATAACTTGAAGCATGAGCAACGCAATGTTTTTTAAAGAGGAATTAAATAATTTAGAAATTATGTAATTGAGAATCTTAATTATTAGACAAACTTCAGAATTAAAATCTTTCTATCACTTTCAAAAGTTCCAGAGAACAAGCTTCTCCATAATAAACTACAGAGTTAGTGTTCGTTTCAAATCGAAAGAATTTCCTGTAGTTCTTCGGCTCGACAACTTGCCTATAAGGCCTAAAGGCATTTTATGTGTTGCTCTTTTTCCATTGTTCTAAGCTGCGTAACTTTTACGGGTGCGAATACTTTTTGCGGCGACTGCTGCTTAAAGTGTAGATCACGCAAAATCAACGAAAGCTGCAGCAGCAACGGCGAAAAACAATGCAAACGGGAAAACAACAAGTAAAAGAAGAAGAAGAAACAACAACAGCAAACGCAGTCCAAGCACACAACATGTTGAGGCTTGAGGATGTGGATGTAGGGTAGAATAAAGGGGGGGAATACAGGGTGCTGGAGTGGGACAGAGTTGGGTCAGTAGGCAGAACAATAGAAGTAGCCACAACGTCAGCTAACGCAGCCGCCAACGGCGAAAGGCAAACGCGGGAGGCAGTGAGGAGGAGGAGGTGGCAGCCCCACCCCCTGCGGCTGTTTGTGCCCTAGCCTAGGCCTCGGTCAATTGGGTGTGTTGCCTGTGCCCCGTTAGAAAATTGCGCATACGCGACTTGTGACGGCGAAAAAAACAACAACCCACTGCAGGCTGCCATCGTCGTCGTCGTCGGCATCGGCATCTGCGTCCTGTTGGCCTTCGTCGTCGTCGGCATCGTCGTTGGGAGTTTTCTCCAGTTTTATTTCCCCAAGCGAACGTGCGCTCCCTAACAAAGGAGTTTCTAATGATTTTTGCGCCATGTTTGTGTGTGGCCCCTTCCCCCTACTCTGGCACGCACAGACCACGCAGTGACCAGCAGCAGCAGCAGCCTCCTCCTGAGCCTCTTGCTGCGCCTCCTGCGCCTCCTGCTTCTTCCTGCTCCTGCCACAGCGCCTTGCAATTGTTGTTGTTGTTGTTGCTGTTACAGACGGAAATGAAAATCGAAAGAATTGTTGGACGAGCCTCTGCTTCTCCTTCCCCCTCTACTTACCCCTCACGCATTCTATACCTAACTAAAGCTGCCTTCTTCTCATGCTGCTGCTCTTCCCTCTTTTCTCTTTCTCTGCCTCTTCCTCTTTCACTGCTCCCTCCTGCCTCTTCTTCTGCTGCCGCTGCCAATGCAAATAAATTCAATCGATGCTCTGCACCAAGTCGCCGTTGCCCGTCGAACGTTGCTGTTGTTGTTATTGTTATTGTTGTTGCTGTTGTTGTTAAGCTCTTCTGGAGCTGGAGCCCATGCATGCGTCAGCTGCATTGCAGCGCCTATTTGGCAGTGGGTGGGCGTTGGTATGGCAGGGGGTGTGGCGTGGCAGGGCATTGTTGCCCACAGCGCTGAAAGTCGTCTCTGCGCGATGCTCAGGCACGACGCCGACTCTGAGGCGAGGCGTGGCGTGGTTGGGCAAGGCAAGTCCCGGCTATCATTTGGAGGAGCCCAGCCTGGTGGTGGTGCAGCTGCTGCCCCCGTCCATGTGTGTGCTTGTGTGTGTGTCCAGCAGCCCGCATCGTTGCTAAGCTGCGAAATGAAAATCCTTTCAATGGTGGGATGTTAATGCTCAAGCCTAAAACCAACAGGGAGAAAGAGCTGCAGCAGCAGAAAGGAGTGGCAATCAGTGAGGGGAGGGAGACCGAGAGAGGGAGTCACTACTGCTAGGAAGTTGCAAGTCGCCTCTCTCTCTCTCTCTCTCGGTTTCTCTCGAATTTTCCATGCGATTTGCAAGCGCAAAATTTCCGCCAAAAACCAAACAAACAAAAACTAACACACGCACAGCCTGCACTGCACACACACACACACTCTGGAGTGCCTGTGTGTGTGGCACAAAGGCTCTGCAGAATTGCCAGGAGGCCGAGGCAAAAGGATGCCCGAGCAGCAGCGGCTGAAAGGAAATGCGCCGTGTCGCCGTTCTGTGCCGTGCCTCGCCTGGCTGCGTGTGTTCCCTGTGCACTTTGGGCTCTTCCTTGTTATTCCTGCCCGTCTTCCTTTTTCCTCTCCTTTTTTTTTATTTTTGCTGCTGCTGCCTTTCGCTTGGCGTTCCTCGAGCGGAAACGCAATTTCCAAGCACAGGCTCTCTCGGACGAAAGACAACAAACCGCATTGGCCAAAGCAACAAACCAAAAATTGTTTGAGCCAAAGCAAGCTACGATGCACGAGATGCACGCTGTATTTGCCAAGAGAAACAGGAAGCTGCAACACAGGGCAGGAAAGGAAGTGTAGGAGGAGAAGTAGGCTGGTCCGCCTCCAGGTGTAGCTGCATTGCAATCGCTTCGTAGCCTGCTGATAGGCTACCTTTTTGCTTTTTGGTGTTTGATTATGCGTTCGTTGGCTATGCAAAGCAGCCTCGCAACCGGCCCAGGCCCAGTTGCAGTCTCAGCCCCAGCACAGGCCTGTTTCAGCTACAATCCCTGCCTACTCCTGCCTTTCCCGACTTTGTTCATGCCTTATCGACACAACTCTTGTCTATCATCAAACGTATCGCTTTCATTTAATAAGACAAAAAGCCAACGCCCAAAACTAGGCAGCCTTAATTCATGTTTGCCTTAAAGTCAAAACTGACCACAACAGAGACAGCAACAGCAACAACAATATGGAGAAAGAGACAGCAAGAATGCTTATAAAAAAGCACTTAAGCACCCGCAAATTGTCTTCGAGCGCAGTCGACACGCACTCATTAAAATCGCATTTAACACGCGCAATGTCGCGCAGTCCCCAAAAACCGCAAAGATGTCACCGCACAACCAACAATTATCTGCCTGGCACTGCTGTTGTTGCTGATGTTCTTGTTGTTGTTGCTGGTGTCGTGCTGTTGCTGCTGCTGTCGCTGCTGCTGCTGGCATTGTGGCCTGCCACTCATCATCATACGTTATGCTGCAGCACAAATAAATCTGTTGCTAGCTGAACTTGCCTTGGAATACAAAAATCTTTGTGTAATCCTTTAGCTGGTGGATTTTAAAGTGGCAGCAAGACTGTGGAATACCCTGGGAGGAGATATTTTTAAAAATATATAACCAGAGCGAGAGGGAGAATTAATTGAATGAAATAATGGTTACAAGAAGAAGTTACTGCTGGCAAAATAGAATATAGTTAATAAATGGAAATATTAATGCCTATATAGATCTAGAGATAAATAGAATGACATATAGCACAGATTGATAAATAGATAAATAGAAAGACACAGAGGTGGAATGTTATTTCTATATTATATGGATATGTACATATATTGATTAGATAACAGACAGATTGGAAGGTCGGTATGCAGGTAAAAATTTATCAGATGGTTAAAAAATATAAATAGGTAGATAGAATAATGGCTAGTACATGAAAGATCTATAAACACATAGATTGATATGTATGATAGCCTCTATAAAGATATGTAAAAAAGTAGGTTACGGTTAACGTATTATTAAGGGAAGATCAGTCTTAATATATCATATATACATTGGTTAACCTCTATAGTCTGCCTAAAAAGCGATCATCACGTTTGCCCGGCTAACCCAACTACTCACGCCCAGTGCTACAGGGTATACTCTGAAACCCAAACAGCATTGTCTCTTTTTTTCATTGTCCTCTGGACGCCAAAGACCCAAAAGCACGCCCAACGCGTCGACACAGCACTTGCCATAAATGTATACATATATATGGTATGTATTTTAATACATATAGAAAAGGATTTTATTTTTTCTGCGCCGGGCCCAACCTGCCCCACGCTGCCATGCCGCGTGGCACGCTGTGTGGGTCCTTAGAATAAATTCCTTTTTAAATATATATACAGATATATAAAATGTTTTTTTACTCTGCCATGCCTTGTCCTCGTCGAGGTTTCAGCTGAGTAGCTTTTGTGTGTGTGGTTGTGTGTGTGGCACGCGCGTTTGCTGTGGCGCGTGCCTTTCGGTTGCTCCGCAGCAGCAGCAGCCTCAGCAGCAACAAGGCTTCCTTTGGCATTGGATCCCCTGGAATCCACTGTTGGCATATCGCTCTTAAGTGTTATTTGTCTACGTTTACACGGCTCCCACTGTGTCTCTTTGTCTGTATGAGTGTGTGTACGGGTGTGTGTGTTGCTGACTGTCCTCGGCTTGCTCTGGTAATTGTGCCGCGCTCATATGTGTGAATTAAATGTGCCGTAAAGGATCCCAATTTTCCGGTCACTTAACTGAAAACCGAGAATGTGCCAAGAGCCAAGGCAGTCAGTAGGAGGCAAAAGGAGAGTGAAGAGAACGGGGCGAAAGGTGAAGTCAAGGGGGCGGATCGGGCTGGCAAAATCGGCCGCACAAGCGAGGCGTGGCAACATTTTTGTGTGCTATCCTAAACCGCTTGGCTTGGCAACTGTAACTGGACGGGAGGGAAGGGAATGGAGTGGGCTTGCGACCTGTTCATTTGCCACAAGCTGTTGAAAGGCAGCGATTAACGCGGCCTTGTTAATTGAGCCACACGGCAAAGGAATGCGACAATGTATAAAAAAAATGTGGAATATTTTTACAGGTTTTCTTTTAATTGAAAAACTGTTATAAGACCGAGGAAAAAGGTTTATGGCAGGATTTATTGGGATTTAAAGTAATTTTATTATTTTGTTAGTTTCATTTTATCTTTAAGACTTCAGGAATGCCTTCAATGTTTCTAGTTTGTGACCAGGAACCCTTTAAGTTTCTTTTTAGTGTTGTGTTAGGGAACTTAAAATGCAGTTTATTTCATTTTAATTGAAAAATTTAATCAGTTTTGAGTTTGAGGTATACGATTTTAATTAAGTTTTATTTTCAACTTTCAAATTTTTCGTTAAATCTATAGGAAAACTTTCCATAAGAGTTATAACCTAATAAGGTACATTTAACCATAATTTTGAATTATTGAATACATTTTTTACTAAAGATATATATATGTACGGAGTAAATTTGTTTTTACTGGAAAGAGACTTTTATATTCCCAAGAGAAAACCTTTAAAATCTGTTTGAGGTCAACGTTTAGTTTTATTATAAAATTGCAATTTATTCTTCAACTTTAGGAAACATTAACTTTTCATTTAAATCATTTAGACTGACTACACTCCGGTTTATCTATTTAGATGCATGTTTTGGCATTTAAACTACGTGCACCTTAAGCGTCCTCGCAATCATTGGCATCTGCCGAGGAAGGTGGCTGTGGGGAGAGGGAATCCGTGCATAGCTCCATAAGCTGCTTAGTGTTTTGGACTGGCAGTTGGCAACACCGCAAGAATTAACCGCCAACGGGTCGTGATAAGCCAGCAGCATCTTCAGCAGCAGCAGCAGCAGCAGCGACAGCCGCGGCAGCGGTATCCGCCCACAGACATCGTCGGCAGTCGAAACCGAATTCTCCCGCTTCTGCTGCCCGACCGCATAATTACCTTGGCCCGGCGCAAGGCTCACATGACAATTTAATTGCTCAGATAATGTGACATGCACACAAAGATGCAGCACAATAGAGAGAGAGGGAAGTAGAGAGAGGGAGACAAGGAGAGGGACATCTCTGGCAGACAAGGTGTCCGGCGTATGTTATCCTTTGCGGTTTACACATTTGCATTTGTCGCTGACAGCGCCAAGCGGCGGAAATCCGGCGGGCTAACAATGTTTTTAAATATAAACAAAGTAAAACAAATTAGCTCAACAAGTCACCAAAAAAGGGTTAACAATTGAGTGTGGAAAAGGGTGCTGAACTAGGGGTATACCCTGTAGAAAAGAGTAATGTGAATGTGAAGGTGAAAAGAGGTTTAAGATATATGCAACTATGGTAGATATACTGTATGATTGTGGGGCATATACTAAAGTTGAATTTCTAAAGCCTTCTCAGAACCTTCTACAGAATCTTCTTTTACAGAACCTTCTACAAAATCTTCTTTTAGAGAACCTTCTACTGAACCTTCTTTTAAAGAACATTTTACACAACCTTCTTCCAAAGAACCTTTCTCCATAGAAGTCTTTTCCACAGCACCTTCTTAAACAGAACTCTCTTATACAGAAGCTTTTTTTACAGAACCTTCCTCTACAGAACCTTTCCTACATACATTATCCTATAGAACCTCTTATTCAGAAATCTGTTATACTGAAGATTCTTTTATAGCAGCTTCTTCTACAGAACTTTCTTTTACAGAACATTCTTCTTCAGAACCATTTTCTATAGGACCTTCTTATACAGAACCTTCTTCTACAGAACGTTCTTCTACAGATGGTTTTCTAGTCTACAGAACCTTCTTCTTTAGAACCTTCTTAAACATACCCTTCTTCCAAAGTACCTTCCTTTACAGAACGTTTTTCTATAGCACCTTCTTCTACAGAACCTTCTTCTACTACAAATACACCAAATATTACTGTTATATTAATACCTCACTTCATCATACCCCACACAGCAACCCACACCTTCACAGGGTAGAGGGACTAGCGAGATTGTCAGATTGTTGGCAATGTGTGAAGTGCTTTTTTATTGTACTTTATTTCCTCCAGTTTTTTTTTTTTGCCCCTTAGCGGACACTTCATTATGCGGTTAGCCACACAGCGCAAAAAGTTTTCACACACGCATACACACACACCTATAGAAATATATATATTGTACATATATAAATATGTTAAAAAAGCAGCGCAGCCATTGTCGTGGCGTGTTGACAAGCTGCGAGGGTTCATTCTGTTTTTTTTTTTTGCGCAGCTCTCGTAATTGTTTTGACTTAATTTAATGCGAGCAAGGATCATCAGCGGTCGTGTTAAAGGACCAACGTGTGTGCTGCTAATTACCAACAGCCAACACAAGTGCGGAAGGACAGACAGACAGAGATAGACAGAGAGACAGACAGAGACAGCGGGACAGCCGCAGACAGAGAGGCAGACAAGGTGACAGACGGAGACAGACATGGAGACATGTGGAAAGGTTTCAGTTTGGCCAAAGGCAAAGCCAACGCACATTAATGAACTGCGCTGAGTTGGCTAAGCGGGAGAAAGGGAGAGAGAGAAAGAGAGAATGAGAGGGGAGAGGGGGACTGTGTAGGAGCTGATGAAGGACACCGTCTCTTGCTGCGCCGCAGTTAATTAGGAAATTAAATTGAGTAAAGTGCTTGAGCGTTTTGCTTGTTTGCCTTGGATTGCGCTGTGCTTGGTAAGCTATCAATGTGTGTGTACTACGTGTGTGTGTGTGTGTGTACTATATGTGTGTACTGTGTGTGCGTGTGTGTACTATGTGTGTGTGGTCTGTCTGTGTGTGCAGAGTGACCAAAAACTATTTAGCAAAAATCAGTTAAGCGCACGAGCTGCCCTCGCTCACTCACTGTCTCTGTCTCTCTCTATCTCTGTCTCCCTCTTGCATTCGTCCATGATTGATTTATGCTCAGCGTATGCAAACAATGATCATACGCCGCGTTGTCCCCCCTCAAGACAGCGCAGCTCAGCGTAGGCTGCTGCGTGCTGCTGCTGCTCCTTCTCGTTGTTGTTGTTGTTGTCGGCAAGCCAACACCCACTTGAGGAGGGAAAAGAAGGGGGGAGCATCTCCGACGCTGTCCGATTCCCGACTCCTGAGCTCGCCTTGCCTCGCCATGGCCACGACTTCGGCCTATCGCCTCGGCCGTTTTTGTGCTCTCGCACTTATGTACAAGTGGGACGCAGCGTGGTGCTCGACGTTGCCTACTTTTAGGCGCTGTTGCCATTCATTTTCATTTGCTCAGTGCATTTTTGCGCCTCCCGCTCTCCTTCCCAATCCCCAAAGCGAAGCTAACGACAGCGTGGGCAACGTTGCCTCTCCCCTACTGCTTGCCTATCGGCTTCTTCTGCTGCCCCTTGTGGCGCCTCTTTGGCGTTCGTCTTCATGGCAATTGCTCTTATCGCTTGTTGCCGTTAGTTTTTTGGTATATAACGCGTGCCCAGGACGCACCAACTGGCGTTAGAAGGCGGAGCCATTGGCTGCCCGTAGGCCTGCCATGTAGTAGTGGCTTCATTTTCTTGGCCACCTCCTCTTTTCTCGCACACACACACGCACACTCACGCACACACACACACTTGCGAAGTTCGCGTGTTCGATTTTGTATAGTATAAATATGCAGGCCATCAATTATAGCAGCAGGAGAAGCTGAGGCGGAGGCCGTGGTAGCTGAGGGTTATGGATATGTATAGTATGGTTATGCATTATTCTTTGTTGCATGCCCCCTTGAGCGATGGGCATTGTGCAGCAGCAGGAGTAGAAAAAACTCGTGACAGTCTGGCATCAATCAAACTGCAAATCAAGCTAAATTATTTCCACAGACTGTCAGAAAAGAGACACAAAAGCCGACGAAAACTAATGTGCAATGACAAGAGATAAATTAGGCAGGCAAAGAGTGGGAGGGGAGGAAGAAGAAAGAGGTAAAGTTTACCTTTAGTTTGCTCATGGGGTATGCCAAACTATTTGATTTGCTTTTTGTTTAACTTTCATTGATGTTTAAATGGATTTTCCATATTGTTTTCCACTTTAGCCTTGGCAAATTGAAATTCGGCAAAACAAAACAGATTTAAACTCAGCTTAGTCTCCCTTTCTTTCCACTCTCTCCCACTCTCTTTCCTCCCCCCTTTATGCATGTTGCCATTTTTCTGCTGGTCGCAAATAGAAAATGTTTTAGCGGAAATTTGATTTCGAAAAGCGTTTTGCCGGCAAATAAATGAGATTATGTGCTGCCAAAAGTACAGAACACTAACGTGTCCTGCCCAGCAATCCCCCTCCCTTCCTTCTCTCTCTCTGGTTATTCCTTCCTGCCCGGGGCAATCGAGGCATTAAAAAATGCAAAAAATTATATATCAAAGCAGGCAAAGTGGAAGGAAACGTTGACGAAGCAGCTGTGCTGTGCTGCTGCTGCCCCGGACAGGTCTCGCTGCATGTCATATGAAATTATTATATCGCACATACACTTATACAAACACACTATGTATGTATGTACACAGGATGGGCAGCACCGGACATGCAGCATATTCCTCTACGTGCTTCGTCTGCCAAGTGACGCAGCTTTGTCGCAAAGAGCAAATCTAAAAACGAAGAATGCAATGGAACGAGGAGGGGGAAAGGGAAAAAAACTTTGAAATTTTGTTAGAACATTGCCGGAAAAAAATTACATAGATATTTGGTTTATGTGCAGCTAACAATAAACGGAAAAAACACACACACACTTACACACACACAGAGTTGGTCAAAGAGGAAGAAGAACAAGCACAATAAATGCGGAGGCTATTGACGTCATCGGGGATCGAGAGAAGTAAACAAAATGTGAGCTGCAAGTGAGCTTAGGTTAATGCTAAATGCTGCGAGAAGAGCACGAGTGAAGGACGATAGTCAGCAGAGAGAAAGTGGGAAGGAGGGGAGGGGAAAGGGAGAATAGAACGGAAGATTCATTTTTAAAGACACGCTGCGTTTACTTGATATTTCGCGTGAAAAGTAATTGCAACTTAAGCAAAACAATATGCGTATACTTGATATTTGGTAGTGGAAGTTGGTTCGTTAAGGATGTCTGTTCTTCCTACATGTATTTAGTCTTCTCTCTCTTTCTCTCTACTTCTCTCTCCTTCTCTCATGCTATTTTCTGCCAACTTTTTCCATCTTTTTTCTTTCTCTTGCCTTCTTTATTCATGCAGGAAAGAGACCCTTTTCTCTACTCTGTTACTTCTCACTCATTATTGTTTTGTCTTTGCTTCTTCTCAATCTGCTTTCCTTTTCTCTTCTATTCCACCATGATTTCTCTTTGCTCTTTCTCCCCTTTCTCTTTCATCATTTATCCCGATTCTTGTTTTGTATGCCTTTTTTTCTCCACGGAATTTCATAATTTTCTTCTTCCTTTCTTCTGTCTTCCTTTAGTCTAAAAATTTTCTCAGTTCCCTATCTAAAAACTCTCTGTACTCTTCTCTCTAACCTCTTCTCTATCCTTTTCTCTACCCTCTTCTCAACCCTCTCTTCTACCCGCTTCTCTAACTTTCTTTTCCCTTTTTTCTTTCTTTGTCTCATTCCCATCTCTACCTTTTTCTCTCCCATCAATACCTTCCTTCACAATCTTCTTCTTTCTCTACTCCCTCTTTGGCCTCCCATTTGCTTAACACTTTCCTTTCTTTTCTTACCACACTGTCTCATTAGTCTTACCTCTTTCTCTCTATGTCCTTTTCTCTCTCTCTCTCTCTTTCTTTCCCTCACTTTATCTTTGCAATTAGCTTCAACTCGTTATACATTTGTTGCCGCTAATAAAAAGATCTTAATAAATCAAATTGCAGCTTTAATCATCTCGCTGTCGCTCTCCATCTCCCCATCTGCACCTGTCGCCCATCCCTCTCTCTCTCTCTCTCTCTCTCTCTGTCCTCGTGTTTGTTTGTGAGACTCTCAGCTGCCACATGGGTGCCACTGCCCTTCCCCCTCCCCTCTTCTGCTCTCCCTTCAGTCTCTTGCATAATAAGCGCAGACAATGCGCGTCCCTCAAGTTCATATATCAAAAGCGACTTCCACTTCCCTGCCCTCCCTGCCCCGTTCTCCCTTCTCTGCCTTCCTCTCATACCTGTTTGTCTGCAATTTTCAAGTGTTTTCTAATATTTTTTTTGCACTGCACATATACATATGCATATCTATGGCTGTGTATTCGTGGGGGTTCAGTTTAGAGTAAACTCAATCTGGAACTGCTAGACAATCCTTCGAACACTTATCGCGTTCAACATCATTTGCATGTGAAGCGCGTGTTTGAAGCGGCCAAAACGAGCAACAAAAACCTCGAAGCTGAAACAAATAAAATGATGAAATAAATTAGAGAAATACAAGAGCAGCAGAGGGGAGCGGGAGTTGAGGTGTGGGTGTGCCGGAAATGTTAGCCCAAAAACATGGAAAAAATCTATCTATATGGGGGAGGGGGAACAGCAACAACAAATATGCGCGGCAAGGCAGACAGCAGGAGTAGCAGCAGCAGTTTTCCTAGTTGATTTTTTGCAATCTGCAGTTTTCTGGTCCTTTGTATGAAACGTCGGAAATGTTGCTACAAGTCCCAAACCTGGAACTACATAGAGAAGCCCCTGCAAAGAGCCCCAGCCTCAGCTGTGGCAGTAACTGCTCCGCCTCTGCCAGTTATGTTACTCAGCTCTCACTCGTCTGCTGTCTGGAGTTAAAGCCCCCCAAGAGGTAGGGGAAGAGGGAGCAAAGGGGGGAAGGGGTAGGGGTAGTGGGCAGCGGAACTCACTTGACTGCAGCGCTGTGTCTGGACACGTAGTCAAGTGTGTGTGTGTGTCCTCCACATGCTTGTCCTCCAGTTTGGCAACACCTCGCGACGCATTCGTGGCATGTGGCATGTGGCAGGCAGCGGCAACCACCGCGTTTAATCAGCGACAGCAGCAGCAACAGCAGCAGCCGCTGCCAGCGCCGTCGACTGCTTCTTGGCATCGTCATCATTTATTGTTGGACAAAATAACCAGCGCAGTCAGCGTCGCTGCTGACGTCGCAGTTGCTGCTGCTGTTGTTGTTTAGATTTCTTTGTCCCTACGAACATTCCTGACCATTTTTGGTGGCACACCCGTTTCAATATTTGCACACACTGCTCACCCCTTTGCAGTCTTCCTCCCTCCCTTCTCGACCGCTGCTCAGTGGTTGGAATTATTTCCTGCTGTGTGCCTCGACGTCGTCGTCATCCTCCTCGACTGCGGTTCTATCATATATCATGTTCAGGCGCAACACCTTGCTCCTCATGCCACGCCCTGCCTTGCCCCGCCAGACTTTGCCTAAGCTGCGCAGCAATTTCTTCTTCTGTCGATGCTTTTTATGCATTTTCATTATTTCAATTTTCAATTTCGCCATTTTTTTCGCCAATTTATTAAGCGATTTCGTCACGGTTTACCTTGTTGCTCCCACCCCCGCCCCTGTTAGCTTTAGGTGTGGCAACGTGACTTTAAGTGGCAGCAAGCAGAGAGAGAGAGACGAAGGCTTGTTGCAACACTTAACAAATCTTGGGGCAATAAACACACAAGTTCTGTCGGGGATTAGCAAATGCATGCTGCAGCTTGTTGCAAGCAGAAGACGCACACACACGACAAGACAAAGGACCTCAAGGGAGGGAGAGAGAGCTCAGACAACAATTTGTAAGCTCACACACAGACACACACACAGACAGAGTGTGGCACACACCCAATTAACCAACGAGAAGCAGCCGAAGCTCTCCAGCAGGCCACTGGCCAACCACTGACTCGTCTTCGTCTCTGTGGCACACTTGGCTCTTGAGCAGCAGCCGGAGGAGTGGGAGGAGGAAGAGGAGTAGCAGAGGAGTAGCAGAGTTGAAGGGGCAAGCAGTAAAGGGGACAAGGGGCAAGGCGAAGTTGCTGCTGCTGAGGCAGACGGAATAATTTTTCAAGCTGCCAAGCACTCTGAATGGACACTTTGGGGCGCCACTTGACTGAGCATTTGGCTCATCCCCCTCTCCCTCTCACACTCCCCTATACCACACAATTGTGTGTCAAGGTCATTCGCATGCCGCCTGCTGCTGCTGCTGCTGCCTGCTGTTGTTTCCTGCTCCAAGACGATTCCAATGTTGACGACGACGATAACGTCTCCATCTCCGGGCAAATGTTCAGGCGCTCTCTAAGTGGACTAAACAGTTGTTGCACACTCCTGCCCCCTGTGTGTGTGTGTGTGTCTGTGTAGGAAGTGTATTGTGTTGCTGTCAAGTGGAGAGGGGGGAAGGGAGCCTGTTGCAAGGTTGTTTGTGTGGCAAATCTGTGGCTCGACTTGGCTTGCCTTGTCGTCCTTGTGCTTTGTAGACATTCTTGGGGAATACCTTTTAGCAAGCTCAGACTTGTCTGCCTTTGCCGGCTGCCTGGCCTCCCTTTGCTATCCCCTCTTCCCCTCTCTCTGTTTGACCCCTGCCTTGTTGCCTGCCTTGCTGCCATGCTGCCTTGTGTGCTACTTATTGCTGATCCCGTTGTGCTTGTCCTTGTTGTTCTTCTTGTTGTTGCCGTTGCCCTTGTCGACTTTCTGGCTTTGTTCACATTTATTTTGCTGCTGCTGCTGCTGCCGCCTGTCTGGGCAATTTTCCTCTCTTGAAATTGTGTGAAAATTGTTTTTCTTGCTTGTGTCTGTTTCCCCTCTCTCCCTCCCTCCCTTGCTTTCTCTCACTTTGTTTAAGATTCTGTGGTTTGTGCATTTGTAAATAATCTTGTTTTACACCGACAAACTCGAGCTGTCCACACGCCACAGTGGTCAGTTCCGGTCAGGACACGCCCCCATCCCCCTCTCTCCTGAACTCCGCCCCCTGTCTACATTGGGGACCTTTTGGCCCACCAGTTGTCTACATAATTTATGTGTGAAAAGTCTCCCAGTCTCAGTCTCAATGTTAGTTTGTGTGTTTGTGTGACTGTGTTTGGTTATGGCTTAAGAATTTTAGGCTACTTTTGTGGTTGTGACTGTGTGTGTGTGTGAGAGAAAGGGTGAGGGGGCGTACGTTGCCAGTGAGAGTCAATTATGCTGATAGATATCAAGTTAGCAAATTAAATGAAATGTTTATTGCCTGCGACACACAATGATTGGCTTTAAATAAACGCCTTGATTGGCTTTATTTGAGCTTATTGCCTGCGCTGTGAAAAGGGGGAAAATAATAAGAGATTATGCTGTGAGCTGTATAAAGCCAGGAAACGGATACTTATTATTTATACTCGGAATTATTAAGTTATTGGAGGCATTTAAATGAGTTGAAGGGCTTTTAAATACTTTAAATAAAATACAATAATAGGCTTATCATTTTATTTAACTGTGAGTGGGCAGTGTAACGTGTGTAATACTAGAATTGTGTAGGAATGATGTTGTTTTTTTTATTTTCAGGATCACGCTCCCAACCATTTGAAGCTGCTGCGCAAGATTTCGTAGCATCACACATGACGAAGGGCCCCTCGTGGCCTGATAAGGCAGCCACAACTGCTCCAAGAACACTATTTAGCACTTCGTGGTATGTATTATATACATATTTACAACAATTCATTCTACAATATAAAGTGACATTTACCTTAAATATATACTAACAATAATTATGGATGAAATCTAAATCTATAAAGAATTGTACAGGCTGCGGGTGATGGTACAACGAGGTGGGCTACTGCAGGTTGCGCCTTCATAAAGTACTGTGCAATCGTAGCACAATGGTGAACTGTACTCATTGTGATCTAAGAGTTTCCTGCTTTTGACTATTCATATCTTATCTGGTGACTATACTTAGGCTACTATACTTTTACTTTGAGTGCTTGGGTTGCCATTTAAAGAGCTGTTAGGGGCACATATGACAGCTCAAACGACGCTTGCTTGAGCAGTAATGTATGCCGAGATAATGCTTAATAAAAGCATTAAAAATATAGAATTTAGATAACGATTTAGTTTGGTAATGAGCGATGAAATGCAAAAAAAGCTATAGGTCAATTGACCATCAATCTCTTTGATTAAATTCATCCAGAAAACAAATGGTATCCTGTATTGGGAGAAAGGCCTTATTTACTTTTAATGTACAACTAACAACTGCAGCCAAAAAAGAAGAGATAACTACGTTTTTTAATCTGTTCCTTGTTTTCTTTTAATCACAATGTTCAAAGTTTAATAAGTTTACAATCCCTTTACACCCTGAAAAAGTCTTGCAAATTTTCCCCCTAATTTTCAGTTTCATTCTCTCAGTTTTTTAAGACAAAACACATTTGAAAAATGCCTGCTTAGTTTACAAAAGGAGTGGAGAGGCGAATAAAAGGGTTTGAACATTAACAATTGACCACCCCTCTAACAGCAGCCATAGATGGCGCCAGTGGGCAGTGCAGAAAAATGTCCCGCAAGGCAATTTAGCCAATATACACACCCCGCAGACTTGGCATTTGTGACTTATCCGAGACAAGCACCAATTAACTGCAGCGCCTGCGTTGCATTACTCCGTGCAAAGGTGAATTTATTTCACTAATCGCACGCACCTGCACGACTAGATAACACCCATTATCTACGTGTATGCGGCACAGCAACAGTTTACATTCAATTTAAGTGTCATTGATAAGTCATTAAAAAATAATTATTACTAATTTCTGCTGATATTTATTTTGAAAACATAATCTCTATTGCCCTTGAAAGTACATGCATGCGTACAAATACATATTCCTATCATATATATATATATGTGTGTGTGCATGTGTAAGTATAGCATAGACGCTCACACGCTGACTAGTTGTTGTTGATACTATATGCAGCAAGTGAGTGTCGCCTGATCGGACGCAACATCGAGCACTATCAGCGAATTCCAGCCGAAAAAATAATCTTTTCAATCGAAAAATCAACAAGCTGAACGAAGGAAAGAGAGAGAGGGAGAAGGGGGAATCGAAGTGGTTCCGTGAGGACAACTCATGCGCGATTGATCAACGTTCCAAAGTGCGCTCCACAGACGGGGACACACACATACATTACGTAGTTTCTAAGCGATTCAGAGTTATTTTGACGCCGCCACAAAATACAAATAAAATCGATCGATAAGCAAAAAAGAGAGATAGAGAGAGAGAGAGAGGAGAGGGAGAGGGAGAGAGAGGTCTGGGAGAGGTAGACCTGCCGTATGTAAGAGGGCAAGCCCCTGGGCTGTTGATCTGACCACGGCAGACACAAAAACATAAAAAGATAATCGCAGTACATAAAAATAATATATGTTCAATAGATGTGAGTGTGTGTGTGTGTGTGTGCAGGCCACGCTGTGTGTGGAGCATTAGAGAGCCCAGGCTTATCAGCTAACATGCTCAGCGCCTTATCAACTAACGCCAAACGACGCCTAAGGCAAGATCGTTCAGTTGAATTTCAGCTATTGCAGCAGACAGTGTTATAGAGGGAATAAAGAGCAAAAACTACAAAGAAACTTAAAGAAAGTGCCAAAGACTCAAGTTCAACTTTCACTGTAAAAACAAAAACATAATTTGTGCAAATATTTAAACTATATAAACTGCAAATTACTATATATATCACGTATATATAGCATACATAGTCACACACATCGAGTGTGACTGATAAGAAGAGAGCTGAGAACTTTTGAACTTCAAAATGATTTCCCACACAGTGAGGTGCGTGCGTGCTTTCAAACTGTCTAAATATATATGATATATAAAATATATATATACCCCCCACAGAGTCTTCAAGCTGATGTATATCGTGGCCGGCATATTGATAAGCAATGAGGAAATTTGCGATACAGTCGATCGCATACAGATTGCGCCACGCGTCGAGATGAGGCAACAGCCGCAGCTGGAGCTGAAACGTGGTCAAAGTGATGGCGCCTTGGGTCAGAGGAAGGCTGGAACAGGTTCGCCCAGCTCGAAGAGACGTCGTCGGGTCAGTGTCACTGGACTGGCAGGGGGTATGGTGCGCGGAGTGACCAACCAAGTGACAAGTCGTGTGAGCAATCGCTTCAGTTGGCTCTCCAAGTTGCCACAACTCTTGGGGCAATGGCGCGCCCTGGCACACAGTTTCACCGTCTGGACTATACCCAATTTCCTGCTAGAATACACGTCCGGCTATATAAGCAGACGATTCTTTCTCAACAGCGACTGTGATATGATCTATAAGTAGAGTCTGTAGATCTTTAAGTAGTTGATCTGCTTCTTTAGGAAGTCGATTTTATTTAGCTTTAGTTAGTTAGGCATAAGTTGAAATAAAGTTACGAGTTTAAGAGAAAGAGCAACAAACATAGACATCAATATCGATATATGGTATATAGAGAGAGTATATATGTATGTAGCATGTGGTCCCAATACAAGAGAGAGATATTTTTTCTTTCTCTCTTTCCCTCTCTAATCCCCCTCGGTTATATAGTGCTCCGTGTGATCGGGACTGTTGCCGCTGCTGCTGCTGCCTGCGCCATTGCCGGAGCGCACATTGAGACTATTGTGCAACATGTTGGCAATGCTGTCCACATCCAGATTCTCATCGGTAGCTGAGATCTTGCGTAGTGCAGAGCAGACAATGCTTAGGTCCCCCTTGAGTTCGCTTACAACGGCCGTGATCTTCTGTGCATTGGAGAGCACCTCAACGCTGCTTGTGTAGGGATTGTAGCGCACGCCAAAGGGACGCTGTATGCTGTCAGCAAAGGCGCTGTGGATAAGGCAAGAAGAGCAAGGATTACTAGATAGTTTCAGCTATTACTCGCCTCGTCTTACCGCATCTGCTCCTTGGCCTCCTCAAAGGAATCGGTATAGTAGTAGGCATTCTGATAGGAAGTGATAATGCACTCCTCCTTGCAGGTCACTTCCGGATCAAACTTCTTGATCTTATCCTTGGAGGTAATGGCATGCTGCAGCTCAGCAATGGAGCTGAGTAACCCGGCGCCGTAGACCTTGAAGCTGCTGTCCTGCTGCTTGCACAGACCGAACTCCACTGTGAAGAAATAGAGCTGGAGAGAGGAGATGAATAGAGAGCAAGATAAAGTTAATGAGAGGAGAGGAATAGAGAGAGAGACTTAGTTGATGAGGCCTGCCCACTTGCTCAAGATGAAGTTGATGGAGATTTAAAGATTAAATTAATGATTCCTGTTCACCTACCGTGGCCAGTTTCTCAATGTCCGCATCAGTGGCGCCCAGTGAGGCCAGGCCAATCTCCTGCGAGAACTGCGCAAAGCTCGAGTTGGCCAAGAGCGGCATGTGGCCCAAAAGTTCATGACAGCAATCGCTGCAAACAAATGCAATTAACAAAGGTTACCCCACTCCCACTCCTTCTCCCTCTCCTACTTACGGTTCCGGTGTGTAGAAGGGATCCGAGGAGTGTCGTATGTACTGCGTGCAGTGGAACACACGAAAGGCCAGGCCAGAGAGAAAGTCACGTGGCGAAAGGTAACCAGCCACGGGACGCAGCTGAAAGCCTGTCTTGCGCTTTAGATAACTGCTCACATCCTGCAGCTGCGGCACATTGTCCTCGCGATAGCCACAAAACTTGACCAGCTCCGGCCAGTTCTCCATATACTCTGGCACAGCGTGCAACAAATACAGACGATGCAGCTCCATGAAAACGGTGCCCCTGAGAGGTGAGAGAGAGAAGGAGAAAGTAGAAACTTTGCAAGTGACCTTCGGCCACAATTGACTTAACACTTACCAAGTTTTCACCTCCTCCGGCGTGTACTGCACGCGTGGAATGGGATTGCCACTGCAGAGAGAGGGGATTAGGACGGATTGGGAGAGAGTGAAGTCAGTGCTTTACTTACTGCTTGAAATTGTTGGCTATGGCGGAGAACTGCTCACGGCGCTTGCGATAAATGGGATCCTTGAAGCCAGGATGATCTGCATCCAGTTCGGAGCCATACATGAGCACGTTCTGTGCCTGATCCAGATCGGATATCTTGCGCGGAAACCAAACCATGTCGCCAAAGTCTTAGGGAGGAAGAAGCGAGTAGAAAAAGGGGCACAAATAACAAGGAATTCTACCTCTCTATAATAGATTATTCCCCCTAATCCCCTCAGCTCGTACTCACCAAAACTAGAGCATGCCGACAGCGAGGGCGCTCTGGCCAAGCTGTGCGCATTGACGGACGTGTAGTTAACCGAAGCTACCTCCCGATTGAGCATCTTGACCACCTGATCCAATCGTCTTGGATCACATTCCACATCCACCAGCACATCAGCCTGATTGGTGGCAGTCTCCAGCGGCGACAGCTCCAAGTGCAGCACATTGATGCCCAACTCTTGGAACACTTGCAGTGCGCGTGCCAAGTTGCCCACTTGATTCTTGAGCGTGAACAGTATCGAGATGCGTTCACCAGGTGAATGCTGACGCACTGCATCACCGCCACTGCCACTGACAGCAAGGCGTGGCACCTCTCCTCCACCACCAGCGCCGTTGCCACCATTGCGATCCTGCTTTTTGGATGAGAACAATAGAAAATTGTCACTGGGCGCCGAGGCGTGTCGAGCGAGACTTGCATGCGACGTGTTCGACGCGTTGGATTCCTTCTTGAGCGTGTGCAGCGGACTGCCCTGCTTGACGGCCCATTCCTGTTCGCCACTGCGATAGAGCCACAAGCCGAGGAGACTCTTGCCGGAACCACTCATGTTGAAGAAGGCAAAGAAGATGCTCAGGAAGGTGCAAAGGAAGTTGCAGAAGAAGATTTAGCAGAAAATGCAGAGCAAGATGTGCAGCAGAGTTCACAGTATAAACACAGTAATATATACAGGAATATTCAAGTGTAAATTCACAGGAAAATTCACAGTAAATTCACAGTAAAATCCACAAGAGAATACACCAAAGAAAGCACTAAAGAATCCACTAGAGTATCCACAAGAAAGTCCACAGAAAAGTTTTGCACTTCACTTTTCACTTCGGAGTCACACGCGTCGTATGCGCAACGCAAGGGCAAACTGCAAGATCCTGTCGCAGTGCCAGCCCCTTTTATAGGCAGCCTGTAGCAACACAAACACATGCACACACTCACACACACTTACACACACAAGGAGAGAGACAACCATTAGGCAGGACATACATATTCAATTGTATTTATTAAGTGTGCGTGGCGAGATAAATTTGTTCAAGGATATAAAAGCTACAAGTGACTTTTTCTTTTCGCAGACTCCACCCACCTTTTGTGTGAGTGTATATGTGTGTGAGTGTGTGGGAGTGGGATGGGGGTTACGCTCGTTTTGATTGGCTAAATCATGCTGAAATCAGGCTAACGCTAACACATGACGTCATTTCACTTTCTAATCAGGAACTGGCACGGAACAGGGACTGACAATCGAACTGAGAGTTGAGCTAGGGAAGGAACTGATAGAAGAGGGAGGAGAAGAGAGGAAGAACAGAGGGGAAATTGAGGGAAGAGTAGAGGGGTAACTGGGAGTCCAGTTAGGGCTTTTATTTCTGCTGTCAGCGCGCTTGACTTTCAAATACGTCTGCTTAATTTATGCGGGCATGCAGCGGGGCAGGAATAATGCCAACGATAGCGATAACCAGGCACAAGTTGAGGTGCAAGATAAGCTAAATGCAGGAATAGATTTAAAGCAAGGAAAGTGGAATAAAGTATACATATAGTAGAGAGAAGTAACCCGACAATAGTTGAGGTGGCAGATAAACTGAATATTGAGCAGCACAAACTGAAATACGACTTTCCTTTTTCGTCAGCCACTTTACGGTACATAAGTGAGTAGGCAAGGGGTACAGAGGGAGTGAGAGAGGAGAGGGGGTAGAACACGTTCAACCACTTGATGCTTCAGCCTTGACAATGCGTTGAAAGTTGCCAACACTGGGAGGGGGTCGCTTTGGGCGCCCCAAAGCTACCGAGTCAATAATAGATAAATGGCAATTTCTTTTGTGGCCGCAGCAACTCGAGTTCTTTGTTTGCGCTTAGAGAAAGGCAAACAAAGGGGACGAGGGAGGGAAGAGGAGGGAGAAGAGGCAGTAGAGGAGACAGTAGTGAAGGCAGGGGAAGAGGCAGCAGAGAAGACCTCACCAAGCAGTGCCAGCAACTGTGGCTACACTATTAAAATATGCGGGTGAAGCTACTACTTAGTTGAGCTGCCAGGACTTCAACGAGTGCGTGGGAGTGTGTGTGTGTGTGCGTGTGGGAGCTGAAGTGATAAACGTAATGGCTACTCAGTAACCAGTTGAAGCTCGCCTCCTACTCCCATTCCCCCACCTGCCTTTGCTAACTGGTACAACCATTCAAAGCGATTGCGAAATACATTTTATTTGCACACCTTGGCAGGTTGTGGACAGCAGCCCCAGCAGCAGCATTTGATGAATTTATTGCAGTAGCCGCTTTAAGAGTACGCTGGAAGTGTCTTAAAGACAGACAGTCAGTGCCGTTCATTCATAACCTTATCTTGGGCTTAACTGGCTGTGAATGGCGCCAGTGATTTCTGTTGATTCTCTGTTGATTTCAACATAATTAAGTTAGACAAACTAATTCGCAACGGGGGTGTGTGCGTGCTCAATGAGGGCGATTTTTGAGTGACGAAAGGCAGGAACATTTAAATACTTTAAAAGGAAAGTGGCGAGAATGATTGTGGATATGTAGAGAATACAAAAAAAGCTTCTGAAGATATGAATGAAATATTGATTAACCAGTTCTAGGCAAGTCAATATAAATTGACTTATGCATTTTTATTTTATTGGTGAATTTTTTTGCCTTTGTGATGATATTTAATTTGAACAATCTTTAAAACACATTTAATTGAGATCGTTTTTTTGATTCAACATGTGTATCTGTTGTCTATATATAGAAGTTTGATGAATATTTGAAAAAATTTTTAAATTTAATATGAGTTTCAATTCAGGTTTGATACTTTATTCCTGACTTCATTTTAATATTGCGACCCTGACGTTGAAACAAACATACAGACGCATATGATTACATCGGCTCGAAGAATATACAACTTTACTTTGTGAGTTCTAGGGCGCCTCCTTCAGCTTGAAGTGATTGCACAAAGAGAGTATAACCTTTTTTAACCATTTTCCATTTTAATAAATAACTTTGGCTTCAGTACATTCGATAATCTCTTTGCTTTTCCCTAAATCAATTCCGTAATTTCATTGTCTAATTCTGCCTTCACTATTCTTCAATCCTAAACTCTCTTTACCAAGGCGCCAAATATTCAAATGGATGCAGAACTGCGCCCCTAAAAGTTTGCGCTGTTGTTGCAACCAGCAGCAGTAGCAGCAGCAACAGTCTTGCAACGCAAACCACCCCCATGTATCGAACGGAAGTGCGCATGCTTGGGCTTGTTCAACTCGGTCAACCCCCAAGGGAAGAGCAGCGGCAGCGCGGGTTGTAAACAAAAACAAGTTGCAAGTTACGCAAAACGCCACAAAGCGAACAGAGATTGGGAGGGCAAGGGGAGAGAAAGAGAGTCTTACAAAGAGATACGGAGAGAGCGAGTCAGAGAGCCGCTGAGCATGCTCCTGACAGCTGAGACGAGCCAGCGAAATTTCCCCACTGTGCCACAGAGCAGAGTCAAATGGACGTCAAAGCGAGCTGAAGTCAAGGAAATTATTGATTTCTGAACGTGAAGTGAAAAAGTTTCTCTCGCTTGCGTTGTAGATTTGCAAATTCGAAAGAAATTAAAGCAAAAGATTCATCAATTCACAAAGTGTAATAAAGTTGTTAATCAGCGCGTGTAGGCGTTGTGTGTAGGCGTGGCAGCTGCCAGGTCAACGAGATGGCCGACAGTGAATTCGAGGAATTCCATAGGCCCATTTTCGAGCCACATGCAGTGACAAGTTTTGGCAAGAAGAAGAACACACATGCATTTTACTCGTAAGTGTGAAAACTCTTGGAAAATCAATGAAAACTCAGTCAGTGCACGTGCAGTGAAGCTGGCCAAGTAAATACGCAATTAGCGAACAATTAATGAGGAATTTTTTCGTATGCGGAGGAGCTAAAAACAGCTGAGAGGGATGAGAGGGAGAGCAGCCCCTCTCTCCAAAAGAGAGAGAGAGAGCGAGTTCCCTACAGCCTTGAGCTAAAGTTCAGCAGCTAATTTACTTAACCTTTCCTTTTTCTCTTCTCCTCAGTCTCATTCCCAACGATGAGCTCGACGACTCGCACTCCTCGAAGAGCGAAGGTTCCGATCAGGAGGATCTGCAACGTCAGGTGGAAGATGATGAACTGGGCGATGGTCTAAAGGTCACGCTCTCCTCGGATGGTTCGCTGGACACAAATGATTCGTTTAACTCGCATCGTCATCATCCACTGAATCATCAGGATGCCATTGGTGGCTTCATGGGCGTCAATACCGGAGGTGGAGGCGGCGGTGGGGTTGGCGGCACTGGCGGACCGGTTACCATAGGTGCCACCACAGAGCTGCTAACGCCCACAGCTGCAGCTGCTACACGACGGCGTCGCAAGTTACCCGAAATACCCAAAAACAAGAAATGTAAGTGATGAATCTTTCCTCCAAATCCCCTAGAGCTCTCCCGCATGTTTACCCCCCTGCCCTATGGCTCCCACGTAGTTGAAGCTAATCGATTCATGGCCTCGTTGCAGCTTCCATTCTATATATTTTAGGTGGCGCCTCTCAAGGCTGCACACTGGCAGAAGAGTTTCGCATTGGAGGAGCAGCTCCACCAGGTGTGGGCACAACTGGCGGAAACGGGAGTGGCGCTGGCAACGCTTCTCTAGCTGCACCGCGTTCCAATCAACAACGCTCGTTTCTATCGCTCAAGTGTGGCTATCTGCTGGATGAGGATTCCAGTCCGGATTCGGAACGTTTGCAGAGCTTGGGCGATGTGGACAGTGGTCACAGCACGGCGCATTCGCCCAATGATTTCAAGAGCATGTCGCCGCAGATAACATCGCCGGTCTCGCAATCCCCATTTCCACCTCCATTTGGGGGCGTGCCCTTTGGTCAGCTAGAGATGCTGGAGGCCACACATCGTGGCCTGCACAAGTTTGTGCCGCGACATCATGACGAGATCGAGCTGGAGATTGGCGATGCCATCTATGTGCAAAAGGAGGCTGAGGATTTGTGGTGCGAAGGGGTCAATTTGCGTACAGGTCGCCAGGGTATCTTCCCATCGGCCTATGCTGTCGATTTGGATTACAATGAGTTCGATCCCACGGTGCAGTTGGTCAAGAAGGAACGCTATCTGCTCGGCTATCTGGGTTCGGTGGAAACTCTGGCCCACAAGGGCACTGGTGTTGTCTGTCAGGCTGTGCGCAAGATTGTGGGCGAATATGGCAACTCGCCAACTGGACAAACGTGCATTTTGGAGGTGTCCGATCAAGGATTGCGCATGGTGGATCGATCCTCTCCAAATGTAAGTATAGCTAGGCAACTATATAAGTATTATAGATGATCTATATGTTCTTTTCCCCTTCACAGAACAAGAAAGAGAAGAAACCCTGCATCGATTACTTCTACTCGCTGAAGAATGTCTCGTTCTGCGCCTTTCATCCGCGCGATCATCGCTTCATTGGCTTCATTACAAAGCATCCGACAGTGCAACGTTTCGCCTGTCACGTCTTCAAAGGGCTCCGAGTCGACACGACCCGTTGCCGAGGCTGTGGGGTAAGTTTTACCTTTTCTTAAATACCCTTTAAACCTATTTAACCATACTAAGCCTCCCTCCTTCTTCTAATCCAATTAACAGTCGCGCCTTTCAACGATTCTATCAGAAATTTATTGAAACCGCTTACCCCATCGAGGACATCTACATTGAGTAGTGCGCTTCAATACCCATTACTTACGATACGAATATATAATATATATATATTTTCTGTGCGATTATCAATAAAAATCTCCACAAATGTTTTGGTCTTCGTCAAGAAAAAAAAAGGAAATGAAATGAAATAATTTATATAAGCTCACAATAGACAACTATCTAATACTATCTACAATACTTATGACATTTTTCCAAAACTTTTGATTGTGAAATTTCGAATACTTTAATCTTAAACTTGTAAATAGTTCATTTCGGTTTATCGCAGAGCACAGACAACACAACACAGACACACACAGCGGTTAGACAATTTAAGTGTAATTTATAGAAATGCGCTATAACCCAATAAAAGAAGAACAACAATGTGACTTTATGTAGCACAAACCAGATGATCATTTCAAGTTAAATACACACACACACACACGACTTTTCGCGAGGCCAAAGTATATGGTAGTATAGAACCTACAGAATATAGCCCAAGTCGAGTGCGAGATCCTTTAACAGACACCTGTGCAGCATTATAGATATTTTAGTTATCCAAGGAAAAGAAAAAGATATGAAATGAAAGAAAGGCTCAACACCTTCTCCACACGCAAATCTTCTAGTATTACTTATTATCGAAAGAAAATCCCAATTCTAAGACGTGTAAAACAGATCTAAAAATATATATGAATGAATGAATGAAAGAAAGGACAAATATATATGTACTTATACTGAAAAAAAAAAACAGAAAAGCAAAACAAATATATATCTATATATAAAAACTCTGAAAAGATTGAATTTTCCTGGTGTGGCGATCACTTAAGAGAGAAAGACTTGTTTATGTTTTTTTTAATAATTTATGTATAATTTCTTCTATATTTTCATATTTATAATACAACTTAGCTTTACTAGTTGGTTGGTTGGTTTCTTTTTATTTTACATTGTTTATTTTTACATATTTCGATTTGGAAATCTTCATAATTATTTAACATACCCAAAATGTTGATTCTCCTTCTGTTTGTTTTATGAAATATATATATATAAGTATGTTACATATCTGTATAATATCTGTATATTTGGATTTACTAGGCATGTGCATAGATTGTTGTGGTTGTTTTGTTGTTGTGGTTGTTGCTTTCTGCTTCTTCTTCTTCTCCTCTTCTTCTCTCCTGCTTGCCTGCAATTCTAGAAATGTTACCCATGGTTAGACTACCTGTCTATGAACTAACTCTATACGCGCTTCTGTTATGTATATTTCCCTATATCGCCCCCTACACACTTACGATCTCTAACTGTTGCCACCTGCTCAACACTTATGTATATCATAATAATATAATAATAATAATAATAATAAAATTTCATTAGTAATACTTATTGTTTGCCTATTTGCTTATAAATGTATTCTTGATGTGTATTTGCTTAAGAAAATGTTCGGTTTTACGCTTGATACTCGTACGTTTTTAGGCATATTATTAGAGGTTGCTCGACTTATGGTTTTTTTATATAGTATCTGTAATCTGTAATCTGTATATATATATATTCTATCTCTTTACGTACTCTGCAAACGATTGGCTTCACTCCTCATCCCCATCCCGTTAATTATATAGTAATATTACTGCTTGTATATATGTTCTTAAACTGCAACTAGATACAATTGATAAAAACTTGGTCTGTCTGTCGCAATAAAACGGAAAACACAAAAACTATCCATTACTGAGAATACGTTACGTTCTTCTCTACTATGTGTTAGTAACAAGTTCAGAATATTGCTTTATTTGTACAAAACGGCACCAAAAAATATTAGTCCTTACTCTTTTATTAGTTTCTTTTATTCGAACTGTCCAATTAATGACGCTGGCAGCTGTTGAACCAAAACCAAATATGCATAATATACTTGATCTCGATCAATGATCTCTGGTCTCTAATTGACAAATGGTGTTATCATTGTTTTTTTTTTTTTCATTTTTCTTTTTTTTGTGGCCCAAGTTGGATCGCTGCCTGGGCCCTATATAAGTAGTAGCTATTTACCTGAATGGCGAAAAGTAAATGGTTGTTGTGCAACTATTGGGTGTATATAGATATCATATAGATATATCATTTTCATGTTTAGAGTTTCTTCGGTTTTTTTTTGTTTTTAAATAAGGCTTTTTGTTTTTATTTAAATTTTTGCTAAAACTACAATTTAAAATTAATAATCAGAATTAATTCATTAATTAGATTAGAACGTAATAATAGAAAACATTTCTTTCTTTCTCGCACGTACACACAATTATTTACAAGTTACACACTTATTCGTAAACTTTTCAATTTACCGCTCTCAATAGATCTAAGATTACAATTTCTGAATATGTTGGAATAAATATTTTTGTTGTTGTTGTTGTTGTATGTGTAGATTACTTTTCATATAGTTTGTCGTGTTGTTCTCTTTCAAATTAAATCTTATATACATATATATAGATGTTATAGGTACACACAATGTGATCGAAGATCATTGTTTTTTTTTTTAAGACTTCGTTTTTGCGATGAGAAATTTGAGTTTTTCTGGTATTTCATTTCGAGAACTTTTCTATATGCTATATCCTGCCGAAACTGGAATGAGCGATCACATCGCACGTATATAACAAATATATATATACTTTTGTGTGTGTGTCTTGACTTGTTTTTAGAAAAAAATTTAATAATTTGAATATCTTTCGCATGCCTATTGCCTAAACTTGGGAGAAATAATAAAAATGGGAAAAACATAAAACATATAGAACAATAAACAAAACGAGGGAAAAAACTGATTTGTTGCTTTAACTTTTGGAGTTTCGACACATTTTTTAACTTACAGGCTAAAAATACAAACATTTCAATTCGTTACAATTCAATTTCAATTTTTCAATTTGTTTTCGTTTCGTTTTTTTTGTTGCTTTTCATGTTTTTTTTGGTTTTTGTTTTGCATTTAGTAAGGTCTAGGGTCTAGGTATATGTTGCTGGTTGCTTCTTTTTTGTTTATATATTATATGCACTTAGTTGCGGCAATTGCCCCACTGTGGCAGCCGACTTTGATTTTCGCTAAGAACTACAATTAATGACTACAGGCTACAACTGCTTAAGTTCCGCTCTCTTCTCAATCTTCTCGTTCGTTATTCCATTTTATTCTTTTAACAAATTCTTTTGCTAATGTTTGATGATTATTTTTGCATGCACTTTTCTGCTCAATGTTATCGCTTTTGTTGTTGTCATTTTTTAAATAGTTATTAATAAATAATTAAAATATATATATTTATATATTTTGGTTCATATATATATATTTATGATAATATATATATAAATATATTTGCATTTATATTTTATAGTTCATATGAGTAGGTATTTTTATGGAAGTGGGGGGTGGTGGTGTAACTAGCAGGTTCAACGGATCATAATAATGAATGATGCGCTATAAACCGAGCATTATTTTCCGATATTTAAGCTAAACATAATGCGAAATCATAACTTTAATACAGTATTTTACATATTCTAAACTAGGTGTATATATAAAATTCGCTTTAATTAAAATGTACAAAGTATGCGATTAGTTTTTTTTTGCTTTCTTTTCGTTTCGTTTCTTGTTGCTGTGTTTTGCTTTAGTTTAATTGTTAACTGTGCAGTGAGGCATCTCTATTATAAATACCCTGCATATGCATGTGTGTGCGCATATGCAGTTAAATAATATCTGGTTTTTTCTTGCGTGTAGATGTGTACAACATAGATAGAGAGTGGGGGAAGTGACGTAGATATAGGTTTTCAACTTATAAACTAACTGTACAAGGTAAAGTTTTCCGTTTGCTATACAAAAGCATTTAAAAGATAGTGAAAGGAGATGAATAGGATGGGTAGGGTAGGTTGGTGGGGAATAGGGGATATAGTGGGAATTGTAGGAGGGTCTTAGGACACATGTTGCTGCTGGAAGTAATCGTCCGATCAACGATCGATCAATCGATTGATCGATCGCTTGCTTTATGATTATCATCTAACCTCACAGTCTTTTTTCAATGGAAGTAAACCGCCTGATCCGTTGTTGTTATTGCCGTTGCCGTTGTTGTTATTATTATTGTTGTTATTGTTGTTGGTGTTGGTAGTGCTGCTGCTGCTGTTGTTGCCACTGTTGTTGTTCGAATTGCTGTTGCACGAATTGCTCGACCCCGACCCGCTAGCCGACGGCAGCGAATTGTTGCTGTTGTCATAGTTACCCACATTGACGCACAACGGTGTCGTGGGTCCAACTCCACCGCCCACCACCAGACCACTCACCACAGACGCCCCGCCGCCCGCTACAGCACACTCCGGCAACGAGGTGGAATCATGCACATCGGCACTCTTGCTGGAATCAATGACCAGACAAGGTGGCGATGGCGTGCTCGTATCCTTGCCGAGCAGCGCTGGCGATGCGTTGGCATTCTGTGAGTGCGGTGTAAAGCTGTTGGGCATCAGTCCCGCCGGTGAGCTGCCCACCAGGGGCAACAATGGCAGCTCTGGTGCTGCAGGTGAAGCTGTGGGAAGCGCTACTAACGGTGTTGCTGCTGCTGCTACTGCCGCTGGTGCTGCTACCACTGCTGGTGGCGGCTCCTTCGACTCTGATTTGGCACCAATCACATAGGCACCTCCAGCCGAGACACGCGCAATCTTCAAGCGCAATGGCGCCTCAATTGCTGGCTGCTGTTGCTCAATGTTGTTGGTGATGGTCGTCGTCGTTGTCTCCGTTTTCCGCTTGCCAATGCGCAATATCAGCTTAGGCTTCTCACCAGGAGAAGCACTAACCGTGTTCTCGATCAACGTGGTCGTCATGGTGGTGTTGGTGCTGTTGCTATTGAGTATGAGCTGCTGTTGCTGTTGCTTTAGCCGTTTCTTCTCCTTCTTATCCTTCTTCGGCTTATCCTTTTTGTCTTTTTTAGGTTTCGCCAACAGCGTCTCATTATCGCCAGCCAACTCACGCTTGTTGTTATCCTCACCCTTGTCGAAATCCTGCATGACCTTCTTGCGGTAGTTCATCGAGTCGCGCTTGATCTCCTCCAGCGTGGGCGTGCTGTAATTGCTGGTGAGTCGCTTCTTTGGCGGACACGCACGACGCATCTCGTAGGTGTAGCTGCTCTCCAGACCCAGATTGAGGCCACCGCCAGCGCCTGTATTGGTTTCATTGTTCGCCGGCAAACCTTTAATCTTAATCTTCAACCTTGGCGCCTGATGATCATCTTCGCTGCTCTCCAAGGTTTTACTACGTCCACGTCGCTTACCCGCACTACTCGCTGCACCTGTTTTCCCATTATCTGTACTTCCCGAGCTGCAGGCACTGCGTCGCCGTCCATCGTTGGCACCTCCACCAGCGCCAGCGGGCAACAGTTGCTCCTCCAGTCCAGCATTGGCATCCAGCGCACGAAGCTCTCGACTGCTTGAGTTCTTCTTGAAGCGCTTTGATCCACCTGTCAACTGCTGCTCATCATCCAACTCACTGGCATCAGACTTACGCATATTGTCCAGTGGCAAACTATCCGATGCAGTAGGCAATCCACACGAGCTGTCATCGTTGAGCGTATCCTTCTGCACCACATACAGACTGAGCAGTTCCTTCTTACGCATACGTCGGGAGTTTCCGCTCACTGCCTGCGATGCAGCTGAGGCAGAAGCGCCAGAGGTCACTGTGGAGTTCAGTTGCGCCGTCACCGTGGTCTGCACTGCATTCGCCTGGACGAGGGAACTATTCGAAATGCCACTGCTGTTGGTCAATGTGCTGTAATCTGTTGGATAACCCAGTGGTCCCTTGATCTTTAGCTTCAGCTGATTGCGTGCATCCGACAGTGATGCCTTGGTGGTCAACGTTGTGGTATCCGAATCAATAGACACCTCCTCCGAGGTAGCTTCCAGTGAGGCCTCCATGGCAGGCACCAGCTCCGAGATGATGTTGCTTGCTATGCTTGGCGCCGATTGATTCGCCTCCGTTGAATGCAAAGCGCTGTTGAGCAAACTGCTTGCTGCCACAGGCTGCAGCACGGCAGGAATTGAGGCAACTTCCAACGCTGCGGCCACTGCTGCTGTTGTTGCTGCATTTGTAATTGTTGTTGCCGTCGCTGCTGTTGCTGCTGCCGTGACTGGAAGTGTTGCTGCCTTGTTGGGCGATGTGTTGTTGCTGCTGCTGTTGTTATTGCTGGAGTTGTTATTGTTGCTGCTGCTCCCGGTGCCCGTTGCACGCAATGCCGACTGAAATTGCCGCTCATCCTCCTCGTCGAATTCGCTGAGTGTTTGATCTGCCGTTCCTGAATCGAAGGCACCCAACAGATTGTTCTGATACGCCTCCTGCGACGCTGTGCTGTGTGGCGCCTCGAATCCCAAATTGTAGGTACGCATATCCACAGGACCAGGCAGCACTGGCTGCACAATCTGTAGCAGGGGATTGGGAGCTGCAGTCGCTGCTGGCGGCGGTACCTGCGTCTTGTTCTGCCCACGCAGTTTACAGCTCGCATAGCTTGTTGTGGGTGGTGCTCCTCCTGCATTCGGTGTACGCAATTCAAAGCTGCGACGACGATCACGCAACGATTGCAGATTCTCGACGCCGGGACCCGCCAATTCATCGTCGTAGTTGTTGAACTCGAAGGGCGTGCCCACCAGGTTGCTCACGATGTGCGTGTTGCTGCCATAGTCCGACATGGGTGTTGGTATTGGCAACATGGCGGCAGCAGCGCTACCTCCACGACCTCGTCCGCGTCCACGGCCTCGTCCACGTGAACCCGCTGTGCCGCCACTGCCACGTGGTGCACGCTGTCGCAACTTACCCGTCAGCGTGTGCGTCAGTGGATCATACTTCGGCGGCACAGTGGGCATTGTTGTGGCCGTCACTATGGGCGGCGTTGGTGTCGCTGGCGGTGGGTGTAGGATTGTCGGCGTACGCGGTGACTTGCCTGGAGATTTACCCTGCGGCAACTGCGGTGATTTGTGCTGCTGCGCCTGCTGAAGTTGCTTCTGCTGTTTGGAACTGCTGCGTTTGTTGGGTGACACTCCATCCTTGCCACTGGGCATGGCAACTGGAACTGACACCGGCACCTGCACCGGCACAACTGGCAGAGAAACAGGCACCGGCACAGGCACTGAGATTGGCTCCATCACCGGCACCGTTTGAACTGGTGGCGTTGGTGGCATCATGGGAGTCATCTGTTCGGCGCAACTGCTCAGCAATGAGCCCGGATACGGTGGCATGTTGCCATCCACCGGCGAGGTAAGTTGATATGGATGGTTCCCCGCCATCTGAGGGCGTCGTATTGTAGGGCGTGCCCACATAGGGAGTACCAGGTTGCTGCGGTGTAGCCACTACGCCACTATTGCCATAATCTCCCGGCGTTGCCTGTTGCTGCATCATGGCCGCCAACTGGGGATAGATGCCGCCATTGTATTGACTGTTTGGCGTGCGCTGCGCATGCGTTGGCGTCGTCTGCTGCTGCTGCGGGGTGGTGCTGTACATGGACATGGCATCTATGCCATTGACCAGCGGCGTGTGACTGCCATAGGCACTGTTGTTGCCACTGTTGTTGTTGCTACCGTTGTTGTTATTGTTGTTGCTGTTCACAGCGCCACCAGCTGCTGCAGCAGCCGCAGCAACAACAGCAGCTGCCGCTGCCGCCGCCGCTGCTGCTGCTGTAGCTGATCCTGTCGTGTAGCTATTGAAGAAACTCTTGTCCAGCTGCTGTGCCAACTGACTTGGCGGCTGATCATTGGATTCCGACACAGAACTAGGCGAGGAACTTCGTCTTGCTGCAATCAGATCATTCTCATTCCAACGTTGCATGCGTCCAAATGGCGACTGCATTCGTGTATTCTCATCGTAGTCGCTCAGCTTATTGTTGTTGCTGCTGCCAGAGAGTTGATTGCCACCCGTGGGTGTCTGCGAGGACAACTGCGTTGCACCAGCACCAGCTCCACTGGCATAGCCACTCAGGTTGTTCTTCACTGCCGCCGCTGCCAGATCCACAAAGTCTGGTGTGGGCGTTGTTGGAACTCCTGTTGTTGCTCCCATTACCGTTTGATTGTTGCCATTGCTGGCAATGGGCTTGAGCAACTGTTGCTGTTGCTGCTGCAGTTGTTGATGTTGCTGCTGTTGCTGATGGGGTGATGCCTTCTCCAGGTAACTGAGTGCCGCTTGCGTTGCTTGATAGTTCACATTGTTGTAGCCCATATTGTTATTGCCAGCATTTGTGGTGGGCGTGGCATTGGGCGTATTGGTCAAACTGTTGGCATAGCTGCCGCCACTGTTCGCTGTCAGAGGAGAATCCTTGATGGTCATTTGACTGGCCACCGAGTTGGGAGCGGAGCTGCTAAAGAGGCAACTCTGTTGCTGTTGTTGCTGTTGCTGTTGTTGCTGCTGCTGCATCTCCTTTTGGACATGTATAATATCTTCAGGATCAGCTGCATTATGGAATGGATAGACAGAAGGTATCGCCGGTGTTGGAGGCAGCAGATCAATCGAATCCTTGCACTCATCCATCACAGCTTTGCGCTTCGATTTGCGTAGTTTCTCAAGCAGATTACGCGTTGCCAGCGCGCTATCCTCCTCGGAGATGTGCTTGTTGCTGCTGCTGTTGGTATTGCCACCACCCAGCAGAGTGGTCAACGGACCCGAATTGGGAGGATTGAGCACACTTGCCACACTGGCCATGTTCGAGACGAAGTTACTACCAAACTTACTGTCTTCCATCTCCAAAATGGTGTCCACAATGGGCTGATGACCAGCATCCAACTCAAGAGCGGCACACGAGACCGAAACGGACACTGATGTGGGTAATGTTGGTTCAGGCACTGGCACTGGCACTGTTGGCAATTGTGGCAGCTGCGGAAGCACCTGTTGAGACTGTTGCTGCTGCTGCTGCTGTTGTTGCTGCTGTTGTTGCTGCTGCTGTTGCTGCTGCTGCTCGCCTGAATTCGAGTTGGAGTCCACCTCAATAATCTCTGGCGGCTCTGGAGGTATCACTGTTACTGCTGGCGATGATGTGGACGCGGAATATTTGCTGGCATTCGCAAGCAATTCGTTCTTGCGTTCCTCCTCCAACTCACGCTCAAATTCCAACTCGTTGATCAGATGCTGCGTGTGATGCGTATGCTCCTCCACCTCATCATCATCCTCGTCTCGCGTGCGTCTTCTTCTACGCCGTGAACGCCAACTTCGACTGCCGCGTCTACGTTCCGTGCTACGATCCGAGCCAGCATCGTCAGACAATTCATCGTTTGACGGTGTCGGTGTGGGGGAGGCAGGCAAAGGCGCCGCCGGCGGTCGTTCGTCAATATCCGCCGATAACTCTGCCAGTTTACTGGCCGAAGCCGAGAGTTGTGTGTGCGTCGGTGCCGTTGTCAGCTCCTCATCAATGTCCATAGGCTGCTCACCTGCCTCAACATCTGCAGAGATTTGCGGCACTGGCTCCGGCTCAGGTTCGGGTTCTCGTGGAGGCGATGCTGGCGGCACTTCAGGTTCAATTGGTTTTTCTATAGGAATCGGACTAGGCGGCGCACGCTGCTTGGCTGGCGCAGGCGGTGGCAGTGGCGGCGTTGGTGTAGACGTTGGTGTCGGCGTTGGCGTTGGGGTCGCTGCATTGTTCAGCTGCTGCTGCTTCTTATCCAGCAATTTGTCCAGCGCACTTGTTGTTCGACCTGTCGCTGCCTTTCGCTGCGCTATCTCATGCTCCAGGTTTGGCTGTGTCTTCTTGGGAGATTCTGCACGAGATTTGCGCCTGGATGTTGATGTTGTCGTCGCCGTAGGTGTGGCTGTTGTTGGTGTCTTCGGCGTTATCAATGTCGCTGGTGGTGGCTTCTCTGGACTGCTCTTGGCATTAACTGGCGCCGCCATTGGCGTTGGCGAGGGAGGGCGCGACTTGGAGTTGCGCGTGGCACGCTTGGAGATCTCTGGCGGCGTCTGCTTGACCACATCGTCCAATGAAGACTTACGTCGTTGCGACGCTGACTTTGGCGTTACCTGTGGCGTCGTCGTCGTCGTCTCTGGCGCCTGCTTTTGCGGTGTTCTCTTTGGCGATTTGTTTGTGGAATTCTGTCGCGTTCGACTCGCCAACGGTGCTGGAGCTGGCGGTGGTTTGTCCAACGATTTGCGCGGTGAACGCTTTGGCACACTTGAGGTTGAGACGGTGGCGGAAGTGCTGGGGGTAGTGGTGGTAGCAGTGGCGGCGGGAGCACTTGGAGCTGCAGGTTCCTTGCGCTTCTCGGGTACATCGCTTTCGCTGCCAGAGTCAGAGCCGCTGCCACTGCTCGAGCTGCTGTTGCTGTTGCTGCTGGAGGAGTTGCTGCTGCTGTCACTGTCACCAGAACTGGAACTAGAAAGATTTGGCGGTGCAATGCGTCGCTTGACAGGCGTGGGAGCAACAGTTGCCGCTGGTATTGCCACCTCCTCCTTGGAACGTCGACGTGGCGTACCGCCCACAAGTGAGGCACGTCGCACAGGCGTTGACTGCTGCTGCTGTTTGCTTGTTGTTGGTGTCGCTGCTGCTGATGATTTGCTAGAAGGTGTTGATGTTGTTGTTGCTGCTGCTGACGCTACTGTTGTTGCTGTGGCAGCATCATCTTTCTCGGAGGTCGACTCCTGCGAGGACTTCACCAACGCTGCGCCGCTGCTCTTCAGCTGCTCGGCTGCCTTCTTTGCCGCCTGCCGCTGGGGTACATAGGAAACGGCAAAGTTGCCAAGCTTGGCCAGCTCGTTGTTCTTGGGCGTTGACGTGGGTGTGGCACTTGCAGTGGAAGGCTTCTCCTTTTCCTTATCCTTTTCTTTCTCCTTTTCCTTCTCCTTTTCTTTCTCCTTATCCTTCTCTTTTTCCTTTTCCCGTTCCTTTTCTTTCTCCTTTTCTTTTTCTTTTTCCTTGTCCTTTTCCTTCTCTTTATCCTTATCCCTGGGCAATCTAGGACGTCCGCGCTTACCACGTTCCGCCGTTGTTTCACCTGCCGTCTTACCTGCAGACTTTTGCGTCTCCTTTGGTCGCGCCTTGTCCACTTCACCTGCACGATACGCGGACTCCTTCGTTTTACCTTTGGCACTGCTGCTGCCAGCACTGGCGCTGCTGGGCATCAAATCCGGATCACGTAAACGATCAGAGACATCCGGTAAAGCTGTTGCGAGATTCGTTGAGATGCGCATATTCTCCGATGCCTTCTTGGCCGCCTGCCGCTGTGGCACCACCAGCAAGTCCGCCGGAAATGTCGGCGCACTGTTCTTACCAAACGTAGAAGCCTTGTTGCCTTTGGATTTGGTTGCAGATGTTGATGTTGTTGAGGTTGCCAGCGTTGCTGCCATTAAGCTGGCTCCAGGCACAAACTCCTTCATTGCCGCCTTGGTGCGTATCGTTTGCTGGTTCTGTGAGTCACTCACATTGCTCTCAGCCGCAGCATGCTCCGCCTCCTCACGCTCTGCACGCTCCGGCACTGATGACGTTGAGCTATCCGAGTCGGAGTAGATGTGATGGCCTAGTTTGCGACTTGGCCCCGCCTCGTTACTCGCAGCCTTTGCAGATGTTGCTGACGTATTGCAGGTTGTTGTTGTGCTGTTGTTGTTGTGGCTACTACTACTGGCTAGCAATGTGCGCGCCTGGCGCTCTGCTAATCTCAGAGGCAGCAGCTCCTCACTTTCATCGCTCGACAAACTGCCCGCATCGTCGCGTTGTCGCATCTCTTTGTCCATTTGAGCAAGGCCACGCGTTGCCGTGGACGGCGCTGAGGTTGCTGCTGCTGCTCCTCCTGCTGTTGTTGTTCCATTACTGGACAGTTTTCTTCTTGCTGCCGTCCCGGTCGTCGTCGTCGTCGTTGCTGTTGTCGCTGCTGCACCAGACGCTTTTCCTTCTGTTGTTGTTGTGCTATGTTTTGACTTAGATGTTTGCGCTTTAGCAGGTACCGCTGACTTGTTGACCCGTTGCTCCCCTCGCTGCTTGGCACGTTCCCTTTCACGTTCTCGCGCCCGCTCACGTTGCCGCTCGTTGCCAACTGGCCGTTCATCGTCTTCATCGTCGCTGGAGGAACTACAACTGGTGCGGGCATCTGCAGACGCCGCAGACGCACGCGCAGCTGCTTCACTTTGCCGTCTCTGTCGTTGCTTTTGCCGTTGATCAACGCTTCGGGCATAGGATTGCTTACGGGATTTGGCTGCAGCTGTTGCAGAGGCTCCCGCTCCTGCTCCAGTATTCCGTTTATTGCTGAAGCTGTTGTTGCTATCACTGCCGGAATCACTGGCTGATCCACTACCACTACCGGATTCGGAGGAGGAGCTACTGCCACTGCCACTGCTGCTGCTACTGCCACGCGCCGAACTCGAATCAGCCGATGATGAGCTGCCGCTAGACGTATGGGCGGACGCGCCAGTAGCCAACGCATTTGATTTATTTGACTTATGCTGGGACGACGACGTCGTCGCCGCCGTCGCTGCTGTTGTTGTTGACAATCCGCTCTTTGAGGCACGCCTCCCCGCACACGGCATCGCCGTAGACGCCGTTGTTGGCGCCCTTGGCGAGCCGCGTGACTTGACGACCTTGTTGGCCGTTGTTGTATTGGTTGTTGCAGTTGTTGTGGTTGCTATTGTTGTATTAGCTGTTGTTGTTGTTGTTGAATTAGTTATTGCACCATTATTGAGTTTCTTTTTGGGTGAACTCTGTTTCACCGCCGTCGTTGACGCCGCTGCCGACGCCGCTGACTGTTTGCGCTTGGTGGGCGACTGCGAGGCACGTCCACGTGCCTGCATTTTACCCATCAGCTGTTCCAGTATATAGTTTAAGCTCTGATACTGCGCCGGCACAGTTTCCTGATCCGTCGAGCTATAGAAGCGATCGTACAACGTCGGCCCATCGTTAGCATAGATGATGGCATCCGTATCCAAGGCGGGACGTTGTTGTTTATTGCTGCCGCTGTCCACCGACGTTGCTGCCGCCTGTTGCACTGTCTCATCCAGTACACTCAGTTGCTTGTAGAACACCTGCTCGCGTAGCTTGAACAGCGAGCGAGAGAGTTTCTCTCGCCGACTCACCATATAGCAGAGATTACGCACACGCTCCAGATCCTGTCGCAAATGAACGACGAGCTTATGATTCTCCAGATCCTGCTGCTCCTGCTTGCGTGCCAGCATCTCAACATCTTCTGATTTAGGCGGTATAAGTTCACGATTGTGACGTGATTTTCGCTTCAGTTTCCAATAGTTATAAATGGCCACAATCGCATCCTCATCCACATCAAACAAATGGCAGCTTATGTCATTGATATTCACATGCTTATCGAATTCCGCCTCCACCTCCTAGTTTCAAAAGAATTTATCAAGCATTTACTTAAAGAGATTCCTTACCCAAAGAGTAAAAAGAGAAAACCATACCTGTAATCGCTGTGCTCTCGCCTGGTTGCGTTCCTCGGAGGTCATATCGTTTTTACGATGATTCTTACGCCTGCGATGATCGTCACCTTTGCCACCGGGCGTATGACTACCCTCGCCACCAGCTCCGCCACTACTCGAGAATTTGTTATTCTTTTGCATGCAACTTGAGGCAGATGTGTGATGACTCTTCGATCCTTCCTTCTTGCCCTTGCTCATGCTGTGCTTCTGGCAATACGAACGCAGTTTGACACCATCCTCCGCATTGCCCTCCTCGATAATGGCACGCATCTCGAGGCCATGCTGAAACGCACAGGTGACATGGTAGGCAGTCTTGCAAGTCTTCACCGAGCACTGTATACAGCTGCCCACACGTTCGCGGCAGAGTACACATATCAATGACCATCGACTTTGCGGAATGCTTGAGATTTTCGTTATCGGCTCCATGCGATCAACACAGCCAATGCTCACTTCCGGTATCCAGAGTGCGCATGAGACATGCGCCCAATGTTTGCCCGATTTGTTGGACTTCATGGCGCCTCCTTTGTTCGGACAGAGCACACAATCTGGCTTAATGCCCATGGAACAAGTGCGGCAAAGCCATTGGCCTAAAAACAAAGCACAAATTTGTTGCATATTCCAATCAAAGACTAATATTAAATGCTTTTCTCTTACCTGATGGAATCGCTGTAATGCCGTAACAAGCCTGATGCACACAGATGTTGCAATTATCACAGAATACCATTTCGTTGGCCTCCTCAGAGTCGGGCGAGCGGCAAACATCACATATAACATTCTCGTCAAACTCAATGCCCAAACCCTCCTCCTGTTTAAGTATGACCTGAATTTGTTCCCAGCAACGCACCTAATAAATGATTAAATATTAAATATATATAATATATGCTTTACTTTGTATATTATTCCAGAACTCACCTCCAACTCCTCGATGACTCGCTCGAACTGCGTTTCATTAATGGGAAAGGCACCGCATTGGGCCCGATCGTCATTGTAGAGTCGCAGCCAGGCCTCGTCTATTGGATCAATGTCATAGGCACATGTATTCTCCGCCAGAGCAACAACGTTCGTCAGACAATGCAAATCCGGCGAGTAGTGTTCGTCTTTGGTGATGCGCAGGAAACGATTTTTTGGACTGTTCAAGAAATGCATTTTATATATTAGTTATATGTGATTGATTAATAAACGATTAGCATTGAATTTAAGTGCTTGATCACGTGTTTAGTGCTTGATTACTCACAGTTTAAAGTCATGCGCTGGCGACACAATCGGCTCGGACAGCACATAAACACACGGCTCTGGCAGCGAATCGGGATTGACGGGCACCTGTACGCCCTTCTCCCACTCCTGCTTCCATTGATCGGTTACAATCAGATACTCGTAGTTGGCCAAAGGCTCTGAGTCTGGCAATTTCATTGCGCTAATGAGATCCTTGCTAAAATGGGAAACAGCATATAGTACGTAGCAAAGAAGACAAAGTATTGGAGGAAAGTGGAAACTCTCTACTCACCGATACAGTTCAGCTGGCGCCTCCGTTGAGCTGCGATTGTAGATGCTCGACATTTTAATATCGGCCACAGAGCGGGCCTGCCACGTACTATTGCTTCCACCTCCTCCACTACTGCTACTGTTGTTGTTATTGCTGTTGTTGGTGCCCTGCGCTTTACTTTTGCTAGCCGATTTGGCCTTGCCCGGCAGCTTCGTTGTCGTCGTCTTTGCCGGACTACTATGCTCCTGTTGCTCCAGCGCTGACCCTGTTGCTGCTGCTGCCGCTGCTGATGCTGCTGCAGATGCCGCCGCTGACGTTGACGCTGCTGTTGAGGCGGATGTTGTTGCTGTCGCTGCTGAAGACGACGCTGGTACACCATTGGGCGGTCGACCCTTGCGTCTTTTTGTGGGCGGCGGTTGCGGATCCACATCTTGACGCTGCGGCGGCTGCGGCGGTTGCAGCTGCTGCTGATTACCGCGTTTACCTCTTTGTGACATTTTTCATTGGTGTTGTGTTTTGTGTGTTGATTTTCTTTGTGTTTTGATTGATTTTCTTTCGAGGAACCTCACTTCGGTTCACTTGTTGTGCTACTTAGACCTCCCGCGTTTGCTTCTTCTGATGTCTGCCGAGTGCGACCTGCAATGTGGAGGCAGGTTGGGTGGTGGTGGCAATGGGGTGTGGTGAGAGTGTCATTAATTAATTATTCAGTTTCAGTTTTTACACTACTTACTACATGCTTAAGGCCACAATTGGCGACACCACAACCACACCGCCGGTTGTTGTTGCTGTTGCTTCTTGTTGTTATTGTTAATATTTATTCTGTTGTTGTTATTGTTTGTGTTATTATTATTGTAGTTGTGCTGCTGCTGCTGCCGCCCGTTGAACATGGACGCCGCTGCCGCTGCACCAGCACTAATCCCGAGTAGCGCCGCCACTTTGCAGTCTGTGCCGTGCACTGCTGTAAGCAATAATGCGCGCACTACCCGCAGTCTCCGCTCCCGCTTTTGTTTTCGTTCTTCTCTTCTCGTTTGATTATTTTGTTTTTGCACGCACTTTGTGTGTGTCTGTGTGTGTGTGTGCACAGTTTTTTTTCTTTTATCATTCACTGTTTACCTTAAATTGTGTGGAGCACGTCTAAACGAATTGGAAATAATTAGATTTCTTATAATCAATTGCAATATTTGTGAGTTTGCGAATTTTGTTGTACATTTTCTATGCATTTTTCGTCACAAAAAATACACAAAAAGAACTGAAACTGGCAGTAAAAGGAAAATAGAAAATCGCTAGAGACAAACAAAAGCTAACTGCTGTGCATCGCAATCAACCAAATGCCATCCCAAAATCAATCTATCTCGCACGCTCGTTTTAAGGGCGCGCGCTTTTGTCGCATAGGTGCGAGCGGGACGCAGGTGGCGAGCGTGATGCATCTGTCAGCTTTTGTGCGAACATCTCTCTCTTCCGCTCCTCAGCGCACTGCTCCCCCCCTCATACACATTCGTCGTTTTTGCACCTTTTTTTCTACTTTTTTATTGTAGTAATATTATTTGTTTTTGCAAATTGCACATTTTTAGAATGTATTTTAAATGGTGCCCGTGCCCGCTGGTTGGCATTGTCGCGACATTTGCTAATTTCTTTGCCTGTTTTGATTGTCGCGTTCGAGCGAATTTTGATTGGGATATATTACTATGGGCTTTGCTTTTGCCGCCGCAGACACACACGCGAGCATTTGCTAGCGGGCGAAATAGACGAAGCAAACAAATTGCACTTTTTGTTTATTATGCACTCGCGTTTCGCGTAATTGGCATAATGTTTGCGACAAATATGCAATTTTTACGGATTATTTACAAGATTTTCTTCTCGGTTTCGTTTTCTACGTCTGCCATTTTGCTTTTTGGCTTATCGATTATTAGAGCTGTACCGGAATCGATTATCGATAGCTGTCAATAGTTCATAACAGTTCATAATTTGTATTATCGAAACTGCATTCGTTCCACAACTATCGGAATAAATTTAACTCATATGAAATATTGATCATAATTCAAATAAGAATATATATTTATGCTGAGAAATTTAAACGTTTTATAATTTATAACTAAATAAATATTATCACCTATATTCAAGCATATTTTTACTGCAAACTGATGATGTATATTCCGCTATTATTGATGAGTTCCATTCAAATATAATTAAGTTGTTGGCATAAAAACAATGAGAAAAATGTTGAAATAAATATTTATGTTTGAGTTGGGTTAAGTATATTTTGCAAACAATTGTGAAAATTGCTTGTAGTGAAATATTCAAAATAGGATATAAAATTCTTGAAGTAGTTCAACGGTAGCAGTTCAATTTGTTTGTTCAATTGAGCACATTCTGAACGGAACGAGTCAACTCTATAAATCAGCAAACGGAGAGAATATAGAGGCAGGAAAACAACAATTCGCACAAATTTTTTTACATCATTTTTGTAATGTGAGCAAACGCAAGAAAAAAGCAAATAGTTATTGCGACTTATAGATTAAATATCTGATAAGATAGGTAGAGGACCGTCCCCCAGCCGCCCCCAACACCGACACCGACATAACACACGAAAACAAGCGTTGAAACACAACGCAAATGCAAATGCATTCTTTGTCTGCAGCTTGCTAGAATAATCTTCGGAATATTTGAAGTGAAACGAGTGCACGAAACAGTGCAAACGATATATAATTCGAAAAATGTCAACAACTCCAAATTCGAACAGTAGTGGTAGCAACAACAATAGCAACAACAACCCAGGCAGCAAGCAACATCAGCAGCAGCAACAACAACAACAGCAGCAGCATCAAGACACATACAGCGACAGTAGCAGCGCCGAGGAGAATCTCGAGGCGGAAGAGCGCAGACGGCGAATATTAAAGAATCGCAGTCGTAGTAGCACCTACATGCAAAGGCAGCAGCAGCAACAACAGCATCACACTATGAGCGGTGTCTCCAGCGGTGCCATCTCCAAGCATGACAAATTCGTCATGACGCCCTCCACAAGCAGCGCTGCTGCTGCTGCTGCGGCTGCTGTTGTTCGTCTGGGGCCACCGGAGCGTATATCTATGCTGGTAGATGGTGTACGCTTCACCGTCGAGCAGCAACTTCTCACAGCACATCCCAACACAATGCTGGGCACAATGTTCGGCACAGGTTTCCAGTTTGTTCATCCTAACGAGCGCGGCGAGTATGAACTCGCCGATGGCATTTCCCATCTTGTGTTCCGAGCCATACTCGAGTACTACAAGAGTGGCGTGATACGTTGTCCGCCCACCGTATCGGTGCCGGAGCTGAAGGAGGCCTGCGACTATCTACTGATCCCCTTTGATGCAACCACAGTGAGATGTCAGAATTTAAGTGAGTATGTTGTAGCTGTTGCAGACGGACGGGACGGCGTCTCTTAGTTTGTGCCGTGCTCTGCTTTGCTTTCTCTTCCCTCTTCTTCTGTTTGCCATGCTGACTGACTCATCTGACATTCTAACACACAAAAGGAGGCCTGCTCCATGAACTGAGTAATGAGGGCGCCCGACAACAGTTCGAGGTCTTTCTCGAGGATCTGATATTGCCACTGATGGTTGCCTCCGCCCAGCGCGGCGATCGCGAATGCCATGTTGTTGTGCTGCTTGACGATGACATGGTCGATTGGGATGAAGAGTTTCCCCCTCAAATGGGCGAGGAGTATTGCCAGAGTAAGTTGCTAGCTATCCATAATGATTCTATTTCTAACCTGCATTTTATTCTAGCTGTGCACAGCACTGCAATGCATCGTTTCTTCAAATACATCGAGAATCGCGATGTGGCCAAGCAAGTGATGAAAGATCGTGGTCTGAAGAAGATACGCTGCGGCATCGAGGGATATCCAACGCACAAAGAGAAGATACGACGTCGTCCCGGCGGACGTGCTGAAGTCATTTATAGCTACGTGCAGCGTCCGTTTATACACATGTCCTGGGAGAAGGAGGAGGCAAAGAGTCGCCATGTAGACTTTCAGTGCGTCAAGTCCAAATCCGTAACGAATCTCGCCGAAGCGAATGCTGATCCACCACTCGAACTGGATGCCAGTGCGTAGCTTATTCTTTATCATGCCTCTTATGTATGATAACTTCTTCCTCCCACTGTTGTTGTTCAGGTGGAAATCCCATACCGCCGCCCGCTGTAGCCGTGGTCAATGCACAAGCCAACGAAGCTGAGGTAATTGTCGCTGCCATTGGCATTGGCATCGTTGGTGATGCTGTTGTCGCAGACGAAGCCGCTGCCGGAGGCGCAGAGCATGTAGGTGCCGCAGCTGCGGCTGCTGCTGCTGGTGCTCCTGGCATCGTCGATGAACATGTGTAGAGAGAAGCCCCAAGGGCAATGTAATACACTGCCAATGTTAGCTGCACGCACCCCGAACGCTTTTTACGTTTTCATCCAAATTTTTGTATACGCAATTAAAAAATAAACACGAAACCACAAGAGGAATTCACAGGATGAACTATTCCCAAGCTACCCAAAATGCCTGCTCTTTTCTAATCTCAGCCAACATTTTAAAAAAATGAAAACAAACCTTTATTGAATAGAAAAACACACATTGCCATGGATTTTAAGTCTCTGTCCTGCAGTGAGGAAAATGCTTTCATCTTCAATTAACCATCGAAGGATTCACGTTCGCCTTGCACCAAAGTGGAAGTTTCCCAGTTGAGGGATCGCTCAATGGCCATTTTCCACTTCTGATAGCGTAAATTACGTTCTGTGGCACTGATTTTTGGCTTGATGGCTTCACGAACCTCTGATTTCGAGAGCGGGCCCTCCATGTTGTATTGCGGCGTCACTGCCTTGTAGGCGGCCATGGCGGCACCCTGAAAAGCAAAGGATTAGTAAAGCTAGCTAGGCTTAGATAGAAGTCGACTTACCAGCGCAGTGGTCTCTGCAATCTTGGCGCGCAGCACTTGGATGCCAACCAGGTCGGATTGCAGCTGCAGGAATAGGTTATTCACTGTCATGCCACCATCTACCATTAGCTTTGCCAATGGGATTTTGCAGTCCTTGTGCATGGAATCGAGTATGTCGCGCACCTGGAAGCAAACAGCCTCCAGCGTGGCGCGCACAATGTGCTCACTTGTTGTCTCCTCGCTTAGTCCACAGATAACGCCACGTGCATCTTGATTCCAGTAGGGTGCATAGAGTCCATTGAAAGCCGGCACAAAGTACACGTCCAGAGAGTTGTCCACAGTGTTGGCCATGGCCTCAATCTCACCCGTATTATGAATGATGCCCATGTTGTCGCGCAGCCAATTGAAAGCAGCACCGGCTATGGATACACTTCCCTCCAAGGCATAAAAGGGGGATGCTTTGCGGCCTAGTTGATAGCCAACCGTGGTCAGCAATCCATGCTGCGAATGGACAATCGAAGGTCCCGTGTTGTACAACAGAAAACAACCTGTGCCAAAGGTTGCCTTTGCCTGACCCTTGGCTAGACACTGCTGACCTACAAGGGCTGCCTGCTGATCTCCAAGATCCGCTGCGATGCTAATTCCCTTCAACGAACCCGATGCAACGTAACCATAGTGCTCGGCACTTGAGCAAATCTCTGGCAATATGCTCTTGGGCAGCCCAAAGAACTTCAGCAAATTGGGATCCCATTGCAGCGTCTCGATATTCATGAGCATGGTACGTGAGGCGTTGGTAACATCTGTCTTATGAACACCACCATCTTTTCCGCCGGTAAGGTTGTACATTAGCCATGTATCAATGGTGCCAAACCATGCATCACCGGCATCCATGGCCTTCTTTACTGTTGCAACATTGTCTCGCAGCCAACGCAACTTTACGCCGGAGAAGTACGGAGAAAGTGGCAAGCCGCACAGTGGTCGCAAATAGTTAATGTTTCGCGCATTGTTTGGTATCGTTTCCAGCAGATCCTCAACTGTGCTGGTGGTGCGATTGTCCATCCATATGATGGCATTCACAAGTGGTTCGCCGGTATGGCGATCCCAGACGACAGTCGACTCCCGCTGATTGGTTATACCAATTGCCACAATGTCCTAAAATAAATGAGAGGAAAATAATTTTGTAAATACAAAAACCAATTAAACAAGTGAACTTGACATTAGAAATTTAATTATCCATTTAACAAATTAATAATTATTTTAAAAAACTTTTGCTTTTATACATGTTCTATTTAATGGGACACAACTGTAATGTCAATGTTGACCCCTTTAAATAATTGATTGCATTCGATAAGTATTTACTTAAAACACAATCATTTTTGCGAGTTCTCCATTTGACCTTGAAGACATCTAAAGAATTTTAATTCCATAATTTAAACAAAAGCTTTTGGCGCAACAATACAACTTTTTTTGCACTTCTCTCTTGGTTACTTTTTGTTTGTTTTACTGATTTGGCAACACTGTTTGGTGAGAGGTCAATAAACAAAAAGCAGCTGATAAGGAGAAAAATAGAAAGAACGATATAGGAAAGAGGCGTCGAAGATTAAATTGTTGAACACAATTTTAAAGAAAAGCTACTGATGCAGCAATAAAACTTATTTTTGCACTCTTCTCTCATTGTTATTTTTTATTCCTTTTGGTGATTAGGCAACACTGTTTAGTGAGAATACAATAAACAAAAAGCGGCTGATAAGAAAGGGACAAAATAGAAACGACGTAACAGAGACCGAAGACGATTAAATTATAAACTACAACTCGTTCTGTTCCCGTCTCAATGTCAAACACATTAAAAATTCTCTGTAGAAACGTCACCAGCTTCATATCCAGCAGTCAGAGGCAGCAACTATTACCACTTCGTCAAATGATGGCAAGTGCAAGCAGCGTATGCGGCGGAGGAGCAGCAATTGTTGCTGTTGCACAAATGCGTGCAACGGATGACAAAGTAGCCAATTTCCAGCAGGTGGAAGAGTTAGTGGCGCGTGCAAAGGCAAAGCAGGCACAGATACTCTTTCTGCCCGAGTGCTGTGACTACGTTTCCAAATATTCTGCACAATTGGTGGAGCTGGCGGAGCCATTGAACGGGCCATTAATGTGCAAGTACCAGGAACTAGCCAAGGCAAACAACATGTGGCTCTCGCTGGGTGGACTCCACGAACTGAAACCAGGAGTAGATGGACAAAAAGACAAGGTGTACAACTCTCATGTTCTGCTCAACAACAAAGGCGAAATGGCTGGACTCTATCACAAGATGCATCTCTTCGATGCCCAGACAGACGAAATAAATCTTAGGGAGTCAGCAACAGTGGAACCGGGTGAACGTCTGGAGCGACCTGTTCAAACACCCGCTGGTCTACTCGGACTGCAGGTCTGTTATGACTTGCGCTTTGCGGAGCCGGCGATCTTGCTGCGTAAACTGGGCGCGCAGATCCTCTCCTACCCGGCTGCCTTCACATATTCCACCGGCAAGGCACATTGGGAGGTGCTGCTCCGGGCTCGTGCCATTGAAACCCAATGTTTTGTTATTGCTGCCGCCCAGAAGGGATACAACAATGAGAAACGACGCACCTGGGGACACGCCATGGTCATTAATCCCTGGGGAAATATACTCGTCGACTGTGGCGGTGAAGAAGAACTGGCCATCGGTGTAGCCGAAGTGGATGTCTCCACGCTGGACAAGCTGTACAAGAGCATGCCCTGTTTTGAGCATAGACGCAACGATATCTACAGTGTGACGCCATTCAACATGAGTATTACTTCTCAGGAGCAGAGCAAGGATCGTGAATTCGCAACGAATATTGTGGACAAACGGACTATATTCTACGAGACGGAGCATTGTTATGCCTTCACGAATCTACGTTGTGTGGTCCTTGGACACGTGTTGGTCTCCACCAAGCGAGTAACGCCTCGCCTTAATGGCTTGAACTGTGCCGAGATGACTGACTTGTTTTCCACTGTTTGCCTGGTGCAACGCATGCTGGAGACCATCTATGGCACCACCTCGGCAACTGTTACTGTGCAGGATGGTGCGCAAGCGGGACAGACTGTGCCACACGTGCACTTCCATGTGATGCCACGACGCAAGGGTGACTTCTGTCACAATGATCAAATCTATGTGAAGCTGGATGACTGTGCTGAGCATCTGCCCGAGCGCACACTCCAGGAGCGCATTGATGAAGCCCAAAAGTATCGGGCGCACCTAGAGGCATGCGCCAGTTAACTACCCTAATCTTCCATTTCCTGTGTCCATGTGCTCGTCAATAAATATTTTAATTTTAAATAATATCCCTAATTCACCTTGCAGTGGGTGGTTATGGTGGGTTTTGAGCAATCTCACCTCAATTTTGCCGCCAAGCTGCAAGAGTTTTTGACAGGCTCCCTCGATGCACTCGTTGACAGTGTTGGCAATGACCCAAGGATCCTGTTCACACCATCCCTCCTGGACAAAGATCGATGGCACCTCGATCTGATGATAGCAAATGATTTCATCGGTCCCAGCACGGAAGATCATGAAACGTGCCGATGTGGTGCCCTCGTCTATAGCACCAACAAAAGGCCCCACCAGGGGTCCCTTTGCTTCTCTTGCATCACCCGACGCGCCAGTGCTATCCATTTCGAGAGAGCGTGTTATTTATTATTGTTACGTGACGCTGTACGCACCAACACTAATTGGAATAATACGTAAAAACCGTGCGTTTCCCGCTCCGCTTTGCCACTGAAATATTCTTGTCTGACCTGTGTCGCTTACACATGTACGTACATATTAGTAATACGCTCGGCTCTCGCGATTTCGATAAGAGATAAGGCCCAGCCCCTCTGGAAAGGTTTGAAAGCTTTCAGCGACGTGTACTATGTCCCCGTGTTTTATTGCAGCGGCGACACCGATTAAACTTGTTTCAAAACGTAAATATTGTTGCGAATGGCGAACGGAAAGAGGAATACGAAATTCATCGTTTATGCGGCAAAATGTTATCGTGATCGACCAAAGTTTGTAAGTGGTTTGACTATCATTAAGGTATTTAACATAATGAAATTGTAATTCAAATAATTTTGTAAATATTGTACATTTTGTTTTTTAAAATTATTAGCAAAGTCAATCGGTTTTCGAAATGTTAACAATTTTTCTTATGTTATTTGTCAACATTGCTTATCAGTGTTTACACACTTAAAAACTTAATGCGCATTTCACACTTTGTCACAGACGGTCACACTGTAACTGTAACTAATATTTATATTTGACATAAATTCCTATACTGTATAATATTAAGAAATAACCGAATAGGTCATACAAATTTGTATACGAAGAGCAGATGCTGTCAAAAACATGTCAACATGTCTATAACAGAAAAACACATTAATGGGCTACGCGATATGCTCCTAACCGAAGCAAACTCGCCGGTTTTGCTGCAGCTGGCGAAGAGCGTCACTAAAAATCTTTGCAGTATTGATAACCCCGAAGGTAAAAGCGAATTAACAATTAACAAACCAGAATAAATGAATTATTGTTTCTTTACAGAGGCCCTTGGTCACCTGATGACACACTTTAAAGATATACACACGCTGCTGCTCAAGCGTCACATCACTAAAGAAATTCTCTATCAATATTTATACACAAGACTGCCAACTATTTCGACTGATTTCACAAAGGCTGATCTAGTCATGAATGTGATCCAATACTGGGACCAACAAGAGACTAGTCCTACTATAGATACTACTGTTACCACTCAAGAACAGAAAATAATAACAACCGTGGCAACTACAGTACCAATTCCAAATGTGGAGGAGTACCCTATACATTTAATGGCGCGCACCTTTGGTGAGTGGTTCTTCAAGAAGTTCAACGAGAACACGCTGAATCCCACGGACTTGTGGACCGATACCCATTTGGAATTGCGCGTCATAGCCAACGATGGCGTCAGTAATATGGAACATGAAAGTGCCTCAGAGGTTGTGGATTCACTGCTTAAAACTAAAAACCAGTTTGGCATCTATTTCAATCCCAATTTATCGCATTCCGGTGCCCAAGGGCGGATGGACGTCTATGGTCAGGTCGTGGTACTCTGCTGTGGCACTCTACACACCAAAGACGCCTGTGTAGGGGTCTTCGAATGTGCCTTCGGGCTGCTACGCGATCCTCATGCGTGCAACAACTGGAAGCCAAAGAACCTTAAGTGGTTGCTACGAAGTGAAGTGGCTCCGCCACCGCTGCACACTCTGGAGATCAGCGAAACATTGCAGGAGGCACTGGCACTGCCGGCGCCCAGCGACACACTGGACTAGAAGTACCTGGAGAAACCCCTTCTTGAGGCAGCAGCTGTCGTTATTGGCTTAGTATTTATTTCAAGATATATTCACCTAGTCTATGTAACTAATCTAAAGAAGCCTGTTTAAATTGCCGTTAAATATGTTAACTTAATATATTGTTAAAATATATAAATATATATTTTTCTATATAGCATAATGAATGTAACTTTAAATGTTCTTCGTTTAGCAATTTAAACAGACTTATAAATAGATTTGTCTCTATGTATATTTTTATAAATTCACAACCTGTTGAATTACATTACCTGACTTGTAGATGCTATATCACGATGTTGTTAAGGTTCTTCACCTGGCAAAAATAAAAAAATATACGAGAAAGTTTCTCAGTAAAACTCTCGATTTATCTTTACACAGTTCTTAAACTTACGCCCGACGAAGTGGAATTGTGTCAGTTTCAAGACGCTCAAGTTTCCACAAATGTTGCTGGAAAGTTTAGAGAAAAATAACAATATTTAAGTTTTGGATTTCAAAAAACAAATGTGGGAAAAACAATAAGTGAAATCGGAAAGGAAACTTTCACTGCAGCCAAAAATAAATTATTACCAAGTTGTGCTGCTCCGTTAAGACATGTTCGGAAACGATTCTAAAACCGATTCACTGATCTATATCATCAGCAGAGGCCCACTGAAACGGTAGCAAAAATTAATAACAATTTCGCAACATGTGGAATAAATTATATATATAAGTATTCATATATATTGAGCGAGTGTCTGTGTGTGTGTGTGAGAGAGATAGAATAGATATGAGGGAATTTGTTCTGTTTTGACATACATGCATATATTATGTATACGGAGTATATTATACTTATCTATATAGTATTGTACTTATAAAACTCTTTAAAGCACGCACACACATAACAATCTTATATATTCGCTTTGCCAACCTTAACAAAGCACAACAAAAACCAGAGAACTTATATACATTTCCATATACACAAGTACATATATAGAGATATATAGTAGAGTAGTATATAGTAGAGTATATCGCATATATATATATATATATATATATTAAATGTGTCGGGGTGAGTTGGATTTTTGGATTTCGGTGAAGTTTCATTTTTTTGTTTTTAATAATAACGATAACTTGTAACTAATATCGCTAACGAAATTTCTTACTTTCTAAGAAATATTGAATTACGTTTATGCTGTTGCTGTTATCTCTCGACTCGTCTACATTTTCTCCTGTATGAATGGATGCATAAGCGCCTGATTCAGAGAAATCCGTTTGCTCGGATCGAGTGCAAACATATTCTCCAATAGATCCTTGAGTTGAGTGACCTTGCGATGCTGATCATCGGGTAAGTTCTGATCAGCAATCAGCTCCTGTTGCAAGTTGCGTATTGGCTTCACAACAGGCATAACGACGATTTTCTCCTGCAAGAAATTATTATTAGTTTTTATCTCTCTTCAATACACTGTCATTTTACATACCCTTTCGGTCAGCTTATCGATCTCGTGATAGAGGAAATTGCAACTCTGATCGAAATGTTGCTCTCTGAACTGTCCCTTGCGCACAATTCGATTGGGAATTTTGCCCTTCACGTCCATAAAGAACTTGAGCATCTGATTATTGCTTTTGCCACTGAACAAGATCTTGCCAGTGTACAGCTCATAGATGGTACAGCCCGCCGACCAGGTATCAATACCATAATCATAGGGTATACCCAATATGATCTCGGGTGCACGATAGAAACGTGACACCAAATAAGGCGTTATTTCATTTTCACTTATACCAGAAGCTGAACCAAAATCGCACAGTTTCAGTATAAGATTATTCTCATTGACCAGAATATTGTCAGGCTTGATATCCGCATGCAAGATGCCCGTCTTCTTTAACAACTTAAGAGCTAAGAACAACTGCTGAGTATAGCTGCGCACAGCCTTGATGTGGAGTCCAACATTCTTGCCATATTTCTTGAGTACCTCACGAAGGTTCATAGCAAGTGGTTCGAATACCATGCACAAATGCTAAAGGAAGGAAGGATAAGTAAGGAAATAGCTTAACTATTATAGAGAGAGGGAGCTACGCACCTGTTTGTGAAAGAAGTGTCGGTACAAACGCAGGCAGTGAAAGCGATCATCGGGATCGGCGTCGTTGAGCTTCTTCAGTATTTCTAACTCACGCAGACCAGTTTTGTGCCTAGTTTGAGGGGGTAAATGATTATCACAAATTCTCTACTACTAAAGAGTTCTCCAACTTACATGATCTCATTGTTGCGTATAATTTTGATGGCCACATTGGCGGCACCACGCGCCTGATCGCGACCACGCACCACATTACTGAACACACCCTGGCCGGTGTAGCCGCTGACTAGATAACGATTGTCTAGAACTTCACCAATACGCACACGATAATAACCCTCGGCATCGTCCCAGTTATCGGTCAGCGCGGGATTCTCATTCTGATGCTTATTGTGCACAATTGTACTGGGGGACTGCAATGGAATAAGGTAGTTAGTTAGTTCAAGAGACTCTTACACGTAGAAGAATGGCAGGATGTGACAGTTACAATCCTGCGACTCACATCGAAGTTTGAATCTACATCCTGATCGGCAAACATATCCCAATCATTGCGCTTCTCCTTTACGGCGCCAATCTTGCTGGCATTTGCATCAGAAACATCTGATTTCTCCTCGGGCTTCTCTACTAGAGTAGGTGTTGGTGAACGCGGCGCAGGATCAGGTCTGAAGGAGACAGGTGAAGTGCTTCTAGATTCATAAGAGTTGGATTTTCTAGGTGTAGGACTGGTAGTTCGTGATTCTGTCTCTGTGGTGCCCAGTTTCTGTTTGGAAGGAAGGTTTATAACTAAATTGAAAGTACTTGGCTTTGTTTTTATTGTTTACCTTTAGCAGCTCCTCGCGTTGCTTGCGTCGCCTCTCGATGATCGCTTCCTCGTCATCCTCATCATCATTTATGTCAATATCAAGTGTGACTTCCTCATCGCTGCTCTCTTTCTCAAGCACCTTCTGGCCTTCGCTCAACGAGCCCTTATAACGATCACGTTCACCGCCGCCACCAACACCATTGCCTGAGCCTCGATGGTTACCGCGGCCTCCAGCGCCAGCACGATCACCGCCCCGATCGCCTCCACGGTCGTGCTCCAACTGCCGCTCTCGTTCACGTCGCCTGTCCGATTCAAACTTACTGCGACTATGCGAACGTGGACGATTCCAGCGATCACGATCCCCGCGCTCTCGTTCACGTTCTCGTGGCCGACCACCACGCTCTGCTGGCTGTCGGCTATCCCTCTCTGGTCGTCGATCGCGATCACGACTTTGTTCACGACGCTCTCGCTGCTTGTCACGATTGATCTCCTGGCGTAGGTCCTCCATGTTGCGATTGTACTCTTGATGGTGTCGTCTCTGGTCGCCACGACTGTTCGCCTGATGTTGCTCTACCCGCCGACGGGGCGTACGACTGCGCTGCTCTCGTGTCCCACGGTCGCGAGAACGTCTGTCGCGCACCTCACGATGTTGAGCCTGTTGTCGGGCCGCACCTGCCGAGGGATCATCTCGTGTACGACTTCGTGATGCTTGGGCTGTCGGCGTTGCATGTCTTCGTCGCTTCTCCGGTGTGGGCGAGGGCGTACGCTGACCACCGCTAGAATCATCCAATAATATAACATCGGGTTCGTTTGAGTTATGGATGTTAGATTGTTTATTATTAACATGTTTACTAGTTGCAGTTGCCAGCGGTGCTGCAGACTGCGAGTTCAGCCTGCGCTTGGGCGCCTCAGTAGCTGCGGCCGCTGCTGCTTGGGCTGCTTGTGTTGCTGCCAAATTGGTCCGCTGCTGCAGCTGGTGGCGTCTTTCGGTGCTGTCATCACGCGCACGCTTAACCAGCACTGAATTGGAGCGACTTTCATCACCCTCAGTGTCGGACATGTAGGCCCCAAGACGCGCCTGAAGCAGTGCCTTTTGCCTCATCAGTTCTTCCAAGTTGAGCTCGTCCTCGAGCTTAGCCGGCATAACCGGACTGGCCACATCAACGGGGCTGAAGAGAGGGAACTTTAGACTCGTAAACGTTTACAATCGTTCGTACTTACACTTCACTATCGCTGCTTGAACTGGTCACCACCACAGGGAACACTTTATTCTGTATAGTTTTGGTAATCTCCTCGACCAGGCTGCAAGGATCCGTTTGCAATTTGGATTTGATGATCCTTAAATCGGCACCATTTGGAGCCAATATGGTGCGGTTGGCCTGCATGATCTCGGTAAACTTACTGTTAAGGCCTTGACTGCTTGAGGTGCGCTGCGGCTTATCGGATGCATTGGATGATTCGCTGTGCCGATGTTGATGGTGTTTCTTAGACTTTTTGTGCTTTTTATGCAGCCTTTCCTTATCACTCGAGGATGTCTTTTTGTGTTTCTTGTGCTTTTTCGCCTTTTTGTGCTTGCTGCGGCGCTCATCCGCGTCACTGTTGTCACTGGAGCCGTAACTGCTTGGAGCGCAAGCGACAAATTAATATACACACACAGCTACATAACCTCACAAAGCTTTGCTTTCTTTTTCTGCGCTCTTTTCTTACCTTTTATCGTCACTTGTCATCTTTAAAAGCTGTTTTCACAAACTGCATACACAAGTAAATTGAATTTGAACACCCGTATTTTATTTTAAACGTATATCTTTGGTTTTTTAGTTTTCAGCTCTGCACAATTTGTTTGTTTGTAATCCGTGCGAATAAGTGTGTACACACACTCACGCATACACGTACACACATGCTGCTGTCATCGAAAATCTTTACATTTCGCTAGACTGTTATTAACAGCGCGCATAAATTTAAGTTGTGTTTCAAACTGTAAACGATAGCCACAAATTATAGCATTTACTTATTTCACTCTTTCAAAAGTAACCTCGCGCAAAAATACAATTTTTTTTAAATATTGTTATAAAGTCATATATATGCAAATGGTAAAGCCAAAGGCAGTAACAAATCCGAAAAGACTCAACCAAAGATAAATATCGATATTTGTTACAGTCGCTGTAAAGTATCGCATATGTTAAAAGTACTCGTATGGTGGTAGTGCTCATCCCTACCGCAACCATATGTTGAGTGCCGATTTAACAGACAAACTCAATGGATAAAATGGATTAGGTCGTGAAAATAGAATAACTGCAATCACCCCTTACAACGGTTTATTAAACCAACAACGAAATATTCATCTTTATAAGTTTTACTTTATGCTGTGAAAAGCTCTCTTGGAACAACGGACGAGCGAGTGATATTCGAGCCACCTAGGAATGCTCTTCAAATTTATTTTGCATTGTTCGCCACGTTTAGTCCCCCAGCAAATTCGGTGTTCCCTGTCCACGACTTGCTCAGTTCTTCAAAAGCCCCGCAGGAATACTTTCAACATGGATAAAGTGTATCTAAGAAATCCAGAAAACAGTGAGGAACTTAACATAACGTTCCGATATGCAAACGAAGCCCTAAAGATCGATAGAGACTTCAATTTCTGTCGGCGGATGAACGAGTGTGTTGACGAAGCACTCACCCGAATACGCAACAACGTGGAGAAGGAGTTAAATAAAAAGAGTAAAAAGAAGTCAAAGACACCACCAGCTGCCGAAGAAAATCTGCCAGAGAGACCAAAAGACATTCTTGTACAGCTGCGCCGAGCTGATTCTGATGATCAGATCTTGGGCATAACTTTTGCCGAGCTACTCTCCGACATATCAAAGGGACTCAAGCTTCAAGTGATAGACAAATCGTTTGATATTGTTCTCAATCAGCCCTGGATCTTAGGACTGCAATTGCCAAGCTCCATTATGGCAGGTTACCTGGTGTATCCCATGAAACTGGATATGCAGTTTGCTCAACGTGAACACACTCTGGGTCAATGGTACAGAGCACCAAAGCTACCATCCGGTGTTGGAACTGATAAAATTATATGGGAGCCATGCGGTGAGGGCTTGATTTATCAGGTTTCCCAAGCAGACATTGGTCAATATCTAAAACTGGTTGTAACGCCTCGAAATGAGGCTGGAGTTTCTGGTCCAACGACTGAGCATGTTGCTAAATCTCCCGTACAGGCTGGACCCACTGATTGTCCTTTTGAAAAGCGACAACAGTTTACCAAGGAACCTCTTAGCAATCCAAATGAGCTGCGTGTGGTCAGCTATAACCTCTTAGCCGATCTTTATGCAGATGGAGACTATGCACGCACAACCCTCTTCCCTTATTGCGCTCCTACTGCACTGAAAGATAGACTATCGCAAACAACTGTTCATCAAGGAACTAGTCGGATATAATGCAGATCTGATGTGCTTGCAGGAGGTGGATATTAAAATATTTGACTATGATCTAAAGCCTGTGCTGGCGCAGGCGCCCTATGGCTTCGAGGGAATCATGACACCCAAAGGCACTTGTGCCGAGGGTATTGCCATGTTTTATCGCGCATCGCGATTCAAATTACTCAACACCTATGTACTTCATCTGGGCGACAACTTGAGTAGTCTACCCATATTTGCACCGCTTTGGAATAAGATTAAGCACAACGAACAATTGGCCAAACGCATTTGTGAGCGTTCCACAACTTTGCAGCTGTGTTTGTTTCAGTTGAAGGAGACAAATCGTTACCTTATGGTGGCCAACACGCATTTGTATTTCCATCCCGATGCGGATCATATACGATTGCTACAGGCTGGTTTCTCTATCCTCTTTGTCGAGCACATCTATAAGCAAGCTATGAAAGAGCACAGCATATCGGATCCCCAGAACATCGGTTTGGTATTCTGTGGTGACTTCAATAGCGTACCAGAGTGCGGCATTTATAAACTAATGACGGAACAGTTTGTAGAAAAAGATTTCATTGACTGGAGCAGTAATCTGGAGGAGGCTGTGAAAGATGTTGAGCTGAGGCAACCATTTAAAATGGTCTCCGCCTGCGGTACGCCACCATATACCAATTACACCACTCTCTTCTCTGCTTGCCTGGACTATATATTTTACCAAAGCGACTCCTTGGACTTGGTACAAGCTGTACCTCTGCCCACAGTCGAGGAGTTGAGTGCCAATGAGGCTATACCGTCCATTACTTTTCCATCGGACCATGTGTCATTGATAGCTGATCTTAAATTTAAATCAAGCAATTGATTGTACTAACTTTATGATGGGATATGTAAATAGATTTGTATATAAAAAGGGTTATTTAATGTGTTGTTTGTACTTATTAATTATAAAATGGCTTTTTATTTGATTTATTTTTTCCTAACTGGCTGCAGCCACATCATCGTTGTCATCTTTATCTATGCTCAGTTCTAGAACAGCATCCTCGTCGACAGACATGGATGTAGGTTCCTTAGAATTCTCTGTTGATGCCGAGCTTTCCTTTACTTTTCCTCGATCACCATCAAATTTGGTAGGCGCGATGTTGTTCAACTCATCGTCATCTTCATCGCTGACCTCCATTATGCCATTGTTGTCGTTGGGTTCCGGTTCGTTCTCGGCTTCGCTTTCAGACGACGACGATCCCGAGCTGTTGTTATCTTCGAGCTGTTTCTCCAGTTCGTGTATTGTATACATCAGAAGAGAGAAATCGTTACGACGCTTCTCGAACTTGGTCTCCATTTTGGTTTTCTTCTGTATCAACTTGTCGATTTCCTTCTTTATTGTCTCAATTTGTTTTTCTGTTTTCTTGCGGTCGGGTTGCTCCTCAATGAGTTGGGCCAGCAAATCGTACTCCATCTTATTCTTGCGTATTTCCTTTGCCACAATTAGTTGCTTTTTGCATGCCTCAATCTCTTCCTTTGCCGCTTCAATGGTATTTTGATGTCTTTCTGCCAATTTGTGATAGTTCTCCTGTTCCTCGCCAATCATTTTAAGCATCTGCACATTTTTCAACGCGGCGAATTGACATTGTGCCAATTGCGCCATGAGGCGGTCATACATTATTTGACTGGAACGGAAACTTATTAGCAATTGTTTATTAATAATCAAAGGATTTTACTCACTTGGTTTCTGGGGAGTCATTTTTGGAATGGGCCCATTTCAGAAATTGCTTCAGCAGCATGTTCAATCTGCGATCTTCGCCCGTGCCATCGCCGTCAATAAGCAGACGCTGCTTGATGATTTCCTCTGTGAAGATAAGTTTAATGTAGTTAAACAATTAGTTCTTTTAACACACTGAACCAGTTACCGTCGTTCATTTTGTTAAAAAAAATACTTAATAAATAAAACACCGGCTGTCTAATTCGATAGTTGTATCGTTTTTGTGAAGATGTCGGCAAATAACATTAACAGCATGTTATTATCGATAAAAACGATACTGTTAAGGCTAGCATCGCTGTTGCCGCTGTTAATCGATAATTATTAAACATTTGCATGTGTTTTGTTGTATCTGATATAAAGTTAAATAGTTTGTTTATTTGCGCAAAATGACTGCAGTTCCACCACCCGCAAACATCTCCACACTTATGCCACTGGGTAAGCATTAAGGTATATGTTTTAATACACCAAACGCTAAAGTAAACGTTTGCCGGCAGAATTGGTGGACAAATGCATCGGTTCCAGAATCCACATCATTATGAAGAATGACAAGGAAATGGTTGGCACATTGCTTGGCTTTGATGACTTTGTTAACATGTTACTGGACGATGTGACGGAATATGAGAATACTCCAGATGGACGCCGCATCACAAAGCTGGACCAGATTCTGCTGAACGGCAACAACATTACCATGGTGGGTACAAGAAAGATTGAGATATATAACATTTGTTTAACTTTGTTTATTTCGAATTTCAGTTGGTGCCTGGAGGCGAGCTGGCTGAATAACAATATTTCCATATATTTTGTAAGCGAATAAAAATGTTCATAAACAAATCGGCCTTTTTAGTGATGTTGTTGTTGGTGTGAGAGGAGGAGCTGCCATTTGTTGCGACTGACGTATGGTGGCAACTCTGCGCATGCGCATTTGAATTGAGCGCGCGCTCTTTCTCTTTAGATGTTCTCCTGCCGCCTGCCGTGCCATGCAACACGACAGTCAACATGTGCCATAAATAAGTACTAACGGTACACACGGTATATAAGTTGCTTGCATGATCTCCCGTGCGTCCGTTCGGCATCGTCGTCTGTCAGTACGGCACCAAACTCCAACGGAAGTAGAACAAACGAAGCGGAAACACACTCGACTCTCGACTCGGCCTGCCGCACGAATATGGAAAACTTTTTCATTCAACAACAAATAATAATGGCAATTTCGACAATGTAATCTGAAAGCGATGACTAATTGTAATTACACATAACGTGGCCAGCACTTGAAGCGAACGGGTCAGCAATTTTGAGGTTTAAGCTGAGCCCACAAAAAACCAAAAAAAAGAACAGAAGAGTGAAGTGAATTTTGGTTTAGACTTTTGTCGGTATCTGTCGCTTGGGTCGGTCGGTCCCTCTGTCGGTCTTCGGTCCAAGGAGTTGCACGCAAGTGATTAGGACGCTGGTAATATGATTGCGTGAAGAAATCAATAGAGACGCCTCGCGCCGAGACGAGATGAGCAGCAGCTGCCAGAGCATTGCAACGGCGGCCAGCAGTGCCGCCACCACCACAGCAGCGGCCGTCTCAATATCTGTGTCCAATGCCACCTCGGTGGGTTCCCTCATTGCTGCCGCCTGCATGCAGCAACCGCAGCAGCTTCATGGCCAGCAGCAGCAACAACAACAGCAGGCGCCGACATCGCACTATGTCAATGGCACCGGCAGCCTGGGACGCCTGAAGTATCATCACAAGAGTGGCGATGCCAGTGATGAGGAACTCGAGTACACACAGGTATGTGGCAAATATAGACTAATTGAACCGCTGGTGGGCGTAATGGGCGGCACGAGGGGTGGGTCAGGCTTATTGAGTCATAATGCGATGTCCTGCAGCGTTGGCTCAATTGAAATTGTCTTGTGGGTGGCGGGTGGTTATCCTCCCTACCTTGTCGCCATGGTTCGCACTCCCTCGCTCTTGCTTTCTCTCTCTCCGTCTCTGTCTCTCTGCCTCTTTCCATGTGTGTGCCTTCTGTTGGTGGTGGCTTTTGTCTGCCTGGAGTGGGTGCAATCTGCCTCAGCTGTTTAACCTATGCTCCTCGACTTTGCTTGGCTTGGCTCGGCTACTCGCGGCGCATTGGCGTTCACGCTTCGCCAGGCACACGGCCAAGCGTCAACAGTCCAGCCAAAGCTGCGCCTCGCCGATCAGCTTTAAATAATACAATGCTACGGAAGTAGACACCCCACCCACCCCGCAGTGCCTTCAGCAACCCTAGCACCTCCACCCCCTGTTGTTCCTTGTGCAAGCATTTATGTAATTTAATTATGATTTTTATGAAATATTCTCGACGTCTCGAGCTGGAGACTCCCCTAAATCGAAGCAGGGTTTATGTAGCGCATGCACATGTGAATAATATTAGATTGGTGGGGTGTACTTTGCTGTGGCTTGTGTTCTACGCATGAAACCTTATAATATCTGAAGTAAACTTCCAGAAGCCTCTTGAGTCGTTAGAGAAAACAACCAATTGAAGTTAGTATGCGCTTTAAGAAGACTAAGTTGAATTGTACCAAGTAATTACGGCTTGTTTAACTTTTAAAGAGAGTTCAAAGGTCTTAAGTTACCCAAGGCGTTCAAAAATATTTTAATTCTTTTAAGGAAACCCCTCAAATCTTGTGAAATATCAATCAATAAAAAACTATTTATGATTATATTTAGATTTTAAAGGGTAAACTCCTGCTTGCCCATTTAAATAGTCTAGTTATTTTTAATGTTTGAAGTAAAGAACCTAAACTACGAAATTGAGTTAGGTAGGCCCTTTAAGTGTAAGTGTAGTAGGAGCTTTGAGACGCAATACAATAGCATTTCATTTATAAAGTATTTTGGATTATTCTAAGCCTTGCTTGACCATCTAAGTCAAACCAAGTGGTCTATAAATCTTTTTAGTGAGAAATATCCATTCCTTAGAAACTTTTGAAGATCTAAGGTGTTTTAATGTTGCGTTTTAAGCTTTAATAGAGAGTCTAAATTCGTGTTTGTCTATCAAATATTTAGTTCTATTGCATATTCTCTTTCTACTTTGCGCTGTAGCAGCACATATATAAAATGTCTTGAATATATTGTAAACCTTCCTTATGTTACAAACTTTTCTAAGTTTCAGTTCAGACTCTCCTCAACGACCCATTTAACGCCACAAAATAGTTCGTTCTTCCTGTATTTTATCCTATAAATATTTATGCACATGCCATAAAACTATCCTCATAATTCGCAGCGAGTTTTCTTAGCGTGTCCCTCCAACTGGTCAACGAGGGCAGGCAGGCAGGCAAAGCTATTTGTTGAGCTATAAACGTCCTGGGGGCTGCTCCCTTGGCAGCCCACTTCCTGCGCCCGCCCATAGCAAATAAAGGATTAATGAAAGGCCTAGCGTGCTGTCTCTTTATGCCCGCTCTGTCTGTGGCTGTGTGTGAGTGTCTTCTGTGGCTGTGTTTGTGTGTGTGTTCTGTCTCTTGTTTGCCTTTCACTATTGTTTATCCTTTTGCTCCTTTTGGCCCGGCCCGTGCCCAGTGAAAGTGTTGGCACCCCTCATAGCGTATTCATGGGAAAGTTTTCATTAAAAAGTCGCCCCAAACGAATCAGGCAAACATCATTTTTGTGTGCTCGCACAGCCTGGGGGCATGTGGTGTGCCACATTTGAGCAAGGATGTGGACAGTGCCAACTACTATAATCTGTTGCCCAGACCCCTATAATCTACTCTCCCTTCCCAGCTCTCGCGGTCCACACACATCTTGGGACGCTACAAATCGGAGCGGCAACTGGCTTCCAAGCAGGATGAGGATCGCAGGCGTCGCACCATCATTGTGGAGAAGAAGAACGACTCGTATGGCTTCACGCTGCAGAGCTATGGCATCCACTACAAGTGCGATGAAGAGCTGGAGATGATCACCTATGTGGACTATGTGGAATATGGTGGACCCGCTTACAGGGCCGGTATGCGTGAGGGCGATGTTATACTCTCCATCAACGGGAACGACATGGAGAAGGCCGATCACAAGACGATTGTGGAGTTCATCAAGAAATGCGACATGCGGATGCGCATGGTGGTGCTCTTCGAGGATTGTGTGCGCAAGGTAGGAGATCACGAAGTATCCTTAAAACTTCTCTAATCTTCTATCCTTCTCTCCCTTTTCCAGGTTGATCTGCACATGCGCTATATACAGTTGCAGGGGCTGCTGCAGCAGAAGATGAACGAGCTGGAGCGCGTGCATCTGCGTGAGCGGGAACTCCTAGAGGGCAAGTGGAAGACGCACAGTTTGCCGGCGCGCAAGAAGGCCAATGCCAACACCTCACCCAGTGATCTGGAGGGCATCTCCCCCACCGAGTCCAGTGCCAATGAGGGGGGATTCTATCGCCCTGCTTTGTCCACAGAGGATGTGCCCAACTTGGCCATGCGACAGCAACCGGTGATTATTCCACCGCCGGCACAGTTCATGCTCACCTATCACTATCTGGATCCCACATATCGTTATGTTCTGCGGCCCGAAAACTACATCGAGGCGGGCATGGGAGGAGGAGGAGGATTGCAGCGCAGCAGCAGCAGCGATCATCAGCTGCTGCAGCACCAGCAACAACAACAACAACATCAGCAACACCAGCAGCAGCTCTACATGATGCAGCGCACCGAGTCGCTGGACACGAACAGCGCCAGTCAAGCCACGGCCAGCACCACGCAGCAGTATCACAGCGCCAGTGCTGGATCGACGACAGTGAAGCCGCCGGCACCACCACCACGCACCTGTGAGAAGCATAAACCGCCCGCCAAGCCGCCCAAGCTGGAGAAGCAGAAGCATTGCCATGCGGGGCACAGCTGCAATCCCTGTGTGGGACACTTTCGCTGGAAGTCCTCGGAGAAGTCACAGCCCAGCAATGGCAATGGCGCTGCGGGTGCTGGAGGCGACAATGTCAGCCTGGATGCCTACGACTTGGCCAGTCCCTGCTGCGATACACAGTGTGTGCCCACGCGTCGTCGCCATCGCCAGCATAAGGAGCATGTGCACAAGCACAAGCATCGCGATAGGGAGCGCTCCGAGGTGAAGGATAAACAGCGCGCCAAGTCACAGACGCATGCCTCGCCAAGTGCGCAGGTTGCAGGCAAGGCAGGAGAGGGAAGTCGCCAGGCCAGCAATCCACATCATCATCATCACCATCATCGGCATACGCATGTGGAGCAGACGCCGCCGCCGTCGCATCATCATTACCATCATCCGCCAGCGGCACCAACGCAGTCGCAGACGGGCAGTGTGCGCTCTCGTTACTTTGACTTGGCCTCCGGCCTGGCAAGCCACTGCAGCCTGCACTCTTGCACCTCCAGCGAATTTGCGCCCGGTGATTCGGCCTCCTATACCACCTCCATCAGCACAGACACGCTCTTCTGGGATCCCAAGAGCGATGCAGCGCAGGCCGCATCCCGTCAGCACTCGACCAAGTCGCGACAGTCCTACGAGCAACAGGGGCAGGGGCAGGGACAACCACAGCATCACCCACATCCACATGTGCATGCACATCATCATCATCATCCGCCGCAGCAGCAACAGCAGCATTATCACTTGACCGCCACACAGGTGCAGCCGTCCCAGATCTACCCGAATACCATGGCCTATGTGCAGAAGCCCAAGTCGTGGGACAATCTAGCGGCTCAGGGCTTTGGCTATGGTTATTTGGATACGGTGGCCATGAAGTCGCCGCCAGTGAAGTTGCAGATTGCTCAGCAGCGTCACTCGATGCCGCGACGCAATCCCTATGGACGTTACTCGACCTATGGCGATGTGGAGAACTATGCGCCGCCACCCACCGAGTTTGTGGGTGAACTGACCACCACGACCACGACTACGATTACAGCCAAGTCCACGGAGGAGTTGCTGGCGGCGTGTGATTGCCTGACACCGCAACAGCAGCAGGCGCTGAAGGCGGCACAGTATCAACTCAGTCAGAATCAGAAGCTGTCGCATCAGAATTCCTGTCAAATGGGCTACTATTCTCATCTGCCCAGACCCACCGCAGATGTGGGCATCTCCACGGGGCAGGGACAGGGACAGCCTGGACAGCAGCAGCAGCAACAGCAACAGGGGAATAACGGTTGCGATGTGGCCACCGTATCGGAGGCGACACGCCTGTAGAGCCAAATGATGAACCGTCTTCTAAGTGGAGCCCTGAAGGAATGAATCTCTCACATTCCAAACTCATTCCACACTCATGAGTGCATTCATTTGGGGCTCGACACTCACACTCGAACTTGTACATCGAAACAATTAGCAAATGTTGCAGCTGTAACTAAGCCAAATTTTTAAACTTTTAACTTGCACTTGGCGGGGCACAGTAGTTCCAAGTTCCACTGTGCCCCATATACATATATAGCCTATATATACACACACACTGATACATATAGAGATATACATAGCGGATTTACGATTGTACGATATTTAGACGCATGCAGTTTCTGATTCTGTTTCGGGAGATTTCTTTATAAAGACTGAAAAGCTACGCGTATATTGTATTTTAAAAGGAGATTAGGATTATTTAGTATCTGGATATGGTCAGAGGCGTCTGTTTAGTTGAACGGATAATACCTATAAATATACATATATATGTAGCTATTGTTTTTACCATATTGTAAAGGAACAATATATATAGATACAAGTACATACCAAATATTTACTATATATGTAGGATCGATTATACTAGATCTGAATATCGAGAGAGCAATGTTTTATTATTCATTGTGATAGTGTGAAATTTAATAATGAAACATGCACTGATAAATCGATAACATATAACATAATGGCTGCGCTTCTTATGTAATGCTAATTGTAAATGTTATTGTACTTAAAAATGGAAATGTAATGCAATAAACTTTAATGTGTGTTCATGTAGTATGACTCGATAAAACAAATTGAAGTTTAATTTATTGTAGAGGATTTTATTTTAGTTTGTGCTTATGCAGTATTAATTTGATTAAAGAAATCGCAAATAATTTAGTGCATTTAAATTCAAATGCACAACGGCAGCCCTACAACTGACAATCGATCAGCTGATGGGGCAACCCTCGTCACGAACTCAAATTCAAATGCGCAACGGCAATCGATCAGCTGATTGGGCAACTCTTGTCACAAAATTTGGCCGTGCACATAAACGCCATCTGGCAACTTCGCGGGCGTACTATATGCTGTCAGATTTTGGGCAAAAAATCAATAACAACCCCCAACCCCCAGCCCGCTCGTTAAAAATGTAAATGCGAAAAAATTCAATACTGTGCACAGCCACACACGACGCACGACGACGGGGCACAACGCGTTTTTACTACACACAGGATCGTAGGCAGTGTGTGCAAATTGGTGTATAGCTCATTAATCCCGTTACTACGCGCAGTTCTCCCCCCCAAAATCGCCGACGACGTCACGAATTCACAATCATTAAAAAAATCACAATAAATTTTACGCACAAAAGTCACAAAAATCACAAAGCGCCGCCAAAAGCAAAGCACGAAACAAAGTACGAAACAAACGCGGAAGCAAAGGAGAAAAAAGTAAAAAAAAACGTGAAAACGTAGTGCAAAAATCGCTGGCAAAACCGGCAAAAGCACGGGAAAACGTGTGTGTGTGTGTGTATGAGGTGTGTGTGGCAAGTGAATATGGCGTACAACGCGTAGTCGTCCAGCTGCGTCCGGGACAGAAATATGTTAGGTGTGGCAGCAGTAGCAGCAGCAGCAGTGGCAGCAAATCGCCGCTAGCCAAACGAAGCTAGCAACGGCAGCTCTAGCAACAACAACAACAACATCAAAAACGGCGACGTGGGCAGAACAGGCAACGCAGGCAGAGACGGCGACGACGGAGACAAATTTTAGCAGATTTCGAGAGCGACCACATCGGTGACAGACGGCGGCTACTGTGGCTGCGTCGGCGGCAGCGGCTGCTGCTTGTCTTGTTGTGGTTGTTGTTGTTCCTGTTGGCAGAGACAGCGACAGTGGCAGAGACGGTGGAGCGGGCAGAGGCAGAGCCAGGTACAACAATGATAAGGTAAGTGGGAAAAATGCATTTTTATTCGGGTCAGTTGCAATTGCACAAAATGGCGCTCAACGTCGACGGTCAATTGACATGTTCGGACATGTCGCAGCAGGGCAGATCAAAAACTTTTCCATAGTATTTTTTTTTGTAACCCTCCCCCCACTCCCCTCCCCCTCTGCACTTTTTCCAATTATCTAAAAATTCGCAATTGCCTGAAGTAACGGAAACTTGTGACATCCACAACAAAAATGTCGAGGCGAGTTGAAAGTTTTTCCGGGCTGCTGCCACATTTCGCTCAAAACTAGCTGGCATAGTATTTCTTTGTATGTGTGTGTGTGTGACTGTCTTTCTTTTGTGTGTGTGTGTAGTCATAATTTGATTGTGCCCAGGGCAAAGTTTGTGCAGGAATTCAATATTATTGTAAGAATTCCATAATTTGTAGGCGCTGCTGCCATATGGCAATATGCTAGAGAAGAAAAGGCAGTAGTAGGAGGGGGCGGATGCAGGGTACAACATCATTATCAGTGTCAAAATGCCATTAAATGTGTGTAAATGTGTTGCCTACAATGCCTTTTGAAGGATTACACACACACACACACTCGTACACACACAAACTAAATAAAATGGCAGTATTAAAAAAATCCCAGAGGAAGGCTGGAGGAGCAGGGGGAGCAGGGAGAGAGGTAAAAATGTGCAGCTTTTTGTCAAATAGCAAATGCGAGTCGAGAGTTGGAGTTGGAGTGTCTGTGCTCTGTGCGAGAGTGGAACGTAATATTTGTTGGAGTGCTGGCGGGCATTGAAAACACATACAAATGCAAGTGCATACACATGCACTCACACACACGCACACACACACACACACACGTACGCAGCCGTCGCTTGGCAGTTAGTCAAAAAGCGTCGCCTTCGTCCTCGTCTGCGTTGCAAAGTGCGTTGCATACTTTTTTGCGCGCTTTGTTTGACTAGCATTGGGATTTTCCAGGCAGTTGTCGTCGCACTCCCAGCAGCAACAACAACTACAACAACAACTAGTTAGTCTGGCAGGCGACAAAAATGTCAACTTGCATGTTGTTGTTGCAGTCTGGGGAAATATTTAAATAATTTTGTAATTTGTGGCAAATTAAAGTGGCAACTGGCACAACACACGCACTCTCGTTGCAGTTGCACATTAGCAAAACGTAACTGATTTAATTTGTTGCATGTGCAGCCAGTACACGCTGAGTGGTGCAGGGGGGGGAGGGGGTAGAGGAGGTAAGGCAGCTGGGGCATGTGTTAATAAGCATCGGCACACAGTGGCAACGACTTTGCTTAGTATTTGTGTTTTTTCATTTCCGGTTTCCACATGTTGACATGTTAAAGATGATGATGATGATGGTGATGATGTTGAGCATGCTGATGATGATGAAGTTGGTGTGCTGTGCCTGATGATGAAGTCAGCAGCATGGACGCTGAGTGCGTCAGTGAGCGAGTGAGTGAGTGAGTCAGCTTGTTAGTTTATCAGCTTTGTTTAGGTGGCTGCCCGCACACAGACACACACACACACTTACAGTCATACGCGCGCTCCTTGCGCCTTGTCTCGGTCTGCTGTCCCGTCGTCCAACGTTGCGTATGCGTAATTTTCATATTATGTAATTTTGACTTGTTAAATGGACTCTTAATTTGATTAAGGCGCCATAATTATGAAGTGGCGCCACTTCGTCACTTCGCACTTGCCACACTGCTAAGTGACGCATGTCTTTCGCAGCCTCCTCGATAGCCCACTGTGCTCTGTGCACACCCGCTCCCCCTTCCCTTACTGCAGCCCGCTCCAACAGTGGCTGCTGCGGATGATGAGCTCATATTGAAAGTTTTTGTGTGCCAGCAGAAGCAAGCAAGCCAGCGACCTAGTTCGGTTCCCAAACCAAATCAATGTGGTCGCTGTGGCGCCATTTGCACTGCCGACCCTTTTGTGCAGCATTCACTTCCCGCTTCCCCGTTCCTCCTTCTCTGTAGCCGTTTTAATGATGATTTCTTCTCTTTCTCCAATCGTTTTCTTTGCCAAGCTTCCGTTGCCCGTTCCCAATTTGACTTAGTCACCTGGTCAGGCGTTATTAATTGAGCTTCTGATGCAGAAACTACGATTGTCTTTCCTCTCTTTCCTCCCTCCCTTTTCTCGCTCTGCCAACTGTTCCATCATTGTGCATCTTGAAAGGCTTCGTAATTGTTTTTTTGCGCTTCATGGAAATTTTTTAATTAAATTCGAACTCGCAGGGATTTCTTTTTTGCTTTAAAACATTGCATCATCAGCTCAGCAGCATCGAAATTGGCCACCTCATCTCCCCATTGAATTAGCTTAGCTTGGCTAGAAGAAGTCAGAAGTTAGTATTTATTTATAACATCTCTGCATGGGGAAATAAAAATTAAAAATTTAATAACGCAGGCATTGTGCGAAAAAAAAAAAATCGCCCATTAAGCATATTGTATGCACAATATCATCATCAGCATCATCATCATCGTCGTGATTGTGCTGATTATTATCATCATTATCGACAATGTCAACGGCTCAATGAGCGGCTGAATGAATTTCAAGTGGGCAAAGCGTTCCCTGCTTTGAATATCCATGGTATATAAGCACTTGCATAGAGAGCCCAGATAGATAGATAGCTAGCTAGATGAATAGCGAATGGAAGGGAGAAACAGATAGAGAGATAGGGAGAGTGAGAGGCAACTAGGGATTGATGATTCAGTTTGTTTATTTACGGCATGATGATTTCAAGCGATTTCCCTCATTTCCCAGCAGCACAACCGGTTCGCACACATAACACTTTGGGGCGGCAGAGAACGGCATGGTGAAAATGGAGTCCACTGAGGAACAGGATAGAAAGCTTGTTTTGGAGTTTTGCCATCTACTAGAGAAATCCAAACAGCTCTTCAATGGACTGAGGTGAGTTCGAACACTAAAATACTCTACAAGTTGATGCTATATTATGATTCCACTCACAGAGATCTGCCGCAGTATGGCCACAGGCAGTGGCAGGCGTACTTTGGACGCACCTTTGATGTCTACACAAAGCTGTGGAAGTTCCAGCAACAACATCGCTTGGTGCTCGACTCCAAGTACGGACTGAAGCGCTGGCAAATTGGCGAAATAGCCAGCAAAATCGGACAGCTTTATTATCACTATTAGTGAGTATCCCCACCCACTGAATACCCTTTCTTTCTACTTACTAAATCTCTATTCCTGTCTGCCTCTGCAGTTTAAGAACCAGCGAAACGAACTACCTGAATGAGGCGTATCAGTTCTATGCGGCAATACGTGGACGTGCGTATTATTCGCGTGCAGCGAAAGAGGATCGACCGGATCTGATGGTGAAGAAGCTGCGCTACTATGCACGCTTCATTGTCGTCTGTCTGCTGCTCAAGAAGATGAAACTGGTGCGGGAGCTGGTCACCGAATTGGAGAAGCAAATACAGGAGTACACGAACACGTAAAAGGATTAAATGCTTTGCAGCTGCTGATTGTATGTTTTCTTTGTTTGTTTTACTTTTCTTTCCTCCCACCTTTTGTTGCAGTTACGAGCCGGAAGATCATTTGGAATGGTCACTGGTGCTGGAGGAGATTAAAGGGTTCATCAAGGCAGAGGCAGCCGTCGCGGTGCTGCATGCTGACTCCAATCCCATCATATTGTCGCACAGGTGAGTCGTTGGCACAATCAACTGAACAATCCGTGTACACTTTGCCCGTGCTTTCGTCGGCGGAGTATGGAGTATGGAGAGCTTGTGGGGTTTGTTTAGGATGGGAGATTACGTGGTATACGTGGTGGCTGCTCTTTATACTTGTGTTATGTTATGTAAGGTATACAAGTTTTGCTTTAGTTCCATTTGTTGTGCTTATCACAGAAGACTTGAAAACACCAAAGAAACACTCACTGTTCTCATTTGTCACGCACTTATCCATGAATTCCCCCCTCCATCTACACACAACAGACACACACACACACATACACACACAAAATTATCATTTCATATGTTATACCCTCCAACACACACACACGTTCATACCTCCCTCCCCCCGAATATCACCTCATTAGTGCGCCACATTCTCAATTCTTCTGTGAAAGCACGGGCCTCCGCAATTTGCTTGTGGACCAGCACAACTACAACAACTGATGTGCAGTGGTTCCGGTTCTAGGTTATCACCGCTGACGACGCCACCGTGCGAGAGATCGCCCCACATGACCCTCAGCCTGCAGGAGATACTCATTGTTGGCTCAGCCTGTGAGCAGGCAAAGTTCTCCGAGCTGACCATGGACATGTTTAGGTAAGTTACGAGAAAAACCTCAAGGAATCACATTTTAAACTCTCTCTCTCTCTCTAGAATGCTGCAAACACTGGAACGTGAGCCCACGGAGTCAGCAACGAATCCACTGAGCATGTCCCACGGTCTGCACGGACACGATGCCAGTCCGGCGGCCAGTCGCATACCACCATACGGAGTGCCGGGTTCGAAGGGTTACCTGGAGAACGGGCGTCATTATCGAGACAATCCTCATAAATATTTACTATACAAGCCTTCGATTAGTCAGCTGTTGGTCTTCCTGGCCAGCGGCTTTAAGGAACTTCCGCTGGGCGGCGCACTGCTGCTCTATATGTCAGCGGACGGCTGTTTCTCCACCACCAAACATCCCGAGGACTGTGAGTAATCTTCATATGTAACTCTTCTATATGCATAACTCAACCTTCTAAACTCCTTGACCTCCTCCTTGCAGATGGCTACGAGCTGGGCGGCCTGGCCACTAGCGTGAAACGTGATAGCGTCGATGGTGGCGGCTTATCGTGTCGCGGCAAATCGTATAAGGAGAATCACTGCCTCTATCCGGGCGATCTGTATCCGTTCACACGTCGACCCATGTTCATCATTATCGATTCGGATAATTCGTTTGTCTTTCAGCACATACCCCGCTACTTTGGCCAGCCGCTGGTCATACTCATGTCGCCGCAAGATGTGCCGCCAGCCTTTCAAGGTATGCCTATAGATATATCGCATCATCTACATCTACTTATCACTCTTGATTCGCTTCACAGCTGATGTGCAACATCATGGCTCGCTGTTCACACTATTCCTGCACTCTCCGCTCACGGCACTCTGCTACATCTGCAACGTTGGCGACGTGCCCATACATCACTGGGAACGCTGTCAAACCTATGTGGATCGTTTCATCACGGAGGCCTCGCGTCTGGTGACGCGTTGTCGCATCGATGAGATCGAACAGGGCATTGGTTTTATTGGTGAGGGGTGGGGACAAGTAACAAAGACTATCATAGAACTCATTTGTGGCTTCTCTTTGTTGCAGACTCCTCCTATGTTCAGTTCTTCGGCGACGATTTTCTGCGCACACTCATTCTTCGCTTTGTCTTCTGTGATGTTGTGCTGCGTCTGCATCGCGGCTTCCGTGGCAGGCATATGAGGCCGCGCTGCGAACCACAACTGCCAGCGAATGAGCTACTGGAGCATCCATCGCTATCGCACATCATATTCCAATTGGCATCGGCACTCGATGTGCGTGGCCATTTCTCCGAGGGTCCCGAGTGCGACTGATGACTTTTTTTGGCCGTAGTTTTAGTTCTAGTCATAATTTTCTACATGCGGCAGCAGCTAATGCAACTGGTGTCCGACAGACAAGTTTCGTTGATGCATTATGTGTATAATACCTTTCCGGCAGCGCTGATGGCGACATGGACGACATGGAGTGGTAGCTAATGCAGGGAGAGATCGCGTCTCTCTCATTGTCGAAATTGCATATTCAAAACTTTTAAAAGCAGCAACATAAAGCAAGATATGGATATACATAAACTACATACGAATATACACACATAATATATATATAACATATATACATCGTATATGGTATATATGAAATAATCAAGTACTTAGCTAGTTTTCTTATATAGTGCGTCGCGCAATGGAATGGTCCAATGTTAGTTGCTTAGCATATACAACACACACTCAATCACACCGACACACACACACACAAGAGAGATAATGATATATGGTATAGAAGATGATGATGTGCTGTAATAACACGTGAGGAAACTAACGAGAAACGCCGCAAAGGAAACATGTCAAAGAACCTAAACAAAAGAAAAACGATTACTGCCAAAAAGAATAAATCAAATTTAGTTGGAAATAGAAAATCGAACAGCAATTTTAAGAGGAAATCGAAGCCATTTTTAAGCATGAAGAAGAAGCAGAAAAACAAAAACAAAAAACCGATAAAAAAACAATATCATACGCAGCGATAAACTTTTAGCTTTTATACAACGCTCTCAACAAGAAGAGTACGAACGAAATCTATATAATTAAAAATAAAAACAAAAAGGATAAATCTATGAACACGCCACACTATATAAGAAATGCGTTTCTTATGCATTTTGTCAGGCATTGTACACGACGCTCATAAAACAACAACAAATTAACATATAAAACAAAACAAACAACATTAAACAATAACAAATTGAATAAATTAAACAAGACAAAACAAAACAAAAATATTGTACGTATGTAATATTGCATATAGGTATTATTATGATTACAAGATGACTGAAAGTTACTGTTTCAAAAAGCAAAATTTAGCAAATATAATAATTACTTATATACATATAAAGAAGTCTAGTTAAGCCAACGAAACGAGCAGATCGAAGATGATATGATATAATGATGATGAATGACGATGATATACAAAATATATTTTGCGTATGTTAAATAACTTAAATTTAATACGAAACCATTTTATACGACAACTAAATCTATATATATATATACTTGAGCGAATACGGATCGTGATGATACGACGGCACATACACATTCACTTAGAGGAAAATGCCATCATTAAATCATATCGTGCAGTGTGTTCTACATTTTTCTTTCTTTGAACTGAGATAAGAAGTCGCAAAAAGTAAAGCTCACGAGAATAGAGAAGCAAATCATTTAAACACAATATACATACATAACATACATGAAACTAGTTAAACGCATAGTTAAAGTATTTGGCATCCCACACGACAAACCGTTACTTTTTACAATTACAGTTATCATTTAAAAGCGAACTTTTTCTTCTAATATTTCTGAGCATTTTTCAAATTTAAAAAAAAAAAACGCAAAATAAAAAGATATATAAAAGTTCTAAGCTAAAATCTCAAGAAGCAGTCTTATTAAACAATAAACAATAAAAAAAAAGTTTTTTTAAGAACGTTCTTAATACTCTCAAACATCTTTGTTAACAAAAGCAAATTGTATAGACTCTTTAAAAACATTTGTTTAAATATTGTATATATTATTCTAAAACGAAAACGAAATGAAACGAAAACACCCCAAAGAGCCCCCAAGACAAATGATAAATAATAAATATAATAATGACCCCCCCCCGCCCTCACCCCTCGCTCCGAAATGATGTACCAAAGCAGGCGCATAATCATTTCCATTAGATTTTGTACATTTAAAAATTGCATTTACATAAGTATAAACAAATGAAGAAGCAGCAAAGCGTAATAAACAAAGCAACAAAGACATGAATAATCAGCAACATTAGCCACACGTAAGCGATACAACAACAACAACAAAAACATCAACAACAACAAATCCCACAAAAGAGTACATTCAAACATTATCATAAGCAACAATTGTTTAACACTATCAAGCCATAAACAACAACAACAACAAATTTAGCAAAAGCCACAAAAAACAAAAAAAGAATGAAAAATATTATGAAAGTATGGGAAAGGGGAGTGTACGGAGTTTGTATGAGAAATAAGAATAAAGCACATGTTTGAAAGAAAAGAAACCTTGACAATATCGTACTTTTATCTATCTTTAGGTTTATGAACCATTTAAGTTTATATTTTATTATTATTATATACTACTTCAAGCGTCCCGTGTGTTTCTCTATCCAACCTACAAACGAGGAGACCCTTGTGAATATATCCGGCACACGGAGACGACATTGGGCATCGAAACCATGTGAGACAATGCCAACTACAGTTCTTGTGCCATCGTTGAGCAGCAACGGGCCACCAGAGTCACCACGACAGGGTAATCCCTGCGTGGAATCAATGCACAGAAACGAGTCCAGCATTAATTTTTTTTTATCCTTTAATTCTTTGTTCCATTCCTGCTCGCACTGCTCGTTGGATATTATCGTCACGTTGATGTACTGCAATTCCTCTGTGGGCTGATCGTTTGCCATCAATCCCCAGCCCGAACTGATGGCCGAACTATTCACATATGTTTTTTTATCCTTGGGTAACTTGGCCGCGCGAATATGGTTGTTCAGCACGAGACGACGCGGTAAACGCAGCAGCCCGATGTCATTGGCCACTGTATCGCGATTGTAATCAGGATGCACTATGGCATCTTTGGCCAGTATCACTTGCCTCGACCGACGTGAGGCCTGCTTACTCTGCTTAGTCTGCTTGTTTATTAGGCCTACAATCATAATAACTTTTACCCTGTAAGAAAGAATTAGACTTTAGTGAAGAAAAAGATGCGAATCTGTTTGGGCAAACTTACAATTTCAGGTCCGGCTCATGCAGGCAGTGCGCCGCAGTGAGTATCCAGCGTGTGGAGATTATGGTGCCGCCACAGATGTGTGGCTCATCCGCGGAGTTGTTGAAATACGTGTGTAGGGCCACTTGGTGAGGCAATTGCCCGCTCTTTGCAGCAGTTCCATTGATTATGCGTAGAAAGCCCTGGCAGAGGATCAAACTGGGGCTCAACAGCAGATAGACTAGCACGAGCAACTGCTTCATTTGATTGTTCAGAGAGGTTAAAACCTACACGCCTTATATATAGCCTCCCTCTGACATTGATAATCATGTCTGGTTTATGGCCCTGAGGCGTGCATGCGCCTCCTAACTAATCAGTGTCTTGTATAATTGAAAAGTGTTTGGCGTGCTTTAAGTTTATTGGATTTCTGGCATACATGGCATTATCTTTGGTGCTTATAACTAGCTAATAAGTTGTATAATATGAGGGTTCTTTATTTGGAGCTTAGCTTACCAAACTTATAGATTACTTCATGATGATATTTCTCTTCGGGTCGCAGTATTACCGAAGGGAAATTCTCGTGATTCACAGAGTCGGGAAACTTTTGAGTCTCCAGACAGAATCCACCGTGTTTGCTATAAGCTGCACCTTCCTTTCCTTTCGTAGGAGTTTCTCCACGCTCCTTGTTGGGTAGGTAGTTCGATGTATAGAACTGCACACCAGGTTGATTGCTTGCAATCTCTAGCCAGCGGCCACTTGGTGGATGCACCACCTTGGCAATGTTTGCAATGCTCTGAGGTGGCGTAAATTGCACACAGAAATTGTCATCAAATCCAATAGCAGGTTCCAACTGCTTTATACGATCTCCAAGTTTGCTTGGGGTACGCAGATCGAATTTACCGCCATCCACAGGAAGTATCTTGCCCGTTGGAATGGAGTTGGAGTCCGTTTCAGTGATGCCATACGCATTGATTTCCACCACATGTTCATAGAGACCTTCCTTACCCGCCTTATGACCAGCCAGATTGAAGTAGGAATGGTTTGTAAGATTCACTGGCGTCGGTTTGTTGGTCACAGCATTCAAGGATACATGGAGGCAATTGTCCTCAGTCAGAATAAATGTTGCAGTTGCGGTCACCTCTCCCGGATAACCTTCATGACCATCGGGATTGGTGTGTTTCAATTTGATGCCATTGGGCAACACTTCGACGACTTCCCAGTGTGCCTTGTCGAATCCAACGAAGCCACCATGCAGTTGGAATTCTCCCCTGTTCCTTGAGACTTCAATTGTCTTTCCATCGAGCACGAATTTGCCACCAGCTATGCGATTGCACACGCGTCCGACAGTGGCACCCATGTAGGGATTCTTATCACTTTGATAGCCAGCCAAATCATCAAATCCCAATGTGACATCTTCCACCTTTCCATGGGCATCCGGCACCTTAATGCTACTGATCGTGGCACCCCATGTCAATATCTGCACTGTCATCTGTTCCTCATTGCTCAGCGTAAAGCGGCGAATTTGCTCCGTTTTCTTGGTGAAGGGATTCACTGCAGCGTTGGCGAAAATATCTTCAGTTACGTTAACCATGTTGTCGTCGGATGGGGTGGACGTCTGGATCAGTAATGAGCTGTCGAGCGACGAGACAAGGCTTTATCTACAAAATTCACACAACTCAATGTAGCATATTGCAAAACCTCATAAGTACTTGATAAATAAATTAAGCACTTAGCAAATGCAAGTGTATATGTATGACTTTATATGTAGGTAAGTGCAGATATACTATATTGTTTATAAATTTTCCATATCAACAAGTGTTCCAGTCGCAGATGTTTGTCGCTGATAGCCGCAACCACATTCTGGAACGTTGTCGGGCGTAGCATATGATAACTGACTTACTTGTTTATGTGCAAACAAATAGTCCAGCAACTTATGTATATTATAAAATATATATAATAAATGCTATTTATAACAACTTGTTGTCAATTTCAATAAACCGGGCGCAGTGCAAAGAAATGTACTAAGAAATACCAAACAAAAGAATACCGATTAACGTTTCGAATTATCGATAAGTGTACATAACATTATAAAATGCTGTTGAATGTTGCTGTTATGTTAATTTTAATTAGCAGCTGTTAAGTTTAAATTAAATATGACTTTTCTGTCGAATCAGCATTATTTCATATAGTGCATTCATTATAGCTACACATTAAATTTATTTAGTCACTCAAATGAACATTTCCTTATTTGCAAAGAAAAAAAATATTGGAGCAGCCACTTTCACCAGGAAGTTAGAAAGACACTGTTAATAACATTACAGTTCTATGTTAATTATCAGCGACCAACAAGTTAACGCAAAGTGACAACTCTATTGTTTACAAAATCTAAAATGGGATCGACGTGGCAGCGGGAGCGATTGAATCTTTTTGTGCCAATTGCGCTGATTTGCTGTATCCAATTGATCCAGAAATGCAGTGCACAGGAAGCACAGCAGCCATGGTACGAGAATCTACCAGCCGTCGCCATGGATTACAAGGTAATACACGCCTACTGTCTACACTCCCACGCTTGAATGCGTTGCTTGTGTTAGAACAACAACAATTACAAATGTTTTGTGTTTATCTGATAAATATTTATCATACACAAACACACACAGGTGCACATTGATGCCGGCAAAGAGGATTGTTATCATCAGTACGTGCAAGCTGGTGCCACCTTCTACGTTTCGTTCAGTGTAAGTACACAGTGAGTTATAAAGTACGATGTCCACCACATGTGCTAATGCACTTTGATTGACAGGTTGTGCGAGGTGGCGATGGCATGGCCGGGTTCGCTGTACGCAATCCAGCTGGCGAAATTGTAAAGCCCTATCAATGGCAGGCTACAGCTGATTACACAGATCAAGTCTCACCTGGTGGCTACTACTCCGTGTGCATTGACAATCAGTTCTCACGATTTGCCAGCAAACTGGTCAACATATACATCACAGTGGTCAAGTACGATGCTTGGGATAAGTACGCCAAAGAGATTGAGGAACTGCAGCTGAATATGCAGAACTTCACGGCCACCATAGGCACAGTGGAGCGAAACATCAACAACATGTTGGGCTACCAGGCGCACAGTCGCCATCGTGAGTCGCGCGACTTTGCTCTGTTGCTGGACAACAATTCGTACATTCAGACTTTCTCCATTAGCCAAATTGTTGTCATACTCATCACATGCTCCATACAGGTGAGAATGACAGTGGATTAATCAGTTCTGTGTCGGATCTAATGATTTCTTGCCATTTCTCCTAGGTATTCTTCGTGCGCAAACTGTTCGACGTACGCACAAACTCCAAGAGTCGCATTTAGATGCTATCAATGATGCTCATGGCGGCATTTTTCTGCACAAAGATGTTTTTTTATACTTTACCCCACTTTTTTTTTCAATACTGCATACGTTCCCACGCAAGAGACTAAAGAGACATTCATCCATGATAGAGAGAGAGAGATGGCATCCCTTCCAGACTTCTGACTATATACTACATGTTGTAATTATTTTAATGGCTACAGAACGAACAAGTGCAAACTTAACAGACTTTTAACTAATACTATATTTGTCACGTCGAGTGTATTTTAGACTTATGTGATAAATGTAAAATGTGTGTGAGTGTTTAATTAAATTAAAATTAAATTTGATATTTTATAAATGCGTTGCATCCCTTCTTGGGTTTGTGTCCGAGCTAAAGCTCTTTTAGCCTGCGAGCTTTTCTGGGACAGCGTGAGATGAGGTTAAGGTGCGACTTAAGAGCTTAGCCAAATCTCTGATAAACTTCATTGTTGGGTGCACTTATACTAGGCGCATCCAGCTCGCTGAAATAGCCTGCACCGAGATCGTAGCCGGGCTTCAACACGCCCTCGCTATAGAGAGAGATTATATAGTACATAAAGTAACGATTCCGAATATAGAAAATCTTTTATATTACCCAAAAATATTGCCGGAAAATCCGTTGAAGCCACTGCGCCTAAAATTGTCCCATGGCTGTGCGTATATTGGAAGAATCAACGCGATAAAGCACATTAAAATTGCCGGCAACATAAGGAAATTCATTATAATACTATTAAAAGTCTCACGATTAAACTAACAATATCACAACGCGCTACCGAACTGGCCACAATAAGTTGTTTGCGAGCTATGAGGCGCCTTCCGCCGATAGCCGGATCTATTTATACCCCCATGATGATGATGGCAGCAACAGCCAGAACTAGTTTAAAACATCTTAACTCAGGAATTTTTTCAAGAAATTTAAATATATTGCAAAACATTTTATTAGTATATTATCTGTTTGAAATACAGTAGCTTTTAGTTACAAACTTGTTCAAACGAACTTGAGCGGAAATTTAAATAGATAAATTTTTGATTTTTGTTTTATATCGTTTTGCTAAGTGCGTCAGACATTCTTAATCATTGCTAAATAAACTGTGAAACATGTTTGTTAGAAAATAGCTACAGTTCAAAGAAGTTGGTGGGATTAGCGAAACCAGTTGATACCCTGTAGGGAAGAAACTAGGAACAAAAGATTCCCTTTTGCAGTTTGCATCTTATTTGTATGAGATTTTGGTTTTTAAATATGAATGGGAATGATTTTGGAAGTGATTTATGCAATTTAAATTTATCATAAAATATATAAGGCTAAATGGTATATTATATATGCTTAAAGGGTATATAATTGTCACTGTAGATTGCCTCAGTCTACCTTATATGTAGAGAGAATACGTCAGTGAGTGCATGAGCCGTCTTATCTCACTCTCTTTCTTATTTCACTCTCCTTCAAATATACCTATATAGATCATCTATTGTATCTTATGGTACTAGGTACCGTTGAACACTTTATATATCATATTCCGTTGTTCAACAATGACTATAAGAAAGTAGCTCTAAATAATGTCTGGGATTCGTTGCGAAATGCGCTGCAGAATTATAAACAAAGCCGAGTAGCTTATCCGGCTTTCATATTATAAAGATGATGTGGGTTGCATATATTAGTAGATTAAATTATAAATGTATTTTTATTTATGTATTTATTATTGAATTGCGGATATGGCTTAGGGGAATATTTGAGTTAAGATTTGCATGCATTTAAATCTTGAGCCATAAATGTTTTCTCTCTTATTGATCTTTCTCACTGCTCACATTAATTACTACGCTCAAGTTCGGAACTATGTCAAAGTGCGCTTATCAGCAATTTATTTATGACACACACACACATGCACTCTCTCTCACACGCACACACACATTAACAGCTCAAGCTGCGACGTGTTAATTATATCCTTTTTTATGGCTGCGGGAAATCTTGTGCGTCATTGTGGGCACTTGCTGGAAATTAAAATGTTATTATGTGTGCGCTTATCTAGAGTAGCAGGAGAAGGCAGGGAGGGGGGCTTCGCCTTAAAGTAGGCAACGCTGCAACGTGGCAAATGAAGCCGCAAATGATGCGAGTGTTGGCCCCAAACTAAGAGGGAGCCTAATGGCCGCACACAGATAAGCAAATGTCGCTGCCAGTGTGTGCGAGCTATGCTAGTGTGTGTCTGTGTGTGTGAGCGTGTGTGTCTCTGGCACTGTTAGTGCTGGCTCTTTAACTGTTTTAAACGCCATTGTTAAAATATTGCTCATACGCACTTCCGCCCAAAATGGGGTCTTTGCTTGGACTAATGATGCCACCGCCTCGGCCTGGTTCTCAGTCTGCTGCTGCTGCTGCTTGCTTGCTTGCCACAATGCTGCCCAAGAACATAGAACAGCAGTAACTGTGGCAGCAGCAGCAGCACGGCTCTGCCTGTGTGTTTAGCTCCGCCCCGTTTTGCCAGAGCAGAGATAAAACGGACAGCACGGACGGATGTGATGGAGCGCGCGTGCGCATCAACCACCGCAAAACTGCTGGTGCTGCTGATGGGGTGGCACTGTGGCACGGCGGGCATGCTGTGCCTCATGCCGTGGCATCCATGCTCGCCTCGTGCCGGGCGGCGATGTGGCGGCCTGATGCGGTCTGTTGCCACTGCCACTGCTGCTGCTGCTGATTACCAGCGCTCCAAAATTGTGGGAGGAGTGTAGAATGCCGTGCTGTGCCTGGCCTGGTCTGGCCTGGCTGTGTGTCGCCATCTTGAGAGCGCGCGCACGAGATGATTTGTGCTCGTGTTTGTCACTATGTGTGTGTGTGTCTCTCTGCCTCTGTTCGTGTGTGTGTGTGTGTTTGTGTTAAGGACGCGCGCTGTGCTGCCTTACGGCCAACGGGACGTACACATTAACTTGGAGTGCGCGTTACCGTTACGACACGTCGCGGACCAGCAATATAATAACGGGTACTTTGCGGTTAAGATTCGTCGGCCACACACGTTGACACACAGCCAGACAGACAGACAACAGACCGGCTGCAGGCCGCCGCGGTCGCAGGAAGTTTCCACTGTACTAAAGGCCACGACTACGACGACGACGACTGTGGGCGCCGGCCAAAATATACAACAATAACAATAACAACAACAACAAGGTGGAGAACTTGGACAAATAAGCTTGTTGCTTGTTGCCGGCCAGTAGGCGTGGCACCTGCACCTTCTACTCCACCTCCGTGTGCGTGTGTGTGTGTGTTGCAAATATATTTTTCGTGCGGAAATTATTGAAATTTTCCTTTTGATTTTGTTGGCGCCGATGCCGCCACGCCCCCGCCGCCCCCGTTTGCCGAAAAACCTCAAGGGTTCCCGCACGAAAAAAAGGGGAAAAATGCCCAAGTGACGCGTTGACGCCACCGTCGGCGTTTGCCTCTGCTTTGCGTCCTTCGTCGCACTGACAAATTTGCTTGCATATCCATTGCAACAACAACAACAACACACAGAACAAACTGCAGCAAAACAGCAATAACAACAACAAAGCAAAGTGAACTAAACAAACAATTTACGTGACGCGTCGTTGTCCTTGTCTACGCCTCCTCTTCAAGTTCGCTTTCACTTGCCGCATATCCGTCGCCATTTTGGACAAATAATTTCACTTCCGGTTCGCAAGTGCAACGCAGCGTGGCATAGAAAAATACCAAACAAAATGTCGACTAATTGAGTGAACTCCAATCGATGTTATCAATGTGCGCAGACAAACTTTCGATAAGTGAAATTAATTTAGGCAAAAGTTTACAGCACTTTCTTTTTGGATAAGAACTTAGCCAAGACAAACAGCATAATCCTGAGGTGGGTTTAAGTGATTAAATGTTGTTTATATAATCTAAAAATATATACATATAAACTAGTTTTTCAAAGTGTTAATATTGTTAAGAGATCTATGAAGCATAAGGTTATTATAATAACTAAAGCAAAATATGTACATTTTACAACAATTTTTAGTAAAAATCTTAATTTGTTTGGAGAAAGTAATTAGATCATAAGTAATTCGTATAGTTTTCTAAGCAATATCAGCATGGACTATTTAGTATATATAGTATAATTAGCATTAATATCATATAGTGCATATACTTGTATCATATATAATATTTTATGTGTATATATATCATTTTTATCATTGGTAAGCATTACCTATAGGTGCTCGAAGAGTTTTCTTTTATGCTCCTTAAGGGTTTGAATTGATTAAAGAAATATTCTTGCACCTGAACTAGAATGCTATGCAAATATAATTAGTTTACAGTAATTTATTTAAAGGCAGTTCTTTCTGGAGTCATATTCTGTAAAAAATATATTAAATTTAGTTTGGTTACTACGAGAATATTATAAGGAATAGAAAGCTAAGTTGACCTGCTGAACAAATGATAATCATTGTAGGTAAACAAATTTATAAATATGTTCTTACTAAAAAAAAACTTCCCTTCAATCCCAATGTCAATCTCTCATCTCAGTTTTGTGTTTCTGAAACAGCTTAAAAATTTTTTTTCATTGTTAATACTAAAGTTATAAATATTCACATTATAAAGTAAATGTTCTCAGTTCTTCAGTTTCTGAGCTTCTTAAATCATCTAAAATTTCATTTTTACTTAACAATAATCAATTTATCTCCCTCTACTTATCGCGCTCCCATCTCACTCTCCCTCATCTTCCCGTACACAATAATAAATGTAACAAGCTGTAAAATGGCCACGCCCATGAGCCACGTCAAGCCCATTAAAAACCTAAACCGATAGGGAAATCTGACAAACCATTAATAGAGTCTGCATCGTTACAGGTCGCGTGTGGCCTCATCCTGTTAATTAAAAGCTCTTCACACCGACTCCATGTCTCGCATGTCTCATGTCATTAGGCCGATAGGAAGAAAGTATATGCAAAGCCAAGCTATACAGTACATCATCTACATGCAACATCTCGTCTATTGGCATTAATGCCCGGCAAACTTTTCACTCTCTCTCTGCAAAAAAAACTGGTGAGCACGCGCTCTGTATCCCCCTCTTCCTTGCCTTCTCCAGGCCTGGCATCCTGCTTGTATTTCCGGTGTGCGCGCGCTCGGCGAATGCGATAACTGCCAAAATGGCTGCGTGATGTTTGCCTTGTACTTTGAGGCTGCCATGCTGCCAGTGCTGCTCCTGGGAGAGGGGGGCAGGCAGCTGCATAACAATGATGTACTATATAATAAACAAGGCGTGTGCAGGCCGTTTATATTGTCAGTCGCCCTCGATGATGTTGTAGATGCGGCCAAGCTGATAACGCAACATTAAAGTTGTCGACTGAAGTCGCGTATTTAAGGATCAGCACGAGGCCGAGTCCTTTTCGGACTCTGGCTGCTGCTCTCTGGCATAAATTTCGTTGGCATAAATCAAAATCCTGCAACTTCCGATGAAGGCAGAGTGCAAAAATTTGCATGGCCTGCAACGCACACACACACCCCTTGCACCACTCTGTGCACCCTGTACACCCTTTGCATACGCAGACAGTGTGAAACAAAAGCACAACTGCCTTGTTGTTTATACTGTTGGCCAACTGTACAGCAGCAGGCTGACCTGGCCTGCTGTTTTGGCCATTAGAATTGCACGCTCAAATTGCTGCCGCCCACGCATAACGCTCATACGCAGTGTCGGCCGGCACTATAAATAACCAAGCAGATAATTATGCATGTCGTGCGCACACACACACAGACACACGCCTATGCACACACATTCATAAAGCTATATTCATTCCGTGTCTGTGTCTTAGCTGCACTACTAATTATGCTTGGGCCTCTGCGGCCGAAATTGCAGTCATTAATTGTAGGCGATTTCTTATGATTTATGAATATTATCTGACATTTTAGTTGGCTTTGTGAGGGGAAGAGAAAGGTGGAAAGACTTAGGAAAATTTCCAACTATAAATGCTGCCTTTAGAGTAGTTTTTAGGCAATGGATTTTAAAGTAATTCATGGTTTATTGAGTTTGTCAGAACGAGGAAGGAGGTTTTACTTTTTATACTGTCTTCTTTAGATATTCTTACAATCTATTTATCGTAGTGTGCTATAAATTAAAACATTTATATATGTACAGCTACAGAAGCTTATCAATTGTGCTGCTGTATAAGAGTAGAACAATCTGTCTATAAAAGTGTGTATAGATTCTTTTATATACATACAAATGTACCATTTTTTCTGCCTGATCCGTAGTTAGGCATTTACAGAGTGTGCTCTGCACAAGAACTCCCGCCTTTAGGAGCCCCTTTCTAGAATATACATACTGTGTGGGGCTTGATATGCCTCCTTGGTAATAAGTAACCAGATAAGAAATATTATCAATTACACTAGAGGATTCTGAGAAGTTTTACACAAGTCGCTAAGGCCCAACTTTACGCGTTTACTTCCTCAGCTTCTGTGCATCTCTCAGTTGCTCTAACCTCCTAAAAGTGAGCCTATTTTATTGACCTTTTCTGTACCAGTGCACGTTGTTCTTGTCTGGCAAAGGTTTGGTCCATTATTGTATTGTAGACTATGCTGCAGATCAGCAGACTCTTCAGCTGCGATTGCGTCTCAAACTGAAGCAATTTCAATGATCTGCATTGAATGAAATTATACAATATGATATCATATTATATCAGATGCAAAAATCTGCAGATTATATATAGCCAACTTCCTTAAAAATTTCTCTCTCTTCCCCTTTAACTGCACTCATTAAGTACTCATTACCTCACAGTGTATAGCACAAATGCTGCTTTTACTTCCAATTAACCTTTCATGACTTATATATAAAGATCATTGACTAATACTTACCTAAAGAAAAGACCATAGTTAATCCTCTTAAATCTCATTCCTTCCTTCTTCTCCTCCCTTCCAGAGTCAAGTGGAATCCGCTGCTCAACCAACATCTGCCCATTGACGTCGCTACCGAAGGCCGCGCCATGTACGAGAATTCGTGTTCGTATCAGACGGCGTTGGACTTGAAGCGCGTTTCGCCGCCCACGCTGGCGCAAGTGAAGACAGAGGATTGCCTGACATTGGGCCAATGCTCGCCGGACTGGACATCGTACCGCTTCCATCAGTCCACCTTTGAGCAGCTGAAGCAGAGTGTGGAGAAGGCCAAGGCAGCGTTGCAGGATCGCAGCAGTTTCTTTGGTGCCAGCAGTGCGTTCAGGTGAGCATGCGTGATTGAGATGTGATTCCAATCAAAATATAGTTTGAATACCTATCCTAGCGACATCTACTCGAGTCAGCGGCTCACCGACACACTGGATACCCTGCCCAGCATGCAGAATGGCAGTGGAGCTGGCAATTGTCTAGGACTCACACACAATGCAGGCGCTGGTGTCGGTGTGGGCGTGGGAGTGGGCGTTCTCAACTACAATACAGTGAGCAGCAGCAGTGCAGCTGGTGTCCTGGGCAGCAGTGTGCAGAGACATCGCCTGGACACGCTGCAGCCACCAGCAGGTTGCTCTCCCGCGGGCACACAACATGGCGTCATCACGTCCAGCGCTGGCGCAGTCTCTGGTCAGTTGCCCACCACAGCACTGGATGTAGTCAGCTCTGCCTCGGTGCTGCCACCACACTCCGCTTCAAGCAGCACGTCGCATGTGGAGCACAAAGTGCGATCAGGTAAGTGCAGAAAGAGAGTTCTAAATGGGGTTCCTATGAGTGAGAAAGAGGAAGGGTTTGTTAAAAGTAGTAAGTAATTTTGTTAAGTTCAAATTGAAAACTTTAGGAAATTGATTAGAAGCAAGATCTATGAATTGGTATATGATTTTCTAAATATCTTTCTGTACAATATGAGCTGTTAACTATTGTTTCTAATGAATCGATATAATACCAGTGAAGAACTTTCTTTCATGTTTAAATTCATGGTAAATTTAAATTGGAAGTCTATGTGAATTTGGGATTTCTATTGCCTAAGTTGTGTCTCTAGTATTGTATTTCCTCATAGTGCCTTTTTAGTAGTGATAATTGAATTCAACTGCAGTATGATCTATTAGCTATGGTATCTTTGGTACATTATATCCGTAAGGAACTCTTCCTTTGATTGACATAAGTTGATGAATATGTTGTAATATAAATCTAAAGGAAATTAAGGTTCTTTATTTCTAAAATGTCTACCTAGCGGTACAAGAAAGATATTTTAAATATCCCTAAAATATTATATGATCTACTTATATGTTTTTAACTATGGTATCTATTCTACATGTATGTTCATGTTCAATGTCTTTAAAGAACTTTCGCATAATTTAGTTCATGAGAAAGTTATAAAAGCAAATCTATTTCCAATTGGTTTACAAATTGTCCATAAATTTTTAATTTATTTAACACTGTTTAAGAAGTACTTATTTAGTATCCTATGGTATTTTTCATTTACAAACCTATTACTATATTATCTACTCCACATCTTAAAACACTGGTATCTTTGGTATCTATTCCACATCCGTTAGCAACTTTCTCTTGACTTGCTTTGCTTGCCATATCTATAAAGAAATCTTGCCACTACAGTGCACTGTACAAGCCAAATATTTTGATGCCATCAACGGGTTGTCCAGTTTTCACAACATAACCTCCATTCCAACAAGTTTGTTAATGTCCTGCCAAACTGACCAAACTGACCAGTCGCTTGGCCTGTCCGCCCCTTTCAAAACAACCCACTGACCTTCTCGTTTCGGTCTAGCAGAAATGTCGACGAAATGGCGGAAAAACAAATCCTGCGCTTCCGGCAGAGCCAAAGCCAGCAACAACAACAACAACAGTAGCAACAGCAATAAAGCAACAAAAACAAAGAAAAAAGAAAGCTGCTGCTGCTCTGACAAAAGTGGCAAATTTCGCGTATTTATTTAAACACATCCAACCAGCATATGTTGTAGTCCGAGCGCGCCCAAATTGCCCAAGCGGCAGACCAAAGTCCGTTACATTTAATGGCCCAAATAACGGATAACAGACAGCAACAACAAGCCAGAAAAGAAAAACCGCTAGCCGCACCATGTACATAATTTTAGCTTGTTGTAACGAGCACAACAACAACAACAAAGTAAAACGAAAAAAAGACAACAGCAAAATTATAAAAATCTAAATTGAATTATCCATATAAACGTCAAGGTCCTGCATGGGGGCAGCCCTAGCTATTTTGGCTGGTTTTTTTCTAGCCTTTTTTTTTTGGTATTTATCAATTTATGCCGGCACAACGGATGTGGCTTATAATGTGGACTAGCCAGTAAACTCGGAAGGGGTGTGGGGTGGTGGGAGTTTACTGCAATAGAAACATCAGAAATGCAGTGTCCACAATATCATCGCGTGCCTGGCGAGAGTTTGTTATGCCGCCCACGACGTCAAGTTCTTGAAGGAGTTTTTCTATTTGAAAAATACCCTGTAAGGTTTGTGTAAGAGAATGCTCGATAAAAGAAAGGTTTAAGATTGTAAAAGTGTGGCATATCTACCACTTCTTCTATTTGTATCTAATTTATCTCTTTTTAATCTTCTTTCCTATCTTATATTGCTTATTTCAGTTATTTAACCTATTTTTATAGCGCATCTCAAGTTGGTCTTACCTTTCTTTCTTCATTCTTCGTTTTTTCACCAAAATTTCTATTGCACAACGTTGTCAGCCTTCGCTTTTGTGGCTTTTGCTTAAAGTAGAACGGTAAATGTCGCTTTGGTAAGCCGGATTTCAATATGACAGCCAGTGAGGGGGAGAGGGGAGTCACCCACTTGCTCCAAAATGGCCGTCAACTTGGGGTATGTAAGCCATGAAGAAACTGAAACTGTATTCAACTCGACGCGCTCAAGCAAATATTAAATGAATCCTTTTGAGCTCTGTGGGACTGTTTCGTCTCTCTCTCTCCCATTCGTCTCTTCATCTCTGTCTCCTTTTATTCTTCTTGCTGTCTCCTTTGCGCCATAAAAGGACTTTGACATGCGTAACTCATTATTTTTGCGCAAAGACCGTTTGGCTCACAAAGCACAAGAAATAATTACACTCCCTAGGCAAATCCAACGAGCTCTGGGAGTTCGTAATAATTGCAGGTTCTAAGAAAGAAAGAAAGATATATTATTGTATCATTCTAAATTGAGAATGTTCTTAGGTTACTAAGTTTATTGAAGTTCTGGTTTGTAGTTAAAGAAATTGTTTAGATTTTATCGTTTCGAAGTATGTTGGATGTCTACTTTTTATATAATAATAACTCTCATTATGTTTCTATATTTGCCTACAATTGATTTTTAAACTAATATTGTGTTTTCTAGTCGGAGAACCCAAAGTTCTCTAGTGTTGTAAATGCAGATTTCCAAACTATCCCACTGCCAATTACAACATAGCATTATTTGCAGATTATGTGTAGGTTGATCATATCACTTGGACCTTCACGGCCTTCAGCATAGATTACCATCGACAATTGACATTTCAATCGACAGCATAGCGAATTTCTCAGCTCGTGCCCCGGTCTGTTCATCAGTTCCTCCGCCCGTCTGTCCATCATTCCCTGCTTCGTCACATTGTTGTTTACATCAAACAAAGATTTACGGCAATTAAACATTTGCTACTGGTCGCTTGAAGTGACAACCCTCGCTATTATGTCCTTTGTGGTTCACAGGTTCGCACAGGAGGAAGGAGCGTAGGAAGGGGGGTGGCTGGCGGGTGCCGGAGCGCCGGTTGCGTGTCAGTTGCGGCGCTGCGCGTCATGCTTGGGCGGCGGCACCAGCCACGATGAGAGAGCCAGGCATAATTTGAGCCATAAATAAACGCGCAGTTAGTTCTGATAGCCAACGACGACGACGACGACGCTCTGACAATTATCTATGTCGAGATTTATAAGTTGCCTCATTATTTGTTCTTGTTGTTGTTGTTCCTAGTGTGTGTTGCTGCACTGTGGTTCCGCCGTGGCAAATGGCGAAGCGTGTCGCGCTGAGTGTGCAAATTTGTGCTGCCTGGCAATTAATGTATTTGTTTTTTTTTTTTTTTTTGCAGAGAAATCCTCACTGGACTGCGCCACAACATCCTCCACACATGCAGCCTCCGCCGCAGTAGCCTCCTCCTCCTCCTCTGCCGCCTCCAGCCTTGGCAAGAGCGGCGGTGGTGGCAGCAGCAGCAGCAGCAACACCGTCGGCGGCAGTGGCGGCAGCAATGCACTGTGTAAGTAAAAAAGTAGAAAACTTTTCTTTTAAGCTTTGACAGCTTTCAGTCAGGACATCAACCAAGGTGACAAGGCAAGTTGTGTGCGCTACCCGCCCACAGATGGCGCTGCTGAAGGACTCACCCCACATACAGTGGGAAAGTTGGCAAACAATGGCCAAGAACGCTCTGTGTGTGTCTCCTTCTCTGTGTGTGTGTTGTCCTTGCTACAAAACGCAACAGTCAAAACAATTGTCGAGCTGCCCCCGTGGATAATTTGACTCTTAAGTGCTCTTCAGTAGCTAATCCTATAAAGCGTGTTGTGCCAGCGCGTTGCCAACCCCTGAGAGAGAGAGATACCAGCCTGGCGGAGGGATGTGCCACAGCAACAATGAAGCTAATCGACAGATCATAAAATGATCAAAATGTTATGTGAAGCGCATTAGGGCGCACGCGTCAATGACAGCAACACAGCAGCAAGCGAGGGGGTAGGGGCAGGAGCAGGGGTTGCAGTGTCATTGTCGAGTGGGATTTATTTCGAGTGTGAGATACTTTTGGCTTTGCGCAATTGAGTGGTTACCTTCTTTGGGTATCTCTCCCTGGAGGGTACTTCACAGTGACATGATTTTATCACGCGTGTTTGTTATACTTGCGTATCATAATTACTTAATTAGTTAGGCGGAGTTGAGATTGCTGAGAGGGACTTTTGACGTGGGAAGTAAACTGGAAATTTATGATATAAAAATTATAAATATAAATATTTTATGAATTTAAAGTAGAATAGTTATTTAATATAAAGATCCACAGAGTCTTGTATTTCTTATATTAGCTAGAGCGAGAGTTATAAACAATGAGTAGAAATTTAGCAAAGTTAGATTAACAAAGTAAAAAAAGATGCATACTATGTGCTGTTGGTGCTATCTCGCTCTAAAAGGGTGTCTTATGTGGGAATCTCTTTCATTAAAGAGATCACACCAGTTTTTCAACTTCATTCAGTACATACTAGTATTTGGTACCTAGGAGGATGGAGAAACAGACAGCGAGCGAGAGAGAGGTAGAGACAGAAGAAGATAAGAGAAGAAAGAGAACTCTAGGTTCTGAGGGTGCCAATGTTAACCGTATCACAAACACCTCTTACATTTTAATTGAAATACTTATTGTGCACATTAACATAGGCGCAAAGATTAGAAAGACGAATAAGTAAATAGGTAAAAAAAAGCATCCAAAAAGAATAGAGAAGATTTTGTAAAGTTTAAAGAACAATCTAACAGATATACCTTTAAAATAGCTTATGATGATCAAAAAATATCACAAAAAAGATCTAACGAATTTAAAATTAAATGTACAGCGTACATTATTGAGTTTTTAAGGATTAAAAAAATCCTTAAAAAATACCTCTTTTTAGGCCAGGAATGGTTGATCTACTAACGTGTCTATTTAGAAACACTGTCTCTTTTGTTGATCTTATTCAGTTTCCAAGACTTTATGTTAGAAATATATATTCGTTGCCCTTTAAGACTAAGTCTACAACTTTGTCCAGAAGGAACTTATCGACAAGGAAAGCATTCTTTTTAGGCTATAATAAGACTGCCACTAGTTATAGCTAGGTTCCAGGTCTAGTTTCTTCTCTCTTCTCTTCAGATTGTTATAGTTACAGCTAAGTTACAGCGCTACCTGTCTTAATTCAACCTCTCGCCTCTACTTCTTGTCTCTCATTTTCTCATCACTCCCCATCTCACAGTCAACTGCCCTTAAACTGATTATATTTTACAAATTAACGACACTTAATTAAATAATTTCAAACTGCAAACTTGCGACATTTGACAGCGACAAGGCAAACAGTTGTGGCAGTTGTTAGATCGCTTATCGGGCGCACTCGAGAGAAGTTTACAGTACTCTCGCAGGGCATCTTTCTGGTTTAATCCGCCAACCCTCGTAAAACCGTTATACGGTTGCACGGCGGGTGCCAGCCACACCCAATGCCCGCCCACTCTCTCCCCCTCTCTCCATACTCAGCTCAGCGCCACGTTGTCACATTGTACCAATGTCCTGCCGTACCCGCACTTCTTCCCCCCTCCCCTCTGACAACCCGCCACGGCTGGGGGCGCCGTATGTTTTGCTCACTTCAAATTTAATTTCTGATTTCATTTGCGCACAGTTTGTTTTCTTTTTTTCGCGTAATTGTTTCAGGCTGTGAAAATAAATTGAAAATTCTGCTCTGCCAACTGGCGCAACGTGGCAACAACACGGCCAGGACTCCAGTCGGGGCAGGCCCAGGCCAGGGGCACAGAGCAGAGCGCAGCCTTGGCGCGTCCTTTTTGCGCCGCGTCGCGTCCTTTCTGACAGCTTCGCGCGCTGACGCGCTTCTTCAACTCATGGGCAATTTATGCGCGCATTTATTATTAATGCTAAAAATATTCCATATATATAGAAATGTTTTTTTTTTTTTTGCAAATCCTCACACAACTTTTTCCCAGGCCAAGTAGTGTGCGAAAGTCAGCGCCGCCCATTGATGTCCAAATATTTTTATTCATGGCCCTTTTCGCGGTTCACTTAACTCCTCCCGGCCAAGTCATTACGGCAACCCCCCGAGACAGTGCGCGAGAGAGATTTGAGCACGAGTTGCTCATAAATCAATGCATTGTTGTTATTGTTCAATGATGATGACGATGACGACGTCGAGAAGGAGAAGTAGGAGGAGGGCTGGGGTGGCATGACGGCAACAAGCTGGAAAATGTTGCTAATTTAGTTGTACCTAAGCAGGCGCAAAACAATTAAAAAAAAACTATGCAAAAAGAGGAAAAAAAAAGAGAAAAATGAAATATAAAATGCCGCAAAATGTATGCATGACGGGCGGAGAGGAGGCGCCGTTACGGAGGGAAGGAGACTGGAAACGGGGAATGTGGCAACGCAACAGGTTGTTTCCGCCCCGTGGGCCCATTGTGATTTATGCGCCTGAAAACGACCCGCTTCCGACATGAAATATCAAAAATCACGCGCGCACTTGAAAGTTTAGAAAGAAGGACGACGGCAACGGCGACTCGGAGAAGGACCTAGCCCAGTTTTGCACCTCGCCGCCGGAAACGCAGCGCAGCCAGAGCCGGAGGTGACCGTGTCGAAGCGTCTCCGGTGGCCGAAGCCAACTGCAATTTAGTTGTCAATTGAATTTATGGCGAAAAAGAAGAGAAGAGCAGAGAAAGAGGAGCAACAATTTATTGTGTCGCAGTTTTTGATTCACTACTACTGTCTCTGCACTCCTCCCTCTTCACTCTTCCCCTTCTCCTCTTTGCTGCCGCTTATCTCAAGTCTCGTGCAGCGTGAGAGACAAAGTCAATTCGGGCCAATTGAGGGTCGCACGAGTCAAACCGCGTCGGGTTATTTATGACAGTGAACACGTGAGCCGCAACCCTCCGCCGCCCTCCTCCTCTCTCTATCCTCCTTCACTGCCCCTGCTCAACCCCTTTGCCCTTCGAGTGCCTTGCATGTTAATTGTTTGTTTGCTGTTTGTTGTCATTCTCCGTCCCAGTGAGAGTGAGAGGTCAATCCGCGTGTGAATATGCTAGCTTTCAAATCTGAACAATCGTTTGTCTCTGTTCCGACGGTAATCGGAGTCGTCAATCGTGCCACCGTGCCACCAGCACTCCCAGGTTAACCACCCTGCACCTCCTCCTCCTCCTCCGGAGCACGCGCTGCACTTTCAATTGCGCAATTATAACGCGCATTGTTTAGTTTGAGATACCCGAAAAGGGACACCGTCAATATGCTTCTCTCCCTCCTTCCCTTCTTCCCACCAATTTGCCTTTCTACTTCCCCACCCTCTTTATTTGCCTTGTCCTTTTTTCCGCCTGCCCTTTGCTTGTTGTGCGTGTTCGTAATTTGTTTTTATTACAATTTTCACTTTTTGACATCGAGGGGAGTGCGAAGTCTCAGTTCTGGGCTAGTGATATTTGTGTGAATTCTTTATTTTTGGGGTTTGGTGGGAAGTCTTGCTGACAAGATCGGGGAATTGAGATATCTTCATAGAGGGCTTGACTTTGTGGTTTGACTCTGTAGTGGATGTTAAGTGGAACTTTAGTTGTAATTGAAGCGCCGATATTACCAGATTGGGAACCAGTTGAATGAGGTGTTTAGGCCTAAAAGGTTCCTCTTATATACATGCTTACATGCTTTTATTTTATTGAATTCATGAAGAGGTTGCTTCCAGGGTATATATTACCTCAGCATAGTTTTTTGAATTGAATGTTTTCAGGCATGAATAATCCAAGCCCATTAATGTGTCTAGTTTAACGCTGATTTATGGAAAGCACTTTATTTATGCTGCCGCCCATTGGATTAGCGAACAGAGAAATAAATGAAAGGGTCAGCAGAAGTATAAACTTGCAATGAATTTTACGATATTTTAACAACTTGTAGAGAAGAAGTAAGAAAAGTAAGCTTGGCTGTTATAGAAGTTAGTTCACTTATTTACCCACTTTACTTATTTCTTGTATGACTTAGCTGTGTTTTTGATGGAGATTATTAGTGTACAAAATTACGATTCTAGCTTTAGAATTACGTGTAAATTTCCATTACTTGAGCTATCATATTATATATATATACATATATTATATAAATATTTATTTATATCTATTTATAATGAATAGGAGAAGTTTGTACGTTGACTACCTGAATTTAAAATATATAAGATGGGGATTTTATATATGAACATATATATTCGAACTTGAACTAAAGCTAACTTCCTGAAATTTCTCAATACTGGAGCTGTCAGTTGCCAGATTGCAACACTAGTTATATTTTCTACTCTATAAAACTTAACTAAGATCAATAAGTAAAGTTAGTACATATAGTCCCCTAAGGATGCATTTCACTCGAGCAAGTTTTACGTCTACTATTGCTACTTTTTTCTCTCTCATAATTCCCATTATAACAATACGCATTTTTAGCAAGGCGACAACAAAAGCGCAATAAAAATCGCTGCAGGCAAAATGAGCAATCCAAGTAGGGCGGGGCTGCAGTGGATGGAGGTGGAGATGGAGAGCGAGCACATTAAAGACCCGCAACGCAGCAAGAAAGGAGCAATCACTTCAGGTCCACGCTGCTGCACTCGGAGCAGAAGGCGCCTGTCATGCTGCCGCTGGCCAGGCCAGTCTGGCCACGTGCCGCAGTCGCAGTTGTCGCTTTCGCTGTCGTTAGACTTTACGTTGTTGTTGTTGCAAGTCGCGTGTTACATCATTCATACGTCATTAATGGCCACGTGTGCCAGCGACCCTTTATGTTGTTGTTGTAGTTGTTGTTATTGTAGGCAGTCTGTTTTCGTTACATGCGAACAGGCGCGCGTAATATTAGCAACATGCGCTGTCTCTTTCTATCTCCATCTCCCTCTCTTTCTGTTGCCTTTTTCGTGCTGTTTTATTGAGCTTGAGAAAACAAATCGCAGCGTTGATTGCGTTTCTTATTAACTGCAAATGTTGGTGGTTGCCCAAGTCAGACAATATGCTCGCTGTCTTGGCCCCGTTTTCCCTCCCTCCCCCTCTCTCCCTTCGCTGCCTGCCTGCCCCACTCCCAAGTGCGTGTCATGTTTGTCTTGACGCTCCGTTGACTTCTGGCTGCACACAAATAAATGGACAGGACCTTGATGCATTGCTGCCTCCCTCTCTCCTCACTGGGAATGGGATTGTGGTTCTGTTTTTGGCTTGACGCTTGGCGCGTCAAAGATGACGCACTACGAGTGAGAACAGTTTGCCTCCTTCAGAGTGGGTGTGGCAAAACGAGGTAGGCAAGGCGCTTAAATAGCTCGCCCAGCGGAAATGTTCGCCTACAGCAAAGAGAAGGAGGAAGGCAAAAGCAGAACAGGCAAAAGCAGAAGAAGGGCAGGCAGAGCAGTTAGTGGGGGGAGTGGCAGCCCAGGCAGAGGCACAGGCACAACCCAAGAGCAGCTTGGGGCGCCTGGGCAGGAGGCGTGGCGGCGTGGCAGGCATGCAAAATGGCGGAAACAACGCCACAAAAGAAATTAATTTAAAGTTTCACCACAAGCGCGAAAATGAAATTACATAATGAATGCAATTAAAATACGAACTAAATCGCACACACACACACACACACACACACACACACACTCACACAGTCACAGTCACCCACACAAAGTGCTGGCAAACATTTGAGCCAAGTTGACTTGGGTTTTTTTTTTGCCTTCCCTTCACCTACTTCGTTGTTGCCCTTGTCGTCTTTGCCTTCGTTGCCTTCGGCTGGCGCTGCCTGCAAAGAACAGCAAATTGCTATTTAGCCATTTTAGATTCCATTAACACACACATACACAGAGGCACACACATACACACGCAGTGAAGTGCGGGAGTAGCGAGGGCCGACTCCTAAGTATGAGGTATATACAGAAGTTAATTGGGATTTGTAGAGAAGTAAAGAAAAAGAGAGTGAGGGGGAAATTATTTATAGATTAGCGTAAATTTCACTCAGAGGAATTTGTGGCAGACATATTAAGTATACGAGAGTAGAAAAGAGATTTCTATTTGAAGATAATTAAGCTCAGAACATTGATAATATTTTAGTAAATAAACAGTAGAATTCAATTAATATTTTTTTTATGAATTTGTGGATTTTACAAGTTAAATATTGCTTTGTATTTGTAGCTTGTACCGTGAGGATCTTCATTTGACGGTCCTAGAGTTACTATATGAACCTTTAACTCGCATATCAAAGTATAAGTTGTAATGCACTCATTTACAGAGCGCCCCTTATACTGTTTCATATGCTGTTATTCTACCAACCAACTTCACATACGGCCCTCGTTGTGCCTGCGCTCATATGCCGGGTAAATGGCTGTTATCAACTTGAAGTTGAAGCCGCCCTCTAGATAACTTTTATTAAATAACTTGTCAAAGCAGGCACACACACGCACACACAGGCACCCATATTCCCACACACACACTACACCCACACACACACAGTCAAACAACCACTCCACATGTGCTTGTCATTTGCCTTGAGTTGCCAAACTTTTTGCTCGCTTTTTGTGTGTGTGAAAATCGAAATTTGTTTTTAGCAGCACAAAAACTATAAAGGGGGAGTAGCAGGGCGTGGCATGGGCAAGCAGCTGCAATTTGTTAGCTAACGCCTGGTGAATTAGCCAGTTTGAAGTTGGCACTTGGAGCTGGGCAAAAACAATTTCAATGATCACAAAAATTAATTAAACCAAGGGACAACAACAACAAGCGAGTGTGTGTGTTTATGTGTCTGTGTGTGTATCAGTTATTTGCCTGGTAGAAATTGCACTTGAGCAGCTCGAGGGGGCAACGTCAACGTCGACGTCAGCAGCGACTGTGACAGCGACGCAGCCACGCAGTGCAATCAGAGAGAAGGCAGCAACTGTTGTCGATGTGGAGACGCAACTCATCGCACATTGCAACAAGCAAAAATCTCTCACTCCCCCTCTCACCACAGCATTGTTTTCAGGTGTTTACCCCGGCCAGCGCTGCCCCTCTTCTCCCACCAATCTCTACCTGCCCCATCCTGTTCCCTCAGTGAATTCTTCATGCGCAGCGTGAAACGCTTTGTGGGTGTAGTCTCTGCGTAGGCGAACGACGAAACGGTAATATCCTTGTGTTTGGTGGAAGGAAAAAGGAAGTGGATAATACATCCGTCCTTGTTGCTTCGTGTCACCCACTAAAAAGGCGACGCCACTTCTGAGCGCTGCCAACGACAGCGACGACGACGACGACGTCGCCTACCCAATGCAACGAGAAAGGAACAGCTATAGCTACCGAGAGCAAGAGAGAGAGCGCGACAGAGAGAGAGAGAGAGAGAGCAGCCTACAAGCTCAGGCTGTTTGTGGCTTTTGCTTTCAAGTGGAAACGGTAACCTCCTACAATTCTACGAGAGAGCAAGAGCACAGAGAGCAAGGCAGAGAGAGGGGCAGCAGGAGGGAAGAGGAGGGAAGCAAAGAGAGAGAGAGTGCAGCAAAGAGGGAGCAGAAGAGAGGCAGCAAGCGAGAGGCAGCAGGAGAGGGGCAGCCTGAGAGAGGAAAGGGAGCTAGGGAGAGGGCCTAGGAGACGGAGGGAGTAGCCAAATCGAGAGAAGCAGAGACGAAGCTGGAGAGAGGCAGCTGTAGTGAGGGAGCAGCAGAAAGAGAGAGAGAGCAAGAGAGAAGCAGAAGACGACAGAGGGAGAGAACCTGCAGTTGCAGTTGATAAGATATGAAAATATGATCGATAGTGCAGAAGGTTCCACAAGTTCTTCTCCATTTGCAAAAAACAAGAAGCTCTCTGCTGCACTGTGCATGTAACAGAGAGTGTGTCTGTGTGTGCCTGCGCGTGAGTGTGCATGCGTGTGTGTGTGAGCCGAGGCTAGGCCACACCTTGTCTCAACGCTGATTGGTGGCTCGGCGGAAAAGGGGTGGCTGCCTTTTTCGGTGTGGATTATAACCTAAGTATATCCTGGCGCATAAAGGACAACGGCAGCGACGTCGTCGTCGCACACACACACACTTGCGCAGCAGCAGCAGACCAGACAGATAGATACACAAAAGCAGCAGCAGCGGCAGCAACACTAGCAGCAGCAGCGACTGCGACGCTGGCAGCAAGCGACGCGCAGCTATAGCCAACCAGCCAAACCACCCACCCAAGCTGCAAGCAGCCAACGGGGCAGAACCCACCCTCCTAGGCCTGGCAGCGCACATCCACCCACACACGACTGGTTGCGTTGAGCCTGCGCCCTTGCGCCAGGGGGTTGCAACGCAACGACTGCCTATGTGTGTGTGAGTGTGTGTGTGCTGGTGTGCGTGCTTGGGATTGCGCGCCCGGTAGCCCGGCCAGGATATGCGCGATTTGGCGACGGAATGAAATCAATTGTTACGCTGCCGTGCCACAGATCGGACGCAATCCGGTGTCACAGTTGAAACACATCATCATCATCATATTCTCTCGCTTGCCTTGTCTTGTGCCCAACGCTGCGTATACGCGATTCGTGTGTGTTCTAGTATTAAAGTCACAGACAGCAGACGGACAGCAGCAGATTGACATATATAAATCAGTTGAGTTGAGCTCACAGTGGACACGCAAAGACCGCAACGCAGTGTGTTGCCCAAGTGCATTTGGAAGCTCGGCCGGAAGTCGAGGTGTCCGGTAACGGTAACCGGTTCCGATCGTCACTTTTCCCGTTCCCGTTCCGTTTTCCTGTGCTCCAACAACGACTGCTACGTCTACTACGCCTTCGTCTACGGCAGCGCGTCGCGTCTCTCGTTTGTCGTCGCAGTTTTTTAAATAAATTCAATTCGCTTTTTTTCGATTTGGACACGACAATCGACTTGAAACCGGAATCCCCCATTCAGACTGTGTTTGTGTGTGCCATTAGCTCTTCCGATCCGGCGACCAATTTAGCGCGTGTCCTTCTCGTTGTTCCTGAGACACAGAGAGAGAGAGAGAGGGAGAAAGAGGTAGCGAGCGAGTCAACGTAAACGATTCGCCGCTTACCGCCGGCGGCTGACGCCGACGCTGCTGTCACAATGCTTGACATCAAATCATCCGCTGATTATTTGTCACGCTCCACGGGCAGCTTTAGCAATTTTTCAATGCTCTTCGCAGGTGAGTGGGCGATGTGTGACAATGTGTCCGGCAGGCCATCGGTCATAGGCAATCCCACGTGGAATCCAAGTAAATACTGAAACTGAATATGCATAAATCTAGATCTATTTGTAGTAGTATCCCTCCAGCAAAGTTCCGTCGCATTCCCAACGAACTTTGGCTCAGCTTCCAACTCTAAAATGCGATTGAACTCAAACATTTTTCTCTATTTTCTGTTGCAGATTCCTCGTACAAATCCTCGTGGGGCTCCCACAGCTCTACACAATCTCAAGGTGAGTTAGAAACAAGTGATAATTATTGATAACTCGAAAGTGAAGGTGATTTATAAGTGAGCATTAAAGGGAACCTTAAGTATCCTTATTAAAGTCGGCACATAAAAGGTTTTCTTCAAGGCAATGCCAAATTAAGTGTTTCTATCTTGCTCTTCATAATAAAAAACCTAAAGATTTCATTAGTAAGTTTTAATATTTTGAGGTTTATAAGGAAACCCCTGAAGATTCATTTATTAAGCATAAGAATCTAAGAAATCTTTCAAGGTACATGACAATTTTGGGAGTCTATATTAAATATATAAAGTCATCTAAAGGAATCATTGTTGTTTATTAATATTCTGATTTGTTTTGAATATCTGAAGCTGATTTTAAACATCTAGAAGATGATTTTTAATATGTGAAGTTCTCTGTTCGAATATTTGTTAAAAACATGATTATATTTGAATTTTCTCTGCAGTTATGAGGTTTGCATGTGTAAAGCTTCGTATATGATTCTGAAAGACATTATAGCTATGTATGTTAATAGAAAGATTCGTTCTTATATTGCCTTGAAGTTGTAAAGTTTCAATTTCTGATGTTTGTTTCTGATATTAAGGGAAGTATCGTAAGAGGCTTTATTGCTATATTCTCTCTCTATTCGCATTACAGTGAAAGATTCTCTTTCCATTTGCCTTATAGATGTCTTGAATAGGTACTTTGCCCTCTCTCCCGTCTGAAATCCCATAACTTTTCCACTTGCAAAAGTTTAAATGACGCCAAATTGCGATGGATCAAAGATCTTGTAAAAACTTCACCCCCAGTGCCCGTAATGACAGTAAATTGATGGCCACAAGACAGTCAATTGGCACTTGAGAAAGCCAATAAGCAAATATGGATGTGTGTGGGCTCATTAGCATGCAAAGCGAAGCCAAACCCGAAAAGGGAAGCCAACGAACCATGCAAAATGTTACACAATTTATGCGACGTGTGTATCGAACAAACGAGGGATTCAACAAGCATCAATGGAAGAACAGAAAAAAAGAAATATGAAAACCCAAAAGGTGTTGCATACACGTGTTGTCTGTCAGTCAGTCAGGGAGTCAAATGCTTGGAGAAGGGTTCAGGTTAGGTTTCGGGTTTTTTTTTTCGGTGTGCAATGAAGCGTGAGTGTTAACAGGCCTCAAGCAGGTTGTTTTTTTTATCGCTAAGCTGCTCATTAGGCTAGTTAAGAGAGCGCACTTAATTGAAATTAGAAAACAACTGTTAGATATCTTGCTCGAGGCTTGCAATCTCAGTCTCAGTCTCTGAAAAGCGTTTTTCCACAGAGTTTCAGCTTGGCTGAACGTGTTTTGCTGCCAGACATGATGCCCATCAAAATCGTGCAGCTAAAGTTTACCACCTCGCGGCAGCAACAGCAGTACCACCATCCCATTCCATTCCATCCAGCTTCGCAGCGCCACCGCCCGCTGTGATGCTCAAATGCAATCGGGCGTCTTTTGTGCTCTTCGCAGTTGAGTGGCCACGCAAAGCGCAAAACCCAAAAATGTCATATGAAAAGTTCCCATTGTTGTTGTTGCTCTTTCGTCTCACTCTCTCTATCTCTCTCTGTCTCATTCTCTCACTCTGTTTTTTGCACAATGAAGTGACAACGAAAACAACAGCGGGCGGTGCTGCACAAACCACTCAGCCATGCCCTATTCCCATCCATGTCCATGTTCACAGGACCCACGCGACAGTCCCATGATGATGTGGCTGCCTCTGTGCCTGCGGCTTTAATTTGTATAGAGCGTGAAGTTTGCCACAACCAACGGCGCTTTTTCACACTCCTCCTCCTTCTCTCCTCTCTTCCTGAGATCTCATCGTGAGCATTTTAAATTGAACGCCAGCGGCATTGTTTTGGTTCTCTACAATCATATTCCATTAAAATACCTCTCTTTTCTCATGTCACAGTCACACTCCACACAGTTACACTGCCCCCTCTCTTCTCCTTCTCCTCCTGTTGCCCTTGGCTCTGATTTGCTTTGATGACAGCACTGTGATAATGTTTGTGTTGCGGTTGAGTTGATGCCTTTGATTATGTTAGTATTAGTGTTGCGACGATGGTATCATCGATGCGTGATAACTGACAACTGGTTCACTTTATGCCAGATTTCATGGGCTCATCAAAGTTCCCCTGCAGTCTTGTCCCCTTAGGCTTCCTAAGTTTGACAGCTCAAAGAGCAGCTCATCATAAAGACATTTCAATTATAGAGTAACAGGCTGATCTTCTGTGATAGTGAGAGGATATTAGGAGAGATTAAAATGGTAGAATACGCGAACAGTTTAGAAGAGCTGACAAGAATGCATGTACGAGTACTTTATGCAAAAGTTTTGAAAATAACAGGGTTTTGAAAGAAATTGAAGGAGTAGAACATAAATGGTAATTCGTATAGCAAGTAGACTTTTTATTTTCAATTATTTCATTTGAAACCATTGAAGAATTTTATCGATGAGATTGAAGATCAGAATGTACAAAAAAACTCAAATTTCTTTCTCTCTATATTTTTATCTCTTAAATATTCTCAATGTTCTGAACAGTTGAGAGTTATGAGAATGCTCAAAAGAGCATAGAATGTACAAAAAGAACTAAAATTTTTATCTCTTAAATATTCTAAATGTTCTAAACAGACAAGTAAAGTGAGAGTGCTCAAAAGAGTCTGCAACGCTGTCTGCTAATCAATTTTCTAGATCTTACTTTACTTAGCCAACTATTTTAAGGTTATACCTAACTATTCATGTCAAAAATCACTCTATAACTTCCAGTTAATCTCCTAATTCAACTTAAACTAATTTAAATACTTTACTCATATCTTTTGCAGGCTACAGCTCGAATGCGCTGAGCATCAAACATGATCCGCACACACAACTACGGCAACCTGGTGAGTAGTACCTTTAAATCTAACCCATTCTTTGCTACTCTCTCTTGTGAAGAGAGTGTCGACTGTTGGCTCCATTAGAGCCTAAGTAAGAACACATTAAGTTGAAGTTGTTTAAGCCCACGTGCCTTATTGTTTGCATCGTAGTACAAACAAACATAAACACCACATACATTTGGCAAAACCCTGAATCGATGCTGGCTGTTTACCAACTAATACTAATAAAGTTGCCCATTGAAAAGTGTGTGGACGTTGCAAGTGCCACTCGAGATTCGGGTACGCTTTTTTTCTGCCTTGAAGTTTTTTGAAACAAATACCACCACTCAATGCAATGCGAACACACTCCAAGTCAAAGAGGGGGCGCGCGACCAGTCGTGCGTCATCTTGGCTGAGAGGACGAGGGTTCTCTCGCTGGCTTTAAAATGCGAAATATATCCCTGAATACTGTCGCAAATCAAAACCTTAAATACGCCACTTGAAATCGAAATGGAAACAAAAGTGCGGCACGAATCGCATTCGTATTCGTTGCTTGAATTGAAGCGTAATGGAAACAATTGAAATGCCATAAAGGATTCTCAATTAGAACGGCCCCAGACGCACTCAAAGCCCAGCCCAGCCTAGCCGAGAACTTGGCTTCGTTTCCACTTTTTTATATAATGTGTATACATATTTTTTTGTTGTTGTTGTATAACGTTTTTGTTGCTGTCAAATTTGACGGGCGGTGCATGAATAAGACGACGCGTGCCACAAAAATGCTGCAGTGTCGCGTCGGGGCTGCTTAAGCTGTGCGCATTAAACTGTTGAGATGAGAGAACACAATGAACAATGCGACAATGGCAAAGCTGTGAAGGGCTCAGACGGGTAGAGAAGTTCTCGGAGGGTTTTTCTTTTTTTGGATGATGCGAATTATGCACGAGACTGAGATGATATAGAGTTTTCCCTGGCGCAGTTGTAACCTTTGGGTAGTAGGTGCAGCGCCTTAGAGTATGCTAAGCTAGCAGGAAACGCGCGCGCCGGATAATAAGTGAAATGGATATTGCACTGCAGGAGTGAGTGTGCTCGACAAATGAACGACACTGTGGGTGTGTCCCGAGTGTGTGTGTGCTCCGAGAGTGTGCGTGTGCTCTGAGTGTGTGGGTGCTGCAGTTTCGGTAATGCATTTCATTTCATCGGCGGAAACGTAACTTGTCCACGTACATTTTGCTCCTATATGCAGTGCCGGCCATAATGTATTCCGTTTTGGCAGGTCCTTCATTAACATTTGCATAAAACACACTTAGCCGAGCGAAAGAAAGAAAAATCAACCCAAAAACTAATGTCTTGCAACCCTCGTTTCTTTTTTGTTTTTGTATTTTACAGATCCATATCAAATGTTCGGACCCACCAGCAGCAGACTGGCTAGCTCAGGTGAGTGTATGCTCGAAATCACAAAAGCATAAAGATACAGTTGCAGGTGCTGCGATTAACGTGATTAAGAAGGAAATAAAAATAAATTTCCCTTGCGTGGCCGACTGCGCGGGTTGCCCACGTGTCCGACAATCCATGCTGGGTGCATTTCATTATCATATCAATTTCGAACTGAGATTCGGCTATAGTCTTAGTCACTGTGCTGCGGCACCACCCAACCACCTTCGCCTGGCTGCGCCCTAACAAATTAACCCATTGCATGCACACGTTGAACCCGTGTGTGCGGTGCCAAGGGCTAAAGTTTTTCTAATTTATGCGAAAGGTGTTTTCGGAAATTTATTATTCGCGTATATCACGTCGCCTCTGTGTGTGTGTGTGGGGGCGTGGTCGGAGCTATTTTCGTTCTGACTGTAAGCGATTGCTCGCTGTCTGCACGGCACGCGCCCCTTTGAAAACTGACATTAAAAAATCAAAAACTTTTCCAAAAGGGTTAAAAAGTGGGTGTGCGCATATCAGTTATGATTAATTGTCGACAAAGAATAGTTATAGAACCCTTTCAAATGTGTGAAAACACCATGAGAAAAGGATTTTATATACAGATCATAAATATTGTCAATTACATTTGAAATTTCAACTCATTATCACATAGTTAAAGCGCTTTCATGGGAAAATTCAGCGGCGATTAAAGTTCCCATTCAAATTTAGAACTCAACATTTGCCGAGCTTAAACTTCTGTTCCTTTTCACTGCAACTAAAAATCTAAATTCCCCGAATTTAAACCCTTTTCGCATTCAATTTTCATTTGTGCATAAAATCAATAATTTGTATTGATCCCCCGTTGGCAGCAGGATGAGCTTCACATTGGGCCGCCGCCGCCGCCATTGTTGACCAGCTCTGAACCCCAAATGGCTCCCCAAACATGGCGTTTGAAACGGAATTAGCATAAAAACCCAGACGCCCCAACATTTTCCGGCGCGACATTTACACGAACCGAGAGCGCCATTGCAAAGGCGACGCTACTAATGCTCTCTCGCTCTGGCATTGGCTCTCTGTCTTACGTACTTTTTACTGTTTTCTCTTTCGCACACACTTTCTCCGTCTCGTTCTGTTACTTGCCGTGTGGTTTAGGCCGTTGCCAAGTTGCCGTTTAACTTCAACTTGAAGTTAATCGTAAAAGCTCACTGAGAAACCCACACGGAACACACACACACACACACACATGGCTTATACACACACATGCAAACACACTGTGGCACACACACTCTTGGACTGCGCTTTCGCTTTTTGGGTGGCAAAAATGCTGTTTTTGATTAATTATGGCTTCCTTTGGACACGGAACCGCTTTGTTAGCCAAGTCCGGTCTCGGTCTGCAAGCTGCAGGCGTCGGTGGCGGCCAGTACGTGCCTCTTGGGCTCATTTGCATGACACACAGCTGCAACACAACTTGCAACATGCAACCAACAGAAATAGGTGTAGAAAAAAGGCAAAAGAAACAGCAGAGAGAAACTAAAAACTAAATACGAAACGAAAACTAGCTGTGGGTCGCCCAGTCGTGACATAATTGCCAGGCGCACAAAACTTGTTTATAATTAAAAAAAAAAATAAAAAGAAAAAAAGCAGCAACTAAAAAGCCGCCGCCGCTCAACACATCAAAAGCGCAAAAAAGGGACAAGTCGCTTTGGCGGCTCTTGCTAATTATTTCTTTGCATATTAAATTAACAATTGTTTAGGGACACTTTTCAGCGCCCTGTAGCTAATTGCTTGGGCCGGAATATAATTAAATAAAATGCAAGTTAACTACAAAGTACGGAAAGATCTCTTCTGTGCAACTTGGTAGGTCCCTGCAGATCTTTGCTCCTTCTCTACCCAATATGGTACCATATAATTCATCATCATCTGTTTAACTCCCTTTACTGAATCAGCCAAGCATTATATCGAATCACTGTTTGAACTTTGACTTTTGTCAAAAGCTCAAATGTCGTCGCGGTCATTTTAGACGAAATAGAAATATGCTCACGCACACACACACGTACGCAGCTTTGCTATTGTGCGTGATAAAACATGTACAAAATTATTATTGCGTATTGTGTGAGAGAGATTCGATTCGGCACGCATTCTCTGCAGACATCATAAATCGCTTAATCATTTGGCAATTAGGCCGTGCCCCACGACAGCGACGCTCTGTTCTCTGTCAGGCAAACGAGAAAGCAAAGAGCCAAAAGAAACAACACCAACAAAAAGAACACACACATTGCGAAGGGGTGTGGGCAGGGGATGAAAGCTGACAGGCAACGGCCCGACGGCCGGTGGCCCTGGGAAGTCGAAGTTAAGTTGCCTTTTGGTGGTGGCTCGAGGGCTCGTTCATGTGTGAGAACGTCATGAATATTGCGTTAATTGCAAATCATGGCCAGGAGAATGTGTTAAGTGCCAACACGACTATTGCGCCGACGATGACAAGGATGAATGATAATTTTACATAGAACAGAAAGAGCAGCAGCAGCACAAGGCGTGGCACACAATTGACACGCTATTAAGTCAAAACAGTAGACAAAAGTGCTCACTTAACACGTTAATGCGTGATAATCCCTTTTAATAGCAACAGTATAAGAGACAGAGAACATTTACTTACCTATTAAATTCAAATAAGAACTTTTTCAACTTAAAACGCAGTAATTTTACACTTTATGCACTTTTCACTACTTTGCGTCGGCATTTACATTTAAAAAGTATCGATACTGTAACTTCAACATCGGTAAAGCTGTTTTGCGATATTTCTTTTAACTTAACAGCGGCTTAATTATGGTTATCATTTACACGCAATAGATTCTTCAACATCGATAGAACTGCATTGCGATATTTGTATTAACTTAACAGAGCCATAAAATAGTTTACGACCCACAGCCAATTAGTTTCTATGTAGTGTTACTCCAAATAGAATAGTTTACTCTATTTTTTTTTTATAATATCCACTTGTAAAACAGACAGAGGTACATAATTTATTCTGTCTTTCGTGTAATAGCATTTCCCCTGCATTTGAGTTATTTGTAAGTTGCAAGTGCCTCAAAAACTAAAACAAACTTAACATAAGTGCTGCAGACACAGTTCCACTAATTTATCGAATTGTTATATAATACACAAATATCGGCAACCCTCTTGGGCCCCCTCCAGTTGATGGTCGGTCGTTCAGTCGGGAGCCCAGCGGCGTGTCGGAAATGCTTTATGGCACTTTTGCATGCCACAAAATGCTTACTTTGGGCCACATCCAACAGTCAGAGTTAATTTTATGTTTCGCTGGTGTCCAACACAAGCTGCGCTAAAGGATATGCTCTTTTGACGGACATTTAGGCAGGCAAAACACAGGCATTAAAACTTGTTATATACCATATTTATATTCTGAGTGCCAAAAGTCGTAATACATAATGTTTTATTTTCCTTTTGCTCGTTTACAGGCTCTGGACAGATACAACTATGGCAATTCCTGCTTGAGCTACTGTCGGACTCCAACAATGCCAGCTGCATAACCTGGGAGGGCACCAACGGGGAATTCAAACTAACCGATCCCGACGAGGTTGCCCGTCGCTGGGGCGAACGCAAATCCAAGCCGAACATGAATTACGATAAACTAAGTCGGGCCTTAAGGTGAGTGAATGAATCAGATGAGATTTCTGCACTTGTTAGGGTAGTTTTGTGCACTCAAGTGCTGCTAATTAGTTGGGTATCTGTGGAAATGCTGGCATCTGTGCAATTTGCTCTAATGCCGCCTCGCCCAACTCATCATCGACAACATCATCATTATCGATTGATTTCCATCGTTGATTAGCCTCTTTGATAACGATTGTCCGCACAAAATGGTCAGAAAATGCCTCAAAAAATACCAGCAAAAAATATAACATAAGTGAACGTTTTGTGTGTGGGCGTAACTCAGAGAGAAATTCAATATTAAATTGTTTTCTGTGCGCAAATGCAATCAGAAATCCAATAAAATTGGAACTGGAACTGAAATCTAATTGCTCGTATGTCCAGCTTTAGTCCTCTCGCACCACTCCGCATGTCCTGCTGCTGACGAAGTTTGCGTAAAGTTGCCAAAAACATATGCGCAGGCAAATATTTGTGCAACGGTCAATTTGCTAAACACACACAAACTAAATGCGAAAAAGAGTGTGAGAGAGATAGAGGGAGCGCGGTAGAGTGTAAAGGATTGGCAACCCTTTCAGTGGCTCCTTGAAACTGTCACTTGCAATCAGGCAACGCCAGCAACGACGTCGGCAATGGCCAATGAGTGCCAATGCCAATGAAGGAGAAGCTGACAATTCAAGTGGAAGAATCCTGGCAGCCAATTTGCGATAGACACACAATCAACATGTAAATAAATGTAAAGAGTGCAGCGGCAGCAGCAGCAACAACAAAGGCCTTTTTGATGTGCGGAAGCGTCGACATGTCCTATGCCTGTCTCTCAGTGTGTCTGTCTCTGTCTGCCTTTCTATGGTATTTTTTTCTCGGCTTTTTTTTTGCACATTTCAACTCAATTGAACGCCGTTGCTGCAAAGAAATGCGAGGCCCGGCAAAGTGTGCTACACATCTGTGTCTATGTGTGTGCAAGATGTGTGTTTGTATTGGGTGTAAATTAAAACGCAGCAGCAGCCACACAAAGACAACAACAAGGACAAGTGCTTTAATGCTTCATTTGCCTTGTTTATTCACAGCCAGCTGCCCTTTTGTTGGTCACACACACACACACATACACACACACATGGACCACATATGTGTGAAAATGGATTTTACTTTAATCCTTTTTTTCTCTCCTCTTTTGGTGTTTGTACCGCTGATTGTGTGCTTTGTGCTGCGCATCCATCAGCATTGATTGCTTTTGATTGCAGTGCCCTTTTCTCCCTTCTGCTCTTTCTCTCTCGTTCACACACTGTACTCTTGCTGTCCCTTTCTTATGTTCTTTGTCTTTTTGTCGTGCTTTTAATTTATGCCATTAATTGGCATAATTTATGGCCAATTGTACAGGCAAAAAAATAAAAACATTGCAGAGTTCACATTACGATGGCAATTTGCATTATGCGGCAAAAGGCGCTCGCATCGCTGATTTTGTAATTTGTTTTGCATATTTGCAAAGCGCAACGAATAACAGCATTCGATACGTATAATAAAATGTGTATGGATAGTGATAATATAGTAAAGTGAATAAGGAAATCACTTTGAGAGATTTGAAGCTGAAGCGACAGTAATTAATAATAGCCAGATAATGAATTTAGTTTACTTTATTAAATATGAGTGGAAATTTATGTATAATACGAGGGTCGTTTGATAAGTCCGTGACTTTTTGTATTTGCCGCGCACCTGCTCTAAATACAACACTGCTCCTGTCAGCAGTTATCGATTAACAGCTGACTGTAAAATTTTGAGAAAGCTGCGTTTTTGGTTTGCGTTTTATAGGCATTGAAAGCAGACGATCTCGTGAATTTTAACGAAAATGGAGATCGAGATCGTCTGCTTTCAATGCCTATAAAACGCAAACCAAAAAACGCAGCTTTCTCAAAATTTTACAGTCAGCTGTTAATCGATAACTGCTGACAGGAGCAGTGTTGTATTTAGAGCAGGTGCGCGGCAAATACAAAAAGTCACGGACTTATCAAACGACCCTCGTACATAAGAATATTTCAAAAATAGTGAAATAATATACTGCACTATTTAGTATTCTAATACAACCACAGTATTTATTTGGTGTTACAAGAAGTTCTAAATTTAGTACATTATAACAATTGTTGTGTATTCTGTACTATGTACGAGTATGCCTAAAAAATACCTATTTAGTAATATCCCTCTAATATAAAAAAGAATTTCCTACTTCTACTTCCTTCTCTTTTTGTCTGTTATACTAAAGTTAAGCTAAATATAATATATAATATTTTTGTGAATTATTACCATGTTTTATGCTATATAGAATCCTTTTTAAAGCAGAAATTTTATTTTAAATTATAGTCAATCTTTCTACATTTGAGCATTAGTATTCTATATAGGTACAATTCATACAAACGTCATAGAATTTCCTCAATTTATAGCCAAATCTTGCGAGAATTCTGCCTTCAACAAATTCCACAAATTTTATTACCATTTATTGTTCCTTAGTAAACTTTATAGTATATCCTACTATTATAATATATTGCCTTACCATACAACAAAGAAACTCTCCAGTTTTATAGCCAAATCTTTAGGGATTCATTTCTCAACAAATTTCCCACATTTTGTTGTCCTTTTCTGCAAACTTAATGACTTTTCTGTCATGCCCCAAGGCAGTTGCAAGGCAAGCAGGGCAAAGCAAACAAATTTTGCCACGATTGTCTGTCCGAGTGAATGAAGAAGCAGCTGAGGAGAGGGCGTGGGGGAGGAAGTGGAGGCCCGCCTGCTGCTTGGCAGACTGCCCAAGCAATTTGGTTGTGCGCCGTGCCACAAATTTCTATTTGAGGCGTTGCCATTTAATTGCACAGACTGCGCAGGGGGGAGTAGAAGTAAAAGAGGGAGGGGGCGGGGGTAGAGTGACTGACTTGGGTTGGGTGTCAGATTGAGGCCAAGTCGGGGGTGATGTCTAGCACTAAAATCGCTTAATGTCAGCAAATTAACTTAAAACGCATAAAGCGCGCATTATTTTGTAATTATTTATTCGCTCCCCCTCCCTCTCTCTCTGTGTGTCCCCCTTTGTTTGCCTTTCCCACATACGCACCCTCAGTATTAAAGATTTCCCTTTGTATTTGCAGATACTACTACGACAAGAACATCATGACCAAGGTGCATGGCAAGCGCTATGCGTACAAGTTTGATTTCCAGGGCCTTGCAGCTGCCACACAGCCTGCGGCCAGTGATCCCACCTACAAGTATCAGAGCGATCTCTTCATGACGCCATATCATCACAGCGCCAAGCTCAGTTCGTTTATGAGTCCGCATCATGGCATGACCTCATCCTCAGGTGCGTTTTCCTTACCTAGAACTTGTCCTTGAATATTCCTAATTTATTCTTTGTTCCTTCCCTTTGCAGCTTCAATCTTCCCCACCGCTGCCTCGTGGGGCAACTGGGGCAGTCCGGCCACAAATCTCTATCAGCCGCACTCGATGAGCCATGTGACGCCCTCGCATGTGGCGCCGCACCTGAGCTCCTATCCACACTACGCATGACCATCATAATATGAGAGCAATGCCAGCGCCAGCGGCGGCAGCGCAGTTAGCGTTGGCGTTGGCGTCGCCAGCGGCGCTGGCATTATGAGCGGCTTTGGCAGCACCTCAGGCGGAGCAGGAGGCGGAGGTGGAGGAGGAGGTGCCGCCGTCGGCGTAGGTACAAGCAGCACCAGCACCACCACAAACAGCAGCAGCAGCATCGGAGCAGGCGGCGGCAGCAATCTCAATAGCAGTCACTCGCATCTGGTGGCAGGCAGTGCCGTCGCCGCTGCTGCCGCCGTGGAGGCAGCCAGTGTGGGTCAGAATCTCAATACGGCCACACTGAGCACAGCGCCGGCACATGCCAGCGCCAGCTTTGGACTTGGTGTGCCTGGCATGAGCATGGGCGTGGGCGTCGGTGTGGGCGTGGGTGTTGGAGTCGGTGGCAGCAATTCAACGCTCAACTCGCTGGTCGTGGGCAATCGCCTGATGAACAGCAGCCTGCCGACGCTGCTCAAATGATGCCACCTGGAGAAGTTCGGGCTGAGCATTGGCGGCGGCGGAGGTGGAGGCGCCGGCGGCACAGTTGGTCCGCCTCCGCCGTCGGCAACACCAGCAGCGGACTCAGCACTGGACAGCGCTGGCTATGGCGGCTTCTATGACTATCTGGACATCAAGGCAGCGGGAGTGGGAGTGGGAGTGGGAGCAGGAGGAGCCGGCGGAGCCGGCGGAACTGGAGCAGATCAGGCGACGTTTTTATTGTAATTGAAACCAAAACCACCAGAAACCACGCAGCAACTGTAGCGGATTTTACTCGTAGAACCAGAAAACAACCCCCAAGAGAGGAGTGTGTGAAAGAGAGAGAGAATGTGTTTGTGAGAGAGAGTGCATGTGTGTGTGTGTGAGCGTGAACTTGTCGTTGTTGTCTTGAACTAACACATACATATGAGAATCAAACAAAAATAGTTTTCCAATTAACGATTTCAGTATCCGCATGCTATATAAATCTATATATGTGAATATATATAGTATATACACTATATATATCTGAATAGGTGTATATTTGCGATATTTTGAATTGTTGTTAGCATTTTGCCACTTGTTAATTGAAAGTGCGTCTCGATGTTCTCTCCAATAATATCCTAGAGAATATATATATCGTCTACATAGAGTCTAGATAAGTTTTGAAAATAAGGGATTTCAAAAAAAGTTTCGCTTCAATTTTCAGCATAGAAGAAATCTTTAGTGTTTGTTGTGTGCCGGCGAACTCTGTACATAGATATATAGTATATATATAGAGCTCTCTATAAGTATGCATGGTTCCAAAAAAGGGTTTATTAAAGGATTTATTTCTACAATTTATGCAGGAAAATCTTTATATAGTTTTCATCAATATTTCCCCTCTCTCCCTCTATTTCTCTATATATATGTTTGATTTATCAGTTCGATATGGTTGACTGTGATAGTTGATTGTACAGTTAAAACTCTTGAATGTTTTCGAAGGAAGCGGAAATTACTCATACTCTAAACATTAATTCAAATACTCCAACAAACGATCTATGTGTATAAAAACAAAAGGAACATATAGTTATATATATAATGATGATATATGGTATATATATATACATTTTAAGCAAGTTTAAATGATAAAAAAAACATTAAATCAATGTATGTAATTTTAAATGTGTGTTTGTGTGTAAACTTTACGCTAATTCTAAATGTAAACAATTTTTAAATTCTGAATGTAACTTTACGAATTACGAATTACCTAAGAAGAATACTAAAATTAACCAACCCCCTCCCCCCATTCCCCCTTTGTCCTTGCCTCGTTTTAAGTTGATCTAAGTGGAATAACGAACACAACTTTCTCGACAAGAATAAAACCCGATTCAAGAAACAGTTTTCCCGATTTTATTGTACGATTCTATTTACAGCAGTTACACTCTCTATATACAAACATATAGTATAGCTAGATTACTCCCCTGGCTTGTTGAACCACTTGAACTCGTAGTGCTTCAGTGCATTCTCCTTGGGCAACGCCCTGAGTTCGCTCTGGTCCAGTTTGCGCCAACTGATGTGCGGCTGGAAGCCAAACTCGTTGGCAATGTACTCGATGGTGCGTGCCACCGCGTCGTCGCCAAGTGCAAAGTAGTTGCCCTGCTTGTTGCCATTGCGACCGCCCGTCTCCTCGTGTCCATTGTAGTCCAGCAGGTATTTGAAGTGGTACAGATCACCGGTTTCCGTGGAGGAGGAACCTGCGCCACCTCTTTGACCTGCTCCTGCTCCTGCTGCGCCTGCACCTGCACCAACTCCTGATCCTGCACCCGCTCCTAATCCTGCTCCTGTTGCACCCTTGCCTGCCTTACCCGTTTCAAAGGTGCCTGCACTCGCTAACTGTGGCTTGCCAAACTGAGCCTGACCCGTTTGGGTGCCTGTACCTGCTAAGCTTGGAGAGTTAGCGCTGGTTGGTGTCTTGACTGCGCCTGCCGGTTGTGGTCGTGGCTGTTGCTGTGTGCCAGCCGCATTGCCAACTGCTGCAAATGGTGTGCGACTTGGCTGTGCGCCTGCGAAACGGTAAAATAAGTTAAATTAAAATGAAGAAAAAAAACATTAAATACTCATATATAAACTAATTTTAAAGTTTTATCGTATAGCATGCTTACTTAGTGTGGGTGCACTGGGTGTGTGAGTGTGTGCTGTGCTGTGTGGTGCTGGTGTGTTGTGTGTGTTTTGTACGAGCAAATCGCCAATGTGTTGTGTGACGGGTAGCGCAATATTTTGCAATTTGTTGGCAACAATTTGTTGTGTGCTTTGCGGCCGATTGGCAACGCCGGCAGTGGAGTGTGGTGAAGTTGCAGCAGTGTGGAGAGAAGCAGCAGCAGCAGAAAGGGGTGAAACAGGAGCAGTTCCAACAAGTTCGTGGAAGGGAGAAACAACTGCTGGCGGAGACCCGGATTGGTGCAATCTAGCCGGCACGGGCGTGGCCTGATGCAGGAATTTCTCCAATGCTGGTGGACCGCGCATTAATTTGGTAATGCTCTGCGTCACTGGCAGCACCAACTGCTGCAAGCTATTCACCACCTTGTCATTGAGGCGGTCGGCGGATTGGGAGGTTGGTGGAACCGGGTATGGCACGCGTAGTGGACTCGGTGTGGCATTTATCAAGAAGGGTCGCTCCGGTGTGGGCCTGGTTAGTCCTCCAGCGTTGGGACTTCCTTGCAGATTGGCTTGATTGGAGTTTGCAGGTCCTTGAGGAGTACTCTGTTGAGCAGGTGTAGCTCCTCCACTTGCTGGAATCCTGCCCGGAGCCAACTGACCAGCTGCAGCGCCTTGGGCAGATGTACCGCTGGGGGAGCCTGGTTGAGTTGCAGAGCCCTGTGCAGGCTTACTGAAGATTTGACCCTGTTGAACAGGTGTGCCCGCAGTACCTGTTGAAATCCCTGCCAGACCTGACGACGCAGCACCTGTAGCTACCTTTGCTGGCGAACCGAATACGTTGCCCAGTTGAGGTGAAGTACCCGCAAGAGTCGATGCAGCAGCTAGTGTACCTGCAGCTCCCTTGACTGGCGAACCCAAGATACTCCCCTGAGCCACAGCACCCGCAAATGCAGCTGGCACCGTTCCCAGAGCAAGTGAGTCCAATAACGACTGAGCAGCTACAAAGTCCTGTGGGCTATTGCCAAAGATGACACCTTGATGGACTGGTGTAGCCACAGCAGCTGCTGTAATTCCCACAGGAGACGAATGAGCCGTGGCTGAGTCCTTCACGAAGGGATTACCATAACTTTGACCTTCATCATCCGCTGGAAGCTTGTCCTGATTCGACTGTGCAAGCACAGCGCCTGGCGTGGGATTGCCAAAGACATGACCACGACTTATGGTGCCAGCTGGAATCCTGTCCAGACTAGACTGTGCAGTACCTTGTGCACCTCCCTGTGGTCGCGTGCCAAAGGCGTGACTCTGCAGATCCTTCGGACCCGATGTAGCTGGCGGAATCCTGTCCAGCTTACTAACATCAAAGCTAGCTGGCTGCACATTGCCAAGCTGAGTGGAGTCCAGAGCTGAGCTTGCATCTACCTGCGTATTCAGAGGCTTCAAGGTTGTCTGCTTGCCTCCACTTGGATTGCTCGAACTGAAACTGGACGCGAAGCTGGAGCTGCTCACACCGTGTGGTAGTGTTTGTGTCTGTGTGCGTGTGCTGGTGTAGGTGTTCACCTGCTGACTAGCTGCCAGTGCCGCATCCACCTGCGACTGTGCAATGCTTTGCTGGAAAGGCAGCGCCACATTGAGTCCACGAGTCGCCAGCTCCGACTTGGCCCAAGGGCACAGCTGGAGCTAGAGGCGGGAAGGGACTCTGTGCGGTTATGCGCAGTGGGGTGATCAGCGGCAGACTGGCTGGATGGTTGATGGGCAATTGTAGCACAGGCTGGCCGGGAATCGGGAAGCCTGGCGGCGTTGGACGAGGCACCCTTGGAGCAGGTGACGTTGTCGGTGCTGGCGTGGAGGGTGTGGCCAGCTGACGCATGGTGAACTGCACCAACTTCTCTGTCTGCGAGAGATATACCTCGGGAACCAACCTACCTGGTTGCTCTGCTCGTGCAGGCACAGCTCCTGGAAAGATGCCTGGCGGAGGTGTTGGTGCAGCAGCTGCTGGACGGGCTTGTTGTGGAGGGGGTGGAGCAACGGGGGCTGGTGGCAGTGGCAATGAGAGTGGACGTATCTCAGTCTTGTGGGGTGGCTTAGGCAGCAGGCAGCCCGAGCAGGCGGCGTTGCTGATGCTCTGCGGCGGTGGAGTGCGCGTTGTGGTCGTCAAGGCGGGCACGGGAGATTCTGTGGGAGAAGGGAGAAGAGAAGAGAAAGAGAGAGGGAGGATGGGTGCAGGGAGAGTACAGAAAGAGAGGGAGAAAGTAAGGAAGAGGGTGTAAGGATGAGGGACAGACAGTGAAAGTGGAAGAAGAAAGAGAAGCAAAGGTTTCGGGAGAGAAAGATAGAGTGTAAGAGGAAGAAAAGTAGTTAGACGGGCGGAGAATTGAAGAAAAAGCGAAGGAAAGAGGAAGAAGGAGGAGAAGACAAAGGAAAGTTTAGGCAGGGAAAGATAGAGGAAGAGAAAGGGATAGAATGAAGGAAGGATAAAGCGATGAAGACATTGAGGGGAGGCAGAGTTACAAGAATTAGTAGAGAAGAGAGTGATAGATAAAGGAGAAAGGCGGGACCGAGAATTGAAGCAGGAAGAGAAGAAGAAAAAAAAAAAGAGTAAGATAACGAGAAGAAAAGGAAAGAGTAGAGATGAAAAATAAAGGAACAGAAAGGGACAGAATAAAGGTAGAACATACAAGGGGTACGAAAGCAATAGTAGGAGTAGAGCAAAGGTTGATAAATAAAAGAAAGATAAATAAAGAAATACACGACAGTGGGAACGAAGAGGATAAATAGACCAAAGATAGATAAATAGTAGGAATCAAGGAAAAAAAGAAGAAGGAATTAGAAAAAGTCAAAGACAATTCCTTTGTATTAATTGATCTCAAATCAATAGCCTCCACACTACTCACTCGGCGCCACTGGACCCGCATAGGGATAATTCTTCATGGAGATGATGCGGAACTTGCCCTCCTCGTCTGTCGCATACACCGTGACGTGGTAGATGCCATCGGCTGTGATGAAACCGAACTCACCCATCACAATGCCGCGCTCATCTGTGAAGAGAGAAAAAGAACCGAACAAGGCATAAAATCAATGTGGAACACTTTCGTTATTGGATTGGGTGATTATTTATGCCAGATTATAAATCCCCCAATATGATAATTCCCCCTCCCCACCTCTTTGCTTGAACTATTGTGTGACAAACCAGCCAAACAGGCGCTCAATCCGGCCATAAAGATAAGCATCTAATAAACTGTATCGATAATGACAATCGTCATAAAGAGTTCGCGCTGCTGCTGCCTTTGCTGCCTCTGCTGCTTCTTCTTCTTTCTCTTCTCCGTGCTACCTACGCATGCGCATATTTTATGCTACCCCCCACCTCCCCCATAGACATCTTTTATGGCTTGTTCTGTTATATTGCAGAACGCATAACTTGATATGCTATAAAAATCATGAGGAGATAAATATGACAACATCCTGCTTGAGCCACCCACCTGTCTTTGTGGCTTTGAGAATGTATCTTAGGGTGTGTTGGAATGTATCTATATCTTTGTATCTGCAGCTGTATCTTTATGCAGCTCTAGCTGTTTCTTTATTTGTATCTTTAACTTGAATAACTTTATTAGTTTCCTTAGTTTCCTCATCTTATTGTATTCGTATCTTTGTTCCTGAATCTATAACTTATAATATACATAAGTATATCAACCTACATCTATATCTTCTTCTATACTCAAACCTGCATCTTTATCTTCCGTTCTATCTGTATCTTCTTTTATATGAGCAGCTGTATCTGTATCTTCTGCCATACCTGTATTTGTATCTTCTAACTCAACTGTAGCTGTATCTTTCGACTGAATTCGTTTCTCGCTTTTGCTGAAACGAGTTTCAGTTCCAGACTTATCACGCCTTATCGATGATCTTATTCGCAAAACGTTTTAATGCCCGTTTTGGCATTATTTGCTCACATTGCCGTTTAATGCCAGCAACAACATCTTTTCCAATTTATTGTCAACTTAAGCGGGACAAAGCGGGACAGCAACAAAAACCATAACACACTTTTATGTGACAGTTTTTTTTTTTTAGCTTGAACAGGGTATGAACCAGTCGTGCAGCTCTGCGTAGGCGCAATAATGGGCGATACAGCCTATTTCAAAATGTAGAAGCGTGCGCAAATTATGGATGTAATTTATATGTTTATTGACTTGAGAGCTATCATATGTAAATATTATGTTGCGGTGTACAGTGGGAACTGTCTACAGAGAACTGGGAGGGAGGATTAAAGGGATGAAAAACATATATAATTGATATGGAAAGGGAGGTTTTGTCTATTTATATTATAAAGAAAAGATACTTAAGAAAGTTTTCTAATTTAATTAAAAACGTATAGAAGAGTAGGCACTAGAAAGATTACAAGATATAAAACTATTCAAAGGGGAAAATACTTTATAAATTTTATAATTATCAATTGTTATCTTATAGATGAAACTATCCTGTGAAAAACTTAATGATGATATACATAAATAGAAGAAATATGATTAAATTTCCTTATCTATATTACGATATTTATTGATTATGAAAAAAAATTTAATAATACTGTGCATACTAACAGAATTGATTGGTCTATGTTAACTTATAGAAGTAATAAATATAATACAACTATATTTTATTCTATACTAAGATTTATTAATACCCATTTTAATATTTATGCTTTGTTTATTTCTTGCACAAATTATGAAAACTTCTTTACTAATTAAGATATTATGCTTAGACAGCTATGCATACACGTATATATTTATAGACTGGTTCTACATCCATTTCATATGCATATGCCAAATATAGCAAAGTATCTTTAAAAGAGTATGTTAAAGGCATAAAAACAAAGCTTCACTATTCCGTTGAATGTCATACAAAAGAATTATTCTTACTATATAAAAAGTCCGAGATATAAGGAAGGTAAGCAAGTGATATTTGTAGAAGAAGTAAGTCAATGTTCTAGAATATATTTCTTAAAAGTCTAATTGATTATGAATTTAAGTCAGAAGTAATTATAGAGAAAGTGAATCAATGTTTTAGAACATCTTTATAAAATATAAGACTCTATAGTATAATATAATAATGTGACGCACAAAAAAAGTTCTCAACAAAAATCTTTCGAAGAATTGCAAAAAATGTCCCAATTGATTAAGGCATTGTCACACTTAATCTGAAAGCGCGTCATGCTCGTTATCTCCCTAGACTAGTTTCATTAGCGGGATACAAATCGACTTCCGACAGGTATGCAAACACCCCGAGACATAACTCACTCCGCCTTGACAGCTGCAGAGAGATAGCGACGGCATCTGCACAACAAGTTGCCAGAAAAGCATTCAACTCTGGCATTTTATATTGAGTATATAAACCGAATCGGAATCAGAAACAGAAACAGACTTAGAACCATTTGCAGCAACAGCGAAATATTGAATGTATTTATGAATATTAAAAACGCGAGTGAATATTTTTCGGTTTCAGCTGCTGCCAAAGAAGATCCATAAATAAGACAACTTTGTCTATGGGAGAAGAAGCTGCTCTGCTGTCTGCTGCCTGTTGAACCTGCTACGGCTGTTAGCTCTGGTGCTGCGCTGCCTCTGCTTTTACGATGTCTCTGTTTCAGTGCTGCCTCAGTTGTTGCTTCTAACTCTGCCTGCTGTCTGTCTACTGACGCTGCTAGATGACTCTGCTGGTTGCCTTTGCTTGCTGCCTTTGATTCTGCATTCTCATTTCTGCCTGGAGACCCTGCTGTCTGTAGACTCTGTCTGTTGATTCTGTCAGTAGACTCTGCTGTCTTTCCTGTCTTCAGTCTCTGCTCCTGCTGCTGCCTCGTCTTACAGACTCTGCTATCTCTGCCTTCAGACCTTGCTGCCTCTTCATACTGTCTGTATCTACTGTCTACTGTTTCTTCCTGCTGTCTTTGCCTGTTGTATCTGTTTGCAGCCTCTGCCTAGAGCCCTCTGCCTAGAGCCCTCTGCCTAGAGCCCTCTGCCTTTCCTTCTAACTACCTTTGCTGCCTGTCTAACACTTCTTGCTGCCACAGCCTGTCTCCGTGGATAACTTGCCTTTGCCTGCTGAGCTTCCTCTGATAACTAGGTCTGTCTCTGCCCAATGCTTCTCCTCTGCATACTTCTCTGCTGCTTCCTCCTTCTCTGCTGCTGCCTCCTTCTCTGCCTCTGCCTCAGTCTATGCCTGCGCCTCTGCCTGTTGCGTACGTGTTATGCAAATCGATCTTTAGTTTTACTAAAAGAAGATATTTGTGTCGCTTTTACGAGCGGGTATTGTCTAGTAGAAATAAAAGAGAAGTGGGAGGAGCAGATGGAAAAGAGAGGGGAGGAAGCAGAGGTAGTGGCAAAAAAATAGAAGCAGGCAGAGGCGCAGGCAGAGGTCTGAGCAATCTGCAGAGTTAAAGTCTAAGAAGAAGGCGGAGACAGCTAAAGAAGAAGCCACGGCACAAGGGGCGTGAGAAGAGGGAGGCAGAACCGCAGACAGAGGAAGAGGCTGCAGTCAGAGGAAGAGGCTGCAGCAGAGTGTGCAGATGAGGAACAAAATATAGTGGATCTTCAGTGAAGACTGAGGCAACTGTAGAATAAGTTATGACCGTAGAAGAGGCTGGGCTCGGCTTGGCCTGAGGCTTAGGTGGAGGCAGCTGCTGTGGCATTCGCATTGCTGACCTGCCGCACGTCAGGTGTCACTGGCAGTTGCAATTAAACAGCAGGAGGGCGTGGTTGGGGGGAGGGGGAAAGAAAGAGGTAAACACGTATTGAAACAAAATTGAACAAGCCAAGTTGAAGTTGCAATTGAAGCTGCAGTTAAACCGCGCAATGTGCAAAAGTCAAATGTGGTTGTTGTTGTTGTTGCTGTGGCGTCTGCTGCCACTATTGGTGTTGTTGTTGTTCTTGCTGCCTGCTTTTAGGCATCGTTGCAACTTGCCGCAGCTGGCCGCCGAATGACAATAATGACGCATCTCAATTTACATAAATCGGTTTCGGTGTCAATCAATTAGCCAGCAATGCCAGTTAGCTGCGTAATTAACCCCCCTCCCCACAATCAAACTCACCCCACACCCTTCCCCCTTACGAACTCACCTCGCTGCTCTTGACGATGCTGCTGCTCCTCGATGGTAAAGCCAAATTTGTAAGGACGCACTGTGGTCGCAGCCGACGCAGTTTGCCAGGATACAAACGCCAGCAGCTTGAAGAAAGACGCAACAATCAGTTAACACTCTCACACACTCACACACACACACTCGCACACACACTTACCACACAGGTGGCTGCTAAACTGAACTTGTTCTGCATTATTCGTTTGCTTTTTAGCACACTTTCGTTTCGTTTTGTTTCTTTGTGTTCTGATTTATTTCGCGTAATTCTTTTTTTTTTGAATCGTTGACAAATTTCGCGGCAGGCGACGACGCGTCTCTTGCTTTCTGGGACTCTTCTCGCGCTGAGCAAGCGAAACACTCCCCACGATGTTCGACGACGAATTGACAATGTTAATAATATTTGGTAAACATTATAAAACATTAAAAGCAGCGACGCCGTCGCCGCTGGACCAGCCAGCCTGCTGCCCAAGCCTGTTGGCCAAGTTGCTGCCTCTGCCGCGGCTGCTGCCTTTGTCTCTGCTTGCGAGTGTGTGTGTGTGTGCGGGCTCTAACTGAGCGTATGTGTGTGTGTGTGTGTGCGGGTTCTAAGCTGAGTGTGTGTTTGTGTATGTGTGTGAGCTGTCTCCTCAATTAGCCAAGGCAGCGCGCACCTTGCGAGATGCTCTTCTAAATTTCCGGAATGTTTAGTCCAAAATTTATGCACAATCCTGGCCAATTGATTTATCTGCATTATTTGTGGATGCCATAAAAATTGATAGACACACATTTTATTATGGCTAGACCATAAAGAAAGCAAGAGAGAATGAGATACGCTTTAAATTAAAGTTAACGCATTTTATTGCTTACTTGTTTAATGTGATCTTGATCCTGATAAGGTTTGCTAAAGAATATATTAAGCATATAAATTGTAAAGATAAATTAACGAATTTTTAAATACATAAACTAACTTGTTGTTCTATAAAAATTAAAAATTTTCTATATTCTCACTTGTTAATAATAAAAAATTAACTAAAAAACTTTTATTCTTGGTTTAAAATCAAAATACCCTAAAAAAAATTTTCCATAAATCCTGTTAAGGTGTTTTAGCAAATAAATTAATTTATTTTATTTTTAATATATAGAAATATGTATTCTCATTTATATACTCAAAAATACATATAGTTCTCATACATATTAAAAGTAAATATAGTTTTAATTTGTTATCATATTCATACATAATAAAACCAAATGTATTTATTCTTATATTTTATAGAAAAATTTGTATTAAATATTTGCTATAAATTCCTATGGCAGAGCATATTAATGTCAGTACTACCTCACCCAAAACAACTTCATCATACTCTAGAACTTATGCATATTTTTATTTGAGCTGAACGAAATAATAAATACCAACTAGAATATTAAATTTTTCAACATATTTTTTCATTTGCTGTTTGGCTTATGGCGAATAACTATAAAATACACTTCGAACGCCCACGCAGCCATATTTATTTATGGCTGGACATTGTAAAGAAATGAAGTGTTAAAAAAATACATACAATATAACAAAGTTAGAAAATTATGAATGAACTTAGCATATAACGGAGATGCGCTCATAGCTCGTGCTGCACGCGATGTTGCAACATTTTCTGTTCTCTGCTTGGAATGAGGAAACACAGCGACAACATTAATCATTAATCATACAATAGATGCAAAATGAAGATGCGTCTATGCTGCCGGATGCACGCAGCTTTCAACTAGGACAGGTGTTGTTGTCAATCGTTTTCAGTTGAATAATTGTTGTCAAGTACGCTGAGCAAATGAGCAAATTTGCATATTAATTAATATGTAAACATTGCCAGCCAATCAGTGTTGTCAGCTCGGCGTGTTTACCGTCACATCTGGTTTGTTATTATATTTGCGCACAAAACAGCTATTGGCGGCAAATCTAGCTTATTTTTTAGTCACCTTATTAGTCGCAATTAAGTCAACGGCTAACCAAGTTATTATTCAAAGCTTGAAAGTATGCAACATAAATTTGCAGCGCATGTGTGAAGTTTGTTGCCTAAGTCATTTGATTGCTTGTGATTTTGAGTGTGCGCCAAGAAGCGTGCAACGATTTTTGGGAATTTGTATTGAGTGGCGCACCTAAAAGTATGCAATGTATACAATAGCAGTGCCATGATTAGAAGACATTTATTGCACCGCTCACCGCCCCTAGGCACCAAAAGGGTGTTTTATTTCAAGAATTTTACAGAAAAAAACTATTTAATCAGTTTTAATTAAGTTAGATATCTCCCTTTCACTGTCCCGCTGTGAAGCTTAAAATAAGCTATATTTGATGAAAGAAAATTGAGTTACCAACACTGAGGAGCACAGGACTTCGGAGTTTGCTTGGGCATCACTAAGTATTTTAAATTGCACTTTTAAAAATATCTAACATATATGTACATAAGATAAAATCTTCTAAATATGTGATTTAGTTTTCATGTATTGACGATAGTGTAAACTTTAAGGTGTTTCAACCTTTTCTAGTCTGATCACACCAGCAATAGCTACTCAAATATGCAAGTCGAGCTTGGAAATCAAATCAAATTTAATAAAATTAGCTACAGCGACAGAACCAGTCCGTTTTCCGCCGACTCAAAGATGCTAAATCATCTGCTCGTGGCCCCTGCTGCGTATGTCTGTACAAGTATGTGTGTGTTTGGTTGTAAAAATTAACATGATATAAAACACGTAATATATTCAAAGATATGTAAAGCACACACGCTGTATATGGTGTCTGGGCCATATAAGAAATTAACCTTCAAAATTCGTCGATTAAAAATTTATTTTTTTTCTTCTTTAGTTTGTTTTGGGTTTGATTTAAATTTTTTTCTTTTGCTGGCCAACAAATTCGTCGTACGCTAATTGTTTAAAATATAGATGCGCTATAGAGCTTTCATTACGAACCCATTAATTACAATGAAAACAAAATCGCAAATCGAATAAAAAGGAGAAGAAGATGCAAAATAAATAAAACACGTTTTTTCACACAAAAATTTTGCAAATTTCGTTGATGATGATGCAAAATGAACGTGAAGGTCGACGCGGTGGTGCGTAAGGTATGTTTGTGTGTGTGTGAGAGAAGCTGTGTGTAAGAGGCTTTGTGTATTGTGTGAGTACAAGCGCAAAAGAAGACCACGGAAAAAACCAGGCCGACATCCAGTTTTGTATACGAATTCGTATCTTGCGTCACTTTGCGTACTTTTAATTTTCGTTTTCGGGCCTAGAACTCGTTGGGCTCCTCAACAAAGAATGGGCACGATATTTGCATAAGCCTGGACTGGGTATATGTATAAATAGATCTTCACTTTGGTCTGCGGGCAAGAATACGGGTTGGGCACTTTATTACTTTCTTTCATTTCTTTAAAAATTACTCTTGTTTTTTTATTTTTTTGGTTTTTTTTTTGAGAATGTTCGTTTTGTGTTTGGTGGGGAAGACTTTGTTTGTCTGCTTAGGCCACTAGCTTGAAGCTGGGATGGTAGCCAGTTTCGTCGGCAGTAAAGCTAATCTCGTATTTCTTGCCATCCGGTGCTGTCCAGCTGGTGGAGCCGGTCACAGACAATGTGCCGTCATCTTCGCCCGCACCAGGCTTGAGCACGCCTTCTTCGTTGCGTGTGATGCCGTTGCTGGTCTCGTAGCTGTGGGGAGGAGGAGAGAGGGGATAGTTAGAGTGGAATTGATAGAGAAAGGTAGTAAGAGAGAGAGATAGAGAGTCAAAGATATTGATAGGAAAGGTAGCTCACCTGAAGCTGTACTTGTCCACGCCATTGTTCTCACTCTCCAGGCGCACCGTCTCCGCCTGCGCATCATCAGCCGCACTGCTGGCGGCCACAAGCAGCGACAGGCAGAAAACCAACAATAAGCTCCTATAGCACTTCATGTTCTTCAATAGCACGTAACACTTGACTGCACTTTACGGCCCGTCACGCAGTTGCCTTTTATAGGCGAAAAAGTTCTAATGTCCTCAGCAAAAAAGTTAAAACAAAAACAAAAAGCAGAAGAAGCAACAACAACTACAATAGATAAACAATGATGCGACTATTAATGAAAAAACTCAATAAAATACACTTTAATTGCAGATTAACACCTGTCCCGATACACCCTGCCCCTGCCCCTTACAGCTGCCCCTCCCCTTGTGCTAGTAAAACAAAGCAAAGTCAAGAAAAGAATCGCAAATTTGTTTGCAATTATTCGACAAGCATGATAAACGACACGATTCCAGTCTGAGTCTGTGTGGGGTGACATAAGATCAGTGCTAAGGTTTAGCCAGCTCGATCCCAACTCGATTCCCATTCCATTGTTCCCCCACTGTGATCCCGAGCGACGTGTTGACAGTTTGATTAACCGAATCGAGGAATAACTAAACTTTTATTATACATGCACAAAATACTGATTAATGCGATCGCTCGCTTGCTTTCTCCCTCTCTCTCTCTCTCTCTCTCTCCCTTTTTAGTTGTGGGGCAGATGATCACCCTGTGGCTGGAAACCATTCTCATCAGCAATGTAGTGCAGTGTGTAGGTCTGTCCATCGGGTGCCACCCAGCTGACGGAGCCACGCACACTGAGTGCCTCCTGCTCAGTGCCGGCATTCTTCAGCTCTGCCTGTTCCTGGCGTGTAATGCCATCGCTGGTCTCGTAACTAAGGAGCAACAGGACCATGAGTATTCCTACTATAGAAGATGTGATAGTTCCTGCTTGCACTCACCCAAAGTTGTAGCCATCGGTGCCGATGTTGTCGTTGTCGTAGCGCAAAATGCTTGCGTGCTGCGAATCATCCAAAGGAGCTGCCAGGGATTGGGCAATGCAGAGCAGAGCGCACAGGGCGAAGATTCCAACATTGATAGACTGCATTATGTCCTGTATGTGAATATATATATTTCTGTATAGTGCTTTGGCTTATTTGGAGTTGCTTCCTCGACGCGTGGTCTCAATTAGAGGCTGATGGATTATGTTGCACCCGCTAATGAGTTGCAAGCTATTTATACCTAGAGTTAGAGCCAAATACCCGCTAACACACACACACATAGTCATATATAGGTAGCTGGGAACATGCACACACACAGGAACATGCACACACAATAGCATAGACACATACACACAGGCATTGCCAGACACTCTTTGTAGCCTTTAATGCACACACAAATTATATAATTGTACACTCTGTCTGTCTATGTATGTGTCTATGCCTGTATCTGTATGTGTGTTTGTGTTTGTGTGTGTGCGGGGCATGCCTGTGCGTCTGCTGGCCTGTCTAAGCTTTTAATTGAACAAGCCAAAAAGCCATTAAGCATTTTTGATGTGCGCTCAAATCTCATTTCAATTGGCCCTCAAGCAGCCTCCGCTGTAGCTGATGAGGCACCAAAGTGAAGAGCCCAAGTGTAGCCCACAACTACCACAATGGGTAGCTCAAGTTGGGCTTGATAATGGGCAAGTGATAATGAAATTCGGCTTACAAATATTTGCAGAGTCGCGCGTGTTTGCCTTTGTATGGCAATAGGTCAATGGCTGAGTTAGCTTAGAGATTATCGAAAATTACCCGATGTGGGAAAGGGAAAAGGCGCGAAAGGCTTGTGAAGCGTGTCACGACGGCTAAATACCCTGCACAACAACAAGCTTAAGAGATATGTAAGCAAAAAAGCTTAATAAATTTTAAGCACTTAAATTTCATTGCATAGAGAATTCTTTGAATAGAATATACTCTGTATTATAATGTTAACAGCTAAAAAAAAGTTTAAAACAGTTTAGAGAGTGCGCAGTGACTTTTGGTAGCCATTCTGCTAGATTACATTAGTTGTCATATGCTCTTAGATACCCTGTAATACAAACTATGGTGCTAGTTTAATTGTTTTTTAAATATATGCGACAAAATTCCGCCAATAAACTAATTTAAATAAAATTTTTATACTTATTTTGAGGTGCTCTACCGAATAAAGAATAAATTTTTTTTTAGTACCAGAAATCTTTTAAAATTTTTTCCAGGTTTAATGTAATAAATCTTACAATAATTTTAAATAAAAAATCTAGAGATGCAGCTATGAATAAAAAAATTTGCTAGAAACAAATTCATACTACTTTTGACAATGCAAAGCAAACTAAAGGTTCAGCGAAAAGACAAAAATCACTTTGATAATGTTCAAAATCGGTTTTAAAATAGATTCTTCTACTATTTTCGATATGTTTTATTGATTTAAGTCAAAGGTGACAGTTTTATATTGCAATAAAAAAAAAACTTCAACGAATTTGAATAAATTAAAAAGATATTAAGATCGATTTTGAAGCTAAGTCGAATTAGAGGTCGAACCATGGACAAAATGTCACTTCCAAGAAAATCGATTGAGCTTTTGACCAAGTTATGATGGTTTATAGAGTTGAGAACACTGAAAGTTATACTCGAACAATAGACACCCTGCAATGCCAATGTACTAAAATATAAAAAGCAAGTCGTGCTTTGACTAAACCACATTTTTACAGGGTATTAGACGATAAGGAAGCACGGCGAGAACAGGAAATAATTAACTGGCATAATGTGCGAATAATTCACGAATAATGCGCGAATAATGCGCAAATAATGTACTTCAGTTTGCTAATTCCAAGAAGAAGAAGAAGAGGAAGAGAAGTTGAAGAGGGGGAAGAAGAACAAGTAGAAGAAGCAGTCGCCGTCGTTGTTGCCGTTGACACAATTTGATTAAGGATGGGCTATGGGCGACCTTCCAGGGGTAGATCGAGAGGCGAGGGGGGAGCGGCTGTGCAACTTGTTAACTGAAGAAGCGACACGAGATTGAAGCGCGCGGCTTAAGTGGCGCGTCTAGTTGCCGGCGTGCGTGTGTGTTGTGTGTGTGTTGATGACCTTAGTCAATAAAATGAGAAGCACAAGAAACAAGCGACCGAAAAAAGAGTTTCGAGTTGATTGAGCTGCCTACGTATTAAGCAGACACTACGCTGCGTATGCGCGATGTAGTTTGCTTTGCTAAGCTGGTGTGCGCTGCTTCTTTTTTTTTTTTTTTGGCGCTGCAGACATTAATCATGTCCGTACATGCCTGAACATGCTTGACGTTTGGGGCGCGCGATTGTTTTGCAGTTTACAAACGGCGATTGATAAACGAAGCGCGTTTGAAGAGAAGCTGCCTCCGCTAATCGAACAACGATGAGTCGGCGCTGCTGCACTAGTTTGCCCTTTGCGATGATCATTATGATCATGATGATTCCCCCCTGGCCCCAGGCCAACTGTAGCCTCAACTTATTGTATAGTCTCTTCTTTCCCTTCTTGTTTTGCGGTTCTCACTTTCGTTGCGGGGCGAACGTAAAAACGTGTTTGCCGAACCGGTTCGGCCCTGGCCAGCTGACTTGAGGCACGCAGCTGCTGCGGCTGCTATAGGTGCGTGTGCGTATCAAGCATATAGATATATATGTACATATGTATATCCATTGATCCTCCATAAACTGGCCAAACAGAAATCTATGCTAATTCGTTGTTTTGGCACTTTAGAACACACTTCGCAAGGGAGGAGAAGAGGAATGGGGTGGAGGGGAGAGTTAGAAGAGTTACCTGACAGGAGTGCAAATTTATGGCATCGCATTATAATCAAATCAAGTAGCTATATTTAGGCATTATATACGCATGCATAACTTGTCAGACTTTGATCACGAGATTCACGCGCACATTCCAAACGTTTCCGATGCTTTATGCAGATGTTGCTATAAAAATATATATATTCAATGCTATAAAATATACACCAAATGTATATCATATGTACTTCTACCTTATACTAAAATATACACTCTGTGCTATAAAATATAAGCTCTAATTATAACTAGACAAAACTGCGTCTTCGCAGTAATCAAAATCGCAGCAACTTCGCGCAATTTACAGGTTTTTTTGCGCTTTGTTTTAGCTTTTACTTGGACCGCTATAGCCGACCGATTGTTCCGTCATTTCACTTGCACTTGAGCCCAATACACAGTGACCCCATTCGGCAGGCCAATCCCGTTTGATTGGGTCCCCGCTGGGCAATCAATCACAGCCAGCAGCCAGCCGGAGTCGCAGCGGTCCATGTACCAACAATCGCGGATTGAGTAACCCGCCAAGTTGCCAGGAAAAAAGCCAAACGGGTTTAGCCATTTTACACACAGATATTTTTTAACTTCATTTTTATGTTTCTGTCTTTTTTTTTTGTGTTTTAATTGTAATTTTGCCCTTTTTGTTTATCTTTTCTTCGCTTTCTTGTAATCGCTTTACTTGCAATTTTTGCTTTGTGCGAGGATTTTTCTGGCTATAAATTGGCCAAGCCACATGCATTTGGCATCCATTGATCGCCAGCTCCTTGTACGCAGCAGTCAAAGATACATCCAGAGATTCCAGCATGAAGTCCATTGTTGTTGCCCTCGCCTGCCTGGCCATCGCCACTGCCGTTCAAGCTGCTCCCCCGGCACCGGCATCGCAAGAGGCGCAAGTGCTGCGCTTCGACTCCGATGTGCAGCCCGAGAGTTACAAGTTCGCGTGAGTGTCTTACACACTGTGTCAAGGTCGCGGCAAAGACTAAACTGGTTTTCCATCTTTCTCTCTCACTATCACTTTCCATTTCACTCACTCAGCGTGGAGACGAGCGACGGCAAATCGCACCAGGAAGAGGGTCAGCTTAAGCATCTGGGACCCGATCAAGATGCGCTCGCCGTGCGCGGCTTCTACACCTACCTGGGCGACGATGGACAGACCTACACCGTCAACTATGTGGCCGATGAGAACGGCTACCAGCCCGAGGGCGCTCATCTGCCCCGCGCCGTCCAATACAGATCAGTTTGAAGTCGTCTCCCAGTAGCGTCGGCATGTTAACTAAGTTTAAGCATCCAAATAAAAATCTGCAAAAACAAACTTGAAATTTAAATATTGTTTTAAGATAATGCTTGAAAAAAGGAAAGGACTAACTAGATAGTTAGCCATATATGGTGCCGACAATCTGTTGTCTCCCATTTACTAATGGTAAATTGAATAGAACTATAGGGAAATGTAATGCAAACAGATTATGAATACTTTTTTGAATAACAATCTCTTTTTTATTTAACTTTTAGTTTATAACTTCTTAGGCTTGTGGGGCAACGGGCAGATGAGCACCCTGGGGCTGGAAACCGTTCTCATCGGCAATGTAGTTGACGGAGTAGGTCACTCCATCATCGCCGATAAATTGGTAGCTACCCTTGACGGAAATAGCCTCGTTCTCAGAGCCAACGTTGTTCAGTTTACCTGCTTCTTCGGCTTTCACGCCATTGCTTAGCTCATAGCTGTGATGAAAGTAAAGAAAAGAATCAGCTATAAGATTAAGGACTCTGACCATTGGTTGATCTTTACTTACGCATAGTTGAAGCCTTCGGGTTCCACGGAAGCATCGGACCTGAGGACCTCTACATCTGCTGCCAGAGCAACGGCGAAGAGGGCAACGAAGACGATGAGGAACTTCATGTTGAATCGGTTGAGTGTAGTGCGTTTGAGACTTCAAAGGTAACTATAACATTTGGGGACGATACAGCGCGTTTATATGGCAATGTTGTGAGTCGTGATTAGCCTGAATGACAAAAAGAAAAACTAGTTTAGTTTAGTAGTGCTAATAAAAGTGAGAATCGTATAAACATATAATATATTTATCTATATATCCTATCATAAGTATTCAAGTATGTGTATGCATGCACTAATAAAAATCGATGGCAAAATGAATTTGATTTTAAAACCAACTGGCAACTTTGCTAGCTATATACATATGTATTAATTAAGTCGAACCTATGCAAATTAAAGACGTAAGCAGAGCACGGATATTCGTTGTGTGTGTTGGGCTATTGAACCGTTGCTAAGCAAGCTACGATATAAACGGAAAGAATATTTCATATCTACTGCTACTGCAAATCAATATAATGATCGTTCTTTGCTGGTAAACTTTACATAATTTTTGTCCATCTTCTGCCTGAACTGAGAAACACTGACTAACCGGTTCGTCTTCAGCCTGTAAAAACTGACTTTACTGAGTTGGAAAACTTGAATGTTAATGGGTATAATTTGTGGGAGCTCAGACAAAAAAAGCAGCAACTGACTGATTTTTTTGTGTCTTCTACAATCGTTTTTCCCATATAAAGAGATTTCCATTTAGACATAGATATATATATATATATTTATAAATACAACTCTAAAAATCACGATCTCATTAGCATAACTTTGGATGAAATTCTGTAGAACCTAAGCGAAACTTGTGGATTATCAATCGAGTCGTTGTCGTTATGTCTTCAGATCTAAGCTCATTTATAAACATTGGTCGGATCAAAAATCTTACTGCATACTTTTTGACGGCAAAAAAAAAACGATTTAATTTGTTTTCAAAAAAAAATATATATAGACTGGCTTCAATTATAGAATGAGCACATAAATAATTAAGAGACTCGGAATCAAGTAATCTTAAGGAAATTCGCATATACGTTATAAAAAAAATCTTAAATAAATATTCCCAACTCCTTTGTAATTTAAATTGAGATTTAAGAAAATACCAAAGTGAAGTTCTGGAGAATATTTTATTATGGTTATATCGAAAGTGAAAAGAGAGTCATTAGCATTTGTTGCCATCTTTTATAACTTTTAGCTATGCTACAAATTTTCATCCTTCATCAAAATAGAATTTAAAACTATTTTTAGACTTAAACGAAAATATATCAAATTTTATTACTTTCGATTTCGGACAGAAAAAAGCCTCATAAAATCAATCAAATAACGACCTAAGCCCGAGTACATGTGAAGAATCTACGTTTAGGGAAGACCATCTTCGAAAAAAAGAAACGTTGTTGTCTTTGACATAATTTGGCGTTGTCTAGTTTCGACTTGGGCGTTAAATAAGCTTCCGGAGGAGCAAATAATGCAGATTTTTTGCTTTCTTAGTTGTTTATTTTTTTCTCTCAGCTGGTTTTCATTGAGCTTGACTTTTGGCTGTAGGGTAGAGCAACTTTTTCGTTGTATGCTAGACGACTAGGTAAGGGGAATAGATTTATGGTATGAGTGTGAGAGTTGCGGGGTGTCCAATTATTGAATTGTTTGATTGATTCACGAAAAATGCAAATGCGAGGCAATCATTGTGAGGCGATGAGGTATTTCCTACCACAGCAAAAAACATCTTCGATTTATTTACCTTAGAAGTTTTTGTGTATGTACCGATTATTTTCGTATTTTCGGTTTTTGATTTTAGTTTTGGTTGTTTTTGCGGTTGTTTTTGTTTTATCTTTATCGGGTTTCTTTGACTTGTTGTTTCTCGACCTGTCGGTACGTTTTTCAAGCCAATTTATTAAGCTTGCGCTGCGCTTGGCGTGTAATTAGTCATTTTTATTTACGATAAACTTTTCTTCGGAACATCAGTGGACATCATCATCGTCATACTGATCGATTCGGAGAGCTATAAAAAGCATCTGGACAACCGAAACAGAGATCAGAAGTCAATCGGCGTTCACAGTTCAATCTCCATTATCGGAATATACCAAATATCTACAAAGCCATCAACATGAAGTACTCCATTGCTATCGTCTTCGCTGCCCTGTTCGCTGTGGCCCTCGCCGCACCGCTGGACAACTCCAAGGATGCCACGATCGTGCGCTCTGAGTCCGATGTGCAGCCCGATGGCTACAAGTTCAGGTAAAAATTAATAGTGCAAGCTCCTAAGTGGAATATACTAATAAACACCCTGCTTTATTTACATACAGCTGGGAGACCAGTGATGGCCAGAGGCACAACGAGGAGGGTACCCTGCAGAACGCCGGCTCTGAGAACGAGGCTATCGCTGTGCGTGGCTCTTTCTCCTTCACCGCCGATGACGGACAGGTGTACACCGTCAACTACATCGCCGATGAGAATGGTTACCAGCCCGAGGGTGCCCATTTGCCCAATGTGCCCATCAGCAACTAAAATCTTTTTTTATTGAAACCAAGAGCTGTTCTTTATCTCTAGAAGTTGATTATTATAAATAAATGGCAATCAAGCATACTTTTGCAGCATTCCCTTTATGCATTTCGGTTCAACTAGAATGGTATTCAATGATATATCAAGGGCGAGGGGGTGCAGGGAGGGAAGCCCCGTTCAGAAATTTTTGATGAGAATAAGTCAAACATTCGCGTCCCTCAGAGGAAAGAAGTCGAAAAATTCGGGTAAAAATGAGTAAGACAAAGATATGCGGGAAATAAATTCAAAAAGCTGCCCCACTTGGTGTCTTTTAACTAAATATGTGATAAATATGAACCCTCCTGAGAAAAATTCTGCGTACGCCCTTGGATTATATAGTAACCCAGTTAGGAAATATTTTATAAATTAACTTACGATTTAAGCTAACGTGTATAACCACCGAAGAGATATTCTCTTAAGAACTCAACTTAAGAAATGAATTCCCTATTTCCAAATTAAATACGATACTAATTAATTATAATTAATATGTTCTTATCACATCACTTGACAAAGACAAGAGATCACAGTCAGCACTTAATTCATGTGGATAAAATAGTTGTAGGTGTAAAATTCATGACTGAACTTCATGTTGGATTGATTGTTTTGTAGAATATTTATATTATGGTATGCCCCGATTACATAACCATACTAAATATGTCAATCACTAATTGCTTGATGTTCAACAAATTCATTATATTTATTTGAATAATTTTTTACAAGAAACAAATTAAACGGGAACTTTAGCCAAGGCTGCAGCCGAAAATTCATTTGGATTTGGATTTCATTCCTTAACTTTCCGTTCAAGTATCAGAGGCTGCCAAACTGTGTAATCCGTTGTAAATGGTTGAACTCGATTGGACAACTAGGTATAAATATATATATAGCTATATATCTATGGGATATTCTTCGGTATCAACTAGTATGAAATATCCTTTCGTTAATTGGATAATGTTGGATTTTCCATTTTGAATTTTTTTTTTTGATTAAAACTCTGATTTTATAATAAAACAATCAATTTATTAATGAATTAAGCCTCGGGGGCAACTGGCAAATGAGCGCCCTGGGGCTGGAAACCGTTCTCATCGGCAATGTAGTTGACGGTGTAGGTCTGTCCATCATCGGCCACAAAGCTGAAGCTACCCTTGACGGCAATAGCCTCGTTCTCAGCGCCAATGTTGTTCAGGTGACCTTCTGCTTGGGCACTCTGGCCATCGCTTGTCTGCCAGCTGTGATGAAGGATAGGAAAAAGGATTAGTGATTAGTTTTAAGGTACCAATATTCAGTTGATTTTTACTTACTCATATTTGAAGCTTTCGGGTCCAACGTCAGATTCCAACCTGAGGATCTGTGCTTCTTCTGCTGGTGCTGCCAGGGCAACGGCGAAGAGGGCAACGAAGACGATGAGGAACTTCATGTTGAATGTATGGAGTGTAGCGCGTTTGAGACTTCAAAGGTAACTATAACTTTAAGGGCTAATCGACCGAGTATTTATAGTAGAGTTTCGATGGCATGTTTTGCATAACAAAAAATGCCGACAAACTAGTTTATCGCTCTCAACTTGACCAACAAAAATGCAAAACTAAAAAAAAAATTAACAATTGATTTTGTAGCGAAATGAATATTAATATAAACTTGAGATAAACTTGCTCTGCTTCGTGTTTTCAGTAGGCTCTATAGGCTTGTGTTTATAAATTGACGTCTTTACTTTGGATGGGGCAACATTAGGCTCGTTGCCAAGAACAAATGGGCGATCTACATATATACTTTTCGTATACTATATATAGGCACACAGTCTGCACACTTTTGTTTATATTTTTGTAGACAAACATGTGTTATAGAACCGAATAAAAAAACTAGGAATTCTTGTTTGGTTTCACTTAAGTATTAAACGCTTTACGGAATCAAAAGATTCTTACAGATTTCCCTTTTTCTGAAACTTGATTTGTAAATTTGCATAACTGGAGATAGATTGTATTGCGATAAAAAACCAAATATTATGAAATGTTTGAACGAATTTGTTAATACTTTTGCTAAACACAGAGCCTGGGGTCGACAATTAACACTTCTGGATCCAATTCAGTAGTAAATTTAAAGTGTAAATTGCATTGGAATTGGTGAAGGGTTAGAGGGTTTCCACAAGAAATCTGTAGCAAATATTTCCATAAATTGTAGCAAGTAAGATAATAAGAATACCTTTGGGTAGTCTATAAGAAACATTGAAAACAAATGTGTGTATATATTGGAAACATTTACAACAAACAACAAAGTTATCGAAATTCGGCTTTAATACGAGTAACAATTGTAATGCACGACACTAACTTGACTGACTGACTGACTGACTCACTTGCAACCCCTGCTACATCCTTAATTAGTAGGTTTATAGTTGGATAGATTCGTCTGTTCACTACTTGGGTAGGTGCGCTCCCTCAGGCTGGAAACCATTCTCGTCGGCAACAAAGTTAATGGTATAGGTCTGTCCATCTGGTGCCACCCAGCTGATGGAGCCGCGAACAGACAGGGATTCGTTCTCGGTGCCGGCATTGTTGAGTACTGCCTCCTCGGTGCGTGTAGTGCCATCGCTTAGTTTATAGCTGAACTTGTAGCCACCAATGCCAATGTTATCCGATTCATATTCCAGTGTCTCCACATCGTTTTGGGGTCGTGCATTGCAGCAGACGGCAGCCAGCACCAAGAAGCCAACGACTAGCATCTGTGCAAGAAAATTGAATAGATTGTGAGCGATGCATACTGATAATGAACATCAAGAGATCCTTGTCAGGTTACCAATTTCATCCTGTCAGAGCGTTTGTTGTGGAGCGTTAGTTGACCTGCGTTTGAACAGACTCTCAAAGATCCAATGGTGCAAGTGAAGCGTCTTCGTTCAATTTATACTGCATTCGCGGATTTTGCAAACGTCATAAATTTGCACAATTGTGGAAGAAGACTAACGTTGGCACTCTGGCGGTCGCCCGGTAATGTATTTAATATACCACTAGTGCAACAATACCAACAAAAACAACAGTGCAGGCAGCACAGGCAGCGACTGCGGCAGCGTCAAAGTCGCTGCGACAAGTAACATTTAACGCGAATTTCTGCAGCGACATCGACAAAGCAATGCATATGTGGGTACATGTATTTTGGTATTACAGTAATGTACCGGGTAAACGGATTTTGAATAAATTTAAATCACGAATTACCGTCTGCCCTTACAGGATTAAAAATTTGAAATTGGGCTATCGATGTGGGGTCACACTTCAAAAAATATTAAATACTGCACTTTAAAACTATCACAAATAACAGTCAGCTCGTACAGAAACTATTATGCGCCTATCGATAATCGATCACACTTCAAATAAATTTAAATACTGCATAAGCCAGGATCTGCGATTAACAGGATTTTAAGTGGGGTCACACTCGACTAATTCTGCTACCTGTATGTGCTTCTCTTCTGTTAACATTATGTTAATTTATTACATGTTAATCAGGATACTTTCGTCAAAATACTAAAATACGCAAGGTTGTATTAATTTCAGTTTTTTGAGAAGATATAACTCATCAATAAAATAATTGCAGCTCTGCAATGTTTGCAAACTAAAAAAAGTGCAGAGAGAATTCGTTTTGAAATTTTCTTTGTCTCCGAATGTCAGTTTAATGGATGCGTAAATAGTTAGTGTGACTTTTGTACAATATGTAAACTTTATGGCTTAAGTTTCTCGATGTGCAATGAGTTTCAATGTTTATCTTAACCGAGCTGCCGACAAATCAAGTTATAAGCGTAGTTAAGGCTCTAGTTCAGCAGTCAGTGGCTGTCGTTGTGTTGCCACGCGGCCGCAAGTTCATTCCAAGTCCGAAATTCCGTGTGTGTGTGTGTCTGTGTGTGAAGAAGAAGACGCTGCTGGACCAGAGCTGCCGTGGACCGTGGACCTGTTGTACCCGCAGCTGACTTTTGACATATGCAACGGCCTTTGCAGCGTTCGATTGATGTTTGTGCTTGATGCTTGGTGGCAGCATGGCAACAACAAGCTCGGTTTGAATACGGCATTTTCTATGTGGTTTTTGTTGTCTTTGTTGTGTTTTACTTCACATGTTTGGTTTTCTTGCTTTTGTTGCTTTTTATTTACCAAGTTATTCCACCTTCGTTGACCGCTACAAGACGTCAAAGAAGAAGCTGCAAATTGGCAAGCCAGTCAGTCGGGTTTGGGCCTGGGCCCAATCAACTGTGGCAAAAGGCAATAACACAAATTGTGCCAACTATCAAAACGGTCCAAGTAATGTTTAGTTAATTGTTCCCTATGATATTCATAAGATTCCAATGTACAAAGTAAATTTATTTATTTATAAATTTTTCGATGTAATGGGGTCACACTTTATCAGGGGAATGTTTAAAACTATCCCTATATAGTTTCAATTGTTCACAGTTGTACTGTACTGTCAAGAACTTTGGGAAAATGCGATCAGAAAGAAATATTGAATACTATTTTTTGATAACAATCTCTTTTTTATTTAATTTTAATTTTATAACTTCTTAAGCCACGGGGGCAACGGGGATATGAGCACCCTGGGGCTGGAAACCGTTCTCATCGGCAACGTAGTTGATGCTGTAGGTCACTCCATCATCGCCCACAAATTGGTAGCTACCCTTGACGGCAATAGCCTCGTTCTCAGAGCCAATGTTGTTCAGGTGACCTTCTGCTTGGGCACTCTGGCCATCGCTTGTCTCCCAGCTGTGATGAAGGATAGGAAAAAGGATCAGTAATTAGTTTTAGGGTACCAATATTCAGTTGATCTTTACTTACGCATAGTTGAAGCTTTCGGGTCCAACGTCAGATTCGGACCTGAGGATCTGTGCTTCTTCTGCTGGTGCTGCCAGGGCAACGGCGAAGAGGGCAACGAAGACGATGAGGAACTTCATGTTGAATGTGTGGAGTGTAGCGCGTTTGAGACTTCAAAGGTGACTATAAATTTTGGGTTGATCCAATGCGTATATATAGCAAAATTAATGTTCGATGGTCGATTAACAATGCCGGTGCTAAAAAGGTAAAACTAGTTTAGTGCTAAGCCTGACAAAAAACAAAGCAAAACGAAAACGAAAATAAAATGCAGAGCTTAAATTAAAAATGTATAAGCACGATGAAATAAATTTAAACCAATATATGTTAAAAGCCTCCAGTCTTAGTTAACATACGCGTATATGCAGATTTAGTGCGTCAGTGCACCACATATGTGAACATATAAACCATACATTGTTGGTATGCTGTATACAATAACATATGAAACATAATTTATTGTACCATTTTATACTAGAAATGTACATCGCGGACCAATTGTACTTATAACCAACTTTGCAACTATATGTTTATGTTGCTAAGTCAAATTGTGTCCAAAATATTCTCGACAAGTTGTCGCTCTCCCTTTAAATATATCCAGATGGAACAGCTGAAACAGATTTAAGCAGATGCGTCTCTTAATTTATTATGGTATCAAGCATCTTCAAGGTCAGCGCCACTGTCTGGCCAACACTGTCTGACAGCCTCAGCTTAATGTCAGACCGACTGTATGGCAAGGCGCACACACAGTTACACGTTCACCACGCACTGTGCCGCCGCGGCCAAACCCAGACAAATCGGGGTATACCGGTTGTTGCTGTTGTTGTTGTTGTTCGCCAGCGACATCTTTTTGAATCTGACTTTGCTTCATTCGTAACTAGCGACTAGCCAGCAAAATTAGCACTCAAATGATAATGGCAATGTTTTAATATTGAGTTTTATGTTGACACCTTACTTCCTCCCAAGCCCCGCATCCACCCGCACTGTTACACCTCACCGAAACCTGTTTAACTAATTGTAATGTAATTGTTTCCAGTGGAGATCCCTTAGATGTGAATTTACAACATTATCGCAATGCTTAGACACATTCGATTTTGCAAACGAGTTCTATCTTATTGCGAAAACAGCGAATAAATGCCATTTAGTAAAAAAAACTTTAATTTAATAACAGCATAATTTGTTTTCGTAAAAAAACAATAGCATACTTTTAGTATTTAAAAAAAAAAACGTGGCAAAGACAATAAAACAAACTGTGCCAACTATCAAAACGGTCCAAGTAATGTTTAGTTAATTGTTCTCTATGATATTTATAAGATTTCAATGTACAAAGTAGATTTATGTATTTATACATTTTTCGATGTATTGGGGTCACAGTTTACCAGGGGAATGTCTAACACTATACCTATATAATGGATAACTTTAGTCTTCTGTTCACCATCTTCTCCTTGATTGATGAAGGATGGATGGAAAGTATGAGAAATAACTTTGATAGGGCCAATGTGGGCCAAATGGTTAGTTATAGATGAGTTCCGTTTCTGTACTGTCAAGAACTTTGGGAAAATGCGATCAGAAAGAAATATTGAATACTATTTTTTGATAACAATCTCTTTTTTATTTAATTTTAATTTTATAACTTCTTAAGCCTCGGGGGCAACGGGGATATGAGCACCCTGGGGCTGGAAACCGTTCTCATCGGCAACGTAGTTGATGGCGTAGGTCACTCCATCATCGCCCACAAATTGGTAGCTACCCTTGACGGAAATAGCCTCGTTCTCAGAGCCAACGTTCTCCAGGTGACCTTCTGCTTGGGCACTCTGGCCATCGCTTGTCTCCCAGCTGTGATGAAGGATAGGAAAAAGGATCAGTGATTAGTTTTAAGGTACCGATATTCAGTTAATCTTTACTTACGCATAGTTGAAGCCATCGGGTCCAACGTCAGATTCGGACCTGAGGATCTGTGCTTCTTGGTTTTGACTTGGTGGAGCAGCCAGGGCAACGGCGAAGAGGGCAACGAAGACGATGAGGAACTTCATGTTGAATGTATGGAGTGTAGCGCGTTTGAGACTTCAAAGGTGACTATAACTTTTTGGTTGATCCAATGCGTATATATAGCAAAATTAATGTTCGATGGTCGATTAACAATGCCGGTGCTAAAAAGGTAAAACTAGTTTATGGTAGTGCTAAGCCAGACAAAAAACAAAGCAAAACGAAAACAAAAATAAAATGCAGAGCTTAAATTAAAAATGCATAAGCCCGATGAAATAAATTTAAACCAATATATGTTAGTTCTACGCATATTGCAAAAACAGCGAAAAAATGTCACTTAGTAAAAAAAATTTAATTCAATAACAGCATAACTAGTTTTCGTTAAAAAACAATAGCATACTCTTAGTATTTAAAAATAAACGCGATTTCTTAGGCGCTTTTTAGGCAAATGTGAGTTGGATGACTTCGATCACACATGTGCATTGACACTGTTTATGTTAATTTTCTGTTCGATTGTCACAGATTTTATCGATAAGCGCTGTTGCTTCGAATTTAACAAATACTAAATACAATCTGCAATTCACAAGGGAATCGAAAATACCAATCTTTGATCGATATTTTTGCGACACAAAGCGAATTAGGAAATAATTGCATCTACAGCTTTCGATTTTTATATATCAAGATTTTTAAATTAAAACGCATTGCTGTGAAAAGACTTAACCTATATACATATATGAAGCATAAATTTTTGAATGAAATAAGACAATGGAATCTCAGTGCAGTTTAGCCAGCCAGCGAAGAGAGCGATTTTGGAGAGAGTTTACGATTTTTGAGCCCAGGACGACGCGATGGCCGAGCATTGCGATCAAAGTTATTGGCATTTTGCAGTTCCTCGGGAGTGGAGCGATCGTTGAGCAATTCACCAATTTCATCGCGATGTGTGCCATTTGGCAGGGTGTAACTGAAAGGAAGCATGCGATGAGCTCAGCAGGTAAACAGGTAAATGATGTTCACATTGAAGACTTACCCAAACTCATAACCTCCACGCGTTGGTATATAACTAAACTGTTCGATTACCACATCGCCCAGTTGTATGTCCAGCACAGTGCCAGGTGGAAACGAGGCTGAGCTCCACTGCACAACGCCCAGCAGCAGCAGCAGCAGCAGAAGGATGGACCGAGCACGCGGATTAATATAGTACATGGCTACACAGATCTAGCTCAGTTGCAAACACACCAACAACCGTCGACCTACAGAGCTGGCGATAAATTGAAGACTCGTCTGCTGGTGGCGAATCAGTGGCACTGAGAGATGGTAACATAATGATGGTTCCCCCTCCGGGCCACGCATATCGACTTCAAAACATATAGGAAAACCAAAAAAAAAGCGCTGAGTAAGCCAAAGGTGCAGGTAACTCACAACTCACAAGAGATTGCTTCACCTGCCGTGTTGCTGTCGTCGAATTCGTTTTGGGATTTGCATAAGGAAAGCAGCTCAAAAAGAGACACAACAACAACAGCAAAATCAAAACACAAAACTCCGCATTTTTTCGTTTTTACATGTAACTCACAGACAAATAGAAACCCATTATATGAGCTCATATAAGGAAACCGCACACCGACTCAATAAATACACTTAACTAAACTTATCTTGCGCTGAGTGTAAAACACAATATACCATATAAAACAACAACATGCTCATTATAGTTGTGCATATATAACAAACAAAGACAAGCTGCACCACAAAGTGCAGCTAACCTGTTTAAACAATTTAATACACTACACCCTAATCGGCTTTTTACTATGCAAGCAGATAAATCAAATTCGTCGTGAGACTTTTCGACAAGCTTTGAGCTTAGCTGGAACCGCAACCATATGAGGCAAGCTTTCAAGTCGAGCTTAACAACTTAAACTAACGAAAGAGCTTTAAGTCAACACTTTTACAGGGTATCTGCTAGTATTTATTAACGTCTTATCACAAATTTAGGCCTTCTCTTTAGCTGCTGCAGCAGCTGTTGGTTTCACCTTGTGCGCAGTCACATAGGGCTGGAAACCGTTTTGGTTCGCCTTATAGCGCACCTGGTACTCATAGCCATCGGCCGATATGAAGCTATATCCGCCACGATATTCAACTGGCTTTGATGTCTCTGCGCCTTGGGGCTCCTCGGTTGTATGACCATCGCTGTTCACTTTAACCTTGAAGGTTATATCCTCCGAACGCTGATGGCCGTCGTCTAACTTAAAACTGTAGTGGAGGAGATATATATTAGATACTATATAATATATATTCCTTAGAACTTACTTGAAGTGTCGCTCCTCCTGACGTTCCTGCAGTTCCGCCGCGGGCGCTGCCATAGCCAACATGGGCAGCAGCAGCAGCAACAACAAAAGACTTTGTGGAGACTGTACTTGAAATACATATCTTGTTATACTCTATAAAGACAGGTACTATAAATTGTCGCTACTTACCGATTTCATTGTACTCGCGTTTCACAAGAATATTATGCGTGGAAGTTCTTTTCGCTCTGCTCGTTTTCGTATCTCGATTTCAACTGATTTCAGCTACGGCTGCGGCTCAGATGAGCAAAGCAGCCGAAATAAGTTCAAAAGATAATGAAAACAAATATCTCTGAGCGGCGATTGCGTCATAGTTTATGGCCCAACTTTTGTTCTAAGCCTCCCCACCCCTGCTCTCCATGAAAGCAGTCGCAAAAAGAAGAATGTGCAGAAAGCTAACTACAAGACAAGACAAGACAAGATTGGAGAAGCGGTTTCTGGTTGAAATATATAGAATAATTTTGGTATATTATTAGACATTTGTTTCAGTATAATAACGGTAATTGTTCGACCTTGTCTGAGGATTTAATTAACCAAATTTCAAAGTGTAATCTGCGCACAAGTGTCAGGGCTCTCACGCTATCAGCTACAAATATCATATCGTATATTAAGACTGTCAATGGCCACGTATAATTCATCAAAAGAGTCCACCACAAAGTGTTTGCTCAACTGAGGACAGAGGACACAGAATCGGACGAGGGTTAACCGAGAATCGCAAGTCGCTAATTCAGTAATCGAGGCTGCAAATCGCATTCGGATCGTTCCGGTCTGTCAAAATGCACTTTATGAACAAATGCGGGCGCGAAATATGGTATATGCAATGGGTGCGTGACGAACTGACCGTACGAACTGATCTGCAAGGCAGGGATGGCAGTGGAGTGAGAGGAAGGCAGATTGGTTAGGTTAGGACCGACAATTGTTGGTTTAGCCAGCCGGTGCAGAGCTTGGTGGTTAGTTGGTTGCCTGCCAGGTTGCTGATGGTGATGCTGATGGTGATGGTGATGGTGGTTGCTTCGTGGTGGACCCGGCAACAGCTGACGCTGACGGCGAAACAGGTTCAAAAATCTACATGCTGCCTGGGAAGGCGTCAGCTGCGCGCCAGCACATTACAAGTAGGACAAGCTGCCAACAACATTGCCATTAGCCGAGTCGAGCCACCCTCGAATGTGCTGCTGATGCTGCTCCGGCAATATTAGCATCATCTACTTCCTGGAGTCGGAGGAGAATTGGCAAAAAGTTAATAGACGATTGACTAAAGCCGACAACCGGCGCTGTCCTGCCCGGGTCGAGGCTTAGCACCCCCTTTGGTACAGGCAAAGTGCATTAGAAATGGACCAGGGGGTGTTTGGCTAGGGCTGGCTGACGCTGCAGGTGTTGCCTGTGCCTGCCCTGGTCTGCCCTCATTGCTTTCCAATTTAAACTTGTGCGCTTGTGGCCTGGCGGGTTTTGTTGTTTTTAGCGATTAGTTGCAGGATTTACGAATTCTTTAATCTTGCCACACTCAATTTATCAGTATTTTATCATTTGTTCGTTTCAATTTGCAATTTAAACTCAACTCACTTTCAATTTCTTGCAGTGCACTCGCATTGGCCCAGTTTCGTTGTTGTGTTTCGCATGCACTGCGAGAGTTCACGCACGTGAGTGACCCCCAGGCAACCTCCACGGTGGGGAGGGCAACAGGTGGTGGTCAACTGCAGACTGGGTGCAGTGCAGTGGGTTGACCATATAAAACACCAACGTGCGATGGCTTGGGGCATCAGTGAATGCATGAGATGAGTGCAAGAACATTGACGCTTTGTCTGCTCATCTGTCTGGGATGGAGCATTGTTGCCAGTCGGCCACAGGGTTATCCAAGTGCGCGTCCGCCGTCAACTTATTTGCCTGCCAAGCCTGCTCCACCACCAGCACCACCGAGCAATAGTTATGGACCACCGAAGCCGGGTAATGGCAAACCACCGGCACCCAAGCCAAGCTATGGAGCACCTCCCAAACCGCCAGCGAAGCCACCAGCCAAACCGCCAGCCAAGCCACCAGCAAAGCCACCTGCACCACCTCGGGATAGCTACGGACCGCCGCCCAGCAAGCCCAGCCAGAGCTACTTGCCGCCCTCCAATGGAGGCAATGGAGGAGGAGGAGGAGGAGGTGGTGGAGACGGCGGAGGAGGTGGCCAGGACATACCCATTATTAAGCAGGAGTCGCAACTAAATGCCGATGGCTCCTACAAGGTAAGGGATGCGTAAACTGCTTGCATAGCACCTAACCCAATCTCTATTCCCAGTACGAATACGAAACGGGGAATGGCATTAAAGTGGAGGAAATGGGCGGACCCGAGGCACTTAACGTCGAAGGCTCCTTCTCGTACACCAGTCCCGAAGGCGACACCATCTCACTGATCTACATTGCCGATGAGAATGGCTTTCAGCCACAGGGCGATCATCTGCCCACACCGCCGCCCATTCCTCCCGAGATTCAAGAGGCGCTGGACAACTTGGCTGCTGGTGGAGGCTGCCACGATTGCGATACCAATGACACTGGAGGCGGAGGAGGATCCGATGGTGGAGGTGGAGGTGGTTATGTGTATCGTAGAAAGTAGACAAAACCAAAGTGAAGCCACAATAAAGACCTGAGATAGACCCACTGCATCCGACAACAGGTTGTGGCCCAGTTATTTCGAGACAAGCAAACACCAAACCGAAATTGGCTTGTGCTGTAAATTAGTCAGCACACACCTTGCGCGCGTGGCATGCTCAAGCACTGCCGCAGCCCGTTGCACAACCCTCCACGTGCTCGAAGCCAACCCCATCTCCTCCTGCGCCGGGCTAAGACTGTGTGACTGGCAACACATGTTTTTCGCTTTGTCCTGTTGATCGCACTGCGTGCACAGCAGGGCAGGGGGGAGGGAGGAGTGTGGTGGTTTGACGACGACGTCCACATAATGAAAACATTAGTGTCGTAGCATATTTTAGACATCGACAGCAGCGGCGACTCAGGAGCGCAGTCAGTTTGCGTGAGGGTGGGCGCGGGCGCAATTAAATGGCAGAAAGTTTGCAGTAGGTGGAGGAATATACAATACTTTTTTTACGAATTTTGAATTGAGTGAATAATTTAATATTATTCTATTCTTTATCTATTTTATTCTTTATCTATTCTTCCTATGTATTAAATTCATTTATTATAAAGAACGCTTCGAATTTCAATCAAATTTGAAATAAAATCTTGTCCATAGCTTTGAATAACTTAAAATAAATATTCTATTTAATCTTTATGAAAGTATTTTAAATTTTTAGAGATCTAACTACAAATTTTATTTCAAAATTTAAGGAAATACTTAAAAATGTATAGAGAAAATCCAATTATTTATATTAAAGCAGTGAAAATACTCGTAGCTCTAGAAAATCATAATTCGAATTAGACAAGACTTTACTTATATTTTTCTTTTTTTTATTTAATTTTATATTAACTTATATATTTCTCAATTATTTTATTGACATATTTTGACGTAACTTATATATTTTTCAATTATTTTATTGACTTTTTTTTGGTTTTTTGTTTTTTCCATTCTTTTTTAGTTAGAAATGCGTGGAAATTCTTTTTATTTTCATACATTTATTATTAATAGTTTATATATTCATTTAATTAATTATTTATTTGTCTGTAGATTCATTTATTATTTATTTAATTAATTTTATATTTGGTCCTTTATATATTTTAGTTTTTTGGGCCATTCCTACCCGCACTCCGCTCGCTGCCTGGCAAATCACGACCCACCCTAAACCGCAAATAGTGAAACGATACACGCCAATATATTAAGGCATTATCAAGGCAAGGCAAACGATGAGCAAGGGGAGGGTACTCCTCGGCGCTGCTGCAGGGGATGCGATGCTATCAACGAAAGCGAATGCGATTTGTATATGGTGGCATTACAGCAACAGCAACGGCAACAACAACAACATTGCTACAAGAAGGACAACAAACGATCGTTTAATTTCAATTAAACATTTTTCGGGCGCAGGCCAAAAGCCAAAAAGGACGCACACGAGGGTAGAGAGAGAAGGAGGAAGGGAGACGAGGGTTGCCAAGGGTATGAGAGGATTAGGCATAGGAATACGCACACTTGCTATACAGGGACGCTTAGCTTGGCTTAGTGCCTTGGTGCTGCTTGGAGTACATGATGTTGCACTTGCCGCGCACAGGCTCAACCAGAACCAACCAGGACGGGCACCAGACGCGGGCAAAGGGATGCCCGGCCAGCCGTGGCTGGTTTGCTGCAAGGAAGGTGTCCGCGGGGGGAGGGGGAGGGTGGCGTTTTTCGCAAAGTGCGTAGCAATGTCAGGGGCGCGGCAGGCCGGCTAGCAGGCTGGGAATTCTTGCACTTGACGCCGCTTGTGTTTTGACACTGCAAGCCGTAACAAATCCAAACAAGGCGCAGAAGGGCGGAAGCTGCGACGCGTCCAGGCCGCGCCTGCTGGCGGTATAAAAGCAGCGTGCGGCTTCCAATTGGAAATTAGAATCGAATTCGAACGCGAGCGATGCACACGACAGCTCAACTGGATAGCCTGGAGTTGGATGAGTCGCCGGGACAGGCGCCCAAGCGAGGCATGATCTTTCGCATCGAGCAATTGCTGCCGGGCAGCACGCCAACAACATCCGCACCAGCTGCTGCAGTTCCTCCTCCAGCAACTACAACTACAATGACAACGACCACACTGGCAGCAACAACAACAATCACAGCACAATCGCTGTCCAAGCGGAGTCGTCCGAATCTTCGTCCTGGTGTCTACACGGCACAGTACACACCCAAGGAGACATGCTCCGTGGGCATCGATACCACAGCGCTGCTAGCTTGCATGGCCACGCCCATGCCGAGTGACAGTCACGCCCACTGCACACTGGTCAATGGGGAACTGGCCATGAGTGCCACGCTGCTGCGCCAGATCAAGCTCAGCGAGGACATCTACAGCTTCAATGCGCTCTTTGAGCTGCATGGAGGCCTATTGCGCATACGCCTGGTGCGCGATGTGGCCAGGGAGGATGAGATTGTGGCCTGGTTCGGTGAGGAGCTGGTGCTGCTCATGGGCATACCCTTTCTCACGCCACTCAACATACAAGGTAAGCAGCAGCAAGCAGGATCACTTGGGCAGCCTTTATTCATCTCTCTCCCTCTCTCTCTTTCTAGGCAACAATCGCTATACCTGCCACTTGTGTCATTTGACCTTCGAGACACCACATCCGCTGAAGATTCATCTGGCACTGAGTTGTGGCCGCAATGTCATGGATCTGCTGTGGATGCGCCTGCACTATGCACTCAAGGCTACTGCCCGCTCGACCACGACAACGTTGACACTCTCTCCACCGCCGCCCACCACCTCCACGACATCGACTTCGTCTGCCTCACCCACACGCACGCCGCCACCTACGGCATTGGCTCCGACTCCTGCACACACTACACCGACACGCTTCTCTGCCTTTCGTCCACTTGCACTGCCCATGACCAGTTCGCCGCCTGCAGCAGCTGCCACACTCTCTTACCTGCCCTCCATATCGATGGCTGCGCCGCTCGTGGGACATCCCATGAATGCGGCCGCACAGATTGAGGCCATTGTCAGCAACATGGGTGCCTCCAAGCAGGGCCATCTGTGCATCTATTGCGGCAAGGTGTACTCCCGCAAATATGGCCTGAAGATACACATACGCACCCACACCGGCTTCAAGCCACTGAAGTGCAAGTTCTGCCTGCGTCCCTTCGGTGATCCCAGCAATCTCAACAAGCATGTGCGACTGCATCTGCAATCCACACACCAGTCTGGTGCCGGCAGCGATGTGGACATCAATGTGGATGATGATGAGGTGGATACAATTGGCTTCCAGTGCCAGCTGTGCCACAAGACACTCGCGAGGTCACGTGATCTGCAGCGGCACATGGAGACGCGACATGCCGCGACGAGCACAACAACCACGACGCCCACAACGGGTGCTGCTGCCATGTCCAATCAGAGCTAAAGAAGGGGGCGTGGCATACAGACAAGCGGCTGGCTGTGATAGGGAGGGAGAGAGGGAGTTGCAAACACCCTGTAACCATCAAATGGCAGCAGGGGGCAACATTTCAACTAAAATAAAATTCGATAAACAAACTTAATTTTTAATCGCTTTTATTCATAACTTTTCAATACGAATTCAAGGTGAATCGAATTTCGAATAATTCACAATTTCACAAATCATATTCATATCATATCATAGACAATAAACTCGAACAGATACCCTATACATATACAAAAAATGCGAATATGCCCGTCGAATGTTGTTCTCTCTCGAAACGGCAAAGCAATCACAAGCTGATCGATCTTAACTACATATGTATGTAAGTGGTGTCTGTATACGCCTGTGTGTGTGTGTTTGTGTTGGTATATATATGTATGTGTGTGTGTGTGTGTGTTTTGGTGTGTAGAAAAACCATTGAGCAAAGTTTTCGCGGACTTAAAGAGACTGTAATTAGACGATACGTAAAAATGCGACGGTAAGTTGTAAGTTTCGTTCAGTATACATAATATATATAGTAGTATATATAGAGTATAGAGTATAGTGTACAAAGATCGGAGCGTAAAGTTAACTATTTTCTTTTGTCTGTGGTTATTGAGCCTCGCACTACAAATACGTATTACGTTAACGGTTACGCTGTGAAAGTATTGCAACCGTTTCTCTCTCTCTCTCTCTCTCTCTCTCTCTGATTTACACACTCCTACACAGTTTAAGGCACTAACCTCAAGGAATTTCCGATTCCAGAGTGTCCCTGGAGGAAGGGAACGGGAGGGAGGCATGCAGGTCTAACTGAACTTTGAAAAGGGATAGTGAAACTGCGATAGGTTGAGTTAGGATACTTGGGGGGTTATTCTTGTGTGTGTGTGTGTGTGTGTCTGTTCTTCTCTATCATCATCATCATTATCATCTTCTGTTTATCACTTAAAGCACTTAGTATATACTGAAATTGTCGAGTGTAGAGTACAATATTGGATATTTGACGATACGTTTGTGGTATTTTTTTCATTTTTGGTTTTTCTTGTTTTCTTAGAAGTCTCTACTCGTTAAGTTGTATAAAGTTCATACACGCTATATATTGATGTATGTATGTATGTATATATTTTAGACACCGATCGTAAATAGTTAAGACATTTAATTAGGAATACATATACAGATACATGTGTATGCATAGTATATAGACTAACTTACATTGGGGTAGTGGAATTTTTATTGCATTGTAAAAATCGTAACATAAATTCTTACATGAAGCACACTTGGGTTCGGTTTCAACTATTTACTAATTAAAGTTGTAATTCTGCTTAGTTTTTTTTTGTTTTCTTTTTTTTTTCATTATCTTCGTTATGTTCTTCGATTTTGCCATAGCTTACAAATTTATACGTATTTCTCTCTCTCGCACTAACGAAATATGCGCGTGTGAGTGTGTGTGTGTTGGTTAACAAAAGTCAATTCAAATCACAGATCCGTAAGGATCTTTGGATCTCGTATATGATGTTTTGGATTCTTTTAGTTTTTTGTTTTTTTTTCTTTTTTTTTTTATTACAGATGCATCGTGCTCTCATCGTCGTCGTCTCGTTGTTGTTCCCTCTTGTTGTTGTTCTTTATCTTTAGAAGTTAGTTTTCTTTTGTTTAAGCTTTTAAGTTTAATTAATTCACTTTTTGGTTTGCTAGTGGAAACCATTGTTAAGTAATTTTTTTTTAGTTTTCTTGGGCATTTTTTTTTTAGTTTAGTTTTAAAGTTGGCTTAATTGAAATACTGAACTGCTTGAACACACAGACAAAATGTAAATTTCTTTTAATTATTAACGTTTTGTTTTCACTCTTAATATTCAAATGCATGTACATGTGTGTGTGTGTGTGAGTGTCTAGGTGTGTGTGTGTGTGTGTGTTGGAGTTCAAGTGCTTAGTTAAGGCGCTCAAAACTGGTTGCTGAAGACTTTAATGTTCACAATTGTTGTTAGTTCGTTTGCATGTTGGTGCATGCAAAACAGTTTGGACGTTTGGTATTTTGCGTTCTTATTGTTTACAATGTTTGTATAGTATAACTATAAGTTTATAAGTTTAATACAAGTATGTTGTATGCTTAAAGCTGCGCACAAGACTTTGTCTACTAATTTTTCACTTTCAATTAATTATATAATTCTTTTTTCTTATGTTTCTTTCGCCTTTTAGTAAATCAGCTTACAAGTTAATACTTTCTTTTTTTAGTATATGGAGCGGGGAATTCTTCTTGTTAGGGGGAAGGAGGGAGACTTAATGTATAAAAGACACACAGTATGTAGATAAAACTACCGCTACTTACACATACACATACGGCTCCTCTAATGCTTCACAACAATTTCACTTTAATTTTTTTATGTCATATGCGTGTTAACCCTTTTTATGCGATTGAATTCGATCAGACAGTTTATTACAATGCACTCGATAAGGCATTTGCACAAGGGGGTACAGGGAGCGAGGGTTGCGGGAAGACAAAACACAGGGGCAATTGGATTTATACTAAGTACTAATACATACATCGATTACAATTGAAGTTTTACGAGTATTTTGTTTTGTTTTTAATTGGTTTTTTTTCTGTTTTCAAGATCAATAAATGTTGCATTGATCTTCAATCTCTGATTTAAAAAAGATGAGACATTATTGCAGTAATTATTGCTGTTTGGTTTTCATTATCGTATTTCTCTTTAGCTGACTCTACAGTTAGTTGTGTGTGTATATATCGAATCGTTCTCTTTCGATCTGTGTTTAGTGTTTCGGTTTAAATGTTATTGTAATTGTAATTTGAATCTGTCTGTCTTCAAGGCTGGAGTGCCAACAATAAAATGAATTGAATCTTGGTTAACTTAAATCTGTTTTTCGTTTTCGTTTTTGTTTTCTTTTTTACTTTTATCAAATACCCTGCAACTTCATTTAATTATCACAGTTTACATCAGAGATAGTATAAACATTTTTTCATCATATATATGTTTCGTTTACATACGTTTTTGCAAAAATAAAAGCAAGCAATTTGAAATTTGTGCAAGCATTTGTAAGTTTGGTTTTTTTTTTTAGATTTTATTTATGATTTTAGTTGTTTTTCTTTTGTTTTTGGTTATAGCATTTACCGTTATGCCAAGCCTCGTTTTCTGTTAAACAAGTCCTGCTGCCTACGACTAAGTTTAAGATCAATTTCTAAATTATTTCTTCTTGGGATCTCTATACTGCCTGTGTGTGTGTGTGTGTTTTTGTGTGCGAAACTTTCGCCATCGTTCAGTTTTGCAAAGAAACAACTATGCACTGAGCTGATATGTTGCGTCCTCAACTGATCCGATCTTTTTTCATACTAAACTATTAAATGAAAACTTGTTAAAAAGCGCGCGCGTCATGTGTGTGTGTGTAAAACAAAACATCAAATAAACTTTTCAAATAGTTCTCTTTTTTTATTCTGTAAACGTAAATATAATTGTAATTATTTGGAAGCAAAAGATGGCATATGGGTTTCTTCATTCTCATTTGGAGTTCGATTTCGAATAACTATTTAAGATTTCATTTCACTCTGCTTACAAAAACATTCTCAGGCGACAAAACATGTGTGTAATGACAACAACAACAACTACAACGAAGAAGCTGTTTTAAGATTATAGACAAAAATAATATATTAATATATATAATATATAAAGAAATGTATATTGTATATGTACAAAGTACGTTTAAAATGTCTTGTTGGAAAGTCTGAATGGATTCGTTGCACTTTTAAGAAAGAAAAACAAACAAAAACGTATAAAAAGAAAAGTGTTTTTATGCGATTATTTCTTTCTCATACATCGTACGTAAAAATGTGTGTGTTTAATGCTCAAATTAACCGTGTCGTGGCAAATGCTTGCTTTCTTCTCTTCATCTTCTTCTTCATCATCATCATCATCAACATCATCTTTTTTTAGTTTCTTTTCGTTTTTGTACTTTAGACTTTGAATTCATATTTTGGTGACAACAAATAAAAATAGTATTGGGCATTTTTCTTGTATATAACAAATAGACCTGCATTTGTTTTGTGCTTGCAGCATATTTTCATGTGTGTGTGAAAAGAATTGTTCTTGTTTTTCTTTTTTTTTTTTTGATTTGTTGGGTTTTTGGTTTTGCTTTGTTTCAAAATACATACAATAAATACAAGTCTCCAATTAAACATTACAAATAACGTAAACGTATTGTACAATTTCAGATCGAGCTAAGAACATTTACAAAATTTATTGTTGGTACTTTTAGTAATGCTCATTTGTTTGTTTCTGCTTAACACATTGAGAGTATTGGTTTTTTTTGTTTGTTTGTTTGTTTGTTTTAAGAGAAAACTAATAAAGTTACAAAAACAAATTATAGCTTATATTTTAATAAATAGGAAATTGGCAATACGACGAGCGAGTAGAGAAGTAGAAGGAATCAACAATATACTCTTGCAATTCATCATTGTTAACTAGTATTAACGAAACTTTATCTTCAACTCTGTTGTTTTTTTTTTTTTTTTTTTTTTAGTTTTTAGTTTTGTTTGTTGGGCGGGCTCGGGCTTCACTAATACACAAACCGTTTGTTGTAGTATGTGTGCAACCTATGTGTATATAATATATATTATATATGTATATATATAGGCTTGTACATAAGTATATCAATGCTATATATATATTATGTACGTATCATAGTTGTAGTAGTATGTTGCATGTGGTGTGTGTGTGTGTGTTTGTGTATGTATTCGTATATATGTTTGCATGATTATGTTTAAGAAATGATCAAGGAGCAAATCAAGGGCTAATTTATGTTTAGAACTTTTCGACATATTTTATGCTATACAAATTGCAATTGCTGCTGTGGCTTCTGGCTATGGTGTGTGTGTGTGTGCGTGGGTGATTGTATCTGTGTGTGAGTGTGTGTGGAAGTGTCGGCACATTTATGTCGTCGTTGTTGCAATTTCAGCTGCCTTTGTTGCAGTTGCAGCTAGGCTATCAGATTTTTTCTGCTCCTTTTCCGATACTGCTGTGATGTTGCTCTCATCCTGAGCTTCGCTGCTGCTGCTGTTATCGTTGGCATGGTTTCTGCAAGGGGAATGCATTCTTGTTAGTTATCAATACATATGAAATGACGCAACAATCTTAGAGAAGCAGTAGTAGATACTGTGTGTGATTTCTTACAATTCAGCATCCTTACTGGGTCCATTTGATATCGGTGTAGTCGGTTGTTCCACTGCGCTGCCACCAAGTGGCTTTGTCCACATGCCCTCATCATCTTCATAATCTTCTTCGCCATCCAGCAGCACCGACTGCAGTCTGCTCACAATCGATGTGGCAGCCCCAGTCGTTGTTGTTGTTGTCTTTGCTGTTCCCGTCTCAATTTCATTATTTAACTCAGGCAACTTATCGCTGCTGGCCTTCTCCACATTGGCATTGTTATCGTATTCCGCCTGCTGGTCATCATTTATGGTCACCGTAGTCATGGAGACATCCTCATCGTTATGTTGTCCCCGTTGCCCATCGTCATAGTTGTTGATCGTTTGCTGGGCAGACAAATCTGTTGGTTCAGTGGTGCTTGGGGGCTGTGATCCTGCGCCACCTGCAGCATGGGGCGGTTGCGTTTGCGGCATTCCAAGATCACTGCTATGGCTGCTGAAATGTGCATCGAAATCAGCAAAGTTGGCATCCTGAAAATCAGTATCCCAGTTAACTGTGCCAAGAGTGTTGACATAGTCCATTGTTGCCTCTTGAAATTGCATATCCCATGCCTCATCAGCGGATAGGTTATCTAATGTGATGGAATTCTTCGTGAACATGCCAATACCATGGCCATCGCCACCGCTGCCGCCTTGCTCATCCTCATCATCGTCATCATCATCGATGTTGTTACGGAAACGAATTGTATTCTCCATTGTAAATACAATATCCTGCAATGGATTGGCTCCAATGTCCCATATAAAGTTTTCACCCTTATTGAATTCATTATCCTCGTGTGGATTCCAGTTGGCCAACAGTTTGCTCTGCTGCGTAACTGTCTTTGTAAATTCGCCTTCTTCAGCATCGATCAAAGTATGCCAGTACTGAAGATCGGACTCATCCACAAAACTGGAGGCAATCAGGGTAGCGATATGTTCAGATTCTGATATACAATTCGTAATATGTTTAATAATTTTGATGAGGTGGCCCATGTAGCCCAGTCTCCGACCCTTTTCAGCAGATCTGCAAGAGAATGTAAAGTTTAGTTTACTAATTATAAGCGGAAACAGACTCTTCACTTACTGCACTTCCGCATTGTGTCGCCATAGATAAACCAATTTGGTAACCAGCTGGCAATTGACAATCAGCTGTGAAAGATTACAAATTATTTAGTCAATTAAAGTCTTGAAGCTATGATATACTCACATATGTTTGCATCTCTGTGGGCGGGTTATTTTTCGGCGTTTTGGTCTTGTCAAGATCATTCGCTGCTGGCTGCGTTGGTTCTGTTGCCGTTGTTGGGTTTGTCTGAGTTGCATCAGATGTATCATTCGTATCCTTTTCAATGTGATTCTCTTGCATTTCAGTTGGCTCCTCTTCCCCGGCTGTAATTGCATTAGCATTGGCATTTGCATTTACATTTTCACTTGTATTTTCAGCCTTTTGATGGGTTCGCAGTGCAGTTTTTGTAATTTCCATTAGATAGGAATAGAAATCATCGAATTGTTCAGTCGATGCGGTGTTGTTACCACCCAGTCCGTTGTTGAAAACCAGATTGAGTGCCTTCTCCAACTCGCTGTGCAGAAAGTTATTCCAGCAATATTCTTTGAAATAGTCCAGCAACAAACTGAAATACTCAGTGGCACATATGCTGAGGAGCAAAAGAATAGATCAATTTAGGTACGGTAGTGATAGGATATCTCAGGACTTACGCCTTTTGTAAGCTCTCGTGTTTGGTTTCCAGCAAGGCGGTAAACACACGACAAACCTGCAACCGCGTCTTACCAAACGGCGGCGACAATATCGCAGCAGTTGTTTCCAGGGTAGGTTTCTATATATATGCAGAGGTAATAAATATATGTAAGAGCGTTGGCAATAACGGGTGCAGTGTTAACACATACCGCGGGCGGATTCTTGAGTACATTAACAAATTCATTAAGGCGTGGTGCAATCACATTGGCCACAGTCTCCTGCAATTCCTGATGAAATTCTCGCTCTCGATTCTGTAGCAAACGCTGCCGATCCGAATTTGGCTCATCGCTGTAAAAACATGGAGAAAAAGGAGACAAAGCGTATCAAAAGGGGGTAAATATTTAAACACTGAATGACTCACGTGAAAGTAATGGGTTTGATAAGCGTAAGTACAACCGATATTCCTGATAAGATGGCGCTCTCTAGAGCGCTTGGTTCCAAAATCACATTTAACAAGGCTTCTATTGTCTGTGCGGATTCAATGGTTTTCAATATGGGATTCGAGCCATCGAATGCGGGCTCAAATGAATCGTTCTCCTGCTCTGTTTGCCGCATAAGACGCCCTTGGTTAATAAGATCACAGAAAAAGTCCGCAACATTTGCATGTTTATCGGTTTCTTGAGGATTACGCAATATTGCAATCAGTCTCTCAACAAGTTTATCTTCAGTTAGCCACTGTGAAAGTAATTATAATAAAAACAATGAGAACAATACAAAAGAACAACAAATGGCATATCATTGTGTTCGTTTTGGTTCTTAATTTGATTTCAAATAAAATCAAGTAAGACTCTCCAATTAAACACACTATATGCATTTGTTATTTATATGTTATCTGCATATATACTTCGTATAGGTTGCGCTTCAGTTGACCACCATCGATGTCCTTCATCATTTGCATTATTAAATCAGGTATGACCGGTGTGTCAAAGTGTTTACAAATGAATTCCAAAAAATTCTTCTGCGATTTAATATACTCCAAAAATTGTAGGCACATATGTTGATACAAAAACCAATCTTGTTCAGGCTTTTTGGTAAAGAGCATGCTAAACGTTTTGCTAAAAAACGATGATAGCAATGGATTTAACGGTGGTTCCTTTTCCAGATATGAATACAGCAACTGTAGCGTCTCCGCATCGGACAGCAGCTTCTCATCTAGGGACGGCAGGCCGCTATACAAAAGCCGAAAAAAACATATGCACATTCATTAACACATAGGCACACTTTACACACACTCTTTACTAAAATAATGTATAATGAGGTCGGTTCCGAGGGACGTGGTACCCGAGGGGGAGCTCGGTTGGTCCCCGAATGGTGGGCGGTACGTACAGTGTTAGTATCTCACATGACATGTTTGCATAGCGAAAACGCTGCGCCATGGGCACTTCCTCGGAGGGTTCCGTAGTGATTAGCTCGACAAGTCGTCGAATCACTTCGGGCCTGGTAAAATAGTTGACGAGGTTCTTCTTTAGCGTTTTACATTCCTGTAGTATATCCTCCTCGTCGAGCAATTCCTCCACCGTGGAATTCTGTAGGTGAGTGTAGATATTGTTGATATGTATGTATGTAAACGGTTGCACACTAGTTTGCACTTATTTGGATTGCGGGGAGGGGGGGATCGCGCTACCACATATACGAACCTCCTTCTCTAGCAGCGCCTCTATGTTCGCTGAGGGCGCATAACCCTTGTCCCAAAACATTTTTCGCACGTACGTCTTGGCGGTGACACTTTCGGGCTTGGGGATAAGAAATAGGAAGCAAGCCTGCTCTCTTTAGCTTGATGTGTATGTGTGTGTGTATTGTTGCACTGAATTCGAGCTATTTGCATGCACAGCACTGCTGTATTTAGCACTTTTAACAACGATTTTAATAATTTTTCACCCAAAAATTGCGTTGCCACGCTGATGTAAAATGGGTACTGTTATACTCAAAAGTGCACTGTAAAACTCAATATGGTCACTGTAATGCTCAGAATGGCAAATTCTAAGTTTATTCGGTTTATGCGGAAGCAATAACGCGATGTTCACAATCGTTTATAATTAACAATGAATCCTACAACTCTAGAGTTTTTTTACGCCAATAATTATTCATAATTTTATTGACAGATCAATGAAAGATATTATTGTTATCAGAAAGTATCACAATAACAATTTACAATGTCGTCCGTGTAAACAAAATAGCTAATCGATCCATAACAGAATGCTAACATAACTCGACTTTTAATTGCAGAACCAGTTGCTTTGACTTTGGTATATTTTGGTCACCACAGTATTTTTTGCACTTGCCAAAAAACTGTTGCCAGTGTGGTCACACTGTTAAAGGGAACATTGTCAATGCAAAATATTGTCAATGCCGTCTGCTTATTTACGATTCTGGCAGCCCGCCAGCGGATTTGCCAAATTATTAGTTAGATGTGTTTGTTCCGGGCACAAGCATCGGCCACAGCATGTACACCGTGAAATCGGAGATCTACAGCGAGACAAACTATCAACCTGAGAGCAATGAAGACGGTCAAATCGTGTCCAAGTTTCGGTTTCGTTATCCTGACGAGGATAACAAAAGAAGTGCAGCTACCGTCGACAGCGACGGAGACCTAGATGTACCACGGCCACGGCGAGGCGTTATTGAACTTGAGCATTCCGGAGCTACTGAACTCAAACTGGTCGGTCTGCAGGTTTGGCGCGGTGCGCTTCTGTTAGCCGATTATCTGTTTGACCAGCGAAAAGAGCTGGCCTCGAAGACAATTATGGAGCTGGGTGCAGGTGTAGGTCTTACCAGCATTGCAGCTGCTATACACCACACAGGGCAGGTGTATTGCACAGATGTCGATCTGGGCTGCATCCTCGACCTCATACGGCGTAATGTGAAGCGCAATGGCAAACTCCTCAGTGGCCAAGTGAAGGTGATCGAGTACGACTTCATGGCCTCCCAGGCACAGCACTCCTCGGAGCTGCTGGCGGCCATTGATGCTAGTGATGTGATAATGGCAGCCGATGTCATCTATTGTGATACCCTAACCGATGCTCTGGTTTCCGTAATGGAGCTCATCTTCGCCAGGGGAAAACTGTCGGGCAGGCCCAAGTTTATCTATATGGCACTGGAGAAACGTTACGTCTTCACGCTGGCGGATTGCGACTCTGTGGCGCCTATGTATGAACATTTCATCAGGCAGACGGCACACAAGCCTTGGGTGATCGAGCATCTCCCACTGGACTTTCCGCAGTACTTTGAGTACGAGCGTTGCAAGCAGCTCATCCTGATGCGCATCAGCAGTCGCTAATTGATGTTGTGTAATCTCTTAAATAAATACAAATCCCCGATTGGATGTACAAAATATGTATTTCGTTTTATCTTATCATTATAAAATGGTATGAAGGATTAATCTAATGTGAATTGCCGCTTTAAGCTAGTGTCATTGTACTATAATTAAAACCTGAACCCGTTGAAGTTGTCCCTACGCAGATGCGTCACAAGTCCTGCATGGCCAATATGATATTCTCCAGAGCCTGCCGTGCATCCGTCGCGGGGAAATGCTGCAGCACATTGAGCGCCGCTGCTGTGTGCTTGCACTGCAGTTCCTTTGTCTTGGCCAGCGCCGGTCCAGCAACGATGGCTTTGTGTATCTTGTCGTAGTCGATGTTCTCTACAGACTGCTTGCCCTTCTCTATCAATGCATACATGCTAGGGTCGTGCTCGAGATGGAAGAGAACAGGCGCACTGACCAGACTGAAAGTTGTGTCCAGTGGCAGTGTCGGGCACTGAAAGATCTCTGCGTCCAGACACGCCTGCCAGGCCAGGGCCAAGTGCTTGCCAAACCGATAGGCGTGGCGTTGCATCTCCTCACTTTGCCCGGCCAACTTGAGCGAGGCTTGACACGACTTGCCCAGCAGGCTGCCAGCATTGAGTATGTTGCGACATTCCCATTCCTGCTCCGGATTGCCCATCACCTGGGCAATGGGCATGGGAGTCATCACGTCGTGTTCGTTGAAGTCTACGCCCACGGCGAGTGAAGGTCGCTGGAAGGTGCCCGGCTTGAAGGGCAGTGGATTATTCTGTTCATCACGTTCGCCAATGAATTCCGACTCGGAGAAGTCACGCACTGCAGACGAGATGAGCTCGACAACCTCCTGATTGCGTAGGTTGGCCAGCTCAGCGCTGGAGTGACCCAGCAGATAGTCGCCAGTCAGCAGTCCAATCTTATTACCAAAGGACATATCATCATAGGTCACAGCATCCTGGCCAGCCTGTGTGCCCGACTGCAAATTGACCACGCTCTGCAGGAGAAAGTTGTGATAAGAAGAAGCCACAGATGAGCTTGCCAAGACTTACGTTGTGCACCAAGTGAGAGATACGAATCATTTCCGTTACCTCGGCCAGTGCGCGCTGCGAGTGCAGAACGCCGGCACTCTTGTCCTGCTCCACATCGGGTATGCTGGCGGCATGTCCACCGGCCTTGGACACAAGCAGCACAATGAGTCCCCAGGCCTGCATGGTATTCTTGCCATTGTACAAGAGGTGTCTGGTGGGGAAGATAAGGAGAAGTGTCACAGTTGACTCAAAGTACACGTGTTTCTTGCACTCACTTAGCCGTCTTCATTAGCGGGTGCGCACTGCCCACCAGTTTGCGCAAATGCAGCGCCACATTGGCAATCTCATCGCTGAGCAGCCAGCGCAACGATAGGAAGGATGTCGGGTAACCCACAATGCGCTCGGCTTCGCTGACAGCACGATTCCAGTCGTGGCGCGGTGGTGGTGTCGCCTGTTTGCTGCTCACCGTCGACGTTGCCGTCCAACGACGCTGCTGTTGTTGTTGCTGCTGCTGCTGGGTGAAAGTTGTCAGCAGCGCAGCAGCAACAGCAGGTGTGGTCCGCGACGCAAGGCACTGCAGCTGACGCTGCTGCATCCTGTGGCGCACCATTTGTTGCATAATCAGCCCACTGGTCCGTTGCATTTTCTATACTGTGTTTTATTATTCCCAGTTATTCTGTGCACAATTTCAATGGTCGTCTGGCCTCGGCTAATTCGTCATATATCTTTATGTGCACGTTCCTCTCCACTTTCTGCTGCGTTCGCTCGCTAACTGACTGACGAAAAGTGAAATCACAATCTTGGCTCGGGCGTAACGTCTTCTTCGTTGTTGTTGCTGTTGTTGTTGCTGCCTCTGCCGCTGCCTCTTACCGTTGCCTCTTCGCTGTCGGCCCACTTTTACTGTTGACTATAGCTGTGCCGAAAGCGTTTTGTTTGTTTGCTCTTGACTTGGAAACAGGTTTTCATGTGGCGCCCACTGCCCACAGCACTCCGCACCAGCAAGCATTTTTGCTCCATCGTTGTTGTTGTTTTTGCTATTGGCATTCCTCAAGCTAAAACAGCTGTGCAGTATCGATATGTGCGTGATGAGCCAACACGATATATCGATAAAAGACAATGCAGAAAAATACTAGTATTTTGCAATCGATTAACTTGTGTTTGAAATAGCATACATATTTAGTATTTATTAGTGCAAAACGATTGCATACTTTGCGCAGCAACAGTGGTGCCGATTTTTCTGTTTTTCCGTCAAATCTAGCTTTAGTAGACTTATCGCTGTTCACTTTTATCTGTTTATTTCGTTAAGGAATTTTAAAAAAAGCTAACATTGACCAGGAAATGGCTGAATGAGCAACACTGCTTTGGGGTACTGAAAATTAAAAAGCATTCGATACGCTTTTTTGCTGGTTAGGGCTCTCGAACAGTTTATCAGTAATTATTATCAATTTGAAAGCTTATTGATTGACAAATATGCTAGCTAGTTTATCAGTATGCAAAAGTATGCCAGCTGGTAATAAACCGTTGCCAAATAGTTAGTAATTTTCGGCCAGCTGGACGCGTGGCAAGTGGCACCTGAGAGAGAGAGAGAGAGTCAGGTGAACATGTACGTGTAATATTTATAGCAATCTAAAAATAGTGACATTGAAAAGGTTTTCCGTTATCAGCAAAGGATTAATGACAGTTGAAGTTCGAATATATCTTAGCCTGGCATTGCGCATGTGCTGCTACACGTGAATAACATGAATGAACCTGTTTGTGGCTGAGTCTACACACCCCCGAGTAGTGGCCAAGCTCGCTCTCAGGCTCTACTCTCTTCCTCTCTCTCTGTCTCTCGAAAAACAGCTACAACGGTATTCGAATCGAAATCGATAAGTACGCAAAGCAAAGTGCAGCGCACAGCGTGAAAAAACTAAAGAAAATTGCATTTCAATTGCATTGCAAAAGCAGAGTTATCATAAATCAACAAATTTGGTAGACAACAACACACAACAACAAAAGCATGTCGAAAAAGAGTGTTAGCCAAGAAATAAATTACTTACAAATCGTGTAGTGTAAAGTAGAAAAGAGAAAAAAGGCCAGACAATCTCTTGGCTCAGCTTAGAAATCGATATCAGACCGTGGGTTGCTCCACTGCAAGTTTTCATCGTTGTTCGAAAATCCATAAACACACAGTTGATTATATAAATTAGCTCAAGTTGGGGCTGCATTATTCTTATATTGCTTGGGTCTCAATGAGATGCAGATTCAACTATTCATGCTATTACATAAGTTTTGTTTGCGAATTCATTAAATTGAGCTTTTTTCACCCTTCATCACCCTCCACCCCCTTGTACAGCTGCTTGAGGTAATGTAAAGCCATTCGATTGGAGAACCTAACGACGCTACTGCTTCATTGATTGATAGAACTTCAGCCGTATCTGTGCCAGTAGTAGACAAGCTATCAGTATGCAGCCTCCACCCCGCAAGGTAAGCCCCCAAGTGAGGTATTTACGTATGTATATATGGTATTTATATATTTCTTCTTCGCAGGGAAACTATGTGAAGTTTCTCAAGAACTTGCACACGGAGCAGGTGGCAAAGTTGCAGCTAAAGAATCAACATGAGTGCGATCTGCTGGAGGATATACGTCAGTTCACCATCAAGCGCTCGGCCATCGAGAAGTCCTACAGTGAGGGATTGCTCAAGATCTCGTCGCAGTATCTCAATAAGAAAATACCCAATATACCGGATATCAAAATGGATGGCATGGAGGAGCGTTGGTAAGTAGGAGAGTAAGACAAAGAAGATATAAGCTACATGGAGTCCTCTTCATTGCAGGAACATGTGGAGTGTCTGGCGCACTGTGCTCGAGGAGAACGAGAAGCTGGCACGTGCTCGCCTCGCGGCCATTGAAGTATTCCAGCAACAGATTGCCGACGAGGCCAAAGTGCTGCGGGACTACAAGCTGGCCATTGCCAAGCGTTCGCTCTCTGGCATTATCAATGTACAGAAGGAGCTGCATCTGAGTGTGGGTGATGTGGACAAGACCAAGAAGTCATATTTCGATGAGGAGCACTGTGCACACGATGTGCGCGACAAGGCCAAAGACATTGAGGAGAAGCTGAAGAAGAAGAAAGGTTCGTTCTTTCAGTCTATCACATCGCTGCAGAAGAACAGCGCCAGAGTCACTTCACGCAAGGAGCTGCTCGAGGAGAAGTCCTCGGGGGCACGCAACGATTATATACTGAGTCTGGCCGCGGCCAATGCGCACCAGAATCGTTACTTCACCGTGGATTTGCAGACAACGATGACTACCATGGAGAACTATGTTTTCGAGCGGGTTGCCGAGTACTTGATGCTCATGGGGTAGGTGGACTAGGGCAATCCTTACACCTGCTACTGAATCTGACGCTTCTCCACTCTCTCTTTCTAGGCGCACAGAGTTGCTTACCTGCTCGGCTACGCAGAACAGTTTCGGCAAGATTCGTGACCAGGCACAGCAGCTGACCAGGGAGTATAACCTGCAGTGCTGCTACCTGTTCTATCCGGTGCTGAAGCAGCATATTCAGTACGATTTCGAGGCCTGTGACAATGATCCAGTGCGCAAGGTGACCGCAGAGCATGACTCCGCAGTCGAGACGCTCACCAAGGAGGCTAAGAATCTCGCAGGTCGTGTGGTCAAGGAGAACGCCTCCATACGCGAGTATGCCAAAAAGTTGGCCTTGTGTCAATCCCTACGCGATGCAGGACAGCGCACAGATCCCAATGATCCCAACGGGCCGGATTTGGATACCAAAATCGATGAGTTCCGCGATCAGATTCGTCGATCCGAGACAGAGAAGGCCAAGGCAGAGGCCTGTCTGCAGTGTCTGCGCGACGGGGGCATCAATGTGGATGAATGGGTGCAGGAGGCAGAGATTATGGGCGTGCAGGAGTTGACACGTTCGGCCAGTTCCATTTCCATGCGTACCGATGCCTCGGGACAGGGAGAGAATCCCAGCTCGGACTCGTTCTACGACAGTGACAAGGAGGAGGCAGCTGGCACCACTGGAGCTGGTGCTGCTGCCGCTGCCAAGCCCAAAGCAGAGCAGCAACTATCGCGAGATCGCACTTTCAGTGACAGTGACGAGGAGCCAGAGGAGCGAGAACGTGCTGCACCCACATCTGCGGCTCCAGTTCAAATGATGGCTGCCAGCGGTGGCGCTGGTGGTTGGGATGATCCGACCGAGGTTAATTGGGACAACGAGGAAGAGGACAAGGATGATCCCATTGTACCGGAGCCCAAGGAGGCCATTTTCAAGTGCACCGCACTTTACAGCTACACAGTGAGTAGAGAAACAGCTGAGAGAGAGTGGCTCCTCTATTAATGTTCTTTTTCTCGACAGGCACAAAATCCCGACGAACTCACAATTGTCGAGAACGAACAGCTCGAGGTGGTCGGCGAGGGAGACGGCGACGGTTGGCTACGTGCACGCAACTATCGCGGCGAGGAGGGCTACGTGCCACACAATTATCTGGACATCGAACAGGATGCAGCAGCGGGCGCGTTCAATGGTAGTTCAGGCAATCAATTGCGATCACAAATCTCATTCTCATCTGTCGATTATACTGTTGACAATGAAGATCAAACGGTGGACTCCATGCAATCGCCCGATCAGGTGTCCGTCATAATGGCACCGCAGAAGCGCGTCAAATCGGACGTCGAGTGGTGCATTGCGCTCTACGACTACGATGCCACCGCAGAGGATGAGTTGACCTTCGAGGAGGGTGACAAGATCAAGATTATAACCAAGACAGCGCATGGCGTCGACGACGGTTGGTGGGAGGGTGAATTGGATGGCAAATTTGGTAATTTCCCCTCGCTGGTGGTGGAGGAATGCGACGAGATGGGTGAACTGCTGAGCGATGGTGGTGATGAGTCTCCGCCGCCCACTGCACCGCCCAGTTTCTCATTGCCACCGGCACCGGCATTGCCGCCAGAGTATGCACATGAATTGTCAGACATCACAGAGGACATGTTCGCCTCGCAGGACACAGCAGGTGAGACGGGATGGCTGGGATGTTATATATCTAAACTATAAGTAATCTTCTTTTCTCTCTCCTCAGACGAGGATCGAGACAGTGGCTACATACCGAATGGCTCAGCGGTGCCGAGCATGCCTCCACCAGGTAATTGAGCCGCACGCGGACAACTCCATATGTTTCTCTTCTCTCTCTCTTTCTCTCTCTCTCTCCAACTATTTACTTACATCTCTTTCACTCAATATTGTTTCCTCTAGTACAAACATTTATATTTTATTTTACTCAACACGAAACCAAACCTGCTTCTACATTCTCTAGAAGTATCCAAAGTTAAACTCCAAGTGCAGCTCGTCTTACTACACAATAAAACCACCATCACCACCAAACTCACCACTACCTTATTCACCACACTACCACCACTGTAACTATTCTCCACCCTCTCTCTCTCTTCCGTTAATGTGCTATTTTATCCCTAAACCAAAACCAAAATCAAATTGTCAATACTGTGTTGAGTAAGACTCGAAAAGGAAAGAACTTTAACAACGATTCTTTACAGTGTACTTTAGGCTTATCAACGTGTCTCCTGTGTGTTGGTGTTTCCTGCTATGCCACTGTCTACGATTCCATTTTCATTCTTCTTCGTTTCTATTTTGTACATATAACATACCATATATATATATTGTATAAATCTATATCTATGTATGTATATTGAATATTTGTGGCACCGAAATCTTTTTGGTATCGTAATAGTTTTGATTCTCCTCTATATTACTATCACACTTTGATTTCCATCTTTCTATCTATCAAACAATTTCTTTGCTGTGTGCTTTACTTTTCTCTCTCAGTGTAAACTTTACTTGATTCTCCAATGAAATGTACTTTAAATGGTTACAAAAACTTTTCTCAAAATATTGCCTGTTTTTTTCGACTCTCTTTTTACCCCGATTTCGAACTATATCAAAACATATACTAGGCTTTCAATTTTTATAACTCTCTCTCTTTTTTATAATCTGATAAAATATCTATTCTTGATACCCTTTAAAATCCGATGAACTTGAATGTATATAAAATTAAATCCAACAATTTGTACATCCTTGATCAACTCCCTCATCATTGTAGCGTAACAGAGTTTACCTATTGAATCTCATTCGATCAATTCAACACAAAAATATATATTGTATTATTCATATCTGTTTGGGATAACTTTCTTGGGCATCTGGGGTATTATGGCTAGAGAGTCCTCCATGTGCATGTGCATGAAGTCTAGTCGTGCCACGATTTCCTTAAGTCTCCTTTATCACTTTTAAATCCGTACTTTTCTAGGTGTTTCTCTTTTTAATTTAATGTATATAGCTCTTGAACCTATCGTGCCCCGTTCAAGATCGTGTATTTCCACCTTATAAATTGCGACTTTATCGTACTAAACATTTCATAATGATATATATGAGTTTTAGCGAACAAATGAACTAAGCAAACTCTTTCTCTTTCCTCTAATTTTAATGCTTACTCAGTGCTTATACAAGAGCCTGGTATGGAGGTAAAGACAACTAGATTTACCATATACTATATATAGATTTATACTTTATATTATAGACATGAACTTCAACTGACTTTTTTTCTTCTATTTGCCACAGGACGATTTCGATGACGATGACAAGCCATCGATGCCGCCACCATCTTTGCCACCGCCGCAGCTGAAGAAAGCGCCGGAGGGCGGTGCAGCGATGGGCGGGGCAGCGAGCAATACGCTCAACTTAGGTATGGCACAAATAATTGTTACCGCTGCAACCCCAATGGTTGAAGACGGTGCCGATAAATCTTTCCCACCAGTAGGAGAGAGCGAAGAGGCGCAGCCCGCCCCTGCTGAAGCGGCGGCTGAAAAACAGCCAAAACAGGAGCAGCAGCCGCCGGCGAAGCAGCCGGAGAAACAGAAGCCAGAACAGGCGGATAAAAAGCCAGATATTGTGCCCAAGCCAACGGCCAAAGTGTTGCAGCAAAAGCAACGGACCACACAGCCAGCGATCACAGTGAAAGAAGGTAATGAAGCTGTTGTTGTGGTAGCAGGTCGGAGCAGTTTGACTAAGTCTTCTGTCTCTCGTCAAGCAGAGGATGCACACTCAAGCCTGGATTCGGCATCAGATGATGTGCCTGCACTGCAAGAAACCGAGGATCCGTTTAATGAGAAATCCTCTGGAGGAACTGGGGCAGCTGCCGATGGCGGCGGCTTTGAAGCCAACTTTGAGGCCAATTTCGATGCGAACTTTGATGATGCCTTCGCCAGCGCAGGTGCTGGTGGCGGAGGCGGTGGAGGTGGAGGAGGAGGTGAACAATCGCACAATTTGGATATGAACTGTGAGGCACCAGCCGAGGATGTTATCGAGGCACCCAAGCAAGTTGTTGGCGGTAGAGCGAGTATACCCGAGGAATTGGACTCGAATCAATTGGCGCGACTGGAGAATCTAAAGGAGTCGAATGCCTAAATAGAGTAACCCTTGATATTGATGTTGTTAGTTAGGCAAACACTCACACAAGCACCTTATGTTCTATATAGACTATATATATATATTTGTAATCACCGGAAACCACCTCTGTATGCATTTAAGACGGGCACCAGAACAATTCGCTTAGTCTTCGAACCATACGAAACTTATACGCAATATTTAACTGATTGAAACCGAGTAGAAAACTATAACTAATACAACGATGCCATAGTGTACACAGCTCATGCCAGAAACCACCACATAACGACTATATATGATATGAACACAGATATCTGTATTATAGCTTGTAAGGCTCGAAACTCTCCAAGCTCTCCGAATGAGAATATTGATATTTGTATATTATATACTCGTTTTTTGATCGCCCCTACCCCACGTTGTAGTTCTCTCAGTTCGAATATCAACTAGAAATCGAGCAATATATATTAAATATGGTACTATATATATGTATGTGTATATATCTAAGTGAACTACCTAAGTATATAACGTATATTCTAGTGAAATTATACTTTAATTGAGTGCTTTAACAAAACAATGGAAAAACCAGCCAAATTTTTCATCTAGCTCAGAGTCAATTTATGGTTTGTTGTTAGCACATCGGCCTGTCTATAAGGAATTGTGCGCCATCATAGTTAATTTTCCACCTACGTTGTTATCTCGATATCTATGCAAATTAGTTGAAAATGTTCAATCTTAGTTCAAATTGCAATCATTAACTATACTATACCTGAAATGCCTAATCAACTTTTGCGAATCGAATACATAAAATACTCAATGCTTGAATCACATAGAGCCAGATCTCGATTATAGCATCGATAGCTCTCTATTAGCGATAATTTAAATATATGAAAAGTAAATGAATTATATGAATATATATATAAAATTATATATTATACATAAACTGAATGATTCAAATATACCGCAATGTATTGTATTGTATGTTATTTTCCGAGCGAGAACATTAACGATTTCTGTTTAAAGAACTAATAAATAAAGTAAATACTTCAATGCAAATAGAACTTTTGAAAATGGGATTTTTATTTATGATTATTTTGATATATGGCAAAGTTATAGACAACGAAAGTCTGGGTAGAGCTTTCAGATCTGCCAAAGAGGATGCCATATAGTCTTCAACCCGTTTTCAATTCAAGTAAAACACGTTAAAACTTTTAATTTTTTACATATCTTTATTCGTATTCGCTTCATTTGCAATATTATAATAATTATCTTCTTGGTTTGGATGTTTCTCCTTTAATGTTATCATTCAACTTAATGTTATAGGTTCTATTTGGTTTTTGCTTTTCTTTCTTTTTCATTTCCTTTTTGATTTTCATCTTTCTGTAACATTTATTGCGTGTTCTGTTATGTGTTGTGTATTTATTTTTTTTTTACGCTATAGATATTTCATTATAGTTTCGTCCTCTTCTTTCATTCTTGTTACTTCTTTATCGTTTTCTTCTTTTTTTTTATATATATATAACGAAATTAACACAGTCAAAATTTGTGATCAGTGATCAATCATTACATACGCATTACGCTTTAAATTATTACTCATATTTTGGTTTTGTTTTCTTCTGCATTTTTTTTTTTTCGTTTTTTGTTTTCATTATCTTATTTACTTTTTGTGGTTTCCCTTTATGTTTTCAAACAGTTTTTTTTTTTGCTTAATGCTTGCGCTTACCTACTATTTTGCGGGGTATTTATACTGGGTCTATACTCTGGTTACTTGAGCAACGCAAATGTGCAGTTACGGGGCTAAATCAGCAATGAATATAGTGTGGACTATATAGTGGGGTAGTAGGAGAGATAGAGGGGGAGAAAGAGTGTGGGTGTGAAAGACAGAGAGAGAGAAGAGAGAGAGAGAGAGAACATATAATTGACGAGAGGCCAACTTGTGTATCGATAATCAAAACGGAATTTCTTGATAAGAATTGACTGCTTCGTGGGAGTTGTTCTTGTTCTTGTTGTTGTTGTAGTTGGCTGAGATGATGTGAATCGGAACGAATATTCATTTATTGCAATTAGGAACTTTTCATTAATGGACGGATAAACTAAAAATTATAGATAAGTGTGCAGCTGCTTCTTTTGTCGTCATTGGGGAAAATCAATTGGAAAACTTTGAGGCAGCAGTCGAGGGGGAAGGTTCGGTCTTATTTTCGGAAAAGGGTATACAGAGTTGTAGGTACTCTCCACCAAGCATTATGTGCATTATTTTCTATACGCTGCTTGAGCAACAAATCAAATTAGAAATTAGTTAACAAGTTTTCCATCGGAAATAAAACAAACAAACGCGAATACAAAAAACTACCATAAGGTGTACAACCATAAGTATGTCTCAATGTGTGTGTGTGTGAGTGTTTGTGAGTTCGTCTGTGTGAGTGCAGTTTCCATTCTCCTCTGGGATTATACCGACTAGCAATAATTTTTATCTTTGTTTCATAAACATTTTCATTATAATATTAGTTTGGGTTGCAGTTAAAAAATGTTTGGTGCACCGAATGTAGCTGTGTGTGTGTGTGAGTGTGTGTGTGAAGGTGAAGGTGTACTCGTGTGTTTTGTTCTCATTAATTTTCATAGCATTATCCATTGTGGTTATGTTTTTATTGAACTCGAACTAAATAACTTATGCGTTTAACTGTTTGTTGTTGTTGCTGTTCTTGTTGTTTTGTTGCTTATCTAAATACTTTAGAATTTCATTTTGAGACCATCATACATACATCATACACGTTGTACATATAATACATATACAATATTTATACATAATAGGCGCGTGGCGGCGATGTAATTATTACATCACGCGATGCACGCGCATGCAACGTCATCATCATGCTATATAAGGTATATATATATATAATTGCATTTCTATGCATCGCATTTCCCATTCTCGTTTTTGTTTATTTGTTTTTTTTTTCTAGATTTTTATTTTTCTCATTGTTTTGTTCATTATTTAGTTCATTTATAAAACGCTGGTGTCGGCGCCGTCGTCTAAAAAGACGGCACCGAAAAAATGCTTCGAACATTTCATTGTGTATATAAGTAATATTTTCTCCCACCTCCCATATCTCCGGCTACTAGATTTCCTCCTAATCAACATTTTCGTCTTTTGGGGCTTGTGTCATTATTTGTCCTAAATGCTTTGCCGCCATTTTTTTTCTGTTGCTTATTTATTTAGTTTATCCTTTATCGTTTCTTGGTTTTATTTTTGGTTTTTTTTTTTTTGGTTTTCCGTATATAAATTCCCTTAAGTACAACTAAATTTCGACAAATGATACCGTTAACTAGGTGTAGAGTAGAAAAGAAAGTACGAAAAGTAACTTAGTTAGTTAATTGTTGTTGTTCTTCTTCTTCACTTGTTTAAAAATGCTCAGCTATTTGTTTACAACTAAAATTCTTTGGAAATACGCTCCGAAACCGTTGAGCAGCTATTTGTTGTTGTTCTTGTTGTTGTTGTTTTCTCTTGTTCGTGTTATAGTTGTGATAAACCTATGCACATTATCCACAATTTGCAATTTATAAACATTTTGATTTAACTATAGATTCCTTTTATTTTCTGTTCGGTAATACGAGAGTATAATTGATTTCCGACATCTGGGTATTATATAGCAGATATATTCCATTTTTGTTGTCTTTATCACCGATTCCACTTGATTTCCGTTTGCCTGATTCTCTGTCTTCGTTTCTGTTTCTAGCTATGTATTGAAAATTGTCTGCCTAAGAATATCTTTAATCTTTATCGTCTTCTTCCTCCCGATAGATGTAAATCAATTGCAGTTTGCAGTTTGTTTCAAATCCAAGTACGTGGAATCTCGACTCGAGACCCTTCTCGTGTGTGTGGCTGTGTGTGTGTGTGAGTTGTGTTCGTGTGTTTGTCTAGAAAGTTAATAAAGTAATTTTCGCTTCTTGTTGGATTATCAGTGTGAGGTTATGTTTAAGTTTAAGAATCATGTTTAGTTAGTTTTCTTATTTTCTTTCGTTCTCTTTTTGGGTATCTGTTGACTGTGTAGATTTTAGCTATGTATCTCGATCTGATCTCATCTCTTCAAACCTATTTTGAGCCTAGAAATTAACTTACGTTTTTTGGTTTTTTCTTTTCTCATTTTGGGATTATTGTGTATATAAAATAATTTGTTTTTTTTTTGGTTTACATATAAAAAACTCGTGCTACATATAGGTGCTTAAGTACATACGTCATGTTATTGTATAAACACTCCCCGTGTACATTTATCAAATATACGTTGGGGGAGTGTGTTTTGTAATGTTCGTTTGCTTACAGTATTATAGTACCATATACATATGCATAGATGATCTGGTGATCCGATGATCCGATGATCTTTAGCTTTAGCTAACTGTACAAAAATCGTCTAATCGCCCAAGATACTATATCTCCTGCTGCTCCTTGTCTTGCTTAGCATAGCTACTAAAATTAAAATCCATTGATGATATTCCATTTTTGTTATGATCTTTCGATAATTTCGTTTAGTTTTGTGCCAGGTTGGTTTTTCTTTGGGTATATTATCTGTGTTTGTTTTTGTTTAACTAACTTTAACTCACTTGCCTTTGATTTAACTAAATATTCTGTGTGTTTCATTAAGGAACTTCACCAAAAACGCTGAATCTGTTTGCGGTGTCACTGTGTGTGTGTGTGTGTCATTGTTTGTGTGTAGATGTGTCTGCTTGTGTACTAAGCTAATTCAAATGGTGCATTGTCTATAAATCTAGATTTATCGCGTTTATTGACTTGCTGAACGTTTCTCCTTCTCGATTTATTTTAACTAATTAATTTAATTTAATTTAACTTTAATTAGCTAGTTAATTAATTACTTTAGCTTAGGTATTTCTTGCGAAGTTTTGCTCCTACTTTGCTTGTCAGAATTTTCTGTGTGTGTTTAGGTTGTGTGTGTGTATTCAGTTTAAGTACAATATATACAGTTATCTGTCGAATATCGGTCTTATTCGATTAACTATCGTCTAATCCATATCCGTATTTGTTTAACAACTATTTGTGATGCTTATCGACTAGTTTCTTAGGCAGTTTCATTCGAATTTGTGTACATATATAAGTAGTTTATCTATCCGTAGTGTCTATTTGTTTTCGATTTGTGTATTGATCTCTTATAGTATCTCTGCTGTCATCGTTATGTTATATTTTTGTAATTATATCTTTATCGTTATCTTTAGCGTAATCGTTATCGTTATTTCTTATGGTGCCGCAAATTTGTCTTGAAAAGTTGAGTTCGACATGGATTTTTTATTTCGTGCGCATTTAAAATATTCATTTTTTTGGTTTTCGTGTTTGTGGCTTTTCCTATATAAAAAATTTTCTGTGGTGAAACTAAAAATCATTTCTTAGAAAATCGAACTTTCGTATATATTTTTCTTCTTTCTATTCGCTATTTTCGTATGTTTTTTGTTTTCATTTGTGTGATCAATAATGCCCGATGTCGGTGCCGCTGAAAGTAATCTTGTACATAAGAACGTTCCTCCATCCTTCATTATTCTCGTGTTTTGCTTTAATTCAATGTGCAAATTATTAAAAAACTTTAGATTCGAATATAATTTTGGTTTCTTTATCCTCTTTCGTTTCTTTTTATTTTTTAAATTTAAATTTAAATTAATTAATTCGTATGTTGAAAATTTATCGTTTTAATTTCCTAAAAAATTTGGCCATTTTTCTTGGAAGCGCTAAAAAGTGGTCAGTTTTGAAAAGAACTAAGACAAAACAAATTGGGTTTCCTTCGTTTTTTTATAGTACATGGTTTTATAGTACGATTTATAGTGCGTGCAGAAAACCGAACTAAAACTAGAAACTAAGTTTGCCTAAATTAAGGAAGACGATTCGAGTGTCTGCTTAAGGGAAGTTACGGGCAAAGACGATAAAAAACAATAATAAAAAACTGGTATAGCTGAAATAAATGAATTGGAAATCGCTTAAGTTTTGTATCATTATTATTATTTTTCTTGATATTTTTTTCTATATATTCTTTTCTTTTTACTTATTTCAATTGCATCGGGTGTATTTAAATCGGAAATATGTGAGACTGAAATTAATTTTCATCGTGCTTCTTCTTCCTCATTAATATTGCTCTATTTTGCGACTGTCTTTCTCCATTATTTGCTTTTGCTTTCGCTACGTTATTTGCTGCTGCTTTTGATTCTTCATCGTATCCTTCTTTCGCTCTTCTGCTGCTTTACTTAGTGCTAAATGTTTCTTTTGGTTTTAGCGTAATTCTATTTAACAATATCCTTTGCCTTCATCCATAATATGTGTGTGTGTGTGTGTGTCTGTTGTTAGTGTGTGTCTGTGTCTGTTCATTAAGTAGTATTTAACAATAATATGTGTTTGCTTTCTCATATCGCTAGTTAAAATTAGTTTTGGTTAATGTTATTTCCTTTTTTTTGGTATTTTTTTTGTCTGTTTTGTTTTTCAGCGCCCTGCATAGTTTGACTCTCTAGTGCGCTGTTCCCATCGTCCCTCGTCGCTTATTCCTCGCCAAGCAGGACGAGATCGTCGGCGACAACATCGCTCACATGCAGATAGATGATCCAATACATCAGATTGAAGCAAACAAAGCAGACGGGAAACACGATGCGAGAGTATTTGTCGATATCCGAGGGCGTTATACCCAGCAGTTTGTTAATATCCTGCGGAAGATCAGATGAGAGTTAGAGGACTTCCCAAATAATATTTCTAGAATTTTGTTGTTTGCCGCATCTTCATACGATCTTTACCTTTACCTTTTTTACTTTGCCCGGATGTAATAAGTGCGCTGGCACCGCTGCCTCCGGATCACCACCAGCATCTGGCGGTCCGCCACCACCGCCTCCGCCGCCACCTCCACCGCCACCGCCGCCGGGACCACCTGGTCCACCGTGTCCGCCAACAGGTCCAGGGCCATGTGATTGCGGTCCACCGCGTCCGCCATTCACAGTATTCTCCAGGGTGCCACCCTTGGAATGGGCCTTGGGATCGTGGACCTTGAATCTCACCTCCTGGAACAAGGGTCCCACTATCGAGCAACCGCGCGTACCAACGTTTTGTTGGATATTTGAAAAGCCGATTGGGCGGTTACTCACTGTTTGCTTGGGCGCATGCGGATGACCATGGCTGTGGGCATGATGACCATGCCCATGTCCATGCTCGGGCCCAGGTCCGCCTCCGACGACATTCGGATTCGGATTGGCCTGCTGCTGCACACCATCGAGCTGTTGCTTTTTTTGTTCAGCTATCTTTTGGATCGCCATAAATCTTTGTTTTCGCATTTGAATTCGTTTTGCCATATAGCCGACGGTGGCGTATTCTATGATTGCGACATGATTTGAATATACATACATACACACATACATATATATAGTAATGTATATATATAGAGTATCGAATTGTTTGTCAGTTTCGGTATTTGATATATCGGATTTGATTTGATTTGATTTGGATGGTCGATTCGAGTTGGAGTTGATACGGTTTTTGATATGTGGGACGGACGGTTGGTTGGGCGGTTTTTCGATTTTGATACGGGGTTTATATGGCGGATGCACAAAATTTTGAATCAGGTCGCGTTCCACATGAGTTTTTGATGATTGTTGTAGTTGATAGTTGTAGTTGTTGTTGTTATTGTAGTTGTAGTTGTTGTCAAAAGTTGTTGGATTGTTGTAGTTGTTGTTGCACAGTTTTTTGTAATTTTGAAGTTCGGTAAATGGGGAAAATGGAGCGTAAGTTTGGAAAAAAATATTATTTTTTGTTTGCATTAATTCGGCAAATGTACGCATATATATAGCAATTAAATACAGATTATATTCATATATATGGGTACATCTGATAATAGTATATCATCATATAAAGAAAAAGATATGAATTTGTGAACATTTTTGTTTGTTTTTAAGTGTACAAGTTGGGCGGGAAAGATTTGGAAGTAAATGGGGATATCGGGGGAATAACACTGAGGTTCAAATCAGTTTTAGTTGTTGCAGTTGAGTCTGCTCAACTAGCTGGATACGCTGTACCCGTGTAGAGTGGCTGGGAAGAGGGAATTTCGCTTAGGTAATAATAATTCTAATAGTTTTTTGAGGTAATTTTAAAATTTAAGACTGATATGTATATTATAGAGTACTCTTCAGAGTTGATTAAACTGAGGTTTAGTTCGGGATCTTTTCTATAATAAGTTAAGTTTAAGTTTCATTAGGATTCCCAAGAAAACATTGAGGTTAAATTATTTCCATTAAAAGAACTATCGGAAGAAAGTATAGCAATTCATTCCCAACTGGGTACAGGGTATAAAGGTATAAATAGTCAGCCTGAAGCTGTAGTTCACTTCAGTGTTAAACGAAAATGATAGAAGACAAAGACGAAAGACAAATTCATATTCAGTTCGTTTAGGCAGGCAAAGGAAAATGTGAAAAGCGTGTGTTGTGTGTGTGTGTGTGTGTAAGTGTGTAGAGGGGAGTAGGTCTGTGTGTGTGTTGTAGGATGTAGAATGTGTAGGGTGTGGGTGTAGGGTGTTAGTGACAGACAGAGAGAGATTGAGAATAATTAAAGTGTAACAGCTAAATGACTGTGTGTGTGTGAGTGTTTGACTGAGTCTATTCTCTCTTTGTGTGTAAGTGTGTGTGTGTGTGTGTGCGCGCTTGTCAGTATGAACTGTCTGTTGTTGTTATTGTTGTTGTTGTAGCTGTAGCTGTAGCTGTTGTTTGTTTGTATCGCTTGCTGTTGTTATTGTTTGAGAAATGAGTGAACAAAATTCATTCGTAAGCCAAATGGTTTATGTGGAAATTAATAACTGCAGGTTGAGACCATCATCAGCAAGGAAAATGTTCCGTCTGTGCGTGCCGTAAATGCAAATTCATTGAACAGAGCCGCATCGCGCAGGGGTCACACACAACTCCCGCCCCGCCTTCCCCTGTCAGCATGTTTATGTGTGTAGCGTGTACGCTGATTATAATAATAATATGTATGTCCTTCATGCGATGGGAATAGAGCGGGCCAAGGGGTAGACAATACTGTAAGCTTAGCTATCGCTTTTACATACAATATACGCTATAGGGCAAGGTCTACGGGGAGAAAAAGAATCCAGCTGCTTCTTCTCCTTCTTCTTCTTTGGAGGGCGTTACAGGGGGAAGGGCAAATGGAATAGTTTATACTACTTACCCCTTCATCATCGCGCGCTGTCGCTGCAAATGCTTTGAATAAAGAACATACACAGAAACGAAACAAACGAGCAGAACGCAAAACAAAAGTAAAAGAAAACATCTATCATATCTTACCTAACCTCAAAGCCAGCGACATTTGTCATTATCATGTCTGGGGATGAACTTTCGTCCTTGCCCCAGACTTGATAATGCAAATGTATCGTATTCATTTCAAGACTGGCAAAGTTTCATTTTGTTTTTGTTTTTTTTTTTTTTTTTTGATCTTTGATTACGCACTGTGATTCGTCTACGTTGTTCTTGCTGGGACTTTTATTTACAGTGCACTGTGTGAAGTCTTTTTCAAAATCTTTAGTCATTTCTTCTTCGTATTCAATTCAATCGCGACTCAAGCCAGGTGTGACGCAAGGCATGCTGATTTTTTCATTTTTATTTTCTTTACTTTCTTTCTTTCATTTTGCGCTCGCTTTCAGCTCGTACCCTGGGCCGGAGATCTGTGTACGATCGAGTTCTGAGTTGGAGTTCGAGAGTTTCAAGTTGGTTTTTTTGATTGTTATTGTTATATATGATTGTTTTTTGTCGATTTAGTAGCTTGGCTGTTCGTAGGCTTTTTTTGATTTTGGTGGAAGCTGGGCGTATATTAATATCTGGGTACCATATTCCAGGTTGAGGTGTGTTCTCGCTCATGTGCATTTTCTATGCAGTTCTCATGATTGAGGCAAGTGTTTGCTTTGCTTTTGCTTTATTTTTTCGCTTTTGCTTTGGGTGCTTTAGAACACTACATCAACCTGAGAGGCGGCTGCGACAATACGAGTGGATGTGGTCTAGTATAAAATTGTCTATATAAACGTTTTCGGACTAGCAGAAGAAGCATGCTTCGATTTCGCGCTCTAATATGTGAGTGTGTGTGTGTGTATAGGTGGGTGTTGCTGTGTTAGTGTAAGTGTGCTGGGAAATTTTGGTGCCCATGCACGGGCGACGCGTCTGAATGAATTTGCATACATTTTCCTTAGATGATAGTTGCATTGTTTCTATGTATAGAAAAATTAACAAGAACATACAAATACGAAAAAAGAGATTTCTCTTTCAACTTTGGTTGGTTGGTTGGTTGGACCTGAGTACAGTTTAATTGTTAGGTTTTTGTGTGAGTTGTTGTTGTTGTTGTTTAAGTTGTTTAGTTGTTGTTGTAGTTGCTTAAGATGTTAGGATTTCAATAGAGAGAAAGTTAGAGAAAAGTTAGAGTATGGATTCGGATGGGGCTGGAAATACAGTTGAGACAGTTGAGGCATTCTTTCCATTGCGATCTCAAATGTATTTCAAGCATCAAAAATTCCCGGAGTCGAGGGATAACTTTAAGAGTATCCACACAATTCGGTTACACAACAAATTTATCAGTACTCTACTTCCAGAAAGGATTCATTACATGAAATTGAAGAATAGAATTTGAATTCGAATTTCAGATCAATTGGAAATTAAAACTGAATTTGGAATTTCAGCTTAAGAGCATTTGGTTTACAGAGTTCGAAATGGGATTAAAGAAAATGATTTATAGATTTATAGATACAGTGTGGTTGTTGTTGTTGTTGCGTAGGCAAAGCGATAATTGTGAAGAGAAGAAAGGTGCAAAGGGAAACCGAAACCAAATGCAATTTCAGTTAGCTTTTCTATTTGGCTTCACTTTTGAGTGTTTTCTTTAGCCAAAAATCAAAAAAGTTAGAATAATGATATAGAAATAAAGCAAGTATGTGTGTGTTTTCTTAGGTTGTGTTTGTGTGCCGACAAAGTGTGTGTGTGTGTATGAATTGGCTGTGTGTGTGAGAAAATATATGAATATTGGTTTCTCTTTAGCTACTTTCAACGGCATTTTTTGGATTGGTTTGTTATCGGGGTTGAGATTGTAATGTGTGTAATTTGGTTTTGTTTTCTTATTATTTTTCGCTAGATTTTGTTTACCCAGTAGACTGGCAAAGACCATAACGAAGCATGTTCCCAGATAGACGTCAATCGATTTGACGTACGAAATCTTTGGCAGCGCTGCGTTTGTTGACGACATCAATGTGGTCATTGTCAACACGGTTGTCACACCGAGCGCCACACGCGCCGGCGTTGCATTGCGATTGAGCCAAAATGATACCCATGATATAATAACGATCAGTCCAGAGGGTATATAGATCTGTATAAGATAGTAGCCCATCGAGCGCACGAATTGTATTTCGCAGGCTAACCGCGAATAGTTTCCTGTTCGAGCGTAATTTAGTTTTTATATGTAATGTTATATATGATTTTCAATACAGTTTGTTCAGATATTATTTAGTTTTCAGTACCGCACATGATAAAGTAGAAAGAGGGTGGATGTGGGAGAGAGAGAGAGAGAAAAAGAGAGAGCAGAGAGTAATATTATTATTAGTAAATGTTTTGCTTAGATCTCGTTCATTGTAGCATCGTCAACAAATCGATATAGGTTAGTAAATGTATACATTATATATATATATTTTTAATAGTTAATCGTAAGTAAACAAATTAATTAACTCAGACGAAAAGAGGGTCGAAAATAAATGAACGTAAATCAAACCAATCAAAGCTTTTTCGATAAAGATGAGCGCATTTTCAAACTGAGAGACAAGTTCGGCGTCGCACGCTGAGGTTAGGTTGAATATCAAATCAAATACGTATACACAATGTGAGGAGGATGTGTGTGTGGGATTGGGTGTGTGTAGTAGGTACTTAAATCGTAACGAAATTACACCTTAAGTCAAACGAAGCCATAAACAAAACGAAACATTTCGATAATGGGCTCTGCAATCGCATTGGTCTCTATTAATGTTTAATTAGTGCTAATTATGTATGGAATACTTAATACGTCGCAAACTGGATATGGAAAATAATGAGCAAGTAATGGGTGTACACCTTGGGTTTATCAAAGAAAGAAATAACGAAAAAATCATAAGACAAATGAGTAGAGCAGAGTCTAAGCCCCAGTTATGCTTTTGTTTTTCGACCTATGTAATACTAAAATATATTTTTTTTTTTTTTTTGGAAACGAAACTTTAAGTATGAGAGCATGCTTGGGAGGGCGTCTTCTTGTTGTTTTAATTGTTATTGTATTTGTTTTCATATTCTTATATAAATTGTTTTTCATTTATATTTCGGAAAAACTTTAGATATTATTGAAATGGTTTAGTAGAAATAACTTCTTTTGAGGAATTTAGTGTGAGTGTGTTGTCAATTTATGTTTTTACAATATAATGTTAGTTCTGTGGCTGTTGTAGTTGTTGTTGGACTATGCTAATGAGTTTTCGATAGCGTTTTCAATTTTAAGAATTACTTTTGTATTGCGATATTGCGATTTGATTTTTGATTGATATTTCGATAATATTTGCATTGTAGTAGAAACTAAATGTGATCAGATAGTAGATTGACTATTGATATATATGTATATATATATATTTGTATGGGAGTAAGTTTGTGTTCGGTGTTTCTGAGTGTTTGTGTGAAAATATAATAAATTACTAAGTATTATCAATACCAGGCAGTAATCGAAAGGATGATTCACTAAAGTACAAAAGCATCGCTATGGATTGATCGATAATTATAATATTGTTCTATTTTCGATATCGATAGTTTTTTTTATGTTTTAATCTTAAGTTTCAGGTTGATTGATTATTGTGATTATATCTTTTGCTTTTCTATCTTAATTTCTTTTTCTATTCGCATTGGCATGGCCGATTAAGTTTATTGATTTTATCGTTTGGAATTATGAACTAATGAAGGAAACGTAAAATTAAACGTAGCAAATGAAAGACGAACCGAAGACGAAAGTGATATTAATCGAAGTACTAAAAAAGGATTAAGTTTTCAGCTAGCTTAACATGCATTAACCGTTAATCTGCTGTAGATATATATTACGAGTCAATTCGCTAATTGCACTCAGGCTTAGATAAGTATTATGCCTGTGAGGTGGGCAAAAGATGATGCATTTGCTATATGGGGTTATTTGAGAATATCCGTGCAGATCGAGAATATATATGCATATGTACAATTTATATCAATTCGGAAAACTATTCAAGTGTTCTCAATTTGCAAGGGTATTCGATCTTCGGTCAACCAAAGACTTGCGCAAAAATCCGCTTCCGCTTTGGCTTATGTCGATATTTATATAGTTGCTATATATGTAGTATATAAAGTTGAGCTTGAGATAAATGTAGTTTAAAGATAGCAAAATTGTAGTATGCTTAAGTACATGCATTTCGGTCTTCGCCATTTTCAGTTGTAGCCTCAGCAATTCGCAGTAAATGCTATATATATGGACTTGTATATATAGTATATATAGGTACATATAGTATAGCTTCAAGCCTGTCGATATGTTGTAGTTGGATGAAGAAGTTCGAGAGAGTACGAGAGTGCTTTATTAAATTGTTGTTTGGGTTCAACTAAGGAATCTCGAATGTCGATAATGTTAAGCAAACTAATCGAAACTGAAGAATCGAATAAAACGCAAGATGATTATCGAAACGATAACGATAAAGAAAAGGAGAAACTCTATACATATACATAGGTGTATGGTTATGTATATATAGAGAGATTTAAGCATATAATATAATATATGTTTTCATTATCATCATTCATTGCCACTAGGCGCAGTATAGGGGTAAGTAATATAATAATATATAATAAGTGGGTAAATAAGTATCGATAAAGTTTAAAGTAAAGTTAATAAAAATCGGTAACCGTCTACAGGTACCTGTGGTAAGACTGATCTCCATAGCTCTTTGACGATGGCCCAAGACCTTAAATTGGGGCAGCGATACCTCGCTCGAGACACCAACCGAGTTAGGGCCCTCGTTCCATTTATAGCGAATGTCGCGCATCGTGTAGCCGACTATACGTTGTATGCATAGCATATTGATATCGTTATCGATGGGTATTATTTTTTAGTTTTAAGTTTGTTTATCATTTATGATTTTAATGTTTTTTTGGGCAACATTTTGGATCGATGGATCGATGGTCGATCGGTTCATTTTATGGTTAACAATATTGTTGTAGTTCGGCACAGTTCGGTGTGGTTGTCGTTGTGGTTCGTTTGACGAAAAATATGCACAAAACAAAAAATACATTTCGTGAGACTATTAATGATTGGCAAAGGAAAGAATTTCATAGGTGGGTTGATCAGATTTAGCATATCGAAACATACATATGTTTTCTCGGCTCTTTTTTCAAATTGTTTTCGATTTAGGTTTTTTTCTTTTGATTTTATTGTTTATTAATAGTCTCATTCAGAACTTGTTGCTTAAAGTGTTGTTGAATATATTTTTTGATTTACATTATAATAAATATATTTATATATTGTATATGACATATAATTGCGGTTGGAATATATGTTATATATTACAAGATTATACAGTTTACTTTAGACTAGACTTATAGCTACTGTTTGTTCTTATCGGCAGTAGTTTTTCCCTTAAGCGATTCGGGTGGCAGAAATGGGTGCTCTTGTGTATTCTGTTTTAGTATTTATTATGCATATAGTATATATCTAGATTTGTGTACGTTTTTATCACATTTATGTATACAAAGAGTTAAAATTCTTGTTGTTTTTTGTTGCTGTTCTCGTAGATTTGCCTACCCAAGCAGATGCGCTAAATGGACGACAACTGACACTGGACTATATTTGGAATATCGATATATAGCGAAACTCGTGAAACCGAACAAAAATGAATAAGAGAATAGAGAGATCACGCATATGCACTGCCTGACAATGCTCATTACAGTGGACTACAGCTGCTGCGTAATGACTAAAGAATTAACAAATGGGTAAGGTGATCAATCAACTGAAGGCACACACAACAGAGAGAGGTTAGTAGAGGACACTCGAAACACAATATATATAGAGTAGTATTTAGTAGAGTAGATATGTAATACGACGTGTGGTTGTTAGTTAGTTGTTAGTAGAACAAGTTACAGTTAGCACTCTCGACATAAGTGAGATATATGTGAACACAAAAACTGAACAGAAAAATGTGCATGTTTTTAATAGATAAGATAAGATAGATAGATGTATGCGCTTATAACCCTTCGGAAATCGAACAATCGAATTGAAATTAAACTCGATAACAAGAAATTAAAATCATGTATTACGAAAGAGGAACTCAAAAAGACGTATGTATCGAAATGTTTTATCACAACAAAGAAGATGTTAATGTCATTGATGGCATCAACAAATGTTTGAACATTTTTTTTGATTCTTTTTTTTTTTAATTTTTTGGTATGAAGTTTTAATGTATGGGGGTACCTGTGGTTAGGTTTATTTCGGTCGCCCTCTGCCTGTGTCCCAAAACGCGGAACTGCGGTAGTTCGACCTCACTGCTCATGCCAACACTACTCAGTCCATCTCTCCAGAAATATCGGATATCTCGCATCGTGTAACCGACTTGTAACGTGGGTAGTAGAAGTAGTTGTAGTTGGTTGTAGCATGAAGTTGTTGTTGTTGTTCAAATTGTTGTTGCAAAAAGGGGGCGGTAGTTAATTAAATATGATAATTGTTGTTTGTTTGTTGTTGTTGTTTGATTGTTTGATAGTTTGATTGTTGTGGAGGTTGTGGAGATTGTATTTGAAGTGTTCTCGTTAGGTTCAAATAACACACAGATAGAGAGAGAGAGTGATAGAGAGTTTTATATATAGATAGAGACATTGAGCGGTCGCACTCACATATAGCAAATCAGTGTGCTTACATGTAGTAGATATCTTAGGCTATGTTTTTAGTTGGCTATTCATTAAACTATGATAAGTATAACTAGAGTTGTAGACCGATTGAGTGTGTGAATGATTTTCTTTGACAAAGAATACCGATTTATTTACATTATCACATATGGTTAGAGTTAAATATATAGTTAGTAGTTGTGTATTTAGTTTTATTGATGTGACCTCTGAGCTGAAGCGTGCTGACAGGGTTCGTTTTTTGTAATATACAGAGAAAATTGTCAGGGTAGCGTTGCGATCAATTATGTTGCGTTTCATTCCTGTTTTTATCGATCGATCATTATCAGGAGCCTTCTGCGGTTGCTGTAAGTGAGAAGGCGACCGAAAACTAACCAATCTGATGAAATATCATTTTGCCTGGTAATTTATTTTGTTTCTTTTTTGATTTTTGGCACATGGATGAAACATGAGAATTAAAGATTAGAGGTTTACATATGCTACGGGATAAAACATGGTAAATAAATAAAGTACTGAGAAATCATCTGAGTTTTTGGCTGAGTCTGTGCAGAGTTGACCCCACTTTCTGAAGCGACGGGGGGCCAAAGAATACGAAACAAAAGAGGTGGATTAAGTTGTAGTCTGAGCTAGGATGTATATTGGTTGATTGATTTTGTATTTCGGTGGTCCCATTTAACAACTCTGAACAAATAACTTTTACAATGAGAACTGAAAACGATCGAAAGGAAAAGTTGGGAACTAGAAATACCAACAATCACTGTGCCTCACGTGGAAACTAACCTAACTAAGACCTAACGAATACCTATATACTATGAAAGACCTAACTTGAAGAAGCTATCAAAGTTTTATATTGATTTTCATTAATATTTTAAGTACGGGTTGATTCTTGGTGGGTTCCTGATTGTATTCATCGGATGTTTGCCTGCATTATCGCTGGGGGTGTGTGTTTATAATCGTGTGAGTTGACTTACAGTTTACTTCAGATTTTCTTGACATTTTTGCATTTGTTGCTATTCAATTTTTGTTCAACTTCAATTTTCTGCCCACACTGAACAAACAGCGCGCGGCCTTAAGCTAAGTGGCCAGAGATCGGTGCAGATGCGCTTAGTTATCGTCCATTGAGATATTAAAGTTTTTCTACTTTATCGGAATATCGATTTAATGACCTAAGCGCACCGCACTTCTTTTGGATTTAGTTAAGTTCTTCACATTCTGAATGAGTTTCATTTGTTCTGTTTCTCTTTCAATACAATTTTAATTTTTACTTAATTTTTTTTTATTTTTTAGATTTTTTGCCTTTTGAATTTGACATATTTAGGTGGCTCGAATTGGTATGATATATAAAGGTTTCAAAGTACTTACAGCTTTCAATCTCGATATGACACAGCTGTCGGTCCATTGGGAAATACTGCAGATTCATAGGACATGATGCGGTGATGGTCAATCTGAAAATGTTGGGTTTTTTTTTTTTTTTTTTTTTGAGAGAAAGAAAAGTGTTAGTAAAGGCTTTTCAAAATGATTGTTGATCACAGCTAGTGGATACACAACAATTAAACAAGCAGAGGAGCAAACAGTTTACGACATTTACGGGAAGGTAGTTCAAGTACTGCGGGTTTAGTTTAGGTAAGTGAGGCGGGTAGCGGGGACAAAGTTCATTTGGCTAGTTGAAACAGAGCGAGTTCAATTGGAAATGAGTTGTTGTTGTTTAATTCAGCATCAATATCATAATTCTTAGTATTGTAGTATTATTGTTTAACGTTGGAGTAGTTAGTTGTAAGTGAGAGATACGAGTGGTATTCGATTATACAGTTTAAGATATACAATATATTGTGAGGCGAGTGGCTCTTACGCAGGGTTCGACATGAGGTTGGGTCTGTTACAGTTACTGTTGTTGTAGTTATTGTTGTTGCTGCTGTTGTTATTATTGTTGTTTATGTAGTTGGAGCTACGATATGTATGTCTATGGTTACGATTAAAGTTACCCAAAACGCTAAGCATACTTGATCGGGTGTTTGATTTGGGTTGACGATTTTTTCTCATTATTATTTTTTTTTATGTTAGTCTCGCTGCTGGCTGCGATTTTGGACAGATTCTTGTTTAAAGGTAGTAGAAAATGTACGCCCAGTAGCTAAGCCCGCCTAGCTACTGCGACCCGTGCAACCTTTTTATGGTGTAAAAGACACGTGCAAAATGCGACACATGCAAATCCGGTACCGGTACCCGTCGACTGGTTCAGCTCTGTTGAACACCTAATTTATTTTGTATATTGTTGATTGACCTTAGAATTCTTCTAGTTTTGTTGTTGTGTGGGGTCGAACTTTGCAAACTTCATGACAACCCGCATGAAGTGTGCAAAAGAATATCGTCTCTCGCTTTATCGCTCGCATTTCGCCAACTTGCCAATTGAACTCACTTGATTGATTCATTGTTCGTTTAAAAACTCTTTTTCATTTTGTTGAACTTTTCGTTTAGTTTTTTGTTTTTGGTAAATTACAACATTAATTTATACACACGCACACACACATCAAAAATATTACAAAGTTGCAAAAGGGTTGAAAAATAATTGAAACGAAAAAGTCTTTTGATTGGTTAGTAAATAGATTTGAATTAACTCGCAGTATTTATTTGTTTTTTTTTGCTTAGTATCTTTTTTTTTGTGTTTTTCTGTTAGTTAAGTAGATATATATAAATTCCAATACACATACACATATAGATGGATAAAAGTTTCAAAATTGCAATTTGAATTGATTTGCTGGAGTTGTTGACTTTTACCTAATACTTCTTGTTATCGATCCAGAATGATGCACGCGAATGAATTCATTACTGGTTGTCGCAATGTGAAAATATGATTGTTTTTCATTTACAAAAAAGGTGTCAGGTACCCAAATGTTCTTAATGAATTCTGATCCAACCGATAGTGTTTCTACACCAGGTCGTTTTCTATACGCTAAACGAGGATCGGTCCAAAATTGACGAAAGTAAAAATCCAATGTAAAGTCCTATTACGGGTGTTTAACGAATTTCGATACGATACGATACGATCAAACGCAGTGCGTTGGAATGGGAGCAAAAAGAGATGTTTGTTTCTTATTAGTAAATTCGATAGATCTTATCACTAAGTATATAACTAGCATAAAGTAATAGATGAAAAGTAAAAAGTAAATACCGTTTGTCATAAGTATATAGAAATGAAAGTCTAAGAGTTACATAGTTAAAGTGGAAATAAGAAGGCCAGGAATATTGTAATTTGTTTTTAAATAAGAATTTCTAAAAAATAAATGCGCTTGACAAAACACACACAACAGAAATTTGCGATGAAAGAAAGGGATAATTTGGAAATTTATTTTTTTGAATTATAATATCGTGCAACAATTGGCAATATATGGTAAAAAAAAGTATCGCTGGATTCATCGGGCTTGTTGGACACAATTAACAAATACATAAAAATTTGGTGGCATGCAAAAACATCAATTTGTTTTGTTTTTATTTTCCATTTTTACAGTGTTTTTTGTCCCGTTCTTTAAGGGAAGTGTATAGAACAGAAGAAAAATGTTAAACCAAACAGTAAATTGAAGTTTAAAGCTATTTACAGTCGAAAGCAGTTCAGAAACCTCTCACAAAAATTCTTATTTGCTGTGATGTGAAGTATTTTGGATATTCTGATTACTCAAGAGAGAATACTTATTGGGGTATATGGAAAATGGAATCAAATGAGGGTATTTATCACTACTACCCCCACTACTGGGGCATTAAGGAGACTGTAGTTGTATTGGGTTTGCACAGATAGATTCGATAAAGTAAGGATATCTTAAAAAGCTAGCTTGGCTCGGCTCTTTGTTGTCCTGCTGCTGCTTCTGCTGTGGTTGCTGCTGCTGATGCTGTTGCTGCTGTGGCTGCTACTGCTGCGGCTGTTGAGGCTGTTGGCAGTTAGGCCTTGAAGCTAAAGCGGAGAAATAGAAGCGAGCTATCGTTTCCGATTTCTATAGGTCAGACAAGTTAAGGTTAAAGCAGGCTGAGTTGGGTTGTTGTTATTATGAGTTTTATTGGGTGTTTTTCTTGTGTGTGTATGTGTGTTTTCTGCTATTTGGATTGGGTTTCATTTCGGGATACGGGCAGTACGGTGTGGAGTTGAGGGGTGTTTCTATAGTGACCGCGATAAAAAACTGTAACAAAGATAACGTTAAGGAAGGAGACGACAAAAAGGAAAAAGGGTTAACACAAAATTGACATGTTAGAGCGTTGTTCGGGTACTTTTCGAGTACTTTCACGCTCGCAGATTCAGAGTTCTATATTAAATATTGTAGGAGTAGTACTAGATATATGCTTGCAATATTTATAAGAAAATTGCTTGTCGCACTCGTGACATGGGTGCAATTCTCGTTGTTGCTTTCAATTTGGTTTTGGATTAAGTTTCAAGCTTAAGTTCAACTAGAAGATTTGGTTTCCACTCGGTTCAGGCACGTCTTAAGAAAAAAATCAACATAAATTGTACGGAAAATTTTCAAGTTTTCAGAAGAGAGCGAAACTAAAAAATTCTGCAAGCTAAGAAGGCAGTAATACAACGAACAACGTATGCAGTTGTATTGTACTTGTAATGTAGGGCAGCTATTTGTTATGTACACTCTAAAAAGGAAATACGAAAATCCAAATAAAATAAAATACATATTTGTATTTGTGGTACGAGTATTTCTCGTTTAAAAAAATACTGCAACATGGCACCACAATTAACCTTTAAACGCGACCGAGCCTACGTTGTTGTTTCACTCCTGCACTCCCAGTTTTCATACCATTTACACAATTTATACTACACATTTGCAGGAATATTTTTGTATCTGTATCTGTAACTGTTGTATTTGTTGTGACTGCAGGCATTGTTTTTGTTTACTCGCTTGGTTGGTTGGTTGGCTGTTTTTCGGGTAATGTAAATTTGTCTTTTGTTTCGCCGGCGTGGTTTTATTTTCGAGTAGTTTCACTTGGTAACACAACATATTTTCATTACTTATGTAAACTATACGTGAGAGTTTGTCATGTATAAACCGAAAATAAAATTGAAGAATACTTAAATTCGACTAGCCGAACTCACAATACCCTAGCAGCAGGTTGACAAATGTTAATTACGAGTATATATCACTTATCAAACATGAGTTTGATGAGATTACATAACTGAAGGGATCAATATGACCCTTGCTTATTGATCCTTATTATTGCACAGTGTTGGGTGCCATGTTTAAAATATAATTGGACAGTCCCTTGGAATCAATTGATTGACTTGTTGGTAGCTCAGTAACAATTAGTTGAGGTTTGTGCGCACAATCTCTTCTATAAATACGTTTATGGGTCTATCTCCTTGTACGTAACACATATCGTGACTATATAAAAAGACCCACTGCAAGGGTATAAAAATAAAGCAGAAAGGTTTTTTTTACGAATGGGTTTATGTAAATGTGTAACTGCCGTGTGTAAGTTTGTATGTACATATGAGTGTGTTGTGAATGTATGCACGTGGAAAAAGAACTGCTGAGTTTTGTGTTGTTGTTCTATTTGCTGTTCTTGTTGCTATTTGTGATGTGTCATCTGGGTGTTGTTCGTGTATTCCTTGTTCCGTGTTTCGTATTTGGCATTTCGTGTTTCCTGTCGCTTCTCGTGCTCATGTACATTTTAACCACGTTATTTTCGCATAAATTGATTGCTGTTGACTTGATGCCAAAGCCGGAACGGTGCATGTGTCAATTCGCCTGGCGTTGTGCACTAGCATGTAACGGTGCTGTCGGTGTGCGTGTATGTGTGTGGGTGTTGTTATCTCTGTAATGCTACAGTGGGCTGTTTGGTTGTACGTATTGAGCATTTGATTTCACACAGTTGAAACTGAAATAAAAGGCGATTCTTTTCCGATTTGAAATTGGATTTTGTGGGGTGGAGGGGCCAATTAATAGCTGTTCTCTTTCGACCTCATTCTTGAGTGAAGTGGAGTTTGCATGTTGATGTGATTAAGTAGTTAGCTAAGTAAAATGGAGCCAATTTGAATGAATACAAAGTCAAAAGGTCTTAAGGACAATGGAAACTATAATCTGAATAGACTACCTACATATATACTCAAGTAAAGGCTTTTGGTTTCGTTTTCAAATTGCTCAATAGAATGAAAAGAAAATAAATGTAAAATAATAAATCAAAATTAATCCTAATATTCTCAATTTAAAAGCATTATTCAATAGATTTTGCTGTAGATAATCAAAAAAGTAAAATCATGATAATTTAATCCTTTTTTACGATCGCTGCGATCGCTTAAATGAGGAAAATAAATATAGAAGAACCTTGAACATTTATACTTTTGTCTTGCTATATAGTATAGTAAGTATATAGATATGTATATCACATATGACATCGAGCTGTATTATATTGTACGAGTATGCTATATTGCGTACTTTATGATATTCATTCAGATTATGTTTAGTTTTTTTTTAACAAAAACGCATGCGCGCAGCCGTTGTCGATAGGACTGCTGTGATTATCTTTGCCCTTTGCCACAATAAAGTACTTTCGATTAGCATAGTGATTCATAATGAGAGCAGTAGTATATGGTTTAAGCATGTTTAACTATCGCAAGTGTTCGTAGGTGAGGATTTTGGTCAATAATAATCAACAAAATATATAGATAAACTTTCAATTGGGGATGCAATTTAAATCTTAACTCGAGAGGTTATTTTAGAGCAGGAAATGCAAATGTATACGACGCATTAAAGCTTTGAGTATTGAAAGAAGAGCAGAGCGTAGAACATAGAGAGAGACAGAGAGAGAGGGAGAAAAGGATAGAGAGATAAAGCGGGCTGAAGCCAAGTGATTTAATTGCAATTACAAATTGTCTCAAAGAGCGACATTGAAAGAAGTTTTTGTTTTATTTTTTCAGCTGGTGGAACACAAAGAAAACATCGAACGATTTGCAAATATATATTTTGCCTAATTTAACATTGAAACTATAAAATCGTAAAACCAAATTTAACATTTCATTTCGATTTCGTTTTGCTTACTGTACTTTATTTTGGCGCAATGACAAATTGACATGGCATGGCAAAACAATTATTAACACAACATTTAATTGGTAAAAATTTTAGAATATGTTTATATATAAGTATATATTGTATAATGGGAGTATATGCATTTGTAATCTTGCAATTTGCTTTGTTCAAAAAAGAATGAAGAAAATCAACTATGAAATGAAATTTCAACGCAATGATTATGTTTTTTTTTTTTTGACTTGAAAAGCGAAATGATATATGAACAAATGTTACACAAATTGTGTGTAAAGCAAGAGCAAAGAGAGACAGAGAGAGAGAGAGGGAGGAGTAAGAGTAGAGAGAGAGTAATAGGTACTGGTTGATAGTTGGGAAGAGAGAGAGAGACAGTCAAATAGAGGTAAATTAAGAAGTTGACGAGAAGTTGATGATATACTTTTTTTTTATTTTACTTTTGATTTTTTTTTAAACAGAAAAATAAAAGTTTCCATTTCTTTTTTGGTTTGTAAAATGTTTTTAGTTGGTAGATTTTTTTGCGTATGTACCATGAGAACTTCCGAAACCGAACTGATACTGAGGACATACATTGTGACGCCGACCTCCACAGGGGGACCTGCAACATACATATACACACACACGTTTGATGGGTTTGTTTGTTTGCATAATACTTAAATGGTTCTTATTGACGTAGTTGTTGTTGTTGTAGCTGTAGTTGTTCTGTTCTTTGTTGTTGTGGTTCTGAACCAATATATACCTCACGCTTTGTATGTGTATGTGTGTGTTAACCCAAATAGATCGTTGACACGTTTCGAACTTCGATCTGGGAACTTGATCGTTTAATTATTCCATTCATTGCTGTTGCTGTTTAATTTTCTATAGCAAAATCAAATAAACAGTTACATTTTTGCTTAAGGAAGTACTGTGCGTTATCGTTTTTACTTTTCTACTTGTACATTTTGTTGCTTTTTTTGCTTTTGTTGCTGTGCGTATGACTTTGCTATTGTTTGTTTGTTTGCACGCGCCGAATGAAAACCAAATCGACTACTTGAGTTATTGCTTGCTTGTTGCTTTGTTGCATTTTTGCTTTTGTTTTGCTATTTGTTTTTGATTCATTATTTTTACTTAGCGATAGTTAGAAATCGATAAATAATTCTAGCGAAACGAATATAGATGACTAGCAATTAAGGACTTGATAACTTGTAAAATCGTTTTGTAATTCGAGTTTAGTTTTTTTTTTCAGTGATTTTAGCGGATTTAACACACCAGTTTGAAAAAAGCATTGAATTTTCAGAAATTGCCAGCTGCAAGTTAAGTTAATTTATCTTGAAGCATTGTGTGATTGTATGTGGGTCCTATAAAAAGTAGACAAAAATAAAATCCATGAAGTGAACACAGGTAAGTTGTACCTTCTATTTTTTTGGGGGAGGAAATATGGGATGAATGGATTTATAAGTACGAGTTGTTATAGTTGTAGTTTTAGGTTAAGTATTAGCAGTAGTACGTGTCGGTTGGGGAATTCTAATGTGTATTCGTATGGTGTGTGTGTGTGTGATTTAGATTCTTGGGAACTCTTTTTCGGTGCTGACCAATCAAAAATAGTACTTAAATTGCCAACGACACATACACACAGAGAGACTCGGTTCAAAATTTATGCACTAAACTAAGGGTGAGTTCGTATTGATTAGAAAAAAGCATTGCCAATGGTTAGTTGTAGATATGTATGTGGTAGATGTGGTAGTAAGAGTAGTTGACAATGGTTACGAGGACAGATACTAGATACGAAGTTATAAGTGAGTTAGTTGCTTGGTTAGTTAGTTCAGGAGGAAAGTCAGTACGGATCTGATTGATGCACAGCCTCACTCTAGATTGTCAGTAAAAGAACCTATCGTTAGACCTAATTTATGAGTCAGCATAAGAGTTGAAAATCCCTATTTATAGTAGTCCAACAAAATTAAAGCAAAATGAAAATCGAATCAAATAAAAATCAAATTCATTTGACAGACAGAAAAATACTTTCAACTGGTGTACTTTGGGTTACAGTTAAATCGAATTTGTTGTAGGTTTCTTTTATTTGTTTTTAAATATAAAGCAAAACAGTTGAAGGTGTGTGTGAGTGTTGGTGTGTAGTGTGTGTGTGTTTCAGAACGGATGTGTTCATGTAACGTGGCTGTAGAACGCAACTGAAGCTTTGTGTTTTACGAATCAAAATAGTTTAAGAAGTTAACACAGAAAAAAAAAGTATAAAAGTAAAGTAAACTTCAACAAGAGAGACAGATTATGCGAGAGAGCGCTTAACGATAAGATAAGAGAAATAGAGAGAGAGAGAGAGAGAGAGGTACAAAGGTCAATAAGTTTGTACCATTTTCACTTCTGAGAGCGAGCTGATTGATAGCACATACATGGTGACTCCAACTTCGACGGGAGGTCCTAAAAAACACGTACAGTAGTTTTTTTTTTTTTGTTTTTGTTTTGGCATAATATAATATTATAAGCATTACAGTACTTCATAGATGATCAACTTAAGAGCGTTATGTATGTATGTAGTTTAGTGTAGAACCGAAAACATAAGAGTTACACGGCAAATATGAATTTTAATATACAGTAGGGGCTCACAAGTCGGAACTTTAACCTCGCTACATTTGATATTCAATATGTGTGAATGTTTTCGACTCCCTCATGAGCACTGTGAATTTTTCACTACCCTCCCTCCCATCCCCAACATTGAGTTAGCTAGCTTTAGTAGTTGTGTTGGCGAACTAGTTTCGGCTATATAGTAGTACATGTATATATGCTGCACGATTGCAAATCGTATTCGTACTTACCACCGTAATTGGGTCTTACTCTTTTGTCGTAACTAACACTAAAGGAGTCGAGAATAGCGGATATGTTTACGTCACCCAACATGCTGCCGCCACCAGTGCTGAAAGGAAAAGAACAAGAAGACGATGAACAACAAGAATATTAAAGATCAGGAGGAAACTGTTGCGTTGCAGTGCCAAAGATTTGCCAAAAAGTGTCTTATTATAGGAATTTGATATATAGTTGTACCTTTGCACAACGTTATAATAAACTATTTTTGTCCTACTGCAGGCTTAAAGCAGCCTGTCGAGCTTATTGAGTTAGCTATCTGCTGTTGATGATGGGGAATCACGTTCATAAATAAAATTTGCAGTTTTTTTTGGAATAACAAACTCTTTTTTTTATTTTTTAGATATATAACATCTTAAGCCTCGGGGGCAACGGGCAGATGAGCACCCTGGGGCTGGAAACCGTTCTCATCAGCAATGTAGTTGACGGTGTAGGTCTGTCCATCTTCGGCCACAAAGCTGAAGCTACCCTTGACGGCAATAGCCTCGTTCTCAGCGCCAGCGTTGGTCAGGTGACCTTCCTCATCGGCTTTCACGCCATTGTCTAGCTCATAGCTGTGATGAAAGGTAATGAAATCAGCTATGAGATTAAGGATTCTGACATTTAGTTGATCTTTACTTACCCATATTTGTAGCTGTCGGGTCCCACGTCAGCATCGGACCTGAGGGTCTGTACATTCTTGGGGTCTGCTGGTGCAGCCAGGGCAACGGCGAAGAGGGCAACGAAGACGATGAGGAACTTCATATTGGATCGGTTGAGTGTAGCGCGTTTGAGACTTCAAAGGTAACTATAACTTTTACGGCAGATTCACAGAGTATTTATAGCGAAATCAATCGCACGAAGATCTTGGCAAAACTCGTTTAGTTAAAACTTAACGCTAAGAAGAAGACTAGTTTGTGAGTCTAATGCGAAGACATGCAAATTTGAGTCAGATTACTAGTTTTGGGCGTCACTGTATTGACATTGAATGGTTGAAACGTAATCGTTGAAGCTGCTGTAGGTACATACAAACACACACGCACACGCACATGTATACGGAAACTGTGTGTGCCACATACTTGTACATTTTGTTTTTGGTATCAAGTGTAGTAGACACCCACGACGAGTCAAACAGTCAAATGGGCAGGCCGCACGCCCAAAGACCCATATATATTAATACATATAAAGCAGTACACACACACACACACACACACACACAGACACGCATGTGCATATGTATTATTTATGGCAAGTCCCTGGTGCTGAAGGCGCAGGCATGCCCCGTTTATTTGCGTCTATTCTGCGCTAAACTGTGCTATTAAAGCGCGTTTGTTGGTATTTTAACTGTCTCGCACTGCTCGGATATGGCACAAGTGCTTGTTTGCTGCACACTGCTGTGCAGCTGTGTGTGTGTGTGTGTTTGTGTTGTGGTGTGTGCGTGTGTGAGCTTGTGTTCGTGAGTGAAATCACAATTTAATAAAAGTTACGCCTGCAAATAAACACCCAATATGAGCAACAACTATTTTGTTGCTCTCCACTTGATGCGCGCGCGCAGTAGCGACGCCCTGACGTCACAAATGTCGCGCGAATTGTTGCGAGCAGCAGCGGAATTCTATTGTAATCATAATTAAATGTTTGACATTTCGCAAGTCAATTGCGATGCTTAATTTGGTTTTAATTTTGAGCGCACAAAAAAGGGCAGACAACGAGTGCGAAGCTCTCTCACAGTAGTCTCCTTCTCTCTCACTTTCTCTCTCTCTCTCTATTTCTCTCTCTCTCTATTTCTCTCTCTCTCTCTGTTTGCTGCTCCTTTCCAGTCTCTCTCCCTCTCTGCGTATCGGGCGCTCTCTCTTTCTGTTGGCTGCTGCCTGCGCATTTTGCGTTGGCATTTAACGAAAGCCGACAGAAAAAAATGGCAGCCTATTTATAAATATGTGTGTGTGCGTGTGTGTGCGTGTGTGCGTGTGGCGGGCCGCAAAGCTGCTAGCTCCTGTCAGGCTGTTGTTGCTGCGCAATGGCCTGACAACAGTTGATATGCGGTTGCTTTTGGCTGGCATAATGAAAAGTTTTGATTGCTATTTGATTTGAGTTGAAGATACAATTTGGTGTGAGCGCGTACGTATACGCAATATTTGACATCAGCTGCTGTCAATGGATTTGCACACAAACACAAACATCTATACATGAACCCGTGTACATTGTACTAAAATTTGTGTGTGTATGGGGCGTGGCCCACAATGCGTATGCGTGATATGCAAATGTGTTTGTGCTGCTGATGCTGAAACTAATTATTATGCCACTTTTGATCAACTTATTTATGCAGCTGCCAGGCCAGCGTATGTGTGTGCGTGTGTGTGCTTGTGTGTGTGTGTGTGTGCTGCTTGTTATTGAGTGCACTTGAAAATGTCAATGAGCCATCAAATATTTGCCTATTGAATGTGCACAAATACACAGTCTGCGCATAAGTATGTGGGGAGAGGCACTTCAGTGTGGCTGGGGCGAGAATTGGCAACGTTTTTGTTTAGGAAATGTGCGCAAAAAAGGCCAAATTTATAGCTAGACTATGAACTATAGCTAAAGTAAAGACTATGAACTGAAGCTGCAGTAAAGTAGTAAAAAGTTAAGTAAAGTATCTATTAAAAGCAAAGCCAAGACTTGAGCGAATCTACACCTGAAGCCAGTTGGAATTTTGCCTATTCTTTTGGCACAAGCAACAACAACAACAACAACGAGGGGCAGCGGCAAATGTAACAAAGCAATGTCATGCGCAGGACAGGCCCAGTAGAGTCCGAGCCTAAAACGTGTCGTCGCCATCCGCCATATTATCGCTGGCCACAGTTTGTTGTCTTATCTGAAGCCGCTGTGCATGTTTTGTTTGTTCTCCTCATGGCGGATGGCGTTGATAGTGTGTGTGTTTGTGTGTGTGTGTGAGCCTGCGGCAACGCCCCAACACAGTGAAATGAAAATGTAAGAAACATCTCTGTTATTGTTACTTGTTCTTGTTGTAGCTGTCGCCGTTGCTGTTGTTGTTGTCGTTGCCGCTTTTAGTGTAGCTCTGAGTGCTGAGACCATTACGTATACGCTGCGTTGGACACGCGCCACTGCATAAATTCAAGTGATATGTTAAAGCAAAGCGGAAATGCGCAAAGCGAAAAGTGACTAGTCTGCCACGTCATTCACATTCAGGCGCCCCGGTCTCTAGCAGCTTGTCCAGCACGCAGATAAGCCCAAAGTTAGGCGGGCTCATTTAGAGCATTTTGCTTTCAGCTCGACTTTGAGGGGTTCTTTTTTTATATACTTGTAACTTGCTGTCGGACGTTAGCTAAAAATAGATCAATCTACAGCATGATAAGTCAGACTTCCGTTGACTTGATCTATTCACGTGTGAAGACAAACAAATGTTGAATACTTTTTTGAATAACAAACTCTTTTTTTTTATTTTTTAGATATATAACATCTTAAGCCTCGGGGGCAACGGGCAGATGAGCACCCTGGGGCTGGAAACCGTTCTCATCAGCAATGTAGTTGACGGTGTAGGTCTGTCCATCATCGGCGACAAAGCTGAAGCTACCCTTGACGGCAATAGCCTCGTTCTCAGCGCCAACGTTGGTCAGGTGACCTTCCTCATCGGCTTTCACGCCATTGTCTAGCTCATAGCTGTGATGAAAGGTAAAAAAAAGAATCAGCTATGAGATTAAGGATTCTGACATTTAGTTGATCTTTACTTACCCATATTTGAAGCTTTCGGGTCCCACGTCAGACTCGGACCTGAGGGTCTGTACAGCTTGGCTTGCAGGTGGTGCAGCCAGGGCGACGGCGAAGAGGGCAACGAAGACGATGAGGAACTTCATGTTTAGATTGTTATGTTGCGTTTGAGACTTCAAAGGTAACTATGACTTTTACGGCAGATTGACTGAGTATTTATAGCGAAATCGATCGCTAAGAAAAACTTAGCGAAACTTGTTTAGACATGCAAATCAGCGGCAAGTTACTTGGTTTAGCCCTATGTTCACAGGCAGACACATATGTATGCAAATTATCTACGTCACATGAAGCCTATGCGCGCACACACATTATGAATTTCACTTTGATTCGTTGAACAGATTGAGTTGATATTGATGATTGTAAATGTTTCAGTTGCTAGCTCTAAATAATTTTGCATATTTTCGATAGGCTTTATAAATTTTGGGCTGCTGCTTCTGTACCGGTTCTTCCGGTCGTTATGCCTTATAGGCCGGCAAAATTAGCATTTTAATGTTAATGACTTTTGATTTTATTTAAAAAACTATTTTAGGTATCAAAGAATAGAAGATTATGCTGAGTTTGCTGGGCTGCCAGCATGTGTGTTCTGATTGAATTCGAAAGTCAATTGCAATTGCAATTGATGTGGCATAGGACAGAGAGACAGTGAGGCAGAGAGGGAGAGAGGGGCAGAGGGGCAGAGGAGAGAGAGGTAAATGCACATTGTGAATTGCATTTGGCGCTGACGAGTCCTTGACATTTTGCGAAATGAACAGAGACAGACTGACTGACAGACGGTCAGGACAGTAGGGTAAACATATGTGTGCATGTATGCGCCTGTATGTGTTCATGTATGTGTCTATGTTTGTATGTGTGTGAGAGTAATAAAAATAGTTGCCAAGCGAATTGTAGTCGACAAATGAACGAGAAGAGAAGGCAAAGCAAGCAAAATGGAAGTTACCGTGTCTGCGCTTTATTAAATATTTGAAAAGCGGATGGAAAATGGCAAAATGGCAACGGCTTGCCGAACATGCCCCTGCCACGCCTCCACAGTATCTGCTATCTCCTGCTGCTTGTGGATATTCTCAATCATACTCAAAATGTGAAGGAACAACAATTTACGCTCAATGACACTCGACGGCGCACAGTGTTGTCTCAGCTGCTGCCAACGTCTCAGTCAGCGTCGGCTCAATGATGCAGCTGCCATGACAGAGAGAGAAGAGAAAGAGAGAGAGCAAAAAGATGGGCTGGGTTTGGGTTTGCCATCGTTGCTTTGTCGCTGCCACTTTGGCATTATCTGCCATCAATAAATTCCAAGTGAAGTGTGCACTTGTGTGTGCCAAGTGCTGCACAACGGAGCACAGCAGCCGTTGCTAGTCCGAGTCGCGTCTTCAGGTCGAGCAGGGGAGAGTGCCAGGGAGGAAGGGGAGGGGGAGGAGTCAAGTAGGGAGCTGTAAAGTGAGCAGCAACAGCGACAGCAAGGCAGGCAGCTGGAGGTGGAAAATTGTGTCGTTGTATTGTTGTGTTTTGCTTTGGCCTTTAACCTTTCTTGGCGGCAACAAATGCATTCCTTACTGCCGTGCTGTGCCTCCATCTCGCTCTCTTTCACTCTCTGTGTGTGTGTGTGCAAGGCTATCATTTTGTGTTGCATACTTTGTGGCGTCGCCTGTGCAATGTTGCATGAAAAAGTGGCGTAAACTTTACACAGCCTGCCCCAAATAGGCAGCCAACTGTGCCGAGACTCAAGTCGTGTGACTTGCGACATTTCCACGACATTTGCCTTTGCCACAGTCTTTGCCTTTGCCACAGCCATTGCCTTCAACACATTGTTGTAGTTGTGCCAGTTGTTGTTGCTGTTGTTGTTGCTTGTTACGCTAGCACACGCGATCAGGCTGCCAATCTCAATGGCAGCGGGTAGCTCCCATTCGAGAGTTGAAGACCCTTTGATTTACCCAAATTGCCAGTTAGCCTTTGCTTAATGTTAGTCTCTCTGTGTGTGTGTGCTTGTGTGTGTGTGTATGTACACTGAATGTGGACTAATGAGCGCTAACCCGAAAAGGAAAACATTCAGGACGCGGCCACTTCTTTGCTTTGTCGCTAATCAAATATGTCGCATGCACTTTTGAAACGCAAACAACACTCACAATACACTCACAAAACACTCACAGCACACTCACTAACAGCCTAGCCAGTCAGCTCCTCACTCACTTCCCCTTCTCCCTGTGGTAATTACAAGGCAGCTGGCTTTGTGCCGAGCCTGTGCCTGGCAGTTGTCATTTTTCAACTGCTGAAGCATTTTCGCATGCAAATGCGACGATGACGAGCTTAATTAATTGCCTGCATTTATTCAAAATGCCACAGCAGTGAGTGAGACAGAGAGAGAGTGTGTAAGAGAGAGGGAGTTAGAGCCATGTTTGTTTACCACTAGCAGGTCAAACGGTACTCAACAGCAAACCAAATGAAACGAAATGGAATGAAATGAAATGGAAATGAGTTAAGCTAAGGCGAACCTGTCTGTCACACGGGCTAATTAACGCAGCTGAAAACTGAAACTGAAGCTCAAGTACTCTAGCTATGTATTTGAATAATCATAAATAAGCATGAGTTATGACTCCATGGGGACACGCACGCACCTGTCCACAAGCCGAGCTGCTGCTGCTGCTGCTGCTCTGTGTCTGTCTCTGTCACACAGCGCATTGCAGCAAAGTGTCGCAGCGATAAATTTATGGTACTTCCGGGTAATACATATGTATACCCTGTAAACTGTACAGGGTGCTCTATCAATTAGGGATATCGTGTATCGGTGTACTTAGAGGGTTATGGAAGTGGAGGCACGAATGGGGAATCGATGATCTTCATTGGCAAAAAGCTGCATCGTTGCCTTTTAATCAACTCCAGTCAATGTTATCGGTATAACACTCTCTACTCTTTATAGTACAACTCTCCCTGAATAATCTGTATATCAATTGTCCTTCTCACCGTATTCGTTCTCCACATGTTCATCCAATTAAATGTCACAACACTTTCTTTTCGGATACACAATCAATTCTTTATTTCAGCAAAACAATATATATTGCTTTGCAAACTTAAGGAGCCACGGTTAGCTTAAGGCTGTGGGGCAACGGGCAAATGAGCACCCTGGGGCTGGAAACCGTTCTCATCGGCAACGTAGGTGACAGTGAATTTCTCACCAGTCTTCTCGTCCACCCAGCTGTAGCTACCGTGGACAACAATGGCCTCGTGCTCAGTGCCGACGTCCTTCAGCTTACCAGATGCCTCTGACTCGGTACCATCGCTGGTCAGAGACCTGTGCATCAAGATTTACAATATTAAATTGATGAGGAGCCATAGCTAGAAGCGCCTTTAGTTACTCACTTGTAGGAGAATGAGTCGGGTAAGACATCAGACTTCAGTTCAACGATGTCGGCGGGGTTTCCGGGTGCAGCCAGGGCAACGGCGAAGAGGGCGACGAAAACGATGAGGAACTTCATGTTGTCAAGAGGATTGTGTTGCGTTTGAGACTTCAAAGGTAACTATGATTTCTGTTGCAGATCGACTGCATTTTTATAGCGAATTCGATTTGAAAATATTCCATATTTTTGCAAATTTCTTTGCAACCTTTTTTTGCAAATTTCTAATAAATGCAAATAAATTTTGAAACGGATTTTTGGCTAAACTAGTTTAATTCTAAACACTGCAAAAATTCGCAGTAATTAACATTTATGTGGTTCGTCTCTGGAACCTGAAATCGCAAGCATTGTATGCAACTTGCAAAGATCAAACAAGCAGACGATACGAACAAGTTAAGATCTGTCATTGACGAGCTTGCTGCCGGAACATCGATGGGATTATATAATAAATATATATTATAATCGATTGTCATGTGCGGCAAGATATGACAGGCCACTTTCCCATGTAACAAGACAGAAAGCAGCACGTGGATCTGCTTATCTATCTGCACACCAAACAGAGATTAACAGAAATATTCACAAGGTTTCAAGGTCAACGTCATATGGTTGACGTCACAGCCATAACCATCTGATCGTCTGATCGTCTGATCATGCTTAGACCAAAAGAGATCTTCCGTCTCAGTCGAGCAACAACAACAACTCTTGGTTGGCTTACCGGTTATTCGGTTCGCATTGTTCGACATCTTTTGGTTTTACTTTTATTTTAATAAACGCCACAAAGCTAGCAAAATTAGCACCTAAATGATAATGTCAATCTATCTGAAGATCTGGAACTGGTTTTCTTATTTCTTCGGACACTGGTCGAGTGTCTAGTGCAATTCGCTTTATTAGCGTGAGTTTTTTATGGCAACTATATAGACTAATTCCATAAAAAAGTAGATTGATTGAAAGATACAACTTCTTAGTGATAAAAGGTTTTTGTTTTTTTTTTTTTTAATTTCTTGTAGCATTTGAATATTGTAAGTTGGTAGATGCAAATGTAAATTGTCGTAGGCCATGGCTTTGTACGCTAAATAGGCCAGAGTTCAGGAAGTTATCGCTGCAAATGAGCGCAACGAGCTTAAGTTATGCGCATATTTAACGTCGAGCTATTTTAACCGAGTTGAGATCAGCTGAAGATCTCGAAGTCGCAGCAAACCGGTCTCAAGTTAATCAAGTTCAAAGACGAGTCCCAAAATGTGCTGCATAATCAGCTATGCACAAGAAGAAGAAGGTGGAGACGCTTAAGAAGCTAGTCTATACATGTCATATATAGTATATGCCATATTTATATGGAGTTTTTTATACCCACTAGCTATGGGGTAGAAGGGGAATATAGATTTATACCAAACGCATAAAAGTAGGAGGTATCTTTCATTCTACGAATACTAGAGTTGAGTCGATTTAGCCAGTTTTCCTACTAAGGTGTAATGTATTCTTATTTCAGTTACTCTAATGTATAGAAGTATTGTTAGTTGTACAAAATTATGTTATGTAAGGTTGAAGGGCCAATAAACCGATAAAGGAGGCATCTTCGACTGCACAAAGTGAACAGTGGGGTATAAATAACCCATTAGTGTGTGTGGAATCTTGTTAGATGCAGTTTACGTCTACCTTCATCTGAGAGACTATAAGACCTAAGGTTATCTTGTTCGATACACTCACTGCTAAAGAGTTTTATATATGTTATTTGTGCACAACATACAAAAGAAGAAGGTATCTTTGACATGGAAAAAAAACAATAGAGTTTATGCAGCCATATCAGTCTATCAGTTACCTACTTATTTGTCTAGAACTTTATCCGTTCGTATGAACAAAAATATCTTAGAGACTGCAAGGTCTCGATTTACCAAGCTAAATATAATATTTATAGAGCAGAAACCCTTTTAGATATATATGGACAGAAGCAGAAGGAATCTCTCTCACCACAACGTCTACAATAGAGTCAAGAATAGAGCCATATTTGCATGCCTCTGTTCGTATGAACGTCTATATCGCTGGGACTATTTGAGCTAGGGCTAAGAAGTTTTATTTAATAATATATACACGCATCTAAATGGTAATAAACCAATTGAGAGCAAGATTTTAGGAAAGGAACATTTTTTTCTGGTGCGTACTATAAATGACACCGTACAAATTATTGCCATATACTTAGTTGCAATCAGTTAATAATAATAAAACTTATTTAAGAACCAATTAGAGGCGATAAGGATTATCACGAGACTGAAGTTTTCTTATACTTATGTTTTAAGTTACGATAAATATACTGAATATGTTGATATGATATATAATATAGTACATATGACATATATAAGTATGTAGTATGAATAACAATTAAATAGTAGTACTCACGCCGCTTGCACTGTGGTGCTGCGTTTAGTGCCCTGCTCCTGCACGATGAGGGCCATGTTTATTGCCAGCCAGATGGTTAGCAGCGGAGTGCGGGTGCAGGGCGTCAGTTTGATTAATTTGTCCATTGCTGAATCACTCATGGTGGTGCACGTTTTATGTTGCTGTTGTTGTTGCAAGAAGGTTATTGGAAGGAGCTGGAGCTGGAGCTGGAGCTGGTGTTGAGAGTTTGTGGGGCGGGAATGATGCGACTGGGTTAAAAATCTTTTGCCGGATGTTGTTGTTCTTGTCTTGTTGTTATTGTTGTTGCCTGGTGTTACTTGTTCTTGTTGTTGCTTTTTGTCGTTGTTGTTGTTGTTTTGTTAGTTTTTCTTTGTTTGGTTTTAGCTTTTTGGCTTTTGCGTGGCATTAAAAACGATGTTTTTCCTTTTGGTTGGTGTTGTATAAAGTAAGTTGTTCTTGTTGTTGTAGTTGATGTTGCAAGTAGTTAAATTTTGTTGTTGCTTTATTAGTTATTCGTTTTGCTTTCCGTTTTTTATTTTTTGGGGTTTCCTTCAGCTAATTTCTTGGGATCTTTCGCTAAAGTCTCTCAGTCAGTGAGTTAGTTTGGTTGTTTTTTTTAGGCAGCGAGGCTTTCAGTCAGTACATCAGTGCGTGCATGTAAGTATGTGTAGTAGGTGTGTGTGTGTGTGAAAGTATATGAGTGTGTGTATTTGTGTGTGTGTCTCTGTGTGTGTTGATGCGTGTAGATGAGCTTATATCATTGAATTTGTTGTTTCTTCAGTGCGGAACTCTCTTGTCTCTTGCTGCTCAAGTTGAGGGTGCCCTTCTCCGTTTCCTTTCCCTATCGAAGATCAGCCTTACTATTGTCTGCGTCTCATCTGTTGGGTATGTTTCGGGCAACCCTCGCACTGTACTCCTTTGCCGTTGCCTTTGCCTTCGCCTTCGCCTCTGCCTGCCTTTTAGCGTATTTACTTTTAATTACATTCGTCGCGCGCTGACGAGAGACTTCTTTCATTTGCCTTGAAATCGAGCCCTTCTTCTTTCGTTGTCTTTGTCTCGCCTCGCCTCGTCTTGTCTTCGTCTTCGTCTGCTTCTTTTGGCTGCCCCCACGGATTACGTTTTACTTACGCATCCTTTGTCTGTCTTGTCTTTGCTTCGTTTGCCTTTTTGCCTCCTCCTTTTTTGCGAATTAAATATAATACTAATCCGTATGGTTCATTTTCCTTCAACCGCTTTGCAAACCCAACCCAAGATCGATCGATTCAGTTTTGGGTTCAGTTCAGTTTTGGGTTTCAGGCCAAATTGACGTTCCATCCCATTGCGCTTTTAATTGTTGTTATTGTTGTTGTTGATGTTGTTGTTGTTGCACTGTGCCTTTATTGTCCGTGGCCTTTGACTTCCTCTCGCTGCTGCTGCTGTTGTTGTTGTTGCTGCTGTTGCAGTTGACTTTTGTCATTTTCCTGCGAGATTCGTGCCACAATTCGCCTTAACTCTTGACATTCTTACTACGTTGTGAGAGGGTCATAAAAATTAATTTGTTTTGTTTTTATTTTATTTATTTATTTTTATCTGTTCAGCTATGCGGATTGTATTTTATAGTTTTTTGACTATTGTTTGATTAACACTGAAATATGCAGAATAAATTATTGAATTTGTTGAAGTTGAACTAGGTTTTTTTAATTATAAAATTTGTTTATTTCTTAAGCACTTTCTATATTTCACTTTTTGCACTTTAGTTTTATTTAACGGATATTTACACGCACACACACACACACACGCGCAAACAGACTCATTACACAGTTTGTTTAGTTTTACTTTTTTTTTGGTTGAGTATCTTCCGCAATTTGGCGTTTGCCGTTTTTCGTCCTTTATCTTTTCTCAGCTGCACGTTCGGATGCCGTTTGGCACAGCGTGTCTACGAAACGGGCCCAGCCCGTTGACAGTTGGTTAGTGGCAGCAGCAGCTGCACGAGAGAGCACAGAGAGAGCTAAGAGAGCCTGCCAGAGAGAGAGAAAGCCTGCCAGAGCGGGAGAGCCAGCAAGGAGTGCGGCCAAAAATAGCACGAGCCACGCAGTGAGCACTAAAAATGGCAGCCTAAAAGTATGCTACGTTTTCTGCAAAGCGAGGGCCAGAGAGCGAGAGCAAATGCTGGCTGTCTGGCTGCTTGCTCTGTCTGTGTGTGTGTGTGTGTGTGCCCCGCTCTGGGCTACGTGCGTGTTGCTGTTGTTGTTGTTGTTTCTTTGGATTTGGCTTTTTGCAGAAAATGTCACTGGCAAAACGAGCGAACTGGGCGAACTGGGCGAACTGGCAACCCCGGCAGTTACACTCTGTTTAGCATAAACGCTTGCTACTTGGCTCCTGCCATACACACAGCTAGCTGCATGTGTGTGTGTGTGAGGCAGGCATTTGGCTTTGTATTGCTTTTTTGATTTTTTTAGTTTTACGTGTATTTTTTTAAGCGCATTTTATTTGTACGTCTTTTTGTTGCATGTGCTCTCCCTCTCTCTCTCTCTCATCCTCTCGCTTGCTCCCTCTCTTCTCCCTCTCTCTCTTTATGCTGCTCGCACATATCTCGTTAATTGGTTTTGTGTGTGTGCCAGTGTGTGCGTGCGTGCGTGTGTGTGCGTGTGTGCTTGGTGGCTTTTGCTTTCAAAATTTTCTTGAGCTCCGCTTCTTGCGCCGTTTGCTTTGATTGCTTTGTGCTGTGGCGGAGACCTAAAGGAGTAGGTGATGTGGCAAAGATGGCAAGGGGCGGGGGTTGGTGCTACAGGGGGACTGGCATTGTTGCCATGGCTGTTGCTGTTGTTCACGCGAGCAGCGAACGCACGCAGGATAAGTAAATTACATAAACATATGTGCGGCAGATCTGCCCCCTCTACCTCTACCTCCCTCCCCTTCTATCTTCCACTCTTTCTCTCTCGCTGGCATTAATTAAATTGCGAATTGCGACAGTTGCCTCTGTTGTTGTTCTTGTTGTTGTGGTTGCTGTTGTTGTTGTCTTTTGGCATAGTATTTATTATTGCCATTGTCAGCTCACCCACTCACTCACTCACTCAACTTGTGCCTCACTTTGCCTTGCCTTGCGCTTTGTTCTCAACTCGCCGAGAGTTATTAATGAGTTTTACCTCCTGCTCTGCCTCTTGCCCCTCGCCTTGCGCTGCTTACATATTTGATGACCTACAAAAAGGCTTAAATATGCAGGACCCTAACTTGAACTTGCATATTTAATGCGTTGCGGGGCCGAGCACGGGAGTAAATTACTTAATCAGATGCTACGGGGCAAGTTTTTAATGGAAAAGTCGTGACATGCTGCCTGCTGCCGAGTGCAAAGTTATTGCCAGCTTTCGCATGTGTGTGTGTGTGTGTGTGAATATCGAAAACTTATTCAAGTCCGAAAAACTTGTTTTATCTCTGCTCATGCAGCTCATATGAGGGCGGACAAAAAAGGATATGCGGGCCGTCGCCGGTTGCCCGAGTTTGGGGCTAATCAACGGAGCCGCTGGCAAAGGAACAGTAAAAGAGGAAGAAGGTGCTGAAGCTGGGCAGGGCAGAGCATCGTAGGGGAGAGTGGGCTGTCAAAAGAGACGATGGAGACGCGCACGAAGACGCCGTTTGAAATTGGCGTCGCGCTTGATGCTTCTCACTTATGCAGAGTGCCAGTCAGCCAGCCAGCCTGCCTGCTGGCCACACTCAAACAAACATACGTATACACACACACATACATATATATAAACACATGTATATACACTCTACAGAGTCACACGTTGCATCAGACTCCTTGCCATATTTATTTAGGTTTATTTGCCTTGGCTGTGCGTGTCTTCGTGTGCCTGCCTGTGACTGTGACTCTTTCTGTGTGTGTGTGTGTGTGTGTGGAGTTGACTATTTTCATTTAGTGACACAGTTTCTACACGTTTTGCACTACACTCTACAATTTACAGGGTATCTATGTGTGCTGTGTGCCTGGCATTTATATAATTCTGTATTTCAATATTTTAACGCGAGAATGTTGTGTTACTTTTGCATGTACGTGTGCACGTACTCACACACACACATATATATACACACACACACACACTCAGTCATTCGCACACGCACACAGACACACGCACGTCGCGCTGTCTACACCAAGAAATATGCATAAAGTTGGCTTCGATTTTTGCAGCAACGCCTTCTTTTTCCGTTTCTGTTTTCAAAGTACCGTTAACCAGATTTATATAACGTTTTTTTCAACTACTATACGCGACATTTAGTTAATGAAATTTCTCATAATTTTTCCACTTTTCATTTTCTTGTAATTTTCATGCAATTTTGTTGGTGAATTTTCTTATAATTTATTTTTGCTATACCAAGAAATTTTGGTTGGTTACTTTGGTTTGGTTGGTTTGGTTTGGTTTGTTGGTTTGCTTGTTGTATTTGTATTTGTGTGTGAGTGTGTGTGTGTGAGTGTGGAAAATGTATCTATGCCTCGCTTGAACTAATTTTTGCGCACAACGTTGGCGACGACAACGACAACGTCTGAACTCGACTCGACACGGACACGGACTCGGTGGCTGTCGCAATTCCAGGACGCTTGGCAGCGTCGACTCGCTCAGCAGCAGCAGCGCAGCAGGCAGCGGAGCAATCGGCAAATGTCTGTTCGTTGCTGCTCGGCTGGCCGAGTGGCACAGTCTGGTCTGCAGATTTTCTGGGCGCGACCGACGAACGACGACGGCGACAGGAGCCGAAGTTGCCAAGCCGAAGTCGGGACGAAAGTAGCGCGAAAGGCTTTGACTGCGGCTCCAGCTACGGCTACGGCAGTAAGTTGCCGTTATTGTTGGCTTAAAGCGCACGCTATGGGGCTGCCTGCCATGTTGTTGTTGCTGTTGTTGTTGCTGTTGCTGTGCTTTTTGTACAAGCGGGAACCGTTTTGGACCGCCCACCTGCCCCTCCCTGCCGCACTGCTGCCTCACAAATCAACATAAATCAGCTAAATCGTCAGGATACAAGTACACACACACACGCACACACAAACACATACAGTGCAGCACAGGCAGGAAGGTAGGGTGATGAAAGGGGCTATGCAGAAGGGGGAGGGAGGGGGCTTCATCGACAGTGTATTAGTTGGAACATGCGAGCTCTTGGTGCGCTCTTGTTCAAGTAGTTTTGCATTTTGTTTTTGTTGCCTTTGGCACTGCGTGACATGTGTTGATGTTGCCTGCAGGCAGGCGCTGCTTGCTGCACATACGCGGCGTATGCGTAATGCCAACTTGAACCAACCCACTGCCCACTCGGTGTAGTTTCAATTATCAACTTTCTTTCTGCTTCACACTCAGAGAGAGAGAGGAGGCATGTATTGCTAAGGATTTACTTGCAATTGATTAAAAATAAAACAAAATTGATTCTTTTTTGTGGTTTAAAAAGGGCAAAGGGAATTTCTAGTTTTAAAGGTTATTTATTTGAGGTATTTCAAACATTAAAACATTGAAATATTTCAACATTTTCTTCCATAACTAAAAGCTACTTTCTACTTTTTTAAGTCTTAGCCAATAAAGTGTGGAAAATCACAAGGAAAATTATTCATATTTCTACTGAATAGTCCAATAAATGATTGGTAAAAAGTTTTCATAATGTTCTTAGGATGTACCCTCGAAAAATGGCAAAATATGTAGAAAACACTTGAGTAAATTTCACTTTAATATATTTTTTCATTAAATGCTATTTTTAAAGCGGAATATCTGAGCCTGCGGGTTGGAAACCATTCTCATCAGCGATGTATGTAATCTCGTGGTTATTGCCTTCAGGATCAGTATACGCGTAGCCACCTTTGACCCTCGATCCATCACCCTGTTCGTATTGGACAATACCATTGGATGTTTCAATCCTATAATGAGAGATCAAGCAAATGATTTGCGATTACTCGATAGTGCCATCATTGAGTTTTTCTCCACTTACGCGTAGCTGTAGCCATCTACACCAATATTATCATTTTCATATTTCAAGACAACTGCATCACCTTCTGCGCTGGGTGCTGCCAGAGCAACGGCAAAGAGAGCAACGAAAACGAAGAGGAACTTCATGTTGACCGTGTAGTTTGAAATTTCAAAAGTGAATATAAACTTTGGTCTAATTTACCGCTTATATGTATCAAGATAAATGCTAATTAGTTGACTAGAAATGTTAGTGTTAAACGCGTAAAACTAGTTAGCATTCCCTGCAGATAATCAAATTCAATTTTTGGCTTGCATGAAATTAGAAGTTTTTGCACTTTTACTTTTTAATATTTCAGGAAACGTTGAATGAAGCAAATTAGATTAGAAGATCATGAAAGAGACTGCACCAGACTTCGAATTGAAGTGTCTTTTTGCACATTTTATTAAAAAAAAGTAACACAATTTATTAACGTTTTATGGCTCGTTTAATTATGCGCATAAAAACTGCAGGAATTTCTATTTGAATAATGAAAAAATGAGACTGAACATGCGTCGGCTATAGCCAAGCGGATTCTGGAGCAGGAACCGCAACTTATTTATGATCGCCTGATCGTTTCTGATTGCTTAGTACAGTGATCAAAAACTAAAGCAAACCGGCTGCAGTGGAATATGTTCTGTTGGCATAATGAGATCTGCTACGATTTGCATTTGACTAGCTTAGCAAACGGGTTCCGTTTCCATGCCCGAATATGCAGCAAATACATATTGTATTATTTTTTAGCATGTGCATTCCAAATGTTAATTAATTCAATAATTTTGCACTCTTTTGCTCAACTGGTTTTGTGTTGAGTGCAAATTTTGGCAGACTATAAATATGCAGGCGATTGGCAAGAGAAGCTATAGTTACCTTTGATATCTCCAAAGCAACAGTCAATCTAGAAACATGAAGTTCCTCATCGTATTCGTCGCCCTCTTCGCCATTGCCTTGGCTGCACCAGCTCCCAACGCCGAAATCGTTGAACTGAAGTCTGATGTCTTACCCGACTCATTCTCCTACAAGTGAGTAACTAAAGGCGCTTCTAGCTATGGCTCCTCATCAATTTAATATTGTAAATCTTGATGCACAGGTCTCTGACCAGCGATGGTACCGAGTCAGAGGCATCTGGTAAGCTGAAGGACGTCGGCACTGAGCACGAGGCCATTGTTGTCCACGGTAGCTACAGCTGGACCGACGAGAAGACTGGTGAGAAATTCACTGTCACCTACGTTGCCGATGAGAACGGTTTCCAGCCCCAGGGTGCTCATCTGCCCGTTGCCCCTTAAGCTGACCGTGGCTCCTTAAGTTTCCAAAGCGATGTCTATTGTTTTGCTGAAATAAAGAATTGATTGTGTATCCGAATATGGAGTGTAATTCAATTGGATTCGATAAAGATGGTGATCACGATAGACATGACGATAGACACGAGCATAGAAACGTTTATAGAAATGAAGATAGACTTGACGATAGACATGACGATCAACATAACGATAGTCATGACGATAGACACGATTATAAAAAAAACACCGATAGACTTGAAGATAGACAAGACGATAGACATTTATGTAGACAAAGGCTTGAGCGAGCAAACGATGACGATAACTTTTAGCGATGAAGCGATCAGACGATAACCTCCGATAATGACGATGACGATAACAATTATCAAATGAATTAGACCCCGATGATGCTATTAATCAATTTAACCATAGCGATAACGATGACGATAACAATTTAAATGATGTTGTCAGCCAATGACTATAACAATAACGATGACGATAGCAATTATCGAATGAAGCCGTCAGCCGCGTTAGCTTTGCTTTTTTCTCCCATCCTTTTTTACTTTTTTGAGTTTTTAATAAGCATAAATTTTTGGCACGTTAAGCATTATGTATGGCCAAGTCATGCCTGCCTGCTGCAACACACACACACACACACACACACACAAATACACTCCCTCTCTCACGCACACACACTCACACAGCCAGCTGTACAACGGCGCAAATTGATTGAGTCTGCCGTTGGCATTTGCTGTGGTCGCTATCCAAATTTATGAAAACGAAATGCCGCACAGTCGTGTGTGCGTGTGCGTGTGTGCTTGTGTGTGTGTGCACATGTGTAGATAATACTCGTGTGTGTGTGTGCGTGTGTGTGTCAACGACGACAGCGTCAAATTAATGAAACACATGCAGCCAGCGAGGCAGACCGCGCTCTGTTTGGGGTAATTTGTCATTTCGACAAATTTTGAATTATTTAAACGGGAAATCTTTGGGAAAAGCAAATTTTGATTGCGGTTTTTTGTGTGCGTGTCACAGAGAAAAAAAAACAACAAAATGAAAATGTTTCCGATTTAAAGACGGAGTTCAACCAGTTTAACTTTTTGTTCATTTTGTTTGTGCTTCACTTATGCAAAGCAAAGTTAGTTATTAATTGCAGTTGTTCAAGGACGAAATGAATGGACCAAATGGACCAAAATGTTGGTCGAAAAATGGCCACAGTCAGCTACGTTTTGGTCGAATGGCTGAATAAATCGCGCAGTCACAAAAGGGGGAGGCGGGGGAAAGGGGCAGAAAGGACCGAAAGGCCACAAACAGTTTACGTATTGCGTATACGGCATGTTGGACGCGCCATTTGTATCTAAATTGCGCAATATTCGCAGGGCCTATGAATAGGCAAGCGCAAAGGAGAGGAGAGAAAGAGGGGGAGGGGAGCCAGCGAGAGGGAGCGCTAAAAATAAAATGTAAATAAATAATTTGCACTGCGTCATGTCAGAAATTTTAAACACATAATTAACAGCTTATTTAACCCGGTTCTGTGCTGTTCTCTGCTCTGCTGGGGCTGCGGCTGCCGCAGTGCCAGATTATTCTGCATGGTTGGCTGGCCTGACAGCAGGGAGGCAGCGACAGAGAGAGAGAGGAGGGACAGGAGGAGAGAAGGGGGCGAGGAGGAAGGGGAACTGGGAGCACGGCCTGCGAATTCATAAAAAGTTGTCTATGCTTCGGGGCGCTTACAGTGACAATCGTGGCCTGCACCCAGAGGAGGAGCAGGACCAAAGCGAAAGGGGGAGAAAGAGTAGGGAAAGAGAAGGAATCAAGAGAGGTAGAGGAGACGGGGTAGAGAGGGGTTGAGCAAGGGCATCGGCAACGACGACGACGACAAGTTCGAAACAAAAGCGTGGCAACAACAACAGCACCAGCGATGGAACAGTAAAGCAATTGCCTGGCCACACACACACAAACACACAGAGTGAGTAGGGAAGGGGTGGAGGGAGGCGGGCAGGCAGCTGCGATAGCACACTTTCTGCCAGTCAAGCAGCTAAACAGTGGGTCAAACTTTAATAATACCATTGAAATTTATGCGCAAGTTGACTTCAAACTTGGCTCGCTTTGCTCTTGCGGTGTCAAGAATTTTGTGTGTGTGTGTGTTTTATGTTTATATTTTATGGAATTTATAGCAAACTTGTCTACATATTTATAGCTTATTTTTACGGACTGGAATTGAAGTTAGTTTTTGGCAATTCTTTTGCTTTCATTAATTAAATGTTATACGATTTTGCTATACGCATTTGTTCAGGTTTCAACAACATATTTCATTGGATTTATAGCTACTTAAGATACATATTTATAGCTATTTATTAAGATTAAAGTTTAAAGTTCAAACTAAAGAAGGATTTGATTATTTGCATTCGGCACAATCTAGTTTATTTTATGATTATGCTGATTAGTTTAGATTAAGGTTTTCTGTTGCATACAGTTTATATCAACTTAGCTATATTTTTATAGCAAGTCATGCTCCTCTAAACGGACTTTAGTTTCCATTTCTTTGTCTGCTTTAAGGTATATTCTTTAATAGTGTTATAGAATTTATGGCAACATAGATATATTTTTATGGCAAGTCATGGGGTTTTTAATTGAATGGATAAAATGGATTTTAGTTTCCATTTCTTTCTCTACTTCATATTTTACTCTTTAAAAGTGTTCTATAATTTATGGCAACATAAATATATTTTTATAGCAACTCATGGAGCTTAAAATCAAATGTAGCTCTGACTATTTAGTCTACTTCGAACTTCATGGTGTTGTATATCATACAATTTATAGCAAGTTAGCTATATTTTGTTGGCAAGCATTTTTAAATTATGTAACTGTAGCATTGATATTTTTTACCTCTTCGAACTTTTGTCTTTAGTATAATTTGTCACATCCGCTGATTTTCAAGTTATTAAGCAACTTAAGTTAGCCATAATCTATAAAATACATTGAAACTTTTACTTAGTTTTTATAGCAACTAAAGCAACTTCAAATTGAATTTTTTCACCCAGTTCTACTTCTCAAATCGAACACACTTTATAAGATTTTTGGCTATTTCGAATAAGCAGCAAATGTTTCTGGTAGATGTCGAGCGTGTATGTGTGTGGGCAGGCGGCGTGTCCACGCCCACCAAGACTCGTGCGCTGTTTTGTCATGTTTTAATGTGTCAAACAGAGAACGTAGAGCACTCCCCGCTGTGGCAGCAGCATTAACAGCAACGGCAGAGGGAACATGATCATCATCATCATCATCATCATCATGAGCAGCAGCAACATCGGCAGCATTGCCAGCTATGTCCTGATGGGTGGGCGTGGCACTGGACAAATGTGCAAGTGCGATGTGCAATGAGAGTGAAAAAAGGCGCAGAAAGCGAAGGCGACAACAACAAGAACAACAATGGAACAGCAGCATCGTTTTTTCGCCCTGTCAATGAAGCAAAGAAAATGAAGGCAAAAAACAGAAACAGAAACAGAAGCAGCAGCAGCAGCAGCCAAGGCAAAAAGCAACAACAGCAACAGCAGCAAAATAATTTATTTCGTTTGACACATTTTGCTTTGGCGCTGATACCCGCTGACCCGCTCAACGGGCCATTGAAAGCTCCAGCAAAAAGCAAAGGCGCAAAAAAAAAACGACGAGAAAGAAGAAGGCGGAGGCGGAGATGGGGCAAAAAAATGTGAGACATAAACACAGCAACAATAAGTGCAAAGCAGCAGCAGGTGGAGACACATAAGAGGAGGAGGGAGAAATGGCTGAGTTGGAGCTGAAGTAGGCAGGGAGAGAGGGAGGTAGGGGGAGGAGGAGCAGCAGCTGCTGCTGTTGAAGCACAAAAGAGCAGGAAGTGCAAATGTTTCTTTCGCTTCTCGCATGTTTCGCTTGCCGCTTCTGCTGCTGCTTCATCTTCTACTTCTCTGTTTGCTTTTTACGCTGGCGACGTTCTTTTGCCTGTTACTAAATTATTAGTGTGACCCAACACACACACACACACGCATACACACACACACGGGCAGAGCGCGTCGTGCACACTCTGTGCAAATGACGCCTGTTTATATTGTAGAACTCTTCTCGCTAGTTCGCTGCCATTTTGAATTTTTAAAGCGGCCTGCCCAAAAACGCCTCTTTTGCTGCCTCTTCTACTGCCTCTGCTGCTTCTTCTTCCTGTTCTTGTTGTTGTAGGCGCGGTCGCCTGTTGTTGTTGTCGGCTTATGTGCCATAAGCGCGCAAATTGGCCAGCCCTGTCACCGAAAATAAGTTTTCACTCGCCGGGCACAAGGCACAAAGCACAAGGCAGCAGGCACAAGGCTCCTGCACAGTGTGTGTGCGTGTGTGTGTGTGTGCATGGGGGCGTATACATAATTTCGGCTGTGCATGAGATTTTTGGACGCAGCAGCAGCAGCGCGGCAAGTGCCCAGTCCCAGTTCCAGGTAAAGCGGTAGCCCCCAACAACGGCAACACTTATTATTGTTTGAGCAGCAGCAACAACAACAACAACGGCAGCAATGTGTGGCAAGCTACGGCGCAAGCGTTTGCCCGGGAATTTGGCTGAGGCAGAGAGCAAGCTCGACGAGGCAGCATCCGCGTAGAATCTCTCATTCTCTCTCTGTTTGTTGCTCTCTCTTTGGAAGCTGCTGCTGCCTCTCGCAATACTTTCCAGGCTCAGTCTGCTGTTTGCATTGATGCTTGTGCTGTGTGTATGGGAGAGTGTGTGTGTATAAAAGAGAGACTGTGTGTGTGGGAGTGTATATGTGAGTATGCTCCTATGTATGTGTGTGTGCGCGCTTTCTTACACCTCAAGACCAAACAATTTTCCAACGCCACGCACTCAATTTAATTTCTGTTGCAACACACAAGATTTTTGCTGTCAGTCAATATGCCCCACAACGTGCCACATACCCTAGCATAGAGTGCGATTAAGCCAAGATTAAGTGTGCAAGGGAAAGAGAGAAAGAGAGCTATAGAGCAATAACGACAGAGAGAGGGAGAGCGAAAGAGAGGGAGAACTAGCTGGCTTCCACTTGTTGTTGCTGTTTGCTTTGCTGTCCCTGGCATACCCTGTCAACATGCGCGCTCCAGGGTAACTGCCTGTCCAGCAAGGCATGTCAGCTCGCTGTCTGTATGTGTGTGTTCGTGTGTGTGTGCGTGTACATGTGTGTATTATATTTTATATGCTGCTTAGCTCTCGGTGCGTGACCTTTTCTTTTATTTTTACTTTCGTTCGCTTCTTGTTGTTATTTCTTCTTGCTCTGCGCGCAAAGCTCTGCATGTGTCTCTGTTTCTGTGTGTGTGTGAATGTGTGTGTTGGTTGTGCGTGTGTTTAAGCATATCTCCAGCCCAAACTCCATGCTTCCCCTCATCTGTTTTTGGGCGTCTTTGAAGCTGTTTGTGTACCATGTACCCTGTACAAATTAGCATAATGGATTTTTTTGTCAAAGTATCCGTCGGATCTGTCGGATCCGTCGCCAGCGTTGTCGGCTTTTTGTGTGTGTGTGGCACAACAACAAAAAACAGCGAGAAGAAGCGGCAAAGCAGCAACAATAGCAACAAAAACGTTGCGGCATTTGCGGTTGAAGCTAATCACGAAATGCATTCACATTTGCCTAATCATTTGGCTTAATTAATTGGGCTGAGCAGGGCACAAAGGGGGGCGGGGGCAACAGGTAACGAAGAGGGGAAAGATAACAGCTGGCAGGGGGAGGCAGCTGTTGACAGGCTAAGAGAGATTGGGGGGAAGAGGATATCCCTCAAATCAACCGACATTCATTAGAATCAAAATCTTTTGAGCTTTGATTTCTGTGACCGCAGTTCAATTAGTGTAAAGAGGCAGCAGCAGAGATATGCCACTGATTAGTTGCCTTTATAGTGTTGATTGTGCAGTTGAGTAATTGATATATATATAGTTTGCTTTATATGTCTGTACGGAGAGTGAGTCCTTAGTTGTTGTTGCTTTAAAAACCTTTGATCATTAATAAATAAATCAAGCGAAAAGCAGCGAAAAAGTGTTCCACAAAAAAACTTAACACACAGAGGCAGAAATACACATACACAGGCACACACACATATACATAGACAGGCACACTCCGGCACAGTCAGAGGCACACACAGGGCGACTCAGCTACACGCACAACACTTGGAAATATTAAGCATACGCATTGTTGTGCAGGTTACAGCGCGAAAGGGCAACAGACCGAGTAAGAGAGAAGGTAGGAAGGATGAAGAGAGAGGGAGAAGTAGAGAGAAAGTGTGGGAAAGGAGAGAGAGAGAGAGGTAAAGTAGAAGAAGGAGGCAGGGAGTGAGAGATGGAGTTAGAGACAGCAGGCAGTTGAGAGCAGCAGAAAGAGAGAGAGAGAGCGCCGCAATCAGTTCGCTGCTCTCAGCTGCACACAAAAGTGATGCTGCTGATGCTGAGCCGAGTGTGAGAGAGCGCATAAACGACAGAGAGAGAGAGAGAGGAATCCCAGCAGCAAGAGAGCAAAGCAGGCAGAGTGGGAGAGAAGCGAGCCAGAGCCGAAGTGCTTTCGTTTTAGCGGCCATTGCACGGCCTACTGTTTTGAGTTACAGTAACTCGCATGACGTCATTAAAGCCACAGCCTCACCTTGCACAAGTGCGTTGAGGTGGCCATGCCCCCTCCCTTACTCCTCTCCTCTCCCTTGCCATCGTTCCTGCTGCCTTCTGCCTTAACTCACAGCATCATTTGCCACCCTCAGCCTCCGATTTCCATTTCCATTTGCTCAGCTTAACCAACGCTCGCATCTGTTAGTTGTCGACGCTGTGCGTGTGACTGTGTGTGTGGGTGTGTGTGTGTGAGTGAAATATTTGCGCGTTTTTATACGCTTTTCGAGCAGGCTCTGGTTTTGGAGCCCGCTTCAAGTTTGCCATCGCCGTTTGCCGTTTTGGGGCCGTTTGTCATGCATTTTTCATTTTGTGCAGCGCAGAATGTTAACGTCGCCACGTGAACAACAGTAACACGCGCCACACACCAAGCACACACACACATATATATATATTCCCTGCACACTCACACCCACCCCTGCACACACACACACTCCTTGTCCCACCTCAACACTCACTCACTTGCAAGTTGGCAAAGTCAATTCCCATTTCACATGCTCACTGCCTGCTCGAGTGTGCGAGGGTGTGTGTGTGTGTGTGTGTGTGTGCTCGCCCGTGTGTGTGCCTGTCATTTTGACATTTGTTTACATATTTATGTCAGACAGTCAGTCGCTCGCTCGCTCGCTCGAGCTGAGCTTTAGTTTTTGCCTCTGGTTTAGTTCGCTTTTGCCTCATTTCACTGCAGAGCAAAGGGAAGGAGAGAGAAGGGAAGAGGGCAGCGCTGGAGCGCTCTGTGGCCAGCTCTGTGCATGGCTCTGTTTGCCTGTCATTCACGGGCAAGTTGCCATCGCCTTCCCTCCCCCTCCTTCCTCTCTTCCCCCGCCTTAACCTCACTTTGTTTGCTGCTGCTAGGCTGTCGCTCACTCTGCGCAAGGTGTGGACGTTCTCTGATCTTTTATCATCATCAGCAGTGGCCAAGCCAGTGTCCATTGGACAGTTTTATGACTAACTCAGCGCAACGACGCAGCGTGGACAGCGTAGAGGCAGCTGTGACTGGCAGATACCCATTATGGCGGGGCAGTTAAAAGAGCATTAACGGGCGACTCTCAAATGCAGCAGTAAATTCTTCTCTGCTCACTCTTTCTCCTGATTTCTCTTTCTTGCTCCCTTCACTGCAGGCTTTTTTGGAACTTGACGAGGGGATACCCTGTAAGTGGTATGCAATTATGGCTATGTTTGCACTAGCGTTGTCTTCCTTGTGCTACTAAGCTTGCTGGCATCTCCAGTGCAGTTCCTTTTGTATAGCTAAACTGACGGATACCCCTTAAGTAGATCTGTACTGGCACATACCCTGTAGGAACTGCAGCCCGTTCTACCTATGTATGTAAATTAACTCACCTAATGGGCATATCTTAACTGACAGATACCCTATAAAATATGCACGACTGACACATACCTTATAAGAAGGTTCGCTTGCAGCCCTTTCTCTTGTTTTGTAGAGTTTAATTCAACTAATATAAACTTACAGATACCCTGTAAAGTTAGCTGGACTGATGTTTACCCTGTAAAACTCCTAGTGATGTCTGCAACTCTTTCTCACGTTTTGCCTAGTTTTTCTCACCTTATAGACTCACAGATACCTCGTAAAATGCGCTGCACTGAAATATACCCTGCAAGAAGTGCAGTTTTATCTTTTTCTATCTATTTATTTCCCTCTTTTTTTTATAATTCTATTCAACCTCTCCTGTCACCGCATTTTTATTGGCATTACCTTACACATACACTGTAAATATAACACAATGTTGAATATACGAAATATGGATTTCTGCTCTTGAACTTTCTCCCTTTCTCTTTTTTTCCCTCTCTCTTTCTCTTTTTTCTCGTTTTATGTTTTCCCCCTTTCTCTCATTATCTCTCTTTTTTTTTTCTTTTTCTTTTTTTTCAATTATTTTTCTCTATCAATCCTTTTCTCATTCTTTCCTTGTTTCCTTCTTTATTTCTTTCTTCCTCTTTTTAAATCCTTCTCTCTTTCTTTCATTCTCTTTCTCTGTCCTTCATTCTGTATTTCTCCCTTTTGCTCTTTCTCTATTTCATTCTTTCTTCTATTTTCCCCTTTATTTTTTTCTCTCTCTTTCTCTCTTTCTTTCTTCTATTCTCCCTTCCTTTCTCTCTCTCTTTTTGTCTCATTCTCTCTCTTTAACATTTTCTATCCCTCTTTTCCGTTCTATCTTTCCATTTCTGCATTTCCCCAGCTTACCTTAAGTTTCTCCTCATCATACCCACTCACCCGCTCCTCCCATATAGGGCATAATGAGTTGGTGCTGGCCACGCCTTTGCTTTTAGCCTTTTAATGAAACTGATGCTGCTCTGCCTATGCTTTGCTGCTGCTGTAGGTCTGCCTGCCTGCCTAACGGTAAACGATGAGCGACAGGCACTTCCGGTTTCATTACGCGCAACGCCCACGTTCAAACTGTGTCAGCTTCGGCCTCTGCTTCACTCAGCACAGCCAGTTAACCGAATACTCATTTCGACCATGCAGTCAGGCTAATCCAGAGTCGAATAGAAGACAACTCTCCTCCCCCTCCCCTCCATTCCCTGCTTCACCCAATCCTTTATAGTTTGTGCTGCAGCCTCCCCTCAAAAAACGAAATAGTTTTGCATGCAAAATGTATAAGCCACAAAGCACGCGCCCTTCTTTACCCCCTCTCCCCTCTCCGTCTCTAGTTGAGGCTATTAATAAACCAGTGTCAAAGTTTCATAAATTTTCAGCAAACATAGAGAGAGAAAGGAAGAGGGAGTGAGGGGGATGGCAACAGCTAATGCTTTGGCAGTGCTGGCATTGTGCTTTGATTAAACTTGCTCCCTAAGCGGCTTAAAAGTGCAACTGAAAGCCACAAAAAGCGTAAACGAAGTTGCAGAGTTATGTGCACGAAATACATAAATAACAGTTATGCAGAGGGAGAGAGACATAGAGAGAAAGAGAGTGGGGGAGGGCAGCATGCGTTAACCTTTGGCATTTTTAATTAAACGAACAACACATAAAATATCGACACTTCAATTGCAAAAAGAAGACAGAAAATGTGTAGAGAGAGAACGAAAGAGAGACAGAGTGTGTGTGTGTGTGTGGGAGAGAGAGGGAGTGAGTTGGGGAGAGAGACAGAAAGAGTGAGTTAGTGAGCGCTGGGAAAAAAATAGCTGGCAGGCAGCAAATTAAGCAGGCGGCAGTAACAAACCAGTTGGCACACCGATGAGAAGCTGATGGGGAGGAAGGGCATAGGCAGAGGGGTGAGAGGTGAAAAGGGGGGAGGGTAGGGAGGAGCAGATGAAGTAGAGGAATCAGGCAGCAGCATTAGGGGCAGGGAGAGGTAAGCGGGCAGCAGTCAAAGCAGGCAAAGTGAGAGGCAAGTGGAGGTGAGAAGAGAGACAGGGACAAGAGCAGAGGAGCCGCAGCAGCAGCAGAGGAAGAGGGAGTAGAAGAAGAGGGAGCAGAAGAAGAGGGACAAGAAGAAGGGAGAGTAGAGGGAGCGGGGCAAAGGGGAGAGGAGAGAGGTGCGACAGCCTGCCGAGGGGACTTAACGAACCGCACCGAGCGCAGCCGAGTGTGTTGTATTGCATTAAAGGTGAACCAGGACAACGAGTCAGGCGATGGCAAATGAACGAGCCTATTAACAGCAGCAAGGACGACAGCAGCAGCAGAGGTAGGCAGGGGCAGATGCAGAGACAGAGGTAGCAGGCAAGAGAAGAGGCAGCGCAGGCAGAGACCGAGCCAGCAGAGGCAGCTCAGGCAGCGGCAGCTCTTAATTAAGAACTCATGTTAATTGTAATTATTTGGCACATGAAATTTTTATTAATTTATACCGCGCGCCAAGCCAGCAGAAGCAGCAGCAGCCAGCAGACGCAACAACAAGCAGAGGAGCAACAATAACAACTACAACAGCAGCAGAGACAGCAACAACACGAGCAGTGGCAGCAACAGCAACAGCAACAACAACAAGAGCAAGAACTGAGTGAACTAAGGTGTAGTTGCTGCTGCTGCTGGTGGAGTGTTATTGATGTTGCTGCTGCTGGTACTGCTGCTGCTGCTGCTGCTGTTCGTGTTGCTGTTGTTGTAGTTGCTCTTGCTGCTGCTCTGCTTGCTGCTGCTGCTGTTGTGCCAGCTCGTGATGTTGCTGCTTAGTATGCCAGAAAGGGGTCTGAGTCTGCTGCAGAGTTATCAACTTGGGGTAAGCTCGACATGTATAAAACGAGCAAATGATGAGGCCACCTCTCCCTGCCTACCCCCCCCTTGTGACACGCCATGCATGCATAGCAAGTGAGTGCGAGGTATGTAGTGAGTGTGAGTAGCGCATTAGTTTCGACTTAGTTGGGCTTGTAGCTAAGCAGAGCAGAGGGAGGCAGTAAGAGGAGGAAGAAGGGAGGATACAATGGGGGAGTCTAGTTGAGAGCAGTGCTCTGCCACGTTGTGGTAAATATTAACAAACATTGTAAACTATAAACAGACAGTTCTCTTTCCCCTCCCCTTTGCCACTACTCATCTCTTCTTTCCCCCCCTTTCTCTGCTTCCTTTTCAGCACCAAAACATAACTGACTATTATGACATTTGCAAATGTCGGAAATGGAATTTTGCACTCGCACAATCAAGTTTCCGTCAAGCGAGTGTGTGTGTGTGTGTGTGTATGGGTGTGTGTATTTCTGATTTGCACTGATTAAATGACGCGCGCAACGCATACGCCCCGTGGACCGCCCCGCCGCCCTAACAGGATTAGCATTTCACAAGCAAATCGTCTGACAAAGGTTGACAGTTGACACACGCCACAAACACACCAACACACACACACAAGGCACACACATAGACACACGTCTCCCATTCAGTGAGCTAGAAATGTTTCTCATTTATTTGGGCGCTGTGTTTAAATGCTTTTTGCATATTAACAGGATATCGCCAAGGCAGCTACAACGCGCAAATATTTGATGATTATAATGACAGCACTTAACACACACACACACACACACACTGAGACAGCCCTGGCTGTGTGTGGCTGCCTTTCCATTAAGTTTGCTCTGAGTAGTTTGCAAATATCTGTCAAAATCTTCAACTCTCTGGCTGCCTTCCCTTCTACAGGGTATGCAAAATGATTTCACATTGAAATCGCAAATAGTTTGCTGTCAAATCAAGGTTGCATTCGCTCTGGCATCGCTTACATTTTAGATGATATTTCCTAAGCAGCACAGAGTGTGAGTGAGAGGGAGAGAGAGAGAGAGAGTCCTCTGTATCCTTCTCCCTCTGCTGCCCTTTGCCCTTTTCCGCTGTTGCAGTTTTCGAATTTCATTACGGCTTTTTCCTTTGTTTCGCCCAGAGAAAATCGCAATGCAAGCTGCCACGCCCCCTCTCACACTCCCCTCCCCTAGCAACGACCCCTTTTTAGCCAAACCTTCCCCCTGCCTCCCCTCCCTCTTTGTTGCCCACACAAAATGAGAATCAAGCAGCAAATAAATGAAACCGTTTCAGGGGCTTTGGGAGTGCTAGAGCTGGGCAGGAGGGAAGGAAGGTGTAGGGGGCGTGGCTAAGGTGTGCTGCATAAGCAACTGTTTGACAGCTGCAGGTGCAACCTCGACAGGCGATGGCGCGATGGCGACGGCATCGATGGCAGCCTGATAAATAAGGAATTTCAATTAGCGCTAAAGCGCAGCCTCAATACCAAAATGGATTCAAATAAGGCGCAAGGCGTTAACAATTGCCGTTATTTCGGGCTGGCTGGAAGGGAATAAGAGTGAACTTTGCACTTTCTGTGTGAGCTAAGTCCCAGTGGGGTGCAGGAAAGCTTTTAATAGAGGGAATTGTAAGTGGTTTGGTACTTTGAAAAGCCAAACAAGTGAAGATGCTAAGAGCTTTGATGGGTTGAGTAGGCTGGTTAGTAGACATGGCAAGAGCTTTGGTAAGCTTAGCTGTATTGAGAGCTTTAATGTGCTTTCACAGAAGAGCTTTGGCAAGCTAAAAAGAATTTAGATGAATATAGATGAGCTCGTTAGAGCTTTGCAAAGCTTTAACTCAGTTTTTCTTAGCCAAGTTTTGCACTACCAGCACTGCATAAGCTTCTGTTATACCTGAAAGCTCTCTGTATAACAGTTTGCTTAGTCTTAGATAAGTTACCCAAAATCAAAGATAAACCCCAAATGTTTCAAGCTCTGATTTGTGCCTCTCTTGCACCTCTCGCCTTCCCCCTCTTGCTGCCTTTGCTGCACCTGTCTTGTAATATTTCTTCGATAACTGCACAAGTTTGCCACACAATAGTCTCGTTCATTTAACTTACCTCACTCTCCACTTAGCCCTGTCTCTCTCTCCCTCTCTCTCCCTAACTCCCTCTCTCCTTCTACTCTTGTCTTCCACTCCTCTATCAGCGTATTTCTGTTTGTTTCCTTTGCCACGGCGTGACCTCTGCTCTCTGCTGGAGTTCAAGTGCTCGTCGTCGTTTTGTTTTTATAAAATTAAAAAGTTTTACCCGCCGTCGCTGTGCTGAAATCTTTATCGCAACTGTGAACAGTTCGAGAGTGCAGCGGGGGCAGGGGGGAAGGGTGCTTCGACTTGAGGTAGCAACGTGTTCTACCAGCAACAATTGCTTGTTGATTTGGCTGTCGTGCCCAGAGCCAAGTCTTGAGCTTGGCCAAAACTTTTGGCATGCTCGCCCGAACTGACCTGAACCCAAAGCCTCGTCCCCCCCTCTTCTCTCTCTTCACGCTGTCTCTCTGTCTACAAAGGTTTGGCTGTTCGCCTGCCAAAGACAATTTACGGCCGTGCGACAGTCTTCTACAAATTATCGAATAGTACAGCGAGAATAGAAAAGGAAGGAAGGAAAGGCATCGAAAATAATAAGAAATTGCAGATAGAGCAGCAATGCAGCTTGGTTTGGGTTTGCTAGACAAAAAACTTTTGCGGCCAGTTCAGTTTGATAAGAAATAATTTATTTGTGGTCTGTGCGGTCAGTTTTAGTTGCCTGCCAGGTGTGTAAGGTGTGAACAGGCGTGGTGGAGTCATTTGCTCACAGACAAATTGAATGAGGAAAACTGAGGAGTCTGCCTTAAAGTTGGACACAGTTTGATGGCTATACATGGAGATCAGGGAGGGGATTAGCCTCTGTTAAGAGTAAAGATTAGCATGCTTCAATATATTTGGAATATATTTTGACATAAAGAAGAAGGAAAGTGCTTACAAGGAATTCTATGTCTAATGATAAAGAACGCTTTGGTGCTCTTGCAGATTATTAACGACTTCATTCGTAAAAGTTTATGAAAAATGAACAAATCTTATGAGTAACATCATTGACTTTTAACAATAGGTCTTTCTACACTATTACAGGGTATACTTCAGTCAATAACCTTTTGAATTTCACTTAGTTCCTTCAAATTGGCAGCACACTCAGTCAGCTTCATATTAAAGCAATAAAAACAATTTAAAAAAATAAGTTAGTTGCATCTTAAACCTAAGCCAACTATAGGGTATCTCAGCTCATGATAGTCAGCTATTTTATATATTTTATTTATATATCTATACTTTTTATTTATATATATTGCCATATATTCTCATTAACAATCACTCCTAGCCAACAACTAATTAAATGCCCAATTTGCACAATCAGCTGCGCAGTTTATTAAAGTTTTCCCCCCTCTACAGGCTGTGCTTAAGTCCAGCTCCCTCCCAACCCCCCGCTCATCACATTTATTAAGCACATTTAAAAAACATTTGTGGTCAGTTTTTCGCATTTAAAGCTGCGATTCGCCGCGAGACAGTTCTATATATGGGCTCGTATATCTGTAGAGTATATGGCGAGGTTTATATATAGCGCATATAGTATATATTTTAATTTTGATCATTGCATTGGCCCATGGCGTATTTAAATTACATTCACTGATTAAAAAAGCGAAAAGAAAGAAGCAGCAGCAGCAGTCGAAAGAATACCGCAAAGTGGACCAACCACAACAGCAACAACAACAACAAAAAGAAGCCAAAACAAACGACAGAAATATTTAAAGTTTTTAATTTATCAGGCTTTTTGGCTTGTTGGCTTTGCTCTGTGCCGCATGTGATGGATTTAGAGTGGCTTGCGCTGGGACATGTGCAGAGACATATACCATATATAAGCAGCAAGTACATACTATGTATGTATATATATATATAATATATATCTGTATATATACATGTAACGTATATGTCCAGCTTGACTTGGCAGCAACAGGCAGAGCGCCCTTCGCCATCGGATTGTGCAACTAGAAATCAGACTTGAACATGCCGCTTGACCCCCGTTCTACCTCTCCGCTACTCTCTAGGGTTGCCACATGTGCAGCACATGTCAGTTAGAAGCCACAGGGTTGTGAAAGTTGAAAGTTGCAATGACATTTCAAATTTACGGACTATGACAAAGTGAGTTAAATGCATTTTGAAAAATACTCTCGGACAACGACGAATTGAAAAGGAAATCCTGAGAAGTGCACAGGGAGAGGGAGAAAGAGAGAGAGGGAGAGAGAGAGAGGGAGGGAGAGAGAAGGGAAGAGGAGGAGGGAGAGACATGCATAAAATGACTGAGAGCAGTTGCAGCACATCTCATAAAACAGTGCAGAATTTATGGAGCGCACAACGAGCACGTGATGCAAAAGGTGTCCAGCTAGCAGGAAGGTAGAGAAGGAGCACAGTTTAAAGACTTTGGCCAGACCTTAACTAAGATTTACTTTAACATATATACAGTCTGTAGCTTAGTGTATCTGGCTTCGATTTTTGAGATTGATTGAAGTGGCTGCGCTTTGTCAACGCTTTGCAGTTTGGGGGTGGCCAATTTACCAACGCTTGGCCACAAAAGAGCCAGACAAATTTTCTGGCTAAGAGTGGGGGGGAGGACTGGCATTTCATTTAAAATATATATATCGCACACACACACACACACACACACATACAGGCTGGCAAAGCAGTTGGCTGCTGTAAGTGTAATTTATGCGTCTTCATACACACTCTCGCACAGGCACAGTGCGAGAAATTTAGTGAAAATGTGTAACGTTGACCCGACACGCCCCCACACCGCCCCCGCCCACTCCTGGGCTGCCTGTGCGCTCGACGCTTTTCATTTTTCTATTTTTCGGGCTAAAATACCAAATTACGACATAAATAATGCATAGATAACGAAATTTATTACATTTCATGCATCAGGCTACATCACACAGCAGAGCAGGCCAGGCCAGGCAGAGGAGGCCAGAGCAGGCCGAGCAGACTGGCCATGTCCGAACACACACCCACACACACACAGAGGGAGCACACACTGAGTGAGTGAGAGGCGCAAAGGCTGCAAATGTTTAACGGATGTCGTTCTGTCGCCTTGTCTAATTTATGGCCCTGGGTAAGTTGCTCTGATTAGTCCTGTTTGTCTGCTCAATTTTTATCGCTACAGTGCTTAAACAAATGCCATAGTTACTTTATATATATACATGTATAGCTATCTCGCTTGCACATTACTTGTAGCATTTTTCACACAACGTTTTTGCAGTCTATTCTTTTTTACACTCTGCTCTGCTTATATCGCAGTCAGTTTGCTTATAATTGCATTTGCATATTATTTCCCTTTATTGCACATGTCGCAACGTTTGACATGACAGTGGCGGGAAGAGTGGAGAGGGGGAGGAGCGGAGAGGGGGAGGAGCTAGTGTGGATTGACTGCTCACCAAAATGTTAGTGTAAAAAAAAGAAGTAAAAAGAATGTTTATTAAATGGCGCTTGCTGCGGGCCAGAGAAAGGAAGAGAGAGAGGAGGAACTAAAAAGGGTTCAAGCAAACTGTGAAAAAACGTTGAGGGGCAAAAAATAAAAGAGACGAAATTATGCGCAAATAATTTGCATATAAATTATGATTGAAAACGGCAGCCACGGCGAGAAGGTGTCAAGTTTGTTTACCACAGGCGAAACGAGCAGTAGCAGCAGTGGCAGAGCAGTAGCAGAGCAGCAGCAGAGGTAGCTGAGGCATCTGAGGCAGCTTAAAGTGCAGCTAGACAGACTTGACTAGTCTTTAGACTGCTGCCAAATTAAAGCTATGCATATCTCTAGCTAAACTCACATTTCTAGCTCTATTTTTAGCTACAAAATTTCACTCTAAATTGGTAAAATGAAACCAGCTTCAACAATCAATTAAAAGCGGCCTGCTTTGAAGTCCAGTCTCGAAATTGTCGAAAACTGAATTTCGTGCTCACATTTCACACTTGTAGAGGGGACTGCAGACTGCCACGCCCCCACCCTCTCTCTCTTCGCAACTGTTGCAGCAGCGTCTGCGTTGCAATATCCTGCACAATTGTCGAGGATATTATTGCTTTATTGTTATTGCCAAGCAAGCTCTTGACGAGCTTGGCGCTTCAGCTTCAGCTTGGCTTGGCTTGCCAGATAAGCCCGACTAATGCATGGCATGACAAGAAGTGGCTGGGGTAGAGGGAGTAGGGGAAGGTGAAGCAGCAGCATGAGCTGCTACTGCACGACTCCTGCTCGTCTCGTTTCACATTGCGCACATGTTACGCCATTTTAGGAGCTCTAAAATCGAATCTAAAATGAATTTACCTTTTGTTGATTTGCGTTGACTTTGCCTTATTGGCTTTTGGCTTTCACACACACACACACTTGCACACATACACTCGCACACGTACACACACTCGCGCAGACAATCACTCGCGCACGTGTCTGTTGATTTCGCCAGCTTAAGACAAATGTAAATATTCTTAGTGCTCACTCAACGCCAAACTATGGGGAGCAACAGCAGCAGCAGCGGCAGCAGTAGCAGGACATGACAGCAGCACGGGATAGATTGTTGTCAGGGGAGCAGGCACTGGCAGTGGGAGTGGCAGAGGGGGAATCGGGGGCTGGGAGCTGCCTCTTATGATGAATGATTGTGTGCTTTCTCTAGATTTGTTGTCGTCGATAAACTCAATTTGTTTTGTTGCCCTGCGCTGTGCTGCGTTCTGGCCCTCGTGGCGTATGCGTGTCAATTGGGGGCTGCTCGCATTACGCATACGCCGCATCGTCGTCTTATCGTCGCTAAAGTTTTTTGAGCGATATGCACGCTAGTTGTAACTCCGCATTGCTTTCCATTCCACGCGGTTTTAAGTGCGTTTCCATTTCGCTGAGCAACGATTGCGTTGCTCCCTTGTCACTCCCCTCTTTCTGCTCTTCCCTGCTCCTTCTTCTCTCTCCTCTTGCCTTCATTTCCCTTTCTTCTGTTTTTTTACGAGCAACAATTTGTATTTGATGTCTGCCTTGGCTGCATTTGCCACTGCTTATAGCCCGTTTTGGCCACATTTAGCTTTACTATCTAGCTATCTTTGTCTATCTTATGTATAGTAAAGAATCGTATATAGCAAGTGCTGATTTAATTGCGTTTGCATGCCAGAGTGAGAGCGATGAGTCCTGTGTGCGCGCGTCCTGTGTTCAAAATTATTAAGTGCAATTTATCATTCCGTAAGGCGCCGGAAATGTGTCTCAGCAGAACTGACTTCAAGCAGGCAGCAGAGTGCCAAGTGGGAGTGGAGGTAGCCCTGAGCTGGGCTGGGCTGGGCATGTGCTGTTGCCAAGGAAATTGGCAGCACTTGCCAAGGGACACCAGGAAAGAGAGATAGAGAAAGAGAAACTGATAAAGGGATTACACAAGGCGAGCATACCCTTCCTTGAGTCTATCTCTACCCATGCCTGCCTGCACATCCCTACTCTCCTCACTTTTACAGGGTATACTGCGCTTGCACTTGAGGAAATTAAAACTTGCATTCAAATGCCATGCACGCGCGTAAAAATTAATATCCGCCCCGCAGTGCGCTGTGGATTATATTAAGCATTTCTTTCTTACGTTTCTTTTCTTTATTTAGTTATCATATAAATAAAACAGTTATAGTTAGAGTATTTAATGCTAAATGGCCAAAACTGACAACATGCTGTAATAAATTCCGAGCGCAAAGTAGGCAACTCTCTGCACAAGCGCTCAATTTTGAATACTTTGCCTAGGGGGTCAGCCAGGCACCTAACTAACTAAACATACAACACAAACATGGCCGCAATGGCGGCGGCAAAGGACAAAAACGTTGAGGCATACAAAATGGCGCATGTGGTCTCCATCCAGGCAACGAGGGGACCAACGCTCAACGAGACAATCAGTTGAGCTATAAAGACCATGCTGCTAATTATGGCCACATCGGTGCCCAGACCGCGAGCCTGCTTCAGTGGCACCGTCTCACCGTTGTGCACGCGGAACTGCAAGCAGAAAGAGGGGGGAGTGAGAAAGAGCAGGAGAAGAGGGAGACAGTGACAGGTAGGGTTGGCTGTTCCCCGCTGTACTTACACAATTTTTGGCGTGATAGTTGGCCACCAATATGAAGGGCATGGTGAAGAGCGTGCCGTAGAGTATGCCTGCGGAGGTGCTAAACACCAGCACACCCCACTTGGTGGGCCACAGTCCCAGGATGAGCATGCCAATGCCGTAGTAGACCATTCCGCCTATGTAAACTGCCTTGGTGCTGCAGGAGGGAAGAAGAAGAGAAGTTTTATTGTAGTAGTAGAGTAAAATGGTAGTAGTTTTAGAAGTATAAGATAAGTAGTATTGGTAGATTGTTAGTAGAGTAGAAGTAGTAGTTGTATTAGATAGTGCAAGTAGTGAAATTATTTGGTAGGTAAGTAGGAGTGGTAGTGTAAGAGGAGTATAAGAATATAAGATAGAGTAAAAGTATAAGTTTATTAGTAGTATAAGAGTTGTAGTAGTAATATTATAAGAGTAGTAGTAGAAGTATTAAAGTAGTAGTAGTAGTATAAGAGGAGTGGTAGTATAAGAGTATCAGTATTAGTGGTAGTATAAGAGTCGAAGTAGAAGTACTATGAGAGTAGTAGTATTAGTATAAGAGGAGTAGTAATATAAGAGTAGTAGTAGTTGTATAAGAGTACTATAAGAGTTGAATGAAGTCGTAGTAGGAGTATACAAGAAGAAGGTGATGTATAAGAATAGTTTTAGTAGTAGTATAAAAGCAGATGTAAAGTAGTAGTAGTAGTAGTAGTATCAGAGTTGAATGAAGTAGAAGAGGAAGCATTAGTATGAGTAGCATAGTAAAGTAGTAGTAGTAGTATCAATAGTAGTAGTAATAAAAAGCAGCAATATAGCTCTTCTTCCACTTACCCAATCCACTTCATCAGCTTGGTCACCGACATGGAGTAAATGGAGCAGGAGAAGGCATAGATGGACATGCCCCAACAGCCGAAACGCACGCCCTGCTCGTACAGCAAGAACTCCTGGCTATCTAGAGCAGCTGTGGGATTGCCATGGAACACTGCCTCACCCACAAAGTCCGTGAAGTAGAGACAGTAGGTGACATGGCCCATCCAGCAGAAGAGATTGGTCAGTGCCAGCATGCGCATGGAGTAGGGCATGATGAAGATGCTCTTCAGATAGGCACGCAGTGAAATGGGCGCATCTGGTTCCTCTGCTGCTTCAGCATCCTGTATCTTTGACTTGGCGGCAATGGAGGGAGGCAAATATGTATTCTGGTAGCTCTGCAAGGGATCCACCGCCGGCTTGGCCAACTCTAGTTCCAGTGAACTCGTCTCTTGTATATAATATATGGCATTGTTCTTCTTCTTCAGCTCCTTCTTGATGGCCGCCTCGGAGAGTGGACGCAACAGCTCATCGCGTTCGATAAGCTTGAGGGGAATCTCACGGAATGTGGTCACCGTAACCAGGTAGCAGACCACAAAAATGATTGTCACCAGCGAGAACACAGTGGGAATGTTGCCACCCAGAAAGGTGCCAAATTGTGTTGTTTCCCAATCGATGCCACCGATGGCATAACCAATGGTGCCACCAAATCCCGCGAATAGTGTAAACGTGGTCAGGGCCTTGGGCTGCTCCTCGGGCACACACATGTCCAGCAAATAGGTGCGTGCCGGTGTCTGGCACGTGTCCGCATCGAAGTCGAGCAGCACCATGCCGAGAATAGTTAATATTGCAGCATATTTAAAATTGCCTGTCCATGTGGTCTCCGCCTCCGGCTCAGCTCCCAGCAATGCAGCAACAGTTTCACTTCCATTCGACCAGCTCGTTTCATTCGTCTGCGGCACAGAGTTGCCCACATCACCCAAAAGGGCGCCCAGGTTCTTGCCAAAGGGCACCAGAATCAATCCACATAGTATGCCAAACGAAAGCAGTGAAATGATTGGACGTCGTCTGCCCCAGCGCAACTTGCAGCGATCACTGATGCTGCCCAGCAGCGGGGAGACGAAGAAACCAATGAGCGGCGACAGACCCCACGCCATGCTCATGTGCTTGTGATCGACACCGATCTGCAAGAGGATCGGGGAGACGAAGCTCGTCTCGGCGGCATAGGCAAACTCAATGGCCATCGCAATGGCCGAGAGGCGGAACAGCTCAAAGCGTGTCTTGCGGCGAAAGACATGGGAATAGTCAGCGTCCTGATTTCGTGCATGATTCTCGCGCTGCTTTAGCATGTACTTAATCATGGGATTCTTTGCCGATGACAGCTGAGCAGCCTGTGAGGAATCAGCGGTGACGCCCACCATGATGAAGCCGGCGTAGCTGCGTTGATAAGTTATTCAGGTCAGCTGCAAGAGAAGAAAGAGAGAAGGAGATGAGTTGAGAAGATAAAGATGAGAGAGAAGGCATAGAAGATACAAAACATAAATGGAGCAAACAGACACCGTGTGTGCTACGCCTTGGCGCACAAACATAAACAAAGCGATTGATAAAGACATTGAACCCAATTGCTAATTGAATGCAGCATGAAACCATATAAAGATTGGCGATTAATTGACTAACTGAAAGATGGACGGACAGACAAACATACAGAGAGAGAGGGACAGACAAACAGAGAAACCAACAGACAAAGACCGAGACAAACACAGAGAAAGAAAGACAGACAGACAGCTTAGTAGATAAGTTACAGACTAACTGACCAACAGCAGCCAAACAGACAGAAACACAGACGGACAAACACGCGCACGGACAGACGGACAGACGAACAGCGGGACAGACAGATAGACGAACAGAGGGGCAGACATAGAGCTGGTCAGACATACATAAACCGTCTGCTATCACAATACACAATTTAATTTCGCAGCTTATCGGACTTGGGCTTGCCTTTGTTGAAATTCGAATCTGAAAGTGAACTCGCGACAAAAACAAAATCAAATCAAATAATTGGCACGATCTATACAAAGTACTTTATAGCACGAAGCTGTAATGGGAGTGGCGATTATAGCAGAAATTGATACGGCAATATTGATATTGATAACAATGGAAATTGTTTGGTTTGCTTCAGTTGACTAATCTCACTCAAACAGGAGCAAATCACCGTGACTCACTTAAACTATAGTTTGCAACTGATATGGCACATATGTTTCCACTCTGTATATATGTAAGTATATATGTAAGTGGGTTCTCTGCACTTAATTGTCAGTCTGGTTTTCGCATGATCGAGCTACGATTGAAGATGCCGCCCGGAAATTTTCAATGTGCGATGTGAAGCGTTGCGTGTACGAACGGTAACTAAGCGAGGGAGAGAAACTTTGTCCAAATCTTACACAGATCAGCGACAGATCAACGCCAACAACAATGGCAATAAAATTTGTTATTTATACATTATTAAAAAAAAAAAAAAACACACACACAACTAATTTATATGCTCTCAACGACCTCTCGTTCCTATTGTTGCCCGACACTTCACGCTAATTCAACTAAGCCAGCTACACAGTAGCAACAGTAGCAGAGCCACTCATGCGGGTGAGCCAACATATTGTCGCGACAAGTCGAAGAACCCGTAAAGCAGTAAAACCGTAAAGAACCCGTCGGAATCGTCGCTCAACTTGCTTGCCCTTGCCCTAAAGCCCAACCCGTGCGAGCGCATTTCGCGAGCATCTGCATAAACTCAGATTTGTTGTTAACTGTTTCTTCGACTGCTGACTAGGTCAATAATTTGTTTGTTTTTAATTAATGCACGAAAAGTAGCTACAACAAAATTTATGTTAATTTAGCGCTGCCACATACAAAATTAATTAGCAACTGTTGCCAAGACAAGATAAGACGAGCAGCGACAGCTTCTTCGTCTGCGTTTGATCTTATACTGAACCGTATAAACTTTAAATTCCGATAAGTTGTGATAAAATTCTTGGAAACTTTTCCTGTTTCTAATTCTGTGTTTGTGTCTTCGCAACGATTTCCTCAATTATAGTAAGTAATACTTAAAAATTAACATATCCATAAAGTGGCTCATTAATGCAGTTTCACACGTACTTTAATTTAATAATCCGCTACAATTTGTTGCCTCTGCGGTTGTAATTAAGATGCTCATCTCAGCCTGAGTGACTTAAGTTATGCACATCTTTATTATGGCATCAACAACAAAAAAAAAGGGGGGCGTGAAGGTACTGGGAATTCGTTTCAGTTCTGGGTTCAGTTCGGTTATAACAGGAATGTGTCAATTATAGGAGCAAATCAAACTAATGTGCCGCAGACACGAAAGATCTTACTTATATAACGATGCTTGACTTACCTAGAGAACTGGTAGCGCTATAAGGGGGTATTCCCACACTTTAAAGAATTTGTTATGGTTTTGGATTATGAAATTATTTACGATAATTTTTTGCGCTTTTCACAAACACTTTTCATTCACTTTCCGCGGCGATCTTTAGTGTCAATAATGAATTGAGTTTTAAAGTTTTTCTCTTGCACAGATTGTTGAACATAAAATAGATTTCAGTTTTATTGAATTTCAATTGCTTTTGTTTTTGTTGCTTGTGGGGGGCGTGGCACTTAAGACAGTTGGGCGGGGGCAATGAATTCACTCTCATAACTTTACCCATGCAGTTGGTGCGACAACTTTATGCGATTAATCAAATTGATAAGGTTTTGTTTTCTCCGCGAGTATTTTGCTTAAATTCGTATAAGTTTTTTTGTTTTCTTTGTTTAGACTTTTGTTTTATTTTAGTTTTTGTTTTATTTGCTGGTACTGCTACGTCAACTGTTTACTCCGCTGGTTCGAACGCTGGGAAATTTTTGGCAAGACATGAAAATTGCTTTTCGGGTTTGCGACAATTTGCGTAAATCGGCGACGCCAAAGACGGCGACGTGAAAGATAATAAAAATCTTTCTTCTTCTGCACGAAAGTCTGCGTTATATATATTTATCTAGGTATTTATGTTTGTGTTGTTTTTGTGGGTGTTTTAGAGGTCTTCAGACCCGTAGTAGACGCGCTATTTTTGGCTTCCTGTCGATTAGGTTGGTTCGAATGGATTTTGTTGATGATCTTGCGCCGAATCGAACGAACTCTTTGGCTGTGCTGGCGACTCTATGACTGAAGCGGCTGCTGTGAGATGTACACGTATTTATACACACAGCCTGCAGAGCATACGCACTCTCCCGATCTCTCTCTGTCTCTCTTTCCCCTACGCTCTCTTTCGTCTACACTGCGGGAAATGCGTGCGAGCATCGCTTATCATAGGGGAAAGAAAGATTGCGGCGGTTCTCGCAGTGTAGCGCTCTTTGTGCCTATCCTCGCTCTCAACTTATCGCTTGTGTTCCCTCCCTTTCTCTCTCGCTCCCTCTCTCGCTCCCTCTCTCGCTCTCTCTCTCGCTTCGTTTGGCTCTTGTCCGATCGCCGCCCTCGTCGCTAATTTGATAGGGTGGCTTTCTTTTCGCTGAGCCAAGCTGAGCTGAGTTGAGCGGCTGCGTGTTGCCGTTTTTCTTTTGCTAAATTGTCATTTGTATACCCTGTAGTGGTGGAAGGAGTAAATAGGGTATGATCGACTGGCAAAAAAAAAGAAAAATAAATTAAAACAAATGGGGATCTTATTGAATATGTTATTACCTATGAGTTCGCACATTACAAACATAATTACAGGGTATTTTATTGTTGCAAATAATATTTAAAAAAAAAAGAGTTTATTTTTAGCTAAAACAAGAGTGGAAAATTAAATGAACCAAAGAAATAGCCCAAATAAAATTACAGGGTATTTGCTAGTCGCACACCAGATTGCTTCAGCAGCTGTAGTAAGTATGGAATGTTGTTATATGTATGTATGCTGCTGCTGCTGATGTGGTTGCTACATAAATCTAAGTTCCAAGCTTGTACAGGGTATTTCCGCACTGACTACCCGCGCCTCTCTTGCATTGCTGCGTCCATTTCAAATGCATTTTAGTTAATTCATGCGCATTAGCATTTTATTTTACAGCAATTATTCAGTTATCCAGTTATCCAGTCTTTTGCAATAAGTCCAGAGCATTTGATAAGCTCTGCGACTTTTTGCACTTAATAAATATTCAGTTTGTTGTCGTTTCTCATTTGTTGTTGTTGTTTTTTATGCTATGAATGTTGCGCAGAGCGAAGCAGAGCAGCGTAAAGGGGAGCCGATTGTGGAGTCTGCAGAGCATTCTAGGAACATAATGCGAGCCAAACGAGTTTCGCCCCGAACCGCGAACCCCGAGAGCAGGCAGGCTCCCTGACGAGCTGGCGAGTTGGCAAACCAGTGGAAAGATACTGTTGCTGTAGTAGAAGCAGAATCATATATAGAGCATGCTGGTCACAAACATATCTCTCTGTTTGATCGTCTGGACTGGAAAATTTCTAGTTTACTTTTATGCTGTCTCCGACATTCGGGAAATTCCACTCAAGTGGCTTTAGTTTTGTTTATTTCTTCCGCCGCTTTACTGACTTATCTCGGTAGAGAGTCGAGTGCACTCGAAACTCGAGTTAATTATCAAGTACCCTATGCTACCTATATATAGTATAATCTATATTCGCAGATTCGTTTATATACTCAAGCTAATGACGTTCTAATTATGGTTTATCAAATCACGTAAATCTGGCACTGAAAAGTGTCGCGGCTGTAAATCCCTGCAAGAATTTATGGCAGTTATAGATCTTTCGTCTCGCTTCTAATCGGTTATTTAGTAATTCTGGGGATGTGCTAACTCAGCTCATTCACTTTCTGAGCAGCCGAGAACATGCTATAAACATGATATAGTAACCTTTTAAGAGCCCGACGAGTTTCAACTTGTCACTCTTCTCATCTTTCTGTTTTCACTTTTATTTCGAAGTCTATCTTGTTTTGCCAAGATTCTTCCGATAGATTTGTCGCTGTGTTTGCGCTGCATTTGAATAGGATGATTAGCATCATCGGCAAGGCGGCGGCAGCTGTTCGCCGTTTGTCGTATTTACGCAAACGATTTGCACAAATTTGTGACTTTTGGCATCCCCCGATGCCGTTCGATGAAATACGAATCGAGTGTGTGTGGTGAGTTTTATAAAAAAGAGCAGAAAAACAAAACTACACACAACTATTATGTAAAACTTGCTGCCGGCTGCGGTCGCCAAACGCACCGCACAGCACGATAATGTGTCGAGTCATTGACATCTCGCGAAGCATGACTACATACATGTTGGGCAGGCAAGGGAGAGAGAGGGGGAAGACAGGTGAGCAGGGGCCACGTGAGAAGGGGAACTCCAAACAAGACAAACTTGATACTGATCGAAAATATGAATTGGGTTTTTCTTTTCTTACTGCATAATCAGCGCTGCCATCCTTATCTATGCAAACACATGCACACGCACACACACAAAGAGACACACTAACATAGTTAAGTCTATCATGCGGCTACCGTGGTTATCTCTTCGGTTTGATAAGTCCAAGCGACAACTTTGTAGTGTTTATCTCCCATAAATCTCTCCCGCTCTCTCTTTCTTTACCTGTTTGCCAAATATAAACGCCATAAATCTAATTACTGATACAGCATAAAGTTGGCAGCAGTTGATAAAGCTCGCTCTGTGCAGCCTGATAAGCACAAAAACGAAGTGCAGTTCATTATATGCAAATTAAATTGAATTAAATTTGAAGAAAGTTTTATGGCAGCAAACTGATTGACTGACGTGCGGTCGTAGCAGGCAGCTTTGTGTCGGTAGCAGCTGGATTTCACTTTGCTGCCAAAAAATATGCAACAGTTTTTTGCAAATTGGAAATCTAATCGGAAATCCAATTGAAAATATCAACTTGACTTTTTTCTTAGTTGATTTTTCTTCAAGAAAGTTGAAGTATTTCAAGTTTTCAGCCTCGCCTTGTCTTCTTCTGGCTAGTGACATTTATACGGGGGGAGGCTCTAGTCTGGTCTGGTCTGGGTTGGTCTACTCAATCTGTTTCGCAAGTCTTTTTGTTCGTAGTGTTTTTTCGGCCTGTCAGTTTCAGTTTAGTTGTTGCTGCAGTTTTTGTGCTTGCCACAGTCGTTGGAAATTAATATGTTGACGTTGTTCTCTGCTCGACCTGCAAATGTCTTAATTAAAACTTGTTCTGACAGTTCGCTTTTGGCAGCTGGAATGTTCGGTCTGCAAAATCTAAATTCGCATGAGCACGTCGCAGTCTCTGTATGTGTGTGTGCGTGTGTTTGTTGTGTATATTTTGTTGTCAGGCACAGACAGCGCTTCAGCGTTAGCAGCGCAGTAGTTTGACATTTAATTTCTAGACAAGTTACGCATACGCCGTGCAGGCCTAGCGAGTTGAATTTTAATCTAGAAATCAGTTTTCGATAGCTTTTTCAGCAGGCAACAGAGAGAGAAAAGAGAGAGAGAGAGAGTTGGAAAGATAGAGAGATTTGCATGTCATGCTTAATACAGGTGACGCTGCTGATAATGGCCAAGGCAGCCAGTCGGCGAGGCAGCAAGGCATGAGGCGGCCATTAATCTGCATTTAAGTGGCTTTTCTTTTGTGCTGACATTCGTGTGAGAGTGTGTGTGCTTGTCCAGGGGTGTGTCTCGTGGTGTGTGTGCTTGTCTCTCTGTTCCTCCCTTCCCCTCCTGCTTCCTGCATTCCCCCTTTCGTTGCCACATTTGCCTTTTTGCACCTTTCAATTTGATGTTCTATTCTTGGCGGCCAATGCAGCAATTTTTCGGCTAACTGCCGCTCGTTTGAAATGTTAATATGCAACTTTGCGTTGCGATGCGATTGCCGCAGCACAGGGCGCGCTGGCCAAAATTGCCAGACAATTTCATTTTCGTTATGCTTAAAGCTGGCGATAAGCAGCGAAGCTTGCTAGAGATAAGCCACAGCAAAGGAACGGTAACTAGCAGCAGAATTAAAGACAGTTTAGCTGGCAGTGAGATGAGATAGGGCAGAAAGAGGGGAAGTGAGCAAGGGAGAATGAAAGAGAGAGAGGAAGAGAGAGAGAGAAAAAGAGAGAGAGGGATAGAAAGAGGGAGAGAGAGAAAGGAGGAGAAGGAAAGAGTTGACAAAGAGGGAGAGAGATGCAGAGAATTGATAGAGTTAAAAGCTAATACTTTCCTTCTTATACCATAAGGCAATCTGCTAGTCTAGGCTTGCTTACAATGAAATTTAACTTGAAGTTGTAAGCAAAATTAATACGAGAAACATTGCTGTACAGTTACAGGGTATGTGCAAGTCTCGGCTGCCTTTAAGCTGAAATCTTATGCTAGCCAGTTTACTTTCAAGTGATCTGAGTGCAGAATGGAATATGCCAAATTCGCCATTTATTTGCAGCCAAAAAAAAGTAGAAAGTTCTGGCCATGCTTTACAGGGTATTCAAAGGTCTTCTAAAACCTGAAACTGTCTACATGGTGTGCTGAAAATAGATATGTCTAACAGGTTATCTGCAAAACTCGTGTTGGCTAAGAAGTTTAATTGAATTGAAGGTTTCAATGAAATATAATATTGCTTATTTTCCCTTCCACTAAATGCCAACTTGGCTTTCATAATCTCCCTTCCATTTCAATGGGTATCTGCCACTCTCAACTACCCATATACATTGCGATGCTTCTTTGCACGCCGCCAAAAGTCAATTACAGTGCTCGTTCAATAGTACAACTTGGCCTCTTTCGAGTGGCCTTTTTGAAACTTGTGCGCCAACTTGGGCTACTCTGAGCGATTTACTTGTGGCATTCAATCGGCTACTCACACATACATCCTTGCAGCCACACATACTCACACACACACTCATACTCACACACACACACCCACACACGCTTACAGTCACGCACACACTTGCAGTTTGCCGCTGCACACGCCCGCGCACAAATTGATTGCCACGTCGACGCGTCCGAAATTTGGCGTACAATTTTCATACAATGCGCTGCCACGCCTCCAACGCCCACTTGCCCTTCACTCCTCAACCCTCGGCCCGTTAACATTTTTTTTATTTTGCCTTTATTTTTTTGTTTTTTGCCTCACGCTTTGCCCTTTTTTTATGCAGCTCATGCAAATGCTGTAAGCGCAAAAATTTGCATACAAACTGCAGCAGTTACTGAGGCAGCCTCTCGTCCCTCTCTGCCCGCAACCACGCCTCCTCTGCCTCTTTTGCCCTGTCGGCCCAACTCGCTCCCAGCTGGCCTTTTGGCAGCTGCACGACGCGGGGCAATTCAAGTGCAAATATGTTGGCATGCCGCACTTGAGTATCAAGTTCTGTGCGCATGAAATGCAATTGTTGTGAATTGCCCAGCAACGTAGGGGGACGGGAGGAGGAGAGGAGGCACTGCCACGCCTATCGCTCTTATCAATGAGCACGTGTGTGCAAGTGTGTGCGTGCGTGTGTGTAGCTGGCAGAGCAAACAACTGCAAAGATCAAACAGCTCCCTTACACACACTCTCTCTCTCTCTCTGTTTCTATTTCTCCCTCTCACTTTACCCTTTCACTTTACACTCTTTACCTCTCCCGTCCCTCGCTGATTGTTTGCTAGCACTTAAAATATATTTTAACTATCGCGAGCTTGTAAAAAAAGAACAATCTGCCACCCTATACAGATTAAGTTCTTAAGCGCTGGAGCGAAATAATTTTTATGGCTTTGCATTGTGTTCTGTTGCACCATAAAAATGCCATAAAGATTGCACGATACTATCGGGTTAAGGTGACCGTGATGATGAGTAGGGAGGAGTGGGGGCGGGGGGTAGTGGCTGTGGCTGCTTAAGATGCACACAGCAACAGCAACAGCAGCAGTTTGCACTGTGTCAGCTGCTTTCAATTAGTTAGTTTTATTTTAGATGCCTCGGGATTGGATGTGACTATAAACAAACTGTAAAGATAACTGATTGATGATCTAATTTTGCTGTGAATGAAATTTGTTGCTATTTATGTGTCGTGCAAAGTGAACTGTCTATAAAGTACTTGAATGTCATTTGATGATCTAATTATAGTGATTTATTTGTTTAATTTTCAAGGCCACTTTGTAACCAAGAATAATATAAGTGCCCTGAGTACTTACTTAGAAAGTGCCCCTGCTTACTTGACAGGAATTATAAGTGTGGATATAAAAACATCTGTCTCCACTTCGGGTTTATTCACATGTCTTCCAATGATTATGCAGTAGATTTAACTATATTTATAATGATACACCATTTTTCCTTTCCTTTTACATATTTATCCAAATTTTTAATGTTTCTATTCAGCATATGTTTTTTATAGCTTACTATATCTTACTATTTATATATTTGACTACTTCTTATTCTAATAATAAAATAAGAAGTGTTTCTATGCATGAATTCAATGTATTTTCGCTTATACAGCGCACTCTCTACAATGCATATCTAAAATATAATTAGTTTTTGTAAGATATTTCTTATTACAACATTCACCCCGAATCTTAAGCCTTTCTAGGTACATGTCGTGCATAGTATCAAACTATAAAGATCTTTCTTTATCTCTACACTCACTGCTGCTCTGTTCACTCAAGCGCTTCTACGCAAATGCCCCGCAACGTGTTTTTCTCAGCACACATTGTCAGCGCGTTGAGCTGCAGCTCGTGTTATTGTTAGCGACACACTTACTCGACTCGACTTGAGGCTTCCTTACTTGCCTTGCCTCACTTGGCTCAAAGGGCTCAAGGCTTAGCCAAAGCCGTTGTGGCAATAATAATAGCTGCAACATCTGCAGCTGCAACTAGTCAAAAGTATCTGGGAGTGATAAGTCAGCACCAGCACCAGCACCAACAACAACAGCAGGCTAAGCACTGTGAATGTGGTAACAGCTGCTGGGCAGGGTCAGAAGCTGGTCATGATGGGAACAGGGGAGGAGTAGGGAGAGGGAAGGTGGAGGTGGAGTAGTGCAGCAGTAGCGTTGATTGGCCTGCACCGGAAAAAGAAGTTATAACCATTAAGGCGGAAACGGATGTGGCACAGACGTTTCCGCTGCTGTCAGCTTGGCTACGTTTTTCTCCCTTCACCCCCTCTCCCCATCAATCCTTGCACTGCAACACATGCAATTCACACCCGGACGCAGTGTAAAAAAAGCGTTGCATACTTTTCAGCTGTCTACTTTGGCTCTGCCTGCCTGTCAAATCGACAAAATGCAAAAGGAAACTCGAACTGAAGTCGGAGTCAGTGCAGCATTTAGCGGTTTAATGCTGCGGCTTGTGTGTGGTTGTCTGTGTGTGTGTCTCTGTGCGTATGTGTGCGTGTATGTGCATGTTTGTGCCTGTTCAATTTGTGCAACATTTGCCTGTGTCTACTTCCTCTTTAATTCTCGTTTGATGTTTGCTCTGAATTCGCTTTAAATGGAATTAGAATAGTTCCAAATAACAAGCTGATATTTGCCTACATTCGGCTAAATTTGGCTGTTTAATTTTTAAAAGGCACTTTAAAACGTTTGTTGCAACAAACGAGGGGGAAACATTTTGCCTGGCAGAGTTGCATGTTTTGCCTGCGACTTTGCGTAGAGTTGACAGCGGGGTAGATAGTAGTGAAAACAGCCCAAGGGGTCTGCGGGGGTCTGCGGGGGGTCGTGGCATATTTGGCTGCAAAACTTTGGTGCGCCTTTGCCGCGGGCTGCACACACACACAGACACAGCGAGACACACGCAGCGCTGCCTATGAAAACTAATAAAGCGTGCAACGTGCTTATTGGAAAACATTGACAGGCAAAGGCTGTGAGGGGGAGAGGAAGAAGAAGGGAGATGAGAGGGGGAAGAAAGGAAAGGAGAGAAAATCAGGGAGTAGAATGTTGAACTCGGGAGAAGAGGGTAGCAGCAGGGGGAAGTAGGGGCGCAGCTGCCTGCGGGTGAGTGCCACAACTTTTGGCAAGGTATAGAGATAACTGTGAAAGGCAGGCAGAGGGTGCTGAGGGAAGAGGGAGTGTCAGGCAGCTGTAATGCTCTCCCCCCGTTTGCCAGGGTATCTGCTAGTCGATGTACATAATTGCATTTTTCTTTTGGCTTAAAATTGCAACAATCAACATAAAATTGCTTTCATTGGCAGACAAATTAGATGAGAGTCGCTGCAGCTGCCGCCGCGTCGAGTTGCGCTTCCCTTCCTTCGCTCCACTTCCCCCTTTGCCTATCGTTGCACTTTTTCTATCTCTTTTTTCTCTCGCTTTTTGCAGTAATTCTTTTTTCTCCATTTTGCCATTGCATTCTCTGTGTTGCTGCTGCCCCAATTTCACTGTGTGTGTTTATACTTTTTGGCAGTTGCTGCTGGAATTTATGGGCTGAGCAAACTGTTGCCAAAAAGCGACATTTATGCCGTTTGAGATAATTGCATTTTATTGCCTTTTATGCACTGCAAGATGATGTTCATCATAATGATGATGACGCTGATGAAGTTGCTGGCGATTATGATGGGCGCCAATGCTAGAAAGTAGTCGGGGGGAGGGAGAAACCGTCGAAAGAAGTAAAACTAAGTACTAAGGGGAACTGCAGTTAATGTGCTTAAAGTGCAGCAGGGACAGTGCAGCTTAAAGTTGCACATTGCATGTTGCATGTGTCTCTCAGTTTCAGACTCGTATTACTCGTCGCCGCCTTTTATGGCCACTAAACTTCACGGACTAAGGGCGTGAAATTGTTTAAACTTTTGCAGTAGACGGAAACCAGAGCCGAAACTGCCAGTTGCGACGGTAAAAGCCGTCGACAAAGTTGCCAAAAGGACACTGCACTAAGAGGAGAAAGAAGTAGAGAATGAAAGAGTGAGAGGGGGAGAGGGAGAGGGAAAGGAAGAGAGAGAGGGAGAGTAAGGGCAGCGTAGAGTGTCGCCCAAATTTGTGTTGATGATGATTTATTCTCTTTGGGGAAGAGCACAGACTGCCGCCTTGATGTGTCTGGGCTGTAAATAAATTAGCCAGAAACTAGCTAGAAATTGGCTAGCGAATATGTTTAAAGAATTAAGTAAAGCCTGCATTAAAGTTCAACTCAATAAGCTGATTACTAATGCAAATTGCAATATTAATTAATAGCTTTCTCACATGCTGCCTAGCTCCGTATTTATCAGTTTGTTAATAAGCTGCGTATTCCAAATAAGTAATTAATGTGGCACATATGTGGATGTGTGTGTGTTTGTGCCAGAGTTGCCACAGTGCCAGAGTGATAACTGTCACTACTTGAGTCCCTGCTTGACTAGATGCCATAATTAGTCGCAAAATGCAGCAGACAGTCATATCTGTTAGACATATCAATGGGGCGGACAGACAGGCACCGAGGGAGAGGAAGGGATAAATGTACAGGGACAGAGTGGGAGCAACACTGGCAGCTTAGGATACAGTAGAGCAGACAGTGTAACAGTTGGACATCTTCAATATATAGACAGCTGCCCAGACAGACTTCAATTCGGTACGAAAATGCACTCAAGTTGCGAGTGTTTTGTCTCAAGACATGGCCAAGTCAGAGACAGGACGGGACTGTCAGGCAAGCCAAGGCAGATAAGGTAGGAGAGACAAGCAGGCAAGGGAGGCAAGCAGAAGAGGAAGACAGGCAGGCAAGGGAGACAAACAGATAAGGCTGCCAAGTGAGGCAAGCCAGTCTGGACATGCAACGCATTGTCGCATTAGCATTAGCTCGCCCTGGGGGAGGGCAGGGACATAGCTGGCTTAAATTAATAACAAATTTGGATATTTAGACAGCTTCACGAAACAGGTCACAATTGCCAAAGTAAACCTGGCCATATCTGTGGGGGATATAGATATAGTATAGATATAGATGTAACATGCAGTTATGTTGCGTATTTGCATTTGCATTTCGGGTTGCATAATTGCCTGGGAAACTTGCAGGGACAACGTGTCTATAGGCGGCCTGCCTCGTTGCCCCTCTCTCTGGCTTCAGCCTGGCTTCTGCATGTCTTCTGCCTGTCTCCTGCCCTGCCTTCTGCCCTTCCTCTTGCCTGCCTGCTGCTCTGCCTCTCAGCCTGCCTCAGCCTGCTCTGCCTCCTGCTTGGCATCTAATTCGGAGCAGCTGCAGCGTAGTTGTCTAATGCAAGCGCTGCTTTGGCTGTGTGTATGTGTGCGTGTGTGTCACGTGCATGTGCGGCCATAAAATTCTTTTTTTCGCTGCCTCACCACTCCCCTCCCCCCGTTGCTTTCCTCTGCCTTCCCCTTTGTCTCTGGCGCTTTCTAATTAGCTGCACTAGTCAGTTTTGAATATCTTTTTGGCAACGGATTTAGCTACGCTACGTGCTCCACAAAGTCAGCGAGCGCTAATCATTGCAATCAGCCCCCTTTCCCCTTCTCTCTCCCCTCCCCTTGCCTTGCTGATTACGCATATGCAGAAAAGTTGCCCAAAGTTGGCAAAAGCCTTTTTGCAAAATGAGTTGCACAAAAGAAAATATTACTTTTAATTGTTATGGCAACGTGGGGAACCTTTCTCCCTCCCCCTCACACTCTCTCCCTTCTCCATCACCAGCTAATTGAGCCAGCAATGCAGACAGCAAATTAAATTTGATTTTAAGCAGCAATTTCGACTGCTAAATCAAAATGTGTGTGTGGCCCACTTGAGACGCCTCTTTGGAGTCCGGCATTGTCATGGTTAGCGCATTGGCAGCCACAAGCTTCAGCTCAAGCTCAAGCAGAGAATGCCCACTTGAGCAGCTGCTCTTGAATGGGCACAGATTTCCAAACACCCCAGCCCTACTTTCCCCTCTCCCCTTTCTCTAAACTTTACCTTAACTTTGCCTGCTGCCTTTTCTTACCTTGCGGCTGCTGCTTTGCTTTTCTTGAGGTGTCGTGGCCACATCCCTGTGCTGTTTAGCCTGGCCTTGTCCTGCCCCTTCCCCTGCTATATACTTCCCTAGGCTCCTCTAACCTAACAATGCCCCCGGTTTGGAGTCGCTTTGTAGCCTCGCCCTCTCATTGTGTGTATTTCATTCCATTTTATTTGCACTGACCAGAGCCGTAGGTACTTTTATGTGCCGTGCGATAATTATCAAACAATAAAAACAATAAACTGTGATGACACCATAAAAGCGCAAGGCAAAGGCAGCCCGCGACCTCGTGCAACCCTCCCGGCGACCTACACCCACCACCTGCCCCGCTGTCACACCCTTGAGCAGCTGCCAAGGTGCGGCCAAGTTTTATCTCTGCGTTGCGCTTGCCTCTTTTTTATGAAGAGAGAGGGAGAAGGTGGAGGGAAGACAGCGCAGCACAAGGACAACATCAAAAGGAGCACAAGCAGAGGCAGCCAGGGAGAGAAGGAAGGCAGGGGAGGGAACAAAAGTCTCGCCAAGTGCACTTTGTAAGCAGCAACAGAGGAAGCAGTTGAAGAAGGAGCAGCAGCAAAAGGAGTGGGAGAAGCAGCCAGCAGCAGCAGAAGGAGTAGCAGCCGCAGCAGCAGTAGCTGTAAAAAGCGAATCATAAAAGACAAGCAAAGCATTAAAAAAGAGAGAAAAAAGAGAGCAAAGAAAGCAAAGGGAAATGCAAAAAGGGTTGACTGAGCGATAAGCTGAATTTATTTGTCTGCGGGTATTGACAAGCGCAGACGTTGCGTTCCAGTGAGGCAGAGAAGGAGTAGAAGAAGGAGGAAGGGAAACAGAGTTCCCATTTCAGTTAGCTCTAGAGTTGTGTAGGCCACGCGCTGTCACACTTTTGCTGCCGCTGATTAGCGCGAGCGCGAGCAGCGACGGACGCACTTAAAATTCTAACGGCACATCGATAATTTATTATGCAACTCTGGGAGAAACCTTTTGGCTCTCGCTTGGCCTCCACTTGGCCTCCAGTTGGTCCTCGCTGTTCATAGCGTGCCAATAAAAGATTTACGCTGTCTGAATTTCAAATCGCTCCCTTTCTTCCCTCCTCCTCCACTTTCCCTGCCTCTCTCAATACACCTGGGAATTTTGTTAATTACGCCGAATAAATGCAGGAAATGCCAAATGGGCTCCAATGGGAATCGGCATATTGGCGTGGCCTGTTCTAGGCCAAGCTCATAACTCAAATTGAAAGTGCCCTAAATACGGGAGGTGGGTGCGGGGGCAGCTGAAAACGCAAGTGAAATTGCCCAAAGCATAAGCATTTTAACGACTCCAAGAAAAGACTTTTATAGTGCCTCGATTTGGCTTCAATATTCCAGAAGTTCATAAGATTATTAACTTACATCAGCATTTCATAATATATATAAAATATAAACTAGTCCAGAAATTTTCATAAACATTTTAGCAGTATAGTAGCTAAATTTGTTTTCTAGATAGTTTCTTACAAGGTTTACTTGGCACTAACTTGACTCCATATCAGGTTAACTTATCTACGAATTCCTTGTAATATTCTTATTCATACCTGTTTAAATTGAGTTTGCAAACAGTTCGCGGGAATTTTTGGCTTCATCTTTGAACTTTAGATCCCTTTAAATTTTCTACGAATTTGAAATAATGTTATCATTTTCTTGGTTATTAAATTTAATCATTTTCGGCTTAAGTTTTCCAAGAATTGTCAAAGTTCCTCGACGTTTCTACTTGATATCCTTTTATTTTTCTGCGAATTTTATTTTTGTAATTTTGGAATTTTATTTATGAACCGTTTGAATGAATTTTAGCATCAAAATTCAACGAATTTTCTGCTAAATTTTAGGCAGTGCCTTGACATTGCTTAAACTTTGTTATTGTTGTTGTTCCAAGAATTTAATATATCTTGTTTACAAACAGTTTTCAGCTTTAATACGTTTTCCACGCAACTAGAAAAGAAAATCGATTTAACATTGCTGATAAGAATTGACTTACATCTCTCTTCTCTCTCTCTCTGTCTTTCTGCTTTGTCATGCGTGTCTCTTTCTCCTTCTCTCTAAGTCTCTGTACTCTCTTTCCCCTGCTTTCTTCATCTTCCTTCTGTCGCCTTCTCATTCTCTTCCATAAACATAATTATGAAATATGTGCAAAATTCCTGAGGTACTTTATTAAAAAATTCCTTTGCCGCTTATCGGCACCTCAAGCAGCTTCCTCTAAGTCCCATACGCCTCTTTCTTTCTCTCTTTCCATTGACTTTCTTCTACTTTCTACAATGCATACAGAAATCAATCAGGCGGCACAATACGGGCGGGTCCCAGCAGCAGCAGTAGCGATAAGTCGCTGCCGAAATGACTCGGCGAATCGCTGTTAAATGGTGCGTGAAACGTGAAACACTTTAGCAAAGGGAGAGCAAAAGAGACAGAGAGATGGAGAGAGAGGGCACAGAGGGGGAGGAAGCAGGGGCAGTCAGGGGCATTGGCTTTTTAAACTAAGCAGCTTGCGAAGGAACGCACACATGTTAATGGAGCATGGCTTGTGGCATCGGAAGATTGGGAATCGAGTGTGTGCTGGGCCTAAGCCAAATAAATGTGAAGATTGAAAGGGGGTGGAGAAAGTGGGGGGCAACCCTTCGATGACAAACCCTTGAATTATGCATTTTAATTTGGGTCTCACTCTCCACGTGGCACATTTATTACCAAACGAGCTTCAATTCAGAGTGCAATGCCTTGGCCAGAACTACAATGGGCGCACAAGATGGCCAGCTAAGAAAGAGAGGGAGACAGAGAGAGAGATGGAAGAGGAAGCTAAGAAGCAGACTGTGCTTGAGACCATGTGCGTGTGTGTGCGTCTGTGTGTGTGTGTTCGGCTGCTGCGGGCGTAATGGACATGTTAGAAGATTGTGAAAATGATATATGACTTTTTCATTTCCTTAATAAAATTAACTTTGCCTTGCTTCGCTTTGCCTTGACCTACCCTCCCTCCACCCGGCTACATGCCACATGCCAAGGCATCCGTTGCCGGCCCCCTAACCCCTCCCTCCGCCCTGTCTGTCTTTACATAATGTGCGCCAAATTGCGTTGATTTTTGATGTGTTAACAATTCATTTTAGCTCATTAGTCAGCAGGTCAGCATGCTGCCTGTCTATATATCATTATCTCAGCAGAGAGAGGGAGGCAGAGTGCGAAAGAAGAGAGGGAAGAAGATAAAGAAGAAGGCTTTAACTGTGCGACTTGCTTGAAGTTGCTAGTTAGTTGCCAGAGGGTTTTACTTTTTGATTATTTATTAAACGTTCTGTATAACTAAATTGTCAGTTACATGATGAATTTATGTCTTGAGGATACTCTTATATTTGTGTAGTGTTGGAGAAAGAGTTGTATTTGGAGCAGTCAACAACACTTTTGTGCCACTGTGCGCTTGATAAAAACATTCAGCCATTTATTTAATTGAAAATTGTCTTTGCTGTCAGCAACAGTAGAAGAAGCTCGCGGACTCGAGTAGCGTTTGCCACTTGAAACTGCAGAGGGAGATAAAGAGACAGGGACAGAGAGAGAGAGAGAGAGCGTGAAAGGGGTCAGCAGGGAGGAGGGGCATCTTGATAGAACTGCAGCTATTAGTTGTTTGCTATGCGCGAGGCGCGACGTGCTAGAGCTGCATGTGGCTGCTTTATTATGCCCGGAAGTAAACATAAATTCCGCACAGAGATACACACACCTGTACACACACACATGCACGTACTCATACTCACACTATCTCTCTCTATCTCCTTCTGCCTTCTAGTATGTCCGTCAGCTGACAGCTTGGGCTAGTTACCTTTTATGCGTGGGCCAAGCTGCCGCATCGTGTTCCTAATTTATGACCTGGGAATTGAAAGTGATAGAGCTGAAAGCGCCACTCGTCGTCGTCATCGCCATCGTCGTCGTCGTCGTCGTCATCAGCCTGGCAACTCTATATATCCTGTAGAGCATCCGACTGGAGTCGAGAGTGCGAGTCGCAGTGCGCAGCTTGACAACCGAAGACAGTAACAAATTAGTTCAGTGCGTGGCTCGTGCGCAATTTGCATAATGAGCCTTTGACAAAGATGTGTGCCCAGTTGTCGCCTAGCTCCCTCTCCTCTGCTCCCCTTCTCCCTCTCTCTCTGTGCATAGCTAGACTCGGATTTTAGTGGCAATAAAAGCCAAACGACACGTGTCCGAAATTAAGTGTCGCCACCTCGGCAGCAGCAGCACATTGTGCCTAAGATGGATATGTGAAGTATGAGCAGACAGAAGATATATTTGTATGTGTATATATGTCTATATATATGTGTATCTATCTGTCTATATGCACACTAGTTAAAGTTGAGCCACAAAGAGAAATCCTCTGATACTTTAAGCTGCTCAATTGTTAAACATGTTTTCTCTTCGGTTTTGCAGTTTAGCATTTCGGTTTTCCTAGTTTCAGCTAGCAATGCCAACAATTTTGGCATTTAGTTCATAAGTAGTGCAACAGAGAAGCACAGCACTGGCAGCAGACACTCACTGCGTATACGTAATATACCGAGCAAAGCAGCCGCAGCTCCAAATTGATCAAATTTCTCAGCTAACACACACACACAACCTCGAACTCGATTTGTATAGCTGCTGCAAGCTTAATTTCACACATTAATTTCAAAACGAAGCTGCCTTGCTTAGGCTCCCCCCTACCCTCTCCTTTCCACTCTGCTCTTTGCCTCTTGCCTCTTGCTGTTGCCCCACATTTTTTGGCTGTGCATTTTTGGCCCAAGCCCAGGCACAGGCACGGGCACAACGATATCATATATCCGTATATAAGGTATAATCATTTGGCAATCAGAAACAACTTGTTTGCCGGCCTGGCTAAGCAGAGCAGCCCCTCTCCCTTCCTTTCCCCCTCTCAACGTATCGAAAAAACCAATTATTGACCCGACTAACATGACCACGCAACGTGCAAACAATTGCGTTCTGTGGCCATGTCTCTTGGCCAAGCCAGAGCTGCCTCAGCTACCTACTCCAGTTCCCCCCCTCCCGCTGCCAGTATCCAGGCAAATGTGTGCTACCCTTGTTTGGATTATTTATTTATGTGGCCAAAGCAAGTTGGCAAACAATGTGCCGCACATTTGCTCATTTTACTCATTTGCTTTGTCAATACTTTGCACATTGTGAGTGGAAAATCTTCTGCCAGAACTTTTGCCTTGTGTCATGTGTTTGTTTGTTGGTAGTTTCATTTAATAATTTAGATTTAAATATTTCAAACAAGCAGACAAGTTTTGAAGAGGATAGCACAAGTTGTGGGGAGGGGGGTTGAGGAGACAAATAAAAAATGTAGAAATGCGCCCCGAAAAGTTTTGCCTGCCTCGCTTTGCTTGACTGATTTGCTTGATAGTCGCATTGCTCCTGCAATTCACTGCGAGCAATTGTGCTGATTGACCTCACAGCCGCAACTGTGGCTGACCACGCCCAATCTACGCCCCCCTTCCCTCACCCCTATTTGACCGCAGTCAAATCCGCGTTTCAATGATTTGCTTCGTGGCAAGCTGGCTCGAGGCCATGAGAGGCCAGGCGGGCAGTTGGGTTTGCCGCCTCACTAAGTTGGTCATACTGGCAGTCAATCATCGGAAACTAGACAAAGGGGGGCAGGGAGGGAGGTAGAGGTGTGGGAAGTAGAGATAGAGAGAGAGAGAGGGGTGGGAGAGATAGAGGCGGCGCTGGCCGCAAGCTGTAGACGAGCGCTTTAAGTTCTAAATAATGTGCAAGCATATTTCTGCGGTTGACGCGGTGACTTTCTTTCTCTTTCCCACTTTCTAATCGTTGCTTACTCTGCACTCTATCTCTGTACTCCCTTTCTCTCTCATACTTGGTCTAAGTCTCTCTGCCTCCCCTCTGTTCTTTATTCCTTCTGCCTAACAGACCGCAATTGCCAATCTGCAATTAATTGATGCCCGCCTTTGAGAGTCTTTTAAATTAGCCTTTGCTTTGCTTTGTTTACACGAAAGTCAAGTGTATTTATTATAATTATGTTTACACATACAGCCAAGAAAAGAATTAGTCCCACTCACGCACACACGCACACACACACACACACAGGCGCACAGCAAAAGCGGAGTGTGAGCTGTGATCGCGCATTCAATTCAAGAAACATCAGCCACACATGCCACACACACAACACACTCACACACACAAAAAATAGACACACTCACACACACACTCCACAGGCACACACTCTCCATAGGCTCACACACACACTCACCCATTACGCACACATTACGCTCTGCTTTAATTATAAACAAATACAAACACCAAAATGTCGACAGACAAATTGACTTTGTCAGCTTTGGCTTGGCGGCTAAGCTTCCAGGCAATTGGCTTAAGCGAAAGGGCTCATATATTTAGCCATTGCTGCCCTCCTCTCCCCCCTTTGCACCTCCTTTCCTGCCCCTCTGGCAGGCTTGTTACAATGTTATTAAGTCACTCTGCCCGCGGCAGCCATGAAAATGGCTTAAGTTTTTTGCCAAAGCGCGAGCGCAAATAAACAAGTGAAAACTAAAATTGGGCACAAGAAAAAGCAGCTTCAATTTTCCTTAATGTCGCTCTTTCTATTACCCTACCCCGCTGCCTTCCCTTCCCACCATAAGCAGTGCAATTCTTTTTTGTATTTAAACTGCTGCTGGGCTACTTGAAAAAAAGTCAAAAGTTTTGCGGAAATTAAAGTTGGCGCGTTCGTGTAGAAAAATCGTATAAAAGAGATGAGCAGAGGGTAGGAGTGGGGAACGGGGGGAGATTGTTAATAAGGGAGAGGCAGAGAGTGAAAAAGAGGGAGAAAGAGTGATAGAGTGATTATAAGTAATGACAGCTAGTGCAGCTTGACTGTGAGAAGCTGTTCGTCTTATTTTGAAAACAAATTTTCATTACACAAATCTTTTGTAACCATTCACGAATATTCCAATAAACTATTTGCCAGAAAATGTTTTATCAGTTGGAGTTTGTATATAATAAGTGTATTCAATATGTTTTAAACTATGCTATTTGAAGTCTGAAGATAACTTTAATAATACTTCAAAGTTGTTTCACCATTTCACATGAGAACGAAATTTTAAAATTGAACTTGTCTTCATATTCCGATTAGACTTTTAATTGGAAAATGTGTGCAAGTAGAAAGCATCTTAAGTACAAAGTTACAACTTCAACACTTTGTTTAGTCATGGAAAATTATCAATTTTTATCAATAGTAGGCGTGGCAAACCCAATTTGAAGTTAAGATAAGTTGGAGATGGTATAAGGAAATCTTCATGCCAAATATGGTGCCTTTAGCTTCTATAAAAGCAGAGTTCTGCGTGCTCATACAGAAACACAGACAAATAAAAAGACTAAGAGACAGATATACATGTTTCTAGACCCATCTACTGTGATCCTTATAAAGTATATACTGATATAGTTCATATTTCAAGGTTTCTATAACACATATTTGCACTAGGTAAACACAGGAACCCCTACCTCCTTAGCCTTCTCTCAATGCTCTCGGGGTGGGCAGCTAAGTGCATTAACTTTTTAGTTGCAATGCCTTAATCGTATTAAAAGCTAATGGAATATGTATTAATTCATTAATAAATATTGAAACTGCTGCGCTGCACTGCATATTGCATTGGGCTATTAAATCGAATTTAATGAGTGCGTGTGCGGCAAACGCCACACGGGGCGTATGTGTAATTTGATAGAGCAGTCAATTTGAACGGGCGATTGGGCAATTGGTGTTTTTAATGCATTGAAATTCAAAACACGTTAAAGGTGAAACACACATACAGACATGCATGTATATGTATATGTGTATATAAATATATTAATCACATATTTATGCATATTTTATGGGCAACTTTTATGCATTATGCATAATATACCCTGTGAAGGGTAGTATAAAATATATATTTATATTTCGTGCAATCTCTTTTACTGCATGTACTGTTCTGCCAGTCGTATATACCCCACTCGACAGGGTATTTGACTCATTTAGCATTTCGCTGGCAACTTATAAAATGAAACCAATTAAAATATGGCAGCAGCTCACAACGTCGCCCCGACGGCTTTAATGATGTAAGTGATAGGGTAGGGCCGGAAGGCAAAAAGGGAAGGCAGAGGCAGTGAGGAGTATCTTTGCTACTCCTGCTGCCGCAGTACTCCTCGTTAAGTGCATTACACAATACACTCCAAATAACTTGATGTACACATCATTATGTGTCTTGTCAACAGCAATCAGTGTCCTTTGTTAACGGCACACGCACTAAAAGCTTGCTACTCTCGGCACACACACACACACACACACAATGCTGCCACAACTAACCTTGGCACCCCCCTCCTTCCACGCCCCCTGCCCTGCCCCTGCTTTTGTCATACACGGCAGGCAAATTGAGTTAGTCGCACAACGAAGCCGCTTAAATTTGCTGTTAATTTCGTTAGTGAACACATTAATGACATGAAATATGGCAGGCAGGAAGGGATAGAGACAGAGAAAGCGGGGAAAAGGAGTGTGAGAGAGACGTCTCGAACTAGACAATTCAATAATGTTGCAAGTTCACAACGTGTGCAACCAACGAAGCTGTCACAAGTTGTGACAACTCAAATGAAGCCGCTGTCGATTTGTTTGGCCTGCCATGCCTCTCTTCTTCCCTCCCTCTCTTTCTCTTCCTCCCTCCCTCCCACACTACTTATCAATTTGCCAATGTGGCGTCACTTAAAGCAGTCTGCAAACAGTGCATTAAATAAAGCAGCAGCCCGAGCTGCAGTGATGCCTGCCAGCTCACTTCGAGTCTATTTCAAATTTGGCCAAAGTTGTATGTCAATTAACAGACAGCAAGCAGGCCAAGGCAGATACTCCTCCCTCTCTCCCTCCCTCAAACTAGCTCTATGTTTTTGCACAGTGTGCGTGTGCAATAACGTAAACTTGGCCAGAAACCCATCAGCCCAGTTGCACAAAAACTTTTGTCAATTAAAATATGAAAAATACGCCAGGCATTCAAGACAAACCCAAACTGAAAAGAGTCCAAGACAGCAAGAGTGAGCAAGAAGGAGGGGGAGAGAGAGTGGGCAGGGTAGAGTACCCAAGTCCGAGTGGCAGCTTCAACTAATAAAAGTTTTCGCAAGGCGAAAGACGCAAAAGGACATTGCAAGTAATATTTTTCGGCTATATTTGGCCAGCTTGCAGCTTGGCAACAGGCCATGCCACTTGCAACAGTTGCCCGCAACTGAGCAGGGACTCAGACTGCTGCCACTGCTAGAAAGAGAGAGGGAGAGAGAGAGAAATCCATGGAGCATTTGCATGCGCCCAGAGTGGACGAAACTTTTGTAATTAATAAATTATTTATGAAGAATAAATGAAAAGCAGAAGCTGCCAGTTCGAAAGGGAAAGAGAAAGGGAGAGCGAAAGGGAGGGGAGTGAGTGAAACCAACTGCAATTCACTTCATTTTAAATAATGAAAAATTACTTTGGCTCTTGGCAGCATCATAAATAAACAGTCAATAGAGAAGGCGCGACAGAAAGCAAGAAAGAAGGCAGATGAGGCACAAATGAAAAGAAAGCGAATGAAAGAAAGAAAGCAAATTACACACAACAAAAAGCAGCTGAACTGATTTGGCAGGCTCTGCTTTCCCTCTCTCTCCCTTTCCCTCTCTGCCTATTTCTACTTGTCAAATCAATGCTGCAGAACGTCAAGCAGCTTTCTTTGCTTGCTTTGTGATGTGCTAACCCATGTGGAATGCGCGAAGGGGAGGAGGATAGGAGGAATAAGAGGAGGGAAAACAGGAGCCTACTTAGTATAAGAAAAAGTCTCTTTGCGCGAAAATTAATAACGAAACGATGAACCGGAACTTGATTGAATGAACCAATGTTCAATTTCGATTTCATTAATTTATGGCAAAAGAAAAACCAATTGAAAAGCTCAATCAAACAATTTCACAACATATAAGGTAGCGCTATAAATTATAGCAATCTAGAATTGCCATAAAAAGTAACTTGCTTTTAGCTGCTTTTTAATGCATGCAAGACAATTGTTCTATTTAGCTGCACTGCACTCAACTGCGTTGGGTAATAGAGTTCCGTAATCCCCCTTCCCCTTGCCACTAATGACGTCACAATTGCCATTGTTGCCGGACTGTAAACGATACCTGTGCATCATTGTTGAGCATAAGTGCTGTCGCCGCTTAACGTATAGCATAATTGCCATGACAGACAAAGGCAGCAGTAGGGAGAGAGAGAGAGAGGGGGAGGGAGGGAGGGAAGGAAGAAAGGAAGAAGCAAGGGAAGCAGGAAAGAGATTTACTTAAAGTCAGCTAGGAAAAAACGAAAGTATGCGCTGCATATCTAAATAACCAAACCAGGCAAAGTTACTAAAGTAGAAGCTGCCAAAAAACAGAAAAAACAGGGAGAGAGACAGCTAGGGAGAGAGTGAAGAAAGAGGAAGAGAGCGAGGGAGGGAAAGATGGGCTGGCTAGCAACACGCTGGCAGCTGTCGCATAAAAGTCAAAAAGTGTTGCCAACGCACAAAATGGACGACTGTGCGTGAAATTAAATGTCAGCAGGACATCGAAAGCGATGCAAACTGCCGCCGACACGACGCGACGCGACTATATACTATACTTAGCTACAGATATATATATAATGTATATATATGTATGTACTTTGCTGTTTGGCAACATTTGTGCAGCGCCAAATTCACGCACAATTATTTCGCAACGACAAAAGTCATTAAGGTTGCAGCGCGTTTCGAGTTTTGTTTTGCATTTCCGCTGACCGCAGCAACAAAGCGAAAGTTGCATAAGTTTTGTAAATTTAAAGTGGAAGTTGTTTGAGTATCTTGCGAAAAATTCTTGTAAGTTGAGCAGGGAAAGGCCTGTTGTAATATATATTATAGAAGGTTATTTTACTGTCTGTATGAACATCTATATCTCAGAGATTGTAAGAGCTAGGTCTACCAAATTTGCTGACTGTGTGTCTTAATCTTGCACTCAGCTTATGGTTTCTTTAAAATATAGCCACGCCCTTTTTTCCTTAAATAATTTCATAAAAACCGCATTAAAAACGTAATTTGTACGCTAAATTATTCATTTGTGGTAAGCACATTATTAATCATATTATTAATGATTTCTCAAAATTTGGTAACGTCTGGTCTGTCCACATTGAAGTTATTTAAGAAATACTAAATTCTAAGACGAGCCCAGATAAGTATGCAATACAAAATGCGATAAACGTAAATGGGTCATACATATGTTGCAAATCATTTTGCACAGTTATGTAGCTAAAGTTTATAACAGTCGAGCACACTGGACTGTAGCTTTCTTATTTTTTATTTGTTTTTTTGCATTGATTTATCATTGCCACAAGCAGTGATGTTTGCCTCGTGCTGCCTGCCCTGCCTTTGCCTGGCCACACAGTGTAATTCCCCACGCCCATTAACTCATGACAACGTCAAGTGATTTCTCCAGGGTGCGCTTGCAACAATTTACACACAAATTCAAATTATATTTATCTAATTTTGAACTAAACACAAGACGAGGCAGGCAGACTCCA